>CM051235.1:251359635-252657135 GCA_027917425.1 Gastrophryne carolinensis | reverse complement strand
CTCGAGCAAAATGTAGTTTGCTCAAATAGCTTTCTTTTTTTTTATCTCTGTTGTGTCCCCTCCTTCTATAAAATTAAAGCTATCTCCGGTTTTGTTCCCTGCCCCGGAGGCATCCCGATTTGGGATGGCCTGCTGTGTGAAACCCCCAATATAGGCCATGAGAACTGATCTTTCCCTGGTCCTACGGCTCATGTGTGGGCGCTTGTCCATGCAGTGACTTTAATGTGCATATTAATGCTTCCGCAATCCGAGGCAAGGACAGCCGCATCCCCAGAAACGGATGGTCTCCCACCTGTGCTCTTTTGAATGGCTGGGGGTGGGAGCGCACCACAGCCCACAGATTCTGGGGACGAGGCCACTAATATTTACATAGGTGAAAGAGCCAAGAAGAAGGTGAGTTTTGTGGTGCCCTGGGGGGGGGGGGGGGGGGCATCCCATGACCTAGAAACAGAGATGCAGTCAGGGCTGAGGACTTTGCTTAGCTACACTTACTTAGCAACCACCCTTTTAGCCTTCGCCCTGTAGGTGGCTACAGAAAGTGTCAGAAGCATCACATGATGAATTAAGGAACTTTCTTGGGTATGGTAGGGAGTGCAGTTTGCAGCATGTGGGAAGTGTTATACTTACCATTCAGGAGCCTGGTAAGTATAACCCTCCCCTCAAGCTGCAACCTGCATTTCACCCCCATCCTAGAATACCACCTAGGAAGGTCTCTTGTCAGGCTGATAGTCTTTTTAGAATTTTAGTCTGGTTTACGTATTTTCCTGATGCACACAGAAAAGGCGGAGCCAGGCAAATAATCGCATTGTGCTTCTCATTACTATCCCGAGGGCCCAGAGTTGCTAAGAATAAGCCTAACATGGGGTAGGAACCCATACAGTATTTAGTTGATGGCTCTAAAACAAGGTGTTTCCTTTCAGAGTCTAGTTGTATCATCAGGCAGAGATACCCCCTCTCCTAGGTATTTAGAATAATTGAAGCTTGAATGAACCTTACACCATATCTAAAGCTGCTTATGAAAAATTGCAATAAAATGATTAAAAGACAATTTTGTGATGGTAAAGTTTGTTTTTACAGAAGTACACTGAAAATTACTAAACAGGACAGGATATGATGAAGTCATTACAGCTGTTGTGCTCGGGAAATGTCTGAAGCCATGCAGACAAAACAACAGTTAAGGGCTTTAGACCCTCTTCCATCCTTAGGAAATAGTAAGGTCACAGGCATGGGGTTAAATGTACCCACAACAGTCCATAAGGCTATTATGGGGCCCATCACAGGAAAGGGTCCAGTGCTGTCAGACCAGGGAAGAAGTTTGAGAAGATCTGCCTTTACCCTGCATTTAGTCTGAGAAAGACATTCTTTCATTCTCCCTTATACCCGTACAGATTGGAAACTATTTCTCCTCCCTTTACCCTGCTTTCTACCCTAATATAGCACCCCAGGGACTTCCTTTCCCAGCTTCTCAACCATGCTGCTGCCTGAATGTAGCTGACATAATCCACAATGCACAGTGGCAGCAAACCCAGAAGCACTTGCTCGTTGTAAGCTACCTGCAGCTCCATGGGATGCCATTTTGGTGGTAAAATGGACCATGGCAGAAATTACAAAAAAGGTAAATTAATTTTTATGTGTATCAATCTGAATTGCCCTAGGGGGAGATGCATAAGAGCACTGCTTCTTGAAAGAGTGTTGGTCCAGTTTAAGCTGTTCCACCTTCAGAATCTTAATGTATATGCCAAGCACTTATTTTCCTGTATCCTTTAGTACTCTGTAGACTATACAGTCGCCTGACTTTAAGATCCTCTGCATTTTGTATCCTTGTTACTATTTTGCAACACCTGTATCCTCACATATATATATATATATATATATATATATATATATATATATATATATATATATATATATATACCAACAGATTGCAAGCACTGCCACCTTCCGTATCCCCCTCTTACCCTAACAAATTAAAACTTAGCATTTCTGCCTTGCATTGATTGTAAGCTACGGGTAGCTCTGTCATACCTTTGGCAATATGTTGATTATCTTCTTTAAACCCACACACCCAAAGCATTCCAATTTGGGACACCCACCCATTTAGAACCCTTTTGGAAGTCCAAAAGCAAGAAAGAATACTTAGCTGCTAGTTGTCCAAGTTCATAGCTTCCATATCCATTCTTTTCCTTCCCTGTTGGTGATTATTCAGGTTTGCCAGGTGGGAAAAGCACTACACACACCTTCTTGCAAGCCCTATTGGTCCTGTGCCTGTCCCCCCTGCGCCTTCTTACTGGCCGGGCCACGCAGACACCCGGCTCCGCTGGTCATATAGGGTAGCCCAGCCCAATTTTCAGGTTTCCTACATGGAATATTGTAGAGGATGAAGTTGCCCTGAGGGTCACAGCTGTTTTGAGGGTTGGAAATCCACTGTAGCTAAGCTACTGCTCTAAAACATGTTAAGCAAGCAGAGACAGAATGTGACTTACTTACTACTTAGTAGGCCATGGGGGGAAAAACTACACTCCACAGGGTACAAAAAACAATACTTATGTTTTGCATCCTCCTGGTGGCTGGATCTCAAAAGAGATACTATCCAGAGTCAACAGGTATCATATTCTGGCCTATTTTAGCATCCCAAAACAATATCACTGATAAAACAAAATTACCTAGTTATAAGATTAGCAAGCACACACACATAATACCTTTCTGTGTGTGTGTTTGCTAATCTTATAACTAGGTCATTTTGTTTTATCAGTGATATTGTTTTGGGATGCTAGAATAGGTAGGGTAAAAAAGGTTTAGAAAACGATGTGATAATGCAAATTAAAGTAGGTTGTTGGAAAGGTTAGAGGTAGAGACATTCTCTATATTGCCCTGAGCCTTTCAGACAATGTCTCATGCCATCCCTGCCCCCCAGTTTACCTGTTGCATAACACATGTCATCTTTCACGAGGGGTCAGATCCGGGTGAATTAGAATGCCACTTGCACTTGGTACAGGAATTTCCTGGTTCAGGATAGGGCACATGGGACATGGAGGCGGTTCTCAACCAGGAGGCTAATTCCTCCCTAAAGGCCATAACTATGGTCACTACTAGATGTCTCTGATAAACACAGACCAGGGCCAGGGGTGCAGACTGAGGTACTGGGGTGCAGTGTAGGCAGGGAACAGAGCAGAGTCATGGGCAGGCAAAGGGACAGTTCAGCAGTCAAAGGGTGGGAAAAGTTGAGCAGAGTCACAGGCTGGAAACAGGTTAGCAGAGTGACAGGCTGGGATCAGGTCGGTGGAGTCACAGCCTGGGAACAAGTCAGCAGAGTCACAAGCTGGGTACAGGTGAGTCGAGTCAAAGCCAGGGAACAATGGTGAAGAATCACAGGCTGAAAACACACAAACATGTACACACCATAGCACACAGGAGAGCCTATAACTAACTGCCTTTAGCGCCTGATGTCGAGATTGCACTAGGCCCTGGGCAGTCCTGTGCTGGTCGCAGACTGGGGGAAGGGAAAACAGAGGGCAGACACAGTGCAGTAGGCATCAAAGGATAAGAACCAGGCAAAACACGGAAAACAGGGGGCTTGGGCCACAGTGTTGTAAACAGATGACTTAGGCCCAAAAGCAGGAGAGAGCAACATGGACACTCAACATTTATGTGAAAGACAAGGTAGAGACAGGAGGTGATGCAACAGGTTTAGCAATGGACTGCAATAGAGTGTGAGCGGACCGCACATCACGATTCAGGGCCCTGACAATGTCAGTCCTCACAGAGAGACATTGGTAGCTGACCGTCTGGATCAGGTCAGATGAAGGGGGTAGGAACACCTAAGTGATGAAGGTTTGTGTCAAGTACTGAATAAGGAAGGGAAAGGCTTCTATTGCTTGTTGTGAGTCTACTTAACATATTCAATCATTCCTCATAAAACATAGGAGACTGCAACTATCCAATATTAGTCATATTATGCAATGGACATCATGTTTGGCAAGGATGAAGGAAAAATATGTCAAGAAAGACCTAAAGTAAGATGTACAGACTTGGTTGCTGAAACTTCGGTTGTAGTGTCGGGAGGCATTAGATCACAAATGAAGGACAGAAAACATTGAAGGAACATTGCCTGTACTTAAGTTGATTTTGACCACATAGCAAATATATAAATAATATATAAGATAAAACATGAGGTCAATTGAGGTATTCATTCAAATGTGATGAGAGTCTCCTACTCATTTGGAGAGGTTTTTTGTGCCTCATCACTAAATCCAATTTTTCAAATTCCTTGAACTTAACTGAATGTAGAAGTGTTGAAATTTCAAAAAAAGAGAGAATCTCTGCAAATGAGCTGGAGGAATATGATTTAGTGAATAAGACCCCAAGTGATAGTAAACCAAAAGTCTTTACTACTAGAAATGGCAGCTGAGAGCACAACACGGGAGAGTCTTCTGTACATGAAGAGATATTTTTAAAATTCTAAAATTTTAATTTTACCATGGCACATTCATGACAGGCAGATGATCATAATGAATGTGTCTGAAACGTTGTATTATTTCCGTGCTACTTGAGCGTGTACCTGGTTCCTTTAACATACACTTTGTTTTTCCAAAACCACAAACATCGATCCTGGAATTTCATGTGGAAGTGCTTAAGGGGTTGAAAGTTAACACCTTTGTGAGCTGTACAGCCTCACAGTTACTGCTCAACAAAGGCTTCTTTGTAGGAACCTTTTTGAAATGTTTTCTTAACATGTTCCAAGTAGTTTTAGGCAAGTAACTAAAGTAAGCAAAATGTTACCATGATAAAAACACTTGTGAAAACATTACAACGCTCTTGCTCGTACTGCCATATCGACGACACTTTATTATTTCGAAAAATTAATAATAAATATACAGTTTATTAAAAAGGAGATTTTTTACTTTTTATTTTCTTAAACAGCTTTAGGAAAAAAGGGAAACAGGGAAAGGTTCTGCTACTCCAAAAATCAACTGAACCAGGTCTTTTTTTTTATAATGAGCACTTCCTCGTACTTGAGAAAACAAACCTACACCCAGAAAATAAACATTTCAAATGCACAGAATTCAACATCAAATGCCTTATTTGTTGCCATGAACCATCAAGGTTTTACAAATCTCAGCCTTAGGTTTTGCAATACGATATAGAAATATTTAAAAAAAATAGCTCAAGTAGACCAGCAGAGAGAGACATAAGAAGCCAGCCACTGTGGAAATCCAACCAGCTATTTTCAAGTTATTGCTCCAATTCCAACAGGCAAACAGGTTGTAAAGTCATAACTCTACACCTGTTTCAAGTCTGTGGTTTGCCAAATGTTGAAGTCATCCAAAAGTCAAAAAAGGCTTCAGAATCACTCAGTTTCTCTAGTGGGCATTTCGATTTGGGATACCCTACACTGCTGACCTTTGATATAAGATTGGACTGAACAATAACACTACTCTGTGTTTGTGTGTTGTCTAAATGCCTCAGAGTAGAGTGCACTGCATGCCTGATCCATTTACCTTGTACAACTGTCAGACCTTATATGGGGCATCCCATATGAGGATTGGGAGAGCCAGGAGAATTCCCAATGGGTACTCTACTTCTTGAGTATCCCACTCAGTCCTCCTCACGTATCAGACCCTTCTTTACCCCCAGCCAAGATAACCAAGCCCATAATCTGCCCCTGCAAGGATATAGCCTTGGCTTCATGGTTGTCGGGCCATATCCACTCCTGCCACATCTGCCCCTACAATACTAAAGTTTCAGTACTATCATATAAGGAGTGATGGTTTTCTAAACGAAAGTCCACTACTGCCATTTAGATCAAATGTTGGTGACCAGCATAGAATATGCATGGCATTTATGATTGATTGTGGTCAGCGTGGACAGGAAGCTGCAATGCACCTTCAGGGCTTTTTGGCTGATGAGCAAAAGTTATGTGCATCCTGCTTACTGATGGTTTGCACTAAGTTGTGAAATCTCATTTTATCTGGCCTGGGTACCATGTCTTACATCATGACCAATCTGGTGTACCAACCAATCTTAACAGGCAATGATTTTTAGCTGCGGTGACATCCTAACATTGTCTTCCACATTTTTTTACTTGAGAGTAACAGCAAGCAGAACATTTAGACCATGTTTCAACACAATGCCTACTAAATTGAGATGAAATGAAAGCATCAGTTTACTTACTTTAGGAATGATGGGAAATCGTCACACACGGCCTCACAGCCTGGCCACTTGCACACACCGTGTCCATATAAGGGGTGATTCTGCATGTAGTCGTCGTGGCAGCTAAAAAAAGAAATCACATATCCAAAATCACTAATGGATCATCAACAAGCTGATTGCAAATACGAACAAATAAACACATTGAAAATCCCCAGGGCGAGTCAGACAGGCCTATCTGGAACACAGCTATTAAAAATAACTTCCTTTTTGCATATCATATATTGCTTATGAAACAGCTCAGCCAGCAAAAACGAGTGGGAACCTGCACCGCTTTGTGTACATGACACACTACAACAACACAGACTGCGAAGATCATTAGTAACCATCCTGAGCCATATAATCCCTTTCCACGCCTTATTAAAGCCTGACTCCAGCTAAAACATGGGGGTCATTTAAGAAACAAATTTTTACTGTCTGTGACACCTCATTTGGTTGTACCATGTTAGCTGTCAATATGAAATACCATTCAGCACTCAAATTGAATCGTTTGAAACCTAGATTTCTCCTTTGGTCATCCTGTCGCCAAAGTCAGCATGTTTTTTCACCTAATCCATACTGTCAAAAGTGTGGTCAGCGCAAAATATGTTTTCTCTGGTCCCGCTCTCTTTTTCCTGTCATGCACATCCTGTTTCTAGTGACCCAACAGTAACCAATGTTTGGTCAGTTTGGACAGTAGATGTCCTATACAAAAAGCTGGCAGATATTTTTTCCCAGAAAGCCCTAAAGTACAAAGAGGCATCCATTACATATGGAGCAAAGATGGTTCTACCATAAAGGTAATTCTTTACAGTATGGGTAACCAAACATTGGAATGCCACATAAATGTAGGTAGTAGGAGCAACATTGATTACAGAATTAAAGAACAACATGAGTGTAAAACATTTAGAACTATCATTTTTACCATGAACCCTAGAATCTTTTGCCTTAGAGATTTGATCTGACTGGGTGTACAAAAATAAGTTGCCAAGATCCTTCATGTGTTAATTAGAATGAAATGGATCAGCACTTACACTAATGAGTGTTAACAGTATTTTACAAAGTGTATCAACATGTAAATATATAAGAAAAGTTATAACTGAGCCAAGTAAGATTTTTAGGAAAAAAATTGAAAATGTTATATGTAAAAAAAAATATTTTCAGAGGTCTGGTCTATAAGTGGACCAACAAATTACCTCAACCGGACCAATACAACAAACAGAGCACATATGCATCCTTCCCCAGGGTAATTCAGATTGCTGCACATAAAAATTATTTTACCATTTTCTAACTCCTGCTGTGGCTCCTGGACCTGCAGGCTGTCTGTAAAAAGGAAATGGTGCTGAGTTTCCTGTTACTGTACATTGTCAGTTATGTTTGAGTCCAGGCAGCAGCACGTCTGAGATAGTAAGCTCCAAATTGACCACTACCACTAAAAAAATCAGTGCGGTGGCGTTTCAGCTTTGAGTGGATGCAGGAGCAAGTGTAAGTGCTGACAACGCTTCAGTATCATGCATGTAGATGGAGAAAGGGAGTGTTCTTATCCAACTGTGCCAATTTAAGTCTGTGGGGGCTGCTGGGCCATTTATGTGTGCCCTTACATGAGGTCCATGCAGACAGCCATGGCGAGCCTATAGATTGTCTTGCCAAGATTTATTTTACTATCTCTAAAAGAAAACAGGACATCACCAGCAAAAACAGCACAGCAACTGGAGGGACCTGCACTTTTCTTGCAAGCATTGGGCTAAAATGATGTACTGAACAAAAGATAAAGATCCACAGATTTAACCTCTGATGACGCAAACAATGTTTTGTAACATAAGTCAGGAAGATGAACAGTGAACCAACCATTAGGGGGGAGCCCTTGAAACCCCCAAACAAAGTGCTACCATTGCACCAAAGACTGACAATTGACCTAACCTATTACTATGTAAAAATATATGTACTTTATTAGGCAAAAAAGACTTCTACTTATTTCTTACTTTATTTTAACCAAGCTAATTGTATGAGTTGATTTCTGCTTAAATAGGTAACTACAGTATGTACAATAACCTGATTTGGGTCATGTGTCAGGAGTCTAAAAAAGAAGGTGATTTTATTTCTACAAATACAATACCAAAAGGCACCAACAAAACAAAGCTAGAATCAAACCACCTAATCAACAGCCTGCTCTGCGGTCCCAAACAGAATTCCATATCATACTGCACACAGAGCATAATTTGCGCCAGCATAGCATACCCTATGACAGTCTTCTGATGTAACTAGACACTTCCACATATAGTCTACTTCTGTTATGCTATTACAATAATGAAAGTTCATTACAGGGATTGTACATTACAAGGAAGGTTAATCCTTTCAAAAATTCTTCCAATCGATACACAGTTATTTAGCCACACTGATCCAAGTCATAAGATACTTTGATCCTAAGCACGTGTTCTTCAGACAGACAGGCATTCTGCAACAACTGATGAACCATATTTAGATGGGTGGGGGCAAGGGGGAATTATGCTTAACTTGTGCAGAGACAATCACATTAAAGCTATTATTTATGGAAAGATTCCAAGAAACCCTAACGGTTGTGGTTTAGGATCAAAGTCAAAATAAATAATGACATCAACAAACAATAAAAGAAAAAACAGAACTAAAATATATAATAATAAAATATTATACAAATGTAACACTCCAATACCAAAAGCTGTGTGATTTAAGGTGATATCCCAGCCAAAACTTTTTCTGGTCTTGGATGATGATGTGGAAAAGGGCTTAAAATCCCCTACCGTACTTTTATAAGTTGAGATGTCACAGTAAAACAGGAAGTTCTGCTTGCAGTTCAAGCATTCAAGAACAGAGTCTGGCGAAATCTCCTCAATGAGGTCACAGACAGCAATAAAAAACAGGGGATGTAACCAACTCTTCACATTATTAGGCTGCTGATGACCATAACTGGCTCAATCAATAGACAATCAACCATTATTTTTTCAACCCAAAGGTTTATGATTAACCAGGAGTTTATGTCAACTGTCAAGAAAAAGGACCATTCAAACATTGCCTACAGGTCTTGGGTTCTGATTGAGTAGGCATTGCATGAGCAACCCAAAATTTCAAGCCATCTTATGACATTGTGTCAACTGCTCACTCCCCAGGAAGCTCCTTAGGACAAGATATGGGAAGTGTGACTGAGTACTTCTAAGTAGTCATATGGGTAACATTTCTTGAGCAAGAGAAACACCCCTTTTATACTCAATACAAGCCTTAAAAGGGATCAACAACTTAAATAAAAAAAAACCTAAATTGTATTCACCTCCAGAAATCAGCAACTCACCCAATCGTTTAATGGCCTCACGCGCTGGCTGGCCCCTAACTCCCCAGGCACTGGCGATTCCGCATCGGGCTCAAGCCCCCGCCATTAGCCACAGGTGGGCTGACATGTGCTCTCTATTCATTGCAATGGAGGGGGTGTGCCAAAGCCTGAACTGTCCGCTCTATAGTAGTGAATGGAGCGGGAGTGGATGCACCCCTGTGACGGGGGTTTGAGCCTGACACGGTGACAGGAGTTTGGGGCATGTGATGTGATGCAGCAATTGAGTTGCTGATTGCTGGAGTAGGACTAAGCATCTGCGGGGGAAAAAAGAGGAGTACCCATTTGTTTTATTATTTGAGTGGTCAATCCCTTTTCCAAAAAAAATGTCATTATCTCTTATACAATATAAATGAAGAGAATTAATTTTGCTCACCAGGCTAATGATTAACCTTAACTATAGAAACTGTATAGCAGCAGGTTGTTTCAACCTTCTGTTCTAATTGAGTAAACAGAGCGATGTGTCTTCACTGTGGTAAGAGAGATGTTACAGAACGGAACAGCGAAGAACCTGCTGGTTCACTCAACTGTTACAAGCAAATTCAAGTAGAAAAAAAAAAAACTAAAAATGCACTTGTCATTTTCCTCCAAGCAAACAGTAATTTAAGCACGGGAGCTCACGCGGACTCAGCGGCTGGATTGCAGGCTTCCGAGAGTTAACATCTTTTTCACTACAGTGACCACAGGACCCAAAGGGAGAGCTATTTACGGCGGAGCTCCTCTGAACAGGACAGATCGCCATATGGAGGCAAATACTAAACAAGCTGCGCGACTCGTGGCGACAAGTGCCTAGGGGAGACTGGCCTATATTAACGCCACCTGTGATGTGGAAATTGTGCTCCGTGTCTGAATTACTTTTTAAGAGGCCATCATGTCGCTCAGACACACACAATAGGCGGAGGCACAAAAATAAAAATAAACAGCCTGGGAACAATTTGTGTTTCAGTGTATGTATAAAAAGAAAATAAAACATATAAAATATTGCCCTGTATAATTGAAGTGCATTATATCATGGCATAATGCTTAAATTGGACCTACACCCTTCCTGGGAGATCTTTACGAGGAAGGATGTAGGTCCATCGGGAACCTGAAAAAACCCCATCCCACCACATCTTAGGCTCAGTGTGTGTTCAGTGGCTTTCAGTCCCCCAAAGAACAGAGACCTGGTGTGGAATACTGCACTTCAGGTCTTGAATGTTTAGATCCCAAAGGGGAAACCTGTGTAGTTTGCTTGAAGAGCTAATTTAGAGCAGACCTAAACAATGCAGAGGTATTTTAAAGAGGCCTTTCAGTCAAAATTGACTGGGATGTCCCACTGCACATCTCACGGGGCATCCAAAAAAGTTGTCAGATCAAATTTTGAGGCCAATGCAATCCACAGTCATTAGGCATCCTAATCAGGATGCGCATCTAAGGCAGAATCAGGATGTCCATCTTCCCAGGGCCTCTCGCCAATGCCTAAAGTTAGAATGTGGGGAGGTAGTTCCCAGGACCAGTTGAGGAGAACAGAAAAACAGGTACCCTGATGAGTCTTTATTTACTGATGATGCACTGTTGATGGTACTGGTCAAGGAAGCAGGAGGAAGCAGGCTCCCTTGCTGTCTGCATACAGAGGTGGTACATCATCAGCAGATGACTTATCTGTGGCCTGCTTTCCTGTTTTTGCAGTCCTGGAAGCGAGCTGATAGCATTACAAGGGCTGTGGCATGGGATCCACAACAATGCAGGATCAAGGCAGTCTAAGGTAGATGAGTATCTGGCAACAGTGTTTTCTAAGGACTGCACTTTACTATCATTGAGAAAATGGAAGCTGGCGCAAATTCTCCAACAGGCGGGACCAACTGCCGAAAGGTTTCCAGCTTCCCATCCACCAGGGGGGAAGAAAAAAGATGCCAGACAAGAAAAGAAAACTGGATGGAGGAGGGGCAGGGTTTCATAATGAATGACATGTTTCACTTTATTTTAGCTGAGGATTTTGGACTATTTTAAAGTGGACCAAAACCCAGGATTTTGACTATCCAGGGTTTTGGTCCTTTCCCCCGGGGCACTTTGATCGGGGGTCCCCCCTGCGTGAAGCCAAGGAAGCCAAGACCCGCTCACCTCTTCCCAATCCCAAAGCGCGAGCAGCAGCTCTGAGCACCCTGATGGCCGCATCCTCCGCTTCCATCTAACAGGGAGCGTGCCCACGCCGGCTATTCCCAAATGCCTGGCACGGGCAAGTGCCCTACTAGAGGGATAGTGGGATGCGGCTGCTGCTCTTAGACACGCTGTGGGACCAGGAAACGAGGTAAGTGAATGGGGCGACCTGTGGGTTTTCACAAAGCTAGGCATCCTGATTTTGGATGCCCGGGTGGGGGGGGGGAATCGATCGGCCCGGAAATCTTATAAAGGTAAGTTTGTCTGTTTCACATTGAATAGATAAAGGAACCCCTGCCATGCACCTTTTGAAATGCAGCAGCCCTGCAATGAGTACTCTAATACTAATAATACTAATAGAAAGCTTGAGACTGGGCAGAGCTTACGTAAAACTTCCATGTTCCAGCAACCGTGGTGGGGATGCCCCAAGTTGCAATGCTGAGGGAACCTCCAGTAAAGTAATTATTAATTTGTAAGTTTTATTGTTTTGTAAAGCTCCATGTAAAACCAAAAAATTACAAATACTAGCCAAATGTGATACACTTTTACAACTAGAAAAAAAATTGGCCAGCCACTTATCCCTTAGAATCCTGACAGCGGATGCAGAATATCCTCCATATGTTTATGTCAACACAGAGAGATTAGCAGGACACGGATGGTATTGGCGGCTCATATAGGATCCTGCTGGTACAAAGGTCATATGGCTTATTTTCTGTTTGTTAGGTGTGGCCGCAGTTAATTTGTTCTGTGTTGTTGAGCAGATGTCACGCTAACTGCTCAATTTTAATAAACACCATGAACAAACAGTGGTTTAAACCCTGCTTCTTCTTCTAGGTCGATTATTATTATTATAGAAATTCAATAGTCGCATAAGGAGTTATTCAATAAATGTGGAGCTCTCTACTTAATGTTGGAGAGATTGAAGCCTCAGTTCACCATAGTTCACCTCAGTCTGTCAACTGAAAATACAATAAAGTGCAATTTTAAAAAGTTCATTGCTGGCCACTTTGGAGAGACATGAGCACTGGCCATGAGTCCCACCGTACCTTCTTAGAGCCCCATAAACGTTTTCAGCCACAACAACCATCATAAATGCACGAAGATCCATGAATCTGCCATAACAAAAAGGCCCAAAGAAAAAGTTCTGCTCGATTTATGACTGCAAACTGGCTTAGCTTTATGGTGTCCTCCCTGTCCACTTACATCACTAAGGTGTCATACATTATATTGCAGTGCCTATCCAGCGACAGTTTGTTGTGGCACAGCACATAACAGCGATGATACCAGAAGGAGAAAAAATCATTTTCTACAGCCCTTAAGCCACGTAATGAGCATTAATGGTTAGGTTGGTTGCTCCTCCCCTCTGTACAATCATTTTTGCTTCAAGATTCCTGCTCCTAACAGAGGCAGAAGTGTCTGCAATGTTGCACCTTTGTGCTGCATTAATGTGCCAGCTTTATAGCACATTATGGCAACAGCACCAGCACCAAAAGAGAGACCTGGTCTCAACAAGGTCATTCCTAATCTTTTTGTGATCACCCGCTTGATCCAATCTTTAGGCCTGAAAAAAACTTGTATCTGGTGGTGGAAACCAGGGTTGGCCACTGCAGTGTTCCGGGCAACACAGCCATCACTTTATCACATATCATCTTAGGGCACCAAACTTTATGTTGCTTTCCAAGTTTTTTTTTTAAATGGATAAATGGACAGGAATTTTTTGTGCACAGGTGGCCATTGTATGCTTGCACACACACAGGAATGTTTGCTCTGCATTTAAACCATCTATGCAGTGAGAAAAACACCAGCAGTGAGTGTGCCGGAGAAAAGTTGGGGGTTGTTTACCACTAGGCAATGACTGCCCCTAACTGGACTAGTGCCATTTGGTCTAAGTGGGGCATAATGTAAGGGGGCTCCACCTGCTAAGCTGAAGCCCTGCAAGATTGTGTTTAGGTGTAAAGGTGGGTTAATTGAGGGGGCACTGCCTGCCTACCCCGCCAGATTATTTTTTAGGGGGGCGGGCCAATTGGAGGGCATCCAGTCCATTTTGTCCTGGGATGGTGGGAGGGGGGCCACCTGCTCACCTTTGCCAGATTGACTTTTAAAGAATGGGGTGGGTCCATTGGAGGGCTCACAGCCTGTTTTGTCCTGAGAGGGGCACGATTCTGCAGTCTTGCTGGGGCCATGTAAAAACATATGGCAATGCGTCTCACATACAAGAAACTGTGGATTAATGTCTGGTGTTACTGTGTTATGACAATAAGGTTAAAGACTGTAGCATCTGTAGTACCACTGCAGTGCACCTTTGATTTTCTTACTGGTGGCATAAAAGTAACCATTCATCACCTTCCCTCTTTTTATTTTGAACAGTGTATTTTCCTTACAAACTCTTGTAGTATTAAGCTGGGGTGAGGGGCTCTAGTGGGTAGCTGTTACCTATCCAGAGCTGGCCTGCAATGTTAGAATTAGAAAGTTACATTATAATCATTTGTTTTGGAGGCCAGAGATGTTTAATTACATAGAATCACTTCAGATATTACAGAGTGCAGCCCTACAGATCTAGCCTGCAGACAGAGCACTGTACGAGCTCAGACAGAGCTTACACCCATGCATAATTCCATTCCACAGAGCCAGCAAATGTGGAATCTAGAATACATTGACTCAAAGTGTGTACTATCAGCACAACAAACATTATTAAATTGCCCGAGAGGGGACAGGAGAAGAGAAGGATGAAAAAAATTCAAAGCATGTTATACATGACAAGTGCTGAATTCTAATGATGCCGTGTGCTGGTGATGGAAAGAGGAAAGGGTCTTAACAAGCCTTGATTGGTGGTAGAGGCGTCCACCCCGCAGATCACGCAGTGCCGCTCAGCCTCTAATGGCATTGAATATTGATAAATATCATCCCCTTGCACCATGGGGGAAAGTTGGGTCTCTACTGGAAACCTCAGCCAAACTGCGAGTTTGGTTTCCCCCTCCTCTGCACTCAGGGGTTTACTCTAAGTGATTTAATTATAATTTTCCTTGTGTAAGACAAATTAAAGAGTAGAGTAAGAGTGTCATGCCAAATCAGATTATTTATCTCCTTAACTGATTGCTGAGCTCCAAACCCCAGAGATACCGCTAATGTGCTTCTCCATGCAAATGGAAGATTTGAAATGTATACCATTATTGTTTTTTTGATGAAAAGAGAGTCTTGTTTTTTAAAGGACAAGGCTCCCTATCCTGCTACCTTTAGTTGGGGGGAGTTTCATGCTTGTCAAAAAGGAATGCAAGGGAGTTTGTGTCATCCTCACCACTAAAGCTGACTGCAAAGACAAGAACTTCGAGAAGGATCTGCAATCCAATCCATTTTCACAATTTCCCCCCGGGATTCGTATTTGGGATGCTACTACAGTAAATGATCCTTAGGAAGCCAAAAATACAATTCTGTGATTACTCACCTGTAGAATTGGTATTATGAGTATACAGTACGTCCTGCTCCAAATCTAATACTTACACGTGGGATATACTCCGCCAGATGGCGCTGGACTGCAGAGACATGGAAAATAGGCTCCTCCCGGCCCCTCAAATACCCAGGGACCTCCCACAAATCCCCAGCATTGAAAAGCAGTTAAGGAGAAGCCGGGAGCATTAAACAACTCAAATTATCAACTATAACAATGCTAACAATCACCATACAGGGGATCCAGGAAAATGCAAACCAAGGGTGGGTTGGAGCAGGACGTACTGTATACTCATAATACCAATTCTACAGGTGAGTAATCACAGAATTGTATTATTCTTAGTATACAGTACGTCCTGCTCCAAATCTAATACTTACACGTGGGACATCCAATAGCAGTGTCCATAAAGTAGGGTGGGATCCCCAAGAAAAGTTTAAACCACTGCCGCCTGCAGAACCTTGCGGCCAAAAACAGCATCAGTTGAGGCCCTAACATCAACCTTGTAAAACTTTGAAAAGGTATGAACAGAAGACCAAGTAGCGGCCTTGCAAACTTGTTCAACAGACGCCTGGTGCTGAAAAGCCAAGAGGCACCAATAGCACGAGTGGAATGGGCATAAGGCGGAAGGGAGGATTCTTCCCCTTAGCAGAGTAGGCCTGAATCACAGCCTGACGAATCCACTTGCCGATAGTAGACTTGGCAGGAGCCAAACCCTTCCTAGGACCAGAAGGGACCACAAAAAGAGCATCAATTTTCCTGAAAGGTGCAGTAGCCACCAGATAGTACTTCAGACACCTAACCACATCCAAAGAGTGCAAAACCCTCTCCTTAGCATTGCTAGGATTAGGGCACAAAGAAGGAAGAACAATATTCTGATTCAAATGAAAGGCAGACACTACCTTAGACAGAAAGTCAGGTTTGAAACGAAACACCACCTTGTCCTGGTGCCTCTCATAGTAGGGGGGCTGAATGGACAGCGCCGCCAACTCAGACACACGCCTGACAGAAGTGATAGCCACCAGAAACACAACCTTGAGCGTAAGAATGGCCAAGGCAGCACCCTGCAAGGCTGACAGAACCAAGTTCAAATCCCAGGCACCATAGGTTTACGTGAGGGGCGCACATGAGTGACCCCCTGCAAAAAAGTCCTGATCAGAGGGTGCTGAGCAAAGGACTTCTGGAAAAAAATAGCCAGGGCAGAAACCTGACCCTTCAGAGTACTGAGTAGGAGCCCCATCTCCAACCCATGCTGCAGGAACTCCAGAATCCTGGGAATAGAGAAGACACGGTAGGGTAGAGACTTAGACTCACACCAGTCAATGTAGGCACGCCAAACCCTGTAATGAATGGAAGAGGAAAACTTCTTCCTAGCTTAAATCAAAGTATCCACAACGAAGAAGACAGCCCCTTCTCCATCAAGATGGAGGTTTCAGCAGCCAAGCCGTCAAAGCCAGAGTTTGTAAATTGGGATGGCATAGTGTGCCCTGAGTGATCAGATCTGGCACCAAGGGCAGAGCGTACTGATCTACTGCCAGTTGTACCACGTCTGTGAACCACACTCTTCTTGGCCACCTGGGGGCCACCAGATTTGCTGGCACCCCTTCCAGAGCAATCTTGCGCAGAACCCTGCCCAGCAGGGGGATTGGAGGGAAGACATACAGGAACTGAAAGTCCTTCCATGACATTGCTAGCACATCCGAGGTCAGGGCCAGAGGATCCCTGGACAGAGAGACAAAAGCTGGAAGCTTGTGATTGTGGCGGGACGCAAACAGATCCACATCTGGTTGGCCCCAACGGTGACACAGAGATTGAAACACCCTGCTGCATAGGGACCATTCTCCCTGGCGAGAGGTCCCCTTGCTCAGAGAATCCGCCAGGCGATTTTCCACCCCCGGGATGTACACAGCTGAAATGCAGGGAACATTGGCCTCCGCCCAAGTCAGGATCAGAGACGCTTCTTGGAGGGTCCCCTTGCTCCGGGTCCCTCCCTGATGATTGATGTAGGCAACTGCCGTCTGGTTGTCCAAGCGCACCTGAACAGGCAGGCCCTGAAGATGAGTAGTCAAGCGAGCCAGAACTAACCTGATCGCTCGCAGCTCCAAGACATTGATAGAAGTGTGGGCCTCCTGAGGGCCCCACCTCCCCTGGAACCGCAGGGACTTCCAAAAACCCCCCCAACCTGACAGACTGGCATCCGTGGTGACCATCTCTCAGGAAGGGGCAAGAAAAGATCTGCCCCCCAACAGGTTCCTTGGGTCCATCCACCACAAGAGGGACCTCCTGACCAGGGGGGAGAGCACACAGACCCTGTCCAGGGACGCTGGGTCCTTGTCCCATACAGACAATAGGTGAAGTTGCAGAGGCCTCAAGTGGAACTGAGCATAAGGGACCGCTTCGAAGCACGCCACCATCAGGCCCACCAGCTGCATCCCCTGCCTGATGGAGGGATGGGGACAAGCTAGGAGGAACTGAGTCTGTGTAATCAGACTGTCCACCTTCTGCTGAGGAAGGAAGATCCTTGCCTGAGCTGTATCCAGATTCATTCCTAGGAACGGAGTCACCAAGGAAGGGGACAGTGAGGACTTGGGGTGGTTGATCACCCATCCAAATGACTCCAGAGTGGACACCAACAGCTGAGTATCCAACTCTGCCTGATGTAGAGACTGGAAAGTGATGAGGATGTCGTCCAGATAGGGAAGCACGCGGACACCCTGACATCTGAGTAGAGACAACACACCAGCCAGCACCTTGGTGAACACCCTGGGGGCTGAAGTGAGGCCGAAGGGCAAGGCCACAAATTGGTAATGTTGATCCATCAGAGCGAACCTGAGGAACCTTTGATGACCTGGGAACACAGGAATATGAAGGTAAGCATCTTTGATGTCCACAGAAGTCATGAAATCCCCTTGGCGCAGGGAACTGATGGCAGAGCACAGAGTCTCCATGCGAAAGCGCCTGCCCCTGACAAACGTGTTAAGTCCAGGATGGGCCTGACAGAACCATCCTTTTTGGGTACGGTGAATAGGTTGGAATAAAAGCCCTTGCCTTTTTCTCTTAAAGGGACCTGGCAGATGACCCCCAGCTCCAGGAGGCCTTGCACTGCTTGCACTAGCTCCTGAGCTGACACAGGGTCCTGAGGAATCCGGGATCTGATGAATCTTGGAGGGGGATCGGCAGCAAACTCCAACTTGTAACCGGAGGACACTACCTCCTGAATCCACCGGTCTGAGACATGAAGCCTCCAGACGTGAGCGAAGTACCGCAGCCGTCCCCCCACCCGGATGGGTGAGGGCGCCCCATCATGCCTGAGGGGGCTTGGGAGAGGATTTAGCTTTGGGACCCCAGGAGGAGCCAGGACGTCCACGTCCTCTGCCTCTACCCCAGAAATCTCCCCGGGCCCCAGGGAAAGATACCCCAATTCCCTGTCTTGCACCACGGTAAGGGGAGGAGAAGGAACCCTGACCCCGAAAGGGCCGAGGTTGCCGCCTGCGCTGGGGTAACCTGCCTCCTTTAGCAAAAAGGTCCAGGCGGTCTCCAAACAGACGCAGTCCTTTAAAGGGGAACCCAGTGAGGGCCTTCTTGGTAGCATTGTCAGCAGCCCACTGGCGTAGCCAAACCGAGCGGCGTATAGCCACCACGAGGGCAGACGTTCTGGCACACATTCTGATGGTGTCATCCAATGCTGATAGGACATAATTTATAAAAACATCACAACTGGAGAGTGCATTAAACACCTCACAAGGCAAATCATCAGGGGCACTATCGAGCATATTTCTGATAAGGGTTCTAGTGGCCACAGCAGTAATAGCAGAGGCACAGACCGGGCGCAGCGCCGTCCCTGTACATGCAAAGGCGTGGGAGGCCAGCTGCATTGGCCAGCTGGCCTCCCACGCCTTTGCATGTACAGGGACGGCGCTGCGCCGGTCCTCAGCATCCCGCAGGGTAGTAGAAACAGGGGAATGCATGACAGAGGTGTTAGATAGCCCTAAGATCGGGGCATCCACCTCGCGGGGGATGACCAACATTGAACCACTTCAGCAGGAAAGGGATACTTCCTATCCCAACTCTTTGGAACCCCGGGAAGTTTACTGGGGCGCTCCCATTCCATGAGCACAAGGTTATGGAAATGTGCCTGCTCTGGAAATTCCAAACGTGATTTTGCTGTATGGAAAAGCTCCCCTCTTTGCATGGGAGCGTCAACAGGGAGAGAGATGGACAGAACCTCAAAAATCTGGGTCAATAATCTGTCAGTGTCATCCGGGGCCCAGGGGTCAGAGCCAGAATCGTCATGACCCGTTGGTCTCTCATCAGATGAGCCAGTCTAGAAGACACATCAGGCTGAGAATCCCCACTAGTATGCAACTCAGTAGGAGTGAGGTTTAAGCTTGGGGGAGTAGGCGAAGTGAAACGAGGTGCAGCCACTGGCAGGCCAGATTGCAATGCAAGCACCTGCTCAGCACAGGGTACACAGACCCGTGCCTTGTCAGCGTCAGCATGAGGCTGCCCACAGGCTACACACAGCTGGTCTTGTCCCGGAGGGACCCCGGTAACATTATCCTGAGATGCCTCCATATGGTGATTATAGCGGTGCTATACGCCGAATAGGGAATAACGCTATATAGCAACCCTGGATGCCCCAATAACCCGCTAGGGACGTGGGAGTAAAATTTTTACAGGGCCTACAAGTGATATACTAAAAACAGGGCCAGGAGAAGCCAAGAAGGTTCATCCCGCCTGAAAGACATAAGCAGACAAGACCTTAAGTACATAGTAACAAAAGTGAAGCAGATAAAGCCGCCCGCGAGGGCACTTACGGATCGCGGTAGGTCGGAGTCCGTAGGCCAACCAAGTCTGAAAAGATGGCGTCGGTATACCTCGAGGGGCGGGCCAGTAACAGCGATGACGCGGAAGGCGCCAAAGACGGGCCCCGCCCCCCCCCCCAAAAAAAAGCGTGAAGCCAGAAGGCCAACAGCCAATAATGGCGCACCAGCGCCTGAGGTAATGCCGCCGCCAAGCGCGGAACCAAGTCAGCGCGCATCGGCGGTAAATTTAAAAGCAATACAGACAAGTCAGCGCGGTGGCTGACATAAGAATAAAGACATGTGAAAGGTGAAAGCACAGACTTCATAACCTACATATCTATACACATACACACACCCCTCTTTTCCCCCGAAGACTATAAGGAGGATGAGGGAGGACGGCGGCCACTTAAATAGGGCCCACCGATACACCGGGGCAAGGGGCAATAGTGCGGGAGGGGCATCCATAGAGGCTCACCATAAGCCTGAACCGCCTACCCTTTGGTGGAGGATTGCGGTGGAGCAGCGCTCCTAAGCACCTAACAGCGGTGCTGCCTACCTTCACCCGACCAGCGCAGCCAAGGCTGGGAGGCATATTAATAGTGGAATGGGTGGGAATAGTCCTACAGGGCCGCAGGTTAATAACCCCGCTCACCTGCAAGTAGAGAGCCAATTTCTCGTCCTTCGCAGTCCAGACTGCAGAGAAATTCTGGGGATTTGTGGGAGGTCATCGGGGATTTGAGGGGCCGGGAGGAGCCTATTTTCGATGTCTCTGCAGTCCATCTGGCGGAGTATATCCCACGTGTAAGTATTTGGATTTGGAGCAGGACGTACTGTATACTAAGAATATTAGGCATGGAATTCGGTATAATGGAGGACAAGAAAAGAGTTGCGCACTGCAATACAAAGTGTGCGTGGCTGTTTCAATGTCAGACTGAGCATCGTGAGAAAAAAAATATGTCAGATTAGGGGGCTTGAAGGCATGGGAGGGTCTTGTTGGATTTGTACCCTCCCTGATGCACAGTTGCCAGAAAGGGTTAAGATCCATTCAACCTATATTCAAAACAATACTATTTAACAGTAGCTGGGGAACAAATATCTTTAATAAGGCTGCTCAAATTTTGGAGGATTTTTCACAATCTCCATTACCACCACATTGAGGTGGAAATGGACTAGTGCAGTGCAACACAGGACACTTTTGTGTTCTGCGCTTTGCCTCTATTAGCAGAAGCATTGTGCAGTGCCTGGAGCTTACAAGTTCCAAGGAGGCATCATGGAGCGGTAACCCCAAGGATGGCAGTGGCAGCAGGAGGTGGCATTGGAGGCTGGACTAAATTTGGCAGCAGAAGCAAATAGGCAGGGAGGATCCAGCGACCAACAGTGACTCATGAGGACAGCAAAGGCCAATGGGGGCAGCGGGTACTGTCGGTAAAGGACCAAACTGTCCCACAATGCAGCACAGGTAAAGTACAATGTCGCAAATGTTTGCATCATTTGAGCTAGGATGCCCAGAACAGGGCCCTTTTAGGGATGGAGGGTCCTGAGTTCATGGGCCCACCAGGGGATTCTCTGGTAACCTGGTGGGCGAATACGAACCTGGGCATGACCACTTCCCCTCATTCGTGGCAATGAAGTATTTTTACCCTAGTGCAAAGAAAAACAGGAATGTGTTAAAGGGCCCTTAGTATTTAGGACTTTCTTTGTGCTCTACTATCTATAAATGGTTTTCTATGGAATTAGTTATTCATCAACCTTCAAACACAATGAAAGCACATACTGTGGACAATTACCCAACCACACAACATTGGCCGTACAAAAATAGACCTCTATCTACAGTCACTCTTGCAATGTACTTTGCTAATATTTCTTTAAATAAAGAACACACTTTTGCTTAGAAACTGAACTGAATATTTTTAGAAGAATAATTAATTCCAGTTATTTCATGCCTAGTGTGCTTATTGCAGACTACTAGAAGACTTTTGTTTCATGACCTTAATTTCCAGTTGATAGGACAATGCCGATCCTGAATGAAAAAAAATTCAATAACTCAAGTGTTCTCACACCCAAATGCACAATGATACTATATTGTTCCACTAACTGTACAAAGCGCTGCCTCGATAGCGGAAACAGCAATTGCGTGTATTTTTTTTCCCCCTTGTGTTCTGACTCGTTTGTGTTAAATAGGAATTGAGGCTGGTACTCAGCAGATTGCCATGGCTGCTTAAAACAAGTCACTGTGCATCCTTGTGTATAATATATTGCTCACTTATGGGTAAAGATGCGCCATAATTCAATCAGCTCTACAAATGGATGGCATGCACCTTACAACATGATCGGCAGGGAAGCCAAAGACGGTAATTGTTGCAATTTAACCCCTGAGATTCTAGAGCGTGGCGCTCAATCAATTTGCGCAGGCAGATGAAAAGATGATTGCTCCTCTCTGCAGAGACGGTAAAGAGCGTAAATCAGATCATTTGACGGAAATCAAGCCAGGACATAAACGCATTGTTCATTTTACTTCAATTTGCAAAGCGGAGAAATATTGTGAAATAGAGATGCTCCAAATACATTTACGAGAGGTGTGTATGCATGTACGCTTGCTCTATGCTTTGTGGAAAGAAGGGGGTTCCAAATAAAACTTTGGCGCTCTGCAATAAAAGTCAAAAATAAATATGTAATAAAATCCAAAGCAGTAATGTACACAAAACAAAATAGCTGGTGAACAAATGGTACACAGTCTGCCAGTAAAACAAATAAAGAGGCAGCATGGGAGGGTGGAAAGTGTATAGGTAAATTCAAGCACATAATGGCTATGTGTATATATAACGCTGGAACGCTTAAAGAAAAACAATGCCATAAAATCTAACACAGCATAATTTATACTTGCTTTTAGTTTCTGGAGATAGATTGTTCCAAGGTTGTACTGGCCTGCCAGAGCACCACGGGATCCTCCAGTGGCACTAACACAAGACCTGATCATCAGAGCAGTACAGGATATCCTAAACAGGAATTGCCCAGCACCTGCCAGCAAAGGTGAACTGCCCATAGGGAGACCCAGGGGAAATAGTGTCTTGGGCCACTGAGCTGGATGTAACCCCTAGTACATAGCCTTCACCTGCAATGTTAAACCTCAGCATCATGTCTGTGGGCATACCCTCCCTACAAAGCTTCAGTATCATCAATTTAGAGTGGGCACATCCACCCCTGGCCATGATCTGTACATTGGAGATAAGGCTCAGTGGCTCATCAGCCGTCCAGCTGTCTTTGGCCACAGTCCACCCGTACCTGCTGGTATTTTTCATTCACATTGCTTGCAATCTCTTATGTAAAGAGGGGATCTTGTTTGCTAAGGTCAAAGGTTCAAACAAACAATAACAGGAGTATGGGGGCCAAGGATGGGGTTTTCTGGACTAATATGCAGTGGGAGGCATCCCTCTTTCAGTTGCCCTCCAGAAATGCTCCATCGTGAGAAACTGTCTAATGAAAAATGCTTAAACATACTAGAAAGCAAGTTACCCATACACCCTGCATCACAAATGTGTTTTAACTTTTAATAGAAAGAAGAAACATGGGTTTGTAAATGTCACGTTCCACTTTAACAGGGGAGAAATGTTTAACCCCACTAGACTGTCTCCTGAGCTGATACAAGCTAATTGGTGCTCAAGATCTTCTAATGTGTGTAGATGCTTCTATCCATCATGCATTGTCATGGGCAGATATCAAAGTGGTTAATGCTAGGCAGTTTAATGTGAGCAGATTTCTGGCTGAAAGGTGGACTAGTACATTGAAACCACGTTACCCCTGTTTTTCAAGCTTGGCAAGAATTTTTTACATGTATAAGTAAACACTTATTCTGATATTTGTAATTGTATTTCTTATATTAGACCAAGCTCTTTAACAAGAAGACTCCTTAATTTGTCGTATTACCCAGCTACAAGATAACTGGCATGTATGTTACAAAAGCTGGGCAATTGCGCAAATATTTGTTGTCTGTTATGCAAAAGGTGTAAAAGGAAACACAGAAATACTGTTGTTTTTGTACTTTGTGTATATACTGGGTGTGTTCAAATGAACTTTCCCAGTGCCGTGCTGATTGAATGTTCAAAACAATTGAAAGATTTGCTCCAGATCTCTAGACGTGCCTGTTTTTCCTCTCTTTTGGGTGGGAATGCAGATAGCTGAGTTTACAGAGCTGATAGAGGAAATATGTGTAGTGAAAAGGTACAGAGATGACAGAAAAAGGGGCCTCAACTCTAAACAAAAACGAGCAGTAAAGAAAAACAGGGCTGAGAATTGATTTAGTTTTCTGTAGTATGCTGAAAAATAAGTAAAGATAAAAACTCTAGAGCAGCCATAAGCAGTAAAATTGTATACAATCTGAAACAATATTCATTTTTACATGCAATCTGCAGAGGAGAAAAGCCTCAGTGAAGGTACATAATGGGGTCCACTCATCAAGGTAGATAGGAATGAAGAAATGTGGCTATGGTGCCACCTAGTAACTAGCCAACAAAGAGGCCCAATGGCTAGTAGATAGATATGGGTTAGAAAATTGGGTCCACCTATCAGAATGAAAACAAATGTGTCAATGGTGCCATCAAGCCAACAAGGAGACTTAATGGCTAGGAGATGCACTGGGAAAGGTCTCAGTGGGGCTACAGAATGGAGTGTACCCATCAAGGTGAAAACTATTTTAGATGGTACATAAATGTTTCAAACTAACGACACAGGCTTTCCCCTAAAAATAGCTAAATAAGTGAGTCAACTGTGCACCCCCCCCCCCCCCCCAGTTATTTTGTGAGTTTTTTTCTAGCCAACAGGAAGGCTTAATGCCTGAATTTGAAATAGGTCTCAATGGGGCTACAGAATGATGAGGTCCATCCATGAAGATGGTGATAATGAAGAAATGTGTCAGTGGTGCCAGCCGGCAGCTGGGCTCTCTCTAGCCAACCCAAGAGTCTACTTGCAAGCAGGAAAAAGAGTCTTTGTGGGGCTTCAGAATGGAGTGCACACATTAGGGTAAGTAGCAATATGAGTAGGCATCTTGTGGTGCCAGACTAACAACACAAGCTTATTTCCAAAAGGAAAAAGCTAATAAATGTGTCAACTGTGCCACACACTAGCTCTGTGGGTTATTTCAAGCAAACAGGAAGGCCAAAAGCCTACAGTGGTAGACAACACTATTGGCAGCGACCTTGTGGTGTGAGACTAACAGCACAGGTTTACACTGATAAAGGTCCGCTAAGTAGAAAAAAAATCACCAATAATACACTTGTCACTTGTGCTGAGCCACTTTTAAATGACTGTACATGAAGTATATGCGGCAAGTCAGAATAAATGTGATCTCCAACTGACAATCAACCATAGGAGTTTTTTAAGGACACAAATAGTAAATAAAAAGTAAATAAAAATAATAAATAAAGAAAATGGCAATCAATAATGCAATAACCAACCTGTTCTGAGACTGTAAGAACACGTAATTGCATTACTTTTTACAGCTATGTTTTCATTTTAAAAGAACTGCTAAAAAGAAATAAAAACACATCTATATCAATTTTACTCATGCTTACTCAAAGAGTAAAAATCTGAAACAACAAGAAACACCCCCCCCCCCCTTCTTTCAAAAACTACCTTTATTCTTTGTCGCGTAAATACAAAAAGAGAGCATCAAATCAGTTTAGCAAATACAAGACTTGACAGTGATTTAGTAAAAAGCTACCAAAGGAAAGATATCAACTGGAGATGGCATACAAGGGTCTATAGGTTAACTTTCCAGCATGGTCACTATCTGCTAAGATCTTTCCTATTTCTCCAAGAGCACGGACAGACTGGGATCAAAAATCAGCCCAGAATTTTATTGGTTTTAACAGGCTCACAAACTGCCAAGCTCTGTCCTAATGTTATTTTCAGCCAGTCATAGCCATAGCCAGGCCCCCACAGCCATAATACTGAGGATATATCATTGTAGGGCCAGAACATGGGCTGGGGTGCCTTGGTTGGGGTCATTCAGTGGGATTGGGTATGGCTGAAGGGATTGGAGAAGACTTGAAAGGCAGGCAGTGGAGGGGGGGGGGGGGTTTAAGAAGAAGAAAGACCCTGACAGGAGACCGTGAATTACGGCACAGGCTCCAGGTGAAAGGCTATACACAGCCCAACCGACCCACAGCACTTTCCCCACCAATAGCAGGCCTGCCCCTGCTTGAAATGCTAAAAGCCCTAGGCCAAAAGGTAAGTCTGGCAAATGCCATGGTAATCTTTTTAAGAATATGGACAAAACAGTTAGGAGGATGCCCAGGAAAAGAAAAAATAGAGCTGGCCATGAATTCAAAACAGTGACCAAGTACTTCCCATCCACTAAGTGTTTTTCTTCTTTCGTTCCATTTTTCTTTCCCTAATGTCTATTTTCTGTCAGATTGGTAAATATAGAAATGCTATCTTATTTCATATCTGGATGCCGGTTCGTATCCTTCGAGGCACATACATACGCCTGCTGATGGCAGGTATCCAGTTTAGTGTTGGTTCAAACTGTAAGGGTTACTTTATCTTAGGCCAAGGATATGGTTTGTTGGCTAACTTTATATAGCCATGGCCACAACATAATCTTGTGCCATTACATATTTACTTTAGTATTATTAACTATTTAGGTTGCTGGTGATGTTAACTTACTCTAGCTTAAGTAGTTTAGGTATTCCCCAATAGTCATATAAAGAAAATGCAATATATCTAATGTCTTGCATAACTTGGAGATGATGCACTGGAGCTCACTACATAACAGCGGCAGGATCAGCCTCCAGATTACAGTCAGTCGCTCGCACAAGGCAGTTTCTGCACATTTTACTGTAAATCCTGTATGCCTAAAAATAGGGAAATTAAATTACTGCTATGCTATTGTGTGACTGATTTAAACAGAAGCCATGTGCTCCCTTTGTACATCTAGCTAACACTTTTGCTGGCCTAAACTGTCAGTTTGAAAATTATAGATTCATATAGCATCAAAAAGAGCCTAACCTAGAAATTAATGTTTCCTGCAGGTTTATCTAAATATCAGGAAAACATATAAAGGTGTCACTTGAGAGATCAATGGACTATTCCCAATGCACATAACTAAATGTTCTACAGTCATAGTTAACAGTTATAGCCAGAGGAAGAGGATTTAAAAAGTTAGAGCTCTTGATAAATTTGAGACTATGGGCATACAGTCAACAAATGGCATCAATATTAAGATATACGCCCTGTATAAACATAGTAACATAGCATGTAAGGGTGGATAAAGACTTCAGCCTGTATATAAAAGAAGATTTCCATCCAGTAGCCATAGCTGGTAATGTTATCACATGCAAGGAAGGTATTCAAGCCACTTTTGAACTTGTTTAGTGTATTCTTAATGACTACTCCCTCGCGCAGAGAGTTCCATAGCCTTACTGCTCTTATTCAGAAGAATCCACTCCTGCCATCGGGTTATGATGGCATAAGGGGTATAAAAATATCATGACACAGATATTTGTATCGACCTTGAATATATATATATATATATATATATATATAGTTATTAGATCACCCCTTTGGTATCTCCTTTTCAAACTAAATAAACCTAAAAAGTGTCTAAATCCAAATTAGCATGTTCAAAAAACATAATAACTGAACCCCCAATTAAAGCACATACATTTAACAATTAAAGATAAGAACATATTTCATTAAATGCAAAAAGTTTTTTCCCCACCCTCTAACAAACAATGAACTAGTAAAATACTTACCTTCCAGCAATTCTGTATATCTGTAACTACTTGCCCAGTGTGTGAGTCATGTCAATCACCAGCCTAAGCACTCTGCTATCTGGGGTGTGGACGCTGAAGTAAGCTGCATATCATGACTGGGACACAGCTTCTATATAAAGCAATGTAGGAGAAACCAGTGTACACCAAGAAGGAATGTACATCCAGCCAGAGTAAAGATAAAAAGAAAAAAAAATTGTTTGGAGTGTAAAGGAAGACTTGTGCATTTATGGGTATTTGGTCTTATCTATGTTTATAACCAGATGGTAGAGTAGCTTAAAGGAACCCTAATGGCTAAATGAGAAAAAAACCATATAAATATGGTGGATGGTGGGAGGAGAGGTCACTTATACACCCGGCATCAAAAAATATCCAGCCAGGCTTGCTTTTTTATTTTTATAAGAAGAGGATATCTAGGGTGACAGGCTCTGTCACCTCAGATAGACTAAACCTGTCACCCCTGGAATTTATTCATGCCATGAGCGAATAAAGCACAAGCTTGGCGGGAGTTATTTAGATGGGGTGTATAAGTGACCCCTCCTCTCATTAGCTGATGTGTTTTTTGGATTTTTAATATTACACAATTTCGAGAGCTCCTTTAACTTCTGTGCCATAATAAAGGGCTAATATAATCATTAAATCTGACCCAAGTGCCACTTTTTCCTATACCTCCTAGCCATCCTGATTTGGGATGCCCATAAGCTGTTGAGCCCTGGAAATACCTGACCTGTAAGGCAGAACACTCACCCTTCTATACTTACCATGAACATTCATAGCTGCCAGGCAGCCAATGGGGCTCACAGTTGAAGGTGTGTATAGTGCTGTGCACATCTGCCCAGCTAACCAAATTAGTCAATAGCGTTCATGTGGTCAGTCTGTGCGGCTGTGTGGGAGCAACAAGTCATATGCCAACCATCCAATACCACTTTCTGAATACTGTTGTAGGTCATAGTTAGAAAACCATGAAGATGGCAGTTATTTATTAAGATATGGGGAGCTTGCTTTATATTATGAAATAATATAGAGGGTTGTAATTTATTACTGTATCAACTGGGTGTACTGATAATCTCTCTAAACTTTAATAAATAAGCCAACTGAGGAAATGAGTTCTCCCTATGAGTCAGAGAGCCCTCATTCATAAGGCATGGGTTATTCAATACTTTTAATACATAACTTTCTTAACCCGGACCTTCACCCTGAATAAGAGCATATCTTATATGTTTCCCCCACCCTGTACATAAAGATTGCCCATCCTACCTGTATCTAGTGCATTTTGTGAGCCTTTAAATCTCCAAGATGGTGGCCTATGGAGTCTCAGACTGCTTGCAGACAGGAAGTGTCTTCTTACTATGCCGCTCTGCATTGTGGGATTGCTGTCCTTTTCATGACCCAAGCTCTGCTCCGTCTGTCAAAAGCACAGCTATAACCTAGCCCCCCCCCGCACCCCCTTCTCCTCAGGTAAGATAGCAACGCCCATATCTTAGAGTCCTGAAAAGAGTTGCAGCACAGTGGGGGAAAAATATTAAGTGACTAAAAACTTAAAATATATTAACTTTAGATGCTGGGGAATAGTTTTTTAAGGGTTGTGGTTTTTTATTAAATGATGCTGAAGGTCCAGTTTATGGACTACACACGATTAGGTGTGTCAGTTTGAGAGATATCAAAACACTGACACAAAATATGTAGGTTGGTGTGTAACTAAATGACTTAAATATCTTCAAGCTTCCATCTGCTGGAATTCTAAAACATCTTTGGGTGACCAACATATAACAACATATAATAATGCCTTCAAGACAAACTTTAGAGAGCACTTTAAAGCATCTTAACACCTTTTTTGCCCCCTACCTTTCCCTTTTTGGAGTAATAAGGGATGCTTGCCCATTTGTCGACACATGGTTGAGGAGCAAGGAAGTCTTGGGAGTTGCCACGGAGGAGACACATGTCGTGGACAGATCCAAAGTACTGTGGTTATTACAGCCTGCATCGTCCGCCGTGTGTGAGCCTGTCACTTCTTTCCAGAGCTGCTGCAGCTCCGCTGGAATCATGCCTGAAACAAACAAATTGGATAATTAAATCAATTAACGGCTAATTCAGCCCTCCTCAAACAGTAATTAAATCAGAAGAGTCAGTAAACAAAGACTGAACCGTTTCCCCCCTACAAAGGATGATGAAATGCAACAATTTATTCTTTTCTGCTATGGTATTTGCTTAACTAAAAGATTATTAATCTTAAAAGGATGGGGGGGGGGGAGGCAGTAGCAAAGAGCCTGTTGTATCTAACCGAGAATTCTCATCAACATACAAATTATCTTTGTTTTAATGAAATTGTTCCCAGGAGTTAAACGACACAAGTATCCTGGTTTGGTGAGTGTAATCAAAGCAACAGTACGCCATGGCATTAAACTCACTACATATTTCACAAATTAGCTTCTACTTTTATAACAGAAGATTAGTCTTCATAATGTGAGATTAGAACTCCATGAAGTACCATTTGCATGTAAATTGACCACAAATCATAACACATAATGAAATTAAAAAAGTTATTTTTCTTTACAGTTTATCCCCCCAACACAAGAAAACTAAAACGGTCCGTGGGCATCCAGTACCAATGCTGGATGGGTTGGAATCAGAAGAACAATATACCCCCTTATCCACTAGAAGATTTTTTTGCTGTGCATAATATGTAATACAAGGCAAGGCATTTTACTTATTTGGGCGGAGAGGTTAGTTCATTTGAATATTAACATCCCATTCTAGTTTTGGACAAGGTGGTTTAGAAGGTATTAGTAGAGCACAAGAAAGTTCCACGATTATAAATTACTTAAAATTTGAAGCCAATTATTCTTGTAGATTCTATATTTAACAAGAACACAAAGAATGGCCCTACATGGATTTGTTTTAGGTACAACAAGAAACAAGATGCCTCTAGGAATTCAAGAGATTATAATAATATTAAAGGTTGACTTTTGTGGACTGCTTAAACAGACCTCAGATCAAAACCACAACCCATGCCAAAAGGTTGTCATGGATTACCTACAGCCATCTGCTCTTCAAAGGATGCCAATACAAGAATCTCCATGTCGGATGCCCTTGAGCCTCGAAGTGTATGTACACTGCCACACACTTCTGCGAGACTTACAACAGAACTATGTGGTACCGACCCTAGGACTGGTATGCAGTCCTGGTATGTCCATAACCCTGCATAGCCCCTACTAATCGCCTGTGAAGCAGCAAATCTGCAGATGCAGGAAGCTGCAACCACAGCTGCACTGTACGTATTTTGACCAATTTCTAGGATTTAAGCTGAGGGGTTTCCATCTTGCATGAGCGAATCTGCCTTTATGTCTGCTAAAATAGATGCTACTGGCTAAAAATCTAGCTCTTATTATGTATATTCAGCAGGTACAAAGAGAAGTGGCATCTCACAGCAGCCATTTAGAAATGATCCATCTTCACCTAAAGGCAGAAGGATGATGGGTAACTATATGACATTGCATATACAGATCATTTCTCTCTTGCACTGCCTTGTCCAGATAGCCAATCTAAAGGGTTTCACTTGCAAAATATGCTTCTGTTGGTGGGACTTGGGGACACGTTTGTATGAATGTTCTAACCCTCACATGTGCAGAGTAACTGGATTCAAAGTAGAGTGACGTGGTTACCCAATCTACTAAATATTATAGGTTGGTCGGAGGGTTTATATAAACACATGTACAATGTCCTTGGCTGTAAATGTGAGGGTTTATAAAAACACATAAAAACAGATGTACAATGTCCTTGCCTGTATGCCTCAACTTAATGCCCCCCCCCCCCCCCACTTCCAACAGCTCAGTACAATGCAGAATATTGTGACAAAGTATCGTCTAACAAAAGACACATCATACGATGTGCTTGTGTATAAAATGAAGACAAATAGCTTTGTTATGAAATACATTTTTTATTAATCATGCAGAGAAATAAATTATTAATTCATATTGTCTCCTTGAAATGCTTTTCACTTTTTAACAGTCAAATTGATTACACTATGATTATTTCATTAACACACCTCTCTCTCTCATTAATTTTGGTTTCTAGTACAGTTTGCTTAATTGATGGATGTGTCTGCGGAACAAAATATATAACTTTCTTTAAAATTCACCCTGTTATTACTGTCAGGCCTTAGTTCAATGCTAATAAGCAAGATGGGTGGATGGAAAACAGTTTTTTTATGTTAGGTCTCTGCTTATTTATGTTCTTCTATTGTCCTTCGATAATGGACAGCACAGTTGTCACAGGAATGGTGCGAGGGGCTGGTTGACTTTATTTTACTGGAGTGACTGCAAATGTAGTATACTGATATTGCATATATTATTGGTGCTCAACATATGGCCCTTGGGGACCTGTTATGTATGTCCAAAGGATGTGGATTAGTCAGTTCCACTGAGCCATCAATGGGATCATGATAGAGGCTGCCACTGTGTTACTAAATCAAAGAAAAGAAAGCAGCACTTTTGTTATTCAGCATAAACATTGTAAGGTAGGGGAGGTCTTAGTCCTAATTGTGAGCAAGACATGGGCTCACAGGGACGTAAGATGAATTACATGTAGAGGGAGAGGCTAAATAGAAGATGTGGCCCTTAGTAAAATTAAACACCATATTTTTATTTGCTTATGTCAACCCCATGTTTTTTAAGGAGTTTATATGGAGGCAACAAACTATTTGAAAGATTATATTTACTTGCTATATGCCTGAACTGTTATTACTGTGGTCAGGTTAAGTTCAGTTGGTCTGATAAATGAGCCCCAAGGCTGGTAAAGAAAAGTCAAAGGGGTCAATTAAGAGCCAGGTGAGAAAAGTCACTCCTTTTGTTAGGAGAGAAAATTGCCATTCACATTCATTGTCTACCTTGGGGCTGATTCAACAACCGACGTAAATTTCCACCTGGTGTTGAATCAGCTCCAAGATAGACAATGAAATTGAATGGCAGTTTTCTCTCCTAAAAAAGGGAGTGGCATTTCTCATATGGCTCTGAATCAAGCCCAAAGGCTGGTATAGGGACATTTTATTAGTGGATTACTGATGGATGGTGGACCATGAGTATGTTTTGGGTTAACTGGCATTGAAATAGGAATAGAATGGTAAAGGTAGGTTTATGTTGTTAATGTCAAAGAGTAATAGGGTTTCAAGATATGCATTGTTTGGTACATTGGTACTTTGTGGTACATTTGAAAATTTGTCTTTTAATCCTGGAAAATAAGGAGATAACTTTAGGTTACTTTTATACCAAAAAGGCTCTCCTCCTAAAATCCTCCCTACAAGCTGATGATAGTAGATTTGAAACTGTATTAATGTATATAAAAACATTATTATTAATCTCTTGTATTTATTTTTAAGCATAACAAAAAAATAAAGGAAACTAGGCTCATCCAAACGTAATTTAACGCAATTGTGCCTTAACTGCAGCCTTAAGCAGGTCCCCTATTCACAAATGTTGCTTGGGATCATGAACTTCTTCAGAGCAAGAACTTATGTGAGTAGTCGAATCCCTGTACTCGTTTTATCCTTTACTAAAGGTTGATGCTATATACGCAAGTATAGGTCAAATTTAAATACCGATATATCAAAATATTGGGTTTGATAGAAGAAACAAAAGCTATCTGAAAAATATGTATAATCTAACACTGGCTGTGCCCCATGAAAAATGATTGGATAATCTATAAGGTATTTGTTACATTGTATTTAATCGCTCCTATAAAGACAATCTTTACCTTTAATTGCTCAAACACTATAAAGGCTTTCATTAACGTCACTAGAATTTAAATCACGGCCCTTTCAAGGCATTACATTAAAAATAAAACAGGCAGCTGAGGTTTTATTGATTTGAAACACATCATAAAAAAATGCTGGTTTTACATTTAATTTTTTTTCTCATTTAGAATACAATGCGCAGATTATCATCTCAACGTGATCAACCAAACATCTTTACTTCTCTAAACTGTTAAAGATTTTAATTATACCGGCTTCGAAGAGCAGTGGTCTAATGAGGCAATAGGCTCTAGAGAATGTAAGTGGCTAAGAACTGTGAAATGAGTCTGATAGAATTTTTTTTTTAATTCACCGTGGATATTTTGCATATCAAAGAGGAGTAAATTATTGCACGACAGACCAGTAACCTTCCCCGCCTTTGAAAGAGCTACAGTAACAAAAACAGTAGGCCCTTGCCAGACGCCATTCTACTTTCTAACAGTGAAAAAAAAACCTTAATATATTTTTTTTTAAAAATGATTAAATGTACGAGAGAAGAGACCAATATTTATGCAATCATCTATAAAATGGATCATTTTGCTCTAAAGCCAATTCAGCTCAGTCTCCCACCTAACCTGTTCTACGCATTAAAAAAAAGAAAAAAAAAAAGCTCCAATTATATTTTGATAGATTTGGTACCAAATGAGCATTTAGCTATTAGACATATTCAATTATCACATGTCCTTTAAAATTAAGCCCAGGAGACAAATTAAACGAAGAGGGAAAAAAAAGGTTAGCACGCAACCCTGTGTCCATTTTTTTTTCTCATTGCGTGCAGGCCATTATTTTCCAGCACCTTGCAAAGTGACAGTGTAGGATATATTTTTAGCAAATGTACTTGACAGGACTGTCTACACACCAACAATTACCTCAGAAGAGAGCTGACCCTTACTCTCGCAATCCTGCATTAAAACAATAGCGCATCAAATTGTCCCTCTGATGCTAATATGCAACGTGTTTGGATTAAAACGTGCCAGGCGAGGCTTGGGCTATTTTGTCCTGCCGTTTGAAGAAATGCAAGCTATTAATTAGCCGAGCACTCCTTGGCAATATGAAATTGTAACATCCCCTCCGTGCTAGTGATACCTATCAAGTGTTTCAGGCACAAAGCCCCCTTAAAATTCAGTGGCTAATTAATTAATTCGCAAATTAATGTGCGCGGGCTGTAAATTCAGTCACTCGCAGGAGGATAACCCCCTCCACATACACACATGCGGTGGAGGTTGATGCCAAGGGGGATATTTGCATCTTCCAGGTCATAATTTTAAAGAGCATAAAGGAAACTCTCTGCACATCTATGTCTATTTCTTGGTTGCAGTTTGAAAACCTGACTACAGTTTTCAGGACAAAGCAAGAAATATTTAATTAATATTTTTTTAATTAATCATGGCCATATAATCTCTAATAGGATTGTGCTACATGCACTAAACAATTTTAACAGTACTCAATTTTGCTTATTCACTCTTCAAATGTCCACACGCAAGGAGTAGCAAGAACCGCCGCCACAGTAGTTCAAATGATAATAACACAATATAGAGGGCCCAAAGCCCTCAAATACTCCGTGGGACCACGAACTTGTATTTCAAAATACTTCTTCACCACGTGTTTATCTAAATTAATTATTGTGATCCCTCCACCTAGTAAGCCAGAATAACGTACCAGATTTATAAGGCAATCGAGCAATCAGATTAAATCTTCCAACTTGATTTTACTTCCATTTTTTAAAGGTACTAGCGCTTCTCAAACACTTAAAGGAGCAGTATTGCGAACTTTGCATTAAAAAAGATAACTAATTAAATAGCCACACAACAGCTTCTAACATGTGTATAAATAATGTGGCGATAGACAAAGGAAAAAATATCTGCCTTTCTTTTAAATTGTATAATGACAATGGCTCAGTCCATTTGCTGAATAGGGGGATCTGCTGGGTTGTATTTAGTGAGCTGCTTCATTTAGCCCACTGGTCTCCTAGCAACACTTTACCTCAGAGGCTGACACTGTAATCAGTGGTAACGGCTGTGTGTGTGTGTGAGGTGCTGCTTTTGTTATGAGACCAGGTGACTCAAATGTGTAAAATCTATACAAAATAAACTAAACTGACTGAAAATAACTGAAATTCTTCTTTGAATAACTGTGCAGGAAAATCTAAAGGTATTAAAGTGGAACAAAACCCTGAGTGGACGACCCTGGAGTCTATAAGACCCGGCCATTGACCTTCCCCCTTGGGCATTCTAAATCGGGATGCCCCACTGTGTGAAACGACCCCTGGATAACCACAGATCCCCCCATTTTTCTGGCACGCTCACGCAGATAGTCATTTAGACAGGCCGGGCGGCCAGGAAGGTTACTGCTCAGGCTTCCCATCTACGTGCAAATAGCGCTGATTGGATGAGGGCCCGCGCATGCAACTGTGGGACAGGGAAAGTTACGCTTTCACAGGTGAACTTGGGGATTTCACATATCAGGGGATTTCACATATCCCAAGTCGGGATGCCCCTAGGGGCTCAAAACAAAACTCCAGATAGTGAAAATCCTGGGTTGGGCTTTGCTCAAAACACACAAAGCTGAAAGAAAGATCATATGGAAAAATTAAAAATAAGAATATGAAAGAGAAAATGGTAAACTGAAAGATTCTGCAGCAGAGCCAACATGAAGGGAAAACTGTCAAAATATAAAATGTTTAGAGCAAAAAAACAGGATGTAAACATAAAAATCCAATTCTGAAATAAAATAACCCCCCCCCTCCCCCCCCCCCCCCAAAAAAAAAAATGGTGAGTCTGAGATTCGAACCAATGACTCTCTGGTTCAAACTGATATTGAATTTACCAATTAGCTACATGACTTCTTAAGCTTTTCTTTCTGTTTTAGATATATGAGTTCTGGCCAGGCAATGTTGCAATATTATCTTATGCTGGACGGCTGCCAGAACTGAACAGCTGATTACTTTGTTACATTGTTTCCCCCTCTCCTCCGCGTGGGAACAGGCCAGAGTGTCTGGCCCCGACACTCAGCAGACATAAACATGAGCTATTAGTCTCCAGCTGCACAACACAGACATTTTTTTCTAAATTTGTAATTCTTATTCCAACACTTACCTACATTCAAAGTACCATTAAAATATAAGTCACCTTATTTGCGATACTGCTCCTTTAAGTAAACTTCACTTAGGGGTTAATTTAAAAGCTAATATTTCCATCACTTTCTTATTACACCACAGATCTCACAAGTAGGTATCCAAGTAATTCCAGTTTTTAATATCGTATTAGCACATGAAAAATAAAACAGAAGAAACTACCATAGCGCAATATTGCTTTAAAATCCCGGTCAGTATTCTTTTAAAGGGCCCCTTACCATATACAAAATTCAAATCAGCATAAAAGATCAGTAAGAGAAAGCTGCATGTCCCCCGCAGTCTCACCAGACAAAAAAGACAGGCTGCGTTTCCACCGCAGTCTCACCGGACAAGGAGGTCGGCTCGCGCACTCCCACTCCCGCTTGCACGGCATCTGAACACCTTGGCCGCAGGCGTGATGACTTCCGTGTTTGAGTTCAGATCATGTGACCAATAGGCTCCGCCCAGACGTGTTTTGACACCAATAATTCCTCATTGAGCTGCTCAGAGCCTACTGCTTTCCCATTAAATACCGGCCAGAAACCATTAACGCTTTACATACCATTTTAAATGGCGTTACTGCGCTGGACACTTAAAGGGGACATTCAGCCTCCCCTTTTACAATAAACCTTGTCACAGAATTTAAATACATTATTAAAAATATTGTTAAAATCCTATTCAGTTATCAAAAACCTTTTAAAACACCCCACAAATTAAAAATTACCGATAAAACAGTTTAGTCGAATTCTATATTTAACCCATAGGGTTCCAATGTTTTCAACATAAAAATCCACCTTGACTCAAGTCTTGATAAGTCAATCATGGCCATAAACTTGTGCCGGTTTGTGAAAAGACAAGCATGGCTAATGCAAAGTTTTTAAAGGTCTGAGAACAGACTGTACAGCTCCTAGTTTGACAACGAACTGATCACAAGACTGATATCATTAGTGAGTTAGGAAATATCATTTTGGAACCAACCATTAACTCAGTTCTTCAAAAGAGTTATTTTGTGAGTAAGTTAGGAAAGGGCCCTTAACTTCTTGTACCTCACAAGAAATAGATCATTAGTTAAAAGGGACCATGGTCAGAAATGACCAGAGACCTCTTGAACATTGAACAGCCAAAAGAAAGAATTGGGCTGCCGGGATACTCACCTCTTCCAGGTCCGCATTACAGTGAGCAGCCTATCAGGCTGTTCCACGGCTGCTGTAGAAGGATCCCAGAAGGAGTGAGTAACCGGGCCCAATTCTTTCTTTTAGCAGCAGTGATGCTCAGCAGGGCAGCTTAACATGGGCTGCCCCGCTTCTGCATATTGAAAGGAGACTATGGTCATTTCTGACTGAGGTTCATATTTTAGTAATACATTTTTAAAGGCCTTTATTTGTTCCCCTATGTTCTTAATGTATGAGCACCAACCAACAATGTCATTTCATAGGCTGAATCCATATTGCAATCCAGATCAATCAATTTCCTGCTAACAGGGATGTTATATGATGGGTCCCATCCATTGCTGGATACCATAGAAAATTGTGATATGGGGAGACTTTCTATGCACTTCACTAAGCAGAAAGGACTGACTTTTATACATATTAGAACTCATATATAATTTGAGCCAACTTGAAAAAAGGGAAAGAGAAGATGCCATTGACAGTCAGTAAAATTGGTTGACTTGCTATCATGCTACCCATACTGGCTGTCAGGGGAGGCATCCTTCATTCATCTGGATTTTTCTATTCACTGATAAACCCTATAGAACTTGCTTTGATCAATCAGCTGACTAATTTTTCAGGGTCATCATCTGTTCCTGAGGAGGCCCTGCAGAAGGCAGAGAATCCACTGGGAGTTACTGAGAAATATAAAGCAGACTGATTGGCAGCTGTATGAAAGATTCCCTCAGGTAGCACCATGAACCAAGTTCATAGGTACGTAGTATTGGTATAGGAAGGTGCCCTTTTCCCTTCAGCTCAACTTCTTTTTCCTTCAACCCTCAGATTTACTACTCATTAGTGAGACTCCCTGTCCCAAATAATTATTTGTACATATGGAATGTATGTACTTGGCAAAAATAAGGATTTTGGTTCTGAAAACTGAATGTCTGCTTTGGGAAACTCCTCGGGATTTTGTTCAATTGTCCTTGCTCCAGTGTGAATACATTTGCTCCTTTGTTGATGCTATAAAAATGATGTATGATAAGTAACGTCCAAAAGGTGAACTGGCAATTTAAAGCTCCCTAAAACGTAACCACTCTGATTCAAATGTAGCCACTGGCTAGGCGTAAAAAAAACATCTAATGCTAGAAGCCCAATAGAGCAATTAAATGAGATATTCATATAGACAGTCTTTAATCACTAAATAAAATCACAGCAAAGACAACAGGAAGGTGACAGCATTAATGCGTTTGATGGATCTGGACCAGAAAAAAGAAACGTTAATCACCGCTGAGAATGTGCAAGAAGCGGGTTTGCCTCTTACCACTTCTCTGACAGCTGATACATGACTGGTCTGGGCGGACATTTTTTTTTGACATTTTATTAAATATTAGTCGCTAGTTTTCCTTGTGTGCCACATCTTCAGGACAGTTCAGTTCTCTTCATTATGAAAGAAAATGTAGTCTTATGTTTTAAAAAATGTATGCTATTGGGACAGGTGACGGATTACCTCTCCTGCAACTCAATTTTACAAACCCAAAAGATAACACTTGGCTGCACAAATACAGCCAACCTCCTTTTGTCCTTGTGTGTTGCGGGACCCAGGTGACCACGTTCAAACAAGCAGAAAGTTGATTTAAAGCGGGTAATAACATCATCTTTCAAATTATTCTTGTAGGCCAAAGACGATGTGGCTATCTAGAAGCGCTGACCCTAATTTGTCAAAGAGCTAACAATCAAATTGTGCTAATGTCTTGTAGGTATCAGGGGAAAGATTACTGTCTAATGTTTTAATGATTGCTTCTCCTACATAGGAGGTACAAATGTCTTCATCATTTTCTGTACTCTTCGATATAGACATTAGATGTTGATCAGATGTGCACTTACTAAGAACAGCGGATTATACCCATTATTGTTAGTGAATACACAAGGCCATGTACATTATCACTTTTAGTCTCTATCCCAAGCGCTCAGTAAGTAATCAAGGCTGGAAATAAAACCCCTGAGCAAATAAATAAAGCTGAAAGAGCCTACAGGGCCATTATATCCTCCATTTGGGTTAGATGCCTATTATTTATTCCCTAGAAATATACAGAATTGACCATTTGAACCTGTGACAACCTTGTTTGTGCATACACATCAGGGCCAGCAACCAACAAGGGCTCCAGAGGAGGGTGAGCACACTACGTGCTGACTGGATGAGCAGCATTATAAGTTCCCAAAACTAGATTCTGGCATGCACTGCTGATAGGTGCTGATGTGTGGCAATCAGCAGGGGTCTCTGCGTAGTGGCATTTCAGTTCCCAGCCGCTGACGGGTATTTAGAGTGAATAGGGTAGAGCTGTAGCTGCTTTACAGCTCCCACTGCTGACTAATGCTTGTTACAACCAAAGGAACCTAGAAGATGGTGAGTATGGAGCACCTGGGTTTCACTAGCAATTCCCAAGGCAGGTAATCCCAAACCTGTATGCCATATTGGGAACACTGAAATCAGACCTATACTCAATTTAGTTTTCCCCTAATATCTTCTTTAAAGAGAAAAAAAAGCTCTGTAACCCCCCCCCCCCCCCACCCGGGTTCACCCATTATATTAACCAATTCCCACTGTGCAAGTGCAGGTTGCGTCAGCGTACTGGGCAACACGGGTGGAATCTGAATGGGCTGGAGCTAAAGGGGAAAGCCTAGCAGAAAGCAGCTGGCACTCCATTCATTTAGAATGGATAGCCAAGTGAGAAAATCTTTTCTGACAGGATGGAAGCCCATGCATGTGCCACGGGAACATGGAGCAAGGTAATGATGATGGCGATCTACACGGAAGCATTCTAAATTGGATCAAGTTGAGTGTAAAATCTGCTTTTTGGTCCACTTTAAAGCGATTGACTACCCAAATAGAATAAAAGAATACTCACCTTTTGTCCCCTGCAGCTGGCCCTACTCACCCGATCATTGGATTGCATTCCACGCAAGCCAGGCTGCAATCACTGCCACTTTTATGGCAGACTGGCCCTCCTCCTCCATCAGTCACAGGGGCACTGCCACACTCAAGCCTTGGAGTACAAAAGGTAAGAACCCATTTTTTATATTGGTCAATCCCTTAATTGTTAATATGTATTTATTAAAGTGGACCAACACCCAGGATTTTCACTATCCTGGGTCTTGGTCCACTTCGGTGGGGCACCCCCGATCGGGGTGCCCCGCTGTGTGAAACCCCCCCGAACCCCACGAAAAACTCACCTCTCCCCGCTCCCAGCGCCGACGGACAAGCCGCGGACAAGCGGCTCCTCCGCCGCCGCCTCCCGCGCGTCCCTCTTGGCGCGCGCACGACTAGAGGGGCGCGAGGGAGGCGGCGGCGGCCGGCCGCCGCCGAAGACAAGATATCTCATATTGCCAGAACTGTGATTACATTATGGTTGCCACTGTCCCCTTTATTCATTCATACTGAGGACACAGAACAAATGTTTTGACCATCAGCCATGTACTGCTGTTGGAATAGTTGAAAAATTGCTGTTTTTAATGTGATGCTGCCCCTTGGATTTCTATGGCACAACTTGATCACAAAATAATAAATGTTTATGGCTCCATTTTCGGACATTAAATAGAGTCTATTTTCTTGTCTGGACATGTATGAAGTAATCCTTCGCCATGCACAACAAATGCTCTTACAGGCTCATTTATCTATAGATGCATTATGGAAGAAAGCAAATCAATAAACGTATTTACAACTTAGTTACCCGCCGCAGTGACACACTGCTTATTACCCTTCAAGCAACTGTAATTTGTGACACATCAGAGACACTAAATACTTAGAGCCTTACAAATGGTTTCAATGACTATCACTGACTTGTACTACACTCTAAGTGTTTGTATCGGGCACGTACAGTTAGGGCAGACATTTGATAAAAGATTCACACAAACAGTACCAGCAGCCATAAAAGAAAGTTCCTTATATTTATCCTGTTGATACCACAATAATCCATCAATACCTCCATGAAGAATCCCAAGCTTTTTGAGGAGTATGCTACAATGCCATGATTAATAGCAGTAATTCACAATTTGCAATGGCCTCAGTTAACATGGAAGTCCAGTCAAAAATTGACGAACCCTGATGAAAGTTTGTCCAACCCTTGTCACGCTTTGATTAATATAGAGTCTTATCTATAATGGCAATAACTGTTATCTGACCACAGATTATATCTTCATGGCTGCTGTTACTGAACCCCCTCCCTTCCTGAGGGCTGCATCTCATCCATAACTCTTTCAAGGTTTGGAGATGGGATAGAGGGAGACATAACCTAGCAGCATGGCTCTGTTGGAGAATGCTGGAGTCTTACAATTTGAGTAGAAATGAACGGCATTGGCAGTGGGAGAGCACATCCTCATTAATTTCAGACAAAGATACATTTAGGTCTAAAGTCAATTCTTGACTGGACCTCTGCTTTGAGCGAGCTATGTGAAATGGTTTAAATAACATAAACATAATACCATTTTGTGAGTACTCACCTTTAAAATGGGTATTATGAGTGTGTCATACACCTCGCTTCCACCATTCATGACATGGGTAGTCTCCAGTAGAGGGCGAACTTCTGCAGAGATGAATGCAAAAAAGAAGCTCCTCCCGGTCCATAAATACCTGGGACCTCCCACTAATCCCCCAGTGTATGATAGCAGTAAGAGGACCAGGAAGAACCAATATAACAACAAAAATAAAAAAGGTTCACCATATAAAGGATCCGGAATACAACAAGGGTGGGGTGAAGCGGGGTGTATGACACACTCATAATACCCATTTTAAAGGTGAGTACTCACAAAATGGTATTATTCTAAGTGTGTCATACACCCCGCTTCCACCATTCATGACATCTGGGACATCCAATAGCAGTGTCCATCATGGGTGGGAACCGACAAAAAAACAGGAAAAAAATGCACCAACTTAAACCACTGCAGCTTGCAGAACCTTGCGGCCAAAAACAGCATCCGCTGAGGCTCGCACATCAACCTTGTAAAACTTGGAAAAAGTATGAATGGAAGACCAAGTAGCAGCCTTACAAACTTGTTCAACAGAAGCCTGGTGCTGATAAGCCCAGGACGCACCAACAGCACGAGTAGAATGCGCAGTGATCTTAAAAGGGGGAGTCCTCTCCTTAGCAGAATAGGCCCCAACAATGGCCTGGCGTATCCATTTACTAAGAGGTAATAGCCACCAAAAAGGCAACCTTTTGGGTGAGCACAGAAAGAGCCACATCCTGCATCGGTTCAAAAGGAAGCCCCTGGAGGGCCGACAGAACCAAATTTAGGTCCCAAACGGGAACCAAAGACTTTCTAGGGGGCCGAACATGAGTGATGCCTTGGAAAAAGGTCTTGACCAGATGATGCAAAGCAAAAGACCTTTGAAAAAAGACAGCCAAAAGTACTGAGCTGGAAACCCCGATCCAGACCGTGTTGTAGAAACTCCAAAATCCTAGGATTCGAAAACATCCTGCAAGGTAAAGCCCTAGCCTCACACCAGTCAATATAGGAACGCCAAGTCCTATAGTAAATACCAGAGGAAGACCTCTTCCTAGCTCTAATCAAAGTCTGAACGACAGCCTCAGACAAACCTTCCTCCTTCATGAAGGTTTCAGCAGCCAAGCCGTCAAAGCCAGCGTTTGTAAATTGGGGTAAAGTAGTTGACCCTGAGATATCAGGTCCGGAACCAGAGGCAGCCTGAGCTACTCTACCGCCAGTCTTACGACGTCTGCGTACCAAACCTGTCTTGGCCACATTGGGGCCACCAGAATTGCTGGCGCCCCCTCCAGAACCAGCTTGCGAACTACCTTGCCCACCATGGAGAAGGGGGGAAACAGATACAGGAACCCCAGATCCCTCCAGGCAAGAGACAAGGCATCCACCGCCAGAGCCAGAGGATCCTGAGATAGAGACACAAAGGATGGAAGCTTGTGATTGTGCCGTTAGGCAAAGAGATCCACCTCCGGAGTCCCCCACTTGTGACACAGGGAACGAAAAATCCCAAGATTGAGAGACCACTCCCCTCGGCGAGAGAACCCCCTGCTCAGGGCATCTGCCTCTGTGTTCTCCACTCCCAGAATGTAAACTGCCGAAATGTAAGGGACATTGCTCTCCGCCGAAGTCAAGATCAGAGAGACTTCCCTGAGGGCACTCCTGCTGCGAGTCCCTTCTTGGTGATTGATGTAGGCCACCGCCGTTCGATTGTCTGATCGAACCTGAACCGGCAAGCCCTGTAAGTGAGGTGTCAGCCTTGACAGAACAAGCCGGATGGATCTGAGCTCTAGGACATTGATGGAGGTGTGAGCCTCCTGAGGACCCCACAACCCCCTGAACTGATGACTCCTCCCCAGCCCGAAAGGCTGGCATCCGTGGTCACCGTTTCCCAACAGGGGGCCAGAAAAGACCTGCCCCTCAACAGATTGCTTGGCTCCAACCACCACTGAAGTGACTGCCGAACCCTGGGAGACATCCGGAAGGACTGATCCAAGGACTGCGGACATCTGTCCCAATGCAACAACAGGTGAAGCTGGAGCGACCTCATGTGGAACTGGGCAAAGAGGACTGCCTCGAAGGACGCCACCATCAAACCTACCAGTTTCAACCCCATCCGGATAGAGGGGCAACGAATGGCCAGAAGAAGGCGAATCAGATCCTGAACCCCCTGCACCTTGGGTCGAGGTAGAAACACTCTGGCCTGAGTGGTATCCAGATTCATGCCCAGGAATGAAATCTCCCTGGAAGGAGAAAGAGAGGATTTGGGGTGGCTGATCACCCATCCGAATCTCTCCAGAGTCGACACCACAGTCTTGGTGTCCAGTTCCGCCTGATGGAAGGAAGAAGCTGAAATCAGCAGGTCGGCCAGATACGGCACAATGCGAATGCCCTGGGCCCTGAACAGGGCCATTATGCCCGCCAGAATCTTGGTGAAAACCCTTGGTGCAGAGGTCAGCCCGAACTGGAGGGCCACAAACTGAAAATGAAGATCCTCCACCGCAAACCTGAGAAATCTCTGATTGGAGATTGGAACATGCAGGTAAGCATCCTTAAAGTCTATGGGCATCATAAAATCCCCTTGATAAAGGGAACCAATGGCAGAGCGCAGAGTCTCCATGCGAAACTTCTTGGTTCTGATGAACCTGTTGAGAATTTTTAGATCCAGAATGGGCCTTTTTGGGGACCATGAAAAGATTGGAGTAGTAGCCCCTGCCTCTCTCCGAGGGAGGCACAGGACATATGACTCCCATGTCCTGAAGATTTTGGACTGCCAACAGGAGCCCCTGTGCAGCCTGAGAGTCCGTGGGCACCCGAGACCTTAAGAATCTTGGAGGGGGCCAGTACTCGAACTCCAGCTTGTACCCAGACGAGACCACTTCCAGAATCCATCTGTCTGTGACCTCCTGGGCCCAGACCTGGAAGAAGAGCCGCAGCCGTCCCCTCACCCATACGGGTGAGGGCGCCCCCTCATTGCTGAGTTGGTTTGGCAGGGTGCTTCGGTTTAGAGCCCCAGGCAGATGCTGGACGGGCCCGTCCTCTGCCTCTGCCCCAGGAGGAACCTCTGACGCCTGAGTAGGCGAAACCTCTGATGGCTCTGGCACCTCGAAAGGAAGGGTTGAAGGAGCTCGCCCCCCGAAAGGAGCGACGCTGCTTCTTACGCTGGGGTAGCTTACCACCCTTAGCCACCGCATCCAACTTATCTCCAAACAGCCGCGTACCCAGGAAGGGAAGAGCGGTGAGCGATTTCTTGGCTGCAAAGTCCGCCGCCCACTGGCAAAGCCAGACCGATCAGCGCATGGCCACCAATAAGGCCGAAGTTCTACTACACATAATAATAGTGTCTTCCATAGCAGCCAAGACAAAATCCATAAACAATTCACATCTTTTAAGGGCAGCGAACTCTGCCCTTAAAAAGCGCTGGCCGGATCAAAATGGGCACCATTTAAAAACTCCCTGACAAGGGATCTATTAGCCACAGCCGCTAGCGCAGATGCACACACAGGCCGTAAGGCTGAACCCACACTGGCAAAGGCATGGCAAGCCAACTGATCAATGCGCTTATCCTCACTATCTTTGATGGTAGTAGCATCAAAGGTGTGGACCACAGAGGTGTTGGACAACCCCAAAACAGGCGCGTCGACCTCGGGAGGGGAAGACCAGCGCTTTACCGCATCAACCAGGAAGGGATACTTCCTATCCCATCCCTGAGGAACGCCGGGAAGCCGACTCGGTTTCTCCCATTCCCTAAGGATCAATGCATCAAAATGACTTTGCGTAGGAAACTCCAAGCGGGGCTTAGAGGACCCAAAAATTCCCCTTTTTTGAGAGGGGCCGCCTCCGATGGGGCAATGTCCAAAACCTCCAGGAGATGGGCCAGAACTTTAGAAGTGTCAATGGCATCCCCCAGTGCCTGCCCAACACATTATCACACAACTGCACATTGTCAGATTCTGATTCCTGAAACAACTCCTCCTCCTCTAACGGGGAATAATCCGACCCCTCATCCTCATCAAAATCTAAAGCCGACCATACCGGCGATAAATGTCTGTTCTTGGCATGGGCCTCTTTGCCCACTGCGCCAGAAAGAAATCTCTCATTGCTGGCCAGGTGAGCACAAACATCAGAGTGCGACTCCCCACTAGTGACGATGTCACTTGGGGTACGGATAAGATGGGGAGGGGTAGGCGATGAAGCGGGTGGTGCTGGCCCAGAAGCCTGGGAAGCAGACTGCCGCGATATGGCCTTTTGTGCACATGGCATACAAATTAGCACATTCTCCCCCATAAGGAATACCCCACAACCCACACATGGCTGGGACTGTCCCGAAGGAAGCCCCAGCCCAGTATCCTGCGGAGCCTCCATATGGTGATATTTTGGGGTAGTCGCAATGACCCTAGGGAATTAAGCTGGTAAACAACCCTGGGATGCCCCTTTAAGGTCCCAGTGGGAGGATTTGGAAAAGGTGTAACTTAAAGCTAGGGACCCTAGGACTGGGAGAACCCCCTAACATGCAGAACACAGGGAGTCCTCCTGAAAGACACAAATGAAAGGGGACCCATCAGCCAACACTCATACATTACCTAATACTATAATATATATATCTATATAGATACATCTATATACACAATATGTACAAAAAGGACAGCGCAGCCCCCTGCGGAGAGGGGTGCTGCCATAACAGGAAGAGAGGGGGCCCACAGGGCACTCACAAAACAGCGGAGTCCGCAGCAGCAACAGGAACAAGATGGCCACCGGAGCCCAGCACAGCCTTGCCTGGAGGGAGTGAAGAGAAGAAGAGGGGCGGGTCGCTAGGCCACGCCCCCCTCCCGCAAGTCCAGCAACGCGGATCCAGGCCGTGGGCTGACCTCAGCAAGGCGCCAAAACGAGGGGGAGGGGCCCGGCCCCGCCCCCTCAACACGCAGCCTGAGGGGGAGAAGCTCCTTCTGCTAAACGCTGCACAGCATGGTGCAGACCCACAGCAAAGTGACAGTACAACATGCGCACACACACACACACTGTAAGCACCCACACAATAAAGAAATGTGAGGGACAAGCCTGCCCCCCCCCCCCCAAGCTGGAGGGTTAAGGAAGGGACCCGGAAGGTGGGGGATCCGGATACGGCAGAAGGGACAGGGCATCCCAAACCGGGGTCACCAGCCCGGACACTGCCTACCCCTTGCAATGGGGTCTCACGGAGGAGCAATGCTCCTTAAACACCTACAAATGTGTTGCCTACCCTCACCAGGACCTACAGCCAAGGCTGGGAGGCTCATACAGGACAATGGAATAAGGTCCAGGCAGAAATAGGGGCAAGAATGGCCGGGCGTGAGCTTACCTGCAAGGAATAGAAGCCTTCATCTTCTGACTTGCTCGTCGCTCTTACAGAGAAGGAACTGGGGGATTAGTGGGAGGTCCCAGGTATTTATGGACCGGGAGGAGCTTCTTTTTAGCATTCATCTCTGCAGAAGTTCGCCCTCTACTGGAGACTACCCAGATGTCATGAATGGTGGAAGCGGGGTGTATGACACACTTAGAATATAGGATGGCAGGAGAAGGAGTTACTGAATAAAACATGGGAGAGCTGTTCACCTCTAACTGCTTGCACCATGAGCAGGCCTGAGGGGAACAGAAGTATTAACCCCAAAGTGGTCCAATCAAAAAATATTGCCCAACCATTATTTCCTCCCCTGGTGCTAAAGGTTGGGGTTTTATAAAAAAAAAAAAAAAAAAAAAACAACAACAGAATCCCGCACGTTCACTGCACAATGGCTGCACAGAGCAGCATCCCCAGCTCTGTGCGCACTTCTACCGGCCCATTCAAGTACAGCTGTGCCCATCACTGAAATCGACAGAGGCACGGCGCAGGATGGCAGGAGAGGTAAGCAGGGCGGGAGGGAAGCTTTATGACTGAACTGAACAGCCATTTAACATTTGCCCAAAGAATGACATGATGTGTTAAAGTGGACCAACACCCAGGATTTTGACTATCCTGGGTTTTGGTCCACTTCGGCGGGGCACCCCTCACCTCTCCTCGCTCCCACGTTACCGCCGCTGCCAATCCCCGCCGACGGACAAGCGGGAGGCAGCGGCGGACAAGACAGCGCGCCAGCCGCCGCCTCCTGCGCGTCACTCTTACAGGGTGCCCCGCAGTCAGGGGTCTGATCGGTCCGGGAATCTTATAGATTCCTGGGCCGATCATGGGAGGGTGTTGGTCCACTTTAAGCATCTACCCACATCAGAAAACTGCTTTAGCATTGACCTGTAACTCAAGCCCCAGCTGGCTCCATTGACTGGCAATTGGAATGCAACAGTTCTCCCCTGTTAAAATGATTTGTTTGGATTACTTTATGGGGCATATATGACCATTGTATGCGTGTAACTTCTGTCAACCTGATTCATGCTTCTTTTATCTTACTCATGGCCACCCAAATGGTGCTTACATCCTAGTGGTACCAATTTTTCTCATTTGACAAGGTTTTAGTCTGGGTGAAGGCGAGCAGAAAGGGGGCACCACCTTCTCAGCTTAGACCCAGATTGCTTTTTAAGGCTAAGCAGGGTTCATTGGAGGGCAGTCAGTGTGTTTTGTCAATGAGTGTGCCTTATAGCATTGAAAGGGAAAATCATGGGCAGGGGTGGATATGGCCATCCTTAAACTGATGGTAATGAAGCTTTAGAATTGTAGGGTACAGGAGGGTAAAGAGTACAGGAGGGTCTGGGGGAAAGGCTAAAGAGTTATTGATTAGATGGGTGTGTTAGAAGCAGCAGCCCTACCGGACCAAATGAAGTGCGCCCCCCGGGAATTCTCTATCTATGGTTAGTCAGCACCTGAGTCCTACCCCATTTCATGCATTCTTGGAGGTTGCTAGCATACTATGCTCAATGTCCTTTTAGTATTCCGCTATGTATTGTAATAGATTTGCTTGTGAATGTAATATATGAATATATATATATATATTTCTTGTTACTGACCCAGGATAAGTTATATACACCGGTATATATATAACAAGACATTATATTGGAGTACACATCAGTTCCTGGATCAAATGTAGCGCAAACAGCAACAACAAAAAAGTCTCGTACAAACCTTGGGCTAGAGGTTGCAGTGGAAGGGCGGGCTGGCCCGGCTGGATTGAAAGGAGACCTTGACGTTGCAGTGTCAGGAGGTGCTGCTGCTGCAGCTGCTGCATTTGGAGAAGCTGTTGCTGAAAAGCCAACTGCTGCGTAGCCACTTGTTGCTGCTGTAATATAAAGAAACAAAGAATTAAACATGAGAGAAGCCCACATTCTGCATGCTGCTGAAGAGATTCTCAAATCAACGGGGGACTTTCAATTCAAAGTGTTTCTGTTTATCTAGGTTAGGCTTTCTGTAGAGTGTAGACTCATCTAGACTAGATTATTCTGAGCTTCTCGACTAGAGGTAGAAAACCTTTGGCACCCAAGCTGTCATTGAATTCATGCTGCCATCGTTGTTAGACAGCAAGCAGCTGGGGAAAAGTCTCTTAAAGGAAATGATTACAGGAGCAGTAGTTCAAGACAGCTAGCTTGAAACAAAGTTAGGAAAAAATAAACAGTGATTTTGTCTTGCTGTGGTTCAATGCTACTTACTGGTTCCTGTAGCTGACTGCACATGTACATTCAATAATGACATAATAAATAATCAAACAAGTCCTGACTTTGCCAGCGAAGTATATTTATTAAATTGTGTTTATCATTTTGACAATTCACCAATGCATTCCTAAAATGGGCCTGTTCTTCCAAATATTGGACAGTTAACATTCAGAACATGTGTGCCATTGTAATGTCAGTGGGTACACAAGGAAACTATGATGATCTTTAGGGTGGAAAGGACATCCTGCCTAGAAATAAATCTGAGACTCTGTGTCACTTTAAATCAGATAGACGCTGGAGCTTAAACATCACTACCATAAAGAACCTTAGAACCCTACTCTCCATCACTGATATATATCCCTAAGCTTATGAAGTTTTTGCTGTGCTACTCTTGCCTGGAGGATTATTCTCATTACGCTTTATATGTTTTTACTGTGTGAAGAAAGTCTGTGTCCTTTTTTCAGGCCATCTCATAAAATCTCTTATCAATTCGGTTACTGACCAGGAGAAACTCAAAGTATATGGATTACTGTGACCTAAAGGGAACAAGCAATACCTGACTGTATGCACCTCTAGACACACTTGGGACAATAGATAGCAATAGAAACTGGGCAACTTGCATAAGCATGTTCAGGATTACTGGCCACATCAAGGAATGGATGGTTCAACTATATTGCAGCAGTGAGAGGGTGCTATAGCAGGTATACAATTTAGAAGAAAAGAGTATTGTGGTGCCATATCCAATGGTAAAGTTAGCCTGACACACGAAGAATTAATGATTACCCTACAAATAATAACAGTTAAGGTGTTCAGCAAGACTAAAGACTTATGGATGGATGGTTCATCCCATGTCACTCTGTTTTGTACATTGTCAAAAGTACCAGAAAATCCAGGTTCTTCTTTACATAGATTTTCTGACTTGTTACTAGTGATACAAGTTGACCAGGGGATACCCAAATACTCTGGATTACTGTGCCCTTACAGGAATTGATGATGATTGAGTGTAAGTAGTGTAAGTATCTCTAGACAGCCTTGGGTTAATAGACAGCAGCAGAAATAGGAAGACTTACATACATGTGTTTCAGGATTTCTGGTCATTGCAGGGTATGAAAGGGTATAAGAAACTATGTTGCAGCTGTTAGTAGCGTGCTATACCAGGGATACAATCACCTCAAGGAACTCAACAAGAGTAAAGTAAGATAAAGAGTTTTAGAACCATTCCTAAACTGCAGGAAGTGGCTAATACAATCTACTGTATACATGGCCCCAGTTTTTTGCTTATGCTACCCATGTTTGAATGGTCCTTCCCATGTGTTATATATTGTCAAAAGTAAATCAAGGTTCTTCTTTAAGAACATCCAATTCACTAGATCTAAACTTGATTCATTTATTAGTGAAGTCGGATAGGGGATACCCAAAGACAAAGATTACTGTAGCCTAATAGAAACAGGTGAAGCCTGAATTTAGACAGGCTTGGGTTAGTAGACAGCAGCAGAAATTGGGCAATCTGAAAATACATGTTTCAAGACTTCTGGTCATTACACAGTAGGTTCAGTTCTATGTGCATCTGTTGGAGAGAGCCATATCAGGGATATAATGACCTCAAGTTGATTCAGTGACATAGACTAAATCTACAACTACAACAGAAAAGAGTATTATGTTCTCAAATCTAAAAATTTAAAAAACGGTTAACATGGCACATGGAAAAAGTAATGTTTATCCTATGAATAAGTGCATTGCTTTCAGCCACATTTAAATATTCATTATCCAAGTTATGCACCGGCGAGTTGATTTTCTGTCACAGATCTGCCTACTTCTCGAATATCCAAAAACCACTACTTCACCTCACAAACAATAACTAAATAAAGCCTTGTAACAGGTTACTTTGAAACCATTAATTATATTCATTGTGGGAGACAGAGCCGCCTGTCTCCACTGGGATTCGAACCGTGAACCTTGGAGGTGTTAAGTGAGCGTGCTGCTTTTTTCGCACACTGCCCGAGATGCTTTTAAGTACTCTGTTTATCACTTCTGACATAAATAAATGGGAAAAAAATCAGACCTTTGAAGAAGAAAAACTTCATCTAATATTGTTAATTAGCCATGACAAACGATGAAATAACATTGTAAATCTTTCATAGTAACAGCGACTCGATTTTAATTACACACATTCATAATTTAGCAAACAACATCTTACTTCAACAGGAGAGCTTAATACGTACTCTACTCCAGGCAGTAGACTGATACATGGAGCTGGAAGCAGCTGAATTTTTTTTCCCCTCCGTACAGTTTTCTTATTACCTCCCTGCATTGTGCTTCCCTTTGTTTGTGGTGGGCAGAGGCAAGCTATCTGACGTGACTATCTTTCTTAAGTTACTTAGCACACAATGGGAGGATGAGAGAAAACTTTTGTTGTCTGTAACATCAACACTTTGCACCAGAGTCTGGCGTTTCATTGTACAAACCCAAGGAGAAAAAAACACCATAATAATACTGTAGATTTCCTCAGTAATTATTTGAGAGATAGAGAGATAACACAGTGCAGTCGTACAATAAATAGAAGGAAATTATCTAATATCCCCAATCTGCTGGGAATAATATCAATGCAAAGATCTTATGCGCTCCAAGCCTATCTACTCTAGGAAGCAGATTAACTGTTTAGAGTTTTAAAGATGAATTAAACCTGATAATTCAAAATTAAATAAAAATCACCTAGCTGCTATTTAGGTGTTTTAAAACAGACATACGATAAAGTGGGCTGAATGACAGGATCTCAAAGCTAGGAGAGTATGTAGCAAAGCACAGTGTAAACTATTTACAATGCAGAGCCTCCAAAATCCGTATGCCGCTTAGGGAGCCCCGAGGGGGACAAAATTCTATTTAGACTTCTGATACACCCTGTAGTAGACCTATACCCAGATAACCTGCAGGGCCTCCATGGTGTAGTATCCTGATTTGGGATGTCTCTCCACTATTAAAGCGATCCAGCACCCATTAAATAATAAATTGTTGTTGATTGCACACAACCAAATGATATCCTGATAGTTACTCCTTCACATGCACATATGTGCACTTGGAAGCCTATTTTTTGTTTATCTTCTACTAGCTCTCCTGGCAATACCAGGCCATGCAACTGGCCTCCAGTGTCTGCATGGTCCAGAGTTTTTTTGGCTTCAGACTGACCTTGGTGGCCAATTACACATGATGGGAGTATACCAATTGTTGATCTAATCTAGACAGCACTATGATTCTGAGAAATGCCTTTGGGTATAGGTCCAGTTTAAAAGCTCACTTTTCACTCTTGATTTCTACATATATAATCTTGGCAAAAAAAATTAAGATACTGGTTCCAAAATAATAGGTGCCTCGGCTGAGTTTTGATGTAATGAAGGTAAGCCGAGACACTCAGAGACCACACACACCAAACTACAGGCCAGAAGGTAAAAAGTGCAGCACCCAGCCTCCTCAAGTGATCAGCTTTACTGAAATCTCTTTCAAATAAACCTTGCCTACTAAGTAGAAAATGTACTATTTTCTGCCCTTCTTGCAGACAGGCACCTTAAAAAATGACCAGTCGTTCTCTATTGTCTTACTAAAAATATTGCTACAAAGTGACACAAAGCCTTTGGTCATAATGGCAGCACAAGCACTTTAGCCATATGCAAACAAAAGGAAAACAAATACAACTTGTAAATGTTCCTTTCTCTGCTATCTCTGCTAAGGTTAATACCAGCTTTCCACATTACAAAAAGGCAGGATATAAAGTATACAGGACGCATTGTCCATGAAAGAGTTTAGAAGAATCTATGTTGCCAAACTGTGTTCCCCACCCAGTTACTAAACACAGGATACAAGTCGTTCTGTTTACTTCTCACAATTGAATGCACACAAAAAAAGGTCTTTACTGGGCTCTGTTGACAGGTCACTAGCCAGTGTTAAAATGCTGAAATATCCCGATAAAACTTGCAGTTTGCTTCCCCGCCCTCCAGTGCTTGTCAAAGGTCTGTTTTTTCCTTTCTAGGGTTACTCCCTACAGCCTAACATAAACTGTCATTCTGCTGCAGGACACACTGCCCTGTAATGCACCTCTGTCTGATTAACTAGGTTTGCATGAGCCGGGTTCTCTACTGACATTGGAGACACTGGACAAGAGAGCCAACCCATTTAACTTATAAGGTGTCACAGAAAAGCACAATCATTAAACAAAGCATACCAATAAAAAACACAATGATTTAGCCCCTGCTAAAAAAAAATGTACAACGCCTTTTTGATATTCAGCAGTCTTGAATATCTTTGGATATATTTTCTTTGGTGGTAAATCTGTCCATTCGGCAGAAATGGAAATTTGTGTACTCACCGGTAAATTCCTTTTCTCTTTCATTCTGGCCCACCACCATGTAGGTTAAACTCAGCCAAGGCAGGCTCTTCCCAGCCTATATAGGGCAGGCTGTGCAACAAAGTAAAGCCATTTAGAAGGCAACAACAGTCACCAACGCAGACATAATACAACAGTAGGGCAGGTGTGGTGTCTCAGAATGGAAGAGGGTGAGAAAAGAAATTTACCAGTAAATACACAAACTTCCCTTTTCTCATCTCTTCCATTCCAAGGCACCACTAGTAGCAACGCATGGGATGTCTCAAATTAGTGTTCTAATTAAGGGTGGGACCATGCGTCAATATAGCCAAGAACAGCAGCACTGACACCTCAAGCTTAGACCCCCGAAGAGGGGTTTATCACCGTCTGCAACACCTTGGCAGACGCCCTTACATCAAGTCTGTAAAACTTGGGGAAGGTGTGGAGAGACGACCAGGTCACTGCCTTGCTGACCTGTTCCACCGATGCGTGGTGTTGGAAAGCCCAAGACGTGAAAATTACTCTGGTAGAGTGAGCGGTGACCCGGAAGTGCACCTCCTTCCCCTTGCAGGCGTAGGCTTGTATGATCGCCTGCCTGATCCATCTGCTAAGAGTGGACCTGGCAGTCTCCAGGCCCCTCCTTGGCCCTTCTGGGATCACGAACAAGACATCCGTCTGACGTACCTCTCGAGTAGTGGCCAAGTAATACTTTAATGCCTTGACCACATCGAGGGAATGCAGGAGTGGCTCCTTATGGCAAGTGGGGCCTGGGCACAAGGAGGGTAGCACTATCTCCTGAATAAGATGCAAGAGAGAGACCAACTTGGGCAAAAAATCCTGCTTCACATGAAACACCACTTAGTCTTCATGCAGCACCAAAAATGGTGATCTGATCGAGAGCGCTGCCAGCTCTGAAACCCGCCGGATGGAGGTGATCGCCACAATAAAAGCCACCTTCAATGTGTTGGACCGGCAGGAAAGACTGACTAACGAACACCAATTCAGTGATCGCCAGACATAGCCTGTCAATAATATAAACAACAGTTCTGTGCCATTTCAATAGGAGCAGCCTTTGTACAGGCCTGGAGTGGAACTCCTATTGAAATGGCGCAGAACTGTTGAGCCACCATCCTTTCTAAGACGTGGGAAGGCTTGGACGCCACATACCTGTTTGGGGGCCTGGTCCAGAACTCGATCTATCTTGTATCCAGACTAAACAACCTCCTGGACCCAAGTGTCGGATATCCATTCCTCCACACTGCAGTGTAGTGCAAAAGCCAATCTGGAGGTGCCACAGGTACTTCCGTACACCACACAAGATGGTGGTGTCTCATGCTGCTAGTGGGAAGGCAGAAGCCAGGCCCCCCAACAACATCGCAGGAGCAGACTACGCGCCCACTTTAGCCAATTGGCAGGCTGCATAGACTGTGGCCATGCCCCTCACGACGAGGGCACCTACCCCTCCCCCCCAAATGCTGGCAGTCAAGCTCTGAATGAGCTCTAACCTGAATGTCTGCCTAGTAGTAAGCACCAATCACTCTGAAAGCAGGGAGCCCGACACCTAGCTCAGCCCCCCCCCCCCAGCAGCCCTGGGGAAGCATGTCTCTCGCAAGGTGTCATGGGGCCAAAGAGATCAGGGCTCAGTGGGAGGCACACAGCAGGGCAACCATGCAAGGCCCAGAGATCAGGTACCCTGCTGTAGGGTCCTGATATTCAGGACTCAGACTCAGACCTAGCCGGAAGAGCCCCAGCGTGCTCACCTGAACCCATGCGTGCTCCCTTCACTCTGCACGATCCAATGCTATTGGCTTAGGAACCAAATTCAGGCACTTAACGGGGGGGGGGCAGGAATGCTGCAGCTGGTGATGGGCTGGGAGACAGACTGTGTCTGAGCCCTCACTCCCAGGCAGCACTGTGCTCAAAACAAAAAAGTCCAAACATCTTCACAGTCCCTTGCGACTGCAAGAAAAGAACTGCGGAGATCGTGCCACAACCTGCACTACATAGGCCAGGAGGAGCTAGTTTTTTTTTTCTTGCTGTCCCTGCCTACGGCTAAGATTAACCTATGCATTGCTACTGGTGGTGCCCCGGAAAGGAAAAGATGAGAAATTATGTGTTGCATGAACTACACTCTTTAAATCTTTCAAATTGGTTCAGTAAAATGAGTATAGAAGATTGTGACGGCTACCCCAAAGCAACTTTATGTCAACTTGGCCTTGTGTTTTTTATTGTTGGCATGTTGAAAAGTCCATACTGTGTATCCTGTGCACAACTTCCAGAATTATGGAAATTGTCCTCCAAAAATCTTTGTTAAAGCATCACAAAACCTTCGGTGGCCGGCCCTGGAATCTAAAAGACCCCTGGGGTCGTCGGTAAACTCACTTTTCCTTGCGGCCTCCGCAACGCTGTGTTCCCAGGATGGCCTAATCCCTGTAGATGTGAGCACTCCCTTGTCAAACCATTCAGATGGGCTGGGGGCAGGAGCGCAAGAACACAGATAGTAAGCCGGCAATACTGCCAGATGACTGACGAACATTATCTGACACTCTTGAGATCAGCCAATCAGTGATGTCAAAACTGCAAGGGGGTGTGGTTTGGGTGGGGGGAGGACGTTTTATTTGAAAACAGGGCCACCATCGAGCCAGCAGCTTCGCCCGAGGTACTCTTGGGGTGTGCACAGGGTGGGGTTGTTCTGCTATAGCCATGTGCCACTGTAGTTGATATACTCCCAAAACATCAGACATCTACCTTCATGCTTCATGGTGGGGAAGATGTCTTCTTTAAAGGCCTTGTAGAATCCTCTCCAGAGGCGAACACTTAGTATGAAACTTTGTTAGGCTTTTATAGGTGTTTGGTATGTTTTAACTGAGCTATTGTGTGCTGATGTTACAGTTTTTTGGCAACCGTGTAACCTATTTTGTGCAATTACCTCCCTACTGTGCATCTTGCAGCAATCACACCATTTCATAATTGTGGAATCTTTGTGGCTAACTGTCCTGGATGTTCTGTCCAAGGTCGAACAGACCATAAGGAGACTGGAATGGAATTCGTGGTGGGCTGCCCTGGTTTGGAGACCATCCAATCCCTGCCCTCCTAGTCTCCCCCCAAGCCCAACTGTATCTAGCACCAGTGTACACCACAGCTATAACACCCCAGTACATATCCTGCCCATGCTATGAAAAAGCCTCAGCATCCTGTATATGGGAGGCAATATCCACTCCTGCCTGCACTATGTGCAAACAATACTAAAATGGCAGTACGATCAATATAACAGTGGCCATATCCACCTCTGCCCATGATCTGAATTAAAAGAATTAAAACTTGGGAGGAGGGACTGTGGGGTTCAGTGAGAATGTCTCATGGGCTGGCCCAGGGTCTGATAAAATTCTAGGTAAATTTTTGGTTCAACCTGCAATTAACATTTTTCACATGTGAGAGGATGGGTCATTTTTACACCTTACAAAAGAAATCCAAAAGGTGACAGGTTTTGAACATACCATTCAGCTTTTAAAGAGAAGGACTGCACAGATATACCAGCCTGTCTCCAGACTTTGCCTGTGCAAACAGCTTATAACTATAGCAGTTCTTATGGTGTGTATATTAGTGTTCTAATTAAGGGTGGGACCGTGCGTCAATATAGCCAAGAACAGCAGCACTGACACCTCAAGCTTAGACCCCCGGTGAGGGGTTTATCACCGTCTGCAACACCTTACACTCCAGAGCAGCATTGGCAGACGCCCTTACATCAAGTCTGTAAAACTTGGGGAAGGTGTGGAGAGACGACCAGGTCGCTGCCTTGCTGACCTGTTCCACCGATGCGTGGTGTTGGAAAGCCCAAGACGTGAAAATTACTCTGGTAGAGTGAGCGGTGACCCGGAAGGGCACTTCCTTCCCCTTGCAGGCGTAGGCTTGTATGACCGCCTGCCTGATCCATCTGCTAAGAGTGGACCTGGCAGTCTCTGGCCCCTCCTTGGCCTTCTGGGATCACGAACAAGACATCCGTCTGACGTACCTCTCGAGTAGTGGCCAAGTAATACTTTAATGCCTTGACCACATCGAGGGAATGCAGGAGTGGCTCCTTATGGCAAGTGGGGCCTGGGCACAAGGAGGGTAGCACTACCTCCTGAATAAGATGAAAGAGAGAGACCAACTTGGGCAAAAAATCCTTCTTCACATGAAACACCACTTAGTCTTCATGCAGCAACAAAAAGGGTGATCTGATCGAGAGTGCTGCCAGCTCTGAAACCCGCCAGATGGAGGTGATCGCCACAATAAAAGCCACGTTCAATGTGTTGGACCGGCAGGAAAGACTGACTAACGAACACCAATTCAGTGATCGCCAGACATAGCCTGTCAATAATATAAACAACAGTCCCTGTCCTCCTAGTCTCCCCCCAAGCCCAACTGTATCTAGCACCAGTGTACACCACAGCTATAACACCCCAGTACATATCCTGCCCATGCTATGAAAAAGCCTCAGCATCCTGTATATGGGAGGCAATATCTACTTTGTGCAAACAATACTAAAATGTCAGTACGATCAATATAACAGTGGCCATATCCACCTCTGCCCATGATCTGTCGCTGCTATGCTATAATCTCAGCCATGGAGCCCACTGGTTAATTGTCCAGAATTAAAACTTGGGAGGAGGGACTGTGGGGTTCAGTGAGAATGTCTCATGGGCTGGCCCAGGGTTCAACTTGCAATTAACATTTTTCACATGTGAGAGGATGGGTCATTTTTACACCTTACAAAAGAAATCCAAAGGTGACAAGTTTTGAACATACCATTCAGCTTTTAAAGAGAAGGACTGCACAGTTATACCAGCCTGTCTCCTGACTTTGCCTGTGCTGGAAAACAGCTTATTACTATAGCAGTTCTTATGGTGTGTATAGATGCATTTATCCATCAATGCTTCGGGCAGATGTTAAAGTTGTTCTCCGACTCCCCTATAAGTGAAATTTAACGCTCAAAAACCTTGTCCTTAGAATTTACTAGCATTCGAAAACCACACACTTGTTCTGGTGTTTCTTCAGTTTGGGTGTATTAGTGACACCTATCACTATTTTTAAGGATTTCTAACATTAAACAACTATTTTTTTATAAGACAGTTTAAATACAGGCTGGCAAAAAAAAATTAAAAGCATTTTCCTCCCAGCCTGCAGGCTTGTCCAACAGAGCTCTGTAGGCTTTAGCCCAGAGCTTATGACCAACAGTAAACTCCCTACTTGACTTGGGGAGTCCCCCCGCTGAATTCAAATCAGAATGGGATGCTCATGAGAGGTCACCATACGTACCCCTTACCTCCAATCAACAAGGGAGCCTGCTCCCAAGACACCAACAGCAGCCTGCATACTAAGAGTTAAGTGCTCTTTGTTTTTTCCTATTCCCAGCATTTGCCAAATTAAGTAATTGTTTAAAGCAGTTTTGAAGCCAGCCACACTTTAAAAAGGGCAGAGACCAGGTGCATTTTTTTCAGGGTTAGCAGGATGGGGGAATTTTGACTCGTCTGCTTTACAGGCCAAATATACCGAATGCTGACGATTTGACCTAGCCAGCTTTGTACACGTGAAAACATGACACTAAAGGTTATTTTAACATTGAGTCATGCAAAAAGGAAATGGCCTGATAAAAGTTTACTCCCCAATACCCTGGTGGATAAATGTGTTGCTACTGGGAGGGGCCTTTTCCTGTCTATCTCAGCCAGGCTGGATGTTTGATTTGTCTTTTGTATTGTGCTAAAAGATTCCAACAATTGTACACACATTTTCCTATATCTCAGAAAAAGAACAATAGCGGAGGGGTCACCTGTGGCAAAATGTAGGCTCTGGATGGTACACAAGGGACTTGTGAAACCTGATCAGTGTGCGATTGTACCTTTTATCATTTTTAAAGTAGACAGCCATTCTGCCCTTACTTTTCCTTCATCTCTCTCTTGAGTTTTTACATCTGAACTCTTTGTTGTCTCCCAGTACGCTTCATGTGATTAAAAAAGTAAAGAAAAAAAATACCAAGAAAGCAAAAGCGTACTATGTCTAATAAACCACACAAGAGGTTAATTTGAAGTGGCAGGTGAACTCGTCCCTTTCTCAAGAATGATAGATGCAGGTCTTTGCTTCATGGTATGTCTTCAAATATAGAGTTAAGAGATCCTTTTCAAAAACACTAAAAAAAATTGGATGCCTTTGAATAGAGAAAGGCACAAAATAACAACAGGGGGTGAGAGCTTGACAGTCACAGGGTAGAGGATCCATTTTCTCTCTGCTTTTTTTTTTTTTTTTAAACGCTAAAGAAAAACGGCACAAGGAAAGACAGCCTGAAGAGGCCACAGTCATTTGCTGTGATCAAGACTGTACTTCAAAAGTTGTTTTTTTAACCAATTCTGTTAATCAATTGAGCCTCCTTTCTCTTCCTATCCTTCTTGCGCACTCCGATTTTTTTTCTGTTTACATCTGATGGGACTCAATGACAAGCAGTGTCTGAGCTGCTGAAACAAATCTGTCATGTTGATTTATGAGTGCGTCAAACCACGACTTGTCCAAACTGAAGCTCGCAGTTCATTAATTAGAGAGTTATGACTTTGAAGTCGGCTCTCAGACTGTGGTTTTTAACATTTGGCTTAATTTGTATGCTCTTGAATGTAGTTCTCTAAGGGGAAAAAACTGAAATTCCCTTCTTGTCTTTGAACTTCTTTTGACCGCACAATAATCATTCCTTTGTCCGAAGTGATGCCTGCATCCCAGAGTCATTAACGCGCATTGAATTGCTACTGATGAGTAAGCCCTGCTGAATTAAAGAAACAGCCTGCAAAACAAAGCTAAGAGCATTTTGCGCCGCGATATCTCACAATTACATGCGTTTCCCTCCCCGTGCCATTTCCATTTTAATTACTGTTGGCCCGTTAGATTTACATTTTAGACACTTTTTAATCTGTTCCCTTTTTCTACATGACTCGAGTGCGCCTTATAATGAAAATAGAGGGGAGAAGACACAATGTAGGTGTCCGACTTAATGTAGACCACTGGCTTTGTCTTGAGGGTGCTTTCCATCTATCGCACCCAACAGTGTTTACTACATTAAGGCAAATATCATCCATGTAGGGCTATTCTGCTTTGAGGAGCAAATGCCAGAGGATGATCAAAGGATGGTGGATATGTACAACTCAACATTCTCAAGAGATGTGACCAACTGCATTATTCCCAGCATTAATCAAAGTAAAGGATATTAGGAGGCATATACAGCAATAAACACTTGTGTCACAGATCACAGAGACCAAAGGTTTGATCGTTCTTTTAAAAAGCTATTTTTGGACTTTTTCTTCTATAGTAGATTATATCTACCTTGGCTATCAAAGTAGCAGCTCCTAGGACTAGGGAATTCCTAGTGCGTAAAAAACTAAATCAAAATCTGTGACAAGGTCTACCTATCATTTGGTTATGGGAATGTGTCAGTGATCACACAGAACGAATGAAGATAGATACTGGTGGTACTTGAAAGTGTGTTACTCGACAAGGCTGCTGTCCTGCCCCATGCCCCCAACATGATCAGCTGTCATATATTTGCTCCTGCTCCGAAAAAATGTGCAACTTTTGGTGACTGACAACCCACATGCACAAACCAGGTCGTACCCAAGTTTATTAGAAAATGAAAAATGTTACTTGGGAACCCCTGTCCTAGTACATAAAAAGTGAACCTGAATCTGGGTTTCTAGCTCTCTCTTTTTAAAGTGGACCAACACCCAGGATTTTGACTATCCTGGGTCTTGGTCCACTTCAGTGGGGCACCCCCGATCGGGGTGCCCCGCTGTGTGAAACCCCCCCGATCACCCGGAAAACTCACCTCTCCCCGCTCCCAGCGCGGACGGACAAGCGATTTGACAGCAACGGGACAAGCGGCTCCTCCACCGCCGCCTCCCGCGCGTCACTCTTGACGCGCGCGCGCGCCCGCGCCGGCCATTCACAGACGGCCAGCGCGGGCACGTCTAGAGGGGCACGAGGGAGGCGGCGGCGGAAGACAAGGTAAGGGGATTTGGGGTGTTTGGGGGGGTTTCACCCCGCGGGATATCCCGATCTCGGATGTCCCGCGGGGAGGGAGGTGATCGGCCCGGGAATCTTATAGATTCTCGGGCCGATCACGGGAGGGTGATGGTCCACTTTAAGGATGACCCATCATGTGTGTGTCAAAAGCCAAGAGATTATCTTTCCATCATTTGGTTATGGGCATACAGGCATCTTAGGCCAACTTAGGAACCAATAGTGCAGTAAAACACAAAATTATTTTCGGTGCTCTGCCCATGTACATCAAATCAAATATAGAAATCAAAAGAAAAGAGGCAACAAGTGCTTGCTGATCAGTATATATAAAGGCAGATAACAAGAACTGTTATTGGAATTTAGTTGACAGTTAGATCAGCCTGTTGACCAATTACTAAGGAATATGCTATTCATATCAATGAAGAGACATTTAGGCATAAAGCTGTCAAACATCACACTAAATGTACACATCCCTAGCGCTGGGACGATTTGGGGGAAACAATGGTAATAGGCTGCTTTTTCCAAGTGAGTGTATCACATTTTCCTCTGGGAACAATAATCTTGAGGGGTTAGTTTGAACACTGCTTATTTGCATCAGGAATGCTACTGAATTGAGCTGACCATGCAACTACCACACTTTGCCTGTAAACATTGTTATATAATTAAATATAATGCAATACTGGTAAACGGACCTATAGCAGATATCACTAGTAGAGATTTTTTTTTAAAATTGCTACATCCAACCAGAGCAATTAACAGACAAGCTATAGGTGTCACAAGGACCACAATGTTGGTCACATTTTTGTCCTGTTGGGATAAATTTTTTTGTATCAACATGTATCAACTCCCCTTAGTGTCCTGGTAATAATGAATTAGATAAAAAGGGTTTTGGCTTCAAAGGAAAAACTGGGGGAAAATTAAATCTTATTTTGGCTCTTATGTTCCTGCTTGGCTCCTATCCTCCTTCCTTCAATAGCCACTAATTGCTCCCAACATGAGATTGCAAGAAGGGGGCTTAAACAGCTAGTTTAGAACAATCGTATCCTGTCAGAAATCAACGGCATACAATGGCATACCTGGGGAAAATGAGAAGGAAAATCACTAGAATAGGAATATTAAGCAGCATTGAGGGCAGAAAACATCCAAATGGTAATGTACCTGGAGTGGGGGAGCAAAATAGATTGAGTTGTTTTGGGGGGTTTGGGTCTACTTTAAATAAACTTTTTGATGAGGTTGGCTATCATATTATTTAGCTCGGTTATCATTAGTGCAGGATTCAGAAGGAAAGGGAGTTTGCCTTTATTTTCCATAACAAACTGCAACTTTTCCTTTAAGAACCAAGAGACAAGATCTGTCTATTTCTTCAAAATACTGACCTACCTTACCGAACACCTGTTAACCATCATTTCCACCACAAAGTTAGAGCAACTGATCAGGCAAAATATGAGAATAAGTGGATGGATATATATTTGACAATCTGTTGTTTGTTTAATGTTTGCTTAATGCATAGATGGCCATTGTATACATGCGCACACATAGGAATTCATCCTCCACATTTAACCCACCCGTGCAGTGAGTGTACACATGCCCGGAGCGGTGGGCTGCCCTAATTACGGCGCCTGGTGATTAGGTGCCTTGGCTTGGGGGGTTAGGTGCCTTGCTCAAGAGCACTTCAGTCATGTCCCAGGACCATGTTTTGAACCTGCCACCCTCCGGTTACAAGTCCGCTCCCTTACCTTTAGGCCACAACTGCCCCTCTGGTTACAGTACATCTTTGTATCAGCTTTACAGAGAAACAACCACCCCCCTAGAATCTATAAGACTCTAGGGCCAGTGTTCTTCCTTCACCCTGCTGGGTGTATCTCCTTGTGATCCCACAATGCATTTTCAGCCGCATCCCCACTATACATTTAGCCTAGGATGTACCAGCACCAGCCATTTCGAAATGGCTTGCGTAGGCATGCCCCACATCTACAGGCGAGCGAGGATGTGGCCTGTGGTGCATGCTGCATTTAGCTTTACTTGTCACTCTGAATTTGGCCGACGGCCCATGCATGCGTTGTGGGAATGAAAGAAAGGTGAGTTTTATGGTGATCCACAGGAGACATACAGTGTGCCATCCCAAATCTGGATGCCCGGGCAGTAGGAACCATACCCCAAACCTCAAAATAGGATATTTAAAATGTAGTAGAATGATAGACAAAATGAAAACTATGCATCAAAGAGACAGGTAGTAACAGACATAGTGAGTTTAAAACATAAAGTAGTGTGGGGTGGAATATTTGCTGATTATACCTGAACAGCTGCTTAAACTCTGAGAGCAAAATCTCAGCGCCTGAGCTGTTTTTAAAAATGACCAAATTATCTAAGCCCTACAAAACTGCTGAACAAATAGGGACAGTTGCATAATACATGATTATGATTAACTGCTCATACCACATAAACATTACACAGATAGGGAAACATGGATTTAAAGGGTCAGGCTAGATAATAGGCAGTTGCATTACTAGATGGAATTCAGGTATCTCTTACAGAACCTAGAGGTAAGTTGCTTACAGCAGTGTTTTTATCCATTCACCCAAAAATGTATTTTAATAGGAAAACGTAGAAATCAAGAATGAAATTGCCTTTTATTCAATAGACGCATTAAGGTTTTCTAATCTTGTAGTTCAATAACATTTTTCTCTGCTATAGTATAAGCTTCTCATGTACAGTAAGAAAGATCTAACTAGCTCCAGAACATTAAGGCACATTTCAAAAAGCAGTATAAGAACCCAAAAAGGCCAGTGTTCTATTTTCTGGGAAATTATGAATAGTTTAAATTAAGCAAGAAGGTTAAGTGGTAATTAAGGTACATACAGAAACAAAAAGGCAACCCACTAGTATTAACTAACTAAAAATATACAGTTGTTGACAGACCAACCCACTAAATGACTCCCTCATTTTGGCAACTAGTATCCTCACCTGCAGGCACATTTCTCAAAAATCCAAACCTAATAGCCAATCCCCCTTTTCTTTTTACAGCCAGCACTATGGTCATGTGATATGTTTGTTGCCAACTTATTGGACTCATGTTTATGACTGCAGGTGACTATCCTTAGAGCAGGGCATCTGTTAGTTAATGCAGAGTCTGTCTGGGTGGGTAGGGCTTACTCCTCGATTGTCACATGGGAACAAAAATAATATGCCTTACCTCTTTAGGCTGTTTTCCTGCATGTTGTTGCTGTAAAAGCTGAAGCTGCAGCTGTTCCTGTTGTTTCTTGTAAAACTCCTGAAGCTGCTGCTGTGAAGATGAGGTACAGTAATGTCAGATATACTGCGACATTCATATAACTGCATTTCCAGTCTAAGATACTAAAAGTGATTTTAAAAATTTGCAATGCACGGATCTTCCCTTAGAAATCAACAATAAATCCAGCCTGCTCAGACAATTCTTGTAGTAAAAGTAATTTCCAAAATGTACCAACAGAAAACATGGCTTGTTTTTTTATTATTTTTTATTTTTTTGCTTTTTTTATTCTGAACAGACTAATTAAGGAAAGGCAAGGGATGACCTTTGTCTGTTACAACAAAGACTGTGACCTTGTGGAGGAGCATGTTAAACCGTGCTTGTAAAACAAATGAATCCATTTACAATAATAGGCCTAAAGTACATCTTCTGTCTACTGGGCAAACCCAACCCACTCAACTTCATTACAGAACAGAAGGGCATATGAAAAGATTTCATAGGTTCGGGGAGTAAACACAACAATAATATATATATATATATATATATATATATATATATATATATATATATATATATCCTGCACTACTACATGCTCATTATTGCCAAAATGTTGCAGTTGTGTAAACCTTATCAAGCGACAATTTGAGGGCAATTGTGGGCCCTAGTAAACTGTGACAACCTGTTGGAGGGGGAAAATGAAGGTTTGCATTGTTGAGCCTCCTGGAACAAGGGCTAGGTAATGAAACCCCAAAGTTTACTAAACCAAGTTACATTGGAAGTCCAGTCTCTTAGTAACCCCCACCCTCCCACACTCCCCCTGACTCTGTGTGTGCGCCTGCCCATTCACTTGAATGAGGGGTGGGTATATGTCCAGAGAAGAGAAAGATGATCTGTGCAGTCTCTGTGCAGCTAGTGCAAGAGCGCTGGCAGTAACCTTGGATTTCAGGATAGGTAATATATCTTTTTGTAATACTCCCCCTGTCCTGCCTCAGCACTGGGGGGGGCAGGGAGAAGGGGATAAGAAACAAACTGGAATTGGAAGGGAATGTGGAGGCAAAAAAAGTCAGGTTCCTTGATCATCCATAAGCCCCCTTTTCACCACTGGCAGTTGACGCACAAGTACTTTTTATTCTGATCTACAGTACAAAAACCTCAGAATTCTGATATTAAGTCTGCTGACATTAGCATCTTTTAGCCCACTGAACAGTGTCATTTAGAGAAAAAAGAAAAAAAAAGAAAAAAAAAAAGAAAGAGGCAGTTTGGGCAGAGCGGCCCTGTCAATCTCTATGGCTTCCTGCCATGCTTTGTTTTGATCTTGCTTTTTATAGGAGAGAAATTATGCCATTTCTGTAGTCATATGACTTAGAATTTATAGAGCAGCAGGCGATAACTGAAGCTACATTTCAAAAGACAGGAAATAGAGAGGACCTCCATTGTGGAAAGAGATTTCAATCTCAGGAACGCATAGGCAGAAATATAAAGAACCAATCTGGTAAAATACTTGTAGTTCAGTTGTGTTTTATTGATTAATAGTTTATTTTTATGCTTTTTCTTTTTGTAAGTAGTTAATTTACCATGGAGTGATCGGTCGCTTGCCTCCATGTCAAACCCCCAACATTTCAAGCCTTAAAGCGTTATAAATTCCTCCCTAGGGTTCATCACACATTGTAATGGACTACAGTGTGAGGATCACCTAGCCCCAGGATCCCGCATTACATTGCTGCAGAATCCCTGCTCTATGCGCTCTGCAGTCTGGTCAACCCGATGGACCTCTGGTAGGGACATGCAAAGTGAAGGGAGCAGGGATTTTGCAATTCACAGCACAATGCCAACTGCCAAATGTGACCACTGCAGAATCCTTGGGTTAGTAGAGTTTTACACTGTGGGTCATCCTAAACTTTTAGATTTTAGGTCTGATTTTGGTTTACTTTAATAAACTGGGACCAAAGTGTAGTAGTAGGTGGTCAGAAAACATTACCTGCTGAAGCATGAGGGCCTGTTGTTGCTGAAGTAAGACCTGTAGCTGTTGGGGCGTGAGCACTTGCTGCTGGAGAATTTGTTGCATTTGCTGAGGAGTGATTACTTGGGGTGTCATCATAGCCACTGAGACTGGAACCTGGAAAAAGGCAAAGAAAACAATTGCTTTAAAACTCCACTAAAACACATTTTAAGTCCCTGCCACTGCAGACAGGACGTCATGCAAATTCCATCTCCGATCTCACCACAACGACCTACAACTGCTACCTAAAAAAACTGCACACATCACATTGTCTGCACAGCCACCGCCAATGCGCATTGCCTCCTCGGCTCCACCAAACGCACAGATGTTTTCAATTCCACCATATTATGTGAGATACCATTAAAGCGGTTTTCTGTGACATTTCGATGACAAACAGCGACGGCGATGAACCCGATAGCATTTTATATTTGCAACTGTTAACACGTTCTCTGCCCCTACGTGCATGCTTCCAGTGAAGGGTATTTTTTTGTTAAAAGGGGTGATGTCTTCCTCTGATAAAAACACTGACATTAAAATGACAGCCCGTCTCAGCTAAGGTTACACAAATTGTATTCCGGAGGCTAGCTAATGACAATGGCAACAATTCTGCATGCTTTCCAGAATGTAATTTACCTATTCAAAATAATTACTACACTTCTGCTCCATTTGTGAACACATGCATATATATTTTCTTAAAGTGTCCAGGTTCTAATAAATAGTAATTAGAACATTGGTAATGTGTGAATATTTGTTTAATCAGGAGTTATGACTTTAATTTACATATGGATGCATAACATGCTCAGTTTCCAAGCTAAAGTAATTCCTATGGATACTATACTGAGCAAACTCCTATTGTATAATCCCATAGTATAATAAAAATTAATTGATCTTGGGTTTTTATATATTATATATATTTTATCCAATGCCATATAGACATTTAGAATGTATGTTATATATCTATTTTAGGAATAAGTGGCAACACGTAAAGTTATATTATCAATAATTGTATATGTAAAAAATAACATATATAATGATATATATATATATATATATATATATATATATATATAATTTTAGTAGTACCAGTAAATAGAGTTGTGATTGCTATGGCATCACTTAAAACTAAATAAAATCATATAAAAGGCTTTCCAATAAGCGCAAAGCAAAAGCCGGCAATGCCGCATTAATTTTATGTAACATAATGCCTTAATATGCAGTTTATCTTGCCTTTTTTCACTCGGATTCTTCCGTCATTTGCATAGTGAGCTCTCTCCTAATTTCACAGTCATTATGCACTGATGTCCTTATTTCTCAGCATCACTAATTTTGATTAACTTAAAATGGTTCTTGAAGGTCAGATACATAGTAACGACATATTCCTCACATTGTTGCATAAATCCACTTTTTTTTCTCCCCCCCCCCCCTCTATATTACCCCCCGCCTGTGGGTGAGTGGGTTGCTGCTAATGGAATAGGTTTCCAAGCAAGTCACGCTGCCATTGTAGCCTAGGCATAAGGAAGGAAAAAAAAAAAAAAAAAAGAAGAAGATTTGGCCTGGTCACCCAGCCCCTTACTGCCATTGGCGGCGGTTCAATGCAAAGTCCCTGCTGTAATGTTACTACACTGCACAAAGCCGTTTGATTCAAGAGTATCAACCAACTGGCACTGTGGCAAATCCTCCGAGAGCTCCGTCATCAAAAGCAGAGAGGTGTAATCCCATTAATTCGCTCTATTCCATTCTGCGTCGCTTTCAAAATATAACAATCTATTCAATAAATACACTTTACCAGGCTCGATCACTCATCTGGGCTAATGCCGGAATCATTAGATCACAATACAAGTTTACTTTTCCTTGAGGTCTGCTCTACCATTTCATTGCTATTTTATTAAGCAAACAGCTAAAGCTAACTTTAAATGTAGAATGTTTTTATCCTCCTGCAATTTTGGATGGATTTCAAGGCTCGGGGTAGATCTAGTGAATCGGAAAGGAAATTGTCAAAGTGGTGATAGGATAACGATTAGACTACATGAAGTACACAATGTAGATGGAGCAACAAGCAATGCAAGCTCCTATAGTCAGATATCAGAAACAAGATGTGGTTTTGGTGGGTAGGCCATTGAATGAACCATGTTTTTCAAGACATATGTCAAAGAAGACATTTAAGGTAGGATACAGTACTAGGGGTTACATTCAGAACCTCCCTCCAGGTGTGGGCGGCCAAGCACAGCAATTCAGTTGCAGTGGACAGGGCCATGCACAGCCGAGAAGGGATGCATGTGATGTTGGCCCTGGCCGCGCGAGCGCTGTGGGCTCAGGAGGAAAGCCGAGTTTACTGGGTGCCCCAGGGGTTTCATCAAACTGGCTTGCCCAGGAGTCTCAGACTCCAGGGTGGGTTTTGGTTCACTTAAATTCACGTTAAATCCTATTTACAATATATAGTAACAAGTTTAAATACCCTACTCACAAGAAGATATTGACACTATACAGCATCACCCCTCTCACCCCACGAAGCGGCACGGGCGGCCGAGAACGCAGGTGTCCCCCTTGCTGATCCCCTGCTCCATATGATGTGGTACTGACCTTGCTGCCGGGCTCTTGGTTCTTATATACATTTTTTTTTACCTTTTTCTTTGTGTATTAATTGATTGATATGGGCTCTCAAGTTGGTCATTTTGCATTCTTAGGTATCCATGACCAACAGGTTATCTAGTGTGTTTATTTAGGCAATTGTTCACAGTATATGCACATATTCTGTATATTTATTGTTCACGCTAATCAATTATCATTAATTTATTTATTCCCACCAGGGTCACTTTTATAAATTATTGGTAATGAATTTTTCATGTATTTTGTATTAATTATTTGGGATATAATATTTAGTAATTTGTATCATTAAGCACTGTCACTTTAGGGTTGGTTGTTATGATTGGGTAGTTATGATTGGTTGATATTTTTTTGTAGCTACTATAGATAAATGTGCCGGCACAAGTAGTCAGTTGCTAGTTTGGCTCCACCACGCCAAATATTAGGGAGCTTCCCAGCAATTTTTTGGCTGTATATTTTTTGCACTGGAAGTAATTGGGGAGACGCATTGTTTTTAATTTTGTCTTGTTAAGTGTTGTTTGTTGGATTATTCCTAATAAACTATGCAATTTGCTGTATTTTATAATTATTGTTGTTGATAGTTTTTGGTGCTCCTGCCACTAGGGGGTAGAGGTATTGCACCTCTCACAACCCTATAGCTTTGTTTGGACACTATACAGCATCAAAGCAAAGAAAGAAACAGAAGGTCCCCATGATGTAGCAAACATATCTTTGGATACTGGTGAAACTTCAGTATGAGCATTAGGAGAGAATGAGTATGCATGTGCATAAGGAGAGACTGGAATACCTACATATTGGCACATACTGTATGTATGCCAGGAGAGGCTACATATGTACAACAGGAGAAACTGGAAGAACGATATATATGCATGCTGGAGCCTGGAGGAACCCCATCAGGAGACACTTAGGCAACTATATTTGGGCATCAAGCAGGAATAGAGGAGGGGGGCGATTAAAATGTTAAGATTAAGCGTATAAACATGAGTGTATCATTTCCATTGTCATTTCCATTGTTATTCTCAAGAACAGGGGAGGATATTCTTTATCTAGAGGCAGTTATATCAACATAGAGTATATGTAAAAGTACATTTGTCAGGTTCTGTACTGGAGAGTGGAGAGCCTCCATGCCTTGCAGTAGACCATAGTCTGTAGACTGTAGATTACTTTAGATTATTGACCAATTTGTGGAAACACTTCATTCTTTACCAGGAGAAAGTATATATTTTGAATCCAAACAGGTGTGAGGGATATAACAAAATTCTGCATTTGATATTGGTGGAAATACAGAAATCAAATACAGGTCAACTGAAGTTAAAGGTGTCTCCAGTGAAATTGAGTGGTGGTTATCTTTACCTAGATGACTTGGGCCTGATATCAGTCTGCTTTCTTTGTAGCAAGCACACAACATGGATGGGGATTGTACGAGTTCCTTATGTCTGGTTGGTATTCCTCCTAAAACATACTGGTGGATTAACTGAATCATATAATATGTATGAGAGAAGTGGGGCATCTGAAGTTTTTTGATAGACAGGGACTGTTGAGAATGGGCCTACATCCTATGTACAGCACTGTCTAAGAAGTTGTCACTGTATAGAACAACAGGATGCAAAAACAGTATTCTCTGATATGTCAGGGCTTACATATATAAAATCCAAATAGTGTGCATAAAGCAATGGTGTCATTCAGCGTTAAAGGGTGAGTCCACTTTAGATGGAATTTTTAAAAGTGTATATTTTTGTGTGCCAAAATGATGTCCTCAAGGTGCTGAGCTAATTTAGTATTTTTTTTTTTAATTTTCTTATCTAAGAAAATGTGTGTTTTATTGCAGCAGTTTTCACTATCTGAATTCTGTTGTGACTGGCAAGGTACACCAAGTCTGTACACCAAGGAGAGAGATGCGAGTCCTGTAAACACAGAACAGTGTGCATGTATAAGGTTAAGTGAGCTCCCACATCTTAGCAGCAGCCATAGTAGCAGTGTTCTGCGTTTACAGGACTCACATTTCTTTTCTGGGTGTACGTTTCCATTGGCAACAGATTGCAAGAGGTGAGAAATGCATACACGCATTTTCTAACATAGGAAAAAAAAAATACTAGATAAGCTTGGCACTTCAAGGACACTTTTAGAACTTTCAAAAGTGAAATTAAAAGTGAACTTTTAAGGTACTTCATCCCTTTAAGGTACTTCATCATTCAAGGACAGACCAAGAGCAGTCACCGTAATCACACGCAGCTGTGTGATGCACTTTTCACATACGTTAAATCCTACCTACCTTGAAGACAATTCTTTAGAAATTGCCCTTCATCCCCACTACCATAGCTCTGATTTGGCTTTTATTTAAATCCCCCCTCACTCAATACAGTGAAGTTCTGGGCTGGAACTGCAGTGGCTCCCAGAACATGGCCATCACAGGAATGGGGAGGAGCGGCAGGTGGAAGGCAACCATTCTGGAGGATCGGAGGGAGCCTTTTAAAACAGAGTAGAAGGTGGGGGTAAAAAAATAAAAGCCAGATACCCAGGTAAGTGCCCATTGCATGTATGTCAGAGTGGCCAGGTATAGAGAGTGACTGTCTTAGTCTTAATATATTGATCACTTTAATAACTATAATTCTGAGTCTCTTTAATCAAGGCACTGTTACAAAATCTCTCCCACATTTAGTGAACGCACAATGACATGAATGGTGAAAGTTGCCTTGTCTTCTTCTATTTGGAGAACACTGACTAAAAAGTATTAAATAAGAGGACAACCATGTAGCCTAGTAATCACCAATGATGACTAATACCTTAGTATCACATTCAATTTCCGGCAAGGGTAGAGTTGCCCTATATTAGAACAAGTAAATATATGGAAATGAAGTTCCACAAGTAAGAAATCCTAAAGAAAATCCATTGGCAAAATATTCCCAATTTTACTTTAAAATAAGAACCTCTACATAAAATGATCACACTGAACCGCCTGACAAAACTTTTTTCACCCCGTTAGCGTTTAGCGTAGAAAAGGCCAGGCAGCCCCAGTGCTAGAATATAATAGTCCACACTTTATTACCCATTACTACCAAGGTCATTAGCGGCAAGAGTGATTGTCCTGGTCTTAACCTATTGATCACTCTAACAACTATCATTTAATCCTGCACGGAGCGTCGCTACAGCAGCTAAGAGCACACCAGAGAGAGTGGTTTATTGTGGAGAAATATAGCCAAGCACTGAAAATTACACTTTGATTCATAAAATCTACTCAGTAGTTTAAATCAATAGTATTTAAAACAGTCACGCAACTTCTTAAGTACATCCCTCTCATATTTACGACTCCCATTCTGAACGTACTCATTCAAAACTAAAACCTTATTTTAAATACCGAGTAGAATTCTCTACAGAACCCACCATAAGCGTACGGATTTCGGAAGTGGGGACTTTTTCGGTTTCATCTGAATTTACTGCTGGCTCTGTACAAGAAACCAAAGTCTCTATTCTTGGTTATTCAACAATAAATTGCTTACTGTAATGCAAATTGTAGAACTTCAATTGGCTGACAACTGGAAACGTCTTAACAATGTCTGAGCTTATACTAGTAGCAGATAGTCAGTAATTCCACTGGCCAAAGAACGTCACAGTGATGATGTATTCTACACATCCTGTCAACAAGAGGGTACAGCTATGAAGTAATAAGATAGCCCAATGGATTTGTCATTGTAAGTTAAGCTATAGCCAGGTTACAAGCTACTATAACAGGCCTCTTGAACTTTTAGTCACCTTCCATAACTGATGCACAAATTGATATTTGCCTTTTGGACACAAAGAGGCCCATGAAAGGTGCAGGGTTGTGTGTGCACCAAATAGATTTAACGTGGTCAATTTACTAAGCCCTAGGGACACTTACCTATATTTAAATAAATGGCGATGACCGAATTTCCCCCTAACTACCCAAACAAGTATACAATACATATAGATGCTTGGAACAAACTTCCAGCAGAGGTAGTTGAAAAATCAACAGTCACTGAATTTAAATATGCCTGGGATAAGCACATATCTATCCTAAGATAAAGAGTACATACAGTATACACATAAGGGCAGACTAGATGGACCGTATGGTCTCCTTCTGCCGTCAACCTTCTATGTTTCTAATACATTATTGGGGGTGCTTTTGCTACTTCCTCACGTGTGGGTGTTGAAGTGGAGAGACTCTTCAATTGAGATAAAAGATCTAGGGAATGTAGATTAAAGAATTGGATAGAGGTAAGTTTAAGTGACAGTAAAGAATGATACATTATCGGATCTTGTAAAGGCATAGATTAGTTCTGTGCACATGGCTTTAAAGCTCACCAGATTCCGCTAACTGGATTCACAGAAAGCATGTAAGCATCAGATAAAACACCTGCTGCTATAGAGATCTGGGTAAAAAAAAAACTTGTGCAACTGTGTGCTGTGAAAAAACTGAATCACACCTCTTAGTCAAACTTCGATGGTTATCAAAGGCTCCAAGAGGCAACTACAAGTGATGGTAGATTGATGTGAGAAGGAGAAACTGTGGACCAGACCCTTTAAGAAAATCAGGAGCAAAATGGGAGCGGTTATCTCAGCCTGGTTTAGTTTAAAGAACCTAATCACGCTTAGGGGGCTTATATTAGGGAGCAGGTTAAGTTACGGGGGACAACATAAATAATATAAGGAGAAAAAACACTTTCCTGATAAGACCTGATATTTGAGCTGTGGATCCTGATAGGACCTGACATTTGAGCTGTAGATCCTGATAGGACCTCACATTTGAGCTGTGGATCCTGCTAGGACCTCACATTTGAGCTGTGGAGCAGAAGAACTTGGGTTTGGAACAAGTTATTTAATTATTCTTATTTAATGAGGCCCACAGTCCTCTGCATGTAGTATTTCAAGGGCTGCACATTTACAGCCACCAAGTAACAACATGGGCCATAAAGGATTGCTTTAGGTAACTACAGAAGAAAACTGACTTGACCAAAAAGTTTAACGACCAGTTTGAAAAGCAGGTTTGATTAGCCACCCCAATTGGCAAACTCTCTTTTATTTTGAACATTACAAAGGAGTCCAAATTCTTTTCCCTCTTCCTCTGCCTCTTCTGGCTTATCCCCCTCCCCTACCTCCTCAGAAGGAGAGATTCATTAATGTAAATGATAAAACTGCCTGCAAGTCATTGCTCTCCTTCCCACAAAGCCCCTTTTTATGTAAATAAAAATTGTTCTCATTTACAGAAACAGGATTTGATATTATGTGGGAGGCAGCGATGAGCAGGTTGGACTGTGATAGAATCACGTTATGTGTCGCTCTTGCGGTTCAGTGGGGGTGACGAACGCCCCTGATCTTATCTCTCAATTGGTATTCACTGCCAGCTCCCTGCTTACCTGCCAGGTTAATTGCTTCAGCAACAATAAATACCAATTTTAGCATTCAAAAAATAAGCATGCCAGAAATAATTAAACCTTGTTAACACCAAGCCGCCTTGGACATCAGTACTATCCCTTTTTTTGTTTGTTTTCATTTTTAGACAGGCCAACGCAACCATTTTAGTGATGATAAAATATTGTCATTTACATCTTTCAGCACGTCATGTTTAATTAGAAATAAAGCGACCCATAAGATTTTATTGTAATTATCGCTCAGTGGCGTTAGAGAACAGAAGATGAACTAACAAAATAAATAGAAGCCAAAAATGTAGGCAAACCCATTTCACCAATGTAAGTTTTCTTTTAAATCTTAAAAACCTTCTGAAAAAGAAAGCCGAAGCATTTCAAAAGCTTGCATTTCCAATTCTTAAAGTTAGCAAAAAATGGTATTACTAAAGTTTAACGTCAACCTTTCTAACAAGAATACAACATTCTATGAAGACCTTAAAGAACAGAAAGTCTTTAAGAAAAATGAACATTCAAGGAGGGGCAGAAAATATAAAAAAGCTAGAAACATATTTAAAAGTCACCGCCTAAGTCTTCGAAATGTGTTCCAAAATACCATCACAGTAAAAACAATTTCCTGGCCGGCCTTGACCCGTGCCGAGCAAGAGGAACAATTTATCGAAGTCAAGTGCATTTGCCTAGATTTTCCTCAAGACTCTAATTGGGGAGGGTTGAATGGACTTCTGTAGTTTAATCAAATCACCTCATACATTTCCTCTGGCCTACTGTGAGGTTTCCCAATCCTGAACTTTGCCAGTGTAACTAAAAAAAGGCTTTGTGTTTGCTTAAGATGGACAGCTGTTCTCACCTCTTTCAAACACCTCCATCTATATATCACAGGAGAGCACAAGAGTGCAAATTACATCCTAATAGGGAAACATCAGTGGTTTCTTTGACAATCTTGCTATTCACTGATTTACTCCTAATGAAGTCATTTCAACCAACAAGCTTTCTTGGTGTTAAAGGTTAAAAAAAGGTTACAATATATATATATATATATATGTATATATATATATATATATATATATTTTAAAAAAATCAAACTTGATGTAGGATCAACAAAAGATACATAAAAGACCCCAGCAATTAAAATAAATGTATAAAGAGCAGTCTTCCGAGAACTAAAATAAATTAAACTGCCTCTGTCGTACCAGGTTGGATAAAAATCTAAATTTAATGTATTCTGTCTTGTGTCATCTTGTTTTGTCAGAACATGAAATAGAATAAGAAAATACAAGGAAAAAGAAAAAAAAACATAAGCCCCTGAGATATCACAAATGACGACCTTTGTGATGTTGTTAGTTTACCCTATTCTAAGCTATTTGCACAAAGATGTCTCAGATTTTAGAACCTGATAGACCTCAAAGAACCTAAACTCAGTTCATTGTTAAGCAGGCAGGTCCTATCCCTCACATAATCAATGTCTGACTCGTTTTCCTCGATTCTGGCTTTAATGAATGACAGCTACATTTGTTGCTCAATATTCATCGCTCCTGTGTTTTCCAAGAGCACATGTCATGAACATGTCAGAAAAGAGGAGGGGGGGGGGCAATGCATGAGCAGTTACTGTGTGGTACAAAAGGTTAAAGGCAGAAGGCTAAAGATGACAAGGCTCCGGCTTTAGATTTTAGTATGGAGGTAACATCTTTATTATTCCTTCTGTTAGGAAAATATTAATAGAGGCACAAGAGAAAAAAAAACATTTGGTGGAAAAAAATCCCATAAAAAAATCCTATAAAAAAAGTAATTGAAGTCTGCACTAGGGAAAGAAAACAAGTTTCCAGTAACCCAAGTCTGCACTCCATAAAACAAACAAACTATGTCCCAACCAGCCAAGTCTGGACCAAACAATAACAATTTTAACTGATGGTGTCAGGACTTTCCCACAATCTCGCTGTGCAGGTGTTGTGTGTATTCCCCTCCTCTAAAAGGCTCTATTTATTTTCCCAAACTAGAGGAAAATCAATAACTTTCAATGCATAACTGAACATTTGTTACAGATTAAGACGTATTAATGGAACCAAACTTTAAATAAACACAAGCGGCGAGTGCAAATCGCTTCATCGGTTGGGATGAAAAAAAAAAAAAAAAGGAAGAAGAGCGAGCAATGTAACCTTTTGCTGCCTGGGAATCTTCTCTGATTTTCAGGAGCTTGGTAACATTTTTATGAATCTATTATTTGAATAAAGCGAGACAGACCTCTGGCAGAGCCCACCAAAAGGGAGGATGAGGATGTAGAAGCACTATCGATGATATCCAACTGACCTACTAAAAGGTGGATTAAATTAGACTATTATTGGGCCATGGTCTTGACACAAAGCTCTACAAAATCACTTAAGTTAACTTTAACATCAGGTCGAGCTCCACCAGCAACAGATGCTGCACAGGTGACACGAGTGTAATACCTTGCAATAAACTGCCAATTTTATTGTGTCTACTTTCTAATTATTTCAAGGCAAAAAGTCAAAAACAGTCTCGCGTAGAGCCGGTAGTAAAACGAATTCTACTCTTAAGAAGTTATTTAGGTTCAGCCAATTTTTGGCATCGCTGAGCTATACATTCATATGTTTAACATATTAGTACTTTTTAATGGCAAGATTTACAGAAAGCCGAAACCCAACAATAGAAGCGGTTGACTCTGGGAACTAAAGTGTTTGTTTGTTATTCTACTAGCTACACCTATCTGGTGTAAACAAGCCGGATCCCAGGCCCTTCCTCTTTCTACTGAATGTGTTTAAACCACCAATGATATACAGTTATAACAGCTCTGCTGGATTATGCAACAATACCTTGAAATGCCTCGTGAGTCAGTCTGGGATTAACCCAGTGAGTGCTGGGAGCACTTTACTTGGGTGTATTATAGCCTCTCGTGGTGTGAGACTGTTATTAACAGAATTTTGGAAACTCCATATTAGCGCCCAAATGTCTGATTATTCACTTATGATGCACATTAAGTTATTAACCAGAAAAAAACTAAAATGCTGTAAAAAAGCCAGCCAGACATTCTACCCTTGAATTCAAATATACTGCAACAGGGTTGTCAAGGATAGTGCATGCAAACCTAGGACAAAACTGCAGAACCTTAGCTGTTCTCAGCAGCTGATTGAATTTTGCCCCAGATGTCCAAGATAAATCTGCCATTATGTTGGGAGAATATAATATTCTCTTACACTTACTCTTAAACATACTTTCTCCTCAATATAGTTTGTCTCCACACTAAGGCCTGAAAGTTCACCCTCAACGTGGTTATGTGCTATAGTCAACATTTTAGTTATTGTACAACGGCACCTTATTGAGGCTTCCAAGTACAATCGTAAACCCCTTTTTTTAACTTTGATATACTGCATTTCAAAACTGATAACGTAAGCAAAAAAACATGGAGGGCTGATGGTGAAATTGTCAAATGACCCATAGAGTTTACCCCTTATCAGGATAGATTAGCCCTAGGAATGCTTAAATTCAATTACATTACACTGACCGCCTACCTCCAGCTCTGCTTGTTTTACAGGTATCCAACACTATACACCCACTTTAACTGTTTCAAAAGCAAAAATGTTTGCCAACTTCAATGTTCAAAGACCCTCTTAAACTCAACATAAAAGCGGATACATTTTAATCTCAGCTGGGTATAGCACACAATAATATGTCCTTGCTTTGAGAGTTCTTTTAAAAGTGAACCGTTATATATTCCAGGCTGAGTCTGAAGTGTCAATGATGAACATGACACAACATTTTCCCGGCATATAATTCAAGAGGAGCTCAATAGAAACACAGGTATTTTCAACAAACAATCGGCAGAACAATCGGATTTGCAGTTTATCAGCAGGAAATAACAGATGAGTCTGTTAATCTGTAACACTAAAAACTCCCAAAACAGTCTAAAAATCTTGGTCAGGTCAACTCTGTTCATCTAACTTTACTATCAATTTTCAATTTGCAACCCCTTTTCTACCTGCAAATATTACATATTCTACATGTTTTATTCTGCAGAACAAAGGGTAAATTCAACTAACTCTCCGATTTCCCCGGTAGAAAAAAAGTGGAAAAAAACATGTGGAAAATACCACCACTTTAAAATGACAATGTTTAAAAATTCCTATCCCTTGGATTCAGAAGAAAATAATATACCCCAATGCTTAGTGTTTTCATTCCATACTCTGGAAAAACAGAAAAGGATCCCCGTTTCCATGACTCCAGACACAAGTTCATCAAATGATGTTTTCTTTTCACACTTGTGTTGTTTTTTTGTTGCCTGGCCTGGGATTCCTTTTGCAGCCCAGTGAGGAACGCAACCAATGAAGCGAATCAACGGCCACATAGGGCTCGGTGAAGTATAAGCTTCCTTTTGATCAGAGAAGCGCTTTATTTAAAAGAGCACTGTTAATTATAATATTAAAAGGTTCTAAAGTGATCATTGTCATCAGCAGGACATGGTGCATTTGTTGGAGTGCAAGCTCCCTTGGGTCAGAATAATTAAAAAGACAGCAATCATGCATCTGTGATGCAAAAACATTTATGCTTTAGATCCTAATGAGGGCAGCCTGAACCATCTCCCATTATACCTGGCAAACATAGAGAGATCCTATGGCTGCTTCTGTTTTTGATGGATATTTTCTGCCATGCATTTAAGAAACGTATTTATTACTGACAGGAAAAGTATTTACTAGTATTTAATATTATATATTAGCATAACAGCAAGCAAACTTACAGAAATTATAGTGGACTAAAAGCCCCCTAGTCAAAGGGATTCTCAGCGTATAACAGTATAGATAGTATATTGAGCGACACATTTTAGTGTCAAAGCAGAAGTATGAAGCTAAATGATGCGTTACAGTGCAAAATTACATTCAAAAAGTTACATGAAAAATAAAGAACTGTTTTCTGGTGGACATAAATAAGAAAGACCATTTTGTTCTCATAGCCGCTCAATCTTAACCAACGTCCTACAGCTCGGTACAAGGTAAGAAGGGATTGCTTAAATTCTCTATGCCATGCCGAGCTAACACCAGTGATAAGTGGTAGTTGCAGAACTTTACAATACCTCTCAATATTAAACTGATCTATGTTTCTGTGGGCCCGGCTAGCTCAGAGTAAAAACCTTGTAGATTAGATCTTCAGGAGGGGGGCCAACACCAACCACTGATCCTGACACTTTAGAAAGTAAGAAGTACAAAAGGAAAAAAAAAATGAGCCTGTAAAATGATTTATCAAGCTAATCCAGCTTTCAGAACAGGGGGAAGTAGTTGGTTTAGGATAAAAAGTATCCTCTAAAGCGATCAGATGGGAAGTTCTGAGTCTAAAGCACTTGCCATCCAGGGGCCTCCCAAGATTGCACCATTTGTGGGTGAGCTCTGATTTCCTATCAGCTTTCTTGGTGATTGGTAAATGACAGGTGTTGCTATTCTGCAGTTTGACAGGCTGCTACACAAATAACTGGCTTGCCTGCGAGGCCTAATGCCTCACTAATGAACGATAAATCAAGTTTGATTACAAAGTGTCAGGCCAGTCAGGGGCCCACCATTTAAGCTTCTCAGGCTGCTGAGGCTGGCACTGCTCTCACATCTCTCGCATGATGCCAGGGTGCAACTCAAAAAATATATATTCAAAAATAATACTAATAAAATGAACAGAAATTATTAGTGTAACACACAATTTTGTTGTATATATATTGTTTGCATGATCAATAGCAGAAAAAAGTATATTTTATAACTCTTTGATTCCCGGGGCGTAACAAAAAGTTGGCTGCAACCAAGCAAGTGGTCCAGAGACTCTAATCAAGGGGGATATTAGTGAACAGTGCATTGTACACAATCTACTAGAAGCATTGTAACACGCGTACAGAGCCACTAATGATTAAATCAATACAGGAAAAATACTAAAATTTCAACACATCTGGGGCTCTATCAACTATCGCAGTACCCTCCGAGGTCTGGCTACATATGGTCTAACATGAAGAAGAGAAGGGAAAGAGAAGAAAAAACTCTCCAGCCAAGTTCTTCAGTGACTTCATTGTTAGTTTGAAAGGGAAGTTAACCCCCGAGGCACTAGGAAGCACATGGACGGTTCTCAGGACACAAGCTGTCAAGTCAGAACCCGACTGCCAGGGTGGGCATGCAAGGGGCAACGAGAGGTTAAAGGGTTAAGAGCATGCAAAAAGTAAGGGCACAAAAAGTCCTTTCCGCTGCCGTGAACTTACCTCCCTGATGCCAGAGGACTCCCTCCCCTTTGTCAAATAAAAATCCTGTTAACGGCAGTGGCACATTGCTCCGGCCTGACACTCGAAATCACCTCCATTTAGATCTGGTTACTAAAGATTTGACCGACACAATTCAGCACAAGGAGCCAGACACTTCCTCTACGTCACAAGACACACACACCAAAAAAGAAAAAAAAAAAAGAAGAAGGGATCGACAAACCGGGCAGGACAGCTCAATACGAGAGTGAAAACGAGCGTCCTTAGTCAACAAACGCGTCGAGAACAAAAAAAAAAAAGAAAGAAAGAAATAGAAAGTCCGGATCACTCAGCCAGAGAGAGGAAAAGAGAAACCCTTTTGAATTGATCAATTAGACTCATCCGTCACTCTTACAATAGGACGCCTTTCGAAACGGACTCAACGAGAGCGCACACGTGGAATCAAAAAGTGCCGGGCTTTAAAGTACGACGACAACACACGCCGGCTTGGAGGGGGTTATACAACAGATCATGCACAGTGGCTTCGGGTTCTTTTCCTGCTTCGGTCCCAGAATTTAAGAGGCTGACGGGACGAGAAACACGAGAGGGCTCCTAACAAAAGAGGGAAGAAAGATCTACAGGGAGCTGAGACTGGAATGCTCGCTAGCTGCTCAGGCAACTTAGTAAACAAAGCTAGCTAGGCGATCGCAGCTGCCTCGGAGCCGTGCAACGACGACAACAACAATAAAAATAGGCAAAGGAAGACTATGGGAATAGGAAAATCAATTGCATATTGACAAACCTGACAAACTCCATTTAGCTGCCACCGCAAACACGAAAGATCTGGGCCAAGCGAGGACTAACAAGCCTTGTTGTGAGAGCCTCTAGTTTCTTCAGGTTGGAGATAGATTGCACGCGCACGGGTGCTCTCGGAATGACAACATGCATAACCATCCTGGCAGCCACGCCTTCCCCCAATCACAACCAGCCTCTAAACATAATCAGTTCAAACACCCAACACAATGAGGCTTGCTTTTTTTCTCTTCCTTTAGCACTGACGGCAGGTGAAATAATGCATTTGTCTCTAAAGCAACTAGGCTTAATTGCTGTTAAACCTTTGACCTGAGCAGGCTTGTGGCAGCACTCTGAAAAGGCCATCAAACGGGCACACACTTAGCCTTAATCAAACAAGAGAAGCTCAGAGTAAAGGGGGCAAAGGGGCCAGCTTTCTTTTTACCCTCTTTTATTTCATCATTCAGGAGCGAGTTACTAAAGATTACAGGCATTTATCCTTTACGTTTCACAAAGCACAATATGGATGCAAAAGCAAAACACAAAAACTAACAAATAAAATGCAAAAGCTAAAATATATATAAAAATTCATTTAAAAAAATCAAACCGGTTGTTCTCAAAGCAATTGAAACCCAACAAGCTTGCTTATTATTTTGTAGGACTAACCTTAAATTGTATTAATTTACACTGTTTTTGTGTACTTACTGTCTCGACCAGCTTTGGTAGCTGACACACCCTCCAGTGGGAGAGCAGAGCGCTAAAGCTAAATTAACAGTGTGGACAAACCTTTTTTTACTAGGTACTTACCTGCCCTCACGCTGCCTTGATCCCTCATAGTTCAACGACCAGCAGAGCGTTTGAGCCCTTTTAGCACCAGCAACTTCCCCACCAGTTGCAGGGAGTAGGATAGCGGACCACCAAAATTAAAAAGAAATTCAAATCAAGCCACCACTTCCTCAATCACTTGTATGGAAGCAAATCATGTGACAGCTGGCAACCCAATAAGGTTAGTTGTGCAAACCTATATGGTCACCGGAAGTCACGTGGCTGGCATTCATACAATCAATGTATGGACTTGCTCTTCCAGGTAGGCAATAAGCTGCCAGTCTGCAGTCCTCCTGCCCACAGTTTCAGTGCTGTTAGTTTTGATGCCAACACCACGATTCACTCCTGGCCGTGCTGAATTCAAACAGTGCAGAACATCATTGTGCACTTTGTGATGTGCCCCCTGCTGCCACATGACTGTCAACACAGGATGCAAGCAAGGCTAGAAGGAAAGCATGCTTTTGGCAAGAATGTGATGAAACCAGATGACAGGAGTCTGCAGGACTCCATGGGATCAAGTCTGTGGGCTAGCAGGCTGTATCAGCAACTGGACCAGCTAGGGGTATTAGGAAAGCAGACCACTGCTGCACCACCTTTGGCTGATCATCCTATCATCGAAGGAGCTTGCTCACAGGAGCACCAATAGCAGTGTGCCACATCATCAGCAAGAAGACGGCGCAGCAGTGGCATGTGCATGTCAGCTGCCAGATGAAACAGCCATGACCTTTGGTACTATGGGTCAAGGCAGCATGAGGGCAGGTAAGTACCTAGCAAATAAACTACACTGTTACTTTTAGTGTTTGAAACGCTTGCCTAGACACTCATTTTCCCTTATCCAGTACCGCATGGGTTTCTGCGTTCACGGCAGGTGCAGCGGTACTGCATAAAAATGTAAAAATACAACAATAGCACCTCTATGGCCCCTTTCACCCCTCTCTTGTGCGGCAGAGAGGAGAAAACACCAGCCGCAAAAAGTCCTGATTCCTGCGCCCTGGGCGCAAACGTACCCCACTTAACATCTATTAAAAGCAGGCGCAAACAAAAGTGCAAACTTAAAACGGAAGTTCTTCCAAAAAACGCATGCTGCAAACGCAATAGGACAGGTGTGAAGAGCCAACCAATATAAACTGTTTAGCAAGTACCCAGAAAAAAAAACACTGTTACTTTGACTTTATATTTTCTGTTTACATTGATGGCTAACAAAATATAACTAATAATAAAAAAAGCCAAAACTAAACATAAAAAACAGGTCCTGTCCACCAAGACAAGCAAAACAATTCACCATAAAAAAGACACAATACAAAAGCACACAAACAAGTGTAAAAGCCAAAAAAAATTACCATGAACGAAGTTTACAATGAAAAGTCCGAGGAGCAACCACCGGGGAAAGGGTTAATCACAGAGCAGAGGAGCATTTTTGTCAGCCAGCAGAGACAAAACAGAGGGGTCACGCTTTTTTCGAAATCCCATGTAGTTGTAAGATCTCTCCCCCCACACCACCCGCCGGCTGCCGCCACCATCCCTCCCCACTGCCTCATCCCCTTCTCCAGCCACAGCTGAAAGGCAAAAGAGTTTTTTTTTCATTTTGGGAGGGGGGGCCCAAGAGAGGGAGGGAGGGAGGAAGGGAATCTGCTAATGTGGCGGGACACACCTCTCCAGAGTTGTTTGTTTGTTACAGTTGCTTGACGAAAGGCAGACAAACAAAAACAGCTCTAAACACGTTTCTGCAGGCAACTGTTAACCGGTAACCACCCCAACCCGTTCTCCCATATGCCGCCGCTGTCAACCTTTAATTGTAAACATAACTACATATTGTTTTTGTCCATCTGCTGCGCTGCTGCTGCTGCTGTCTGTTTGCTAGTACGATAACCTTCTCCACCGGTGCAATAACACATATGCATTGCCTCTGTTCTTTACTTTATTTGGCTGCTCCCTTTTTTTTTCTAAAGCTGTGCTGTCGACATAGTCACCTTTTGAACTGCTGAACTAAATGTGACCAGGCCCAAATGCAGACATGGGGCGGCCTTCAGGGCCATACTGGCAGCACACTTTTATGGGGTCTGGTCGCTCAGGAGGGCCCAGCTGCCGGCCCTGTGACTGGGTAACACTGGGTGCTTCTTCACATGACCACATTAAACTTACCTGGTCTGGGTCAGGTCTCTCTAAAATGGGTAACTGGAAAATGCAGCACATGGATATTTGCATACCTCCCAAGTGTCCCTGATTTGGAGGGACTGTACCTCTTTTGAGTTCATGTCCCCCTGTCCTTGGTTGTTCTCATTTGTCCCTCTTTGAGGTGTAACATGCAGATCTGCATCAATAAATCATTCATTTTCCTATTCAAATTATTTGTATTGTCTTAACTGTTACACCCTATTTCCTAGCCATCCCTCAATTAGTGGGTGTGGCTTCATCAATCCCTCAGTGAATGGGCGTGGCTTCATATACATATTGTCTCTCTTTGAGGTGTAACATGAAGATCTGCATCAATAAATGATTCATTTGCCTATTCAAATTGTTTATATTGTTTTAACTGTTAGTGTTTATATTGTTGTAACTGTTACATCTCCTATCCATCCCTCAATGAGTGAGCGTGGCTTCATTTACACATTGTCCCTCTTTGAGGTGTAACATGCAGATCTGCATCAATAACTGATTAATTTGCCTATTCAAATTGTTTATATTGTTTTAACTGTTACACCCATATCTCCTATCCATCCCTCAATGAGGGGGCGCGGCTTCATCAATTCCTTAATGAGGGGGTGTGACTTAATTTAATAATTGTCCCTCTTTCCCACCCTGAAAAGTTGAAAGATATGTGTTCGTATTGGAGGAGCTGCCACCCTATGTCATATAGACCCTATTATTACTATTGTTTATTTATATAGTGCCATCTTCTTCCATAGTGCTTTACAAGGTATAATTACAGACAATACCAATACAATTCCAAAATCAGGATGCCCCGCTGTGTGAAACCCCCCAGATCGCCCCACCTGGGGGAAAACACTTACCCAGTTTCCCGGTCCAATGGTGCACGTGCAAGCTGCATCCGGTTATCCCACCTAGCAGGGTGCGTGTCCACGGCAGGTATTTGTGAATGGCTGGCACAGACACGCTCCCTGTTAAAGGGACGAGGGGGCCGCCAGCTCACTAATTGGACGAGCGGCCACGCATGTGTCATGGGTCTGGAAACAGATGAGTTGACTTCAGCGATCGGGGGGGGGGGGGTGGTGGTTCACACAACGAGGCACCTCCAATCGGGGGAAAGGACCAAAACCCAGGATAGTCAAAATCCTGGGTTTTGGTGCACTTTAAGGCAGCTCACCACTTCAGGAATGTGTATACTCACTGCATGGATGGGTTAAATGCAGAGGAAAGCTTCCAATGTGTGTGGATTCACACAGTGCCCTAAATCCTAAAGCAGCTGTTTCCTGTACCCCCTCAAATATAGCTCTGCTAGAAAGAGGCAAGTATCATCTCTCAATCATGGCAGGACATGTGTAGGTTAGGTTAGCATATTGTCCATGAACCAGAACCCTTTCAAGGCTGTATTACAATAAATCATCAGAGAGTGGTTGATGCACTGTAATCCAGCCAGCAGCAGGTAGGTGAAATTCCCCCTGTGTAAAATGCAAATAAAGCTCCCCAAGGTAAGGCAGTGAGAATTGGATTTTAGTAGCAGGATGGAGTCATTTATCTATATAGGTGAACAGCTAATAGGTTTCCAGAAGATAATCTAGGTAGTTCATTGCTAATTGTTCTTATCCGTTACAGTGACTCAGCCTCCTAATGCTGCTCTTGCTGCTACCCACTTGCCTTCAGTTGCGATAATAACACTAAACATGTACCGGCGGTGCCCACGGTTGGGCCCTATTGCAGAGTAATTTTTGGCCGGGCCCCACCCAGGACCTGTGGCTGTACTGGCACTTGTTAGAACTGGAACTTAATTGGAACATTTGTTTGGTATCAGGACACACTGCAAAACGTACCTGTTTAAATGATAAAAAAATAAAAGACTGTTTTGTCTGCGGCGGCGTTTCATAATCCGCCACACACAATTTACACACAGTGGCAGAGTCTGTTCTGCACTGGATATACAGGTGTGGAGGTGTGCACAGGACAACTATTATTAAATGGACCCCTCCCCGATTTGGGATGCCCCACTATGTGAATTGCTTACTAAGCTCCTCGCACCTGTGGAGCATGCGTGGGCCTCCTCTGACATCCCTGCACTGGCAGACCTGTATGGCCAAAGCGGGATGCCCCTGGCCAGGGCTTCCACCCAGCCCAAGGGTCTTGTGGACCTTAAAACTGGAATGACAAGCTTAAGATCTGTGGACCAAAACCCACCGCAATCAGCCCAGTAATCTATAAGATCGATTACCTCCCCCCGGGACACCCAAAATCGGGATGCCGCATTGCTCCAGTCCAACAGTGCATGCGCGAACCGGTGGCTGCATCCCTGCTATCCCTCTAGCAGGGCGTGTGACAGCAGCAGCCATTTGTAAATGGCCAGGGCGGGCACGCGCCTTGTTAGAGGGTAGCTGGTCACTGGCCGTAGACGAAGGCTTGGACGACATATTTTCTAGTACTCTTACTCATATGTATCCCATGTCGGGTGGGTGTGCGCTCCGCGCAGACACAGCAAGAGTCCAAGAATTTTGTAAAGAACCAGCACTCCAATGTGAAGGTAAAATAGCTTATATTATAATCCAAACACCATAAATCGTGCAAAATAATAATTGGTTTCTGGTCGACATTTCGGGGTGCGCTGTAGCCCCCTTCCTCAGGACCAACCACATACAACCAGACTAATATAAGCTATTTTACCTTCACATTTGGAGTGCTGGCTTAGACGACATGACATCAGCGGCCCCGAGCACGCTGATTGGACAAGCAGCCATGCATGTACCATAGGACCAGGAAGAGGCCAGTTGGGGGGCATCACTGATCGGGGTGCCCTGGGAGAAAGGACCATAACCCAGGATAGTCAGAATCCTGGGTTTTGGTCCAAGGGGCTGTGACATGCTGGGTCAGGGCTACACACCTCACAATGGTATTCAGTAAAAGCGGAACTAGTGAGCAGAATTCAGGACGTGATTAGTACAAGCTAAATGCCGACTTCTAGTGGTCCCCACAAGCACTTTAAAGTGGGCCAAAAGCAGTCTATAAGACTCCAGAGCCGCCTAATTTGCTGCCCCCCATGGCATCCAGATTTAGGATTCCAAGCTGTGTGAACCGCCTGGGTCCGCTACAAAAACCTACCTATAACATTGGAACAGTGGTGAGCATTCGCTCTGTTATAGCTACATCTCCAGAATGTGCTTACCTTTTCCAATTCCCTATGTGTACAGTGATGTCCAGTGATTTTCTCTGCTGCTCCGACGGGGTGGGTGTTACCATTTCCATATTCTCCATTTGTACACTGATGACATATAAGGATAGCAGAGAGGGGTGTACACACAGGGAATCTGGAGAAGGAACCCCCTATCCTAGATGTATAAGGATAGCAGAGGGGGGGGGGGGTGTACACACAGGGAATCTGGACAAGGAGCCCCCAATCCTAGATGTATAAAAATAGCAGAGGGGGGTGTACACACAGGGAATCTGGAGAAGGAGCCCCCTATCCTAGATGTATAAGGATAGCAGGGGGGGGGGGAGTACACACAGGGAATCTGGAGAAGGAGCCCCCTATCCTAGATGTATAAGGATAGCAGAGGGGGGTGTACACACAGGGAATCTGGAGAAGGAACCCCCTATCCTAGATGTATAAGGATAGCAGAGGGGGGTGTACACACAGGGAATCTGGAGAAGGAGCCCCCTATCCTAGATGTATAAGGATAGCGGGGGGGGGGGGGGGTACACACAGGGAATCTGGAGAAGGAACCTCCTATCCTAGATGTATAAGGATAGCAGAGGGGGGGGGGGTGTACACACAGGGAATCTGGAGAAGGAACCCCCTATCCTAGATGTATAAAGATAACAGAGGGGGGGGGGTGTACACACAGGGAATCTGGAGAAGGAACCTCCTATCCTAGATGTAAAAAGATAGCAGAGGGGGGTGTACACACAGGGAATCTGGAGAAGGAGCCCCCTATCCTAGATGTATAAGGATAGCAGAGGGGGGTGTACACACAGGGAATCTGGAGAAGGAGCCCCCTATCCTAGATGTATAAGGATAGCAGAGGGGGGGGGTGTACACACAGGGAATCTGGAGAAGGAGCCCCCTATCCTAGATGTATAAGGATAGCAGAGGGGGGTGTACACACAGGGAATCTGGAGAAGGAACCCCCCTATCCTAGATGTATAAGGATAGCAGAGGGGGGTGTACACACAGGGAATTTGGAGAAGGAGCCCCCAATCCTAGATGTATAAGGATAGCAGAGGGGGGGGGGGTGTACACACAGGGAATCTGGAGAAGATACCCCCTATCCTAGATGTATAAGGATAGCAGAGGGGGTGTACACACAGGGAATCTGGAGAAGGAACCCCCTATCCTAGATGTATAAGGATAGCAGAGGGGGGGGGGTGTACACACAGGGAATCTGGAGAAGGAACCCCCTATCCTAGATGCATAAGGATAGCAGAGGGGGTGTACACACAGGGAATCTGGAGAAGGAGCCCCCTATCCTAGATGTATAAGGATAGCAGAGGGGGGGGGGGGTGTACACACAGGGAATCTGGAGAAGGAGCCCCCAATCCTAGATGTATAAGGATAGCAGAGGGGGGTGTACACACAGGGAATCTGGAGAAGGAGCCCCCAATCCTAGATGTATAAGGATAGCAGAGGGGGGGGGGGGGGGGTGTACACACAGGGAATCTGGAGAAGGAGCCCCCAATCCTAGATGTATAAGGATAGCAGAGGGGGGGGGGGGTGTACACACAGGGAATCTGGAGAAGGAAACTCCTATCCTAGATGTATAAGGATAGCAGAGGGGGGTGTACACACAGGGAATCTGGAGAAGGAGCCCCCTATCCTAGATGTATAAGGATAGCAGAGGGGGGTGTACACACAGGGAATCTGGAGAAGGAGCCCCCTATCCTAGATGTATAAGGATAGCAGAGGGGGGTGTACACACAGGGAATCTGGAGAAGGAACCCCCTATCCTAGATGTATAAGGATAGCAGAGGGGGGGGGGGGTGTACACACAGGGAATCTGGAGAAGGAACCCCCTATCCTAGATGTATAAGGATAGCAGAGGAGGGTGTACACACAGGGAATCTGGAGAAGGAACCCCCTATCCTAGATGTATAAGGATAGCAGGGGGGGGGGGGGGTGTACACACAGGGAATCTGGAGAAGGAACCCCCTATCCTAGATGTATAAGGATAGCAGAGGGGGGGGGGTGTACACACAGGGAATCTGGAGAAGGAACCCCCTATCCTAGATGTATAAGGATAGCAGAGGGGGGTGTACACACAGGGAATCTGGAGAAGGAACCCCCCATTCTAGATGTATAAGGATAGCAGAGGGGGGGGGGATGTACACACAGGGAATCTGGAGAAGGAGCCCCCTATCCTAGATGTATAAGGATAGCAGAGGGGGGTGTACACACAGGGAATCTGGAGAAGGAACCCCCTATCCTAGATGTATAAGGATAGCAGGGGGGATGTACACACAGGGAATCTGGAGAAGGAACCCCCTATCCTAGATGTATAAGGATAGCAGAGGGGGGGGGTGTACACACAGGGAATCTGGAGAAGGAACCCCCCTATCCTAGATGTATAAGGATAGCAGAGGGGGATGTACACACAGGGAATCTGGAGAAGGAACCCCCTATCCTAGATGTATAAGGATAGCAGGGGGGGGGGGGGTGTACACACAAGGAATCTGGAGAAGGAACCCCCTATCCTAGATGTATAAGGATAGCGGGGGGGGGGGGGTGTACACACAGGGAATCTGGAGAAGGAAACCCCCTATCCTAGATGTATAAGGATAGCAGAGGGGGGTGTACACACAGGGAATCTGGAGAAGGAACCCCCTATCCTAGATGTATAAGGATAGCAGAGGAGGGTGTACACACAGGGAATCTGGAGAAGGAACCCCCTATCCTAGATGTATAAGGATAGCAGAGGGGGGTGTACACACAGGGAATCTGGAGAAGGAACCCCCTATCCTAGATGTATAAGGATAGCAGAGGGGGGAGGGGGTGTACACACAGGGAATCTGGAAAAGGAACCCCCTATCCTAGATGTATAAGGATAGCAGGGGGGGGGGGGTGTACACACAGGGAATCTGGAGAAGGAGCCCCCAATCCTAGATGTATAAGGATAGCAGGGGGGGGGGAACACGCAGGGAATCTGGAGAAGGAGCCCCCAATCCTAGATGTATAAGGATAGCAGAGGGGGGGGGGGGGGGGTGTACACACAGGGAATCTGGAGAAGGAGCCCCCTATCCTAGATGTATAAGGATAGCAGAGGGGGGGGGGTGTACACACAGGGAATCTGGAGAAGGAACCTCCTATCCTAGATGTATAAGGATAGAAGGGGGGGGTGTACACACAGGGAATCTGGAGAAGGAGCCCCCTATCCTAGATGTATAAGGATAGCAGGGGGGGGTGCACACACAGGGAATCTGGAGAAGGAGCCCCCTATCCTAGATGTATACGGATAGCAGAGGGGGGGGGTGTACACACAGGGAATCTGGAGAAGGAGCCCCCTATCCTAGATGTATAAGGATAGCAGGGGGGGGGGTGTACACACAGGGAATCTGGAGAAGGAGCCCCCTATCCTAGATGTATAAGGATGGCAGAGGGGGGTGTACACACAGGGAATCTGGAGAAGGAACCCCCTATCCTAGATGTATAAGGATAGCAGGGGGGGGGGTGTACACACAGGGAATCTGGAGAAGGAGCCCCCTATCCTAGATGTATAAGGATAGCAGAGGGGGGTGTACACACAGGGAATCTGGAGAAGGAACCCCCTATCCTAGATGTATAAGGATGGCAGAGGGGGGTGTACACACAGGGAATCTGGAGAAGGATCCCCCTATCCTAGATGTATAAGGATAGCAGGGGGGGGGGGGGGGTGCACACACAGGGAATCTGGAGAAGGAGCCCCCTATCCTAGATGTATAAGGATAGCAGAGGGGGGTGTACACACAGGGAATCTGGAGAAGGAACCCCCTATCCTAGATGTATAAGGATGGCAGAGGGGGGTGTACACACAGGGAATCTGGAGAAGGAGCCCCCTATCCTAGATGTATAAGGATAGCAGAGGGGGGGTGTACACACAGGGAATCTGGAGAAGGAGCCCCCTATCCTAGATGTATAAGGATAGCAGGGGGGGGGGGTGTACACACAGGGAATCTGGAGAAGGAACCCCCCTATCCTAGATGTATAAGGATAGCAGAGGGGGGGGGGGTGTACACACAGGGAATCTGGAGAAGGAACCCCCTATCCTAGATGTATAAGGATAGCAGAGGGGGGTGTACACACAGGGAATCTGGAGAAGGAACCCCCTATCCTAGATGTATAAGGATGGCAGAGGGGGGTGCACACAGGGAATCTGGAGAAGGAACCCCCTATCCTAGATGTATAAGGATAGCAGGGGGGGGGGTGTACACACAGGGAATCTGGAGAAGGAACCCCCTATCCTAGATGTATAAGGATAGCAGAGGGGGGTGCACACACAGGGAATCTGGAGAAGGAACCCCCTATCCTAGATGTATAAGGATAGCAGGGGGGGGGTGTACACACAGGGAATCTGGAGAAGGAACCCCCTATCCTAGATGTATAAGGATAGCAGAGGGGGGTGTACACACAGGGAATCTGGAGAAGGAACCCCCTATCCTAGATGTATAAGGATGGCAGAGGGGGGTGTACACACAGGGAATCTGGAGAAGGAACCCCCTATCCTAGATGTATAAGGATAGCAGAGGGGGGGGTGTACACACAGGGAATCTGGAGAAGGAGCCCCCTATCCTAGATGTATAAGGATGGCAGAGGGGGGTGTACACACAGGGAATCTGGAGAAGGAACCCCCTATCCTAGATGTATAAGGATGGCAGAGGGGGGTGTACACACAGGGAATCTGGAGAAGGAACCCCCTATCCTAGATGTATAAGGATAGCAGAGGGGGGGTGTACACACAGGGAATCTGGAGAAGGAGCCCCCTATCCTAGATGTATAAGGATAGCAGGGGGGGGGGGGTGTACACACAGGGAATCTGGAGAAGGAACCCCCCTATCCTAGATGTATAAGGATAGCAGGGGGGGGGGGGGTGTACACACAGGGAATCTGGAGAAGGAACCCCCTATCCTAGATGTATAAGGATGGCAGAGGGGGGTGCACACAGGGAATCTGGAGAAGGAACCCCCTATCCTAGATGTATAAGGATAGCAGGGGGGGGGTGTACACACAGGGAATCTGGAGAAGGAACCCCCTATCCTAGATGTATAAGGATAGCAGAGGGGGGTGTACACACAGGGAATCTGGAGAAGGAGCCCCCTATCCTAGATGTATAAGGATGGCAGAGGGGGGTGTACACACAGGGAATCTGGAGAAGGAACCCCCTATCCTAGATGTATAAGGATAGCAGGGGGGGGGGTGTACACACAGGGAATCTGGAGAAGGAGCCCCCTATCCTAGATGTATAAGGATAGCAGAGGGGGGTGTACACACAGGGAATCTGGAGAAGGAACCCCCTATCCTAGATGTATAAGGATAGCAGAGGGGGGTGTACACACAGGGAATCTGGAGAAGGAACCCCCTATCCTAGATGTATAAGGATAGCAGAGGGGGGTGTAGACACAGGGAATCTGGAGAAGGAACCCCCTATCCTAGATGTATAAGGATGGCAGAGGGGGGTGTACACACAGGGAATCTGGAGAAGGAACCCCCTATCCTAGATGTATAAGGATAGCAGAGGGGGGGGTGTACACACAGGGAATCTGGAGAAGGAGCCCCCTATCCTAGATGTATAAGGATGGCAGAGGGGGGTGTACACACAGGGAATCTGGAGAAGGAGCCCCCTATCCTAGATGTATAAGGATAGCAGAGGGGGGGTGTACACACAGGGAATCTGGAGAAGGAGCCCCCTATCCTAGATGTATAAGGATAGCAGGGGGGGGGGGGTGTACACACAGGGAATCTGGAGAAGGAACCCCCCTATCCTAGATGTATAAGGATAGCAGGGGGGGGGGGGGTGTACACACAGGGAATCTGGAGAAGGAACCCCCTATCCTAGATGTATAAGGATGGCAGAGGGGGGTGCACACAGGGAATCTGGAGAAGGAACCCCCTATCCTAGATGTATAAGGATAGCAGGGGGGGGGGGTGTACACACAGGGAATCTGGAGAAGGAACCCCCTATCCTAGATGTATAAGGATAGCAGAGGGGGGTGCACACACAGGGAATCTGGAGAAGGAACCCCCTATCCTAGATGTATAAGGATAGCAGAGGGGGGTGCACACACAGGGAATCTGGAGAAGGAACCCCCTATCCTAGATGTATAAGGATAGCAGAGGGGGGTGTACACACAGGGAATCTGGAGAAGGAACCCCCTATCCTAGATGTATAAGGATAGCAGAGGGGGGGGGTGTACACACAGGGAATCTGGAGAAGGAACCCCCTATCCTAGATGTATAAGGATAGCAGAGGGGGGTGTACACACAGGGAATCTGGAGAAGGAACCCCCTATCCTAGATGTATAAGGATGGCAGAGGGGGGTGTACACACAGGGAATCTGGAGAAGGAACCCCCTATCCTAGATGTATAAGGATAGCAGAGGGGGGGGTGTACACACAGGGAATCTGGAGAAGGAACCCCCTATCCTAGATGTATAAGGATGGCAGAGGGGGGTGTACACACAGGGAATCTGGAGAAGGAACCCCCTATCCTAGATGTATAAGGATAGCAGAGGGGGGTGTACACACAGGGAATCTGGAGAAGGAACCTCCTATCCTAGATGTATAAGGATGGCAGAGGGGGGTGCACACAGGGAATCTGGAGAAGGAACCCCCCTATCCTAGATGTATAAGGATGGCAGAGGGGGGTGCACACAGGGAATCTGGAGAAGGAACCCCCTATCCTAGATGTATAAGGATAGCAGAGGGGGGTGTACACACAGGGAATCTGGAGAAGGAACCTCCTATCCTAGATGTATAAGGATAGCAGAGGGGGGGGGGGGGGATGTACACACAGGGAATCTGGAGAAGGAACCTCCTATCCTAGATGTATAAGGATAGCAGAGGGGGGAGGGGGTGTACACACAGGGAATCTGGAGAAGGAACCCCCTATCCTAGATGTATAAGGATAGCAGAGGGGGGTGTACACACAGGGAATCTGGAGAAGGAACCCCCCTATCCTAGATGTATAAAGATAGCAGAGGGGGGGGGTGTACACACAGGGAATCTGGAGAAGGAACCCCCTATCCTAGATGTATAAGGATAGCAGAGGGGGGGGTGTACACACAGGGAATCTGGAGAAGGAACCCCCTATCCTAGATGTATAAGGATAGCAGAGGGGGGTGTACACACAGGGAATCTGGAGAAGGAACCCCCTATCCTAGATGTATAAGGATAGCAGAGGGGGGGGGGGGGTGTACACACAGGGAATCTGGAGAAGGAACCCCCTATCCTAGATGTATAAGGATAGCAGAGGGGGGGGGGGGTGTACACACAGGGAATCTGGAGAAGGAACCCCCTATCCTAGATGTATAAGGATAGCAGAGGGGGGTGCACACACAGGGAATCTGGAGAAGGAACCCCCTATCCTAGATGTATAAGGATAGCAGAGGGGGGAGGGGGTGTACACACAGGGAATCTGGAGAAGGAGCCCCCAATCCTAGATGTATAAGGATGGCAGAGGGGGGTGTACACACAGGGAATCTGGAGAAGGAGCCCCCTATCCTAGATGTATAAGGATAGCAGGGGGGGGTGCACACACAGGGAATCTGGAGAAGGAGCCCCCTATCCTAGATGTATAAGGATAGCAGAGGGGGGGGTGTACACACAGGGAATCTGGAGAAGGAGCCCCCTATCCTAGATGTATAAGGATAGCAGAGGGGGGGGGGGTGTACACACAGGGAATCTGGAGAAGGAGCCCCCTATCCTAGATGTATAAGGATAGCAGAGGGGGGGTGTACACACAGGGAATCTGGAGAAGGAACCCCCCTATCCTAGATGTATAAGGATAGCAGGGGGGGGGGGGTGTACACACAGGGAATCTGGAGAAGGAACCCCCTATCCTAGATGTATAAGGATAGCAGAGGGGGGTGTACACACAGGGAATCTGGAGAAGGAACCCCCTATCCTAGATGTATAAGGATAGCAGGGGGGGGGTGTACACACAGGGAATCTGGAGAAGGAACCCCCTATCCTAGATGTATAAGGATAGCAGAGGGGGGTGCACACACAGGGAATCTGGAGAAGGAACCCCCTATCCTAGATGTATAAGGATAGCAGGGGGGGGGGGGTGTACACACAGGGAATCTGGAGAAGGAACCCCCTATCCTAGATGTATAAGGATAGCAGGGGGGGGGGGGGTGTACACACAGGGAATCTGGAGAAGGAGCCCCCTATCCTAGATGTATAAGGATAGCAGGGGGGGGGGGTGTACACACAGGGAATCTGGAGAAGGAGCCCCCTATCCTAGATGTATAAGGATAGCAGAGGGGGGGTGTACACACAGGGAATCTGGAGAAGGAGCCCCCTATCCTAGATGTATAAGGATAGCAGGGGGGGGGGGTGTACACACAGGGAATCTGGAGAAGGAGCCCCCTATCCTAGATGTATAAGGATAGCAGAGGGGGATGTACACATAGGGAATCTGGAGAAGGAACCCCCTATCCTAGATGAATAAGGATAGCAGAGGGGGGTGTACACACAGGGAATCTGGAGAAGGAACCCCCTATCCTAGATGTATAAGGATAGCAGGGGGGGGGGGGTGTACACACAGGGAATCTGGAGAAGGAGCCCCCTATCCTAGATGTATAAGGATAGCAGAGGGGGGGTGTACACACAGGGAATCTGGAGAAGGAGCCCCCTATCCTAGATGTATAAGGATAGCAGGGGGGGGGGGGTGTACACACAGGGAATCTGGAGAAGGAGCCCCCTATCCTAGATGTATAAGGATAGCAGGGGGGGGGGGTGTACACACAGGGAATCTGGAGAAGGAACCTCCTATCCTAGATGTATAAGGATAGCAGAGGGGGGGTGTACACACAGGGAATCTGGAGAAGGAACCCCCTATCCTAGATGTATAAGGATAGCAGGGGGGGGGGGGTGTACACACAGGGAATCTGGAGAAGGAACCCCCCTATCCTAGATGTATAAGGATAGCAGGGGGGGGGGGTACACACAGGGAATCTGGAGAAGGAGCCCCCTATCCTAGATGTATAAGGATAGCAGGGGGGGGGGGGTGTACACACAGGGAATCTGGAGAAGGAACCCCCCTATCCTAGATGTATAAGGATAGCAGGGGGGGGGGGGTGTACACACAGGGAATCTGGAGAAGGAACCTCCTATCCTAGATGTATAAGGATAGCAGAGGGGGGGTGTACACACAGGGAATCTGGAGAAGGAGCCCCCTATCCTAGATGTATAAGGATAGCAGGGGGGGGGGGGTGTACACACAGGGAATCTGGAGAAGGAACCCCCCTATCCTAGATGTATAAGGATAGCAGGGGGGGGGGGGTGTACACACAGGGAATCTGGAGAAGGAACCCCCTATCCTAGATGTATAAGGATAGCAGAGGGGGGTGTACACACAGGGAATCTGGAGAAGGAACCCCCTATCCTAGATGTATAAGGATAGCAGAGGGGGGTGCACACACAGGGAATCTGGAGAAGGAACCCCCTATCCTAGATGTATAAGGATAGCAGGGGGGGGGGTGTACACACAGGGAATCTGGAGAAGGAACCCCCTATCCTAGATGTATAAGGATAGCAGAGGGGGGTGCACACACAGGGAATCTGGAGAAGGAACCCCCTATCCTAGATGTATAAGGATGGCAGAGGGGGGTGTACACACAGGGAATCTGGAGAAGGAACCCCCTATCCTAGATGTATAAGGATAGCAGAGGGGGGTGTACACACAGGGAATCTGGAGAAGGAACCCCCTATCCTAGATGTATAAGGATAGCAGAGGGGGATGTACACACAGGGAATCTGGAGAAGGAACCCCCTATCCTAGATGTATAAGGATAGCAGAGGGGGGTGTACACACAGGGAATCTGGAGAAGGAACCTCCTATCCTAGATGTATAAGGATAGCAGAGGGGGGTGTACACACAGGGAATCTGGAGAAGGAACCCCCTATCCTAGATGTATAAGGATAGCAGAGGGGGGTGTACACACAGGGAATCTGGAGAAGGAACCCCCTATCCTAGATGTATAAGGATAGCAGAGGGGGGTGTACACACAGGGAATCTGGAGAAGGAACCCCCTATCCTAGATGTATAAGGATGGCAGAGGGGGGTGTACACACAGGGAATCTGGAGAAGGAACCCCCTATCCTAGATGTATAAGGATAGCAGAGGGGGGGGTGTACACACAGGGAATCTGGAGAAGGAACCCCCTATCCTAGATGTATAAGGATAGCGGGGGTGTACACAGAGGGAATCTGGAGAAGGAACCTCCTATCCTAGATGTATAAGGATAGCAGAGGGGGATGTACACACAGGGAATCTGGAGAAGGAACCCCCTATCCTAGATGTATAAGGATAGCAGAGGGGGGGGGTGTACACACAGGGAATCTGGAGAAGGAACCCCCTATCCTAGATGTATAAGGATAGCAGAGGGGGGTGTACACACAGGGAATCTGGAGAAGGAACCCCCTATCCTAGATGTATAAGGAGAGCAGGGGGGGGGGTGTACACACAGGGAATCTGGAGAAGGAACCCCCAATCCTAGATGTATAAGGATAGCAGAGGGGGGGGTGTACACACAGGGAATCTGGAGAAGGAACCCCCTATCCTAGATGTATAAGGATAGCAGAGGGGGGGGGGGGTGTACACACAGGGAATCTGGAGAAGGAGCCCCCTATCCTAGATGTATAAGGATAGCAGAGGGGGGTGCACACACAGGGAATCTGGAGAAGGAACCTCCTATCCTAGATGTATAAGGATAGCAGAGGGGGGTGTACACACAGGGAATCTGGAGAAGGAACCCCCTATCCTAGATGTATAAGGAGAGCAGGGGGGGGGGGTGTACACACAGGGAATCTGGAGAAGGAACCCCCTATCCTAGATGTATAAGGATGGCAGAGGGGGGTGTACACACAGGGAATCTGGAGAAGGAGCCCCCTATCCTAGATGTATAAAAATAGCAGAGGGGGGGGGGGGTGTACACACAGGGAATCTGGAGAAGGAACCCCCTATCCTAGATGTATAAGGATAGCAGGGGGGGGGATGTACACACAGGGAATCTGGAGAAGGAACCTCCTATCCTAGATGTATAAGGATAGCAGGGGGGGGTGTACACACAGGGAATCTGGAGAAGGAACCTCCTATCCTAGATGTATAAGGATAGCAGAGGGGGGTGTACACACAGGGAATCTGGAGAAGGAGCCCCCTATCCTAGATGTATAAGGATAGCAGAGGGGGGTGTACACACAGGGAATGTGGAGAAGGAACCCCCTATCCTAGATGTATAAGGATAGCAGGGGGGGGGGGGGGGTGTACACACAGGGAATCTGGAGAAGGAGCCCCCAATCCTAGATGTATAAGGATAGCAGAGGGGGGTGTACACACAGGGAATCTGGAGAAGGAGCCCCCTATCCTAGATGTATAAGGATGGCAGAGGGGGGGGGTGTACACACAGGGAATCTGGAGAAGGAACCCCCTATCCTAGATGTATAAGGATAGCAGAGGGGGGGGGGGTGTACACACAGGGAATCTGGAGAAGGAGCCCCCTATCCTAGATGTATAAGGATAGCAGAGGGGGGTGTACACACAGGGAATCTGGAGAAGGAACCCCCTATCCTAGATGTATAACGATAGCAGAGGGGGGGGGGGGGTGTACACACAGGGAATCTGGAGAAGGAGCCCCCTATCCTAGATGTATAACGATAGCAGAGGGGGGGGGGGGGGTGTACACACAGGGAATCTGGAGAAGGAACCCCCTATCCTAGATGTATAAGGATGGCAGAGGGGGGTGTACACACAGGGAATCTGGAGAAGGAACCCCCTATCCTAGATGTATAAGGATAGCAGGGGGGGGTGTACACACAGGGAATCTGGAGAAGGAACCCCCTATCCTAGATGTATAAGGATAGCAGAGGGGGGGGGGGTGTACACACAGGGAATCTGGAGAAGGAACCCCCTATCCTAGATGTATAAGGATAGCAGGGGGGGGGTGTACACACAGGGAATCTGGAGAAGGAGCCCCCTATCCTAGATGTATAAGGATAGCAGGGGGGGGGGGTGTACACACAGGGAATCTGGAGAAGGAACCCCCTATCCTAGATGTATAAGGATAGCAGAGGGGGGTGTACACACAGGGAATCTGGAGAAGGAGCCCCCTATCCTAGATGTATAAGGATAGCAGGGGGGGGGGGGGTGTACACACAGGGAATCTGGAGAAGGAACCCCCTATCCTAGATGTATAAGGATAGCAGAGGGGGGTGTACACACAGGGAATCTGGAGAAGGAGCCCCCAATCCTAGATGTATAAGGATAGCAGAGGGGGGTGTACACACAGGGAATCTGGAGAAGGAACCCCCTATCCTAGATGTATAAGGATAGCAGAGGGGGGTGTACACACAGGGAATCTGGAGAAGGAGCCCCCAATCCTAGATGTATAAGGATAGCAGAGGGGGGTGTACACACAGGGAATCTGGAGAAGGAACCCCCTATCCTAGATGTATAAGGATAGCAGAGGGGGGTGTACACACAGGGAATCTGGAGAAGGAACCCCCTATCCTAGATGTATAAGGATAGCAGAGGAGGGGGTGTACACACAGGGAATCTGGAGAAGGAGCCCCCTATCCTAGATGTATAAGGATAGCAGAGGGGGGTGTACACACAGGGAATCTGGAGAAGGAGCCCCCAATCCTAGATGTATAAGGATAGCAGAGGGGGGGGTGTACACACAGGGAATCTGGAGAAGGAACCCCCTATCCTAGATGTATAAGGATAGCAGAGGGGGGGGGGTGTACACACAGGGAATCTGGAGAAGGAACCCCCTATCCTAGATGTATAAGGATAGCAGAGGGGGGTGCACACACAGGGAATCTGGAGAAGGAGCCCCCTATCCTAGATGTATAAGGATAGCAGGGGGGGGGGGGTGTACACACAGGGAATCTGGAGAAGGAGCCCCCTATCCTAGATGTATAAGGATAGCAGGGGGGGGTGTACACACAGGGAATCTGGAGAAGGAGCCCCCTATCCTAGATGTATAAGGATAGCAGGGGGGGGGGGTGTACACACAGGGAATCTGGAGAAGGAGCCCCCTATCCTAGATGTATAAGGATAGCAGGGGGGGGTGTACACACAGGGAATCTGGAGAAGGAGCCCCCTATCCTAGATGTATAAGGATAGCAGGGGGGGGTGTACACACAGGGAATCTGGAGAAGGAGCCCCCTATCCTAGATGTATAAGGATAGCAGGGGGGGGGTGTACACACAGGGAATCTGGAGAAGATACCCCCTATCCTAGATGTATAAGGATAGCAGAGGGGGGGGGTGTACACACAGGGAATCTGGAGAAGGAGCCCCCTATCCTAGATGTATAAGGATAGCAGGGGGGGGGTGTACACACAGGGAATCTGGAGAAGGAGCCCCCTATCCTAGATGTATAAGGATAGCAGGGGGGGGGTGTACACACAGGGAATCTGGAGAAGATACCCCCTATCCTAGATGTATAAGGATAGCAGAGGGGGGTGTACACACAGGGAATCTGGAGAAGGAACCCCCTATCCTAGATGTATAAGGATAGCAGAGGGGGGTGTACACACAGGGAATCTGGAGAAGGAACCCCCTATCCTAGATGTATAAGGATAGCAGGGGGGGGTGTACACACAGGGAATCTGGAGAAGGAACCCCCCTATCCTAGATGTATAAGGATAGCAGGGGGGGGGTGTACACACAGGGAATCTGGAGAAGGAGCCCCCTATCCTAGATGTATAAGGATAGCAGGGGGGGGGGTGTACACACAGGGAATCTGGAGAAGATACCCCCTATCCTAGATGTATAAGGATAGCAGAGGGGGGGGGGGGTGTACACACAGGGAATCTGGAGAAGGAACCTCCTATCCTAGATGTATAAGGATAGCAGGGGGGGGGGGTGTACACACAGGGAATCTGGAGAAGGAGCCCCCTATCCTAGATGTATAAGGATAGCAGGGGGGGGTGTACACACAGGGAGTCTGGAGAAGATACCCCCTATCCTAGATGTATAAGGATAGCAGAGGGGGGGGTGTACACACAGGGAATCTGGAGAAGGAACCCCCTATCCTAGATGTATAAGGATAGCAGAGGGGGGTGTACACACAGGGAATCTGGAGAAGGAACCCCCTATCCTAGATGTATAAGGATAGCAGGGGGGGGGGTGTACACACAGGGAATCTGGAGAAGGAACCTCCTATCCTAGATGTATAAGGATAGCAGGGGGGGGTGTACACACAGGGAATCTGGAGAAGGAACCTCCTATCCTAGATGTATAAGGATAGCAGAGGGGGGTGTACACACAGGGAATCTGGAGAAGGAACCCCCTATCCTAGATGTATAAGGATAGCAGGGGGGGGGGGGGGTGTACACACAGGGAATCTGGAGAAGGAACCTCCTATCCTAGATGTATAAGGATAGCAGAGGGGGGTGTACACACAGGGAATCTGGAGAAGGAGCCCCCTATCCTAGATGAATAAGGATAGCAGAGGGGGGTGCACACACAGGGAATCTGGAGAAGGAACCCCCTATCCTAGATGTATAAGGATAGCAGAGGGGGGTGTACACACAGGGAATCTGGAGAAGGAACCCCCTATCCTAGATGTATAAGGATAGCAGAGGGGGGGTGTACACACAGGGAATCTGGAGAAGGAACCCCCTATCCTAGATGTATAAGGATAGAAGAGGGGGGTGCACACACAGGGAATCTGGAGAAGGAACCCCCTATCCTAGATGTATAAGGATACCAGAGGGGGGGGGGGGTGTACACACAGGGAATCTGGAGAAGGAACCCCCTATCCTAGATGTATAAGGATAGCAGAGGGGGGGGGGGGGGGTGTACACACAGGGAATCTGGAGAAGGAACCCCCTATCCTAGATGTATAAGGATAGCAGAGGGGGGAGGGGGTGTACACACAGGGAATCTGGAGAAGGAACCCCCTATCCTAGATGTATAAGGATAGCAGAGGGGATGTACACACAGGGAATCTGGAGAAGGAGCCCCCTATCCTAGATGTATAAGGATAGCCGAGGGGGGGGGGGGTGTGTACACACAGGGAATCTGGAGAAGGATCCCCCTATCCTAGATGTATAAGGATAGCAGGGGGGGGGGGTGTACACACAGGGAATCTGGAGAAGGAACCCCCTATCCTAGATGTATAAGGATAGCAGAGGGGGGGGGGGGGGGTGTACACACAGGGAATCTGGAGAAGGAACCCCCTATCCTAGATGTATAAGGATAGCAGAGGGGGGGGGGGGTGTACACACAGGGAATCTGGAGAAGGAGCCCCCTATACTAGATGTATAAGGATAGCAGGGGGGGGGGGGGTGTACACACAGGGAATCTGGAGAAGGAACCCCCCTATCCTAGATGTATAAGGATAGCAGAGGGGGGGGGGGGGGGGTGTACACACAGGGAATCTGGAGAAGGAACCCCCTATCCTAGATGTATAAGGATAGCAGAGGGGGGGGGGGTGTACACACAGGGAATCTGGAGAAGGAGCCCCCTATACTAGATGTATAAGGATAGCAGGGGGGGGGGGTGTACACACAGGGAATCTGGAGAAGGAACCCCCTATACTAGATGTATAAGGATAGCAGAGGGGGGGGGGGGTGTACACACAGGGAATCTGGAGAAGGAGCCCCCTATCCTAGATGTATAAGGATAGCAGAGGGGGGTGTACACACAGGGAATCTGGAGAAGGAACCCCCTATCCTAGATGTATAAGGATAGCAGAGGGGGGTGTACACACAGGGAATCTGGAGAAGGAACCCCCTATCCTAGATGTATAAGGATAGCAGAGGGGGGGGGGGTGTACACACAGGGAATCTGGAGAAGGAACCCCCCTATCCTAGATGTATAAGGATAGCAGAGGGGGGTGTACACACAGGGAATCTGGAGAAGGAACCCCCTATCCTAGATGTATAAGGATAGCAGAGGGGGGGGGGGGTGTACACACAGGGAATCTGGAGAAGGAACCCCCCTATCCTAGATGTATAAGGATAGCAGAGGGGGGGTGTACACACAGGGAATCTGGAGAAGGAACCCCCTATACTAGATGTATAAGGATAGCAGAGGGGGGGGGGGTGTACACACAGGGAATCTGGAGAAGGAACCCCCTATCCTAGATGTATAAGGATAGCAGAGGGGGGGGGGGTGTACACACAGGGAATCTGGAGAAGGAACCCCCCTATCCTAGATGTATAAGGATAGCAGAGGGGGATGTACACATAGGGAATCTGGAGAAGGAGCCCCCAATCCTAGATGTATAAGGATAGCAGAGGGGGGTGTACACACAGGGAATCTGGAGAAGGAACCCCCTATCCTAGATGTATAAGGATAGCAGAGGGGGGTGTACACACAGGGAATCTGGAGAAGGAGCCCCCTATCCTAGATGTATAAGGATAGCAGAGGGGGGGGGGGGTGTACACACAGGGAATCTGGAGAAGGAACCCCCTATCCTAGATGTATAAGGATAGCAGGGGGGGGTGTACACACAGGGAATCTGGAGAAGGAACCCCCTATCCTAGATGTATAAGGATAGCAGAGGGGGGGGGGGTGTACACACAGGGAATCTGGAGAAGGAACCCCCTATCCTAGATGTATAAGGATAGCAGAGGGGGGTGTACACACAGGGAATCTGGAGAAGGAACCCCCTATCCTAGATGTATAAGGATAGCGGGGGGGGGGGGGTGTACACACAGGGAATCTGGAGAAGGAGCCCCCAATCCTAGATGTATAAGGATAGCAGAGGGGGGGGGGTGTACACACAGGGAATCTGGAGAAGGAACCCCCTATCCTAGATGTATAAGGATAGCAGAGGGGGGTGCACACACAGGGAATTTGGAGAAGGAACCCCCTATCCTAGATGTATACGGATAGCAGAGGGGGGTGTACACACAGGGAATCTGGAGAAGGAACCCCCCTATCCTAGATGTATACGGATAGCAGAGGGGGGATATACACACAGGGAATCTGGAGAAGGAGCCCCCTATCCTAGATGTATAAGGATAGCAGAGGGGGGTGCACACACAGGGAATCTGGAGAAGGAGCCCCCTATCCTAGATGTATAAGGATAGCAGGGGGGGGGGGGGTGTACACACAGGGAATCTGGAGAAGGAGCCCCCTATCCTAGATGTATAAGGATAGCAGAGGGGGGGGGTGTACACACAGGGAATCTGGAGAAGGAGCCCCCTATCCTAGATGTATAAGGATAGCAGAGGGGGGTGCACACACAGGGAATTTGGAGAAGGAACCCCCTATCCTAGATGTATACGGATAGCAGAGGGGGGTGTACACACAGGGTAATGCCTTTCCCCAGGAGGGGGTTAGTGTCACATGAATGTAATAACATGGTCGCCTTTTCTTCCAGGTTGGAAGCTGTCACCCCTCCCCCTCCCGGGAAGCCTCAATGAATATTTAATTACGGGAGGGCTGATCTGCGGCCATTGACACGAGGACGGGTCAACTGCACATTTCCTACTTGCCAGACAAGTGTGAATGCCTGAGAACAAAGGGGGGGATTATGGAGGGAAAAGCCCACAATAACCAATCAAATGGCAGCACTTGTTTCTGTGGAGCAGCCTCTGGGGTCTGACTCTTTCCTGGACGATCACATTGCTGGCAATGCTTCACCCCCTGCAGTATCCCGGGTTATGAGGCCCCTACAGTTAGAGATCCCTAGGAAGTCCAGCACGGGGGACAGGAAATAGCTGCACCTTGAGGTAAAACATGTTTCATATTGGAGGAGATGTGGCCGTTTCCTGCCATCCATTAAACAAAACTCCATAAGGAAAAGGTGAGTATCTCTTTAAAGCTGGATGCACTATAAGCAGGGGTGTAGGTAGGAGGGAGCAGGGGGGGCACGTGCCCTGGGTGCAGCAGGTCAGGGGGGCCTGAGTACAGGTGGGGGGCGCCATTTCGAATTCAGGATTCCCGGGCCGATCGATTCCCTCCCCCGGGGCATCCCAATTTTGGATGCCCCGCTGTGTGAAACCCCCCAGGTTGCCCCATACCTAGTCCAACGGCACATGCGCCAGCCGCAGCAGCATCCTGCTATCCCTCTAGTAGGGCATGTGGGCATGATCCCTGTAACGGCACATGCGCCAGCCGCAGCAGCATCCTGCTATCCCTCTAGTAGGGCATGTGGGCATGATCCCTGTAACGGCACATGCGCCAGCCGCAGCAGCATCCTGCTATCCCTCTAGTAGGGCATGTGGGCATGATCCCTGTAACGGCACATGCGCCAGCCGCAGCAGCATCCTGCTATCCCTCTAGTAGGGCATGTGGGCATGATCCCTGTAACGGCACATGCGCCAGCCGCAGCAGCATCCTGCTATCCCTCTAGTAGGGCATGTGGGCATGATCCCTGTAACGGCACATGCGCCAGCTGCAGCAGCATCCTGCTATCCCTCTAGTAGGGCATGATCCCTGTAACGGCACATGCGCCAGCCGCAGCAGCATCCTGCTATCCCTCTAGTAGGGCATGTGGGCATGATCCCTGTAACGGCACATGCGCCAGCTGCAGCAGCATCCTGCTATCCCTCTAGTAGGGCATGATCCCTGTAACGGCACATGCGCCAGCCGCAGCAGCATCCTGCTATCCCTCTAGTAGGGCATGTGGGCTTGATCCCTGTAACGGCACATGCGCCAGCCGCAGCAGCATCCTGCTATCCCTCTAGTAGGGCATGTGGGCATGATCCCTGTTAGAGTGAAGCGGGGATGCGGTCTCCCAATAACTGGCCACAAGGGTAGCAGGAAGAAGCTGCTGCTTATAGTTGATTATTACTCATTCTTGCAACTCTGTGTTAGGGAGACACTAAAGTAACTCCATCAGGGGGCCCTGCATTACAGAATTACTCACCATTACCACCTTTTAGCCAGCAGGCTGGTCTATGTGCTTCTGGGCAGGACTGCTACTTCCTGTCAGATGAAGCCTAACGATCAGATCGTTAGTTTCCTGAACAATCAGACCCAGAGCTGAGCTATTGATCCCCTTAACTGCCAAAGGTGTTTAGCTTGACCTAATACTAACAGGAGGCAACATAAGGGAGCGCGCCGGATCAGCTATCACTGACTGGATCACATACGTGTATTTCTGGTAACTGCAGATAATCCTGCCATTGCCCAATAAATAGGGCCTGACTCAGTAATGATCAGAGGAAATGATCAGCCATGCTGAATTGATTTCTCATAGCTGACTGAGGCTGTTACCTGCAGATTCTGCCTTGTATGCAGTATATGGGAGCTCCAGCAGAGGGCATGTTGGTGGATCTCCTGCTTACTACGTACAAGAGCTGTCAGTCAAATTTAAAGCGGAATTAAACTCAGATTTTTGATGATCACGGGTTTTGTTATGTGCTGCAAGGCATCCCGATTTGAGATGCCCCACTGTGTGAAACCCCCCAGATCGCCCATAATAACTCACCTTTCCCAGGTCCTACAGCACAGATGCAGTCTCTAGTCCAATAAGAGTTGTAATGTTCTGCAAATGGCTCTGCTTATACAAGTCAGAAATGAGAACGGCCACATCCCCAGCAGCAGGTGCGCTACCGTCCACAGCCTGTATGAATGGGCGTGCAAAGCTCAATGCTGGGGTGTGGCCACCTGATATTTACATCGGTGAGGGATCCAGAATGCATGTACGCTTTGTGGCACCCTGGGGAATTTCACACAGTGGGGCATCCTGTTTTGGGATGCCCCAGAGGAAGGACAGCGGCCTGCCCTGGAAGCCAGCTTGGGTTTTGTTCCGCTTGAAGCTCAGTCACAAATCAAATTGTTTGAGAGAAGAAAAAAAAACAAATCAGGTCGATCATGTGTGATGGGGAGCAGGTCATTCTTTCATCCTAAGGCAGCCCCCTTATTTCTTCCTGACTGTCCTTCTGAAATACATTTTATATATATATATATATATATATATATATAGCCCCATAAAAGATCCCTCTGCTAAATGAATCCCTCCACATAAGAGACCCCTAAACCAAATGAACTCTCTCTCAAACCATAAAACAGACCCCTCATCCAAATGAATACTACTGCCACTCCTAAGAGACCCCCTCATCCAAATGAATACTACTGCCACTCCTAAGAGACCCCTCATCCAAATGAATACTCCTGCCACTCCAAAGAGACCCCCTCATCCAAATGAATACTACTGCCACTCCTAAGAGACCCCCTCATCCAAATGAATACTACTGCCACTCCTAAGAGACCCCCTCATCCAAATGAATACTACTGCCACTCCTAAGAGCCCCCTCATCCAAATGAATACTCCTGCCACTCCTAAGAGACCCCCTTATCCAAATGAATACTACTGCCACTCCTAAGAGACCCCTCATCCAAATGAATACTACTGCCACTCCTAAGAGACCCCTCATCCAAATGAATACTACTGCCACTCCTAAGAGACCCCTCATCCAAATGAATACTACTGCCACTCCTAAGAGACCCCCTCATCCAAATGAATACTACTGCCACTCCTAAGAGACCCCCTCATCCAAATGAATACTACTGCCACTCCTAAGAGACCCCTCATCCAAATGAATACTACTGCCACTCCTAAGAGACCCCCTCATCCAAATGAATACTACTGCCACTCCTAAGAGACCCCCTCATCCAAATGAATACTACTGCCACTCCTAAGAGATCCCTCATCCAAATGAATACTACTGCCCCTCCTAAGAGACCCCTCATCCAAATGAATACTCCTGCCACTCCAAAGAGACCCCCTCATCCAAATGAATACTACTGCCACTACTAAGAGACCCCTCATCCAACTGAATACTACTGCCACTCATAAGAGACCCCTCATCCGAATGAATACTACTGCAACTCACAAGAGTCCCCTCATCCGAATGAATACTACTGCCACTCATAACAGACCCCTCATCCAAATAAATACCACTGCCACTCATAAGAGACCCCCTCAACCAAATGAATACTACTGCCACTCAGACCCCTCATCCAAATGAATACTCCTGCCACTCATAAGAGACCCCTCATCCGAATGAATACTACTGCCACTCATAAGAGACCTCCTCATCCAAATGAATACTACTGCCACTCCTAAGAGACCCCTCATCCAAATGAATACTACTGCCACTTATAAGAGATCCCCCATCCAAATAAATACTACTGCCACTCATAAGAGTCCCCTCATCCGAATGAATACTACTGCCACTCCTAAGAGACCCCCTCATCCAAATGAATACTACTGCCACTCATAAGAGACCCCTCATCCGAATGAATACTACTGCCACTCCTAAGAGACCACTCATCCAAATGAATACTACTGCCACTCATAAGAGACCCCTCATCCGAATGAATACTACTGCCACTCATAAGAGACCCCTCATCCAAATGAATACTACTGCCACTTATAAGAGATCCCCTCATCCAAACGAATACTACTGCCACTCAGACCCCTCATCCAAATGAATACTACTGCCACTTATAAGAGATCCCCTCATCCAAACGAATACTACTGCCACTCAGACCCCTCATCCAAATGAATACTACTGCCACTCATAAGAGACCCCCCCCCCCATCCAAATGAATACTACTGCCACTCCTAAGAGACCCCTCATCCAAATGAATACTCCTGCCACTCATAAGAGTCCCCTCATCCGAATGAATACTACTGCCACTCATAAGAGACCCCTCATCCGAATGAATACTACTGCCACTCAGACCCCTCATCCAAATGAATACTACTGCCACTCATAAGAGACCCCCTCATCCAAATGAATACTACTGCCACTCAGACCCCTCATCCAAATGAATACTACTGCCACTCATAAGAGACCCCCTCATCCAAATGAATACTACTGCCACTCCTAAGAGACCCCTCATCCAAATGAATACTACTGCCATTTATAAGAGATCCCCCATCCAAATGAATACTACTGCCACTCCTAAGAGACCCCTCATCCAAATGAATACTACTGCCACTCATAAGAGACCCCTCATCCAAATGAATACTACTGCCATTTATAAGAGATCCCCCATCCAAATGAATACTACTGCCACTCCTAAGAGACCCCTCATCCAAATGAATACTACTGCCACTCCTAAGAGACCCCTCATCCAAATGAATACTACTGCCACTCATAAGAGACCCCCTCATCCAAATGAATACTACTGCCACTCACAAGAGTCCCCTCATCCAAATGAACACTACTGCCACTCAGACCCCTCATCCAAATGAATACTCCTGCCACTCATAAGAGTCCTCTCATCCGAATGAATACTACTGCCACTCATAAGAGACCCCTCATCCGAATGAATACTACTGCCACTCAGAACCCTCATCCAAATGAATACTACTGCCACTCATAAGAGACCCCCTCATCCAAATCAATACTACTGCCACTCAGACCCCTCATCCAAATGAATACTCCTGCCACTCCTAAGAGACCCCTCATCCAAATGAATACTACTTCCACTCATGAGAAACCCCTCATCCATATGAATACTACTGCCACTCATAAGAGACCCCTCATCCAAATGAAAACTACTGCCACTCATAAGAGACCCCTCATAAGAGACCCCTCATCCAAATGAATACTACTGCCACGCACAAGAGACCCCTCATCCAAATGAATACTACTGCCACTCATAGGAGACCACTCATCCAAATGAATACTACTGCCACTCATAGGAGACCACTCATCCAAATGAATACTACTGGCACTCAGACCCCTCATCCGAATGAATACTACTGCCACTCCTAAGAGACCCCTCATCCAACTGAATACTGCTGCCACTCAGACCCCCCATCCAAATGAATACTACTGCCACTCAGACCCCTCATCCAAATGAATACTACTGCCACTCCTAAGAGACCCCTCATCCAAATGAATACTACTGCCACTCATAAGAGACCCCCTCATCCAAATGAATACTACTGCCACTCAGAATAGTCCCCTCATCCAAATGAATACTACTGCCACTCATAAGAGACCCCCTCATCCAAATGAATACTACTGCCACTCACAAGAGTTCCCTCATCCAAATGAATACTACTGCCACTCATAGGAGACCACTCATCCAAATGAATACTACTGCCACTCATAAGAGACCCCTCATCCAAATGAATACTACTGCCACTCCTAAGAGACCCCTCATCCAAATGAATACTACTGCCACTCCTAAGAGACCCCCTCATCCAAATGAATACTACTGCCACGCACAACAGACCCCTCATCCAAATGAATACTACTGCCACTCATAGGAGACCACTCATCCAAATGAATACTACTGCCACTCATAAGAGACCCCTCATCCAAATGAATCCTACTGCCACTCCTAAGAGACCCCTCATCCAAATGAACACTACTGCCACTCCTAAGAGACCCCTCATCCAAATGAATACTACTGCCACTCATAAGAGACCCCCTCATCCAAATGAATACTACTGCCACTCCTAAGAGACCCCTCATCCAAATGAATACTACTGCCACTCCTAAGAGACCCCTCATCCAAATGAATACTACTGCAACTCCTAAGAGACCCCTCATCCAAATGAATACTACTGCCACTCATAAGAGACCCCCTCATCCAAATGAATACTACAGCCACTCATAATAGTCCCCTCATCCAAATGAATACTACTGCCACTCACAAGAGTTCCCTCATCCAAATGAATACTACTGCCACTCATATGAGACCCCTCATCCAAATGAATACTACTGCCACTCATAAGAGACCCCTCATCCAAATGAACACTACTGCCACTCCTAAGAGACCCCTCATCCAAATGAATACTACTGCCACTCATAAGAGACCCCCTCATCCAAATGAATACTACTGCCACTCACAATAGTCCCCTCATCCAAATGAATACTACTGCCACTCATAAGAGACCCCCTCATCCAAATGAATACTACTGCCACTCACAAGAGTTACCTCATCCAAATGAATACTACTGCCACTCATAAGAGACCCTTCATCCAAATGAATACTACTGGCACTCAGACACCTCATCCGAATGAATACTACTGCCACTCGCGAGTCCCCTCATCCGAATGAATACTACTGCCACTCCTAAGAGACCCCTCATCCAACTGAATACTACTGCCACTCAGACCCCTCATCCAAATGAATACTACTGCCACTCAGACCCCTCATCCAAATGAATACTACTGCCACTTATAAGAGATCCCTCATCCAAATGAATACTACTGCCACTCATAAGAGACCCCTCGTCCAAATGAATACTACTGCCACTCACAATAGACCCCTCATCCAAATGAATACTACTGCCACTCATAAGAGACCCCTCATCCAAATGAATACTACTGCCACTCATAAGAGACCCCTCATCCAAATGAATAATACTGCCACTTATAAGAGACCCCTCATCCAAATGAATACTACTGCCACTCATAAGAGACCCCCTTATCCAAATGAATACTACTGCCACTCCTAAGAGACCCCTCATCCAAATGAATACTACTGCCACTCAGACCCCTCATCCAAATGAATACTATTGCCACTCACAAGAGTCCCCTCATCCAAATGAATACTACTGCCACTTATAAGAGACCCCTCATCCAAATGAATACTACTGCCACTCATAAGAGACCCCTCATCCAAATGAATACTACTGCCACTCATAAGAGACCCCTCATCCAAATGAATACTACTGCCACTCAGACCCCTCATCCAAATGAACACTACTGCCACTCACAAGAGTCCCCTCATCCAAATGAATACTACTGCCACTCATAATAGACCCCTCATCCAAATGAATACTACTGCCACTCACAATAGACCCCTCATCCAAATGAATACTACTGCCACTCATAAGAAACCCCTCATCCAAATGAATACTCCTGCCACTCATAAGAGACCCCTCATCCAAATGAATACTACTGCCACTCATGAGAAACCCCTTATCCAAATGAATACTACTGCCACTCATAAGAGACCCCTCATCCAAATGAATACTACTGCCACTCATGAGTCCCCTCATCCGAATGAATACTACTGCCACTCACAAGTCCCCTCATCTAAATGAATACTACTATCACTCAGACCCCTCATCCAAATGAATACTACTGCCACTCATAAGAGACCCCTCATCCAAATGAATACTACTGCCACTTATAAGAGATCCCTCATCCAAATGAATACTACTGCCACCCATAAGAGACCCCTCATCCAAATGAATACTACTGCCGCTCATAAGAGACCCCTCATCCAAATGAATACTACTGCCACCCATAAGAGACCCCTCATCCAAAAGAATATTACTGACACTCATAAGAGACCCCTCATCCAAATGAACTCTTTCTCATGACAGGCCCTCTCAGCTAAATAGATATACTATTTATACATATATATATATATATATATATATATATACTATATATACATATATATATAAGGGTAAACACTATGAGGGCCTGACAGCTACCCAATAACATGAGACCATTGCTATGATTAGTCAGGATTCCCCAATAGGTCAGACAGGAAGCTGAACTTCTCTGATCACTGGGTGAGAAGCCCAACCTTCCAAGAAACCTTAGGTGGAACCAGTTGACCTTCCTAAAGTAGGACCTGTTAAAAGGGTAATGCAGGGGTTAATTTCTTGTGGAAAAGCCTTAACTGAACCTGGATTTTGAGTTGGCCATCAAGGAGAGATCCTGGCCTTTAAACCGGCCCAACATCCTGGCACAATTGGAAAAGAAAGGTAGCAGACATTTTGGAGCTTCCTCTGCCAGCATCTCACACCATGCTGCTGCCTGGATTCAACTGACATAACTGACACTGCAAAGCAACAGGAAGTCCAGCAGGCCTGCACATCCATGAATGGCCATTTTGTTTCTAAAATTCATTACAGCAGGAGTTAGAAAAAGGTAAAATAATTTGTAAGTGCAGCAATCTAAACTGCCCTGGGGAGGGGTGCATATGAGCACTGTTTGTTGTGTTGGTCTAGTTTAAGTCATTTTTGGCTGTTGGTCCACTTTAAGACTCCCCTGTCTGTGACGTCCACTATATACGGACGAATATAGAGAGAGTTCCACCCACCAATTCTTTGCCATGTTGGGGTGTCGGCGACAGGTCCACTTCAAAGAAAGTGCTCCCATTCTTCCTTTTCTTTTATGAATGGCTATTTGAACAAAGCTCTGGTGCACCGGCCGCACTTATTTCTGAGCAAGGCGTAGGCAAGGTTGTATTTTAGATTAATAGTGATGACTATATGAATTAGCAGAGGGAAATTAATTTGGCGCTTGTGTTGTATTTTACTCAGCTACTCTGTCCAGGAACACAGCCAGAATGAATCGATTAAAAAAAACGGCGCAGGCCTAATCTAGATGTTCTATCACCAAAGGATGTCGTACATGTGAAATACACCACCGAGCGGAGCAAAGGTCCACCTCGCCAACTATCTCCACAAGAAAATAAAACCACTAATCTGGGCCAAAATAGAAAGACAAATGTATCAAAATCGTTGTGGAGCTAAACTGGGTCAGGTATAATATATGTTTGATACTGTTTTAAAGCAGAACAAAACTCAACATGGCCAGCCCCTGGAATCTGAAATATACTAGGGCTAGCCACTGGCATTCCCTTGGATGCCCTGCTGTGTGAACCAACCCCCCCCCCCCCCCCCTTCTACTTCTTACTGGCTCCCTTGCCAATGTAAATATTGGCGGCCACATCCCCAGCATTTTTGGGCTGTGCGCATGCTTCTGCCTTAAGTCATTCAAAGCTGGGGTGGGGGCGTGCCCATTGCTGGGGATGCAGCCACTCATGCTCTTGATTGCTTGAAACAGAGCCATTAGCCAAGCCTAAAATATGCACAAAAACCATCTCTGTTTGTTCTGTGGGACCAGGGAAAGTGAATGTATTCTTGGGGCTTCCACACATTGGCGTATTCCAAATTGGGCCAAAACGGGGGGGAGGGGTCCTCTTTAAAGAGAAACTTCGGAGGCCCTCGAGCATCCAAGTACCATTCTTTGGGGCATCCGGAATAGGGACGCCCCACTGTGTGAAACACCCCAGAGACGCCGTTGCACTTACCTAGTCCAAGAGCCCTCACAGCGACTTGGCATGGTGGCCACATCCTAGCTGTGCACATACCCGCGCCAGCCCTTTCTGAATGAGCGGCACAGGCACGCCCATAGCTAGAAGCAGAGCAGGGATGTGGCCAGCAGCTCACTCAGCTCTCTTCTTCTCACGTCTGCATCAAGAGAATGTCAAGAAGATGAGTTTTTACGGGGAACCGGGGGGATACACCCAATGGCCCACCTGAGGAACAATTCCTGGATGTTGTTCCTCTTTAAGAAAACGCTCTTTGTAGCCCTGAACAGGGTGCTTTTCGGGCTATAGTCAAGCCCCGCACACTGCTTTTTTCTATGCGCTTGCAGCACTGTAGAGACAACAAGAATCATGTATGTGCAATGTAAATATGTTATGTTTTAGGAAAGAGCTCTTTAACTACGTCTGGTTTTCTAGCGGACCAAAAGCAGAAATTTTCCCTATCCTGGGTTTTGGTCCTTGCCCCAGTGTGAAACCTCCAAGGTCAGCCTTACCTCCTTGCGTTCCCACGGTACATGTGCAGGCTCTCTTCCAATCAACGTTGTGTGCCGTGCATATTAATCGATTGCAGAAAGCACCACATAGGCAGCCGGAGTAGCTGAAGGTTAGTGGGATTTAGATGATAAATAGAAAGGCGAACAGAATTTTGAACACTGTCCGCCAATCCTCTTGGTCTAATCGTCCTCTGAAGAAACTCAGCAGCGAAACGCGTCAAGGACAACCCTAACACAAAGGAAGCTTTTTCTATACTTACCCACAGTGGTGTATATAGTGTAGTCATATTTATATAGGAAGAAAGTGAAAGTCAGAAGCTTTGTGTACAGTAAAATTCATCAGAGGCAAAAAAGTTAAATATGGCTAACTATTAGAAATCTGCATAAATGTATATAAAAAAAATCTACTTCATGTGACTGACTTGTTCCCAGGATCTTACAATCTACTTTAGTATTCATAGTAAGATTAAAGTCCCCTTTATTCAGAAACACTCATCAGAGTTAATAAGATAATCTACACGGTGCAATTACAGAAGCCCGACATCCGCCTCAGTCAACCTAACCCTTTAAGCAAGAAGATGTTGAGTGGGTGTCTGTAGTTCTGAACTCCATTTGACTGAATTAACCTGCTCCCAATTAATGAATTGATGTGAAAGGCTTGTTTTACAACAATTAATTAACTCAGCCCAGGTTAATTCATTCCGAATACAGGAGCAGCTTGCGTGTTATTGGCCGAGTTCATTTTAAAAATGTTCCAGGAAACGACAGAAACATTAACATGTACCCCACAACACGTGTCTACTACACTTTGTCCCCTGGAAATAAGACCTACCCCAACAAAAAGCCCTAGTATTACTTTTCAGGATTTTTTAAGGATGCTTGAAATATAAGTTCTACCCCAAAAATAAGCCATGTTGACAGTTCATTAAAAAGACGATTTACATAGTAAACAAGTAACTGATTGGTGGTTGTCTGGCCCCTGCCCACTTACTGGGACATCAGATCGAGTCCCTTGTGCCCCCCTTGTGCGGGTGCCTGCTGCTCAGGAACTCCTGCTTTGCTATTCTGGGCAGGGGTAGTGTAGTCCCCCATCTGGTCCAGCAGAAAACAGTTCCCTGCATTGAGCTGCCAGCAACTATGCAGTGAGAGGCTGCCGATTGACAGCTCTGCACGCACCCATCACTGTAGTGTTTCTGGCGGCGGCTTTGCTGCTCTGGACTCTCCATCCTGCCCTGTGGGGGCTTTGGCTGCAGGTTTGCAGGACTTGCCTAGGTGCAGAGGTCCCTCACTGCCGCCCATTGCTTTGTTCCTGGCCCTGCGGCCCGTCAGACCAAAGACTGAAAAGCCTCCTGGACCAGACCATAACCCAAAGGTTTGTGGAGGCCCTGACAATAGAAAGCAGCATGACAGACAGGGGGACACCTATAAAAAGGCCATGTTAGGTGGCCACCTCAGGAGGCACTGGGGCAATTGCTGGGCCAGTTTTTCATTTTTTTTTACTAACCTTCATGTTTTTACAGTCAATCATTGGTGGCGCAGCGGCTGTGGCCCTGCCCACCTGCCTCAGGCACCAGAGAGGACAGATAGAACCCCAAGAAAAGCAGACAATCCCCAAAAGAATCAGACGCAAAAGCCCCAAAACAGATCTGGTAGTCCGGCTGGTATCACTCCACTCCCGAGTGTATATTGGAGCCTTGTGGCTGCTTCCAGCCAACAGGGGGAGCAAAATGCTACACTTCTGGCAGCGCCTAACGTAGATTGCTTATGGAGAAATAAAGACATCCTCTGAAAATAAGCCCTGACACATGTTTTGGAGCTAGGAGAAAAAAGGGGTGATTTCTAGTAGCGCTCCGTCACTAAATCCAGCAAGACCTACTCTAAATAACCACAATCTGGAACTGGATTTCAGGCCACAGTATCACGTAGGAATGTCGAAATATTTTTAGGGAGATAAATTCTTGCCCTGAGAAACTTAACAAAGGCTGATCAGCACTGGGCTGCAATAGGTAGGGAGCACCCGTATTTTGCAAAGGCATGGGAGCAAGTGAGATATCCTAGGGCTATCATCAGGGTGGAAGTTTTGGGCCACCTTGGTGACCTGACCTGCCTGTACTGTCCCGATGGCAAGCCTACTCCCTTCATGGCAAGTTTGTCCCAGGGAGGGTGTAGGTCTGTTGTGCCCTTAACCCTTCCCACCTCTGCCTGTCCCAGAAATAATTAAACTGGCCATGTGTTCTAAAGGCCAGAAACCAAGGAGACATTGGTGTGCAAATCCCTGCCCATTGTCTGATGGAGCTCTATAGAGAAACCAATCAATAATAGAGGTAGGAGAGGGTTAGGAGCAGAGACAATCGGGTTTAAAGCACATCTAGTCACAAAAGACTGAAGATCCACAAATATTTACATGGCACATACACAGGGACATAATTTAATGTGACTGGGCCCTGGTGCGAACATTAAACTGGACCCTTTCAAGTCTCATACAGTAAACTTTTTTCTGTCTTTTTAACTCGATTGGAAGCAGCTAGACAACTAAAAACTGAAACAACAGAGACAAATGCTGCTTTCTTTTTCTAAATGACAATTGAGCAAAAATATGAAAAAGTGGAGGGGCAACAATTGGGGAGCCCCCTGACCTCCTAGGCCTCGGTATGGTCGCAAGCCCTATAGTTACGCCCCAGCACATACAATTAAAAGATTCCTAATGAGGAGGTGTGGCCAAGCTAATTATCTCTTAATCTCTCTACATGCCCCGAGCCCACATACTAACCTTCTTCAGGGATGGGGTATAGCAAGGATCTGCACTGCACATCCCTGCCAGCTGATATTTAAGGCCGCAAGGCAGAGGGAGACTGCAGAGAGGAGATGCCATAGCAAAGTAGTTATAGAAAACGGATGCACTCTATATGTGGCAAATACCGTGGGTGCGATGACCTGGGTTTTTCCTGACCCAAACATCCAATGGAAAAAGGGTCCGCACTCCTAAAATATAGCTTTTATTACTGTCCTTTAAAAGTATCCAAGGAAAAAGCCAGCGGTAAAAACATCAAAGCAGTCATAGATAAATATTAAACAGAAAGTAGCAAAAGTAGACCTGCTCTGTCGCTTGTTGATCAGAGTGGTGTGGGATGATGGACCAGGTGAGTTTGGGGGTTTAAGACCTTTAAAGATTGCTACATCTGTTTGACACAATTGGCATCTAAAACCAATAAATGGCATAATTTGGATTTTCTGTTTATCATAAAAAAATAAAGGTGGGGGTATAATGAGATAAAAATTGGTGAGTATGGGTTCAGAAAGTAGCGCTGGCAGTCTGTTAAATCATACTTTAGTGTTGATTTTTTAATATGTCTTTGGGGGCTATTCCTAGATTTCAAGACAAAGTGGCTTTTTAATCATTTGGAGAATACTCTACCCTCTTCCCACTCAATAGAATGAGAGATGGCGAAGATTTCTACGTCCCAGTCAGTGCTAGATGTCATGGAAGCCCTCTGTGTGAAACCCATCCCCCAATGCAAAACATCTGCTATAACTCATTAACATATTAATGCTTAAAGACAGAGCACAGGCCAGAGCCCAGGCTTAAATTAGTGCTTGCAGGCTGATAACGACCAATGTACATGCTAATTTCAGTCGCTCAGAAGTGCGGCTCGAAAACATGTGTATCTTGCAAGAAGAAAAAAAATATACGGTGTATATATATAAAATATAGCAAGAACCCAAATCTCTGGGACAATACTTCTATATTATAGTGATATTCTACAACAGGAAGGTCAAATTGACAAAAGAATCTTCTGCAAGTTATTTTAGATTTTATGTTTTTTTTTTTTGTTTTTTTTTTACCTTAGGAGGAGACCTACTGAATATTTTTTTTTTGTGCTGCGGAGTTAGGAGTCGGATAATTACAATTCGGGAACATGGAGCCTCATGATTGAAATAATTAATCAGAGTCGTACTGAACAAATTAGCATGTGCCGCTGAAGCCGTTTAATGCTGCAATCGTACAGGTCTCTATAGCTCACAAAAAAAAAAGATAATTCGCTGCCGAGTGAGTTCTCAATTTTGATTCATTCTTCAGGAGTCCTGAGAACAATCTGTCCTTAATAATAATATATATATCTGTCCTTACTAAATATGTTATATATAAATATATATATATATATATATATATATATATATATAATTTTTTTTATATTTCCCTGATCACATTATTATTTTGGAAAGTTATTACGAACCATTATTGTATAGAATGGAGGGAGTACAGATGGGGCTGTTAAGGCCTGTTAAAATGGTTGCGTAGCAGGTTGCTGCAAGTCACTGTTGTATATGGGAGGGAGGGCGAGTAACACATTTCCTGTTTACTTGTCAGATTGCATCACCCTGTATACAATCCATTTTTATAATCCTAGTGTCAAGAGCAGCGGTCACAATGTACTGTCTCCTAAAGCTAAGAATCAGAGAGCAGTCGACCAATGGCAGTAAAAAAAACAGAACCAGGTTCCACCCTGTTTTTACAGTTTTTATTTTTTTGTTTTGCCTCCCATATCCATGTAAACCCCAATTGAAAATCCTGAAATCCTTTGAAAAATCCTCCAAGGATCAACTACTTTTACTTTCATGTTTCATATTAATATGCAAAAGCCGTTATAACTTTCAACTGTTCCACGGAAACCCTACTAGGATCTTTAGGATTCCTTAAAAAAGAAATCTACAGGATCAACTCCCAATTATTTTGGGAGCCTGTTTTTTGAGCCACCTTTAGATTTTTATGGACCCAACCTGTAAATATTCGGCCTTCTAGCTACCTAGCCACAAATATATGAGATGCCAATATTAGGATTCCCTAAAAAAATAAACAGGATTGATCCTCCATGCTTTTGACCAACTTAAAGCGAACTAGTCAAAAAAAAGAAAGTTTAGTAAATTGCTTCTCTTATGATCAGTGGCATAAGCAGTTTGAGAGGGCTTAACCCCATGCAGATGTTGTGGAATGGCATAAAAATTATTCACTCCTGAATTACATGGCGGTGGCCATCTTGCCACACACCTGATAGTCCTGCTTACACATGAGAATAAGGGGGTGCGGAGCCAGCAGCAATTCACAGCAGACTGAGAGAGATATATGCTTGTCTGTCATTTTTCACACACACACAAACACTAAATAAACAGCTAATGTAGCAAAATGTAAAAACGGCCACAAAAACACTCATTTAGGGGATACAATGTATTTTATTCAATGATGAATCATTACAGCTGAATGCTTTCTACTTCTGGCTGGAAATAAGCAATGATTGCACAGAGCTATGAGGCTATTTTGACTGAGGGACTCGGTTTTCCAGAATCAGCTCCTTCATGTGTGAGGCAAGATGGCCGCTGCCATGCATGTTTAAGAGTGCAGAATCTGCCTGCTATTCAAACGTCTGCATGGTGTTAATACCTCTCAATAAGCTCATGTCACTGATTGCCACAGAGGGGCTTTAGGGGCTTCTTGCCCCACTCCCCCTACCTCTTAGATGCCTCCAAATATTTAACAAAGGCGTTCCTCGGCTAGTTACAAGGGTGTGCTGATTAAGTCATGTTTTGATTAAGTCATCAGTGAAATGTATTTTATTTAAAAGGGCAACCTTTGCAAAACTTTGACCAAACTTACATTTGATGTATCATGTTTGATTCTTATGTTATATAGGTTTGAAACCATCATGGCAGGAGATTTCACTGCAAAGGAGAGCAGGGCACTGTTGAGGGTCTTGGGTCTGAAAGAGCCTTAGGTGACACGTGCCCTTCATACTCCCAGGTGAAATATTTGGTTGTCATATGTAAATCTGGTCAAAACAATGAAGGCACCATAGTTTCCAATGTCCGGAGGGGTTCAGAGCACAGAAGTTATCATGCAAGTTACATATTACACAACACCTTTTGATAAACTTAAGCAGGCATGGAGGTCAAAAAAGTTAAAAAGTTGACCCAAGACGTCCAGTTCGTGCCTGATAACTCTCCTTTTTTGGGTAAAATTGCAATGGCTGATGCCTGGGTTTTTCACCCACCAAATGAATTCTATCTGAATGGGTTTAAACCGGATCTTCATCACTATTTTATAAAAAGCCCAAACCCTTAAAAACTATTATCCAGCATCTAAAATGAATATATTTTATGTTTTTAGTCACTTACTTTTAAGTCTTCCTCGCCCCCCCCGGGCTGCAACTCTGTTCAGGACTCTAGGATATGGGCACCGCCATCTTGTCTCACAAGCGTCACAAACTGAGAAGAGGAGAGGGGTGAAATGTGCAGGGGCATGTTATAGCTGAACAGAGCAGAGCTGGGGTCAGGAAAAGGACAGCAATCCCAGATTGCAGAGCAGCACAGTCAGAAGACACTTCCTGTTTGCAGGCAGCCTGATACTCCATGGGCCCCCATCTTGGATGTTTAAAGGCTCATAAAATGCAGTAAATGCAGGTAGGATGATTTTTTAATGTGGGCAATGCGTATGTACAGGGTGGGGAAAACATATAAGATATGCTCTTATTCAGGATGAAGGTCCGGTTTAAAAAGCCGCAACACCATAATCAATGCATTAACATCCAAGGGGAAGATGCAGAATAACTGAAAATTCAAAGAGATCTAATCTTTTTGTGGTCAAATCCAAGGGCTTATCCGCACCCCCTGTTATAACTGTAACCTGCTTCTAGAGCAAGCACGTTGAAAAGGTTTCTTGGGGTAATATGTTGCACTCAACTCTTGAGAACCTCAGCCAAACTAGATGATGCCCAGGATGTTTTATAGCTAACGAATCAATGTTGATGTACTACATTTTTAATAATACCACAGAAAGTCAGTATTAGCAGAAAATACGCTCCTTGTAATATACAATATTATTGCAGTATTCTAAGTAAATAATTCATTACACTAAATAATTAAGTATATTAAACCTAGTTAATCTATTTTTTTCATCAAAAGGGTGCCCTTCAGAAAAAGCAAATTGGTCTTTTTAGCATTATACAAAACCCCAACTACAAAGCACAATTAGTGTTGCGCCACCTTGAGTTATATATATATATATATATATATATATATATATTTATTATATATTATGTCTAAACATCACTGTATGAAAAAAAAAAATGAAAATACACTAATTGGGCTGAAAGAAACAAGCCATGGCTCAAGAACTAAAGAATGAAAGAAAGATAAAGTCCACTTTCAGGAAGTGTGCGACTGAATGAATTTGGATTATATTAATTTAACAGGCCATGTATTGTGGATCTTCACACAGATATACAGATAAAGTAATTAATGGTCAGAGAGAGCTATAGGGGAGATCCACAAAACATGGCCTGCTGATGGGCCTTAAGGAGAGGGTTGGTGCGCTACACCAAACCTTGACCCAAGATTGCTGTTTAGAATAAGAATACCCCCCTCAGTCTTCTTTATCATCTGTTATTATTTTTAGCCCCTCCCCCATTGTTTTTCTTTTTAATTTTTAGAAAATGTCTGAGAGTATAGTTTGGTATTGATTTTTTGATAATTACATTGGACCTACTGTCAAATTTGTTCTACTGTTGACAGTTGAATTGCCCTGGATACATTAATGCCTGTAAAACTTTAAATGTAATAAAACGGCATAAAGAAATCCTTATTTATTACATTTTAAAAAAACCAAAAAGCAGCCCTTCCCCCGGTCAGATGCCCTGTGTGGCTGCACATTTTGGACACCCCAACGTCCCCAAATGTATTTGCAAAAAGATATATAAATTAAAATCCCCGTTCAGAGAAATATTTAAAAAAAAACCACCAAACAAATCCCACTTCTCCCCAGCAGCTGTTTCACCATGGTGGGGTGATGTGATAGTCCCGCTGCCCTGGGCATAGTGAAGGCACCAAAGCAGAGCATGTCAAAGTGAAGGCAGTATGGTACACAGTCACTGTGTTGGAGGCAGGACTGGTCCTACAGAGTCCCCAGGAGTGTGTATGCCACATAACCTGATCTCAGGTACAGGTGAGTATCACACCACAGGGCCCCCAGTAGAAGCTAGAGGAGAGAAGAGGTATGTCGTTTTTTTTATTTTTAACAGGACCATCCCATAAAAGGAGAGAAAAGGGCCACAACACAGTAAAACCAGCCGTAATTTTATGTCGAATAGGCTTTGGAAAAGAACACAAAACGCATAAACAAAAAAAAAAAAGCAAACTCTGCAGAACTCAGAAACGCCACCATATATTATGTGGAATGCACACAGCGCATAATAACCTATCATCGTGCAGTATCAATTAAAACAAAATGTAAGAAAAAAAACCTGGGAGAGAAACAAGCTAATGCTTTGTGAAATACGGCAGCCATAAAGGCCATCAATCTTTTCTATTGCTCTCTTTTACACGCCGTGAACCCAGCCAAGGTGTCTTCTTTTCCGAGGAGCTTGGAAGGCATTGCAGGCGTGTGGATGCGTGAGGGCAAAGCTCGGCAAGGGAAGGAGAACCTGTATTACAGTTGGGAACCGTCCAGAGCTTTTTACGGACTATCCCTTGAAAGCAAGTTGGCATTGGTTCAATAAAACACCTACTTAACTGTAAAGGGCCACTGTTCTCAGTTTCATAGTCCCCTGAGGTTTTCTATGATATATGTGCATGCGGCTCGCTCGCTGCGCAGGTTTTCTTTCCTGGGGCATTAAGCAAATACACGATGGCTTACATTCGTACGACCAGCAGGTATTCTAGAGGCAGGTGACATATAAATCGCTAAAGGTTCAATGCAAAGCAAAAACCATGATGCTTTTCTAAGCTTAGACTAAATATTGAGATTGGACTAAGCTCCCTTCTGGTTTCTGATAGGTCTACAGAGGCAGCCTTATGAAAATGGCTTCTGACACCGCAATGTGTGGCATATAAAAATTAGGATCATGATGGCTTGTGAGAAAGAATCTCAGTGGGCCCCTTTTCAGTATGTCACTCGTCACATGGAAGTAAAAATTGCATACATGGTGGATATTGAGTAGATTGATATGCGCACAACCACCATTAGAATTTTTTGGGCCCCATACACCCTAATAGCAGCCCCCCAAAGCCCCCTTTTTATTCTGATATGGACTCTTGGGGGGGTTGGTCTACTTTATGTATCATCCTGCTGTGTTTTCCCCCTCCTCTTTCATGAGCCAGTGCTGCGACTGCATCCCCGCTATTCCTCTAGCTAATGACCGGCCCAGGCATGCCAACAGCGAGGGCTTAAACCGGACCTTCACCCTGAATAAGACCATAGCTTATATGTTTCCCCCAGATTGCCCACATTAAAAATGATCCTTCCTGCATCTACTGCATTTTCTGAGCTTTTAAACATCCAAGATGGTGGCCCATGGAGTCTCAGGCTGCCTGCAAACAGGAAGTGTCTTCTGACTGTGCTGCTCTACATTCTGGGATTGCTGTCCTTTTCCTGACCCCAGCTCTGCTCTGTCTGTGCACAGCTACAACCTCACCCCCTGTACTTTTGACCTCTCTCCTCAGTATGTGATGCTACTGAGCCAAGATGGCAGCGCCCGTATTCTAGAGTCCTGAACAGAGTTGCAGGCCAGTGTGAAAAAGAAAAAGTAATTGATTAAAAAGTTAAATATATTAATTTTAGATGCTGGGGAATAATTAAGGGTTTGGGCTTTTCATTAAATGACACTGAAGGTGCGGTTTAAGGAACGGATGCATCGGCAGCTCTCGCTCGATTCAGATCTCCTTTGCTGCACTAAGATCTATGCAGTCAGACTATCTGAGATCATAGGTCTGACCCAGAATTATGATTGGAAAATGGCCACTAATTGGCTGGTGGGGGGGGGGGATAAACACAGGGAAGTTTTTTTGGGTGCTGTTCCCCTTTAATGGATTGTCATAGATGTGAAAATGTTGAGCTGATTTGGATAATGACGCAGCACTGATGCTAATGCCAAAATAACTTCAGCATACTTCTTTTTTCATTACAAAGATTTACATAGTGCTCAGGGCAAAATAGTGCCCCAATAAATAGGAGCTGATCAGTGACAGCCTGCCACTAGCATAGGAACCCAATATTTTATGCTGGCCACCAACCCTATTGGCACCCATAGAGTTTCTATGAATCCACCTTGGTCTATCTACTGCATCGCAAAACCCAATATTTAACAATGTTTTATTTGCTGTGCTGTGTGGGGTGGTCTTGGTCATCAGAGATATTACACGTAGAGGCTTATTTACAAATAACGCCAGGTAACGGCAGATGTGCGTCTGTATAGCGGCGCTTAGAGTGACCGCTAGTAGACGCTGTAAGCGGGTATCGGGCGCTGTAACAGAGTGCCTCGGTCGCTGTAGTAACCTGGCCGGCATTGATGAATGTGATGTATGTTGGGCGCTGTAACACCAGTACAGCGCTGCAGCGAGCAAAAGGTAGCGCCAGCTCAGTGCGTCCAGCACTCGGCACTCCACACCATATTTATCAAAACACTAGACCCACACAGCGTCAGTGCTCTAAAGCTGGGCGCTGTAGCACAGAGTGCCAGACGCTGTGTGATTAAAGTCTGTTATTGAACACATATACACCTGTAACAAAGCGAAAAAACACATGGAATTACATTGTTTTAACACTGTGACATTAACACCTTAGTGCCAGACCTGTAATGACAATTCTGCATAAAAATATAAAAAGTCCAAAAAATGTATAAAAGTGTTTGTTTGCAGCCAGGAGAGGTCACACAATGATTTGAGCAAAAAATAAATAAATAAATAAATTGCCAAGCACGCTATTTATACACAACTAATGAAGTCCCATTGAAATGTATGGCAGAGTGCTACCAAGCGACAGGTACTACATGGTGCTCCTGAGCTTAGAGCGCCGGCGCTATACACTGAGCCACCTGTAATAATACATGTGATGCTACATGGCGCTGTTACAGTCGCTCACCAGATTCGCTTTCTTAACCTCCCTGGCGTTGTGAAATAGACAAATGCAATGGTAACGAAAGCGTTACCATTGCATTTGTCTCTGACACACAGCCATACCTCCCAACTTCTGAAAATGTCAAAGCGGGACAAGCAATGCCCCCGGCCGCACCCCCCGTCACGCCCCGGCCACACCCCGCCACACCCCGACCACACCCCTGTCACGCCCCAACCACACCCCGTCACGCCCCGGCCACACCCCCGTCACGCCCCGGCCACACCCCTGTCACGCTCTCCAGCTCCAGCAATGTCGGCTGCCTTCACCCCTGCATGCGTAAGTTTTTTTATCCCCAACCCAGCATACCGCCCACCCACCCCCGTGAGCCCGCCCCCCGTGTGCCCGCCCCACTCTCTCACCCCACACACCAGGATTAGTATCTTCGCGCTGGCGTCGTTGCGGCCCTGGGCACGCGGCGCAGGGCGTCCCGGGACATTTGTTAATGTTCCGGGACCGCGGGATTCTTGGCGAAAATCGGGACAATCCCGGGAAAATCGGGACAGTTGGGAGGCATGCACGGCTCCGCCCCCATGAGCCTCTGCGGCTCACAGAGACGGAACCCGGAAGTGGAGAGGGACGCCGCAGCCGCGGCTCTCACCTGCGATCGCGGCGGAGACATCACCGCCAAGGGGGTTAAAGTGGACCAACACCCACCCGTGATCGGCCCGGGAATCTATAAGATTCCCGGGCCGATCACCTCCCTCCCCGCGGGACATCCGAGATCGGGATGTCCCGCGGGGTGAAACCCCCCCAAACTCCTTACCTTAGTTTCGGCGGCGGCCGGCCGCCGCCGCCTCCCTCGCGCCCCTCTAGTCGTGCGCGCGCCCGCGCCGGCCGTCTGTGAATGGCCGGCGCGGGCACGCGCGCGTCAACAGGGACGCGCGGGAGGCGGCGGCGGAGGAGCCGCTTGTCCGCAGCTTGTCCGTCGCCGCTGACAGAGGTGAGTTTGGGGGGTTCGGGGGGGTTTCACACAGCGGGGCACCCCGATCGGGGGTGCCCCACCGAAGTGGACCAAGACCCAGGATAGTCAAAATCCTGGGTGTTGGTCCACTTTAAATGTGGTTTCTCATACAGCGCCCAGCATTCACCAGACGCCGCCTGCCGCTACGAAGCACTACCTGTCGCTATCCCTTCTTAAATAACCCCCTAAGTTATCATCTTACCCCCTCACGCCGTCAGTTAGCCCAAGATTAGAGGAATACCTACTAGCAGAGCTCAGTGGGGAACAGGAAATAGCTGTACACACATGTGGCAGCTGCACCTCCTCCAACATGGTGGAAAGTTTAGAAAAGTTTGGAAAGTTTAGAAAAAAGTGAGTATCTCCTAAATTTGGGCTCCAAATGCAGTGGGGGGGGGGGTAGTTGGGATATGTCTTTGAAATTGCAAGTGAAGCTTTAGGTCCACTTTTGAGTAAAAGTGGAATTCTTCAGAAACTCCAACCCCATACGATAGGCACAAGTGGCTCTCTGCTAATCAGAAAAGTTTGTTTGCTAATTCCTGTGAAAATGAAATAATCCCGGCGATCGGGGAACAATGCCTCGCCTGTGCCGAACCCCCGGCGACAAGATGCTATCGCTGACACCTCCGCTCTGACTAGGCTTCCCTTAGATCGCGGCTATAAAAGCAAATATGATGAAACAAATATTTGCTGTGGGGTGATTGCGACGTAACAGTGGTCTATTGTTTCCTGACCTGCAGCACTCCTGTTTACGCATTGTTTTTTTTCTTTTGTGTATTTCATGTGAGACAGTTTGTGGTTTAGCAGCCAGTCAAAACAGGATGGATGCCTTTACATCATCACTGTATGGGGACCGAAAACGCCGAGCTCCAGCTCAGCACAGCAAATCTTCTGATTGGGAGTAGAAGGACTAATTGATTAACAGAAATTCTGCGGGTGTCAATAGGATGAAGGGCTGGTGGCCAGCACAAAATATCGGGTTCCTCCTGGTCTCCAATTTAGGAACATATGCCAATAGGGGGCACTACTTAGAATAATGTACCCTGCATGGGTGCTTCCCAGAATTCCACACTATCAATTGTTAAAGACCACAAAACCAAAAAACCTGTGGAATTCCTGTATTACACATGGGCACACCAGCAGGAGTCATAAAAGTAGAAAAATATTACTTTATTGATTGCAACAAGGGTTTTAGAAACACAAATCTACACAAGACATATTAAAAACAAACCATCACTTGATCTCCAGTGTGTATAATAAAGATTATAATCATGTTATACAGCACTACTGTATGTAGATGCTAAACTAAATAAATGTATGCCTCTAAGATAGTTAAATCTATGTTAAGACCAATATTCCTCCTGGTCTCTGCAGCAATTTATGTTAAAGAAACATCTGGCTTGGTTACCAGAGGCAGAAAGCCCCAAAGTGGACCTGAAATAAAAAATGACCTACAAGGAGCTTGACTGTGAAGTTGTAATAATATTAATATTTATAGTGGACCAAAACCCAGGATTTTGACTATCCTATGTTTTGGTCCTTGCCGGTTGGGGGTGCCCCACTGTGTGAAACCCCCCAGGCTCGTCCAATCAGCGCGCTCGGATCTGCTGATGTCACGTCATCTAAGGCGAGCTGCGCCGAGCGCTAGCCTCTAACAGGGAGTGTGCCCGTGCCGGCCATTCACAAATGCCTGCCGCGGGCATGCGTCCTGCTAGAGGGATGGGGCTGCGGCTCAGACACATGGCGTTGGACTGGGAAAGAAGGTAAGTGTATGGATGTCCTGGGGGGGGGGGGTTCACACTGGGGCATCCCAATTTTGGATTTAATCGGTCCTGGGCCGATCGCCGTGGGTTTTAGTCTACTTTAATATTCATATATGCTAGACGGACAGGAGGGCTTCATTTTACACTTTAAAGGAAAACTCCCTTTTTGTCAGGTTTTGGGTGTTGTGCCTTATTGTTTTCCTCTTCTGGAATGTAAAATAAACGTGTGTTAGGATTGTGCCCCCAGACCTGTGATTTACTTGCATGCTGCTTCCAAATTTCCTATATTCCTGTGTGTCTGTGATCTTAAGATGCAAGTGATTTTCTGGCCTTGAGTAAAAACTTTTGATTACATATCCCAGAATCCTTCCATTGTAACAGGTGAACTCGTTAGCAGCTTTGGCAAGCAGCAGTAATGAGGCTCCCAGCTGAGAACACTGCCTGTAACCCTCAAGCTACTGGAGCACAAGATTTGGATCCTCCCTATCTGAATCAGTTGAATTACAGCAGGGGTTAAATCTATCACCTCTTCCTTAGCCAGTCAGGTGATTAGCAAACCAGAGTAAGGAAGATTGTGATCTGTACTTTAACACACCAGTTGATGTACATCGCTAAGGTAAAGACATTGTTGCTAGGGAAAACTGCTGTTTTTTATAAATCAGAATTGCAAACAAGTAGAAAAAAAATAGATAAGCTTAGAACATTGATTACATCATTAAGGCACACAATAATGAGAACTGTCATCGAAAGTGGCATTAACAGCCCCTAAATCCCACCATGGTGGGATCCATGGTTTTCTTCTACTGGTAGAAATAAAAGCCAGGGGTGACAGAAATGTTGTTGTTTTGTAGTTTATTTTACTTTTAAAGAGGAGCTCTTTACACCTATTATACCTGCTACACTTCTAGCTGCCAGATGCAGTCTTTGGGGGACAGAAGTTATGGCCGGCCTTTGGGGCTTTCAGATGGAGCGATTGCGCAGTGGCCCTCATCCGACTTTTTTTTAATGGACCATGTGGTTAGGTCTGTATAAAGCAAGGGGGTTGGTGGCAGCACCTGCTCAGCTCAGGCTCTGCCAGATTGAGGTGAACTGTCTATTTTGTTCTGCCTGGAGGGCATCCTGTGGTCTTCACCTCTATTGTCGAGCCCACATCCCAGGTGCAACTCCTCATCAGCATTCCCACTTTGTCCACCAAAGGAAGACCTGAGAAAATTCCTTCAACCAGTTGCCCCTATCCACTCAACTAGGTCAAGTTTCCACTTGAAAGAGACAAATATAACATATTCCAGGGCTGGCCCCTACCCTGCCTTCGCGACATTCTATAGCAGGATGCCCCAGTGTGTGAAACCCCAAGTGAACTCACCATTCCTGCTGGCTTCTTGTGGTGCTGCAATCGCAGACCACAACATCCCCGGCTTCCATTTAGCTGTGCGCACTCCCATACCCAGCCTATCTTAATGCAGGGAGCGCAAGTGCTGGAACTGAAAGCCAGGGATGCAGCCAGCTGGCTGCGCCTTGTCATTGCGGCAGGATTGAGATCAGCAATCTCAAATATGCAGTAGGATTGGACTAGCAACCACCGTGAAGGCCAAACATGCGCAGTGCCCTGCATAAAGGTGCAGATTAGCCTACGATCCGCGATTGTCCGTTGGAAAAAAATGGACAAGGCCAAGACCTGGTCCTTAAGAGTGCTAGGCTGTAGGCCCGTGTCCAGGCCTTGCTAAAGCTAGACCTGATGCTGGTTCGTCTACCTCAGGTGGCGAAGACCAAACCTTGACCGCCTCCTCCGGGAAAGGAATACTTGGTGTCCAGGACCTTAGGAAGAGACGGAAGTTTATCCAGTTTTTCCCACTCTTTTTCCACCAGCCTGTTGAAAAGGGCAAGCATGGAAAAAACCTTCCTGACCTTCTGGCACTTGTAGGGTTTACCCTTCTTCTTTTGCCTCGGCCAAGGAATAGAGAGGTGCAAAATCTCCAATATTGTCTCAATAAGCTCCTCAATCTGATCTGTTGTGTGACCCGGAGGGCTCTCCAGTGCATGCTCGGCTTCTGGTTACTCTCCGCTGCCGGACGACAACCCCCCTCCAACTTGCTAGGAAATAGATCCTGAAATCCTAAACAGGTCCTCAGTGTAGGAGCTAGAATCCTCCAAGGACATCTCCTGAATCTGCCTAAGCTTGGCAGTAGCCTTTCCACCTGGGCCACCAGACACAGACTAGGGATGTCCCTGCTGATGAAGGCCACTGACCATGCTCTCCAACTGAGTGACCCTGTCTGCCAAGGAGGAACCCTATAGGTAGGAGAACCCTGGGACAAAAATGGACCTCATGACTCCCCCCAAGGGGGTATCCCTCTCAGACGAGTCCGAGCCTGAAGCTGCAGGGGAAACTGGACGATCCAGCGCACAGGGGTCCCTCGCCCATGGTCAGGCGTGCTTGGCAAATGGGACACGCGGCACCACTCTCCATTAAAATACCAAACCCCCGTGCCTCTGACATGTTAAATGGGTGTTCTAACTGCTAACCAATACAGCTGGAGCGCTGGTCTCCACACTCTCTTGCCTTTTACCTACTGGTCAGACCTGCCTGCACTACATGAAAAACAACCTTCCTACAGCTGAGATGAACTCACCGACCAAGGTTGCAGCAGCCCTGCACCAACATGAACAAATGTTAGATTCAGAAAGGAATCCGTAACAGTCAAAAGGTTTTGCCCTCAGAGGTACCCCTACCTGACTAGGGGAAAACAGTGGGGTGGCAGCCAGCCTTCCCAGCCCAGGAGCACAGGGAAGCAATTGTGGAGCTGCCAAATGAGGATCAGAGGATGCAGCAGGGACCTCCGGGCACCATACATAATGGTTATGCCTCATACTGCTAGCAAGGAGAAGGAGAGCGGAACCGTGGACCACGCAAATGCGGCCACCCCGCCCCATCCTCCACTGTAAAGCCAAAAGAAACGCTCCCCTCAACAGCGCCCCACGTGCGGCCAGCCCGACCCTTTCTGTGGTTGCCAATAGGCGGCGGCGGCATGGCCAGATGTCACGCCCCTGCCGGAAAGAGGCTGTCTCCCCCCCCAGTACTGGTAGCAGAGCTCTGAAGGAGCTCTGACCAGCATGATTGCCGGCAAATGTGAAAAATAAAGCTAACATCTGAGAGCCCAGCCACCTAGTTCAGCCCCCCTGAGCAGCAGAAATGGGGAAGGCAGACTGCGGACAGGGAGGGTAGATGACCCACTGGGTAGAGGCAAATTACCCAAAGTTGGGTAACTTTAAGGTTAGCGATTAAAGGTGGTAGGAACACCGATAGAAATGGCTGGTCAGGAATAAGACACATTTAGCATTTATGGACTAGAAGAGAGGAGAAGTTCTCCTTGTACCAAGCGCCACCTGCCCAGTCAGGAATAATACAAAATCAGTAGATCATGGAATGGAAGGGAAGGTCTCCTTGAACCAAGAGCCTCTCGCCCCGTTAGGAACAAGAAGAATATTATGGGTTGGAAGAGAAGGTCTTGTTGTGCCAAGTGCTCCCTCTGTCCTATCAGGAAAAATGCCCAGGGGCCACATGTAGGAGATCTTGTGCCATGTATTCATTAGACAAGGTGAATCAGGAAGGACACAGTCAGAATGTAAAGGGCTAGGCAAAGCCACCTATCTAGGCACCCATATATAAGCAACATTTGGAGCAGACTAGGTACCATGGACATTTATCCAGTTCAAAGTATAGAAAAAACAGAAATAGAAAGAGAATGTTAATAGTTGAGTGAGTTGAGAAGGTCTTCCTTTAGCAGGAGCCTCTTCCCTAGGCATATATACATGCCACTTGCAGGTTTTCTATTTTGGAGAGACAAAGAGGGATATGTTGGTATGAACAGTAAATCTAAGCCTTATTTAACCTCCTAGGAAAAGGTACAAAATAATACACTATTACTCTCCGCCTCCTAGTTAAACAAAAGTTAAAACCTACAAAAGGTTCTTAGCTTTGCAATTGACATTGAGGGTCTAGAGGAGATCAGTGAAAGAAGCATCCCTTATCCCCTTCTCCTGTCACTTAGTAGAAAGGTATATTTACAGGCCTTCAGTCTAAATAACTGAATCTCCCGCAAGGTGGAAAAGTGTTCACAGGCAATTTTTCTATCTCGCCCTGGCAGTCTATTCAATTTTCCGCTAACAAGCCTTTGTGTACCAGAATGATGCGTGTTGTGTTGATGCAAGTGCTTAGCTTAGCTTATGGAGTAAACCAACAGCATCGATTTTACAGCAATGTAGAAAAAAAATGTTTAGTTAAACCATTACCCGTGAATGTATATCGCCTCTCAATGTATCGAGCCCAACAGGTCAACAGGCCCATTGTAATGCAAGCCTCTGAGTAACCCAAAAAATCAATTTCACTTCGTTTAGCTGCAGCTTGTCGCGTACGTTGACGCATGTAGCACAGAAAATAGACAATCAATATTTACTATATCAAAAAGAAATTAGAGTGACAAGCCAGTTTTGACACAGGGAGAAAACATTACATATACATAGGCTGCCGCTGAGATGACTTGCATTTGTCAAAATTGTACGTGTACACTGAACCTTTTCTTGATTTAGTGGATTTTTACCTTGATCAAATGACAAAGTGTACCTCTGCTAACATGCTAAATGATAGACCAAGTGCAAGAGTTCTTTGGGGTTAAACTAAGCGTAAAATCAAAACATTCTTTCCTTACCTTCCATGCAGCTAATTCATCCTGCTGCATAGCTATGATTCTGATTATGTCTATGCCCTTTTCTATAGTCTATCCCCCAGATGACCCCCTTTTTTGCTAGAATGAGAGGTAGACTGAAGCCGAGCCCTTCTGCATCACACTTTTTAGACACACCATTAACTGTGTCTGCAGGGGCATAGCTGCACCTTCCCTTGCTTGTCTGTTTCTCCTCTGCTTCCTAGTTCATTGCAAACTTCACAGACAGCAAAAAAAAACAACAAGCACCACTCTTTTATTATGTACTTAAATACGATCAAAACCCTATCCTCAGGCCATCCCAGTTCAGTATGCCCTAATGGGTATGTTCGCCCCCTCATATACATACCTTGTTCCTCACTTCCACTGCCAAGGCAGTGCCCTTCCAGTGCAGTGAATAGAGATGAGCATGCATCAGTCATTTTGATTGATGCAGGGGTGCAGGGCCATGACTAATGTGCTCTCTATGGACAGTAATTGGGCGTGTGCATGCCACAGTACTGATTCACAGAAACTGTGACATTTCTTAGTGCCAGACCAGAGGGAAGATGCTGCAGGAGAGAAAGGGTGAGTATTTTCAAGCATCAGGCTTGAGCCCTGTATTCCTGCGGGCTGAGCTGGTCTGGGTTTAGTGCTATCAGCTTTGAAGCTTACAGTGCACTCGCAATCACCCCGACGCAGATCTGAGAGTCCACCTATATCAACAGTGTGTGATCACAAAAATTTATGATGCACCACCTCCCTTGTGAATGACAGCAGGGACCCTCCCCGAGGCTGGCACTGGATAATGCTGAAACAAGAGGGTTCCAGCTTGCTGGACTCCGTGGGATTAAATTTGCAGGATGGCAGATAAGTGAGAATTGTTTTTCTTATTTCCCTTCCCGCACCTCCCACCTCCTTGGGCAATATTATGATGCACCACCTCCCTTGTGGTGGCATGTTTTAAGAAAAAATCATTGCCACTTGGCCACTAGGCTCTTCTCAAGAATGCTGGCTAACATGGTCCAGCCTGCTGGCTGCATTCCCAGCCTCCCTGTAGACTAGGAGGCCCTCCTGTCCACAGAGTTTCTGAAAGGCCTAGCATGTGTGCGTGTCACAGCTACAGGAAAGCAGCTGGTGGCAAAAACAGCACCATGGGAGCCGCAGGTAAAGGTGAGCTTTTGGCATCCCAATTTGGACCAAAAAGGTCCACACCTCAACTTGCCCGATCCCCAAAGGATGGTGGTGGACCCAAAGCTGGCCACACAGTATGCAAAACCCTTCAAAGTATATCAGGCACTTACCCATTGAGGCATACAGTTGACTAAGTTGAATAACTAGGATGTACAGCCTGTGTTTTTGATCTCATATAAAGCTATTGGCTATGGATTTTACACTTACATAACAAAGGAGGATTCTATTAAACACATCAGTGACTGTGGGATCAAACACTCATTTACAGAATCACTGGATGAATACAAAAGAAACAAAGTGGAAAAAGAGACTTATGGACTCTCGGTGCGTCCCTCCATATCAGGGTACCTTTGTGCACTATGCAATAAACGCAGACATAACCTGGGAACTTTTGCAGGACGAATAGCTTTTTATTTGAAATAAAATGAATCTGCAGATGATCAGAAAGTCATCTGAGAACACAATGCTGTATACAGACAGAGAGCGTATGTCTGAGTAGCATTTTGTTCAGATAAGCAACCAAGTGGCATAAAGCGTCTGCCAGCAGCCCCAGGGACATTACCTGCCACTCAGCTGCCTATACTGTATATAAACTTCAAGTTACTAGTAAACTGCAGTGAATTCCCGACGCTAGTAGTATGGCAAGGCTTCAACGGATTTGCCATCATATTGTAATTTTTATAGCTAGACTGTCTAAGCCCGACTTGTAGATTTCCCAATTAGTCTCTGTATAAACATCTGTTGCTAGACGGCATTTAACATTTGTTAGATGAGCAAAGCCCAATTTGATTCGGTTGCCTGAAATAAAGCCAGACTCTGCAAAATAATAGCTCAATTATATTTTGTTTGGCTTTTAATCTTTTTCTCCTGCTTTCAAGTGCGAAAAAGTCACTTGTAATCAAATATACAAATTCCTCAAACCTTTCTTCTAGTTTGGTCACTGTCTTTCATGGTCATATGTTAAAACACAGGAGGCACAAGGAGCATCTATAGATGCTGGATATTTTACAATAAAGGCTAAAGGAGAGAAAGTCGTTACTTTTCCTATCTGAGAACTGCTTGGATGATAGTTAAGGAAACATCATCTCTTTCACTGTGGATTTTTCACTGTTTCAATTTTGAGCATTTACTTCAAGTCAGTGATGTGCAGAATGAAATTTGGATCAGATCAGATGACCTGCTGATGTTACTGTAAGATAGGTAGTAACCAGTCTCTACTTCTCAGCAGTTCTAACCAACTCACCAAATCCACCTGCAAAAGGGACCAAATAATCAATACCATCTGCGTCCCATCATATCAAGGTACCTTTGTTGCACTATGCACATAACCTGGGAACTTTTGCAGGATGGATAGCTTTTTATTTGAAATAAAATGAATCTGGAGCAGATGATTAGAAAGTCACCTGAGAACACATTGCTGTATACATCTGCAGAAATCTCCAAATCTCCAAAACCATCTGAAAAAGTCTCCAAAATCATCTGCAGAAGCATCCAAATCTCCAACACCATCTGCAGAAGCACCCAAATCTATAAAACCTTCTGCAGAAGCACCCAAATCTATAAAACCTTCTGCAGAAGCATCCAAATCTCCAAAACCATCTGACGAAGCATCCAAATCTCCAAAACCATATGCAGAAGTATCCAAGTCTCTAAAACCATCTGCAGAAACATCCAAATCTCCAAAACCATCTGCAGAAGCATCCAAATCTCCAAAACCATCTGCAGAAGCATCCAAATCTCCAAAACCATCTGCAGAAGCATCCAAATCTCCAAAACCATCTGCAGAAGCATGCAAATCTCCAAAACCATATGCAGAAGTATCCAAATCTCCAAAACCATCTGCAGAAGTATCCAAATATCCAAAACCATCTGCAGAAGCATCCAAATCTCCAAAATCATACGCAGAAGCATTCAATTCTCCGAAAGCATGTGTAGAAGCATCCAAATCTCTGTGAACTGCACACTGACATTTTATACAACATGCTCTTAGCTTACACCCAGTAGAAACCCCTGAGACCATAGTACACCCATCTACCGCCAAACTAAAAAACTCCATACATAAGAACCGGATAGCATAAAATTATCAGCAAATGCTTTTAACAAACATCTTGAGTCTGAGAACATCTTGTTTGGCTAAGGTCTGGAGAACATTAAAGGGATAAAAGTCTGAAGGCCGGTTCTCTGCTGATGATGTATTTCTGAAATAAGCTACAGTGAACCCTCTTGGATGTGAAATACAAGCAGATTTTTAATCAGAAAGACATTTGATTGGTCCCAACGTCATTCTACTGCATGACCCACTGCTGGAACTATAGCCATAATTATCTATAAAAAGACTGGGGAAATGAGTAAGATGTGTTATGGACCCCACAGAATCCCAATATCAACATTGAGAATGTCTGGCATCACTACCAAAGATGCCTACAGGAACAGCACAGCTATGACAAGATTGCCATGCTGTATCCGTTTCTTGAGAAGCCTTGAATGTAAATTCTAGATCCCGACCTCATGGGCCATGACCATGTCTCAACTGCTGCAAGACAGCAACCTTTGCTACACACCAAGATAATTTAACTGTCAGCAAGCCACGACTTCTACAGACCATGATTGAATTTTGCTTGTCGCCAGCACATGGCTAAGGCTGGCAAACCTATTGTACTCGCCCCTAGTCCACAACTTCTGCCACAGAAACTTCCATCATCCACGAGACCTGCCAGAGCATCTAAACCATGGTATATGTTTTGAAATGAAAAATTCCTGACAGCAAGCACAAAAACATATGGCAATGTGATTAAAGTAGCACAAAACCCTTTACCCATCTGATTGGCGGATCTCTAGAGTGCTATCTGAATGGCAGGGTACAGGAGCGTTACAGGTACAGCTACTGGGAAGCCAGGGATGAGTTGAGGTGAGTTTACCAGCGACCCCGGGGTTTTACACAGCAGGGCTCCAGATTTAGGATGCCCCAGGGAAAGACTAGCCAGCCACTGCAGCTTTTGTGCTGCTATAAAAATAAGTGAAAATGAAATAAATGTGCCTAATGAGATACAGCTAGAAGATTCTTTAACATATAATGGAAAAACTATTATTATTTGTAATACCTTTGACAGCGATACAATAACAACAACTAAAATAACTAGACAGGAACAGGTTCCTATTATTAAATAATCAGGTTTGTGATGGATGGGAGAAGTTGAGGGGGTTGATGAGACACATAAACTATTACTACTATATAATTACTATTGTAAGTATAAAATAATAATAATAACAACAACAACCACAAACCAAACCAATCTATCAATTATCAAATAATAATGTAGTGCTGAATCAGAAGGGCTGTGGTGGCTGATGACAAATTTAAAATACAAACGATTATTATTACTACTATCTGTAATTATGATGATGTACTAATGAAGATAATAATATTAACAGGAAAAATAAAAAAACATTAATGCAGCCTGCAGCATTTATTAATGATGAATGGTAATTTTAGGATTGTTAGTATTATTACTATTATTTAAAAAAGCCCCAAAATAACAATAACAATTATTATTATTATCTGTAATAATGGTAAAAATATTATTAATACAAGCCATTAAAAATAGGCCCCAACATTTAACAATTGGAAAGGCTGCGATACCAATGATAGTAATAAATATTTATAAATACAATTACAGTGTAACGTAATGTATCACATAATAATATGTATGAAATATTATGTTTTATTATTATTATCAAAGTAATGATAACAATAATAGCAAAAAAACAAATATATCATGAAAATTAGACCACTGGAACTTCTAACAATTGTTAAGTAACAGTGCATTTTTGTTCATAATTGGAATAAATGTGGCTAATAATATACTAATTCAGGGAGTTATTGGGCAGGCTGATTCATCACTAACGCCAGGTAGCGACAGATGAGCGTCTGTAGCAGGCATTTTCAGAGCACCCGCTAGTAGTCACTGTGCTCGGTCGTGGGTCGCTAGTTCTTAGCGACTCAGTCGCTGTGCAGCAATGACGAATGTATTGTGATGAGTCGCTATTTGACCAGTACAGCGCTGTATGGGAGCGCATGTTAGCGACTGCTCATAGCGACCGACTCACACCATATTCTGCAAAAAAACAGCCTCACAAAACTCCGGCGCTGAAAAATGCTTCTCTGAAGCCCAGAGTGCCGGAGGCTGTGTGTTTTAAGTCTGTTTTTCAGCATGTATCCACTAGTAACAAAGTGAAAACATATGGAATTACATTGTAATAACATAGTAGTAACATGAACACTTTAATGCCAGACCTGTAATGTCCTTTCTGCAGAAATATATAAAACATGAAAACATTTTGAAAAAACTGCATTTTCAATGCCATGAGAGGTCACAACATTATTTGAGATTAAAAAAAAAAAAAACCCAGAAGAAACGGATCGTCCATTGAAATGTATGGGAGAGCGACAGGTAGCAAGAGTTAATACCTGGCACTGTGCAAGGCTGAACGCCGGCGCTGTTCACTGAGGCTGGGATTATGATGAATCGGACACTACATGGCGTTATCCCAGTCGCTCAACAGATTCTGCTTGATAAATGTGTAATTGCGTGCCGTGTCCAGCGTTCACCTGTCGCTACCTGTCATTAACCAGCCACTACCTGACGCTATCCCTTCATAAATAAGGCCCTAAGTGGTTTTCAGTATGAGAGGCTGTGGGTGATTGTGAGCATTTTCTTTCATCTAATGAGATAACAGCAGCCTTTGTAAATCTTTGTAAATTCCCATAGGCTGCAGATATTTCGAAACGTCTAAAATAATATATGTGTGTGTATATGTGTGTGTGTGTAATATATATATATATATATATATATATATATATCTCAGAATGCCCCTCGCCTACAGAACTGTCCCATTATAAAAATCACAAAGAACAAAATAATGATAGCTAATAATAATGTAATAGCAGTATTAATGTTTTTAATTTTTATTAATATGTTTTGCTAAATATGATGTCAACATTACTGTAAAAAGTAAAACTGGACCAACAAAAAATATACAACCACAAAATTGTACTGCAAGATGTGGAGGTGGCTAATTAAAATTAATACTAGTTTATTAAATTATTTAAATAATATGTCATAATATAAGGCATTACATTAATATTTAAATCTGAATAATGATGATAAAATGAATAATAAAATATAAAAACAAGTAGTAACAAGTATCATCTACCAGTTATGATCTACCAATGTTTGTGCTGAATGGGAATGGGTTGCAGATTATTATTAAAAATCACAACAAATAATGAAAAACAGACCACATCATGCACCAACTGGCAAATAATGTCCCAAGCTTGTATTTGTCCTGATGCACGTATAAAACAGGGCTTCCCCATACGCCGGGGAGGGCTTGTGAGATTCTGTCGGCACGGGGAAACCAGTGATCATGGCAAGTGCCCCAGTTCATGGTAATTCCTCCTTGCCCAATGCTGAGGCATCAGAGGCTCACTTGGGACTGACTTCACGAGTGACTGGATTATCCCAATCTGTTTTTAATCCAGGCCATGCACATAATTTTTTACAACATGACAAGGAAAACAAACGTAATAAAAGGTTCCTGATCTTCTGTAACTCCGGCCCGTGAGATGATGATATGTTTATAATTTTTGAGTCATGATATCACACTAATGTAACAACGGCCAGCCGATAGAAAAAACAGTAACTAGGTATGACATCACCGAGCCTCGGCCCTAATTGTGCAAAACATTTGAGCGGCTGAGATCTCCTCGTTTCGCTTTAATAAACGCGCTGCTTTGTTTATTTAAAGGAGATGGAGGAGTGTTTACTTTTCCCTCTTTTTTCTTCTGATGTTGTAAATTGCGCCTATGTACATGTTTTTCATATTGAAATTGTAGATATCCCAATTATGTGCCGGGCCAGGCTTCAGCTATGCAGCGCACACCCTTGGGCCCCTTTGCCCGTGCTGCCGCATTATAGGGTTGTGGTGACCACTCCATCACAGATGCATCAGGCAATGAAAATAAGCTTGTTCTCCAACAAGTGGAGGAAGACTTCATTTCTGATGTGTTGAAGACTTTCAAAAAGTCAAACAAATAAGAAGGAATGGAGAAATCTAATCTATGAAAACAAAGCTCGAAAGTCAGCTGTACTCTTCAGGAAAAGTGATGGAATACCGAGATGACAACACAAAGAGGGGAAAGAAAAGTTCCTCACAGCTTAGTAAATATTGCATCACAGGGATTATTCCATAGTATAAATGACTGTACCTAATCAAAAATATAAAAAAAAAAACCTCCAGTCATCATTTTAATTCCCACCATCCAGGGATCCCATCCACCTAAAGATCCCTTGGAAGCCCCTAAATTGGGTGAAATACTCATCCTTCTGATATCCATCAGCAATGCAAGCAGCTCACTACTTATCCAACAGCCAACTGGATTTACCAGGAGTATGTGCGCAGTAACTTACGTGATGCATGCCCACCTGTCTGTCTCCATACTCCATAAGCCACCAGTGGCAACATGGGGCATGCAAGTGCTGAAGTAGCAGATACATCAGTGATTCTTAACCACTGACTAAGGTTAAGAAGCTATTTTTGAACATTGTAGTTCTGACTCGATATACTTTGAACCTGCATCCTAAGGGTGACATGGATGGGTAGGATCCTTTATGATTCTTTCCGCTCTGCCCCTCACCCCACTATAATGCTTAGCCTGTGCTGGAATTGTTGTTGCAATTTTTCTGAGGTGTGTAGATGCCTTTACCTGTCATACAATGCTTTGGGCAGATGTTAGTGGTTATTGCGTCTGATTTGCAATGCACTCCGATTAATGATCGCCAGGAATCAGGTAGGATTACTGACCCAACAACTAGGGGCTATATATGCAACTACGGTATGTTGTGCAATGTAGTTTGAGTAGTCCTGTAATATGTGCTATGATACTGTGTATTTTTTTTGTCAATTTGGATTGTGTATAAAAGTCCCTACTGCCTTTGGCCTAAGCAAATCCCTTGTTTGTATGTATATATTTTCTTGGCAACTAAAAAGATTCTGTATCCGATCATTGAGCAGTACTCCCTTGTGAAAGCAAAACGGACATTCAAAACCGAATTCGACATTCTATTATTTTCTTAAAAATTTTTTTACAATATTTTGTATTTTGACATAGTGCTCCTTCAAGGCAAGTTGAGGAACCTTGGAATCAACTTCCAGCTGCTGTTTTCCTGGACTTTCCTATACGCCCTGAAGGGGTGTATTATGGGCACAAGGCTCCTCTCCTTTCATCTCGGCACTCCCAGGGCAACTAACACACTCCCGAAGGTCTTCGTGTCTGCTCTTCGAGTGCCACACTTCCGGCTTTTGCCCACAAGGAAGTGTGTGAAGAGTATAAGACTAGACCAAGGCGTCCAGTAATCTCTATAGGCATCCCGGCTTAGTTTTATACTCCACCATTTGGTTTTAGCATGGTGAAAAATGGACGTGTGTTACCCGATCTACAAACTTAAGAGGAAGTCTAGTCACTAAACGTTTCCTTTAAGTAAAGGTACTTCATGCTCCTGATGATGATCTGAGGTCTTATCAGAAAGTCCAGGGAAAGTGGAGCAGCTTAATGGATCACATAGTCCAATTCTGCCATCATTCTTTTCTGCATGTATTTGTCCAATTTGCTCCTCTTCATCCCTGCCTGTCATTCTCCGGCTCCTCAGCTGTGCTGGCATCCCCATCCAGGCACCAAGCCAGGTAGAACAGACCCAATCCTCCCTGTCCTGTTTCTATTGCCTTTGCACCTACCGCTGTTATTACAGGCTTCAGGAAAAAATTCAAAGCCTTGGCCTGGCTCCAGCACTGCGTTCTAATGAGTTGCAGGCCCGAGCATTGTGTGTGCATATGTCACGCCTGTGCCACGGCGCTTTAAAAGAAAAAAAAAAGCAAGACAAGGCGGCGGGGGGACAAGACGAGTGGATAAAAAAAAAACAGTAGTTCAAAAATGTGCTGCCTTCTGAAATTGACAGAAAATCGACCTCTGCTCTTCATCAGAAATTCCTGCAGAATTACCAAATAAAAGAGCCCTGCTTTTATCACCCGCAGCGCGTCTCATATGGAAGCATGCAAAACGCTACATCACTTGACCCTGCCTTGCCCCGGCTCCAGCCGCAGTTGGATATTCCGAGGAAAACTCCTAAATCAATTGAACGTGTTCTAAATTAAATAAATGGAAGTTTCGCTAATAGTCCACTTGTGCACAGAGCGCAGCACGCAGACGAGGGTGAAAGTTAGATAGCCTTTTACAATGTGCATTTTTCTGTCGGTGTGATGGGGGGGGCACATGCGTCATTTCCTCAGAGGCCGCGTTGCTGATCCAGGACTTAACTTGTTAAAACCATGAGTCAGATTCTTATTAATGAGGGGATCTTTGTTGTCCTGTTTCTACTAAACACAAAGGTGCTGCTGATAAAAAGCATGTTCTCTGAGTCAGAGCGCTGCAGAGAAAAGGATGCCACTTGCTCTTAAAGAAGAACAACACCCGGATTTTCACTTTCCCGGGTGTTGTTCCCCCCTTATGGTTCATTCTGTTATGGGATGCCCCACGGGCAACCAATGGGCACACTTGGCTCCATTCAGCTTCTCTTCTCACTGAATAAAGCCTCTAGCTAGGGGCAGGCCGACACCAGCCATTCACATTTGCCTGGTGTGGGTACACTTCTAGCTGAGGGTACAGCGGGCCGCGACTTAGTGACTAGGTAAGTGAATGTGGCGATCGCTGGTTTTTTTTTCAGGATGCCCCAGGAATAAGCTGTCCATTTTATCAGGGGGATACATTTGGAAGACTCAAAGGAGCACTATCGCAAAATTGTGTAATATTAAAAATCCATATAAACACCGGCTAATGAGAGGAGGGGTCACTTATACATCCAAACTGAATAAAACTCCTGTCAAGATGGAGGTTTATTCTCTCATGGCAGGAATAACATCCAGAGGTGACAGGTTTAGTCTATCAGGGGTGACGGAGCCTGTCACCCCTGATTTCCTCTTTCCATTAAAATAAAAGAAACAAGTCTGGCTGGATATTTCTTGATGCCGGGTGTATAAATACCCCCTCCTCTCGCCATCCAGCATATCTATATGGATATTTATCATTCAGATCCTTTAATTGTAAATGCCTAACAAATTGCTAGATTAATGTTTGATAGAGACAACACTGGTCACACATCATACAGTGGTGTTGCTATTGAAAATGATCCTAGTGCTTTGTTAAGCTGTCACAACTTAAGTATTCCTACTTTGTCCCACAGCAAAAATAGTCAGCTTATCCAGGAAGGAGGAATCTGCTGGCCCTGGAGTCTTTTTAGCACCATTTTAGGTCAATTTCATGCTTTTAACCTTTCGAAGCGGACCTAAAGTCAAAAAGGCTCACAGGCCCATTTTATCGCCTACCTTGATTTGGAAGCAGGCAGACTACTCACCCCTACTTGCTGAATACAATACATTATATCAAATAATAAGTTGCATAAACTTTTCAAACTTTATTAGAGATACAGCCTGGGTAAGTAAAGAAAAATGCGTGGTTCCACAGGCTTAGCCAGTATGGTAGCTCCGCAGCTAAGAGCTCACTCCTACCGGCTCCATCGCTTATATGTCCTGTCATGATAACTCATGTGAGGTGTCCCCTGCTACCAATAAACATGGGAGTCTGCTCTCATGTGACTTACAGCAGGGACGCACACCAACACCAGGCTGGAGTTGACATCAGTAAAACCAGACTGTAAGAGCCTGCATAATTACATGGGTTTTAAGCCTGTGGCAGGTGAGTTTTTTATTGCCTGGACATTTCAGTAAGCAAAATCATATCAAAACCACATTAAAACTGTATACTAAACGTCGGTAACAGCAAATCAGTAATGTACAGTACAATCAAAAAAGTGGTGACTAAAATTACAGTATACTGTACAAAAGTGCCTTTAAGCAGATTGGACCATTTAAACCCCATTTTAAGGAGTGGCACTACCGCCATGTGCTTCCAATGGCATCATTTCACGAATACATTACTACTCGTCCTGGTCTACTAGCAAACAGACTGGCATCCCTCCAATCTATTCTCAACGTTGCTCTACGTCTCATACATCTCTCCTTCCGCTTCTCCAGTGCTACTACCATTATCTAAAAGAATGTAATTTAAACTTCAAACCTTAACCCACAAAGCTTCATCTGGCTGAGTCTGCCCCAAATGCTATTGGTAGTCCAAGGTTGCTTGGTTCCCAGATGCAACCTCTACTTTGTGGACAAGTGTCCACAAACGTGGCATGGGACCGGGTAAAAGTGAGTTTTTGGAAGAATTTGGGGGCTTTCACACAGTGAGGCATCCTAAATCAGGATGACCCCAAGGCAAGTAACAAAGCCCGGAATAGAGAAAATCTTTAAAACTTGTGTAATTATAAGAGCCTATCATCTGCCTTAACTACTCCACGGTCTTGCCACCCTACCTAATCCTTACTGTGACCCAATCTCTCGTCTCCTCCTTATCCTGTAGATTGTAAGCTCACAAGGACAGGGCCCCCACTCCTAATATACTCCTGTAATAATGTGTATCTGTAGCATGTGTCACATCTGACTCATAATACCATATGCATTATATTACGCCTCCTACCCTTCTGTAATCTCTACCTTGTACAGCACCACGGAAGATGCTGGCGCTCTGCTCATGAACAATTATATTGTTTCATAAGTACATAAGACTAATACATATTTTTTTGTGGTTTATTTTTCTGGTACTTGAAAACGTACCTATGGTCGTTGTTTTATTATTATTATTATTATTATTATTATTAATAATTAATAATTAATTATTATTATTATCTTTATTATAGATTTTAAGTGAACTAGCACCAGTAGACCCAGGCATGATTTGGGATAACATTTGTTAGGAAGCTCTAACACTAACAGTCTGTGCTCCTGCACCCCGCATTACTCCCAACAGCTGAGCCGGATTGGTCGCTGACTGAGAAAAAGGAGAAGAGAAGGCTGTAACTGTCATATTGCCAGAATGCAGAAAGGAGTATTCAAGCTGACGTCTAGGCCATGGGGAAGACTTCCACTTCAAAGAAGGATTTCAGGCTTCTTAGGAAAAAACGGTAATGGGACATCCCAAATGTCGGTACCCCAGGGTCAGGGGGCAATGGGGCATTCAAAGTCTTGATGTCCTTGGGTGTTGGTGCTATGAAGCATCACCAGCTGGAGCCAGGCTTGCTGTTGGGGGTTGTTACTGAGCCCGTCCTGATAAATGTACAAATGCTATTATAGTCTCACTAAAGTAGAGAACCTATCCAAAATGACAGGTGCACTTTAAGAAAAACAGAGCAGCTCATCAGATGAAGGCAATCTGCTGCTGTTCGGATTCCGGTCTAAGTATTAAACATTTGATGAAGGGACCCTGTTGTTCCGACATCTCTATCCCAGTAGTAGACAATATAAGCCCCTCTAGGAGGTGACAGACTCCCCTGATTCCCGGGAATGCAGCCTCCTTCCCTCCCCTTCATCTGTAACAATACCAAAGTCGACGCTCCCTCCGCCTGGAACACGAGTGGACTATCAGCAAGGGTCCGGCAGCGATATTTCTCATTAAGGCTTTTTTTTTCACTTCTGATCCTGTGGCTCTTATAATTAGTTACCTGGGGCTGCAATCCAATTTGAAGTGATGACAAGAAAGTGATCCATGAAAAACTAATAAGTTAAATCCAATTTCAGCCTTCCTCTAATTAAATGCACATGGAACTAATGACTCAAGCCCTACCATTCCAGTGATAATGGTAATTAGCGAGGTGGGAGTCGCTCTCTAAACTCCGTAGGTGTAAAGCACTAGGTAGAATGGCAGGAGGACTGTTAATTACATGTGTCAGTTTGCTATCAATTTACACGTATTTGACCAGTCAAGTCTGCTTCCTTTGTTTTAATTTTATTCCCCGGTAATCATAACATTATCTATGATCTATTATCTACAACGGGCGTTTGGCCTTGAAAGTTTCCTTTGATAGTGGGTTTGATGGAGGATGCATGAAGATAGCACAGCTAAATGAAGACAACAGAAAAAGGTGTGATGCGTCTCGGTGGATATTGTTATAACACCAATGTGTGACATCTGGCGCAGCGTTGACCCAAAGGCAGGAGCTCTGAGACTCATAATTGGGATTTGAGAAGCGGGCCAGTCTCAAGGCTGCTCGCCAAAGCCAAGGCAAAGGTTTCGTAGAACCAGCAAATAAGATTAAAGGAACAAACACTATTTACACAGCGCCCAACATAAGGTTTAATAGATTTGCCAATTACTGCTAGCAGAGTACAGAGCCATGTAAATCATCTCTTTACGTCTCTGTGCCACCCAAGGCACTCAGAAAGCCGCTGAGTGTGCAAGGCCAGGAATTGGTTTGAAAGTTATGCAGTCAAACGCCTTTCAATTGTGGACATGTGTTTCGAGCTCTCATCAACACAAGGCTCAAAGACTCAGGAGAGATTTGGCTATATGGAGGGTGAGAATTGGTGAGTAGTCGCAAGACACCATGTGGAGCCATTGCCATATTCGACTATGTCTCTATGCTAAGCTCTGCTGCTGACCATTCCTTCCTAAACTGGACCTTCAGCATCGTTTAGTGAAAAGCCCAAACCTTTAAAAAACTATTCCCTAGCATCTAAAATGAATATATTTTACATTTTTAGTCATTTACGTTTTATTCTTTCCCCCACTGGGCTTCAACTCTGTTCAGTATACGGGTGCCGCCATCTTGCTTCAGAAGCATCACATACTGAGGAGAGGAGGAGAGGGGGCAAAAGTGCAGGGGGTGGGTTATAGCTGTGCTTGGCTCAGAAAGAACAGAGCTGGGGTCAGGAAAAGGACAGTAATCCTAGATGCAGAGCAGCACAGTCAAAAGGCACTTCCTGTTTACAGGCAGTCTGAGACTCCATGTGCCCCCATCTTGGATGCCTAAAGGCTCAGAAAATGCAGTAGATGCAGGTAGAAAAAGTATGTACAGGGTATGGAAAACATATAAGATAAGCTCTTATTTAGGGTGAAGGTCCACTTTAAAGTAGCCACAGCATACAAGCTTGTGCACCTTCCCGGTTAGATATAAATTGGTTTGAGCAAATTGGTTTTGTATAATTCTCGGTCTTTGCCAAATTGTTGCCTGACCACATTTTGCTCCATCCGGGACCATGTCCAGTGCCAAGCCATAAAGACTTCTTGATACCAAGCCAGCATTGTTCAGCAGTTCCAGGCCACTATCACAGGTTGATCCTCCCCTCCCCCCAGCCTTTTCTACAGTTGTCATCCAAGGATTCTGGAAACAGCTTAAAGTGGACCAACACCCAGGATTTTCACTATCCTGGGTGTTGGTCCACTTCAGCGGGGCATCCGAGATCAGGATGCCCTGCTGTGTGGACAAGCGACGCCGCGGGAGGCGGCGGCTGATCCGTTGCCGATAAGGTAAGGTTTTTTGGGGCTTTTGGGGGGGGGGGGTTCACCCCGCGGGACATCCCGATCTCGGATGCCCCGCATCTTATAGATTCCCGGGCCGATCACCCCTGGGTGTTGGTCCACTTTAAAGCTAACTTACAGAGCTTCCTCTAGCCAGGCCCCCTCCTAAATGTAATCTCTAACCAAGTGCTAACAACCCAGATGCAACCTTCTCTCTGACTCTGACCTTCTCCTATCCTCCACCCTGGTCACCTGCTCTCACACACACCTCCAGGACTTCTCACCTGCCTCTCCACTCCACTGAAATGCCCTTTCCCGCTCAATCCAACACTCCCAGCTTTCAAAAGCACCCTCAAACTTATTTCTTCAGACAAGCATATGACCCGGTTTAAGTAACCCCTCATAACCCCCATAGGGCACATTCTGCTAAACTCAACACCTACCAGTTGTTACCCTTCCCTTTGTCTCCACCCCTTATCCTTTAGACTGTAAGCTTGTTAGGACAGAACTCTGGTCACTCTAGTGATTCATTACAAACAGTTATGTTCGTGCTTATCTCCAGAAAATAGTTCCTGTACAATTTGTCTATTCACAAAAAAGTACAATTTGTCCCAAATTGTCTACTGCAATTTTTGTCCATCTGACCTAAAGGCATCACCACAGCATACAGATGAGCTGGGAAGAAACATGGTTTCCATAACCCCAGGGGTGCAAATTCCAGATAGAATTAGTCTTAAAATAATTACTTTTTAGTTAATGAAAAAATGCTATTATTTCAGTATAAAAATATGCTCCGTGATTGGCAGCCCTCATTGTGGCAGTGATGGCGTTCATAGTAGTAGCTAGAATCTCACCTAAACTGCAGTTTTTAGGAAAGACAATTGTACGCAGACCTTTAAACTGAAGTCTGTTCAAAAATGGAGAGTCTCTCATAACATTTGTCTATTACACCTCTACCCTCAGGGGAGTAATAGTGTAAACAGGTTGAAGAGGGGGGAGAGCAAAATTCCACATTTAGTTATTTCTATATATATTACCTGAACAGCTTCCCCAGGTCTGAACAATGAATCTTTTTTTCTGGGTCATTACCAGTTCATTAAAGGGTCAACGCAGGTACAGACCTGCACCGAAGAGAAGCAGTGGAAAAGTATGTTCTTAAAAATATTTTTTACATGTCTTTTTTTTTTTTATTTAATTTATGTTGGCACATTAGTGATGGAAATTGTTTTTTGATTCCAGGGAAATTTTAGTTTTGGAATGTCGAGAAGAAGGGAATTTTTTTTATTGATGTCTCAGATGTCTTATTTTCTCTTTTCCTGTCTGCACAGATACAAAAGGACCTTCACCTAATCAAAATTATCAAAAGATAATTCTAATCAAAAGATATCACTGATACAAGTATGGGGCTGCTATGCAGAATCAGAAGCGTTGTTGTCAACAAGTATAAACATATACATATATTCACAGGGAATTTTTGTGGCAGGGGAGCCCAGTACTATGGGTATTGAATGGGAAGTAAAGGGATGAGACATTTACACAAATCTACAACAGGCATAACATGACAGTAAGTGGAAGTGTTTTAATGGGTTTAAGACTAGTTGCAGCATGGGAGATTCAAGGGTGAGAGGGACTATTAGCCCATGCAGCCATTCTAGAGGGCCACTTGGAGGAGTTTGGGTCTGGGGACAGGAAAGTAAGAAGTAAAGCCAGAATTGACAGTTATGAGGGGAGAGGCCAAGACATGAATAGTAGGGACGTGTTTGAGAGATTGGGAGATTAGGGCATGGAGTAAGTAGAAGGCTTCAACTGAGAGATTGAGAGGTAAGGCCTGGTATTGAGAGATTGGGAGGTGAGGCCTGGTATTGAGAGATTGGGAGGTGAGGATCAGGATTGAGAGGCTGGCAGGAAAGGGCAGAGAGTAGGTACTAGGCTGGAATTGGGAGACTGGGAGGAGCAGGTGGGGATTGAGAGACTAGAAGAAGAAGACCAGAAGCAGGCAGTAAACCAAAATTGGAAGGAAAGAACTGAGGAATCTGAAGAAGGCTGGAAGTAGGTAGTATGCCAAATATGGAGAAGGTGAGTAGAAGGAGGAGTATGTAGAAGGCTGTAATGAAGAGATTGCAGGAGGTACTTCTTTGGCCAAGATCCATCTATATTTTTTATTACCAAAACTCCCAAACTAAAGACATACCTATTTAATTGCTGGTGGCTTGTTCTCCACGCTACTTTTGCAGATACAGACGAGTATCTTAAGACGAACACAACAAACAGTGCTCAGATGCATACCTCCCCGGGGCAATTTAGATTGCTAAACATAGAAAATAATGTACCTATTTCTAACGCTGCTGGGGTACATTTTAAAAACAAGATGGCTGCTCATGGGCATGCAGGCATGCAAACAGGAAGTCATGCTGGGCTTCCTGTTACTGTGCATTTCAGTTGGGAGAGAAAGCTGCAAAATGGCCGCTACCTTTCTTTTCTAACTGTGCCAGGCTGTTGGTCCGGTTTAACTTTCAAACTAAAGATAATAATTAAGGACACAACGGTGAGCATAATTTCATCATGACATCCCCACTTCACGCTTTACTGATTCCACCTCATTAGCGTAAGGCTGTCCAGTCCTTTATTAGCAAGTGTGTCCTTGCACATTGGGAGGTTATCGCCAAATGTTACAATTTTGACAAAGAAAAAATAGGGAAAAAATAGGGAGCACATGTGTACATAAACCCTGAATCAATTCTGACTTTTACGAATTGCCAAGTGGTAAAGTTTCAACATGAAAAAAAAAAGAGAACCAAAGGAGCCAAGTGATGTAATCACATTTCATTCACAATTTTTTTTCTTTTTCAAGCAGTTGATTTATTTCTAAAATCAATTACATGTAAGAGGAAAAAGCGTCTACGTTCAAATAGGGCAAATAATGATTTAAAGCGGAAAATCCAGAGATCAGAGATGGCAATATTACAAAGCGGCAGGTATGAATGACATGCGGCGTGTTCACAATTTGATCATACATTGGGTTTTACATTCTTCAACTAAGGCACTACTACCTTCGCCTGAATAGGGCTTTGTCACTTTACCCAGGAGCTCCAAAAAGTGCTAGAACCAAAAGAACAGCTTTTTATTCTCCATTTTCCTTGCCGCAAAGACTCAGTGAGTGAAGAAAGAAAAAGAATGGGCAGTTATTTGAATTCGTGAGTGACAGGCTGGGCTAGCTCCCTGTATACATTAATAAATTAGAATTTTAATTGTGTCTTTGACTGCAGGAGATGCTCCGGCAGCCTAATATGTACCAACAATTGGCCATGTTATGGAATCTGCAATGTGGCCTCCTCCGCTGACCCAGGCAGCACAATTCCCAGTCTGACAACGGAAACCGTTTAGTTTGATCCTTTCAACTTATTTGAGGCCTGACAAATAAGCTCACAGCTGAAAGGTCAGCTCAGCCATATTTCATCCTCTGCAGTTATTCCTGAGACATCGGCACAACAAAGCCAGCTGATTCACTACCTGACTTTAGACCTGGATCACGCAATTGGCTCGTTGTGATTGTAACAAATAGAAAATGTAACAATTAGGCATGGGCAAAGAAAATATTTTATAAGCTAAACCTTGACCGTTTCCACCTCTAGCAATCATCAGTAAATGTTCTAATAGCACACAGAATAAAAAGATTAAAAGCAGTAAGAGTGTGCTTCCTTAAAATTAAAAGAATATACATGGCACATACAGACAAAAACAACTATTCCAATAATTTCCATAAAAACCATCCCTTCTTATTCCTTATTCCATGATCTCAGTGTGTGCCGATGTGCGTACACAGTCATTTACTCTTATTTGTGTTTTGGGCTTCTGGCCATTGACAGGAAGTGATGGCTGTATGGGAGGTGAGACTCCAGAGTCACCCAAGGTAAGTTCTATCTATGCCCCTCGCTGCTCGACCCAATCGTGCATCTCTTTGTGTCTTTGATTGGGAGGTGCCCCCCCAACAGTCACTGTGAGCTGGCACGCCCCATCCATATAGCGTTCTTTATTTTTAGTGGCTCCTACTGCACCCTTATCTGAGGTCTGTAGAGTAGGTGGAGCCATGCAAATAATCTCTCTGTCTGTATCTCTATGCTATCCTATTTGCTTAGAGTAAACTGCCTGCGTATGCAATACTTGTTAGGCTTAAAATAGTGAAATAAAAGAGACCAAAAAGCCCCCTACTTAAGGTAAAGAATGCTTTCTTAAAAACAATGTATTTACATGGCACACACAGATAAAAAATAACAGATTATACTCATTATTCTTACTGAGTAGGGAGAGCCTAACATAGGTCTCTCCACAAGGTGGATTGCTACTCTGCTACTTCTGCCACCTCAAAGCCATGATGCTAATGCTAGAACAGTGCTGGGACAGATAGCATGGCACGGGGGAATATAGCCACCCCTCAAAATCATGGTGCAGTAGAGAGGGCACCCACTCCAGCTAGCCCCAAATCAGTGCAGCCCACTGGGAATAATCTCAAATCCCCATATAGCTGATTCTCTCCTGGGTGTAAGATCCCTTTAAGAACTGACTTCCAGCATTTTAGCTTTGTTTAATAAGCAAAATGGAACGAACCAGTAACATTAGTCCAGGATGGCAGTTATTACTCGCGTTGGTTTAGTCCAAAACATAAAAGTATACTATATTTTGGTTCACGGAGATAAACTACCGTATATGGTTTACCTTTAACACTCAACTTCAAACCAACATATATAATATATATTATCGCTATCTCCATTAGGCCCTAATCCTTAAACCGGACCAAAACTCACACTTTTAACTACCGTAGCATCCCCTGAATTGCTCCCCACATGAAGAGCACCTTTTGTCACTGCTCCCACTTCACTCTAATCCCAGATAATTTTAACTGTAAAGCTCCGCCTCCTCCATTGATTGCCACTGTTGTGTGTGGCAATGATGTCATTGTCACACCGATATAATGATTGATTGCCTATTATCTTACAAAGAGGAACAGCAAAAAATCAGTGTTCCAAGACGACAAAAAGACAGAAGTGTAAATATCCATTTCTAGCTCTACACCCTAGGAGAGGAGTATTGGTAGTGGCTTTAGCCAAATGTATTTCACAGGTTCATTGGGTTTTGGTCCGCCTTAATAAACTCTGAATCAAACTCCAGGGCAGGAAACCCCAACATAATGTTTGGAAGCCACATTTGGCTCAAGGAACCGTGCTTGCTGTGTAGCTCACAAGCTATCTGAAACCAAACCTTCAGCATCATTCAATGAAAAACCCAAACCCATAAAAAACTATTTCCAAGCATCTAAAATGAATATATTTTTTAGTTGCTTATTTATTATTCTTCCCCCCTCTGGGCTGCAACTCTGTTGTTGTTCCTTCCCAGGAAGGAAAGGGAGCAACTGCATGGGGCAGGTTATAGCTTTACTCTGCACAGACAGAGCCGAGCTGGGGTCAGGAAAAGGAAAACAATCCCAGAATGCAGAGAGGCATAGTAAGAAAACATGTCCTGTCCTGAGACTCCACGGGTCACCATCTTGGATGTTTAAAGGTTTAGAAAACGCACCAGGTGCAGGTAGGGTGGTTTTTAATGTGGGCAATCTGTATGTACAGAGTGGGGGAACATACGAGTTAGGATCTTATTCAAGGTGAAGGTCTGGTTGAAGCTAAGTCCAAGAGAGAATCCAGCTTACCTGTACTTGTATCCTAGCCGCCCCACCAGGTAAGCCAACACACTATTCCTCCTGCCTGATTTTGCCATTTATCTCTTTTTGGCTAGAGTATGTTATGAGGCATTCTGCTTATTCATATTTGGGGGGGGGGGATTCACATATTTTGCAGAGTTATATACATAGACACTGTGTCAGGTCTTACAGTAACTAATCTCTTAATCTCCTTCTCTTACAATCATCTCTCAAAGCTGAATGTGTCCCCCCGAAAGGGAGGTAAGATACAACTTGGAAGGGCTTGACTAGGATTTAACCCTTTTTAACCTTTTACAGAATGTCTGCTTTAGTAGACTTCCCCTTCAGACCCCAGCATGGGGCTCACCTGCTTTCCTGCAGCCATTTCTGGGGTACATATAGCACTTCTGAGGGCCCAGCCTCCGGGGAACTGCATGCTGGGTCACACACTTCTGCCCTTAAGGGGGTATGTATAGAAAGCGGGACCACACCAAAGCACCCATTGTTCTCATCATGGGTGTCTCAGCCTGGTACTGTAATGTGTGTGACCCAGCATGCATTTCACCGAGTGTTATAGACAATGCAGGAGTGGCTGTATCTAAGCAAAGGAGAAAGTTCATCAATGTGGGCTTACCTTTGTACTTCTTTTACCCTTAAAATAATGATTTACCCTATCTGAACCAGTCTTTGTACCATAGACCAAATAGTCCCATTATTAAACCAAAGCCGAAAGTGCCAAATGTACAGTAAAGCGCCCCCCCCCCCCCCCTTCGCTATTGCAAAGCAAAGAAGATAATTGTTTGGGGTATTTACCTTTTTATCTGTCTCATCTCTCTCCTTTGAAGCCAGCCCCTCTCTATTGCCAGTGGTATCCTATACAAATAAGAGAGAAAAAGAGAGAGAGGAGGCAGACTGAGCAGAATTCTCGTATTCCTCTACACTTACAGCACAAGTTTTTTTTCAAGCCCCTAAACTTTGGATAGAGTGAAGCAGTGTACAACACGAACAAGTTTCAGGCATTCATCTCTTGAGTATGTGTGTGTATACTCACATATATACACACAGTATAAATATAGGAACACATATATATTCTGTGAAAATCCACATTACTTAAGAGCCCGTCATTTAGGCCTGAAAAGGTACTTTTTAGAAAACTGTGTCCAAGATGTGCCCCTTCATAAAGGAGAAGAAACCTTTTACTGCTAGGGCCACATCGTATAGATATATAAACGAGAGAGGATTATGTACCGGTAAAAGTTGTAGTAGTATAGCGTGTGGGGTAGCTGTGGTAGTGGGAGGAGAGGTAACATATTACAGACCTATAGTCAATTAATTAGTCATGTCATAATAAATTAAACCGGACCAATACCCTTACCAGAAACAGTGCTCATTTGCATCGCTCCCCAGAGCAATTCACCTTGCTGCACATGTATTAATCTTTTTTTTTAACTCCTGCTTTAGTAAATTAAAACAAAATGGCATCTCATGGAGCTGCAGGCCACCTGCAAAGAGGAAGTTTCCTGTTGCTGTGTATTGTGGGCTTATGTCAGTTAAATTCAGGCAGCAGCACGGCTGGGATGCCTGGAGAGGAATCTCAAAAATGGCCGCTACCCGGAGAACATTTGTGGTGGCAATTCAGCTTTGAGTGGGTGCAGGAGCAAATGTAAGTGCTGATAATGTTTCAGTATCATACATACAAATGTGAGTTTTGGGTAGTTTTCTTTTTAAATGTGCAAGGCTGCTGGTCTGGTTTAAGTAAAAAAAAAAAACTTCCTGTTTGGAATGATCTACTGACTAAACATTTCTAAGGTTGTCTGGGGTTGACATGGGGGTGATAGTGGGCTTCCTAGAGATATTTAAAATGGAAGTCAAGCTCCCCCGTCCCACCCCCTGGACACCAGACCCCCACCTGATAGCTGCAACCCTCCTCCAATCTGGGTAGAGGATGGGTTCTCTATCATGAAAGCATGACAGGTCAGTCACCCAATCCTTGGAGCAGCTTGATCGCAGCTGCTGGAGTTATGTCACCCGCCAGTCACTCAAGGTCCAGTTATGGAGGGGGGTGGAGGGGTGAATTAGGGAGTCAAGTGGCTGGACTTCCTCTTCTTTCGAATTGGGATGCTGATTGCGTCAAGCAACCTAAGGTCATCTTTGACTATTCAGTCCACTTTAATCTGGCAAAACCTGGTCCTCCAGTTTAGTTTTGTCAGAACAAGTTCACTTTATTGTGGGTGGCTAAAGGAGCAGCAGCCTTCAGAAACAATATCCGGCATTGTTCGGTAATGGGGCATAATTAGGTCTTATAATTTTATATACACAATAGGAAGTATGACAGCAGCAAAGTATTTGGTAAGTGATGTCTGTTAGGCAGTGCTGGCTCTGGGCCTGGGATCTGATCAAGCACACAAACGCATGGCTGAACATCAGATCCAACGGTACGGCCACCTGCCTTTCACTTTCCATAACTACAAAGGGGTCAGCAGTCCCCCCTGGACGGGATTGGGCTGTGTGGAGGTGACGCTGAATAGGTTTATCTGGGAGACGCAGAGCGCATTTGGCAGCGCTGGGCTTGGAGCGCGCCAGCGGGGCTTGATGTATATGCAATCTGTCTCCAAACACTCGCGGGTTTCTTCTCTGCGTGATGTATTGTTTCTTCTTCAAATAAACTCCTCGTACAAGAGACAGGTCAGCTATTTCATTTATCAGTTTGGGGGAGCAGACTGCTCTGGGGATCTTAATTTATTTGCTGTTTATTGCGGGTTAAAGGGGTTGTGGCAACACAGACGATGATACAGGCTGAGCACATTTAAAGTGGATGTTAAGATGCTGATTTCACTTCAAATCAGACACATCTCATTATTTAAACAAGAGAAGGATGTGGCAAAAAAGAGGCCTACTGTGAGATGGTGACAGAAGTCCCCTCACACTGATCATTCGATAAGGATTGGTTTTATCAGGAGCATACATACCGAGGCAGGGGAGACAGCTGCTATCGGGCCCAGGGCAGAAGGGGGCCCAATGCAAGCTACCCCTTCCACCTTGCAGCATATTTGGGGCCCCTATAGGGTGGACTGCTTCTTCTCCAGGGTGGGTAGTATACCAGGGTGGGTCAGTAACATGCATTGTACAGCACATTTTTTGTCAATGTTACATGCTTTAGCAGCACCCCAGGATAACAGACCACATCAGGCTCCACTGCCACCGAATCAAACCCCAAACAAGTCTGCAATACAAAATATAGTATTTCTGCTCGGGGAGGGGGGCACTATGACTTTCACTATGGGGGGCCTGTGAACCCTAAGTATACCCCTGTTCACCATAATGTGTGACAATTAAAAAGTAAAAGTGGGATGCTCATGGAGTCCATACCTCAGCACCACTCCTACATGATTTACATGGACCAATGGGGTGTGACGGGCATGCTCGCCAAGCAAACTCTATTGTCTATTATAGTGCAGATGTGATTACAGTGTAAAGTTAAATAATCTGTCTTTGTGGGGTTCTAGGTAGAGAGGCACTGCAAACACAGGCCTATTAGGCCTGCTATGCCAAAAATGACTTTGGATCGCTTATAACCTCCTCCCCAGGTTTGGTTATATTTGCGTGTAGGGTGGGCCTCCAGAGACAGGCTTACTGCTGGGACCAAGACAACCCCAGTCTGACACTGTTTAAACCGCCACCAGTTTTGAGATAGAATTAACATGTCCCGGGCGCTAATTTACTTGCATAGTCGTCCCCAAATGGCTGTCAAATGCATCTAGGAATGTTTAAATTAAATTACGGTAATTGCTGGTGATGGTCACTCTTTGCAGAAAATCTGACAGTTCATAAAGAAAAGTTGTTGAGTTCTGAAATACATAAACAACTTAAAAGGAAATCTAGAAGAAAACTGCTTTCTTCTCACAAAACCTAAATATTTCCTCCTAGCATGTGCTGCCATTATACCAGACACTGTATACACTCCAGAATAGTTATTTTTCATTACCGCAAGCTAACCCTTATTGCAGTCTAAACCCCGCTGAGCATTGTACTCCCAGTTATGAGAAACCCAACCCAGTAGGGAACGGTTGACTTCTTTACTGTACAATAAGACAGTGAAACTCTCTCGGTTTAACTTTAGTTTTAGCTGTTTTCTCTAGTTTAGAACCACTAAGTGGATCTCTGACTTTCATAGAATAATGCAACAGATCAAGGCTCAAACCTAAGTATCTCTCCAATGGGTGTAACACAGATATTCTGCTGAGAGCCTTTAATTGTAAAAAAAAAAAAACAATATATACTTTTCATGGTTAAAAGAAAAATGTCAACTGAGGGCGAGAATATATCTAGGAATTAGTTGAGACAGTTGTGAAAGCTGCTATAGAAAGGCTGATAGGAATAGGAATGTATGCCAATGTGTTACACAGGGATGGGAAAAGAGGGGCATCTGTTAAATTAGGCCACACCCCCTCATTGATAGCAGATAGGATGTAACAGTTACAGTAATATAAACACTTTAAATAGGCAAATTAATCACTTATTGATGCAAACATGCATGTTACACCTCAAAGGTGGGGCAAAGGAGAACAACAAGGGGCAAAGAGGGGCAGTTCCTCCAAATCAGGGTCACTTTGGAGATATGGGGATGGCACCCTTAAAACACCACAATTCAGACAGCGAAGTCTTAAACAGGTCTACAGAATGCTGCACATACTTTTGGCCTGTTTTGCTCGTAAACACTCTTGACAACAAAACAGCAACTGACAGCTGGGCCTGTCACCAGGTTCAATGTCATACATCTGAATTTCTTCCCCAATTATCTATTGATGGGAACATGTTTCTTACCTGCAGGGATGGTTGTTTGTCATTCCTCTTGTGAACCTTTGCACCACTGAGTTGTTGCTGGTGTATTAATAGCTGCCGTGCAACTTGAAGAGCCTGAAATCAAGAGGGAAAAAAAGGCAACACGATTCAGTTGGAGGCTGTACACAGCACACAACAAATGCATTTGTATTTGGAAGTGACTCAGCAACTTGCAAGGGCAACGCCATGTTAGTGGCACATTGTAAATTAAGAGAAGACGCCTGAAACATTTAGACAAGTAAAAGTTTGAGAGCATGCATAATGTACACTGGCCACACATCACCGAAAACCAGAGGAATATTTCACTTCAACCAGACCTTCAACATCATTTAATGAAGAGCCCAAAGCCTTAAATGATTCCCCAGTCTCTTGAAGTCAACCAAAACCCAGGATTTTGACTATCCTGGGTTTTGGTACTTGCTTGTGTGACCCAAACAAGCTCACCCAAACCAACTCACCTTTCCCCAGTCCTATGGCGCATGCGCAGCCTCTCATCCAATGAGTGCACTCGGATCCACTCCTGCCCTGTCGTCTAAGAGCTCGTCTAAGGTTAGCGGATCCAAGCGCGCTGGTGGTAGCATCCCCTGCTACCCTCTAACAGGTAGCTGTCAGCCCAGACACTCAAAGTGTCCAAGTCAGCCTGAAGCTTGTGAACATCTTCCATAGACTGCACTGTGCTACATATCTTTGTGTCATCTGCTAAAATAGAGACAGTGCTTTTAATTTAATCTTACATATCATTTATTAGTAAGTTGAATAATAGTGGGCCCAGCACTGAACCCTGGGGTACACCGCTTACAACTGGTAACCATTCAGAGTAGGTATCATTAACCACAACTCTCTGCACACGATCCTTCAGCCAGTTTTCAATCCAGTTACAAACTGTATTTTCTAATCCGAAGATCTAATCTGAAGATCTCAATTTCCCCAATAAGTGTCTATGGGGGACATTGTCAAATGCTTTTGCAAAATCCAGAAAAACTATATCTACAGCCGCCCCTCTGTCCAGGCTTCTACTCACCCCCTCATCGAAGCCAATCAGGTTAGTCTGGCAGCTTCTCCTTAGTAAAACCGTGCTGGTTGTCACTTATAGTTACATATTGGAATATGTAGTCCCTTAATAGCCCCCCTAGCAATTTTCCCACAATGGATGTTAAACTTACAGGTCAGTGAACAGTGCATGATAATAAACAGGCAGAAGGATCATGTGTTATAATGTCTAGTTCTGATCTGCTCGTCTGTAAACAAAATACCCTACGGTATTTAAAATGCATAACACACCTGCTATTGCCCCCACTCTGGGAGGCCTTGGTGTCAAAGAGCAGAGCAAGTCTCTGATCGAACACACCCCCTGTCGTGAGGCTGTGCAGGCAAGGATAGTTTAAAGGCTTTCCATAGACCTGCCGAGGCCAACAACTAATAACAGATTATGAAGCCACCATGCATATTTGCCATAAACCAGTTACATTTTCATTTTCTGGCAAGCATAAGGCACACCGGGGTATTTGTTGCTTCATCCCAGGACCTTCATGGGCTGAAATATGGAGAACACAAACTAGGTACCTTATATAACAGTGGTGTTTGGTCTCAAAGTGTGTCTGTTGGACCCACTGATACCAGCACCAACTTTCTATGACTTCCTGACAGTAAGTTATGATGCATATTAATTTTTTGGTTTTAGTTAGTTTTAGCTATGAGGCGGAGATGGAGGCTCAACCCTGAGGGGAGGAGGGAAGTGTCTCACCTGTGTCCAGAGACTCCAGGCATCTTTGTCTCTGTATGTGGGAGGCCACATTGGAAACATGGGCTGGAGAGACTAGGAACTTGCAGGCTGCCTCACACCTCCTTGTGGTTGCCCTGTACCAAGGCCTAAAATGTCATGGTACCTGACATACACTTTAACTGCTAATTCTGATTGTACCTTCTCACTTGTATAATTTCTTTATATGTATATTGTTTGTCTAATCTAAGGCAATCAAGCATATATAGTCGTGAGCTGCTCTGTATCTTAATCCCGAACCCTTTCCTGTCCATGTATATGGATTATACTACACGCTATCAGGGTGGCTCCTGGCCCAACATATTTTCTTTAACGGATCGGGGCTGTGTCAAACTGGTGGCATAGAGCTGGTGGCATTCTTAAGGGGCTGCAGGGCACAATTAACTTGTATTAGTGCAATGGTCCCGCAACCTGCCAAGGTTTTGAAGGCCGACATAAAGTAAATATACAATTTGATGTCAGCCGAGGCCCCAAGGTACAGATTTAATCAGCTCACCCTGCACACAGTAAATATTGCTTCTCACATGCTGTTATACAGGTGGTGGGGGGATCAGTCCACAATTCTGCAGTTAGTAACTAGGGGGTTATTTATTACAGAGTGGAAAACAACCTCTTGCCTCACACAATATATTACAGCAGATCTATATTCAAATAAAACTTAAGGTTGACTGAAAAGTCCCCCCCCCCCCCCACACCGCTCCAGGGCACCCTAATATGAAGCCTGAAGCCTGCTTTCATGAGACACACCTGTCCAGTAAACCTCATTAGCTGCCAGAGAAAAGGCTTTGGTTGTACACTGTGGAAAATACTGGAAGGGTGACTACTGAAAACCTGTGTTTGGACCTCCTATGGGTTGTTCTGATAATTCCTATAGCCTAAAGTTTAATAATTCCATTTGAAAAATGTGATATTTCTCAGAAGCCATAAGGCCACCGTTACCCCTGGATGAGCCTCAGACCTGTTCAGTCTCCAAGCCATGGGGATCCCAGGCTCCATGCCTGGTGCACCAGCAGGTGGCACCAAGGGGTGGGGGCACACAGTTCTTTTTGGCACTAAAAAACACAAACACAGTACTAACCTTTAGATTGTAAGCTTTCGTTGGCAAGACTCCAGTGGTGACCGTTGCTCGATCACTGCCCCGGACCGCCACCTCCCGGGGCAGCACAGTGCCGCAAGACCAGAAGCTCCCTGCACTGTCCAAATGGGCAGTCAGGCCACGCATAGCATGCTTCTGGTCCAGCGGCACTCTGCAGCCCTGGGAAGATGGCGGTGCCCAGCGCGGTGTTCGAGCGGTCTCCGCTGAAGTGTGGCCGAGTGTCTTTTGGTTTTTTGAATATTAAGGCAGACAGGGTGGGGGTGGATTCAAATAGGTCAGTCTGGCTAGACTGGCCCTTTAAGTGCTTTTCTAACTCCTTCAGGTCCATGTTATAAGATTGCCAGAGAGATGTTGTGTTTTAATCTGTGCTTTGGCTCTATTTTCTATTTCACATCTCTATTGTCACAGTCTTTTTTTCAAAACACATTTTCGAAATTCCTTGTAGTCGCTTTTTCATTGTTCAGTGAATACATTGAGCGAGCATCACTGGACTCTGTTTCAAGATGATTGCCGCCACCAGCAGCGTAGGCAGCTGCGGTGATGAAGTTGTGCAGATATGGCCTATTATTATTTATTGGGATGTTACCCAGAGTCTATTTGAAGGCATTTACCCAAATGACTCGGCTAATCTTGGCTGGGTCCTAGTGGACTGTGCAGGACATTAGCGCTGCCGGCATCATCCAATCTGGTAGTGGCAGATGAGCCAGAGCTGCCACTGCAGTCATTTCACACACATAAAACTAAAGACTTCATCGCTGAAGCAGGACACTACCAAGGGGATGGTCAGTCTGGGCAAAGAACAACTCTATGGTCTCATAAACAAAACCTATGACATTTCATTTTTGTCTCTATTTCACTTACTCCTGTAATGATAAATCAAACTATATCAGATTGCCTCCACACTAACAAATCTCATTACAGTTTATACAGAACACTGGTATTTGTGTTACATCCACAAACCCGGAGGTAGATAATGGAATGAGGAAGACGAGTTCTAGACCTGGGGTGTCCTGTAAGGTATGGTGAACATAGGTGTGGCCAAAACTCACTGATCCCTTGCTAGCTGTTAGTACAGTCACTCTAATAACTTTTAAGACACCTGGGCCTTCAGTGTCCTCCTCAGGTTCCCTGGAGCTGTCTTTCTGCTCTGGGGAGGTTCAGTGGTTTCATTGAGCTGATGTAGAGCTGCCCTTTTCCTTTTCTTCACTGCACAAAACTTCACATGTATAAGAACTCTCTCTGTAGTCCTGAAACTCATTCAAAGAGCATGTACTGACAAGGAAAAGGGTACTTGCCTTTTTCCCCCTGCAGAAAGCTTTTGACCCCCCTCAAATCATTCACAGTGTCTCATTAATTCACTGACATCAGAGGGGTGTGCATCTTTACCACGGGACCCATTCTCAGAAATGAGGGTTGGGGATAGAAACACAGTCCTTTGGTTCATCTTTGTTAAATAAATCACATCTAAACAGAGTAAAAGTGGGCACCTGCCATTCTACTGAAATTGCACTATATTATTAACCATTCTCTACAAATGGGGGGACACCCAACCTCCACCCCCCAAACACACACACACTCATGACATCATCCTATCTTTTATGGCGCTCCTGCACGATCGGTTAAACTCAGGAAATTACATTGCAATTATTCCAAGTCAGAAATAGCTACAATGTGTAATATTGTAGATCGAGCTAATTGAGACGGCTAGATCCAATAATCCGTGTAATTCTACTGTAAGTCCCAGGCTTAGGTTTTTGTTCCATATTGTCTGGAGGTCATGTTTAAAAGCGGCAGATTAGAAAAGCAGACACATGACATCCACCTTGCAATACAAAAGAATCCATTTATTAGTTTCTCTCCGTCTGGAAGTAACTTGGGATCTAACCTAAGCTACCAGGTATAGGCAGGACCTTGTAGGCAACACACACAATATTCACAATATTTTGAACTGCACATAAACAACAACAAAAAAGACAGACCTGCATTAAATTTGCTGTTATATAACGTGGGCTAAAATAGATCAAAAGATCTCTATTAAAGGGTACAAGTAAAAAAGCACTTTCTCAAAACAGAAAGTCTTTACATGGCACATACAGACTTAAAAATAAGGGGATTCCTGGAACTATAGGCTGTTGTTGGATAAGGATTGAGAAAGAATTTCAGCCAGACTATGCCACATTGCTGCAAATATGAGTAGTGCAAAATATAACTCATACATTTCTCAGCATGTTATCAGACCACTAATGTTTTAGCAATGTGTTTTTATCAGTGCAGCAACATGCCCCAGTGTAAAAAGGAAATGTAAACAAACATTTTGCACCACTCTAATTTTCACTAATGTGGCGTAGTCTGGCAGAAGTGCTTGATAAACTAGGCCCTAGAAGATATAGGGACAAATGGGAAAAATATTTGGGGGTATCATTTTCAGATGAGGGGTGGAGAAGAGTCTGTATGCTAACACATGAGGCTCAATTCATGGTCATTTTTCTATGCATTTGCGCATGTTTTTTTGAGCACCAAGTCGCGCTCAGGCTTTCTCCTAATTGATGGTTGTCAAAATCTGAAGCCCATTTTTTAAGGTGGAAATTTGCGCACAAGCACACTCCAATGCGAAGAATTGAGCCTGAAAATCTCAGCAAATACAAATATGGCGCCTGTGTCTGATTTATGGGTTGTTTTTAGGGCAGAGAAGCATGTGCAAAAGTGTCCAGAATTAATCTCCTCCATCAAAAAGCTGGGGTAAACTGCCAATTTCACTAACTAACAGGCTTATTTAATTCCTAAAACACAAACATGGGCTCGTCCAGGATATGAACCCGGGACCTCTCGCACCCGAAGCGAGAATCATACCCCTAGACCAACAAGCCTGACATAATTCCTAAAACACGTCGGCAGCATCCGGCGTGTTTTAGCAATAAAAGTATGTTTTTTTGTTTTGCAAAGAAAACAAAAAATTGACAAGATGTACATTGGGCCCAAAAAGATTATAACATAAAATGGAACAAAAAGCATTAAGATCTCAATTAATAAGCTCTAATACGCAAAAAAAACAGGGCAGGCCGGGAGGGGTAATAAGAATATCTGGGACAAAACATGGGGAAAAAGAACACTGAAGGTTAACTGGAATCGGGGTATTCCCAATAACACCACACCTAAAAACAAGGAGAATACAGGTAGACATGGAATACAGATTTAGAGAATAGAGATTTGCCTAATACACAGAAGCTGGAGAGAAAGAAAGGGGAGAAACATGGGTGGCCATCGGGACCAGTTAAGGGCTTAGCCAGTCAAATGTACATGGGGCAGGTCCATTTGCGCTTCAAAGTGCTGTGCGCATGAAGCCACAAATCAGGTGCCTAGGTGCATTCAAAAGCATTGGCACTTGCTTTTGGGATTTCTGGCGTACGATTTTGAATTGTGCCTATATCCTTGTTTGTGCCTCCATTGTGCCTCCATCAGTAACTCCATTTAGGAGACGAATTAGAAACCGATGATAAGATGGTATAAAACACTTAGGGAGCTATATAAAATCTACCTCAATATCCTAGAGCCTTGCTGGAGATGCGGCAAAGGGAAGGGAGATCTCTTGCATATATGGTGGACCTATCCTGAGATTTAAACATTTTTGAAAGGTAGAACAAAATGCTTCAGGTGTGATTATTAAGTCTCCCTTAATCTCATCTGCTTCATCACTCCAAAACGTCTACCCACAAATACAAAAATGTGATACACTGCCAGTTATGGGGTGATTGGGGGGATCCTGCACACTGCCCGTTAAGTGATTACTGGGGGGGGGGGGGTGACAGACTCTGCCTTTGGATTTTAAAGGCGCTGTTTTTGCATAGACCCATTACTTTCATTTTCTTGAGCATGTCCCAGACAGACTGCCATTGTGTTATTGATTGCTTTACAGACTGCCATTATTGATTGTATTACAGACTGCTATTGTTATACTGATTGTGCTACAGACTGCTATTGTTCTAATGATTGTGTTACAGACTGGCATTGTATTGATGATTGTGTTACAGACTGCTATTGTTCTACTGATTGTGTTACCGGCAGAGTTGAGGGATTGTGTGCCCTGCTCCCATTGGTCTGTGTGTTTGTCATGCAGTTCTCCATCAGGTCCACGGGGGAGGTCCCCTTGCATGGAGCCTTGCATATAAGGCACAGGGTGGCACTAATAAAGGGAGTTCATCTTCACCCTCAATACTGAGTTCTGTCTCTTATTGGGGGAAACGCTATATTACAATTCACTAGCCCTTGTAAGGGCTGTTCCTGGTTCCTCACGGATGACTCAGGGATTCCTGCAGCACCTCTCACCATTGGGAAAAGGACGTCTCTGGCGGGGAAGAGGGTTATTTGGTGCAGAATATTTATTTTCTTCCTTTCCTTCTGTAAATCATAGGTGTAACTTGCTGTATACAGCATTACAAGATGCTCAAGCACAACTGGTGCCAAAACCTTTACTATAGTTCATGACAGGGCAAGGAAGTGTTAGAAGCCCTAAAGTGTGCATCTCTCTTTGCCAAGGAGGATCCTGGTCAGCAGGTATCCTAAATGGAACTAACTCACTACCCCCCTTATGAGCATTTGAAGGGTGTGGCTTAGGGGATCTACAGACCAGGACCCTCCCTGCTGTAGAGTTACCAGGCTATTTTAAAGCCTACTTAAAAACAGATCTACAATGTTCTGACAAGGCACAGACAAGTTTACCATCTTTAGCAAAACTAACCTAACCTCACATTTTCTTGTTGGCTCATCAGCCAGTAATCCTGCTTCGTGCAGCAGCTGGTTGATTGCTTAGTGCAACTTACTACCTAAGTAGTGTGATTTACCTTCTATTCCCTATGAGTTTAGCGCCACTGGTCATTAATGATTTTACGTACAGATGTACGGTATGTAATGCATACATTGAAATAATCCAGGTGTGGGCTACCCAAGAAGACGGGGAGGCCGATTCATCAATAGCGCCAGGTAGCGACAGATGAGCGACTGTAGCGTGATTTTTTCAGCGCCAGCCAGTATTCGCTGTGCTTGGCCGGCATTAGCTTGATGACAGCGACTCAGTCGGTGTGCGGTAATGTTGAATACGGGCTGGGGTGTCGCTGTTTCACAGGTCCAGCGTTGTATGTGAGCGCCTGACAACGAATGGCCAGAGCGAACGGCTAGCTTCATATTCATCAAAAAATCACGCTCCGAATGTGCTGTCGCTGTCCATTCCTTGTTTAAACCCCAGAGCGCTGGCGGCGATCTGTATTAACTAGTTTTTAACCCCTAAACAACCATATTTTTTGAAAGTAACATTATACATGTTTTTAGAATCATTTTGTTATATGAATACATTAATCTCAGACCTGTTAGATCAATTCTGCACATATTTTTTTTTTTTTTTTTTTTTGACTTAAAAATAAATCCTAACATTGCAGAAGTGTTCTCCGATTTTTTGACATTAAAAAAATAAAAAAAAAAATTAATCCAAATTAATTATGATTAATTATAGATTGCTCCATTGAAATGCATTGGACATCGCCAGGGAGCGACAGCTCATACCTGGCGCTGTGAGGGAATTTGCAGCGGCGCTGTTCGGTCCAGGCGGCTTCATGATGAATGCCGCGCTAGCCGTCGCTCTCGCCGGCGCTAGCCTCATTTTGCTTGATAAATGCGTCATTGTGAGCGCCGCCGGGCGTACTTGAGTCGGTAGTCGCCGTTAGCTGCCGCTACCTGGCGCTCGTCAGACACTACCTGGCGCTTGATGAATAAGGGCCATAGTAAGTAATGCATACAGTTGGTTAGATCTATGTAAGCTATATATCTGTTCAGGGCCAGCACCAGGACCCAGCATACCTGAACAAGGGCTGGAGACACTGGCATCCTAGTTGGGTCAGATGAGTAGGCCTGGAGGACAATAGGAAGTAATGGAAATATCAGAAAGAACTATAAGACGATTGTTGGCTGCAGAGAAGTTGGTGAGATCTACAGGACAATCGGTGGAGTGGAGTGGAGAAGGTAGTGAGGATTGGAGGGAGATCAATGGTAGAAGAGGATTCATTGGTGGCATGTCACATGACACACAGCAAAGGAAACCACTGAGACTCTCTCTGCCAAGGTACCACATGAACCTAAAGCTGGCCATATATCTGGTGGAACAAATTTGATTGTGAACTGAATAACCATATTTAACCCTATTTGTTGGTTCCATGACTCATCCAAATGACTTCTTGTAAGGCTTCCTGAGTAGTAGATACTGGAAAAAAATCAAAAATTCCATATTTAGTGGCTCTGCCCATAAGAAACTCTTATTAGGTATGTAAACCAGGGAAAAAATATTCTGAATGATTGTGATTTAACCATTTCAGGTAGCTAGTCAGCCACTGGGAAGCATATGAAGAGTGAGGATGGACAAAAAGGCGACTTCAGAGCTAAATACTCGGCTGGAGAAGATGTCTGGGGTTAAGGGTAAGGTCGATTTTTTTCATCCTACAGAGTTAATAATTAAATGATCAAACCTATGTAAAAACATACAAATACGCAGATTCATCACATCCACCTTGCATGACAGAAGAAAAGTTTCCAAAGTCAGCCTCCCACTGATGGAAACAGTTAAAGCAAAGATTATTCATTTTCAACCCATTTCTATTTTTTTTCTTCCTACTGACATAACTACATATACCATCCAGAACTGAAACAAAACCTGGGAGGCCACAAAATGCGTTAGGTCAGACAAATATAATAAGAGGATGAAAAGAAACAAAACTTAATATACTAAAGAATAGCGACCTGGTGCTCTCGCAGAGGCGATTTTGCCCCTCACCTACACTAACATCCAAGTAAATACTTTCAGTCACTCTTTCCATTTTCCCTATGCAATTACTCCTACTGTTAAACAAATTGTCCTTAAGGTACAGGAGCAAACTGTATTTTTCTGCAAAAACACAACCGGTTTTCGAGCGTTAGAAAACTGCTATTCCAATCTCCTTTTCTTTCTCGCTTTCCCTCTGCGCTGTGCAGCTCTTGAGGCGAACATAAGCTCCCAGTTTGATCCCTCGCACACCATTGTGCAAGAGAAGCTTTAAATCTTCAGCATTTAAGTACATGAGAACATCAAAAAAAAAAAGAGAGAAAAAAAGTCAAGTTGCAGAATGCAGACACAACAATGTAAAGCAGACTGCCAGCATACAGTAAAAGAATATCAACCTGAAGGCTTAGGCTGTAATAGATTTTATAAAAGATTGATTTCCCCAAAGTACTCCACATTCTTCTTTTCGTCTGGCTGTACAATTATTACACAGAAAACTCCAGCAACTGCCTAAAAATGTGCTTTGCCATTAGGAACAAACAATAAACACACCGGAGAGGACTACTTAAACAGGAATTAAAAAGAAAAAATACAAGGTAAAATATTAAATAAAAGGGTAATTTATGAAATAATGTAACAATAATTACTATTAATATTGTTATTATTATTATGATAATAATAATAATAATAATAATAATAATAATAATAATAACAATAATAATTATCTCAAGAAGCATCTCAAACAATATATAAATATTTTATATAATATATATATATATATATATATATATATATATATATATATATATATATACATAGAGAGAGAGAGAGAGATAATAAAACTAGTATTAAACAATAATGTAAAATCTCTCTCTTTCTATAGTAACAATGTAACAAACATCCATCTACTCCAATAAACATAATCTTCCTATCACCTGTAGGACTGTCCCAGTGCAGGTGCATGGGGATTTTGTCTATTAAATAGTATATAGAAGATAACATATCATTTCACATTTGGGTGTGTACCCTGCTGAAAATTAACACACTGCCCATAATCAAACACAAGAAAACAAATGCAAATGTTTTGCATTAGTTGTGGATCAAAGCCAGCATGTATATTTCATAATAGCAGGAAGATGTGATCTTGCAGACAACACAAAAAAAAAGACAGTGACTTATTATTGTTACTGTTGAAAGTAGCCACGCATGGTGCCAATGCCTAGAAGGCATGCCCTGCTACAGCATATAAAAGGCATAAACCTGTTTAAATCATGAGCACAATCGGGATTCAGCCCACAGTAATAACTCTAGAAGCTAGCCCGAGACCAAGGCAACAGATGCTAGGGATTTAAACTTTCCTCATTGTGCTGGATGGAGGGAAAACCTTTAACCCTAGTAAAGTTGCGCGCACACACACAGACACACACACATCAGAAATAAGCGTGATGCTTCTTTAAGCACTTACTTAGAGGCGAGTGAAGAGCCTTGAGCAGCCCGCTGCCTCCTTGTAGTACAGCTCTGAGGGAAGCGGGGCTTGTAGAAAGGTTAAAAAAAAACTGAATAAACAGGAAGTGCTGTGAAGCTGTGGCTTGCTTTAACGTGCAGATCTAAAGGAGCTTTGCCCTTTGTAGGCAACAAGAGGAGTTGTTCACAGTAGCCCAGTCTGCTGCCACTGCAGAGCGCCCACAATCACCCTCCAATGAACGCTAACTCACAACAGTTAAGTTGAAAGAAAAGAGAAGAGGGAAAAAAAGAGTCACTTGATGCTTGCAGGTAATTTAGAAGTTGTAGGACACTAAACAGTCTATTACTGAAACAGTCTCCCCCCCTTCCTGACCACAAGTTCCATCTGTAGGCACATACCAAACTAATTACATCGGTGTACTGGACCAACAAACAATAAAATACACTTCATTTCTTGCCCTTTTGCCTTCTTCTCTTCTAGACAGCTAAATGAGCTCATTGTTCAAATAAGTCTATACATCCCCCAACCCCCCCCTCGAAGTGATGAAATACACACTACAAACTGGGCTCTGTTGGATTTTTGCAATGCTATTCTCCTCATGACTGGTTAAAATCAACTCAATGATGAGACGTTAATGGAGGCGCTCTTGGTTAACCCCTTTGGAATCAGCTATTAGGACTCGATAGTTGGCTTACAAAAGCAAAGGCAAGTTCAACATAGGTTGAAACAAGGATATATAACCCAAGTGATTATCCCTTTTGCTTTTTTTAATTCTAACCTAAACCATAGACCTGATCCTCCCAAACGATCCAGATATATTTTCTAACCAATGGTATCCTGCTCTTCATAGGGTATTTTTTGAAAGGGTCTGTCCAGGCAGCTGATGATAAACCTTTCCAACAGTTTCTCCCCTACAGCTGATCAGTCCTAAAACTCACCAGTTCCCAAGAGCCTTGAACAGTGCCGGTCTGTTCGCCATTCACAGATGACCTCCAGGATGTAGCCCCCCCCCCCCCCATAAGTCACAAGGACTGGCCATGCCCACTTCATTCACTGCAAAGCTGAGAAGTTAAAGCTGTATCACCGAATTGTGTAATATTAAAAAGCTATATAAACATCCTGGATAGTGAGAGGAGGGGTCAATTATACACCCCAGCTAAAAACAAATCCTACCAAGATTTTGGCTTTCTTCTCCTGGCAGGTGTGACATTTGACTTACAGGGGCGATCGATCAGCTCTTTTCCGAAGCCTGTCTCCTGAGCCAGCTTGTGGGGAGCAGCAGCATTAAAACTCTGCAAAAAGTGTTGCACGATGGGTAAAAGCATCTACACACATCAAAAGAATTATAATAGCAATAAGTCGTTGATCCAGCAAATGTCAGCTCAGGGGACAAGCCTCTAGAGAAATAATATGTAGCTTTCTAACTTACAGGCAGTATTTCCTAACTCCTAGATGATCTATTTCTACTCACAGGAGCTATTTCTAACTCACTCATGATATGTCTAATAAATAGAGAGAAGACAGAAAAGCAGAGGAAAGACAAATATCCCCCTGAAGACAGAGTGAATGGTGTGCCATACACAGTGTGATGAAAAAGGGGTAGAGTTCAGCCTGCCTTCTGGCCTGGGTAGTCATGTTAAAAAAAAGCTATGGGTTAGTCTATAGAAATGCTGCTCACGTAGGGGGGTTAGAAAGCAGCACCCCCTGCAGGGTATTCCAAATCGGGATGCCTCCGTGAGAACTTAGCAAGCAGACCAAAAGTCTATTGAGAAAAAAAAAAAATATATATATATATATATATATATATATATAGCTAAAGCAACACCTGATGGATCTTTTTCCTCTGTTATTAAATGAAGGGAATATTGTTTGCAATCTGTCTACACTGATACGCCTTTTGGACTTCTGTAAAGCCCCACCCAACCGGTTGTCCAAAAATAATAAGCAATATGCCTATCAAAGAAGTTTTTACAGCCTTCTTCACTCTCCGGTCTGTAATTTAGTCCACCCCAGCAGTGAATCAGTTACACGGGCTGACGGTTATATCGAGCTGTATAATTATTGTTAGCAGAAGACAAGACTTCGGCTTACAGGAAGCGAGCATCATTCTCTCCGATAATTGTTGTTAATAAATCACAGACAAGAAAACACGCAACTACCTTCTTGGCTGGGAACAAAGCTTATTTATTTGCTGCATTCCTGCTCCATTGCGCACAGGCAGCCAGTAAAATACACACATACACTGGTATATACAGTTATATGATACTACTGTACCTAAACTCACTAAGCAGTGGCATATAAACAGGGGTTACAACTGTGGGCCATAGAGAAGCCCAAGACCAGGTTAAGGAATCTAAGCACACACTTCTTACCTTACAGTCAAGAATATGAGTTTCTCTAGCTCCAACTTATATTCCCAACTCCTGATCAGTTCCCCTGTCAACTAATATCTGGAAGTGACAAACAAACCAAGTGCTCATTGCTGTTACTTCGTAGCAATAAGTTATTTTCTCCTGAATCGGCTTTGCTTTTGTAGTGTTGGGTACTGGCGGTCAGAGAACTGAGCACAGGTACAGGGTGGCACATGGTGGCATTATGGTGCCCCTCTGAGCTGTTGGGATCTATAGCAAAGCTCAGTTCCAACTAATAGGACAAGGAGTTACCATGTTGAATTGTAAGGGGGTTGTCTTATCTGAACCCAAAAGTTGCCAGAGAGGGAACTGATCCGTGGAACCTAACACGCTTTTTCCACTGCTGGAAAAAGGGTATTTCCACTTTCAATGGCATTTTCAAAAATGTGCATTATTGTGAGTCAAAATTATGTCCTTAAGATGCTGAGCTTATCTGTTATTTTTGTCATTTTTGCAGCTTGGTGTGTTAAAAAGATACAATTCTCTCTAGCAACAATGTGTTTACCTTAGCAAGTCCACCAAAGTAGTGTGTTTGGTGTACAGAGCAAAGGCTTCCTGACGCTGGCTAATGGTAATGATCTGATCGCCTGATACAGAAATGAAGCTCCACACTAGTGAGCTCACAGGTTTAACCCTTCCTGATCTAATTCAGCCTATTCAGATGAGAAGATTACGATCGTGCGATCCAGTAGCAAGGGTTACTGCCAGTGTTCTCACCTGGGTCATTACTTCTGATTTTTCCAAGTCCTGCTTTGTGGGGGGAGGCAAAGAATTATGGGACTTGTAGTAAGCAGCTATATTAAGGGCTTTACGCAAGGCCGGGAGCCCACTCCCACTTCAACAGAGTCACAGGAACTATCTTGGAAACAGGTATGGGGTTTATTTTACATTCCAAAAGAAAAAAATAAAAAGGAAAAGCACAAAGACAAAAGGGTGTTTTCCTTTAAATAAATATACAGACCAACCCTAAAAGCATAGTACAAATGCCTTACAAGTTGATTTCTGCAAGTCTGCTCTATTAGAAGAGGATTTTGGTAAAGAATTCAAGGGACTGGGATAACCAGTGGCAGGAGGAGGTGGGTTAGGGTGCCATGGATCTGGACCATCATAGTTAGGATTATATATTATATATATATATAGACTGAGCACACCCCCACATCCCAAGTCATTACAGAGTGTGAATAGGACCACCTAAGAGTTCAAGTTGTTGTAGAGTACATTGCAAAGCCCATACACTCCAAATCATTGCTAGGTGCAGGTACCCCCTATACTCTAAATTACAGGTGCAAACAAAGACAGGCTTTACTCACATTTTACTCGGACCAATGCTAGTAAGGTCTATGAAAAAATTAGTAGAGGCTAATTATGGGCCAAAGCTACAGAAACGAGCCAGTCTGATACCAAGATAAATACTTGGGTTTGAATTCATGCCTCACCCTAACCTGCTTTAGTAACATCTCAACCAACACTGTTCTAAAAACTCAATGCTTTCAGCTTCTGCCTGAGGAAGGCAGAAGATACCAAAGGTCAAGTTAACATAGCCTTGGTTTGCTCTGTTAAACTATGAAGAACAGCTGATCAGGTACTGGGTAAAATATATGGTAATATGAGGTATGATTGGCTGAGAGCACTTCTTTCAGAAACAGACTTTCAAACTAAACCAAAATCTCCACCTGAAAAGTCAATATGAAATTTAGAGCTTGAGTTTGGTTGGTTGCTTTAGATACCTTGTGGGATTCTATTTCCTGAACAAAAGTGACTGTGAAAGTCCTCATTCATTCGGGTTATAGTATAGTATATATTTAGAGATGGATCAAAGCAACTGAGCTTGATATGTTTTTCTTGAGAACATTCTACTGAACTGTGAAGGCTATTCAGATGATGAAATGTCTTCAAGGAAATAGCAGTAAGTTAGGCTCCTTTGTCTTATCACTACAGACATTTCAATAGTCACATTGTTTTGAAAGGTCCAATGGAGGATTCACTGATCTGTTGAGGGGCACTGTTGTGGAGTCAGAAGCCTAGCTGTGGTTCCTCTCTTCAACAATCTGGTCCGACTTAGTGGGCTAGCTTTAGAAATATCTACAAGTTAACAAATAGAGTAAGGAAATGGGAGTTAGCAGACTTTCAGCTTCTGCCTGAGGAAGGCAAAAGATACCAGGTCAAGTTAACGTAGCCTTGGTTTTGCTCTTGGACTCACCTCTTCCCGGTCCTAGGGCGCATGCAAGGCTGCTCGTCCAATCAGCGCGCTCGGAGCCGCTAACATCACGTCATCTAAGACGGCATCTTAGGCCAGCGGCTCCGCTTGGAACCCTGCTATGACATACACATCAGATGAGACTGAAGCCAAAGCCAGTGTGCAGATCACAAAAACACTGGGCATTGAGAATAGCGATAGAGACCATAGTTCTAGTCTGGAGTCTGTTGGAAAGTCCACCAAATGCGTATGACAAGAAACACATTGTTCAAATTGTATCAAAATAATATAAATGACTTGAACTATAATGCATTCTACTGCAGGCAAACTGCTACTGCTACTGCAGACAAAGGTAATTGTTACATTGTGCTACATTTGGCACAGTCCTAATCTGTTTTCCCGTCCCCCCAAGCAGCTCAGCAGAAGCGGGACAGAATTGCTTGTCCCCTCCCTCCTCCCGCCCCTATCTATGCTGATTATTATACAGCATCCAAGGGTCACGCCCACTTTTTTCAGAAGATAAATCATAAGATGAAACTGTAAACCTCAATATATCAGCCATTTCTTCTTCAATTTAAAAACAGAAAATGTTTAGGACAATGCCAAATGTAGCCCGGCCCAATGGTGTAACAATTACCTTTGCCCGCAGTAGCACTTTAAAGAGTAAGTCCACTTTCTAATTAATTTTTGAAAGTGTATATTTTTGTGAGGCGTCCTAAAGGTTCTGAGCTGATCTGGCATTTTTCATTTTTTTGAAGCAGGTTTCATCTGTTGCTTTTTGGCAACACACACCAATTGCAGATTTGGTGTACATTGCCAATAGCGACAGATTGCAATTAGTTGCACAGAACACTGCTGCTGGGCATGTGTAAGGTTGAGTGAGCTCCCTCACCTCAGAAGCAGCCATAGCAGCAGTGTCCATTGTGTACAGGACTCACTTCTCTCTTTCTGCCGTACGTTGCCAATAGCAACCGATTGAAAACTGCTTCCAGAAAACACACATTAGATAACATAGGGAAAAAAAATGCTCAGCACCTTGAGCACATCTTTTTGGCACAAAAAAAATTCCTTTGGAAGGGGACTCACCCTTTAAGTCCACTGTGGACAGTTAACTTAAGGCTTGGCAGAATGATGATGTCTTTGGCAGCATTTTGTACTTAGAATTATTTGGTAACAAACAGGGAAGGAATGGTCCGTGGTAGGTCAAAGGGCAGCATTGCTACAGTAACTAATTTAGCCTCTGTCTGATTGAGAACCCCCCTGGGAAGATGGAAGAAAATCTCTCTTTACAACAGTCGTTGCCTTTTAAAATGCTTTTTTCACGTTTGAAACACTTAGGAATGCGTAGACCTTAAACCATGTCGACTAATTCTCAGTGGAATAATCAAGCAGAAACAATCTTGATTTATAAATAACATTTCTCTTATTGCTTTCACATGCTTGTGCTTGACAAAGATCCATTTTTATAAGCATGCTTGTGGTACCCAGAGAGGAAGGATGACCACTGCCCAATCTCTCTGGATAAATGTGCTACTTCACTTATCAGGGACTTACCTGCAGTTATAGATGCACTGAAGGCATTTGTTTTAAAGAGGAACATCGGACTTAAAAATATGGCTGATCCCCCCCATCAGGCCCTGCTTACCTTTTGGATGTCGCCACTGCCTCATGCGGCTACATCTGGCCTCTGCTCCCCTCCGACTTAGCCATCGCTACTTGACAGCATATGGCTTTAGCCGTGCTCTTCAAAGCTCAGTGCTGCTCCAGCTGCTCGGCAAAGTCTAGTGGTTTTTCAGGTGGCACCCATTGTATCCCATTCATGGCCACGCATGCAGTGTCTGATGGGATACAAGGTGGAGTTGCAATGCTAGGGACCTAGAGGATGGATGTCCGGGCGAGGTGAGTGCAAACTGCTCAAAGCTGAAACCTGAGGGGGGCAGCAGTCTGCTGAGGTTTAGAGGAGGTTTTAACCTCCCTTGATGTTCCTCTTTAACTACTTATCTGCTCCCTCCTGTTGTCTTGATTCTCAATCCACAAATGTCAACAACCATGTCAACTCACGTCCTCCCTTCACCCTGTCACCCTAATAGCAGTACTGTTCACCCTGTAAAAAAACCTCCAAACCACCTTTCACAATGACAGGGGGTCTGAGGAAGGACATCATCTGAGGGGGCAGAATGAGGCACATACTGCCGGTGAGGCAGTTACTGACTGATCTAAGATTTGTTGATTTTGTGTTTCTGTGGACCAGCGTCTTGCCTGACAAAGCAATGGTTTAGGTCAGCCTTAAACAGTCAACCAAAGTGAACTTTACCTTTAGATATCATGAAAACCACAACTATTACCTGGGTAGACTAGACAGTTAAAGCAGACCAAAACCCACATTCCTAGCATCCCATGAAGAGTTCCATTTGGCAATTTTTGTGCTCCTGTGTCACTCTAATCCCAGATAATGGCGCCTGTTTTAGCTGTAAAGCTCCGCTTCCTCCATTCATTGCCATTGTTGTGTGTGGCAATGATGTAATTGCCACACCTATGCAAGGATTGATCCCCTGCCATCTTACAGAGAGGGACAGCAAAATAAAAGTGTTCCAGGACAATTCAAAAAGCAAAAATACCCATTTCTGGTTCTATACCCTAAGAAGGGCATATCGGTGGAGACTGGTCAAACTTATTTCATAAATTCAGTGGGTTCTTGTCCGCTTTATACAGACCCAGGTAAATGAAAAGAACAAATATTACCTACCTGCCAACCAGCTGGCCTGATCCCTCTAATTATACCTGTGAGCTGAACTAGTGTAGTCGATGCTCACGTGATGCGCCCTGTACTGCAAATAAATGAGGGAGTACGCTCCCTTGTGACTGGAAGCAGCCCTGAAACAGCGGGGGACACAGCCTGCAAAACTATGTGATATCAAGCCCGTAGGCTGGGAGGTACATTTTTTTTTCTAACAGCCTGGACAGGAACTTTAAACTGGTTGAAAAAAAAGACTGCAGGTCCACTTAGTCCTGCAGTGGTGGATCTTGATTTGGGTTTCCCTGCAGTGCATGCCCTAGTTGTAAACCTAGATATGGGCTGGTGGCCAGTAGGGTTTGAGGAGGTGGGATGCACAACGCTGTGTTTGACTGCTGGTCTACTTTTAAAAATATTTCAAATCAATACTGTAACATTTGCACAGAAAATCCAGGCCTAGCCACCATTGGTTTTGAAGGGGTCAAACAGTTGTTTAAATGAAGCAATCATTTCTTTTTCCAAAGTGTGAGTCCCGCTGCTGCTGGCTTGGTGCAGGTTGCAGGCCCTCCCTTGTTGAAGGCTTCAAGTTTCCCAGATCTCAGGGCTGATTGTTTGTTACATGCAATAATGTCAGGCTGTGGAGAGTTGTGTCAAAGGGAAGATTTAGTATAAACTAGTGGAGGCCCCGGGGAGGTACACAGAGGGAGAAAAGTAAACATGCCCCCCTCCTCAAGCTTGTCTTACAAAGCTGCATGCGCAGCCGGTGCCTGGTACTGGGAGCTACTCTGCTCGCCAGGGAGGTCAGAGCAGCTCTGAGCTATCTGACAGGTTCAGTTTACAGCAGGTCTCCCTCCTTGTTTGTGTACCCCGGCCTCCGTCTCGGTCAGCCTAACAACAGATGGCAGGGGGAACCTTTCATTCCGGCCTCTGCAAACAGGCGCTGACTGTGGGACAAAACTGCAGGGCCGCAATTCCTTCCTTCCTCATAAAGCCGCTCTGAGTGACATAATGGAAAGTGAAATCAAGTTTAGTTCAGTGAAAACTAGACTAAAAACTGTAGGCCCCTTCAACTTTAAAGTCCCATTTCCAATGCTGTGCTCAGGGAGGGTTCATGCCAAGCTTTGTAACGCTTTATAGATTTTTTGTTTGCATTGTGAAGAATGAGAATGCATTTCTAAATGTTTGTCAGTAGCATTTGCTTAGCTTCATGTCTGATTGGACTTATATATTAATGTAGCATTTATCAAGCTCTCTAAAAAAAGCAAAGCTAATTATGGAAGTCAATGGGAAAAGCAGACCAAAATCTGTTTTATAATCCTAGGCATACCCTAATTTGGGATGCCCACAATGTAAGCCCCCTGGTTTCCCCATATACTCAACTCAATCCTACATCACTTGTACGAGCCTTTGGAGACTGCAGGAAGCTTAGCTGCAGCCGTAGGTAAGTACACAGAGAAGGGATTTCACACTGTGGGATGGATCTAAGGAAATCTCTTGAAGAGGGTTAAGGCTTGGGTTACGTTTAAAGGAAACACAGAAATTTCACTTCCACATGTGTTGTTCCTCCATCGGGTGGCGGCACCCTGAATTAGGATGCCCTGCTGTGTGTATCCCCCCCAGGTCACACCATACATTACCTTCCTTCCACTCCCATGGCGCAGGCTCGGGCGAGAGAAAGAGTATGCTGATTGGCTGAGCGCATCAGTGTGGTCACTGTCATTCGGTTCACTTCAGCACCTCTGACGGCTAAGCACCTGAGTGGCGCCGAAGGGAGCCGAGTGCGCCACCAGCCGCATACCCCGCTCACCTAGCAGCCGTGGCTAGAGGTGAGCAGGGATACAGCCGCAGCTCAGAGACGCGATGAGGCCTCGAGGGAAGGTGAGTGGATCTGGGCCTCCTGTGGTGGGGGGGTTTCACACTGTGGGGCAATGCGGTCAGCCCCAAGGACAGGAACTAGGATGGCCCAGGAGCCTTTTAGACTTCAGGGCCTCCAAAGTTCCTCATGAATGTCTCTTGAATTGCTACTTTGCCCCACATAGTATGGCATGCCTGGCACTTTCAACAGCATGTCCCACACTTTGAAACATAGAAAACAGTCTTACCTTACTTCTGCATTATCCTGTCCGGTTTCCCCGCTCCCTCTGCTGTGTGAGCCAGCAAACCAAATACTGCATCCAGGTGTGCACAGGGCATAGGGAACTGGGGATGCCATGCTTTGCAGCTTTCACCTTTGCAGCCGCTGAGGGATCCCGAAAATAAGGTAAAAGTGTAAGCCGAAAATGGGTTGATCGTTATGTTTGAAGGTCATTAAAAGAGCAAAATTAATGGTCAAGTAATAAAAATCTAGATTCATATGTTGAAAAGCAAGATGATGGGCTAATTTATATACCTTGCATCAAAAAATCCAGACAAAATTGTTTTTGTCTTTTACTGGAAGGAAAAGTCAGGGGTGATGAGCAATTTTAAAAACTGTCATCCCTGGATTTTTTCTTATCCGTAGAAGAAAAGCACAGGATTTACTTTTAGATAGGGTGTAAAATTAACCCCCTACTCCCACTATCCAGCATGTTTACATGATTTATTAATTTTCACAAACAACACTAATATGTATAAAGAGGCTATAGCAAAGAGCCTAGCATCCTACATTGGTGAGGAAAACTGCTTGTTAGCAGCCTGATAGGATGAAAAGTGCCAGGACATAGAGCCATTTGGAGTCAATAAAATCAATCAAGTGTCAAACGCTCCCAGAGAACAGCTGAATTCGAGTAAAAAGGGAAAGATCAAGGAATGTATAGACCGGCCATGTCAAAGGAAAGGTCGCCTTGACCTACAATCCACAGCGAAATTCTAAATCATGAGCTGTGATAAAAGGCGACTGACTGCTGTGATAAATAAAGTGCTATAGTGATAATGCTCCGGTTCAGCCCTGCAGTTGCTATCTTGTATATACAACAGGCCTGGGGACCCATTTACAAACAGTGGAAGAATGTAATGAAGGAGGTTGTAGGAGGCAAGAAAGGTTGCAAAGGGCTAAAAGAGAGAAACTTAAAAGGCAAAACCCTCTGGAACAGGCCAGGATTTTCAGGAAAGACTGCAAACATTCAGCTTATGGGGAGAATGTAAAGAGCTTTTCGAATTTCACTGAAGGTGGCAACTTGAATTAGAAGATGAAATCAAATGTAGCATAATTTAAAGTGACCCTTCATCCTTCTATGCCCAACCTCATTTGAAAGACAAAAAGGACAACCATTTATGTCTCACTCCACACTCCTGTGGCACTCCTTCTGTGCAGCGCCTGCTCTCTATGTGACATAGAGAATAGAGTTTAGCACCTTTACACTTGTGAGAACGAACAGCGTTAGCCAGTAGCAGTCACATAGAACGCTCAGCAGTGGCCATAAGAAAGAGGAAGTAGGACTCAGCAGCTGAAATGTCTGACAGTGACAGGACCTGACAACACGAACCAGAGGCGGAAGGTGGCTTGAACATGTGGTGAGGATAGAGAACTCAGCGGGGACCAGCGATGAACCAGTAGGTCCCAGTATGTACAACTCAATGCAGCAATACAATACATGTGCTTTACCTGCAATGCCCATAGAATCTTTGGGCTGGGTTGCGCTCATGTTGCAGCCCAAACACTACATGTAGCATTTCCTAAAAGGCATAGCAATGCAGTTTATGCTTTACCTGCATTGCAATGCGGTTGGATACACACCACCGGCTCCTGTCTATCGCACTGGTCTCCACTGCTGATCCTCAGTTCATAGCTGGGGCTTTTTCTCTTCCCCGAGTGGAGGTGCCCAATGCAGCTCCTAAATCAGTGCTGGGGCATTGGTGGCAGCAGCTCACCAGCAGCACCAGCCTTTGTATTAAAGTGCTAAAATGACCCACCTAGCTACTCGGTCTACGTCCAGTGTTCAAAAACGCACCTATTTCTGAGATTCCTGAAATATGCAAATGCCCTAGGATTCCTTGGCTGCCTGATTAACATCTATCAGCGACATTCTGGACGTGCCTATGCCCCCTGTATCAGTCACAGTGACTGGAGCATGCCCAACTTCATTGTAATTTGGGGATGTGTCATGATGACCCAAACCTGAATGAAAAAAACAGCCGCCGCCGCCGCCAAAGCAACTCCCAACACATTACATAAATTGAGTAAAAAAATGAACAAGTCTTGTCGCACAAACAGATTCCGAATCCCCTCTTTCCTGTTATTGAGAGCAAATTGTGTTTATTGCTCCAGCAGCATAGTGTAAACTCATAAACGTCAACAGAGACTACAAGAAAAACCGTCACTGGAATATTGTTTCCTCCACGAGCCATTCTTCCGAGTCAATTACGCCTTTCAACTTCTGGGGCCATTGTATGATAAACGGGCAGTAAAAATCATTCACATTAATATACCGTTGTGCTTCCCCGTGCAAAAGGTAATTAAAGAAGTAAATGAGTCATAAGACTAGAAGTATTAGCCGCAAAATGAAAAGCAACTGGGCTGCCACATAAAAATATGTACCATTAAGATACTGCATTTTCATATTCCTGTAATCAGCTCCGCTAGACTAATGCTTATTTAATCCAGCTTCTCCGCTAAGTCCATCAACAACTGTTTTGCCCGTTTTCCCCATGGCTGAACATTATGTGCGCAGGTTCGGAATAAATACAGTAATAAGATTTCAAACAGTTTAGAAACAATTTTTCTTCTTCGAGATAAAAGACGGCATGAGGAGCGGCAGCCCTCTTGTGTTTTTCAATTGGCTTTTATTATTTTTTTTCTTGTAGCTCTTCTGATCATTTTGTTTTACAGCAACTGCTGGATGCCCAGTGGGGGTTTACCACAGGACTCTTGACAGAAACCATACTTATTTATTTTGGCAAGCACATAGCAAGAGAAATGCACAAAGACACAGGGTTAGAGAAAACCCAGAAACTGGTAGTGTTTGTAGGCTTAATGATGACCTGAACACCCCAACACAGTTGTTCCATCAGTTGTGGTAGAGGATCAGTAGAGAGGGGAGGCCTGGGGATTGCTTACAATCTATTGGCGCAGATTCTGCTTATCCATCGTGGTAAAACCAGGAGATCCCACAAGGGAACTGGTCAGAAGCTTTAATTTGCCTTAATAGAGGAAACCCCATTTTAATAAAAGACCAAGTTTAATAGGCATTCAGGGGGAGACCCTATATCGGGTTATGATATTTCCACATAACACACAGCATTAAAATGTAAAAACAGCCCACCAGAAAGCCTACAAAATGTTCCCTTCATTTGACCCCAATACACCATGAAAACAAAATAAAAAAAAAAATCCAAACTAAACTAAAAATTCTATCATTGTGGGCCAGCATGACTGCTGAGGTTTTTGTTGGTACAAGGTCATCAGTAGAGCATCCAACATTGACCATCCCGGATATAGGTTTCTGGCTAGCAAAGGGCTCCTGAACTTGATACAGATGCTGTTATGGTTGTTAGCTTTTGTACCCAAGAACTGTAACAGAGGGGCAAGCCCCATCAGCTTTCCCAACAAATCTCACAAGGCTCCCCTGGTTACCTTTACCCGGTCCCATGGTGCTAATCATTCTCCCACAGCTCTAAGGTATCTGAAGGCAGGAACTGCACAGTTGTGTCAAAGGCTAGAGGTTGGCATTTCCTGTGTACGAGACAAGACCTGGGCATTATTGTCTATGAGTTCCCAAACCCAAGAAAGCCTTCAGCTAGAAGTCTGCATTTGAGTTCAGAATCTGGCTCAAACACCTAAAGGATGCAGCAGCCGAAGGAACTCACTTATGCCCCATCCTCTCCCTCAGCAGCGGTGGCGAGGCAGCAGCACCTTAATTTCGCCCCAGCCAGGGATACAAAAAGGTGGCCATTGGCTCCCATGTGTGAGGACACTTCCAGTGTCAACTGCAGTAAACAGGATCACATATAGATGACATAAGAGATATGCACCTCAATGGACCCACACAGAAATCCAGGAGCTAACATCACCAGTGACTGTTCACAAGGCATTAAGCAAGGAGGATTGATGCTATCTACTGTACAATGCAAATGAAAAGCCCCAGTGCACAGGGAGGAAGCCAGGAGCTCATTTATGGCAAAAGTGGCCAACACGAGTACAGGATAGAATTATGCCTTGTATACATTCTGATGGTTCTGTGTCACCTGGTGGATGTGGCTATATAGGCTACCCAGACCAAAGTACAGCAGAAGAGCTTATAATAACAATGGAAGCAAGGTGAACAGTAGATGGTATTATTTACTCATCTCATGTCCCCCTTTTCAGATAAACCATAAAATTCCCCTTTAAGTACAGTCCCAAGAAAGCATAAGACTCAATCGCAGGACTCAGTCTCCAAGAGGGGTATGTTTTAAAGCGGGACTGGTATCGGGCTATCTGGTGTCTTAGCACCAGACTAGCAGCGACAGCCTGTGCGGGATGAAAGGGGAGTATAGTGTTTTTTGTATTTGACTGAAGTATGACTTTAAGTAATGTTAACTAAAACAAGCTAAAGGCCTTCCAACTGGAGAAGCATTGATCATCATCGATTACACATTTCCGAATGCATATAGCGATCGTTGAGCTTTATAACATGTGTTTAATTTTATCCCCTTCAAATGGCCAGCATCAAATTTTGGCAGAGCTCCTCACACCCGTTATCCCTGGAGAAATACCAGACTCCGATTCAGCATTCTTTTAATTAAGTCAATTAAACTGGACACTAATCTGATTTTTATTTCCAGCTAAAAATAAGTGCTGCAGTAGTGAGAAAAAAAGATAGGAAGACAGATGCGTGACACAGGACCACAGAGGTGTAAAAGATGAAAATAGGAATAACATTCAAACTGATTTTGATCAGCTCTTGAAACAAGATGTTTTCATGGAGTATGTCAAGGTTTACTATTCCGATTTAAGAAGGTCATCCAATCTAGGCTGAAAAATGAAAGTGCACATAAAACTGCATTATTTGCAGTATACTAGAATAGACCACATATTTGTCCCATGCCCACTAATACCCAATATCAGCACAATCTTTTTGACTTGGCTTGGTCAGATCATGCTGTGGTTGTAATAACTTTTATAAATCTATATCCAAAACCCGAAGTATTCTGGTGGAGGCTGAATGAGTCCTTACTCTCCAGAAAAGAAATTTGTGATGAACTAGTCAGCGAGATATCCAACTTTTTTAAATGAATAGGGTGGAGGATACCTCCCCTGCCAATAATTGGGAGGCTCATAAAGCCACTATACAGGGAAAATTGATCCAGCTGGCATCAAGGCTTAAGAGCCGCAGACAGTTGAATGTGGGGGAAAAAACAAACTCTTAAACAGGGTTTAGGCCCCAGGTCCAGATGGACTCTCAGCACTATATTATATCTATTCTCCACCCTCCTGGCACTAAATTTGAACCACTCTTGGCAGCAGTGCGCTTGGCATATTTGAATGTTATACCTAAACCTGGGAAGGACACAATTAAAGTCTCCAATTACAGACCAATATCACTGATAAATAATGATCTAAAACTAATGCCTAAAACTTAATTTGTTTTCCTCATTCATAGTACATATGTATCAGGTAGGCTTCATACCAGAAAGACAGGTGCCAGATCAAATTAAGTGGGCAATAGACATGATATCCACGACAGTCACAAACTGGGATAAAGGTCCCAATAAAAACCTTATGCTATTATTATCATTACAAGTTCACAGGGCATTTGACTCCATCTCATGGAGATATTTACAGTGGGTACTTAGATACCTAGGTACCTAGGGTTTGGGAAATACCTTTGTAAAACATTGACTAATGTTTATACTAATTCTTAGGCATTGATAATTATATAGGGCTTTAAATCAAGCAAATTTAGCATACTATGGGGGGACAGACAGGCTGCCTGCTGTGCCTAGTCTTACTTGTCCTTGCTCTTGAACCTGTAGCCTGTAAAATCATTATTCAACAGTTCTCTGGGTTATCAAGGATGAGATTCAATAATTCTAAAACAGAATGGTTGAATATTATTTTACCTGACCCACTGATCTCTGGGAATAAAATTAACAAGGGACTATCTGGCTTACTCCCCCCCCCCCCCCCCCCATGTTCAGAAAGCTGAAAGATAACATAAAGGCCTGGTCTGGCTTGTCTCTTTCGTGGTTTTGTTGCTGCCATCAAGATGATGTCACACCCTATATACTCACAAAAGCCAGGGGGGTCTATCTATTCTAAAAGAAAGACAGAAATGGGCCAAATGGCATGTCCAAACACACCTATAGACCTTCTGATGTGGATCACTGGAGGGAGAGGCCTCTGATTTTATCACCTTTGCTCTCCTATTCATTAATGGTGTGGCACTCTATGGCAACTTCATGGGGACTTGTCTTGCACCACACGCCACTAGCTCCTTATTACGGGAACCCCAGATTTATCCTTGGCATAAGGAAAGTTGAATTTAAATGGTGGATAAATGGATAAATATGGGATTCTCCACAATTGGTAACTTTATAGACTATATAGGTATATATATATATATATATATATATATATATATATAGTCTGAGATTTTCAGAGCCAATCAGATTTTTCATTTTTTGTCTATATTGAAGGGGGACACTTCTGAAATAACAAAGCACTCTTCATTTTAAACTTATTGCTGGCGCAATACCCCATATTACCCTAAATGCTGCAGACAAAGAGGGATCTGGGAGGGGAGCTGGAAATGGAGGCATGGTCGAAACTGATACAAAGAAAGACTTCTATTAACACTAACCTGATTCAGGCAAACTACAAAGTGATGCTACTGTGCTATCTAACCCCAGACAGGGTGGCTAAGACAAATCCTGTTGCTTTAAGGGGTGTGGGGATATTGGAAGTATGTTTCATATATGGTGGACTTAGTACAGGCATTTTGAAAGAAATTGGTACACATGCTTCACGTGATACTCAGGATCAATATCCTCCTAGACCCCAAATGTGTTCTACTCAATAACCTGTCAAATCCCATCACAAAATATACCAGGACATTTGTTGGCCATGGCATACTAGCTGCCAAAATAGCAATAACAACCTCTTGGCATAAATCAAGAATACAGATAGAAATTGTCCATAACAAATTAAACTGGATTATGACTAAAGAGGAGATGTCCTCTATATTATTAGATAGGGAAGAGGTGTTCTCTTTGGTTTGGGATCCATGGATCAAATATAACGGATTAGAAAAATAGAGCCGGAGGGGGGGTCTGTTTGCAGGTGATTCCCTTTCTTTTCTTTCCTTTTCTTCTTCCTTTTTTACTGGTTCCCTCTGCTCATCTTTTCTTACTGGAACATATAATTGCTGCTCCTCTTCCATCTTGTTTCCTCATACTTATATTTTTTTAATATTTTTTATATATGTTTAATGATGCATTCATGGATGGCATCAGAGACAAGTACTGACAATGGAGTGGAGATAGAGTAACTGGGGATGCACTGTCTTGATATGATATGATTGAAATGTTGTGAGAGGTGACGGAGATAGCGATAGGATGACTATGTAAAGTGTATTTTTCTTATGAATATCAACGTTACCAGACCTAAGGATACTCATTGCTTAAAACATATGAGCCTTACTCTAATTATACATAAATACGAGAAATTATGTACATGCATGTTATAATATCAATATATTTGGAAATGTTTATTCCTCTTTTTCTCTGAAACAATAAACATCACGAAACATAAAATGATACGCAAAAAGGTTCCTTCACCTCCGTTCTTGGTCCCTTTGAGGAAGGGTGAGGTTTGTTACCTGAAACGTTGGGGTATAACTTGCATAATGTCTGACTTTACCTTTTGATTATACCAACTTTGCTGTGTTTAATTTTGGTTTATCAGTTGTCTCGCTACCTATCTAGTTATTGCAGGGGGCATGAGGCTTAGGCGCCTGAGTCAGCTTGAACCCACCTTATGTTCTTTAGTTGATCAAATAAGTGTGTAACTGACCGACTGTATATAGATCATCTAAAGATTCATGGGCCAGGGCAGATAACTTAGAGAAGAACAGTGGCTGGGAAGATAATACTGAGATAAATAGGCTAGAGAAAGACAATAACTTTCAAAGGTACACAGGCCAGAAAGAAACAACAGGGCTAAGAGGTGAATGGGAGGTAACACATTTTTGGGAGGAGCCATTCAAGATGACCACTCATTATTCTAGAATACATTAATGGTTGGTGACCGTCAATCATCTGCAATTTTGTTGTTTTCAACAACACCTCTCAAGTATCTCACATACTGTATTTTCATTACTTAGATTTTTTTTTTTAATTCTTTGTTTTTGATCAATGTAAAAAATAAACATATGTTCATATTTTTTCTGCTGTGCTGAAACACTCCGTGGTAATGGCTTTAAACAAACAATGAAAGACATCCTTCTAATGGGAACACATTTTTGGCAAGGTCAGTGACTATCTGAGAAAAGGATATTCTATCAGGATTACAGTGCCTTGGCGTCTGGTAGTCTTAAGATGTTGCTCCTAGCTGCCTCTTTTTTGGTCCCAACACAACTGAAATTTATACATTATTTATTTATTTGGCTTTTTGCAGAAACTGCCTTCACAATTAACCCCTTTTGTCACAATCTGGAGCTTGCCTTGTCTCATTTAGGAATCTGCAGGCTGTGTAACATGAAAATGTCAGACCCAACACTTCATGTTAGTTATATTAGTAAGTATTGCCAGTAGATGAAAGTAAATGTTTTGATGGGTCAAATAAAGAATCAGAGCACGTCTAATTATGTCTAGTTGGATCCCTGGTCTGTAGGTCTCTCCATATCTATACTAAGAAAATGACACACAAGGGCCACAACTCAATTGCCTAAATCCAATTTATCCCTAACTTACAAATGAGATGATGATGAGCAGATACAAATGATCCTTTTACAAATGGATAGAGCTAAAAAATTGCCATTTGATCTCGAAAGAAAGGCACCCCACAAATGACGATTCAGAGTCTAGCATTGGTTTGGATTGCAATCTTGCATGGTTTTAGATGAGAAAAACTTGTTCTAGACCATTTTCCCCTCTATCCGTAACTCAGCAGACTTTTTTATGGAGTAAGAAAATTTTCATTTGGTGCAAGATATCACATGAAACTTCTCTCAAAAAGTGTAAACTTGTGATTTAGGGAGTGTTTTGAATGGGAACATTTGGGCATGATTTCACTAACTGACATGCTTTTTTCATTGAAAATAGGCCATGCGTCATTTGCCAAAATGTTTTTTGGTCAATTAAAATGACTGGTGAGATTATTATTTTTGTTGATTGTTTTATGTTGATTGTTATAACAAATTTCAAAAAATTTTTACAAAATGTGTACACTTAGCGCCAATTAGATTTCAGGGAGGGGGGCAGACAAAGGGGCTGGTAACCCAGAACACCCACCAGCCTCAACTGCAGCCCAGGTGTCCCAAATGGGGGTGCAGGTAACCGGGGGGTACCGACATGTCACCTGTCATTGTCAGAAGGTGAAATGGTAGTCTGTACCCTGAGGACTGGTATAGGGGTCCCTGGACAGTTTATTCTTTTTAATTAACTGATATTTACCTTGTTCCATCGGCTGCCCTGTGCTGCTTCACTCAAAATTATGCAGAAGGGGCATTTAATAGATGCCGGCTCCCCCTTCCTTCTATCCTGGGTTCCAGGAATATCCACCCTATTACACAGCATTGTGTCATCGGCAAACTGGCAAGCTTTACCTTACTTCTCCTATGTCACTAAAAAACATAAAAAAGAATAGGGCCTAGGACATACCCTTGTGTTACACCAATTGTAACTCTTCTCTCTAAAATTTCCACCATTAATAATAATAATAATAAGAAGAAGAACATCAAACTGCTATTCAACTGTAAATGAACTTTGCCAATTGATTAAATCTATAATCGCTTCGTGTGAGACAGCATCAAAGACTTTGCTGAAATCCAGATAGGTGATATCCACAGCACCACATATCCAGATAGAACCAAAGACTTCCACTACTTTCATATTTTTCTTCAATTTCCAAAAGTTCCAAGATACATTTACACAAGTTGACCAACGCTGAATTAATTGTGGCAAATTATATGAATAGGATCCCTTGCAACATCCCACCACTGTCACCAATCGTCACTATGTTCCTCAGACATTCTATATGACCTAAATATCAAAACAGGACCATCTTGTCCTCCTAAATCCAACACACCCCTCTCAGCTGCCAGATGATCAGTTATCCAGTGACTGAGCCAAATGCCAAGGGACTCTGCTGTGTTAGGGGCAAATACTGATTAAGGTCCCTTTCAAAATGTTCCAGTTGCATTGCAGAAGAAATACTCTAACGTATCCCAAGTGGGAAGAAAACTTTGCCCATAAAAGCAAATGTGCACTTTCACATCAGTGCTCTGCATTTTGCAAGTATATCGGCAGCGCAATGTATGCATTGCACTTTACCTGCGATGTATTGCAGCGCAATGAAAGGACCATACTATATGTTGCCCATGAGGCTGCCAGCTGCTGACAGAGTGACTGAGTGACTATGTCACCGCTATGTCATCAACCTTCAACATGACCCTCTGGCTAGGATCACATTTTGGATGGATACAGTCCCTCCACTTGAGTGGCAGGTTCGAAAGGTTGAAGATGTCCATTAAGCCCTATACATCACTTTTAGGTGCATTTGGAGATAACTAGATGTTGCAGTTCCTAAATAGTGGGGTGATACTGTTGTATTTTTAAACAAGGGTTGATATTTACTACCGCGTTTTAGATCCTTTTATATAATGCTTGTATCAGCAGCAGGGTGAAGTATTTTTTATTTATTTATTTTTTTACTTTCTTCGGCTTTGTGTAGCTTCAGCAGAGAGAAGCATTTGTAGGTTATACACATCTTTCTTAACTTATTGCAGAGGCAGTCTCCCCACTCTTAATGAGGGTAATTTGACTTGCTTGAGGGATTACGGTTCTTAAGAATTAATGCAGCTATCCAATTCAGAGATTTAAAGAGATCTGAGATTTTTCACAGGTCGTATGCTAGTGAATGTGCTCCTATCACATAGCAGCTAATGGACTTGAACAGCAGGCTGTCATTTACTCTTCCCCCCAGTCTATAGCACGTTTGCCCTTGATGGCTAGTCTACTTTCCCCAGCTGAGCGGCTTATATTGAACTAAGTGGTATATTTGTGGCATTCTTCAATGATAGTATCCCATTTCTAAGAGCATTAATTACTGCTTGTGGAGTAAGCTTATCTTTCCGACTTTCTTAATTACAAGCTGGAATTGTGTGTTCTACCATTAGGTATTTGCCTCAAGAATTAAATGCATCTTGGCATGACAACATTCATCATAAAAGGGTCTGTCTCTTGTCGGATAGACAGTTTTAACAATTTCCCAGCCAGTAAGCACTCTATTTACCACAATGGCAGTCAGGGCTGGATTTAACTTACTGTAGCAGGAGGGTTAGCAAGGACCTTGGAGGTAGAATGGCATCGTACAGTGAAGATTTAATGTGATAAATGGAGCACTACTATGGAAAATGGTCCATTAATAAGCAAGGGAGGGATCATATATGCACCCTACATAAAAAAATCCAACCAAGTTTGTTCTTGATCTCACTGGAAGAAAAAACATTCAGGTGTGACAAGTTGTGAACGTATTATACTGCTGTTAAAGGGGAGAACTGCTCAACTCTAATTCTCTGTCCTCTAAGCAAATGTCTGCTGCAGTAACAGCTAAGTAGCAGTAAGTGGTTAATGCTACTGTTCACCACAGACTGGCTCCAGAGACAAACTCTTAGAGGTGAACAGTTCTCCTTTGCAAAAGTATTGTACTTTTACCAGTGGAAGAAATCCACAAATGTTTTTTTCAGTTGAGGAACCCCTCCTCTCAGATCAGTGGTGCCATAGGTGCACAAGGTTTTACTTTCAGTAGGCACCTAGGTTAAGCTTGTACATTGCCATACATCCCCAGACAGCTTGAACCCAGAAGTGTGGCTTCTAGCTTTAGATAGCCAGGGCTGAAGGAGTTTTATCACTGCCCCAGGGCCAGGTGAAGGTAAGCAGGGGAACCTTGTGCCTCTCTCACAGCCCTGATCTAAGGCTTGTCTGAAAAGTTCATGAACATTTAATTTTCCTTTAGGTAAGGAGACTCAGAATCAAGATCATACTTAAAAGTCCCTGGTCAGATATCAAAAAAGTAGGCACCTAGGTTAAGCTTGTACATTGCCATACATCTCCAGACAGCTTGAACCCAGAAGTGTGGCTTCTTGCTTTAGATAGCCAGGGCTGGAGGAGTTTTATCACTGACGCAGGCCAGGTGAAGGTAAGCAGGGGAGCCTTGTGCCTCTCTCACAGCCCTGATCTAAGGCTTGTCTGAAAAGTTCATGAACATTTAATTTTCCTTTAGGTAAGGTGCCTCAGAATCAAGATCATACTAAAAAGTCCCTGGTCAGATATCAAAAAACTATATACTCACCCACATTGTCTCTGTGCAGCTCCAGTTTCTTGAAGCTTACCAATGAGGGAGAAAGATGGGGGCATACTCCGGCACTGGGCAGTCCATCAACATGGTTTTACTTCCCCCTAACATGCCTACTCCCAAACCCGCCTCGGCACGCCCCCTTTATCGCAATCTGTAGAGCAGGCGAGTTGGGGAGTAAACAAGGCTCAATGGAGGCTGCCATGCGAGGCTGTGAGACAGAATGGTTCATCTCTGCCATCAGTGAGTAGGAAGACATGGGTGCTGTACAGAGGAGATGCTAAGGAACACTATAGCTACATAGAGGACCTACATAGAGGGGTTAAAAGGAATATAATTGTGTATGTTACTGTCTGGAGAGCTTCTTTAAATTGGACCAAAACCTAGAGTTTTTGTCTCTTTTGGAACCCCAGTGCCCAGATCACCCCAAAAATGTATCTTTACGCCAGTTCTTTCCAATCAGCACTGTACGTAGTGCATATTAATGTTCGATATTCAGCTCTGTTTGGAAAAGTCTGATGGCGTAGAGAAAAAGGAATGGCTGTAGCTCTAGGCTTGCTGCTTTCTGCGCTACACACCAGTCCGCAGCCTATCTAAATGGGGAGGCTAAGGATGCTGCCACAGCCCATAGAGTGGGAGTACAAGATAGGTGACTTGCAGTTCACACAGCAGGACATGCCCCAGGGGTACGTAATCGGCCAGCACTGGAGTCTTTTAGACTCAAGGACCGAACAATTATGGTTTTTGTTCCTCCTCAAGACCACTGGAAGGCTGAGATGCCTGATCCTACTTCCAGCAAAAGATTGGAGCTAAGACTGTGTATCCCATTAAATGCCCAACTAGGTTGCTGCTACTTTGATAAGTACAGTAGATAGTAAAAAGCTTAGCAAACACACACATAGATTACGGGGCCATCATATACACTTTACAAGTATTAGACTTTTTTCACACCAAGGCTGAATAGTGTCAGAAAACACAGAAGATAATTAGCTCCCTTTGAACCAAGATACATTAGTGCTCAGAAGAGTAGTAGACGTCATTTGTTCGGTAAACAACTGATAGCATGGCTAGTAAACATACAGTTTACTTTTGATCCTGCAAGTAAAACATGACACTATTGTGTTAATTAACAAGGTGTTAATTACAGGGTAACACTTTGTGGAAGAATAGCAGATTTCAGGCCTGTTTGGATTAGGCTGGGAATAATGTACTCTATTTCTGAACAGCTTCCATGTGAACCAATATGATATTCAAATTTGGATCTCTAACCAAAGGTCCTTATTTACTGAAGCTTTGCCATGCTGAGCCAGTCTGATGACTAAAATCAGGGTATACAAGTCTTAAAGGAGCCACAGCACTCAACCCTGTTAGCTTGCATACAAAGGTTTGTCTGCAAGCTAACAGGGCTGGGTGCTGTGGCCCCTTTAAGACAATGTGTATCCTAATTGCCCTGCTCACATGCACCTCCCAGGTTAGTTATAAAATGGTCTGAGCGGCTGCCACTCCTCTTTTGTTTCCTAAAATCAGGGTATAACACACTATTTTACAGTGTGATGATCTATTTGTTAGTGCTTCATAGGTAATTTTTTTTCTTATTTATATACATCCATATTCTTAAAGTGGAACAACATCCGTTTCCCTGCTGATGGTTGTTGGTCGGTGTCCGGCCGCATTTAGACAGGCTCAGCCCCCCCCCGCGCACACAACGCCCCCACAATGCCCGCAATTATTACCTCTTCCTTGGTCATCCACCGAGACTGCAGTCCCACGATTGGCAGCTGGCAATCACGTGGCTCGGGGTCGTGTCCTCTGTTTCGTCACTGAAAGAGGGGAGCAATGCATGGGGATGGGGGGGCTCCAGGATTCTGGATGCCCCCCCAAGCCTGTCTGATATCGGCCAGACCCAAAATTAACACCCATCAGTGGTGAAAGAGGTGTCGTCCGCTTTAATAATAGACATGTTACACCACACATTTAAACAACTGTTGGCATGAGGAAGCTTTTGCTGTGCCTGTGCAAATTAGTAAATAGGAGTCTTCACAGATTAGCTGGCACAGTGCAGCCCAGCTATGCTACATCCATTTATTTCATTGTTTTTAACTCAATGTTGTATAGATCTTTAAAATCATGTTACAAATTGAAATTGTTAATTGGGATCAGTATTATGTTCTGTATACTGTGAGCTGTCTTATGTGCACTGTGTGCTGATCTAAGTCTATATCCGAACTAGACATGTCCAGCTGTCTTTGCTGGCGCACTTAGTAAATCGGACCCTTAATGTTTTCTTATTGTCAAAGTGTGTCTCCAATGTTCTATGTTTCATGATTGTTTTTAGTTTTAATGAAACACACTTGCTTTGAAACTTTGAATTAACCACTGGATGCTTGTGCTGAACTTTTGTCACTCGCAACGCAACACCAGATTGTCATCTCAAGGTAAACTAATCAAGATACGGAGCCATGGGGGTGAGCTGGGTTTTACAAAGGAGCCTTTGCCGGGCACACTGTTTAGATACCCTTGGCCTGTTGTAACTAATAAATGACAAGCGTTCTTTTGCGTAAATGGATAAAACGTAATCCTGACAGTGTCCAAGCACATTTCCTTTATTTACAAAGGCTTCACTTTCAGATCCCTGTAGCTTGAGTTGTAATTCTTTTAACAACTCATACTAAATAAATGAGTGCAGCACAGCCAATTTATAGCTTAAAGCAGACCTACATGTGGTTATTGTGGAACAAGCTTCCCCTCAGCACTTTAAACTCCCCCTAACACTGACCCTCAAGCCTGCAGTAAAGCATACTCATCTATCCACTGCCCTGCCAGCACAGTGATACAGTGACACAGTGATAGCTATAAGAATACTGCTGGGTTCCATAGGAGTGTTTTGGAGTATATGCGTACCTTCCAACTTTTCAGGGTGGGAAAGAGGGACAATCTGTAATTTAAGCCACACCTATAAATTAAGCACCACCCCCTCATTAAGAGATGAATAGGAGCTAGGTTGTAACAGTTACAGCAAGATAAACACCTTGAATAGGGAAATGAATAATTTATTGATGCAGACCTGCATGTTACAGCTCAAAGAGGGACAAATGAGAACAATGAAGAACAGGGGGACAGTCCCTCCAAATCAGCAGTTGAGAGGTACAGTATATGTCAGATTAAAAGTAAACCTACACCCAAACCCCTTAAAAAGAGAAAACACTTACCTTCCCCCGGAATCCATCGGCGGCGGTCGGGTAGAGATGGTGATGCCACCACTGCTCACAGCCATCTTGTAGGCCAGGATGGCCGCCAGGTGTGTGCGCTCCGGGCCATCTATTTACTTGAATTGGCGGGCAGGAGCACGTGCACCCGGTGGCCATACTGGCTTAAAACAAAATGGCAACGAGCAGTGGCAGTATCACCCAACTTCCACTGCTGGATTCCAGACAGCTAAGTGTTTTTTCTTTACGTAACCCCTGCGCTGTTTCAGCACTAGGGGAGGATAGCAGGATGGGGGGGGTTAAAAAATGGTAATGGGCTGAAGTGGCCCTTTAAAGTGTAACAATACAAAGTCTTGTTGTCTTGTTCCCTGCCCCAGGAGGCATAGTGATTTTGGATGCTCCACTGTGTGAAACCCCACAGTGTATATGTAATGTTCGGCTCTGTATGTGGCAATCGAAAGCGCAACGGCGGGAGCACTCCCTCCCTATCCTATGTGAATGGATGGGGGCTGGAGTGCGCACAAAGCCAAAAAATGGTGGGAATGTGCCTGCCGGTGTTTAAAGTGGACCAATCACCAGGATTTTGACTATTTGTGGTGATTGGTCCCTGCCTTGGGGGCATCCCGTTGTAGGATGCCCCCTGTGTGAAGCCCCCTCAGATCACCCACTTTCACTCACCACGGTGCATGTGCGGGCACTCATCCAATCAGCACGGCATAAAGCCACTGATTAAAACTTTGCACCTGCATAGGTGCGTTGGCTGCTACATCCCTGGATCCCCTGTGAAGTGCACACTTCCAGGTCGGCCTTAGGCAAGGGAGCCAGGCAGAAGGTATGTTTTTCTGACATCATCCAAGGATCCAATACAATACATTCTGTACACCCTTACATATCAACAACAATATTTCTCTACGTACTTGGGGCCCACACAGATTGATCAAGGGGCCCTTTATACAACCCTGTGACCCACCTCTCACCCATACATCCATGCATAGAGGCTGTGTAAACTTTGTAATGCCCATAAAAGAGGTTTGCTAAAACCATTTCAGCATACATCTTTTTATTTGGTATCAGTGCTGGGAGGCCCCTTCATTGAGGTTGTATTAAGCACAAAAGTTCTAATGGTGGTCCTGACACTGCCTCCTGTCCATTGCAATTGGTCTCCATTGCCAGGTTTTCAGTACCTTGTTTCAGCCTCCTTTCCTCCCTGCTGTGGAGCCGCTGCCTTCTTTTCCCCAGCAGCCTGCTGCTGCCACCTAGAGATGGGAGGTGTGTGAATCAGGGCAGTGACAGTGGCAGCAGCAGCTCCTGGCCAGCCCTACCTTCTCCAAGGACATGGAGCCTGTATAGCATGCAGCACTGTTTAAAAGTTTCTGCTATAAAAGTAGCATCTACAACTTGGGTAGCTGAATTTAACTGATGGGCTGAGGACCAATACAATAAATACAAACAAAACATAAAAGCAGACCAAAACCCTGTTTGGACATTCTGGGGTATCACCTCTATTTGCCTGCTGTGTAAAACCCCTGGGATCGCCAGTATACTTCCTTTGCTGACGATCCTATGGCGCTTCAACTAGCTGTATCTGCGACATCTTTTGGTTGAGGCACACTCCAGCGCTCATTCATTCAGTTACTGAACGGCTGGGGACGGGAGCACATTGCAGAAAAATGGAGGATACAGCCAGTGGCTTCATCTACTAGCATTTCTAAAATCAGCCAGTAAGCTATCAAAAAGTTGCCAGGTAGGCGTCGTTACAAGCCCCATTCACAAAAAAAAAAAAAAAAAGGTAGCAAAAGGATTGTCTTATGGTAAGCAGGCCAGGGTGGAGGGGGGACATGCTGAGAGGACAGGGGGAGGAAAAAAGGATTTTGGTTCACTTTAAAAAATGCATACAGCAGTGGCTCCATCTGGGTGCAGATGACTGGATGGACCTCATACAGCAGTGATGGCGGCCCTGTCTTCACATACCTGACAGTTCCCAGTAAAACCAGACAAATCTGCGCTGACAACTGGCTACTTTAATAATAAAAACCCACACAGTAACCAGAAGCCCTGTAATATTTTTGACTCCAAAAGGAATGCAGGGACCTTGTGTTTTACTGCTTGTCTGCATCCAGCCATTCTTTCTTCCCTCTCCGAGCATCTGTCTGAAATATGTAGCAGACAATTGCTTTTTGGCTGGAAATCAGGTAGTGGAAACACAGGACAAAACAGACTACTGTATAGGAGAATTCCTCGAACAGCACAGATATTAACCCATTTCCATAAAGGCCCTGACTGCTTGTTTTTCATATAAGATCCATTTTGGCACATATAATGCAATAAGGCATCAAGCTGAACAAAAACTCATTAGTTGTGTCACTGCTTGTTTGTAGTATGTAGTAGTATGGAGCTTTTTAACGCAGGCCTATAGTCAAAAATGATTATAGGCCACTGCCCCATTAAATCATCTCAATTTAGGATGCCCCCATCAGGTATAAATCTGTATGGCTCTCTCTACTCACTAAGAGGTGTGGGTATAGCCTGTTCTTGGTCTGTATGAGCCATGTAAGCACTTCCTGTTTTAACCCTTTAAGTGCCAGCCTACCTAGATTTTTTGTCACACTCTGTTGCCAGACTACTTTTCACGTTTTTCCGCTACACATGTTCAACCTTGATTTTTGAAGGGATTTCCAGGGATTTTCCAGGAAAAATATATATTGTTTTTTGGTCTGGAGTCTGGGCTTCAACACGAAATGTCCTGTTTTGCCTTTTTTTAGTGTATTCTCAAAACTTTTGGTTAAAAACCCTTAACCCCCCCCCCCCCCCAAAAAAAATGACGTAGGGTCCCCCTCACCCAGCATTACCGACCCGGACCAGCTATGGTGGCTTGTAGAACAGGGCGCAGGGGCCAGCGTTGGTGGCCCCTGGCCCTGCAGGCTACTAGCCCACATAGCCACTAAGTGGCCCGGGCCCTTCTGCCCCCCCTGGCCATTGGGGAGGCAGGTAATGGGGGGGCTGGGGGTTATGGCAAGTCACCCGCTAGCCGCAGGTGATTGCCAGCCCCAGAGCCTTGTGAACTGGTATAAGCGGTCTCATGGACCCCTTACCAGTTCACAAATAGTTAAAAGTAAAAAAAGACACAGACACAAAATTCTTTATTATTCTTTTTTTACTTATACTTACCTCCCATCCAGTGTCCGGCGCCGCTGCAGATGACACTTGTCGGTAGTGATCGGAGCAGGGAGGGTGGGAGGCAGGGAGATCAGAGCCACCCTGCCTCCCACCCTCCCTGCTCCGATCGCTACCGACAAGTGACAGTCGGAGCCCGGGTGCCGGTATACGAGGAGCGGGATGACGTCATCCCACTCCTCCCACAAGTGGGCGGGGCCAGCACCAGACAGAGAGGACGGTGAGGGCCATTGCTGGGTCCTCACCCGAAGAGTGGTAAGTCCGGGGGGGGGGTCAGAGCCCCCCTGGTGAAGAGAAGACCCGGGTAGAGCGATCGGGCTGCGAGGTGAGTTTGTGTCATTAATATTTTTTTTTTTCTTTCAGATGGCGGGGGGGGGGGGCCTATTCCGGGCCCCCTCCTGAAGATCAGAGGCCCAGGGGTGAAAATCAAGCAGCTGATTCTTGAAGAGGCACTATCAAAGCTGGCACTAGGGGTCAGGTAAGTCTGTATCTTTTATAGTTTGTTTTTTTATGGGGGTTTAAAATCAGCTACGCGAGTCTCACATAGCTGGCATTTAACGGTTGGAGAGGCAGCTACGTGAGACTCATGTAGCTGGCACTAGAAGGGTTAAGGAAGCACTTTTAACCTTGTACCCTTTCATAAGGGCTTTTTCATATCTTTTATCCCACTCTATTGAAGGGATCATCCAGGCTTATGAAACAACAGTGCTATACTCACCTTTTATAGCTTGCAACTGATAAGATCCAGCCTTGAGAAAGTTGGCTACCAACGAAACGCGTTGACGGCGGCGGACGGATCTTATCAGTACGCGGGCAAGCTACACTCCAGGGATACTTCACTTCCCCTCCCTCCCTTTGAGACATCAATCGGCCTAGACACATTGAGGGTTTGGTGAGAATCTTGCCTGGCGTCTCCTAAATACTTGATATACATTGTTTTTATGTGAGTGCATTTTTAACTTAATCAGTGCACATGATTAAAACGATATTACGCTAGATTTTTCTATTTGGTTTTCCTTTCTATGTGGTTTGTCCAATCTGGGACAATTTTAAAAGCCAAAGTGGGATAAGAATATCAAATCAGCTCTGTTAATAACAAGAGAGGAATGGAATATTGAGGATCTAATAAGGCATTCAAGCACACCTCCACCTGTTAAAGCGGGGACCAGAATATTTAACCGGCTCTCCTATCCAATAAGAGAGGAATAAATCATGGAGGATTTTTAATAAGGCACTAAAGCTTATTATTATCTGGTAAGAGTATTTTGAAGGAGGTGGTGGGCACCAGATTCTCATCAGCAATTTGCTGTTATATACACGTGGTGGAATTTGCTACAGTGTTTTGAACATTCTTGTGATAGAAGGTCACTAAAATCCTTGGCCTTAGAGGATACTCTCAGATTGGGGAACCACCCCAGAAGCTTGGACTTTTTTATATAATGTTTTAAGAGTTAAAGCTGACCTAAAGTGTGTTGTTTTATCATCGACTGCTCTGTGTTTTTGGAATAATAAGTGTACAAACTAAACCTACAGGTATGGTATGGCCATTCCAAGGCACTTATACAAACTAATCCCAAGCGTATGGTATGTTAGACAAAAGAAATCCCCACACAAACTTGAGCAGGACATAAAGCTGAAAAAACTAGTTGAGTCACTTGCTCTTCCACCATCATCAGTATAGCAAAAAAAAATTGTCACAAATTAGCCACTCAACCATGATCAGTTTGACAAATGACAACCAAACTTCTAGTCTATTTGTTTCTGGTTCAGAGGACAGATAACACACTATGACCTGGGAATCTCTGTGCTAGTGACTCATCACAGAATCCATCAAGTTATTATATAAGGTGGTCAGACAAGAGGTTGATGGGTTGAGACTTGTGCAGGACACAAAAACTCAAAAACTTTCAGCAAAAAAAGGCGGAGGGGAGTAGGGGGATGTAGATGTTTTCTGTTCACTTCATCATCTGTATGTGTAAAATTCCAGGCTAAATACCAAATGTACACATAAACATGTCAGTCCTGTCATAGAGGAACAGCCAAAGAAAATAAGGAGTACAGAGGAGAAAAACAAGGGAAAGAATAGTCAGGCCAAACATGGCATGTTTGGAATCCAGGTTTATGTACCCAATGTGGAATGACCGTTAAACACAATAAATACAGTATACAATGGAAGGATACAAACCACAAGAAAGTAAACTGTCTGGGCTCCCTATAATGACAAACTAATTTATAGCATTCATATTGCTACTAAAGTTAGAAAACAAAAAAAAAACATGACATCAGGAACTTTTTTAAACAAGTTCCTACAGTGAATTTCAAATTCCATGTAATCTTGCATTAAAAATGTATTTCTTGGTGCAGGTGTAAGCACCTAACACAGAGAGAGAGAAAAAATATATATATATATATATACACACCATATTTTTGCAACATAAGACGCACTTCCCCCTCCAAAGGGGAAATTATGGATGCCTCCTATAGGACGAATGTGTGTGTGGGGACAATGCCCGGTGGGCCGCACTGCTTTGGGGTCACCTGGGCTGCTGCTTTTAACTCATTCAGTCCCTGCCCCCTTAGTCTCCCTCTCAGCCATCACAAGCCAAGGAACCCCAGCCTCCAATGCTATAGCCCCGGCATCATGGTTGGGAGGGCCTCAGCAGGAATGTCTTGGGACGGCCAGGGGCTGGTAAAATCCAGGGCTGATTTTTGGCCCCAGTCTGCCACTGGTGACATTTATAGTGCCCAACCACCCTTGAGTGAAATCTCTGGCACAATAACATGATAAAGAGTTTTTTCTATATATAATTGTAGATTTAACATTGGCAGGTGTTTAGATGGGTTGAGTATTGGGAATACAGTTATGATTTGTGATTGATGGGGGAGTGGGCTATAAATATGGGACCCATATATTAGGGGAGATAAGGCAGTCAGCATGTGTATTGGTTTCATGTGGGAATTGAATTAAAAATGTGGTAATGGGGTGATGTGGTGGAAGGATCTACGAGTAGAAAAAAAAAATCGACAGAGATTTGTAGAAAATGTTATGCTATTCCAATTGAAACATTTGAAGTTCTGAACTTATTCATTGTGGCCCAGGACCAGTTTTCAAATCACTTAAATGATGAGCACCCTCTGCTTTAAGTTTAGAAATTGTATTCCAATAAATATGCTTTATGTTCTATATAAGTAGCCCTACTGCTCAGTGGTGAGAAAAAAAATGTTATGAGTATACTACAGTATATTTATTATTAATTATTGCCCATTTATGAAGGAGTCGGGCCTTGCTAAAATTGAGGAGTTGGGCTTAGCGACTCCACAGCCCTGGCTAATAGCTGTATGGTGGGGCCATAACAGAAAATAAAGCCACCTTAGGAAGACACCTATTAAGCCACACATAAATGTCTCTCTGAATGTCTAATGTGGTTTGCTCCTCCGTTTAAGCTAAAATTGTACATAGTTTCCTTTTTGTGACATTTGGACTTAACTCTTAACTTTAAAGAATAAAGGATGGATGTTTTAAGCTTGAAGCTTGATTAACTCTTACTTTTTTTGGCTGTGACGCAGGACCAGCAACAGTGGGGCCGAATTTGGCCTCCCGGGTACTCCCAGCTGCTTGGGAGCCCAGCTCTTTCTGTTGCCACCTGAGCCATTGTCAGCAGCATGACACTAGTCCAAGAGGACCTATGACAACCCATTAGACATAAGGAAGAACCGGAATCTGAAGCAGAAAACAGCATTGCAGGTAGTGTTAAGTGCAGACATTTTTTTATGGATTTTAGTTATACCAGATGTGCTTTTGATGCATTTGTGTTTCTTTTTTTTGCACAGTAAGTGAATAGTACATTCCCCCTGTGTTGCTAAAACAATGCAGGTAAAACACAGTATACTCTGTTATACTTGCCACAGACATCTACTGGCCTGTGCCGGCACTGCATTGCATTGAAAATGCTGCACCCAGGGCCAGATTACGAGAGGGGCGCAAGTGGCGCACACCCTGGGGCCTCCACCACTTGCCTTGCAAAGGGGGCTCCACCAAGCTTTGGACTATGGTCTGGCCCAGGAGGCTTTTCAATCTTTGGTCTGAGGGACCGCGGGGCCAGCAACAAAGCTATTGGCAGCAGTGGGGCCCCTCCCATGCCTGAAAACCCCTTTTTATGTTTTTTGCAAAGTTGCAGCCAAAGTCACCACAGGGCAGGATGGAGAGTCTAGAGCAGCAAAGCCACCAACAGCAATGGTACAGGGATGGGTGCGTGCAAAGCTGTCAATCGGCCGCTGCTCATATCAGCACAGCCACTGGCAGCTCAATGCAGGAAACAGTTTTCTGCTGGGCCAGCTGGGCGACTACACAACCCCCTGCCCAGAATAGCAAAGCAGGAGTTCCCGAGCAGCACGCACCCGCACAAGGGTGACACAAGGGACTCGATCTGACGTTCCAGTCAGTGGACGGGTGACAGGCAACCACCAATCAGTTACTTGGCTGGACTATTATTTTAAATAATAATTTTAAATAAAAAAAAAATCCTTTATCTGGGTCCTCCACCACACTTAGTCCGGCCCTGGCTGCACATATATGTAAAGTGGCCTATTACTAATGGACAGTGTTTTCCCTTGCGTGGTGTATGTGCTGTGCAATGCAAAGAGAGTGGATGGATGGATATAACAATAGTTTCAATGAAATGTACGAGGCCAGAGAAGGCATGTATGAATTTGTTTTTCTCCCTGGCGTATCTTGCTAGCGTTTCACCTTAATAAGCCACATTATTCAGAGACTACAGAGCGTCTAATTCCATTGTTGGCTTCGCTTGAACTTTTATACTCTCTGTTCTGTAACGCAGAGTTTGTCTACGGCGTTTAATCGACAAACCGCACAGTGCTCACTAATAAAAACACATTGTAAAAGCCGTATTTATTTAAGTCGGAATAAAGCGAGCTGTGTATAAAACTTCCACCTTATCTCGCAGCCACAGGAAAGCCACACAGAAGCACACTCCCGTCCTCCTTATCGGCCTGAAATGTATATATTCCCATCATGCCTCTCTGCTCAGCCTCCCCGCGATGCCCTCGCTTTTTGATTGCGTGGATGATGTTGAAGTGCACTGGGGTATTTACTGATCCAGTTATCTTGTTCGGTGACGGGCTGAATCAATCAATCACGAGCCCTCGGCCGGCGCATCCTTATTCTGAGCACATCTCGCCACTACGAGAAGCAACGAGATCACAGTGTTATCCGGCCAAATTTGATCAACAAATGCAGTTCCCCAGTGCCACGGCAATCTCAGATGAAGATGTTATTATGTGGAAGTCGGCAAAACGATAACGGAGAAGTCTGCCTGGACTCCTCTTACAAGCTACACGTGCTGAAAACGGACTTTTTTTTTTATTCTCTTTTTTCCTTCCTGACTGCTGAAGCCAAATGTTATTAAATAATATGGATTTTTCCTCTAAAGACATTTTCATTGTAAGAACATAATTACTCATCACTGCCAATGGTCCCTGATTTCTAGAGGCAGTCCCTGGATTTAGATTTTGACCCTGGAAACAGATTTCAGTGTTAATATTGTTTTATTTGACCCTAACCAAACCAGGGGTCCTAACCAACTTTCTCAGGAGCTGCCCAGCAAATCTCAGGATACATCTTAAGATGCATCAGAGAGTTATTCCGATAAGTGGGGCGTTGAAAGGAGCTTGGTTCTCGGTGGAACTAGCCAGCTCATTTTTTAGCCACTTGCCTACCACCCAGTAACTTTATACATAATGGTAGTAGGCTGTTGAATGTAACCTGATGTATAAAAGCCTAAGGCTTAGCCTAAGCCCTTACATTGCAAGCTGTTGGCACCCAATAGTGCTGCAGAGTGCTGTGTCCATGTTGTTACTATACATCTGAATTCACATTGAAAAGTCCTGGAACTAATAAAAGGGGTAACTGGGCTTTTGATCACTTTATCAGCCTGTAAAAGTGGTTGATGGTGAAAAAACACAAAGCGTAAATAAACAACATCTATAAAAAGGCTTGCAGAGTCTCTTTCTTTGCATAGATCCTTATATTTCTTTGAAAGTGGCTGCTAGTTACGAGTTACAAAGTTACTTCAGGACACAGAAGAAACAGTGTTTCTGACTTAATCCCATTCTGCACTACTTTGTGAAATACGCACATTTTTTTCCATGCCTTTTTCCTTTCGTACTGTAATTATTCCGTTTTTTAAAACAAAGACAAAAAAGACAAAAACCCAAATGTCAACACTCAAAGTTGAGTCAACACTAAAAAGTAATCACTAGGTGTTTTTGCTTATGCTTTGCCACTGTACATGTGTTTTGGCAGCATGGTGCCATAAAACCATCAATAGAAAAATAGGTCTCCAAAATTGGGTAACACCAACCAGTAGGTATATTGCACAAATTAGGGTTGATTCAGAGCCCCTTTCTCATCATTTTTATGGAGGTATTGCTACCAAACGAAAAATCATGCAAAAATGAAAACATTTCACACTAAAGTTCTCGCAGAGAAAAGGCTTTGCTGAATCAGACGAGGGGAAAAAATTAACTAGAATGGAAATATTCACACAAAAAAAAGGTGAGAAAGGGGCTCTGAACCAACCCTGTAGTGTCCATTTAGACTGTACAAATATATGGTAATCGTTTTAGCTATTCTTTGTCTTGAAATCTTTTGCAACGATAGGAAAGGAAAATATACACAATAGAAACTACAAGAGAAGGGAAAATATACTTTTTTTTCAAAAGTTTCAGTTTCCATTTTTTTAAATATTATATCTGTCATCTAATGACACAAAGGTGAGGTGTCATATGAAAAATAATATCAAATACATTTACACTGGTTCAAAAATGTAATCTGTATTTGTAGTTTGCAGCCCACTGCTAAAATGTAACCATTGACCTGGTAAGGAAAAGGGATAAACTCTCAGGTAATGAAGTGGTTAAAACAGAAAGTATTTAAATGTCACAAAAAGACCAAAAAAAAAGGTCACACCCATTACTCTCAGCAGGTAGGTGGAGCCATGTAAATCATCTTTTACTGTCTCTTTGCTATACCAGGTGCTCAGAAAGAAGCTGCTGATTGTGCTTGTAGTCCTCATCAGCATAAGGCAGGAACTGAGGGCTACATGGAAGAAGGGTGACGCTTGAGAGCACTGTAACACTGTAACCAAGCAGAAAGCCAATGCTTACTAAATCCCACTTGCAATTCTCAGTCACTTGTGCACAGCGTGTTTGTTGCCTAAAATGTTAAGTAATAGTAATAATATACAAACTTTCATGCAACCTTTTAATTTTTTATAAATTTATGGATCCTCCCTCATAATGTAAAGCAGCTGTTGACGGCAACACAGTGATTTAGGCAATGTAACTAAAACAAGGCAAAAATAAAAATTTGGAGCGTGAACAAAACAAACTAAGCTGCAAGTTGGTGCCAAACCATCTCATATAATCTCCCAGACAAATCTATAAAGATAATAAGGCGCACAGTGGCGTAAACTTTATGCTCGAATTGTGCATGAACAGCGCTATCAACAAAATTGTAATTTTAGAACTGGAGCCCTTTCAGCCACCATTTATGATGATTCATTAAGCTGGTTTTCTGAGCAAGTCTACAGTTTTTAACTGACTTTACATATTTAGGCAGGATCGTATGCCATCTTAGACATACTTAGACTTCTTTACAATTTCCAAAATAAATCAAAAAGTTGACCAGTTCAGAAATCACTGTGAACTTTGGTAGGATTAGACATGTGTTGATCAGGCATCTGTAACACTCATTATTATAACATTTATTTAATAGCATCCTCAGCTTTGGTAGCAACTATTACAGTCAATATGAAAAGAAATTGGGAGCAGAAATTATCTTCCCCCAAAAACTGTCAAAAATCGTCATGCCTAGCTGGAAACAGCACAATGAGGCAGCGATCTTGCAAACTACTACCAGAGAGATGGGTAATTTGGGGGGGGGGGGGGGCAAGGTGCAATGAAGGATGGGGGCTCTAGGAAAGTATAAGGTATAGGGTTAATAGATAGTAGGCATCAAGGTATCGATGTCTTTGAGGAGTATAGTGGGGCCCAACTTTACAGGGTTTTACACAGGGCCTGCTATGGGCGGGAAAAGGGATTGTAAAGGACCCATAGGGCATATGTATAAATCCTATTGTTTAATGAGTGGGCTACATGGTTTTATAAATGGCTAGGAATTTGACTGATTAGTGGGACCACTGAATGGCACAGGGGAAGCACGCTGCTGGGCACAGACCCTGAAATAGTGTCTCTCTGCCCTGACAATATTTCTAATGGTGGCTCTGTGAGGTTTACTAGACTTTCTACCCGAAACTCCACCAATAGTTCAAAAAGCAAAATGGGTATCTGGGGTCTCAGCTTGTGTGATAAGGTGTTGTTTCAAGAAATGGGGTACAGTATTGAGAGGGTGCACTACGAAATGTATTGTTAGGTGTAGGTGCAAAATGGACGAAGGGGCACAGAAACGCTATTATTTAGGTTATAAATATTAATAATAGTCCAGTGTCTCATACCAAACGAAGCTAAATGTTGTTGTCCACCATGGAAAATGCCCGTGCCAATGTAACATGATGGCCAGAAAGAGTTAAAAAAATCAGCGACCATCTATCTGCATTTCATTCCTGCAGATGCCAATGGAAGTGTGAATATCAAGTTCTGTCTTCGAGTCAGCAACTGCATTTTAAATCATTTTTTAATTAAAAGACATTTAATGGTTTAGCTTATGTTACCAGTGTCTCCAAATCAAGGTAGGCCTACCATAAACTAATCATGCCAATGTTATTAAAATTGTTTATTGCCCCTTTTTATGGATTTTACTGTTTAAATTACAGGTTTTCCCAACTGTATGCAAAATGTGTAACTTAATCCCTCTGCCGTTTATTACAGAAACTGATATATGCTCTAATCTGACCTTTGTTGAAATAGCTCCATAAGCACAGCAACGAGAAGAAGCTGCCTTAAAGGGAAACTCTAAACAGAGTAAGCACAATGTTTGCCGTGCTGAATGGCTGGGTGGCATTAGAAGACTAAAAATGCTTTTGAAAGCAGTCAAAGCTTTCACAGCATCTTAACTGTCTTTTTTGTGCTTCAGTAGCCCCAAATGGCCAATTTGCACTGCCAATTGCAGGAAAATGTATGCTTCCAGTTTTAAGCTTTGTGGAGCTCTTCTAAATATTAAGGCTGGGTACATTATGGTGTCTACACCAAGTCTTAATTAGTTTTAATTGCTATTTTATAGATCTTTTGGCACTATCCGTAGCCCCAAAATCAAACACTTGCATACTCAGTAGCTTAAACTGGAACAACACCCATGTTCTCTGTGTAGGGGACCCCCATTACTGGTGACCACTGCACCGTAACCCTGCTAAAACAAATAAACTTATCTTTCAAATTGCTTCCTCTGTAAAATCAAGCCCTGCAATTGGCTGCAGTGGTCACATGGCTTACAGGTCTCCCAGAGGAATCTGGCTGCCGGCATCCACCTGACCGCTGTTTCCAAATCATGCGGTTCTTTTGCTGGGGAGCGACATTAAAGATAAGATTATTTGTTTAACCAGATGTTCTTGCACAGGGGGGAACCGACAATCAGGATCCAGCCCCCCCACCCCCGTGCAGGTAGCAACACCATTCAATTTAAGCTACCTCAATCATGAGGAGGCCTTGTTAGAAGCTGTGGCACAAACCTGGAGGGACCAAACCAGAGACAAGGCTTAGTGTCCAGGACCACGCAGGCTAACTGGGCACTGTTTGGCTGAAATTTTAAAAGCCTTACCTGAATAGGTACATAGGTGTAACCACTTATTTTAAATAGCAGGCACCAAAGGGATGAAGGGGAGTATATGTTGTTCTAAAACCTCTAAATACTGCCTTTCAAGATGCACATAGACACAAATGCAACACCATAGCATCAGGGATGCAGGCTTTAGGACTGTGTGTGGATAACACGCTGGATGGCACCTCCCCTCTAGAGTCACACTGTCCATGGTTTCCATAATTTGCTATTCCATTTTAAATGAGTTATGTGAGTTTTGGCAAAGAGAAGATGAATGCGTTTCTGGATTGTGTTGACTTATAACAACCTTGCACATTGTTCGAAGACAATGTGTTCTGTAAGTATTCCTGGGCCCATGAAGTGATTTTTCATTACCAATTCATGACTGTTTTTAATGCAGTGCTGCCTGAGGGCCTGTCGATTAGGAACATCCAATACTGACCACCATCCTTGTTAATTGTGCACTTGGGTTTCTTCAGGTTCTCTAAATCTTTTGATGTGTGCCACAGATGGTGGGCTATTCAAATTCTTTGCAATTTTAAATTGATGAACATTTTTTTAAATTGTTCCCCAATCTGTAGACAATTGTTCACAGATTGGTGAACCACTGACCAGCTTTGCTTCTGAGAGACTCTGTCTCTCTAACATTCTCTTTTTATGTCACGTGACCCTCCAGCTATTTCTCATTTGTACTGCTTACTTTTCTAGCCTTTTGTTAACTCTGTCCCAACTTTATAGAGATGTGTTGGTGATATTGATTTCAAATAAAATGGAAATTTGTCTAACTTTCAACTTCTGATATGTGTTTGATGTTCTATTGTGAATAAAATATGGCTATATGAGTTTTCCAAATCACAGCTTCTCTACATTTTAAACAGCACTCCAAGGTTTTGAGAATTGAGGTTGTATACCAATGAGGGTCTAGAATCAAAATAGGACTAGCTATTAAAACTCATCCTTGCAGACAGTAAGAACTCTAGAAGGGTCAGGCTGTGCCATTCTGTCATCTTGTAACAAGCATGGGAAATACATAATAAGGTGGCCAAATGGCCAGCGGACAAAAACGCCCACACTGAAATGACGTACTGTTTTTCCATACAGCTCAGACAAAATCAAAACAACAGGCCAGGCTGCAAACAAAAACAAAATAACATTTCCCATAAGTACTCCAGACGGGCTGCAACTGGGGAATTTACACAAATAAGATGCTTTGCGTAGAGAAACTGCCAGAAAGGAATTATCTAGTGAGTGTAATAAAACATTATTTTTTTTGCTTCTGAGCTTTTAGTGGAAAGTTTCAGTAAGGAAACATGTTGCTCAGAGCTTTTAATGCCCCTAATACATCTGAACAAACATAGTCCTGTACTGAGAAGAGCTGTGGTTCTAAACAAGCCACAGATACTGGGGGTTGATATTGTTTATGGAACTGAAGGTGGGATATCAGGAGGAGCAGGGGGTGGTCAACTCATCCAGGGCCCATGATACCAGGGAGATACATTCTGCACCATCTGGTAACCTTGTGGTGCTGCTATTCTCACACTACAACTATAGGCCTGATTTAACTTCATCCATAGATCAGGGGTTCAATTGTTAAAACTGAGCTTTATTAAAACAGAGTTGTCCCCTGAGAAAGTGGCTAGTATGCTATTAATGTATGTGATAGATTTTCTCTTCATACCTCCAACTATGCTGGGTGTGATGTCAGGAGGGGCAGAGAGGGAAACTGATCTAGGGTTCATGACACAAGGGGGCACACTTATGGTGCTGCTATCACCACACACTGACTGTATGACTATAGACCTGATCTAACTTTATCCACAGTCATGGGTTCTATATACAGGCTGGGTGCCCCCTGAGGAGGGGCTGTTTAATGCCTAGGACGCATGTTCGCATCATACGTCTAGTTATACTGGGCATGGCATAAAGTGGACCAATCACTGGCCAAGTCTATAAAATTCTGATTAATAATTAGATAATTAATATGGACAGCATACAGCTTTTAAGGAGATTGGCGAGGATTCACACAATGTGGCGTCCCAATTTAGGATGCCCTAGAAAAAATAAACAATTACCTGGATAGTGGAAGGAGAACTGATACAATGCCCATACCGTACCAGGCTGGGCAAATTTAGGGCTATCTGGTAATCTTGTGGCGCAGCACATAAAACTAGGGGACTGATCTAAGACATTTACTTTCAGGAATATGGATGGATTCATTTGTAAGCACCGGGTAGGCTCCTGAGGAAGTTTCTAATGTACCATTGAAGGCATAGGGCAGCTCATAGAACCTCCAATTAGGTCTAGTTATTGCTAGCTAATATTCTATCATCCATATGTTCTCAAATTTTATTTGACTAATATATTTACCCAAATATACTGGTGGGATCATTTATGAGGACTGTGTTGCTGTCTGAGGCTAAGACAGCTAATGCTCCATGTAATGCATATAGCAGTTCTTCTAATTGTACGTTCACTTAGGCCTAGCTATTGTTTGGGCTCTATCATCCATATGTTCTTATATTTTAGTATCATTAATATTGTACATTGTTGTGAGGTTACCAATGGATTTTTATTTTGCTGGTATAAAACTCCACTCAACCATATGGGCACTAACGTGATGGGTTGGTTTTTAATATCACAAGGTGGTATTTGGCATACATTCAAACTTTTCAGGGTGGGAAACCTGTTAAATTAAGGCACACCCCCTAATGGATATGAGTTAGCTTGTAACAGTTACAACAAGATAAACACCTTGAATAGGTGAATAAAACACTTATTGATGCAAAGCTGCATGTTACACCTCAAAGAGGGACAAATAAGAACAACAAGGGACATGGACTCAAAAGACGAACATTCTCTCCAAATCAGGTTCAGTTGGTAACAGAGTTATGACTTGGTACCATCACGCATAGCAAAAGCAGTTCCAGGTTACCTGTTCTGCTTAAGATGTTGTCCCTCAGATGACACAGTCCTACATATTTAGGGACTGTCTAAAAATTTGGAGATTCTGGCCCGAGTCCTTGGCTTATCACCCCCCCCCCCCCTTAAAACCATTGTTCACAGAGCTCTGCTGCACTTGAAGCCTGAAGACACCAATAATCAACAAAGGTTGATGTCCCAGGTTTTACTGGCTGTAAAAATCAACCATCAGTATTTGCTGGAAAAAAACGATGTCCCTTTCCAAGCTGTCTAATTACCAAAAAATGAACAAGCCTGCTAAAGGATTCCCATTTAGAAAAGTGTGGGGTCCATAGGTGGAATATGCCTCCCCTGATCAAGGCAGTGCTATTCTTCAGTGAAATACATCCCAAAACCTCATCCCCCTACCCTTTTTTATCTTCACTCTGATCCTACTCTTCATCCTTCCTCCTTTTTTTTCTTATTTGTTCTTGCTTCTGTTCTTCATCTGGGAGCTGGAAGTCCTGATGCTTTCTGCTGGCTGGGGTGGGCAGCACTGGCTGGCTTCCTTACCCCCTGCGCTCAGCCACTAAAGTGAATGGGCCTTTGGCTTTTTTTTATGGAATGTAATGTTTTCAAACTTAATTGTCATAGAAATATATGTTTTGTATTCAAGAAAAACAAACTATGCAATGCCTTGTAGGAATCCATTATATAGTCCACTAATGTGGGTGTTGATTCAAAAGACCATTGTCCATATCATAATCCAACGTTTTGGGTGCATGGTGCCCCTTCATCAGGGATGGACAGACAATCAAAGTGTACCACTTACACTGGTGAATACATAGACATTCACCAGGTCCAGTGGCCAATGTCTAGCCGGCAGTGAGACCCCCCCCCCCCAGGCTCAAAGGGCAAATGCATGCATAACATTTTAACCTATTACATTATTGGAATAATAGGAAGAGGAGGAGAAGGGGAAGGGTGCAGGTCCAAGAAACGAAGAAACAAGAGGAAAGAAGACACTAAGGCCCTTATTTAACAAGGGATAGCGCCAGGTAGCGACTGGTGAGCGAACGGTAATGACGGTCACCGCCACGAGAACGCCGGCTCCCCACCACAATCACACATTTATCAAGCCGATCCTGCTTAGCGACTGAGCTAGCGCCAGATAGCGACTCATTCATCATTATTCCAGCCTCACCCCACAGCGCCAGCGAGCAACCTTGAACAGCGACAGGTATGACCTCTCGCTACCTGGCGCTCTCCAATGCATTTCAATGGAACAATCTTTAAATATTAATAATTAATTGTTAATAATTTATTTTTTTTTTAATGTAAAAATTTCTGTTACCACTTTATTTTTTTTTTAAGGTAAGAAAAAAATAAAAAAATAATTTGTGCAGAATTGATATTACAGGTCTGATATTAATGTATTCATATTCCAAAATGTTTTTATAAACTTGTTTTTTTTGGTTTCCCAAAATATGGTTGTTTGGGGGTTAAAAAACTACTTTTAACCCATCGCCGCCAGCGCTCTGGGGTTTAAACATGCATTTCACAGCGTGAGAATTTTTGGAGCGTGATTTGTTAATGAATATGGTGGAAGCCGTTCGCTATGGCCATTCGCTATCATGCGCTCCCATACAGCGCGGAACCTGTCAAATAGCGACTCATCACCTTGTATTCAACATTACCGCACACCGACTGAGTCGCTATCAACAACCGAACAACGGCCAAGCACAGCGACTACTAGCGGGCGCTGTGAAAATACCGCTACAGTCGCTCAACTGTCGCTACCTGGCGCTATTAATAAATCAGCCTCTAAGGAAGAAAGAAACAGTCTGAGGGAAAAAAACACAGAAAGAAAAGAAGAAGAAAGGTGAAAAGCCAAAAAGAATAAGAGCGAGAACAAAAGAAAAAGAACAAAGAGGGGGGAAAAAGTAAGAGGGGAGAGGAGGAGAATGAAACAGCAAGCAAGGAAACACTGCGAAGGAAAGGTAAGAGAATACAAGCAAAGGGGAGTAAAAGGGAAGAAAAAGATGTAAGACAAGGGGAAAAGGAAACATATACAAAGAAAAGAAGGAAAAGAGAGAAAAAAGGAAAGAGAGGGTAAGAGAGAATAAAAGAAAGAGAAGTGGAAAGGAAAGAAACAAACAAAAAAGAGGAGAAAATGACATAAAGGGGAGAAAAAGAATAGAAATAAGCAAACGTGAACAAGCAAACAGGAAAAGAAAAGGAAAAGAAAGGAAAAAAGCAGTTGGCGGAGGCCCAAATAGAGAGGGAAAGAATAGCTTAATAATAGCTTTATTAATAGTAAAATATTGATAACATGGATATATTAAATGGATTGCTCAGGCTAAGAACATATTGTTTTTCATGCATTTTACCAGGACTTTCCCCTTTAATAAGGTTAAGGATGAAATGGCCACATACCTCATTTTCAGTTTCACTTTTAGTCATGATTGGATTGAAGCTATAATAAGACTGCTACCTAGGAGCTGGAATAATAATTAGGACCAATTTGCAACCATTTTTCCGAGCCAATGAATTCAGGTTATACATTTGAAACAAAACAAAACACTTGCTTATGGTGGCTTTTCCGGTTTCACTTCTTTGTGTGCACCAGTCTGCCCAGCAAGTCTTCCAGTTAAGAAATATTAACTTTTTAAAGCTGCTACACAGCCCATTTTGGCACTTAGCTCACATAGAATCACAAACAATTCAAATAATTAAAACTAGTTGTTTATTATTACATTAGTTATTATTCCAAATATGTTTACTTCGCCCAACTTTAGTCCAAAAATCCTTTGCAAAAAATCATTTACACTTACTACTACACGTACTAAAATCTCCTTAATTTGAACTCATATGTTTCTTCAAATACAGAACATTTGGTTGGTTTCTTAGGGTGGCTTTTCCAGTTTCAACCCTGCTTTCTGTGCACTACCTATTCTTTCCAACAGGTCTTCCAATTAAGAACTTTAAAAAAAATAAAAATCACATAAAATCCCATAAACAATCCGAATAGGTAAAACTAGTTGTTTATTATTATATTATGTCCAAAAATCCTTTGGAATCATTTGAGTCATCTACCCCTTGGTACAAAAATCCTTAATTTGAACTCATATGTTTCTTCAAATACAAACCACTAATGGTAGCAATTCTTTATTTTACTTCATTCGATCTTACGTCAACACTTGAATAACACAGACCAGTTTCCAAACCCTGTAGAAATGAAAACCCACTCATAGCCAATGCTAACATGATCAACTGTTGTATTAACGCCCATGCTTACTCTGCAAGAATAAATCCCACTCCTTGGGGGTGAATGGTTGAACGCAGAGCTGTCATAAAACAAATCAAGAAAAAACAGATAAGGAAGGTAAGACAAACAAGTTGATAAAACAAAACCCACGCTGATATACACCCTTCGTTGCAGATCCAAAAGTTGGAAAAACATTATGAACACCACTGGAAGAACTTGACAAACACATTTATTTAAACAAAAGGCAACAAGCACCTTCCCAAAGGGTGTGAACACAGTGCCCTGTATACGTGATCACCTATCCTTGAATATGGTGACAGAAGAACTGTCACAATTTCCAGGCTAAAATGTGGTGTAAAAGAAGTCACAAGAACATGAATTTTAGAGCTGTTTGTGGTTTCAATTCCCAGCCCCTGGAGACAACAGACAAGACACCAATGGAGAACCATGGTTCACCTACAAATGTGCTCTAGGAAAGCAATAAACAGTGCCAGCTATTAAGTCCTCTCTATTTACTCATAACTGTAGCTACATAATCAAGTGCCAGTGTCTTACCATGGCTCCACCACTTGTCAAGAAATGGAAATACCTGAATTACCACTCCCATGTATGGGAGTCCTGGTGAATAGTGCCTTAATCATCTTTTTAAAAGTCCTTTTCCCTCTTGCCCCAATCCAGATGCCCTATAAGAGCACATCTTACATTTTCACTGCTGTGAACTGATACCCAACGGTACCTACATAGAAGAAAACCGAAAGTAAAACCTTCATCAGAAATAAAAATAACTTTCAAGGATCTGTTAATCCAAGGGCAACAAAAGCCAGCAAGCAGCTCACCTAATCCCTGTACCATGTGCAGCTTCAGGTCTCAGCCAAGGTGCCCATAGACAATACTAGGTGGCCTCCCTAGTGTACAGGATGTAAAGGTCACACCCTCCCCCAGCATGCAAAGCAGAAGTGAGCTGTGGGAGAGTGATCAGAGCTGCAGGACCGGGTGAAAATTTGTTGGTGAGCCTGGTGCCCCCTATGGCACCCCCTTATCTGAGATCCAAGTTGACTTTCCCTTTCCCATTTAAAAATAGATTTTTTTATATTTCTTATCTCCATGCAGAGGATTCATCATAGTGTGCTTCTGAAAGCCAGCCAATGGGTGTTATCTATGCATGGCCACCTTTTGATCACCTTGAGAGGTGCACCTATCTCTACACCTCTTGCATCAGACTATCTTATGTATGCAGGGAGCTGCTCTTTTCACAGACACTTGGGTAGTGTCAACTAGCTATTCACACAGAGAAAAAAAATCCACAACATGTCTGTATAAGTGAAGACTGATAATCAAAATAATCAGATATTATAGATAATTGAATATTAAGACTCTTATATGTGATTGTAGGATCGGTCTCTACGGATTCTTTGAAATTGCTTCCCACCATCCCTGGACATACCACTCCAGGCTGCTGCATCAACCAACCCCCCATTGTTTAACAAACTCTGGTCATCAGTGGAATTAGGTTAGTATATGTTAAAGGGAATCCCCTGATGCTACTTTCTATATCAGTCATGCATAGATAAGCTTTTATGGGTGAACAGAATACAACCCCTCTATAAGTAATAGTGTGTTAGCATGCTTCACAATTTGAGCCAAGGGAACAGCTCCAGGCCCTCAGTGCCTCCCTTTTACATTTGTACATTTGGACAGCAGGATAGGGAACCAGAGAGAAGAAAACAAGCTCTTTGTAAACAATGTGGGGGCACACTCTTACACCATAACATGAGGTTGGATTCTTCCCATTTAGAGGAGCAAGGAAAATTACATCTTTTTATTTTTTTTCCAAGACTAATTATATCTTAAACAAAAAAAGTTGCCCTGTGAAATGTTTCTCCTTCGGAGTGCAGGCTGCAGGGTTGCAGTGAATTTCTGCCAGCTGCACTTTACCTAACACGATTCCTGTGTTGTGCATGGCAGTAAGTGGACAAATCCAGCCCAGCATCCACTAAACAATTCTGTTAACATTTGCCCCCAAGCATCTCTCTCTTTGTCCAGTCCCTGTCTTCCAACAGATGTCATCCAAGTCTAATCAAGCATAAAATGGTCGTAAATATTTCTTTCTGGTAGATTTCACATTTGTATGTCATGCAGGGACATGATATTTTCCCTGCTACCTCTGGGGAGTACCTAATGTAGAAAACAGTTACTTTGAGTTAGGCGCTCGTCTCGCAGCAAAAAGCAGGCGGCTTTCACTCTTCATAGACTTCAAAAATACACAATACTGTGCTGTTTTCCTTGTGCTGATGGCTGGCCTCACTATTCCAGGAATATCAAAGATTCATGGCTCATATCCTGGAGAACTATTATTAGACAAATAAAAAGGATGGATAATATAAAGCTTGGAAATCATTACAACTGCCCCTCATCCCCAACCCACAATCAATTACTGATTTATTTGAAACAGTCTTGAATCTAAACCATTGTAACTAAAAGAAATGACACAGGACATGGCAGATTATATTCTAGTCATGTGTCTGTATTTAAAGGATGCACTGTCCTGGGAACCTTAAATAATGCTATACCATCCAAGAAACCACCTCTCATTTCCATCTTTAGGACATATCGTGCACCTCAGCAATTCTCCATCATTCTCTATCTTGTATCATTCAGCATTTTTCTAACCCTTTAAACTTCAAAAGTAAGACTTTTTTTATTATTTCAGCCTGGACAGCCACTTTAAGGCTTGTTCCGAATAATTTTGCAATACTCTACTGTCAAATCAGGTGAAAATACACAGCAGGCATCATGTCTAGATTTTTGTTACCTATCATAGGAATCTTCACTCAGGCAAGGCACAGGTGCCTGCAGCCAATTGAAAATGAACAGTTATTGTCTTACAAGAAATTCTAGAGTAAATTGAATGAAAAACAAATGAAAAAGAGGTGCCATCCCAAGTAGGTTGTAGTAAACAAAGAATGTGCATCAGGTAGAAATTTGGTTTAAACTTTCTAATCCCCACCCTTGGAGCAATGTGGAAGTAGGAAGTTCATGGACTGAAAAAAAAAATAAAATATAAAAAGGTCAGACAAAAGAATTATTCTGAAGAGTCTTGGTGCAGTAAAATGTTGGGGCTTATGGTGATTTTTCCATTTCCTTATTACCAATGGGAAGTTACTAGTGCAAACTTCCAGTACAGAGAATACAGACACACAAAGCATTGGCGCTACCTAAGTGACTCTTTTTATCTAGGGGTTTAGCTTTTTTTTCTTTTACGCATTTGCTTTGCTGGTTTCTTGGGTGCACCCACTTGATTCATCTAGAGCACTGTTGATTTGTACATTGGCTTTGTAAGGATTTATACTCCGAAACCAGTAAAGAAAAGTACACCCTCGCCATCTTGGAGAAGCCTTTCCTTGTCTCCTAAATAAACACAGAGACAGCTCAGACAGAAAGAGGACAGCCTCTTTTACTTTAGCACTATCTAATTTGAAAACCGAGAAAGTTCATAAATAAAGGGAACTCTAAGTATGTATTGCTATACCAGTTTGAGCGCAATTCACATTATTATCGTGACTTAGTTTCCTATGCAATAAACTGTGTCAGACTTGTGAAATGTTTAGTGTGAAAAAAAAAGAAAGCGTGAAACCTTAGGCCATAATTAGTTGGATTTTTTTCTAAATGTCCCTTCAAGCATAATGTATTTTGCAAAATACAAGATACATTTTTTCCTCATATATTTTTAATGATGTAAATATGGCTGAGCACAGAAAATCAGACGGAGAAAAAAAATCTTTTTATGTTTTTCTGCATGCGCGGCATTAATACTTTTAGTTAAAACAATAAGATGGATTCAGGGTATGAATTTATTCTTAACACTAATTTAACATCTGTACATGAACGAGGTGATCACTGAATGAAGCCAGTTAGAACGTACAGCTTCATACCAAGCCGAGTGTGAAAAAAAGAGGGTGCAGGGGAAGCCGAGGTTAAGAGGCAATTAATTTTGAAGACCAAAAAAAAAGCCATTTCTATGTATGCACATCTATATTTACTGTGTTTAGAAGAAAGAAAAATAAGGCCATTAATCACAAAGCTAAAATATGCACATGCATTTATTACAGGAGGGCTTTTTAACCAAATTATTTTATATCAACATTAAGCATAAAAGAGGGCCCCCGCCTATACTGATGTTTACCTTTCCTTTACTACTTTTTACCCTGTGGTAACAGAAGTAGCAGGATGTTTCAGAGCACTGAATCAAGCACAGCAAGTTTCATTAATCCCCACACTTCTGTTGTCTCTCCCTGCTTTCTTCCCTGACTACTTACCTAGCACACTTAACACTGTTATATGGACAAAGATTGTTTTCCATCCTGCCTGACCTTACTTTCAGTCAATAGCCACTGCCTTTTGTCTCAAGCTCAAAAACATCTCCCGCATTGCCCCTTCCTCACTTCTAAAATTCTAGTGCATGTCCTAATCATATTGCAACCAGCAGTAGTAGCTAGGCTTTCTGGCACACGGGGCAAAGATTCGAAATGGCGCCCCTTCTATGCTCAGGCCCCCCTTTGGTACCCCCTGATTTTCTGCACCCGGGGCACATGCCCCCCCAGCTATGCCCCTGGCGACCGACTGCCGCAACACTCTCCTCTGTGGTCTCTGTGCTCGTCTACACCTATTGTCTTGCCGAAATTAGGATGGAAGGCTGGGTCTGCTTTAACTAAATTGGGTCCACCATGCCACCATATCTGGGTAAATATATTTCCAGTGAGTTGTTTAACCTCAATCCAAACAGCCAAAGCATGTCTGCTAATTCACTACAAAACATACAATTTATAATAAAATATAGAATTCAGGGAATAGTTATAGAGTATCATAGATGCCATGGTACAATGGACAAACATAACAAACATAATGTTACAATCTCAGGCTAGATGTTACGGACCGGGTGGAGCGGACTTGGATGTGGATCCGCTTTGACTGTGGAACTGATGGCGAGTGCCGTGTCAGGGGAGCGGAGTCTAAGAGGCCACCAGTATTCACCAGAGCCCACCGCAAGGCAGGTTGGTCTTGTAGCGGCGAGTGACCCCCAGGTCGCTACCCCCCAACAGGGGCCCAGTTCCACAGTTAACCGAGGTTCAGCGTGGTGCACAGGGCCAGGCAAAAGACATAGTGAGTACAGGCAGAGGTCAGGGCTGGCAGCACAGGTTCGTGGTAAAGGTGAGTAGCCAAGGTCGGGACAGGCAGCAAAGGTTCAGAGTCGGGGACAGGCAGAGGTCGGGAGCAATCCAAAAGCAACTGATTTACAACTGGCATGGAAAGACCAAGATCCGGCACTGATGGAAAGGAAGTGACCCTTTAAATAGGGGAAGTGGATGCAGGATTGCATGACCAAACACCAATCAGTGGTGTACAGGCCCATTAAATCTCAGGAATCTGGTGCGCACTCCCTCTAGTGGAGGGGACGTGCGCGCACCTGACCATGCGAGGAGGAAGCATGGGGGGAAGGGAGACGCCTGGGAGCAGCCATGGAGGTAAGTGAAGTGCTGCGAGATGGGCGCGCAGCGCTCACCCTAACACTAGAGATACTATTCCCCCTTTTGTTGTGTATTTATTATACTTTCTTTCATCTTTTTGGAAATGTTTGTGAATGGATGTGTGATAATGTATCGTAGATTAATTAGTTGGCTTGAGGGGGAACTTGCTACGTACTTGGTCGAGTAACCTTGCCTTAAAATATCTCATTAAAATTCAGCCTGTTTCTTGTAGTATTTCAAAATAAGGCGTGTTATTATAAGGTGTGTGAGGAAACCCATACCTTGTAGACACAACTTACATCACTATCACGTTCACCTAATTACAGGTCCTACTGGACTGGCAGGGCTCTTTCACTATAACCTGTGAAGAGAGCCCTGCCAGGTAGTAATAGCCATCAATTCTAATTTAAGACAGGCCTGGTCCGTTAGAATGTCTAAGGCAAGAAGCCAGCCCAGTAGCATCTAATATAGCTGAGATGCATGGACATGTGAAAGTTTGGGGTAGGGATAATAGAGCAGCACCAGATTAGGTTATGCAATACAGGTCAGAAGGCAAATTACAAATAAGTTTCAATCAGAGTTAGCAGTAAAAATGTAATTTCACTTAGTTCAGACAGATAAGCAGGGAACATGTTGAGCCTGTTGGATTCATGCCCCTCTTTTCACACTTCCCATGTGACCCTCAAAAAAAACCAGAGGGGCTAGGCCCTTAAACCTTTATTCACAAAGTCAGACACCCCCTCCCCTTCCGCAGAATTAGTTAAAACTCCTAAAAACTATTATGGCTATAACTTTTGCTGGAAAATAATAGGAAGCTGGTTCTGGTATCAATGGGTGCTGTACACCCAACAAGTCCAATTTGAGATGGCTTCTAGCCTGAACTTTCTACAACTCGGTCCCTGTATTACCTAGACTGACTTGTGTATGGATGCATCAGGCCCTCCAGATTTTGAATATGGGTTTAACGTATGATTAATGTGGACGTGGAGCTCTAATATTTCCTCGCTCACTATCAAGTTCCCTGCCTCTGTAGCCCTCTTTTTTAGCCCCAATTTTTGTGGACATTTGTCCCTTAAAGGGACGCCGGCCGGTGTGTGTATGCCTTTGGCGTGAGTGTGTGGAGGTGTGGAATGGGGGCCTCTATTTTTAATAACAATTGCTTCTTTTAAATGAATGCAGATTATTGGTGTGTCATTTTGTATAAATATGTGTCATGTTCCATAGTGTATGTTACATTAAATTTGGATGTTATTTGGCCTAATCAGACTATGGGTGTTTAATTGTGCCAGCCCCGCAGAACAACCATTGTCTTGAGTGTGTAAGTGTTATTGAAGTTTGTTAGGTTGAGCGGGACGCCCAGAATTTAGGGCAGTGCACTACCCATATTTTATAAGGGGACGCTCCCTGGTTTTATTTTTTGCAAGAGAAAGATACGGAAAGATAGGGAAAAATCGGGAAGGATCCAGGCAGGGACAGCAGAGAAAGTGACAGGGAAATTTTTTTTTTATTTTCACTTCACTTCATTTGCCAGATCAGTTTTAAATTGCTTTTTTTGTGCTGTAACAATTCCTGGCCACTGTGCATCCCATCTTGGCAGTGGCATATTTAAGCATTTCTTATAACTCGATTAGTTTTAATTTTTTTTGTATGCTGTAAAAACCCCAGCCCACATGGGCATACTATTTCAGCACATTTGACCCTATCTGTTATACTAAATCAGCTTCTAAAGGCTCTGTTTTATTAATATATTGCATTTTGAATTGGTTTTGTGCGTCCTGTAAAATCACCAGGCCGCATGGGCATCCCAAACCAGCACATTTCACCCTATCTGTTATACTAAAGCAGCTTCTGAAGGCTCTGTTTTATTAATATATTGCATTTTGAATTGTTTTTTTGCGTCCTGTAAAAACACCTGGGCATCCCAAACCAGCACATTTCACCCTATCTGTGATACTAAATCAGCTTCTAAAGGCTCTGTTTTATTAATATATTGCGTTTTGACTTGGTTTTGTGCGTCCTGTAAAAACACCAGGCCACATGGGCATCCCAAAGCAGCACATTTCACCCTATTTGTTATACTAAATCAGCTTCTAAAGGCTCTGTTTTATTAATATATTGCATTTTGAATTGGTTTTGTGGGTCCTGTAAAAACACCAGGCTGCATGGGCATCCCAAACCAGCACATTTCACCCTATCTGTTATACTAAATCAGTTTCTAAAGGCCCTGTTTTATTAATATATTGCATTTTGAATTGGTTTTGTGCGTCCTGTGAAAACACCAGGCCGCATGGGCATCCCAAACCAGCACATTTCACCCTATCTGTTATACTAAATCAGTTTCTAAAGGCCCTGTTTTATTAATATATTGTATTTTGAATTGGTTTTGTGCGTCCTGTAAAAACACCAGGCCGCATGGGCATCCCAAACCAGCACATTTCACCTTATCTGTTATACTAAAGCAGCTTCTACAGGCTCTGTTTTATTAATATATTGCATTTTGAATTGGTTTTTTGCGTCCTGTAAAAACAGCAGGCCGCATGGGCATCCCAAACCAGCACATTTCACCCTATCTGTTATACTAAATAAACTTCTAAAGGCTCTGTTTTATTAATATATTGCATTTCGAATTGGTTTTGTGCGTCCTGTAAAAACACCAGGCCACATGGGCATCCCAAACCAGCACATTTCACCCTATCTGTTATACTAAATCAGCTTCTACAGGCTCTGTTTTATTAATATATTGCATTTTGAATTGTTTTTTTTGCATCTTGTAAAAACACCTGCCCGCAGGGTATCCCATATTGCCAATTTTCATAGTATCTGGTGCAGAGAAGCAGTATCTTTATTTAGCTTCTGCTTTTTAAAGTAAACACATTTTTTTAAGTGCCTATTGCGCATTTCAAATACATAAAAATGTCAGGCAGACAAGTGCCAGGATGTTCAAAGAGGAGTGGCAGAGGCCAAGATTCTGCAGGCAGAGGTCGCAGCAGACTAGGGGCGAGTGGCAGCAGGAGTCGCGGTGAGAGACCTGATCTGCCAGTATCTGCTAGCAGTCGTGTCTCCACCAGTAACGCATCTGCCGTGGTAGATTGGTTAACGCGGTCATCCACATCATCACAAGTTACATCTGACACCCCCAGTCTAGGGTCGGTAGGTTCCTCTGACACAACCCTGAGTTGGCATGGCCGAGAGCAGTCCCTGTCCTCCCATTGCCTCTGTCCTACTCCGTTCCATCCCCCAACGATGTATCCTATGCTTTGGGTTCAGCTCCACTCTTTAGTGAGGAGGACGATCAGATAGAGGACAGTCAGCAGCTACTGCCCAGCCAAGAAATGGAGGTGGCTTCCTTCGCTAGGCAGACAAATAGTGATGTGGAGAGTGGCGTGGGTGTTGTTGCGAGCGTTCCAGCTCCTGCGCCAGACACTGTTGAGGAAACCGAGAACATCAGTGACGTGCAGCCACAACTCGGTGATGATGATGATGATGAAGCTGATCGCATTTGGGAGCCGGGTGCAGAAGGGGCTTCATCCTCATCATCAGGAGAAGAGGGACGCAGGTTGCCCCGGAGTCAGCAGCTGAGGCAGCAAGGTGTTAGCAGCATGGTTGGCAGTCAGCATGGGGGCAGAATTGTAAAGCCTGGAACCAAACGGGGCCAGGGCGGGGGTAGAGCACCTGCTGCGCAGCAGGCTACCTTATCGGGAGGTAGTGGAGCAGGGATTCCTGGAGTTGGCGACAGTAGCAGTGAATCAGTGCGGGCTGTTAGTGGGAAAAGTAGCTACTCGGCAGTGTGGCAGTTTCTCCTCAAGCATCCGCAGGAGGGTAACATGGCCACATGCAAGATATGTAGGCAGAAGGTGAAGCGTGGCCATGGCCCAAATGTTGGCACCACGGCCCTGCGTCAACATATGATGCGTCACCATAAAGCGGCCAGGGAGAACCGAGGCTCCGAAGAGGTGGTCCAGCCTGCTTCCTCACCAAGTGGCACGCCGCTCCCAATTTCTGTCAGCCAAGGCTCCAGCACCTCAGCCGAAGGCAGCTGTGCGTCATACCCATCCTCTGTTGCTCCAGATGTTCCTGCTCCTCCTCCTCCTCCAAGTCATGCATCCCGCCAGCAATCCATCAGCGAAGCCATGTCCAAGAGACAGCAGTATGTGCCCACTCATCCTACGACGCAGAAGCTGAATGTGCTCCTGTCCAAGTTGCTGGTGCTGCAGTCGCTCCCTTTTCAGGTGTTGAACTCTGCACCTTTCAGAGAACTGATGGCTTGTGCCGAGCCGAGGTGGAGAGTCCCAAGCCGTCATTTCTTTGCCAAGAAGGCAGTACCAGCGCTGCACACTTTTGTTGAACAGAAGGTGGGCCAGTCCTTGAGCCTGTCAGTGTGTAGCAAAGTGAATTGCAGCGCCGACGTCTGGAGCTGTAACTACGGTCAGGGACAGTACATGTCGTTTACGGCCCACTGGGTGAATGTGGTCCCTTTGCAGCAGCAGCAACTTGGACAGGTCACGCCGCTTCGGCCTCCGTGCTCCCTGGCCGTTGTGCCTGTTACACCGTGTGACTCGGCCGCCTAATCCTCCACCATCTCCTCACCCTCCACTGTAGGCTCAAGTGTCAGTGCCCCTCCAGCCTACCATGTGTGCAGGGCACGGAGGTGTCACGCTGTGCTTCACATGGTTTGTCTTGCCGAACGGAGTCACACAGGGGAGGAACTGCTTAAATTTATTCATCAAGAAATCCAAACATGGCTTACTCCAAGAAAACTGAAAATGGGAACCATGGTTACCGACAATGGGAAGAACATTTTGTCTGCGCTGCGACAAGGAAGGCTGACCCATGCGCCCTGCATGGCTCACGTCTTCAATCTGGTTGTGAAGCGGTTTCTGAAGTCTTCCCCCCATCTGCAAGACATCCTAACAACTTCAAGGAAACTTTGCATGCACTTCAGCCACTCATACACCACCAAGCACACCCTTCTTGAGCTACAGTGTCAGAACGGTAGCCCCCAACATAGTTTGATTTGCGATGTTTCCACCCGTTGGAATTCCACCCTGCATATGTTGGACAGACTATACGAACAGAGAAAAGCCATCACTGATTTCTTGATGATCCAAGCGGATAGGGGGACTCCCCTGTGTAACTTCAATGTCAACCAGTGGCAGCTCATACGTGACACTTGCCGTTTGCTCAGGCTCTTTGAGGAAGCCACTTTATTTGTCGCCAGGATTACGGGATGAACGGCGTGATTCCACTGCTTCATGTACTACAGCACATGTTGGAAACCATGGCTGGTCAGGGCACTGGAGACATGGCGTCTACATCTTACGGCCACATGAACCCTGTTGGAGCTGAAATGGAGGAGGAGGAGGAAAAAGAGGAGGAGTAGCACAGTGCACAGTTTAGGCAAAATGGCTGGTTTATCTAGTCAGCGGACAGGAGAGGAGGAGCAGGAGCAGCCAGAGGAGCTAGAGGGTTGTGAGGAAGGCGAGACAGAGGACCCAGACACACCGTGGCAGTATGCAGTGGAGCTGGAGACAGGTAGTCCCTCCGAGTCACTTGCGCAAATGGCAGGAAGCATGCTTACGTGCTAGTGACCCCAGAATTGTTTCCATTTGTCAGCGGGATGACTTCTGGCTCTCCACCTTATTGGACCCTCACTTCCGGCACAAAATGGGGGCATTTTTTAAACCCGCCAAGAGGGAGGACAAACTGACCTACTACAAAGACATTCTACGTAGTTAGTTGGCCGATGCCTATCTGCGCCATGGTCCATACTCTCGCAGGTCTGACTCGGGGGGACCTCTGCGCTCACCTTCCACTGCCATGGCTGCTGGGGGGGTTGGCAGGAGCAGCAGCAGCAGCTCCATCAGCAGCAGCCTCAGTCTTCAGTCGCTAATGAGTAGCTTTCTACACCCGCATAGTGAGTCTACTCATGAGCAGCAGGAAGACCTGGAGCAGGACCTGAACCAGCAGGTCATGTCATACCTTGACATGACCATGCCAACACACCTTGAGGTTCCGCTGGACTTCTGGGCAGCCAAACTTGACTTGTGGCCGCAGCTAGCTGAGTTTGCCCTGGAAAAGCTGTCCTGCCCGGCAAGTAGCGTGCCATCTGAGCGGGTGTTTAGTGCAGTGGGGGCCATAGTTACGGCGAGGAGAACTCGTCTGTCAACTAAAAATGTGGAGAGATCCACCTTTGTGAAAATGAATCAGGGATGGATCAGCCAGGATTTCCACCCACCAATGGCTGATGCATGCGACTAGATTCAGCATGGTGCCACGTTTTACACTTTCCAAATGGTGCAAAACATATTTATGTCTTTAGGCCAATTTTTGGGCTCCTGCTGATGCCAACGTCAGGGTGTGACTTTCAGCCAAATTTTGGCCTCCTGCTGCTGCTGCTGCTGCCAACTGCAGTGTGTCTTTAGGCCAATTTTTGGGTTCCTACTGCCAACTCTCTTTCAAGCTATGTTTGGGCTCCTGCTGCTGCTGCAACTCCAGGGTGTTATTCAGCTATTTTTTGGGCTCCTGCTGCCAACTCCAGTGTGTCTTTCAAGCTAGGTTTGGGCTGCTGCTGCTGCTTGCAACTCCAGGGTGTCATTCAGCTAATTTTTGGGCCCCTGCTGCCAACTCCAGTGTCTCTTTCAAGCTATGTTTGGGCTCCTGCTGCTGCTGCTGCTTGCAACTCCAGGGTGTCATTCAGCCAATTTATGGGCTCCTGCTGCCAACTCCAGTGTGTCTTTCATGCTAGGTTTGGGCTGCTGCTGCCGCTGCTGCTTGCAACTCCAGGGTGTCATTCAGCCAATTTTTGGGCTCCTGCTGCCAACTCCAGTGTCTCTTTCAAGCTATGTTTGTGCTCCTGCTGCTGCTGCTTGCAACTTCAGGGTGTCATTCAGTTAATTTCTGGGCTCCTGCTGCCAACTCCAGTGTCTCTTTCAAGCTATGTTTGGGCTGCTGCTGCTGCTTGCAACTCCAGAGTGTCATTCAGCCAATTTTTGGGCTCCTGCTGCCAACTCCAGTGTCTCCTTCAAGCTATGTTTGGGCTGCTGCTGCTGCTTGCAACTCCAGGGTGTCATTCAGCCAATTTTTGGGCTCCTGCTGCCAACTCCAGTGTCTCTTTCAAGCTATGTTTGGGCTCCTCCTGCTGCTGCTTGCAACTCAAGGGTGTCATTCAGCCAATTTTTGGGCTCCTGCTGCCAACTCCAGTGTGTCTTTCAAGCTAGGTTTGGGCTGCTGCTGCTATTGCTGCTTCTGCTTGCAACTCCAGGGTGTCATTCAGACAATTTTGGGCTCATGCTGCCAACTCCAGTGTCTCTTTCAAGCTATGTTTGGGCTCCTGCTGCTACTGCTTGCAACTCCAGGGTGTCATTCAGCCAATTTTTGGGCTCCTGCTGCCAACTCCAGTGTCTCTTTCAAGCTATGTTTGGGCTCCTGCTGCTGCTGCTTGCAACTCCAGGGTGTCATTCAGCCAATTTTTGGGCTCCTGCTGCCAACTCCAGTGTGTCTTTCAAGCTATGTTTGGGCTGCTGCTGCTGCTTGCAACTCCAGGGTGTCATTCAGCCAATTTTTGGGCTCCTGCTGCCAATTCCAGTGTGTCTTTCAAGCTAGGTTTGGGCTGCTGCTGCTTGCAACTCCATGGTGTCATTCAGCCATTTTTTGGGCTCCTGCTGCCAACTCCAGTGTCTCTTTCAAGCTATGTTTGGGCTCCTGCTGCTCCTGCTGCCAACTCCAGGATGTCTTTCAGCCAATATTTGGGCTCCTGCTGCTGTCAGCTCCAGGGTGTGTTTTTCAGGCAATATAGGGGCCCCTCATAGTGATGCCACCTCAACTCTCTGCAATTGTGCCGCTCTGTGATTCTAATAGCGATGCCTCTGATCTGCATGTCATAATTATTTACAGTATTATTTCACTAACCCAGCACGCATCCTATGCGTGTTACAGCAAGGCAGAGTGGTTTAAAACCCTATTGAGGCTCTAGGAAGCTCAGAAATATCCGTTTTTAATAGTGATTCGTCGCGAATAAATTCGGACCGAAGCGAATTTTGTGGGAAAATTCGGCGAATCAGCCGAATCAAATTTTTCAAAAGTTCGCTCATCCCTAGTGACATTCTCAGGCTTTTTTCACCTAAAGTGAGTTTTTTAATACCAAGATAATTTTGTTAGCTGTTTGAACTATATACAAAGGATTTCAGGCCTCTCAAATGTAAATCTCAGGTAATCTTTTTGCACTTAAATACCTTGTTTTCTCCTTCAATGACAAGTATGTCACACAAGGCTCATGGTAATTTTTCTCTACTAAAAGAAATTGGAATAAAATTAATTAAAAAAATATATAGACATCCAATTCACTACTTATACTACCAGGCAGAAAATATTAAAGCCATTGAACTACACAGTGCATAAATGTAAACTTTAAACCATTCAATTACTGCAACTTTAACCCTGTTAGTGCCAGAGGGGGGCTGTCTACCGCTGCAATAGCATACCCTCGGGCAATGACTGGGTTAATCCTGAGAGACAAGAAGATAAACACAAGACAAGTCCCTAGGTCGCATTCAGAAAGCTCCCTTATGTTATTACCAGGCAGAAAACTCTTTAAGTGCCATTTTCAGATGTTAAATCATCGTTCTCGCAGCACATATCCTTCAGGCTCCCACGGGAACAATATCTAAAGACAGCATGCTAACAAATTCAATCCAGTAAACAGGCATTCTCCCAGCTCTCTTGCTCTCTTGTTGTCTCGCTACCTTTGTGTTCCAGTTCCCAGTCCTGTCATCCGTTCTGTCTCTCGGCTTTGAAGTTAAAGACTGAATGAGTGTTGTCATCTATTATCCAGAGTGTACAAGTACGATTATAAATAAAAAATAAAAGGGACTTCTCACTACATTGCTTTTGCATTAGTCACCGAGGATCTCGGTTACCTCCATTACCCTACAGACGTTGCAGTCAACACAATATTGCAATTTTTATTTGTCATTCCAAGCTACCGTGAAGAACGCGACAATCGTGTACATGCTTATGACAAAAAGTTTGAAGGAACTGGAAATAACTTTCTTCTGTCTTTGGGTAAGGCTGATCTGTTTGGCCATACAGTTATATACATAATCAAGTTTAAAGCCCAACTTCAGGGAATTGCAATCCTACTTTACCTTTTCAACATCCTGTTAGTCAAATTAAGGAAAGGCATTACTTGTTAATTTTTCTGCTTATACATTATTGGTGTTCAGGGATGCCTGCTCACTATTTAAATATAGGAAATATTCAAAACATAAGCAGAAACTCCACCTATAAACCACATGACCAAAGGTGCGAACCTGTTTGGTTGGTCAATTACTGTGCAGCAGGTGCACAAATAACCCTACAGGTGCAAAACAGATGAATTTCCTGCCTCTATTCTGGGCATTAAGTGCATAATTGCAGGTGGAATTTTAATTTGGGGGATGGGTGACAGCACCTGCTGTGGGGTAAAGGTTGGTTGAAAATAAAAAGCTAAACTTTTGAGATTTTTTTTGCTTCAGATAATACTATGGCGAAAACAGTTAATTTGCATGGCTCCGCCTACTGCCAAAAGCCAAATTCTAAGAAAGAAACGTTTGAATTTGGTTTTAGATATGATGCGGCAGAACAGAGAGGCAAACCATCTTAAGGTGATAACCAGGTTGGGCTTGAAATCATGGGCTAAAAGAGACCAAAAAGCCCCTTATTCGAGGGAATAAGGTAAAAAGTCTTGAAACAGAAAGTATTTACATGGCACAAACAGACGAAGAGTGACAGTATTACCCATGATTAATAATGAGTAGATGGAGCCAACTATATCAAACCAAACATGACTATATCCCCAAGGCTCTTTGGTTTCAGTGGTCTCAAGTCTTGTCCCACCCCCCATACAGCAATTAACCTCCAGTTGTGTGCTGATGAGGGCCAAAAACAGGTGCCCACAAGTAGGGGGTTGATGGCTGTGTAAATGTTTAAAGTTATACCCAAGCATTGCATGCTAACCGCCTTGGTATTTTCTTTATTTTTATGGCCTACCCATTAGGAATCATGGCTAATCCTGTAATTCTTGGTCTGCATATGCCATGTAAATACTTTCATTTTTAAGAAAGCAGCCTTTACCAACAGGGTGGGGGAAAGTCAGGTGTGGGCCACTTAAATCGACTTCTAAAGGGCATTTCATTTCTGTCTGTGATAGCCAAACAGCAAGCTAATCTAATAAAAAAATAGATCTACCTACTGACTTTTCATGCCATAATTATCTTTTTTATAAACCCTAGACAGAAATATGAGGATTTCCCTGAAATGGGATTTTGACTCTTTTCCACTTATAACTTATATGTAGTGTTTTCTCATACAGTAAATAGTTGTTACAGGTTCTTATAGTACAACTCAAAGTCAACCAGACAGTTCATGTGAACCTGAAAGCCTCATGGTCAGCCAGTGCTACCATCGGATTCACCATTCTCATAATATAATTCTGTTCTACCATCCACACCATCTATGTGGGTGTTCATTTACATTGTTGAAGGATGATCACTCTGGCTGCTGTTAAAGCAATTGTAAAGTTTCCCAATATAAGTACCTCCTCACTCTCCCCCGACTTTCAGCCTCCTCCCAGGGGCGAGCCTGTTCCCACAGCAGCAACTGCACATTTACACCCTCCTCTCTGAGCAGAACAGAAGCATCTTGAACCTCAAAGGTCTATGAGTAGTGGTGCAGAGAGCTTGAGCAGGGATACCATTGCTGTGCAGCCTCACTATGGACACTCCTGGGACTGTCATGGGAATGAGCTTGCTGCTGGGACCAGAGGAGTTCACTTTTAACCCTGTCAGATATTTCAAGCAGTTATATATTCCTCCCAGGTTGGGCACGTTCCTTTTTGTTTTACAGTACATTGAGGTTATTAGCTCTTTCTTCATAAAAGAAATCTTGTAGCTAAATATGTTTTATTAAATCCTTACCCTACTCTAGCCTCTAGAGGTCAGTATGCATATCTAGTCACGCTTGATCTCCTCAACCACAAAGATGCCAACTGAATTCACTCCTCCTATTGAGACATACAGTTACTTTGATTTTGTTTTGTTTTTCAACTTGCACTTTATTGGCCACTAACTGCTACAGAACACATTGGCCACATCCGTACAGAAAGATGCCAGGCTGTGATAATGTCTGAACTATCCAATTGTTACACTGGCTCTGACTCATACCACAACCATCACCCATAGTTCTTTATGCTCTTTTCCCCTCTACCAACCTAGCATTAGGCAAGTGCTGTTTAAAATTATAAAGCTTTAAATCATGATTCTTCAACACCTGATAAAGCATTTAACCCTTTCAGTGCCAAGCACGTAGATTCTACGTGCTCGCTTCTACTCCACTTAAGTGCCGAGCACGTAGAATCTACGTGCCTGACTTTCCCCCCTGCTAGTTAAAAAAAAAAAAAAAATTAAAAATACTCACCTGACCCCTCGTTGGATCCGGCCGGGTCTCCTCTTTAATTCCGGGAGAGCCCCCGGAATAGCGCCCCCCCCCCCAGCTTCGGCAGCAGCAGCTGCTAACTGTAGGCTCCCCAGGCTCTCTTTTCCAAACACCCGAGCAGACTGTCATCGCAGATCGCCGGGAGACAGAGGATCGGAGGTGAGTAAAGTAAAAAAAAAAAGATCATTTTTTTTTTCTTATGTGTCTGTGTCTTTTTTATTTAACCCCTTGTGAACTGGTAAGGGGTCCATGAGACCCCTTATACCAGTTCACAAGGCTGGGCTAGCCGCAGCGGGTGAATTGCCATTAACCCCCGGCACCCCTATTACCTGCCTCCCCAAAGCCCGGGGGGGGGGACAGAAGAGCCCGGGCCCACACAGGCTATGTGGGCTCGTAGGCTGCAGGGTGGGGGGGCCACAAAAGCTGGCCCCCCCACTCTGTTCCTACAAGCCCCCATAGCTGGTCCCGGGCTGGTAATGCTGGGTAAGGGGGACCCCATTTCATTTTTTTTCGGATTTTTAAGGGTTTTTAACCTGGGAGGGGGGACCCTATGTCATTTTTTTTTTAAAATTAACTCCTTATGTTCTGTCGCCCAGCAGCTAAAAAAGGCTTCCAGCTGCAGCAGGAGAGCAGAAGCCAGATTGATCAGCGTGGGACACAGGGATGGATGGGAGGTAAGTATTAAAAAGTTAATAAAATATTTTTTCTGCTTGTTTCCGTGTGTTTTTTTACACTTAACCCCTTGTGAACTGGTAAGGGGTCCATGAGACCCCTTATACCAGTTCACAAGGCTGGAGGCTGGCCGCTAGCAGGTGACTTGTCACTAACCCCCGGCACCCCAATTACCTGCCTCCCCAAAACCCGGGGGGGGGGGGGGAAGAAGAGCCCAGGCCCACATAGGCTATGTGGGCTTGTAGGCTGCGGGGTGGGGGGCCACAAAAGCTGGCCCCTCCACTCTGTTCCTACAAGCCCCATAGCTGGTCCCGGGCTGGTAATGCTGGGTAAGGGGGACCCCATTTCAATTTTTGGGGGATTTTTAAGTGTTTTTAACCCTTAAAATTCCCCAAAAAATGGATTCCCCCCCCCCTCCCGCCATGTTATAAAGTGCTATTTTCAGTTTGGGGGGTCTCCTGGGCAAGAATGGGGGGGCTACCGATACATTTGTGGTACCGTTGTAATCGGGAGAAATTGGGATTTCACATGCAATATGGTTTTCTCTAATAAAGTCAATGTTTTATTTAAAATAAAGGCGACAATTGTCTAAAAATATGTATTTATTTATTTTTACACAAAAATATAAAAATAAACAGTAGAAAAATTACAAACAAAACATGTCATGTTCAAGCCTAAACTCTGCTGCAAAATATATATCTATAATTTTCCTGGAAATTCCAGCAAAAATCACGGTTAAACATGGCGCAGAATGGGGAAAAATGACCTGTCAACAGAGGGTGACAAAACTTCAAGTAGGTTGGCAATTAAAAGGCTTAATAGTACCTATGCATGTTGGGTATTGTTCTGCTCGGGAGACCTTGCTCTTTCAGATTTAGCTTGTTTTTTCTTGTTTGCATATTTATATTTTAGGAAAACATGTTATTTATTCAGTTTTTTAATTCATTTTTTTAGGGAAACCCTGTGCAACCTAAGACTTCTTTGAGGGATTACTTCCAGAAAGGTGAGCCTACTACAACAAGCTGGGTACTCTTAGAAAGCTTAACATGTGTACTTTCAGGGAATATATATTCAGGGTTTATAGGGGATATTCCAAATGTAAAGGGTTGTTTTGGTTGAAAAATTGCAAGTGCGCATTTTGTCTGCAGAGCTGAAAGTTACGCACATGCTTTACTTTGGGGTGTTTGCCAACTCTTCCCTTGACAGTACCTATGCATGTTGGGTATCGTTCTGTTCGGGGGATGTTGCTTTTTGAGATTTTACTTGTTTTTTCTTGTTTGCATATAGTTTTTTTTAGGAAAATGTGGCTTGATTCTTCCTTTTTTTTCATTTTTAGGGAAACTTTGTGCAACCAAAGAATACATTGAGGGATTACTTCCAGAAAACTAAGCCCACATAAACAAGCTTGGTACGCCTAGAAAGCTTGAGGTGTGTACTTCCAGAGAATATATAGTTTGAGGGGGGTATTTTAAATGTAAATGGTTGTTTTTCTGAAAAACTGCAAGGTGCGCATAGCGCATAGCATAGTTGTATTTTATCTGAAAATCTCCTAAAGCTCTTTTTCAGTTTGGGGGAGACTCCTGGGCAGGAAAGGGTGTCTATCAATACATATGTGGTACCACTGTGACTGGGAGAAATTGGGGTTTCGCACACAATAAAATTTTATTGACAAACTTACATTTTTTATTACAAAAAAACACTACAAATTGCAAAAAATAGATTTTTTTTATTTTTTTTGCACATATTTCACCAAAAAGTATTGAGAATACACTAAAAAAAGGCCAAACAAGAGATTTCATGTTGAAACCCAGACTCTCTTGAAAAAAACAATATATAATTTTCCTGGGAAATCCCTGGAAATCCTTTCAAAAATCACAGTTGAACATGTGTAGCGCAAAATAGTGAAACATTGTCTTGCAATAGAGGGTGACAAAAGCTGCAGGTAGGCTGGCAGCGAAAGGGTTAAATGGCACATACAGACCAAGAATAACATGATAACCCACGATTCCTACTGAGTAGGTGGGACCATGCAAATCATCTCGTTGTCTACCTTTGCTTTGCCAAATGCTCAGAAAACAGTGAGTGTGCAATGGTTGGCTATAGTTTTTAATATTTACACAGGCATCAAATCCTAATTGTGGACTTTGGACCTCGTTAGCCAGGCTGGAGGTTGATCACTGTATGGAGGGTGAGGTTTGAGAGTGTCATATCAGAGGCACAAGCCACCTTAGGGGCAGACCCCCATATTCAAGGGTAAATGTTATAGAGCCCTTTTTACAAACGAGCATTTATATGGCACCCGCTTGCTAAGAATTATGGGTAACCCTATTGTACTTTGCCTCTATGAGCCATGCAGAAGAAAACACAAAAGCAAGTATGAAGACCCCAATCATGTAGCAAATAGCAATGTGATACTTAAAGGTCAATGTGGATATTGCATTAATTTAAGATAGCTTAATCCCTTTAAACTGAAAGTACTGAGTACAGAGCCCTCAGTCAATGTGCTGTCAGATTAGTGTTTGCTTCATTCTGATTGGTTCTCAGATACTATTACATTTTTCTCTACCTTGCTAAACGAGCCCTGAAAAGCTTTGAGCTGGGTTTTTTTCTGCTTAACTGGCAAAGAATACACCAGGACCTGGTAGGGTGAGAGAGATTCAGGTATGTTATTCAAAGCAGAATAAACACAGTAAAACTTCCCTGTCGCTCTGACATTCGGTAACAGCTGTAAAAGGCACCTGGAGAAAGTTTACACTTAAAATCTTCATGCTCCACGTACCCAAACACAACAACAATCAGGGTGGAACTAATCTGAGAAAAATGAAAATACTTGAGGCATCAATTCATACCATTGATGGCGATAAATGGGTGATTTGTAATGTACTGGAATGTAAGAGTTAGTTGAATATGTGCTCTGCCAATATGAAATGAATAAGAATTGGGTGTGAACATACACAGTTGTTCTCTAGTAGTTGCCCTGTAGTTATTTGGCACTGAACTCTTGAGTGTGACTGTTCACACTACCATAATCTTCCCTGAACAAAAAAAGTGAGTACCTAATGATTGCAAGGCAAACACTCATGCTTAACTCTATAGAGAACCCATCATCATCAGAAGTAAAATCTATTGCTTGGGGGCAGTCTGCAACATAGGGGCAATCCGCTATGTCTTCCCCTGCCACAAACCCAGGACTGGGCACCAATGTACGTACAATTCCACATTCCAACATCTCATCATGACTTTCAGCTACACAGACGTACCACATCTGCAAGCCTGTTCAAGCAGGACTGCGCCCACACAGATGCACCATAGTGAGCATTACCATTTCTGCAAAGGCTAAAGAAGGTTTCTAACAGACCACAAATTACAAAAATGCTTTTAATGAAGTGAGGAACATATTAATTTTATAATCAACAGCATCATCTTATGTGTTGTGACAGTGTTCCCCAGCCCTCTCCTCAAGAGCCAACAACAGGACATGTTTTGTAGATCACCACCTAGCTGTCTCTTTAGCTCTGAGCACTAATTACTCCACTTGTGCATTTGTATGGAGCTCTGCAGAACTTGGCCTGTTGATGGCTCTTCAGGAGAGGGTTGGGGAGCACTGTGTTGTGATGTTGATGTTTTCAAAACCATCTAATGAAACTAGTACAATTTACCAAAATGCACACAAAACATGAAAGGAACAACTTTAATCTCACATAAAAAAAAAAAATACCCAAACAATTACACAGGGTTAATTCAGAAACTGCCGTATTAGGTGTTGCCCTTAGAAATGATAAACTTGACTTCCCGCAACATGGCCTCTGCTCATTCACTTCACTTAACCTTGTACTATGTAATTTCCTTGCATTTGCATTACAGTTTGTAAGTCTGCATTGTGCGACACTGTGCATAAGACATGCAGAAACAATGCAATAATATCACAAGGGTTTCCTTTTTTTTTATTTCTCGTCCTACCGCTAAAGCTTCCCTTTATTTAACAGCAAAATGACATTTTACGCACAATTTTCCTCGTAGTACGAAGACGTATACTGTGCCCTTCAGTGAATATAAAATTGATATTATCATCTTTTCGTTTAGATCTCACTACTTAACCTTGAGATTAAAAGTTATTAGACATGAATGACATCCCATCATCCCATCATCTTGTGTCTGATAGAATTCCTAAATGATCAGTGAAACATTCTTTGACGTTTTCTTTAAAAAAAAAACACAAAATTTCGAGGAAGTGGAGTACTTCAGTGATATATATTATTTTTTACAAACAATTGTTTCTGCTTGATAAATCTGGTTGATATTGTTTGCAATAATATTTTTAACTTATTTCAATTAAAACGGGGGGGGGGTGTTAAAAAAAAAAATTAAAATAATCTGTAAAAAAAAAACCTTAATAGTGGTTCCCAGATAATACTCCTCTATTAGGGACCCTCAAGTCATAAAAAGGTGAGCATCCCAAGAAGAGGTGTCCTGTTCTGCATTTCAGAGGGGGAACCCCACCTCAAGAACCTCACTGACTGGCTCAGACACATGGTGCTGCACAGCCTAGTGGGCACACAGAAACATGCGATTACAGAGGATAGGGACTGGGCGCCCTCCACTGGCATGTGGAGTGGGACATCTCTCTTTGGGATGTTCCGCTCCCCTGCTGCCTAGTTCATTCACATACGCTGCCGACTGCAGCAACTACCTATGCTGGTGCTCTGTTCAAAACAATGATTTATATTGTGCAGTAGTATGCACAGCCGAGAGCTCTGAGAGATGCCCATGCATTCGCCATGTGAATGGCGGAAAGGTAAGTCGTGTGGGCAACCTAGGGCTTTTCACAAAGCAGAGCACCCCAAATGGGTAAGCCTCAGGTAAAAGGACCTATCACCGGGATAGTGAAAATCGACAGCACGATGTAAGTTTCCCAGTTCCCCAGCACCTGAGACGTGGAAGTTCTACAAGTGTAGATGCAAATTATTTTTAATGTAGGCTGCATTTCCAAGCTTTTAAAATATATCCCCCATTTAAGTGGTCATAAAGTAAAATAACATTAAATGCTTTAAAGAAGTATAATCAAGTCAGCCACTTCCTCCTTCATTGCAAGGCTGCCAATCATCTGACTTTCAGGGACCAATCAGATTTGCCAAGAGGGCTTGCACATCAAACCGCAGAATGATATGTATGGATAGACAATTGTAGATGCTTGACTGTTTGTCTGTGGCTTGCACATCAAACCTAAATGGTTGCTAACGATCACATGATACCAATTTTTGCCATAGAAGTGAAAGAGGAAGTGATGGCATGACTTTACTATTTACTTAACTACTATTGTGAGGGTGTGGTTTACACATGGCGGCATGAGGAGAGCTTCTGCCCGCCTGCAACTGGTCTTGCATATTGTGGGTTCACCTGGCATTGCAGACCCCTTTGTTTCAGCTATGCGTTCTGCTAAGAAGAAGAGGAACACGAAATTCGCCCACACACAGTGGTCCATTTCCCCTGCCAGCAACGGAAGATTCAGCCCCGACCCGTGCAGCCTGGTGGGATCGTGCACATCTCACCACATCTGCCAGGATCAAAGTTCGTGTCTCCTGATCCCTAAACTGAAGCAGGAAATAATAGCAATGGGACAAGCCATTCCTACTGAAGCAGATCTGTAGGAGCTGGTCCTATGACTTGAAGGGGCCCAAACTTATTACAGTTGGATGACCATCGTAACAGGCAGAACAATCTGCGAGTTCAGGGGGTGCCTGAATTCATAAAAGGTGACATGGTGTTACAAGCTGCCCTAGAGATCTTTAATGACTTACTGTCTAACCTGTCAGATACTCACACTGAAACTGACAGAATTCATCGGGCGGCTTCACATCTGGTGGGTGATCCTCTGGCCCCTTGGGACATGCTGTCCAGTATTCACTTATTTAAAATCCGGGAGATCATCCTTTAGAAAGCCTGGGAGACTGGCTTAACTTCAAAACTCCTTTACCGCTGCCCCGGCTGGCCCCTAGACGATGGGGTCGCAGAGCAACAACGATGCTTAACTGTGCACTACTTTGTTGGCAGGTTGGATAGCCCGCTCCAACAGCTATAACTTACGCATGGGATGGTGTGGCGGGGGTTGACTTGTCGCCTGGCCCCCCTCCCCCCCCCAAGGGGGCTGTGCCTTGTCTGGCGCGGCCCCCGGCTTGTGGTTGTGGTTGAAGACATGTAACACGCCATGGCACAGGTGCAGGGTCTAGGGGCTCGGTCCGCCAGTGGCCTTCCCTGGGGGGTGGGGGGTGGGGGGAGGTCCACTGTCCGGGGGAACGTTGGGCTGTCCTTGTTTTGTAGTCTTTTCTCCCCAGAGGTCATTAATTTCCTTATGGCTCTACTCTATTACAGTGTAGTTTTTATGTTGAGTTTAATAATGATAATTTTTCGCTCCATCACTATGTTGTGTTACATTGAAAATGTTAAAGTTAAAGCAGTGTACCCCCTGGGGGCCAGAATGCGGATGTGCATACTGTTTTTCCCCTTTTTTTCATGCCATGGATCTAAAGCCCTTTATCCTAAGGGGCACTGGAGATTTACGTTATGGGGAATGTGCCCAAGGACAGGCAGGTCTCTCTCCCCCTGGCTGTACAGAACCACCCTCCCACCCTAGGTTTCCATTCCCCACTGTTGGGAGCACTCTCTTGAAGTGATGAGTGGTTATTTTGAGCAGTTTGCTCTTTAGTTTTTCGACGCAGTCAGTGAACTCTCCAGTTGAGTGTCCAGTACTTTTGTCCAAACCCCTCCCACCCCCTTCCTTCTTTCCTTGGTCCTCCCTTTGGCTATCTTTCTTCTTCCACCTACGCTTGTCTCTCTACTCCTTAACCCCCCCTTTCATGCTTACATCCCCCAAGGGAGCCACACACTGGCATGACAGAACTAACAGTCTGCTCTTTTAAAACTAGAGGCCTAAATATACCCGAAAAAAGATCTAAAATCCTATATGAATTGCATAAGCAGAAGGCCAAAATTGTGCCTCTCCAGGAAACACAATTTTTGGTGGACCACATCCCAAAGATCCACAATAGATACTAAACCTCCTGGCATTACTGTCCCAATCCAGTAGCAAAATCCAAAGGAGTTCTATAGCACTCCATAAGTCCCTCCCCTATATGATGCTTGGGACAAAACTTATTTTTTCCTTCCTGACCCAACATCTTTTAGCGGTATGGGACTGCACTGGCCGCAGACACCAACAGGTCCATAACACAGGACCTTTGACAGTTTTTGATAACCCGGCATTTGCTCCGGGGCTCCTGGCCAAAAGCTTTTTGGTGCGGAGGGCCTCCTCAAAGACTACAATGAGGGAAATCCTAAAGAATGGGGTGGTCCCCACCCTGGAGTCCCTGAGAGAAGCGGGCCCTGGGAAGCATCTGTCTTGGTTATTGTACAGGCAATTAGTGGCCTATGTGATGGCCAAAACCTGGTAGAGGCGGTGGGTCAATCTCTAACCATTTGAGCAGCTGGTCTCACAAACATCCCCAATCCCCCATGCCCTGTCTACACTCATACTACCACATGCTAGTAGACGCTACCAACTCATCTCTGCCAGGCTATTTTAGCCGCTGTGAAAGGGACCTGAACATCTTCCTTTCTGAAGAGGACTTGCTTTAACTCATATGCTCTCTCTAGCATGATGTGCCCAGGAGCATAACTGTAAGGTCCTAAAACAGTGGTACAAGTGTTCTATCGACATCAAAAAATGTGATCAATTGATCGGGATTGCCCCCATTGTGGGGCACTCTACTGTCAATATACAATTAAATTGCAGGGAATCTTAAAAGCTAACACTCCTCAAGTAGCTCTTCTTTCATTAACCCCTGGATCAATCTCCAGTTTAAAGAAGGGGTTGTTCAGGCACTTTATCACTGTCAATACCCTGTGGGACACCCACCTTCTTGGTGAGTTCACAACCCCCAATCTCCTCAGTTAGCTTCACCTATAGACAAGCCCCTTTTTGCCAGGATGCTTTAAAAGCCTTACCGGACACGGCTGTAAGACTGGGCGTTATCGTGCAAGCCGGGGTTCTATGCGGATAATCAGTCCTCACGATACACAGCGCCAAGGGAGAAGCACAAGAAGCGTCAAAGGTCAAGCCAAGGGTCAAACCGGGTAATCAGAGGGTTCGCAGTACAAGGTATGAGGAAGGAATGTAGTCGGAGTCCAGGCAAAGGTTGGTCCAGGTGGCGGTCACAGAATGGTCAGGCAAGCTAGGTCGGCAACGTTATAACAATCAGCAATCACAGGAACAAAAGCACACAGCAGAACGCTATTACGGGCAGTGAGAGAGTGAGCTGGGAACACCTTTAAGGAAGGGAAGTGGACGGGGGAACACTGGGGCTCATTGGCCCAGCTACAAACTATGGGCCAATTGCCCAATTCATAACTAGGGCGTTTTGCCCATCAGTATTATTAGGGCTCATTGGCCCTTTAAACTAATAACGGCATAAGCCGCGTTCGCATGTTGGTATGCAGCCACGAGCATAGGACCCAGGCACGGCAGCCGACCGAGGATACCGCGGGACCGGGAAGGTAAGTGTATCATGACAATCACCACATCGCAGGGTATTGGAAATCCCAAACACCCCTAAACCTTATGGATTGGGTTCAGGAGGTGGAGTCCATTCACCAAATAGAAAGTTTGGTCTCCGAGACCCAGAATACACAGGAGAAGTACAGAATAACTTATATAGGCAAAACCCTATTACATCAGGATGTTTTTTCTTTGACTGCAGGGCAACTGCGATCAACCTGCAATCTTCAGTACGACACTGCGTATAGTAACCTTTGGGTCCATTCACATTCCCGAGGCGCAAATGCAATTGCAAATGGTTGAATTGTGAAGTCTGCCTTATTTTCAGAAAGTACAAAATATTGCCTGTATACAATCACTGGAACAATAAGGGGAATTAAGGATCTTGGTTATGAAGAAAGAATAGAGGAATTACATTTATTTAGTCATGGGATGAGTAATGATTAACTTGTATAAATATATTAATGGCCAATAAAAATTTAAAAAGCTAGAATATGCAAAATCCTCTCTAAAGACAAGGAAGAACTCCCTCCATCTGGAAAAAAAAACTCCAGAGGCGATGATCGTTCTTTACTATAAGAACTGTGTATCTGTAGAATCGTCTCCCATAGAAGCTCGAGAGCTTCAGAAAAGGATTAGAGATAAACTAACATTAACTGCTACTATTAGCGGTTATGTGTAAAAAATAACCTTCCTCAACCCCAGCACTTGGTTGAACTTGATGGACGTATTACTTTTTTCAACTTTATTTACTATGTTACGAACAGAAGTGGCACATGTGACGCATGAAAAAAATGCACATACATTTTTGAACATACACTATTTGCATAGAAAATGTAAATATCAAGGGGAACGAGGCAACTTAACAGGGAACATTTCTATAAATCTTGCTATGTAATGAGCAATATGTACATGCAATATGTATGGAACACACAGACCAAAATCAACAGACTATACCTATTAATCTCGGTAGGTGGGGTTTATAAATCTCTTTTTAAAAATCATGCTTTACTTTGTGCTTGTAGTAGAATAGGAAGCTTTTCCGTCTCTTTTCGTCCACTATGGTGCCTTGCTCCTCTTTTACAGCACTCCGAAATCTTACCCCATATACATCCTCTAAAATGCTTGTGTTAATAAAGGAGGTTGTTTAAGAAGGGATAGCGCCAGGTAGTGCCTCCTAGTGGCAGGCAGCGTCTGCTGAACATTAGGCACTGCATGAAAAACCACATTTAAGAAAGTGAATCTGGTGAGCGCCTATAACAGCGCCATGTAGCGTCACATGTATTAATCAAGGCACCTCAGCGTATAGCGCCGGCACTCTAGGTTCCAGAGAGCCATGTAGTACCTGTCACTCTTTAGCGCCCCCCCCCATACATTTCAATGGGCTTTCATTAATTGTGTATAAACAGCGTGTTTGACTTTTTTGCTCAAAACATTAGGCTCGATTCAGAGACACATTCGTCTGGTCTTCCGTAGCTGTCTGTGAAAGTTTTAGTGGGTGTTTGTCATTTTTTTGCTTTTTTTCGTTCATTTTTCATTCGTACGAATGTTCGGGAAAATGTGTATATGCGCTTTCGATGAACGGAAGCAAATCGGATCATTTCCGTTAGTTCGGATCATTTTCCAAACAAAATCTGATATTTTTCGTTAGTTCAGATAACTTCCGTTGTTGGGATGGGCTTACATCTGATTCAGAGAGCTGATTTCCGACGGACCACCACCCTATAAATCCGTTTCATTTCCGATCCACTTACAGGACCTTTGAGGGCTCGAATTGCTATTGTTGAACATGTTTTGCGGCTATGTGGAGGAGTGGAGGAGCACCAAGGCATTGCATGTATCAGCATGGCCGAGGCCATAAATTGTATAGCAATGCATACCTGAATCAATACATTTCATGTATGCCTTATAGATGCATTTTAATGCTGACCTTAATTAGTCCTTAGCATGTAAACATTTATTTTCCCACACATCCATATAATTGCTATATTTTTTTACTTATGTCCTTTGTGAATTATATTTGGATTGTTGAACTTGAATCTTAATTTGTTGTAGGAGTTATTGTTTTAGTCGGTTACCTTTGCTTTGTGTAATTATTTTATATTTGGTTGTAGGAACCGCAAGATGTGCCACTCGCACAACATACAAGCAGTGTTTGGTCCAGCTATGCGATTCCTCAGTGTTCTTGCAGGGCATCCAGGGTCGTCCCATGATGCTTATATATTGCAGAGCTCCGGCTTATTTCGTCAGTTTGAGTCAGGAGAATTATCTGGTGGATGGCTCCAGGGTAAGTTTGCTCACATTCCATCAATCCATTTTCACTGTATGGCAATATAGTTGATGACTCACGTCTTAACCTATGGCTGTTTTTAGCCCTTGATGACATGTTAAACAATATTGTAGCTTAGAATGTGTATTTTATGTTAGTATTTTTTAATTCTTTCAGGGGATTCTGGATATCCACTTCTGCCCTTGCTCCTGATGCCCGTTCTTTGCCTGCAGAATGCAGGCCAGGGGTTCTCTAATCGGGCACTATGCAAAACCCGGGCGTGGTGGCGAGGGCCCTCTGGCTTTTGAAGTCCAGATTTAGGTGTTTGGACCATACGGGGGGGGGGGCACTGCAGTATGACCCCAACAAGGTTATACCAATATTTTAATTTACATATTTAACAGGGACCACACGTGCCAGAGTCGCACAACTGAGTGTCAAGGTCCTTCAGTTGGTGGGCGAGATGCAGGAGCTGCGCAACTCGTTGGGGACCACAGATGAAGAATAATGTTATGTGGCCTGCTGTTGCTATGTATTTTTGTTTTCAAAATGTTTAAAAATATTTTATGATGGAATAAAAAAAATAATGTTACAGTGTCATTTCATTTACAAAATACATTAACACAAAACTAATGGGCACAGAAATATTTAAAGAAGAATATTCACATGACCGAGAAGTGATTTGGGTAAGTTTTAGGGGGCTAAAATGGAAGAAGAACCTAACCGCAAAGTGGTTTGGGTGAGCTTTAAGGGTCCAAAAGGGAAGATGGAGGATAGTGCTAAGTGATTTAGCTAAACATTGTAGTAGAAGTGAGGGTGGCAAATATGTAGGCGAGCACTTTAATGAGTTAAGTTTGTAGTGTGCAGGCGCAAGATCGTAAGGATTTGCGTCTGGACGAATATTTATTGAAAAAGGGAAACAGAATCTAACGGGAAACGTAAAGTATTCGTGGGAGGATACGATGGGAAAAGGGCAAAAACGAAAGCCTACGTTGTAACATGTGAAAATGAAACGGAAAAGTCACGCTGGAAAATGCCATACTCGTATTCGTAATCTGCCGTACGAACGGAGGGAAACTTTACAGAAGGATTGCTATTCATGCATAGAATCGCTCGTACACTCATACGAGAGCGGAAACATTTCCAAAAAAAAACAGATCGGCACTAAAACGGAAGTTTTTTTTTGTCTCTATGAATCGAGCCTATTGTGTGACCTCTCCTGGCTGCAAACAAACACTTTTAGAAACTTTTTTGACTTTCAATATTTTTATGCAAAATTGTATTTACAGGTCTGCCACTAAAGTGTTATCCACCAGTAACAAAGCGAAAACACATGGAATGACATTGTTTTAACACTGTGACAATATGTGTTCTAAAACACTTTAATCACACAGCGTCATTCCATGTGTTTCTCTTTGTTACTGGTGGATATGTGTTCTAAAACACTTTAATCACACAGCGTCTGGCGCTCTGTGCTACAGCACACAGCTTTAGAGTGCTGAAGCTCTGTGTTTAGTGTTTTCTTGAATGTGGTGTGGAGTGCCGAGTGCCGGACACACTGAGCTGGCGCTACCTCTCCCTCGCTGCTGCGCTGTACTGTTGTTACAGCGCCCAACATACATCACATTCATCAATGTCGGCAAGGTTAATACAGCGACCGAGACGTTCTGTTACAGAGCCCGAAACCTCGCTCTAAATGCTGCTTTACAGACGCTCATCTGGCAATACCTGGCATTGGTAGTAAATCAGCCCCCACGTCTACAAGCCTGACACACATGTCCACAAGTGGGAGAAGAGGCCTGTGGTAAATTTAAAATGCTGTGCCCAAGCAATAAACGCTCACCAGCTTCTTTCTAAGCCAAAAAGTCTCTACAAATCGAGAAAGGGAAGTGCACATTTTTCTTCTGGTGCTGAATTGAGCCCTTGATTTAGCACTAGGGGAAAAATGCATTATTTTATTTTGTACAAAAAGTGCTAGTCTCTAGCTAGTGGTCAACTCAGCAAAAAGAGCAATTCCCTTTCATTCCCTTTGCACTTTTTACTCCAATGTGAAGGTTTCGCAAACTTATATAATATTATTAAAATAATATAATAAATATTAAGAAACAAAGTATAATAAAACAGCGAATTAACTGAAATTACAACTTTATACATCCACAAGATGGCGCTGGACTGCAGAGACAGAAAAGTGGCTCCTCCCGGCCCCATATATACCAGGGACCTTGGGAAATTAATTTTTTTTTAAGTTTTATTCCTGTTGATTTATAAAAAAACCTAAAATGAACAAATAAAAAATACAATTCTGTGATTACTCACCTGTAGAATTGGTATTATACGTATATAGCACGTCCTGTTCCAGAATATTCCTTACTCATGGGTAATACATCCACAAGATGGCGCTGGACTGCAGAGACAGAAAAGTGTCTCCTCCCGGCCCCATATATACCAGGGACCTCCCACAAATTCCCCAGTATTGAAAAGCAGTTAAAATGAAGCCGGGAGAACTATAACCATTATCAAATATTGAACATAAGAACAATCACCATAAAGAGGTAACTAAAAATAATGATAACAAGGGCGGGGTGGAACAGGACGTGCTGTATACGTATAATACCAATTCTACAGGTGAGTAATCACAGAATTGTATTATTCTAAGTATACAGCATGTCCTGTTCCAGAATATTCCTTACTCATGGGACATCCAATAGCAGTGTCCGTAGGTTAGGGTGGGATCCCCAAAAGTAACAGCAGACAGTTTAAACCACTGCCACCTGCAGAACTTTGCAACCAAAGGCAGCATCAGCTGAGGCCTATACATCAACCTTGTAAAACTTTGAAAAAGTATGAACAGAAGACCAAGTTGCGGCCTTGCAAATTTGTTCAACAGAAGCTTGGTGGTGAAAAGCCCAAGAGGCACCAATAGCACAAGTAGAATGAGCAGTAAGGCGGAAGGGAGGATCCTTCCCTTTAGCAGAGTAGGCCTGTATCACAGCCTAACGGATCCACTTGCTGATAGTGGACTTAGCTGGAGCCAGACCCTTCTTAGGTCCAGACGGGAGCACAAAAAGAGCATCAGTCTTCCTGAAGGATTCAGTAGCCACCAAATAGAACTTCAGAGTCCTGACCACATCGAAAGAGTGTAAAACCCTCTCCTTAGAGTTACTAGGATTAGGACACAGAGAAGGCAAAACAATGTCCTGATTGAGATGAAAATCAGAAACAACCTTAGGCAGAAAATCTGGCATAAAACGAAATACCACCTTGTCCTGGTGTCTCTCAAAGTAAGGGGGTTTGATGGAAAGCGTCGCCAACTCAGAAACAGGCCTAACAGAAGTAATAGCCACCAAAAAGACTACCTTAAGCATAGGAATGGACAAAGGGGCCCCCTGCAAGGGCTCGAAGGGAGACCCCTGCAGGGCAGATAAGATCAAGTTCAAGTCCCAGACTGGTAACATAGGCTTACGTGGGGGACGCACGTGAGTAACCCCCTGGAAGAAGGTCTTGACCAGGGGATGCTGAGCAAAAGATCTTTGGAAGAAAATGGCCAAGGCAGAAACATGACCTTTCAGAGTACTGAGCTGAAGACCCAGATCCAAACCATGTTGCAGAAACTCCAGAATCCTAGGAATAGAAAACACACAACAGGGAAGTGACTTAGACTCGCACCAGTCAATGTAAGTACTCCAAACCCTATAGTAGATGGAAGAAGAGGACCTTTTCCTAGCCCTGATCATGGTATTAACAACTGAGGCAGGCAGCCCCTTTTCCATCAAGATGGAGGTTTCAGCAGCCAGGCCGTCAAAGCCAGCGTTTGTAAATTGGGGTGGCGTAGGTGCCCCTGAGTGAGCAGATCTGGAACCCGGGGCAGGGCGTACTGATCTACTGCCAGCTGCACGATGTCTGCGAACCACACTCTTTTTGGCCAACAGGGGGCCACCAGTATGGCTGGCACCCCTTCCTGAGCTATCTTGCACAGCACCCTGCCCAGCAGGGGAAACCAAAAGCCCCCCCAACCTGTCAGACTGGCATCCGTGGTGACAGTCTCCCAACAAGGGGCCAGAAAGGATTTGCCCCCCAGCAGGTTCCTCGGGTCCAGCCACCACGATAGAGACCGCCTGGCCAGAGGGGACAGGACAAACACCTGATCCAAGGACACGGGTCCCGATCCCATACTGACAAGAGGTGAAGCTGAAGAGGCCTCATGTGAAACTGAGCATATGGAACCGCCTCAAAGCAGGACACCATCTGGCCCACCAGCTGCATTCCCTGCCTGATGGACAGATGAGGACAAGACAGAAGGAGCTGCGCTTGCTCTTGAAGACCCTCCACCTTCTGCTGAGGAAGAAAGATCTTGACCTGAGATGAATCCAGAATCATTCCCAGAAAGGACTTCACCATGGAAGGAGACAGGGAAGATTTGGGGTGGTTGATCACCCAGCCGAATGACTCCAGTGTGGACACCACCCGCTGGGTATCCAGCTCTGCCTGTTGCAAGGACTGAGAAGCGACAAGCATGTCGTCCAAGTAGGGAAGAATGCGAATGCCCTGAGATCTCAGCAGAGCCATCACTCCTGCCAGCACCTTGGTGAATACCCTGGGAGCCGAGGTGAGACCGAAGGGCAAGGGCACAAATTGGTAGTGCTGATCCTCCAGAGCGAACCTGAGGAATCTTTGATGACCTGGAAAGATTGGTGATGTGAACATAAGCATCCTTGATGTCTACAGAGGTCATGAAGTCCCCTGGGCGTAGAGAATTCACAGCGGAGCACAGAGTCTCCATGCGAAAGTGTCTGAATCTGACAAATTTGTTGAGAAGCTTTAAATCCAGGATGGGTCTGATGGACCCGGCTTTTTTGGGAACAGTGAAAAGATTGGAATAGTAGCCTTTGCCCCTTTCCTACAAGGGCACCCGGCAAATGACTCCCAATTCCAGAAGGCCTTGGACAGCAAGGGACAGACCCTGAGCTGACAGGGGGTTTTGAGCTAACCGGGATCTGATTAATCTTGGGGGCGGCCAGGCTGCAAACTCTATCTTGTAACCAGAGGACACTACCTCCTGAATCCACCGGTCTGAGACATGATGCCTCCAGACGTGAGCAAAGAGCCGAAGCCGTCCCCCCACCTCGATGGGTGAGGGCGCCCCTTCTTGCCTGAGGGGGCTTGGGGGAGGGCTTAGGCTTGGGACCCCAGGAGGGACCAGGGCGGCCACGTCCTCTGCCCCTGCCCCAAAAATCTCAGCGGGCTCCAGCAAAATAGCTCCGGAAGGAACCACGGAAGGAAGGAAGAAAGGCACCTGAACCCCGAAAGGACCGGGGCTGCCTTCTATGCTGAGATAACTTGCCTCCCTTAGCAAATAAGTCCAGACGTTCACCAAAGAGGCACAGCCCCTTGAAGGGAAAACCAGTGAGAGCCTTCTTAGCAGCGTTGTCAGCTGCCCACTGACGCAGCCAGACCGAGCGGCGTATCGCCACCATCAAGACAGATGCCCTGCCACACATTCTAATGGTATCATCCAAGGCAGAGAGAACATATGCAACAAATTCCACACAATGCAGAAGAGCTCTATACTCTTCACTACCTGCATCATCAGGGGCCCCATCTAAGAGACTCCTGAGCAGGCTTTTAATAGCAACAGCCGTAATGGCAGAGGCACAGACCTGACGCAGCGCGTTCCCCACACAGGCAAAGGCATGGCAAGCCAGCTGATCTATGAACCTGTCCTCCCCATCCCTCAGGGTAGTAGAGTCAGGGGAATGCATGACGGATGTGTTGGACAACCCCAGAACTGGTGCATCCACCTCGGGAGGACATGACCAACGTTTAACCATCTCAGCGGGAAAGGGATACCTCTTATCCCAACTCTTTGGTACCCCGGGAAGCCGGCTAGGCCGTTCCCACTCTTTGAGCACCAGATTATTAAACTGAGTTTGTTCAGGAAACTCCAAGCGTAGTTTAACAGTATGAAACAGCTCCCCCAGCTGCCGCGGAGCCACGGCAGGAGGAGAGATACAGAGTACTTCAAAAATGTGAGCTAAAAGCCTGTCCGTATCATCTGAAGCCCATGGGTCAGACCCAGAATCGGCACCATAAACCCTAGGTTGTTCCTCAGATGATTCTGAATCAGAAAATAATTCCCCCTCTTCCAGGGGGGTATAACCGGTAATGTCAAAAAATTCCTCAGCCTCCATAGGTAAGAGAGTAACACCAGGTGATAAATGCCGCTTATTAGCAGAAGCCTTACGCGGGTCAGACCCAGCAATATGTCTCTCAATGCTGGCCAGCCGTGCAGCCAAATCAGGTTGAGACTCCCCTCTGGTATGCACCTAACTAGGAGTCAGATGTAAGCGTGGGGAAGTAGGCGAAGCCAGAGGGGCCGCAGGCCCAGGCACCGGTAACCCAGACTGCAGCGCAAGCGTCTGCTGGGCGCAGGGTACACACACCCTGACATCGTCACTTATAGGGGATACCCCACACGCCATACACAGCCGGGCTTGTCCCGAAGAAACCCCAAGCACATTATCCTGAGAAGCCTCCATATGGTGATTATAGTGGCACAACAGGCCAATTGGGATTGATGCTAATAAGGCTACCTGGGATGCCCCAATAGCCCGCTAGGGAAGTGGGAGACAATGGATCACAAAAGTCCTCCAATAAGGAGTTAACGCTAAATAGAGGGGATAGGACCGGGAGAAACCACCAAAAAGTTTGACCCGCTTGCAAGACATAAAGCAAAGATCCCGTAAGCATAATACAATGAAATACAAGGAAAAGCCAGCCCGCAGGGGCACTTACGGACCGCGATAAGGAGACGCCAGACACGCAGCACAGGAGCTCCAAAATGGCGCCCGCATATACCTCGAAGAGGTATATACCCCCGCATATACCCCCCCGAAGAGCGTGAAAACGCACCCCCGCGACAAGGCCAGTCAATGAGGGCGCAGCTGCGCCTGAGGCGATGTTGCCGCCATCCGCGGAGTGAAGTACAAACGCGCAGCGGCGATAATAAAAACCCAGTGCAACCAAGGCAAAGCGGGATAACAACATGGATAAATACATAGTTAATACATACACCCCCCCGAGATCTACCCAGGGAGAGCGAAGGGGTAGCAGCGGCCGGCCTAAGAGGATCCTAACTGAGGGGACAGGGGGCGAAGGGCAAACGGCCGCAGAAGGGACATCCGATAAGGCTCCCCACGGGCCTGTACCCCCTACCCTTTGGTGGGGGACTGCGGTAGGAGCAGCGCTCCTTAGCACCTGAAAGCGGTGCTGCCTACCAGCACCCGACCAGCGCAGCCTAAGCTGGGAGGCAGTGAAAAGGAACGGGTGGGAATAGTCCTACAGGGCCGCAGGCTAATAAGCCCCGCTCACCTGCGAGTAGAAAGAGCCATCTTCTAGTCATCGCAGCCCAGACTGCAGAGAAGAACTGGGGAATTTGTGGGAGGTCCCTGGTATATATGGGGCCAGGAGGAGCCACTTTTTTGTCTTTGCAGTCCAGCGCCATCTTGTGGATGTATTACCCATGAGTAAGGAATATTCTGGAACAGGACGTGCTGTATTCTTAGAATATAGCAATTATGCAAATTATAGAGAAATAGAAAAAAACAACAGATGATTTCAAATGAAAAGAAATGTCATGAACTAAAATAGTAATTTTTTCACCAAGGTATTGATCTTTCTCAGAAAAGCTTAACAAACTGTAATGTCAGCTTAAATTTGGTGTTCCCAGGAGCATAAACCCGCCCTCTTGTAAACAGCTATTTAAATAGCAGCCGATAGAAGTTTAATAATTACTAGTTTTTAAGACAAAGAACAGGGCATACATTTTCCCTGTGGAGTCCAACAAACAAACTCAGACCTACCCAGTAATGTCAATAAGAAACAAAAGCTTTATCTAAGTAGCTTGTGTTCTCGGAGCATGAGATAAGCGCACATGACCAATGAAACTGCAGGAAAAAAAAGTTTATAACCTCTTACCATATGTTTTTCTAAGAGCTTGTTAGTAATTTGGGTGTGGTGCAGACTACAATTAAGATTTGTTTTTTTATTGAAAAAGAAAAGAACATTTTCCAGCATAAAGCATTTAGCACTTTTAATAAATCTGAGTCAATTTATGTCAAAGTTATATAAGATTGTTGGTAATGTGGACCTACATTGACTTAATCTACGGTGGGCCTCTCCATCACTGCTGGCAAATAATGTCTCGCTGGCAGTCAAAGTGATTAGTAAATGGCCTGTTTTCAGGCTTTTTAGTTGGTCTACTTAGAATGTTCTCCAGGAGACATCCTATTACTCCATAGTGTGTACTGCTACTACCCCCGGGCCCATAAATACTCACCTAGTTTTAGGATCTCACAGTAGTCAAGTAAGTACAACATACAACAAAGCAGTGTTTAGATCAATGTCACATTTGACTGCTGCAGAATCCCAGAACTAGATGAGTATGTAACACAGGCTGGGGGGATACGTGGATAAAAAATCCTTTTACATGCGTATAGCTATTTTTACATGGGATAGTATAGCTATTTGGAATCCCACTTTTCATTGGCATATTGCACTGCCCTGGTTGGCTCTAATGCGCACTCCTTCCCTCAGCCCCCCACTCTAATTTGAACATGGAAAGCACACAGCCACTAACACTAAGAAGCTGCCTTTTGGATCAACTGGCCCAGGGATAAAATTCATATAGGCTGTTTTTCTTTTGCTTACTGACTTGCTTTAAAGCAAAATAGACTTTTCGGCCACATAGAATGTGTCCTAGGGTGAATCCCTATTAGGGTGTAAATCTCTAGGGAACTGCCTACAGCCTGTGCAGCATATGCATCTACATCCAGGCAGCTGGAGAAGTTGGGTTCGGGTTGGACCTGATCTTATCTGGAACAGATCTCTTCACATCCCTTCACCAGGAAGCCTGATAGCAGGTAGTCACTACTCACCATTTTAGTGATTCAGCGGGGTCTTATGCACTCTGTGGCCATCAGCAGCCTATTGATTTTGCCCCCATAGCTTGGTGCCTCACTGTGCAACAAATGGTTAACCTGACTGCTGATAATTATGAAATTATCTTTAAAGCACACCAATCATTAAATACCTATGGAAATTAAATTCATGGTTATTATGTGATAATATAATTATAAAAAATGATATGTAAAAAGTGTCAGAAGTCAACAAAGTGACAGGGCTGAGCCTGGAGGGGGCAGCACTTGTCTGCTCACAAAGGTTTAAAGTACAGTGTTGTCTCTGAAGACACAAATTACAATCCCTGTCCCATCATAAGTGTCAGTTGTGTACCTGTCATTTCCAGACACACAAATAGCATGGTCGTGACAAGTGTTTAGGAAATGCCAGTCACCAAATTGAAACGTATGATTGCCTTGTCTGAAGACACAGCACTGTACCTTGCTTTGCATGCAGACACATAATGCCACCCATACCTGTCAGGCGGTTCAGCCCTGTCAATGTCTGCTGACATCCATCACTTTCTGCTTTTTTCAAACTTCAAGTGGAAGAAAAGGACAGATAATACATCAATCTGACAACCACCCCCTAGGGTATCCTGATTTGGGATACCCCACTATGCAAGTGCTGGTGATGACAAGCTTTATTTACCTTTCTGACAACCCTACGGTGCATGTGTGTCCAGAGGCAGCATCTCTCAGTGAAAATCCCGGGTTATAGTACACTTTAGTGATGGGTGTCCTTTAAATAGATAACTAAACAGTGAAATGCACCCATATTTGGAATGCAATACGCCATGGTTACCTGTAAAAATGAATTTAGCTAGTCTTTGGCTTTCTGGTGTACTTTGAAAAATTCACCTTGTATCTCTTATCCAATAATCTATAAGGACCCTGAAAGTGGCCCAGCCTCCATCAAGCCAGACATTCAGCAGGCCAAACACTCCAGATCTGCCAGCTCAGCGCTGCTTGTCAATAAACTTCACCTATTGCAAAATAGCAATGTATGTGTGTGTTTTTTTTCTCTCTCTTATTTTGAGGGGGAGCACTGATAGCTAGTTGCCAACTCTGCAAAATAAACTTGCTGCAATCTCTGAGCTAATCTGTCAACAAAATGCATTTAAAACGCATACCTGGTAAAAGTTCAAAAGATGTCTGCTCTGGGGCTACAGTATGCTGCTTGTTTCGTAGCCAAGGGGGGTCAGCGCGGTATCTGAAAAAAGATCACATTACATGGCCTCCCAATAAAAGATGACTGACAGGCTCCTATAGCTCAACTTCAGGCAACGTTTGGGGATTTTTGTTTAGAAGAGGGTGGAGCAGGGTTAATATCACCTTGGTATTCTTTTTTTATGACTATTACCTGCCTTCTGGCCAGTTGAGTGTTAACAGGAAGTTCATAGAAAATCATGGTGACCATCATAAAATATGGAGTTCTGTGACACCTATGGCTTTACCACAACAGCACAATGCACCTTCCCAATCAATCTGAGCTGGTGTCGATGCAGAGCCGGGTGAGAATTGTCACTCATTTATTAGGAGGGAAAATTACCATTGACTTTCATTATCTACATTGGAGCTGATTCGGAGCCAGATGAAAATGTACACCCGATTTCTCTCCCAAAAAGGGATTGAGAATTCTCACCTGACTCCGCATTGACCCAGTTGTCTCTGTCTATCATTTTCTCCTTTAACTTCTCTTTCTCTTTTCTATACTTCTTCCCTATATCCCCCTTGTCCCTTCTTTCTCGCTCTCTATTTTCTACATTCTCGACTCGACTCTCGACTCTCGACTCTCGACTCGTTATCCACATTCCCTTCATCTCTTTTTTCACTTTCTCATTGTCCTCAATTTTACCTTCTATCCGCCTCTACATTACCTTCTTCTCTCTCTTTTTACATTCCCCATCACTCCATAACATGTTTTCCACATTTCTTCCATCTCCTTCTCTTTTCAGCTTCTCTTTCCTCCTCTCTGTACCTTTCCTCCTTCCCTTTGGGCCTAGTCATAAAAACATGGAAGTTATAATCATTAGCGATGGGTGATTACGTTGTTCCTAGGCCCTCAATGGAAACAGTACCAGCATCATACAGGAGACAGAAGGCCCCATTAGGGCTGCTTAGCTGTTCCTGTCATAGAACAGTGGATGATGTAATCATTAAAGATGGACTGTACAGAAGGCAGGAGACCCCTTTAGGGCTGTTTACCTGCCCCTATCACAGAACAATGGAGGGGTAAACATCAAGGGTAACTGAGAGGATCTCCACCACAGCAGCAGCTCCAGGCCGCTCCATTGCCGGAAAACCTCCTGGTTTCTGCGAATGAGGGGTGCCGCGAACAAGCGCCTCAGAATTCTGCTACAGCAAGCATTATTTGTGGGCTTATTGCTCCCGCCAGTCACTGACCCTGTGTACAGCCCACTCAATTGATTGCAATGGAGGGGGCTGGTCAAGCACTGCCTCGGCACGCCCTCTCCACTGCAATGAATGGGCAGCACAGTGATTTACAGCACGCAAGGCATGGAAGCCCCCTTCTTGGAAACCAGACTGTGTGGGAGAGAATGTGAGAGAAGAGGAGAGTGCCTTATTTTTTATTTTAGGTTTAGTAACCCTTTAACATCACATTGTGCACCATCTATGCAGTATCAGCTGAGAGGTGGGGCTGTATCTAAGAGATGGCTGACGAATGGTGATCTGAGGCACTCAATAGAGTACAGAGGCTGTTAGCACTGTACGGACCAGGGTGTCCAGGGCAGGGGTCCCGTTTGCCACTTCTGTCGAATCAACACATAAAAGGTGTAATCATTACCATCACATAATGTACCATCTTACTGCATAGTGTAATGAGAAGTATCAGCTGAGTGCTGGGGCTGTACACATCGCAGAAACTAAGAAATGGCTGACTATGGGGTTTATTCATCAAAGGATAGCACCAGGTAGTGCCTTGCGTCTGGTGAACGCTGGGCGCTGTACGCAATACCACATTTATGAAGACGATTCTGGTGAGTGATTCTAACAGCACCATGTAGCGTACGATTCATCATTATAGGCAGCTCAGCATATAGCGCCGGAGCTCTAGCTTCCAGAGTGCCAGGTATAACCTATCGCCACCTGTCGCTCTCCCATACATTTCAATGGACGTTCCTTTTCTTCTGTTTAAACAGGTTTTTTTGTGAGTTTTTTTTTCTCAAATAATTGTGTCACTTCTCCTGGCCTAGAAATTCTTTATTTTCATGTCAGAAACAATAGGACAGAGCACAACGAATCAGTCATACAGAGCCATCGTATGAGTACATAAGCACAGAGTACAGCAAAGCATGATGTAAACATCACATCTCTAAAGAAAATGGATATCCCAGGCGACAACCTTCATCATCACTGAGTGTCCCATTCCATAACCTGACCCATAAGAAATACAACTTAGGGGGGGGGGTCGTAAAGTATAAGAAGGGGAATGGAATAGAAGGGGGGAAGACAAACAGGGAGGGGGTCACCAGGGGATGGCCCAGAGGCTCCAGAGCCCGACGGGTGCAGGGTCCTCTCAGGCCCGTCCTCTCGCCCGCAGTACCTCCAGTACAAAAGCGTCCCAAACACCCTCCACCAAGCACAGGCCCACTGGGGGTTATGCGGCAGCGATCTGCTTATATTTATCTGTATACTTAAAGAGGAACCAGGGCGTCCAGGTTTGCAAAAACTGGGGCGTGTTCTCATGTATGGAGGCTGTGAGTTCCTCCATCTCCATTATCCTGATAATCTCTCCCATTCAGTCCGCCAGCGTAGGAGCTGACACAGATTTCCACAGCCTAGGTATGGTCGCCTTGGCTGCATTGATAAGGTGCCTCAAGAGCGATTTTTTATACACTTTAAGGGGCATGTCTGCTAGATGCAGCAAAAATACGGACAGATCTAGAGCAACCCGGTTGCCCTATAATCTCTTCCGAGACACTGGACACTGCGTCCCAAAAAGGCGCGATCCCAGGGCATTCCCAGAAAACGTGTTTGATTTTTTAGATTTTTATGCAGAATTTTCATTACAGGTCTGGCATTAAAGTATTAATGTCACAATGTTACAACAATGTAATTCCATGTGTTTTCGCTTTGTTACTGGTGGATATGTGTTCAAAAACAGACTTTAATCACACAGCGTCTGCCGCTCTATGCTATAGCGCCCAGATCCAGAGCGCCGATGCTGTGTGTCTGTTTATGCTGTGAGTCACTGAGAGTCAGTCGCAATGAGCTGGCGCTACCTCTCGCTCCCTGCAACGCTGTACTGGTGTTAGAACGCCCAACATACATCTCATTCATCAATGCCGACCAGGTTCAGCGAATGAGACGCTCTTTAACAGCGCCCAATAGTCGATCACAGCATCTACTAGCGGTCGCTCTTAGCGCCTCAGTACAAATGCTCATTTGCCGATACCTAGCGCTAGTATTGAATCAGCCTGCCTATTGTTCCCTGGTGCTTGATATGACAGAATGCGGGGGTTATTTGTACAAAACGAATTAGAGGGCCCAATGCCCCTCTGGGGCTGCTTTGTTGCTCTGATCACAGAAAAATGAAAAGTATAGGCATTACCATCACATAGGGGTCGATTGAAAAAACTCACTTCTTTTTTAGAAGACCCAAGGTAGACGAAAATGAATTTCGAGTTTTCTCACCAGGCTCTAAATCGACCCCATAGTGCACCATCTCACTGCATAGTGTGCTGTAGTTCAAGCCTGTTTATATCAAGCTATTCATTTAAGCGATCAGCCATAAGATAACCACACCGATCGATTCCTTTTAGCTTTTTTGTATAAAAGGCCTTAAATTTTACTGATTACTCCCTGCTGGCAACGAGGAGTCACCAAGTTCTAAATTGGAACCGCGCTGTGATAAACACTTAGGATCTGACAAATCGCTATAAAGTGTGAATCCAGTCAACAATAGAGCTGCCAGCGGAGTGCTAGCTGTACGCACAATAAATAAGCAAAGAGCGAGAGCCCATGATGAAATATATATTATAAGCTGTGGTTAGACAAAAGACAAAACAGCAATCGAGTTCTAAAGGAAACGAAGAGGCGCGGCAGACGGTTCTTCTCAGCTTCCGAGATCGTATGTCCTTTCTCTGCGGCCTGGTCCCCACGTCTGTCATCAATCAGCTTCACACTTGTACTCTCTTACATCACTATCCTGCCAACTGTCTGACTCATTAGTGAAACACTAGTAAACTCCAGCATGGAGAGCAGTCAATAGCAGACAGCTCCCCGGCAGACAATGTTGTCCCTGCTGCACTTATATGATAGTTATCTTGAGAGATATGCAGCTCTCGGGCCTTTTAAGCATTTTTAATGCTCGAGGGTCAAGGCCTCCCCCTACCCTAGACAGGGAAAGAAAAAAAGAGCTGTAAGTGGCGCCTATCACTTTTAAAAGGGTTAAGTTGTTTATTTCAGAACACAGACTCGAGGTTTGAAGAGTTTGGAAAGAGAGATAAGGCAGATTTACTCAACGTGTTTGTATTAGTAAATCTTGAGCGGAATCTGTCTGTGAATTCCTCTTAATGGGGACACACAATGGCCCCTCCCACGCCGTGGCAGTGAAATGCGGTGAGCAAACAGCTCTATAATGCCCAGTGCAGAGGAGTGACAAGGCCAGGTTATACCATCAGAGGAGGGTAAATACAAGTAGTGGACAACCTTCACAATGTTGGCCAGAAGTGAATTTCATTTAAGAGGAAGTTAACACAGTGTTAAATAAATGGAGGGGATAGTATACTGCTGCCCCCCTAACTTTCGATCTTTGTTGCCTTGATTTAATTAAGATGTAACAGTTTGGGCCCAGTTTAGTCTGCTGTAAAGTCCAGAGAAGTGTTTTGCAACTAGTGACGCTCCTTGATCTTCCCTGTTGGGGCTCACAGACATAACCCAGGGGTTAAAAAAGGAGTTCTATAGCTAAGCAGTTGCTTTGGGGAGGGGGGGGCAAAAGGTGACTCTCTAAAGTGGACCAAAACCGTCCCTGGAGTCTATGAGACTTCAGGCACGATTTATTTCCTCCCGTGGGAACTGGGATCCCCCGGTTTTCGCCGAAATTCTTACCTTTTCCTCAAGCCCACAGTGCGTGTGTGGCCAACGGTGGCATCACTTGTATCCCTTCTTGGCTGTGTGCGGCCGCGCACAACCGAAAGGAACAAGTGATGTTGCACGCTGCCGTTGTGTGCGGCTAGGGATTCAGCCATTAGGGATTCAGCACATTAATATGCGCACCCGGAGAAGCCCGGAAGAGTGGCCACGACTGTGCTGTGTGTTCGAGGAGAGGTAAGTAGATTCTGTGACCTGGGGGGTTTCACACAGCGGGGTACACCAAACTGGGGTACCACCAAGGTGAACAAACCAACAATCAGCCTATTACCAGTACCATAATGAAAAGTAAAATCAACAACACTAAGCCCAGAGAGAAATATTTCAGTCCAACACGCAGTCACCTAACCCAGTGATTTGTATGAAAATCACAATGTACATGCCAGAGGAATCGTCAATATGTTGTATTTAATTAGAAATTCATGCAGTATCAAAACACAGAAGTGAATTTCAACACCACCTTTCAAACAAATGCTGACTTCCAAATTTATCAGACAACGCCGGAAAAAAATCCTGCGTACCTCACCTTAAAAAGATTGTTGAGCAAATGGAGAGGCAAACAATATTTGTTATTTTGATAGACCGGAGAAACAAGCTCATCTCAGATGCATGCATGTCAAGTGTTTAGATGAACTGCAAACAGCTTATGTGTGGGCGGCAGGAATAATAATTAAAAAGAAAAATATATCAGTTTTTTTTTTGTATCTCAATAATTTACGTCTAAAAAAGTTGAAGACATCAACTTCACATGAAAATCGAGAGAAACAACATTTCTGAATATTTACAGTTTGTAGTAAAGCTTAACTCCCGACAAAGTTCTTTCTTTTAAATCCTGCAACATTCAGTAGCAAAGGTGTAACAATCACAGTCACAGGGGGTGTGTGGTGGAAGGGGCCCAAATGTGTTGGTACCATACTGGTTTAGATAGCCCCCTGCTGTCGGTAGCAAGCAGTATAGTTCAAAGGTACTGCTGTCATTGGTGTTCAATGTGCCCACTAGTACACAGCCAGGCTGCCCACCAGAATTTATGTGACAATAATAAAATGAATAAGTCTTCCATGTCCGGAAGGTGCAGCTCTTGAGTTGTTTGTATAGGTGTTTCCTCATTTTAGACTTTCATGTGAACCAACCCCTAAAGGTACACACAGACATCAGAGATTTGCTGCCTTATCACGCCATGCCATTATGATGTCTGGGGACTTTAATGTAGAAACTGAAGAAGTGATCTAGCATGAACGCTTTGATGGCTATGGTTCTTTAGTGGCATCATAATTGTCTTCAGCTACTCCTATTTTCTGCTTGTTTATGCTCAGTAAGATGGTTTGAGGACAGCAGAATCTATATGGCTATTGTAAGCTTTCCTAAGCATTTCTGATTGTGGACATGAAGATAATGGTCAAGCCATTGGTATCAATGTCAAACCAAGGTCTCATGAGCACCTAATGCACAGTAGCTAGGTCTGAGTAAATTGAATACATGTGAATCTATATGCCTATAGTTCACATTCCTAACCTTAAATTATCGTGGTGGATTATCTATAGGAAAACAACAGTTAAACCTTGACTATCAATGCCCAATCAAGGCGTGCTCATGAGGATCATCCGATCTAATGCAGTGCACAGGAAATTATGAGTCTCCATGGCTAAAGTTAGCTTTTCTAAGCAGCTAAGGTAGTGGATTATCAATAGGAAGACAATGGCCCAGCCATTACTATCCATGTCCAGCCTAGATCTGCCAATGAGCACATGATATGATAAGCATTACTTAGCCAGATTAAACTTGGAAGAGATGTATATCTCTATATCTCTTCGAGTTTGTGTTCCTAAGCAGTTCTGTTGATAATCTACAGTGCAGGAAGACAATAGCAGAGCCCATGAGGCCCATGCCCATGAGGAACTGATCTAATGCACAGTGCTTGGCCAGAGGAATTTGGGAGATAGTTGGATTTCCTTGGACACAGTTAGCTTTCCTAAGCAGTTCTGCTGGTGGATTATCAACAAATCAAGCCATTACTATGCCCAACCAAGACATTCTAATGTGGACCTGATCAAAAGCAAAGCACATGGCATGAAGAATTAAAATACATCTGGATATCTATGTAAATAGTGAGCTTTCCTAAGCAGTGCTGGTGGTAGATTATCTACAGGAAGACAATGGTCAAGCCATTACTATCAATGTTCAACCAAGAGCTTCCCATGAGGATCTTATATAATGTACAGTGTTTGGCCAGAGGAAATTGGAAGAAGTGAATATCTATGGCTATAGTTAACTTTATAGTTAACTAAATAGTTCTGGTGGTGGATTATCTCCAGGAAGACAATAGTCTGGCCATTACTATACATGTCCAGCCAATATCTGCCCCTAAGAACCTGATAAAATGTACAGTATCAGTGCTTATGTCTATAGTTTTTCTTTTCGAACAGTTCTGTGAGTTGATTATTTAACGCCAGCTATAGACAGAGATTTCAATTCAACTTACAGATACATTAAACAATCATAATAGCTCCTGATTCCTAGTTATTTCATATTTCATACCGTTGCACTTCAGGATAGGGCTGGAGTGATCAGCAAGTGATCTCGGTGCCAGGAGAGCTATGAACACATCAGAAGTCTTTCTACTTAGTGCAGTAAAGTAAAATCACAAACCTCTTCTTCCATCTTCCCCACAACAATTATTGGTCCTGCTTAGGCATCAATCTTTCTAATTCCTGCCAAGCTTTGACCTGCCAAAGGCCTAAGTAAAAAAAAAAACAGGCCCTAAAATGGTCGCTACTGCAGGTGACTGGTGCGCTTTAATTTGAAGATATGAAAAAAATGCTTTATTTGTTTTGTTTCTTCATGCTAGACTGGCATATCCCGTGTACTGATTCTACTGTCCTACATTAATCAAAGCTGCAGCCCCTGTTGTCTTAGCAATACAGATTGAGAATGTGCCCCTGGCGAAGAACGAGGGAAAAGTCAACAGGAATTAAGTTTCAGTGTAACTGTTTACTCAACTGTGGCCTGCAGTTATTGAAATTTTATCCATGGGTTTGTGTGACGGCTGCACTAATGACTTCAACATGACTGTGATTTTCTCACTTCAAGTAAGAACCTGTAAGATGGAAATGATAGAATTAGCCCAGTGGATGTGGCACTAAGGGCGAGGGGAGTACTTGGACAGACCATCATGCACTGTGATGTGTTAATATAATAATAGTACAGAATATAAAAACTCTACAAAAATATGGTGTGCTTTTTTTAGTCCTTACTAACAGCTCTCAAACAGAAGGGCACGCTGTGCATCTGCCGGTTCGCTGACTTTCATAGAAAAAGAATACTGCTGGTATGTGATGTAAGAATAAGGTTCAGATGCGTAACTAAAGGGGAGCACAAAATAAACAACCATACCAGGGCCCTACCAGTCTTGCCACTGCACCCTATTTATTGCATTTGTGCTCACATGGCATCATGTATCAAAAGTAAAGGCTATTTGTATTGACTGTTTTGATATTTAGTAATATCATTGTTATTAATTTAGTTAAAAATCCTAGGGGATGAATGAGGGGTACTCCCATTTTATCAGCCTACACACGGCAATGTTCTAAGTTTTTCCTTCTTTAACATAAAGCTATATTGCCAGAGTAATTAAAAAATACATTTTCACCTCGTGTCGTGCTGCCCTCTGTAAATGGAGCGGTGCAAGCTGTGAGTGGGATTTGAGTGACAGCGTGGAGGGCTCCATTCTAGCCTACCATTAAGAGAAGGGGTGTCAACCTGACACAAGCCACAGGCTTCAATTTGTGGACAAGATAAGGGGGAAGGCGCTGAAGGCAGCAAAGGAAGTAAAATTTCCCCTACAGATTAACTAGGCTGTGGGTCTGGTTGTGGTACAATGGAATCAAGCTTCCAGGAGCACACAACCTGACCAACACAGATTACTTTAAGATTCTATTAAATGGGCAGTGGGTTCTGCTATGGCACAGATACATTGGATTATGTGTCTGCCTGTGGTATGGATGAACTGGGCTGTAAGTTTACTTCAAATGAATTTGGCCTGTGGCTATTTATGGCACTAGAGTTAAAAGTGTTCTACACCTTGCATACAATGACTTAACTTATTCTTGTATTCATACTCCTTAAACTTTTCCACATTTTAACTGTTACAGCCCCAAACCTAATTGAGATTTTATGTGCTAGAGTATTTGTAAAGTATAAAGAAAATGGTACATGCCTTTCTAAATAGAAAAAAATGAATAAAAAGCTGAAAAGTGTGGCATGTACATGTAAGTGAAGCTCACCTCTTTTATGCTGGGTCTCCCTCCAAGGTGGGGTCAGCAGTGGGAGAACATTTTGCTGCAGCCAGCGACTTTTAATGGAGCAACTGTCTGGTGGAATTGTGCTACAGTGTCAAGTCCCCCTATTGACAGAGCCTGGATAAGGGGAGTATCGCTTACCGTAGAGTTAAAGGGTGGCTGAATGGAGATCTTGAGGTTCACAGTGGACCTTGATTAGACTGAGGGGCTTAACTAAAGGGGTGTGTGACTGCACCGAGGTCCAGAAGGTCAGGGGGGCCCATCATTGTTACTCCTGCACCTTACTTATCATTTTTCTGCTCTCCTGCCATTTAATGAAAGGAGGAACTATTTATTTGCATCAGGGCCCCGTCACACTTTATAACACCACTGGTTATACTTTATAAGATGACCTCTTTAATCAGAACCGGGGGGATTGTATTATAATGGTGCTAGGGAATTGGATTCAATGGCTGGTATGAAGTGTGGGGCATCCCTTAACCAAATGCACCCCCCACCTACCAATTTGAGAGGGAGATTTTGAGTGTTGTCACTTTTTAAGCTGTGATGCAGATAAACAGTAATGTGGGTTAGGTTTTGGCACAGATAAATTCAATTTGGTTGTGTTACAGATGAATTGGGCAGGAAGTTTAGTTAAAACAGACCAAAACCCTCCGTTGCACCTTAGTGCCAGGATATTAAACTGGACCAAAACCCAGTGCAATCGGCCCGGGTATCTATAAGATTCTGGGGCCGATCGATTCCCTCCCCCCGGGGCATCCTAAATCTGGATTAGACGAGCTGCCAAGCAGGCACAGGACAGGTGTTAAAATACCATTTTGTGAATACTCACCTTGTAAAATGGGTATTATAAGTATGTCACACACCCCGCTTCAAGATATTCATAACCTGTGGGACATCCAAAAGCAGTGTCCATAAGGGGTGGGGATCCAAAACAAGGTATAAAGCAAAACTTAAACTACTGCAGCCTGCAGAACTTTGCGGCCAAAAACAGCATCCGCTGAGGCCCGAACATCAACCTTGTAAAACTTGGAAAAAGTGTGAACAGAAGACCAGGTAGCGGCCTTGCAAACTTGCTCAACAGAGGCCTGGTGCTGAAAAGCCCAGGAAGCCCCAACCGCACGAGTAGAATGAGCTGTAACACGAAAGGGAGGATCTCTCCCCTTAGCAGAATAGGCCCCGACAATGGCCTGACGAATCCACCTGCTGATGGTAGACTTTGTGGGTGCTAGACCCTTCTTGGGCCCAAATGGCACCACGAAGAATGCATCAGTCTTGCGAAAGGCAGACGTTACCACCAAATAATACTTCACAACACGAACCACATCCAAAGAATGCAGGGCCCTCTCCTTGTCATTGCTAGGATTAGGACACAGAGAGGGCAGAACAATATCCTGATTTAAATGAAAGGACGAAACCACCTTAGGAAGGAAGTCCGTCTTAAAACGGAAAACCACTTTGTCCTGATGTCTTTCAAAATATGGAGCTTGAATAGACAGAGCCGCCAACTCAGAAACACGTCTAACGGAAGTGATAGCTACCAAAAAGGCCACCTTCTGCGTAAGGGAAGACAAAGGAATATCATGCAAAGGCTCAAAGGGGGGACCCTGGAGCGCAGAAAGAACCAAATTCAAATCGGAATCAAAGGCTTCCTAGGAGGCCGCACATGTGTAACCCCCTGGATGAAAGTCTTAACCAAAGAATGTAGCGCAAAAGACTTTTGGAAAAACCCCTGCCAGGGCAGACACCTGTCCCTTCAGAGTACTGAGTTGGAGCCCTAGGTCCAGACCATGTTGCAAGAACTCCAAAATTCTAGAAATAGAGAATTCCCTACAAGGGAAGGCCCTAGTTTCACACCAATCAATATAAGACCTCCAAGTCCTATAGTACACAGACGATGAGGACCTCTTCCTAGCACTAATAAGAGTCCGAATCACAGCATCCGAAAGACCTTACTCCTTCAAGATGGAGGTTTCAGCAGCCACGCCGTCAAAGCCAGCGTTGGTAAATTGGGGTAACGAAGATGACCCTGTGTGAGTAGATCTTCTGCCAACCTTACCACGTCTGCGAACCAGACCTGTCTTGGCCACCTTGGAGCCACCAGGATTGCTGGTGCTCTCTCCAGAGCAAGCTTGCGCACTACTCTGGCCACCATGGGAAACGGAGGGAACAGGTACAGAAAACCCAGATCCCTCCAGTTCAGAGACATGGCGTCCGTTGCAAGAGCCAGAGGGTCCTTCGCCAGAGACACAAATGACGGAAGTTTGTGATTGTGACGGGAGGCAAAGAGGTCCACCGCCGGTGACCCCCACCTGCGACAAATTGAGTGAAAGACCTTGGGATTGAGAGACCACTCCCCTTTGCGGGCTGACATCCTGCTCAGAGAGTCCGCCTCCGTGTTCTCCACTCCCGGGATGTAAACTGCCGAGATGCACGGGACATGGCTCTCCGCCCAGTCCAGAATCAGAGACACTTCCTTGAGGGCATTCCTGCTGCGGGTCCCTCCCTGGTGATTGATGTAGGCCACTGCCGTCCGATTGTCTGACCGGACCTGGACCGGCAAGCCTCGCAGTTGATGAGTCAAATGACAAAGAACCATCCTGATGGCCCTCAATTCCAGAACATTGATAGGCTTGTGGGCTTCCAGGGGACCCCACAAACCCTAAAATTGCAGATCCTTCCAGAAGCCCCCCATCCTGAGAGGCTGGCATCCGTGGTGACTATCTCCCACTGGGGAGTCCGAAAGGATCTGCCCCTCAGCAGGTTGGTTGAGTTCAGCCACCACCGAAGCGAGCGGCGAACCCGGGGGGGCATCTGAAAGAATTGATCCAGCGACTGAGGGGACCTGTTCCAGACCGACAACAGATGGAGCTGTGGTGTCCTTGTGTGAAACTGAGCAAAGGGGACTGCCTCGAAGGAGGCTACCATCAAACCCTACCCGGATGGACGGTCGAGGAATGGACATGAGCGACCGAACCAACTCCTGAATCAGAAGAACCTTGGACTGAGGAAGGAACACTCTGGCCTGAACTGTATCCAGAGACATCCCCAGAAAGGATATTAACCTGGACGGGTGGAGGGAGGACTTGGGGTAGTTGATCACCCAGCCGAATCTCTCCAGAGTGGATAGAACCGTCCTGGTGTCCAATTCCGCTTGGCTGAATGACGATGCCAATATGTGAAGATCGTCCAGATATGGCACTATGCGAATTCCTTGAGCTCCGAGAAGAGCCATCACCCCAGCAAGCACCTTGGTGAAAACCCTTGGAGCTGTGGTGAGACCGAAGGGAAGAGCTACAAATTGGAAGTGCCGATCCTCCAGAGCGAACCTTAGGAACCTCTGGTGCGCGGGAAAAATGGGAACATGGAGGTAAGCGTCCTGGATGTCTATGGACGTCATGAAGTCCCCCTGACAAAGAGAGTGGATGGCGGAACGCAACGTTTACATGCGAAATTTTCGTAGCCTGACGAATTTGTTGAGAATCTTTAGGTCCAGGATGGGCCGAACGGAGCCATCCTTCTTGGGAACCGTGAACAGATTTGAGTAAAAACCCCGACCCCTCATTATTGAGCGGGCTTGGCCGCGGGCTTGGGTGTAGAACCCCAATTGTATTCTGAACGGGCACGACCTCTGCCCCTATTCCAGGAGTCTCCTCTTTTAGAAGGGAAGGCAAAACCTCTTCCCGCTCTAGCTCCCCGAAAGGAAGGGGTGAAGAAAGCCGCCCCTCGAAAGGGGCGACATTGCTTCCTACGTTGAGGTAATTTTCCACCTTTAGCTACTGAGTCCAATTTTTCTCCAAAAAGCCTTAGACCAACAAAGGGAAGAGACATCAGAGACTTCTTGGACCCAAAATCGGCCACCCACTGGCGCAACCAAATTGAACGCCTAATGGTCACCATTAAAGCAGAGGCCCTGCTGTTCATCATCAATGAATCATCCAGAGCAGTTAAAATGAAGGACAGAAAAACCTCACAACGTTTCAGTCCAAGAAATTCATCACTGTCCGGATCCAAGCCGGACGAGGATAGCAAATCCCTGACCACCTTTCTAGTAGCCACCACCAACAGTGATGAGGCACAAACTGGCCGTATAGCTGCCCCAATACTGGCAAAACCATGACAAGCCATCTGGTCAATGCGTTTATCCTCACCATCCTTGAGAGAGTTACAATCAGGGTTATTTAAAACGGCAGAGTTGGATAACCCCAAAATTGGGGCGTCCACTTCGGGGGGGGGAAGCCCAGCGCTTAAACGTGTCCGCAGGGAAAGGATACCTTCTATCCCAACTCTGAGGAATGCCTGGAAGCCGAGCTGGCCTCTCCCATTCCTTGGAAATAATATTATCAAAATGCTTTTTATTGGGAAATTCTAATCGCGGTCTGGATTCCTCATAAAACTCCCCTTGTTGTTGAGGGGCCTCCGCCGGAGGCGAGATAGCCAAAACCTCAAACATCTGAGTCAAAACATTAGGGGTGTCCGAGGAACCTCCTGACCCTGATCAGAATCAGCGCCAACAATTTGTTGATCCTCGGAATTATCCGAATCCTCAAACACCTCCCCTTCCTCTGGAGGGGAATAATTAGACCAATCCAGACCATCCGTATCATCATATTCATAATGAGAAACCGTAGACAAATGTTTTCTCTTAGCCGGTGCCTTCTTAGCTACCGTAGAGGAAATACATTTTTCAATACTGGCCAGTCTGGCACATACATCAGATTGCGACTGCCCCTCCATGACAACATCGCATGGAGCACGGTTTAAAATGGGAGGAGGAGAGGATGAAGCCTGCGGTGCTGACCCAGAAGCCTGGGGTCCTGACTGCCGTGTAATAGTCTGTTGTGCACAAGATATACATAAAAAGAAATCATCCCCAGTTAGGGATACCCCACACCCCAAACACTTCCGAGATTATCCCGAGGGGAGCCCGGATTCCTGGGATGCCTCCATAAGGTGAACTTAAATGAGTCGCTATGACAGAGGGAATTACGCTATGAAGCAACCCGGGATGCCCTTATAGTGTCCTTTTTAAGTGGGAGGAATTTTGTAGGAAAGAAACCCAGTGAAAGTACCCAGGGACCTTAGGACCGGGAGAAACCCCCTTATAATAATTCCCTGAAGAGTCACCTAAAAGCACAGACAAAAATTAATTAGAAGCCATATAACTGAATAGCTAATAGAATAAAACAAAGGCCCACAGGGCCACTCACAGAACCTCCGGGCCAGTCCGGGGCCTGTCAGCACGCAGCCCAGTGCGTGAGGTAACTTGTCAGGGCAGCTCAGAGCGAGAGACGGAGAAGATAGTGCAGATCGTCATAGTGCAGATAGGAGCCAAGGCTCCTCAGCGGTGCCCGGGAAAGATAAGTCCGGCCCCGCCCCCAATGACACAGCGCTTGAGGGGAGAAAAACTCCCCTCCGCTGTAACAGAGCCCGCCGGAGACGCGGGGACCCGCTGCCCCGCACGACGCACTGAAACCGGCAGCGGCCCGCTGCCTGCGAGCCGCTGCCCGGCTAGTGAGACAGGGCGCGGGCCGCGGCCTCTGCAAGAGGCCCGGCCCCGCCCCTGACAGAAGAGCGTGAGGGGAGAGCCCCTCCCCTCCGCCTTCTGAGGTAAATGACAGCGTTCTTAACAGTTGTTGAAAAAAAGGAAAAAGTTACAGGGGAAAATTATTAAGGACAGGGCATCCCATACCGGGGTCACCAACCCGGCATAACCGCCTACCCTCTAAATAGGGTCTCGCGGCGGAGCCTAGCTCCTAAGCACGTGTGTGCTAGAGTACCATCACCCGGACCGCAGTCAAAACTGAGGAGGCATGTAAATATATTAAATAGGGGAGAAAAAAGTCCGAGCGGGAATAAAATAATATAGGCCGGGGGTAGACCCGGCTACCTTGGAAAACCCCCTGTGCAAGGAGGAGAGATCATCTTCTGCTTGCTCGCCGTCCTGCAGAGATGAAGATGAGATGAAGATCATCTCTGCAGATCGCCATCTTCAGGTCAGTATACCCACAGGTTATGAATATCTTGAAGCGGGGTGTGTGACATACTTAGAATAATAGTCTACTTTGGTCTACTTTAAGGTACAGGTGGACTGGGGTGGGGGATAACAGAATGTGTGGATAAGCAACAATACAGATAATTTGGGTTATGGTAGAGCGGACCTAGAAACTGTACATGTAGTGCAAGACCAGGCTAGCCAATTGTTATCAGTGGCTGACAGATGGCAGACAGGAGATGGGCCAGAGGCTGTACAGGAAAATGCCGGAAGCCTCCTGTATATAAGCAATGAAACCCAGCATATAGAGAACACTGGAGTATATATGTTACTGTACTGTACACATCTTACAACAGGTTAAATCTCCCTTACACAGGTCCCACCCGTGTATAGAGTCATGATCCCCATTTCAGCCCGTTCTCTTTAGCAACCGTACTGCCACCTGCACCTTGTCATGTGATGTTGCTTTGAAAACTCAGTCACTTTGTCAAAGGCTAATGTACAACACAAATTTATTACTGAGATTATACAAATACAAACAGGAGACATCAGTCTGCCAATAAACAGAGTGTACCAGCTCACCATGACCTTGGATAAATTACTATTACTCCTCATTCAAGGATACAGCAGGGACATTGCAGGCCAAGTCCTTATCCTTCCTATTGTTTATGCCAGCATTTCATAAAATTAATATAAAGGCAAACTTCAGGCAAAAAAAAACAAAAATAAAAATGGCATACTCATCATGTGTCTCATGCACACTGTCATTCATAGTCCGACGCAGAACTTAGCCGATAGCTGGATCCACGGCCTATGCTGCACACTCGAATGTGCTTCTCTTCCTGTGTCCTCTGTCTCGGAGACGCCCCCTCCATTCACTGCAATAGAAAGGGGTGTGTGAGGACCTAACATGCCCCTTTCCATTAGTGTGAATGGAGGGGGCGTGCCAGCTGACAGCCACTGATGGCGGGGGCCTCGGAGAACACAGGAAGAGATGTGCGACTTGGTGTTTGGCACGTCCCATGGATCCAGCTATCGAGTAAGATCTGCAGCATTAGACTATGAATGGCAGCAGGGCTGGCTCCAGGATTGTGGGGGCCCTTGGGCAAGAGAGTCTTAGTGGGCCCCAAAGTAGTCACATGATGTCAGCTTTCAGCTCTGCTGCCACAAATAGGCATCTCCTGCTGCTGATTGCCCTCCAGTCTTTGTCAGCTGTCACCTGGTTCTCACCACCTTCTGAGCTTCCATCAATTGCCCTCCATTCCATGCCACCTTCTTCATTGTTGCTGATCATCCCCTGTTGCTGAGGTCAGCCATGAGCAGCTCTACCCGGCATTCAGTGGTCAGGTCCCCTGTTAAATAATACCATGGGCAAGTGTAAGCCTGAGTGGGCCCCTGAAGATGCCAGGGGCCCTGGCTTAATAGCAGTCTGCGTGCGACACATAAGTATAGTGTTTTTTTGCCTGCAGTTTGTCTTTAAATAAAGGGATAGTCACTCTCTTCCTCCTTCCAGTGCAGGTGTATAATATGGCATTTCGCACAGTAGTGTCATCCCTTAGTGTTCTCGAAGTGTGTGACCGCAGGCATGACAGAAGCAGGGATATCATATTTTATCGCCATTATTCGTACAAGGAAGGGTTTACGTATATGAACTTTATCTCTTCAAAGCGTCCAAAAACCTTGAGAACATTCACCCAGGGACATAACTATAGGGGGTGCAGAGGTTTGTGACCACACTGGCATACCTCCCAACTTCTGAAAATGTGAAAGCGGGACAAGCCATGCCCCCGACCACACCCCTGTCACGCCCCGGCCACACCCCGTCACGCCCCGACCACACCCCTGTCACGCCCGGGCACACCCCCGTCATGCCCCGGCCACACCCCTGTCACGCTCTCCAGCTCCAGCAATGTCGGCTGCCTTCACCCCTGCATGCGTACGTTTTTTTAGCCCCAACCCAGCATACCGCCCACCCACCCCCGTGCGCCCGCCCCACTCTCTCACCCCACACGCCAGGAAGTTAGTATCTTCGCGCCGGCGTCGTTGCGGCCCTGGGCACACTGCCACGGCGCAGGGTGTCCCGAGACATTTGTTAATGTTCCGGGACCGCAGGATTCTTTGCGAAAATCGGGACAATCCCGGGAAAATCAGAACAGTTGGGAGGCATGCACTGGGACCTCATGAGATCAGGGGGGCCCATCATTGTTGTTTCTCCACCTTATTTCTTATATTTGTGCTCTCATGGCATCATGTTCAGAAAAAAAGAAACATAATTTGTCTCTGCTGTTGTATTCAATTTAGTTAAAATGGCAGGAAAAAGGTTACTGCATGAGCCATGAATGGGCCTGGTCACATTTAGTTACGCCACAGCATCCACCCCACCCATGTTAAGCTATGATGCCCCACATCATGAATCCCTTCCCAGTTCGCTGTATACTCACCTCCTCTTGGGACCTTACGGTGGCCCAACAGTGATATCCCTGCTTTACATGCCCAGCAGATCTTGGGGGTGGGGCATGCAGAGACAGGGGGTACAGAAATGTCATGGAATGAAGCAGCATATCGCTTCGCTTTATGCCATAGCACGCCACCATGGGATCCCAAAACAGAATGTGTATAACACTTTACATTTAAATAGCAAGGACAATAGGTAAATAGCAAGTTGGAGGAGAGGGACATTCCAAATTGGGATGCCCCCTAGAGAAGCTCTTAACAAAACAGGAGTCTTTTAGTCTCTATTTGAGGTTTTTGGTCCACTTTGAGAACCTTAAAGTGGACCAAAAGACAGGATTTTGACTATCCAAGGTTTTGGTCCTTGCCCCCGTGCTGTGGAAAACCTGGGGTCCTCCAGTAAACTCTGAGGAGCACTCGTCTAACCACCGCTTTATGTTGTGCATACCATAAAGCCGCTGTTTTGAACAGCGCGTTGGCATAGAGAGCGGTGCCACGTGAATCCCCGGCTCCCCTCTGGAGTGCGCGCTGCCAGCCTATCTGAATGGCCTTGCACAGGAAGGCACATAGCTGCAGCGATGTCTGGGGTTGACACATGCACGCAGCTGGAAGTGGGCACATTTTACAAAGTCAGACTAGGAGGCTGCTGATAGCAAGAAACAGCAGGTGAGGTCTGGAGAGCGGACCTACAGTGACAAAAGGTACGTTTTTCCCCCCCCTACCGTATGACTTTAAACTGGACCTACAGCCTGACACAGTTGGAAAAGAAAGGTAGCGGCCATTTTGGAGCTTTCTTCTCCAGCATCTTAGCCATGCTGCTGCCTGGATTCAACTGACATAACTGACAATGCACAGTTCCAGGAAACCCAGCAGCAGACAGTTTGCAGACGGTCTGCAGATGCATGAGCCACCATTTTGTTTCTAAAATTCACTACAGCAGGAGTTACAGCAGCAATCTAAATCGAAATCCTGGGTGTTGGTCCGCTTTAAAGTGGACCAAAACCCAGGATTTCGCCTAACCTGTGCTTTAGTCCTTTCCTCTGGGGCACTCCCTGTGTGAAACCCCCCAGAACTCACCTGTTCCCAGTCCTACAGTGCATTAGTGGCCGCTCGTCCAATCAGCACGCTCAGAGCCACAGACATCCCTTCGTCTAAGGCTTCATCTAAGGCCAGCGGCTTAGAGTGTGCTGGCGGCCACATCCCCTGCTATCCTCTAACAGGGAGCGTGCTGCACCGACCATTCACAAATGGCTGGTGCGGGAACACGCTCTCATGGAGGGATAACGGGGATGTGGGCGCATGCTCGCACATACACCGTTGGACAGGGAAACAAGGTAAATGTATGGGGCGACCTGGGGGCAAATTGGGATGCCCTGAAGGGGAGGGAATCAATCGGCCTGGGAATCTATAAGATTGTGGTGGGTTTTGGTCCACTTTATGTATAGGGCTGCACGGTCTCAGATCTCGCAGCGGGAGAGACGCAGCAGGACATTCCCAATCAGGATGCCCCCATCCCTCAGAGCTAGAGAAAGTAAAGTATTTTGAGACATTACTTCCACTTTATTATATGTTATTTATGTTTATACTACAGATATAGGCTTTAAGAAACCCTTTTTACTTGGTAGCAGCTTTCTCCCTCCTCTGGCAGTTGTCAGCACCATGACTCTATGGTACTAAACAGCAGACGCGGCTCTCTCTGGGCACTGGGCAACTTTGATCTTTGCTTTCACAGTGATGGATGTTTGATCCAGAAAGCCAGAACACATAATAAAGTATAAATTTCACATTCCATAGTGGTTGCATGGGCAGACTCTGCTAACAATCCCAGACCAGAGTTGTCCAGGGAACAGCAAGCTGCGGTACCTGGTGCTGCTGGAGGTGCGCAAGGTCGACGGCACTGATGTCCAGAGAAGGCGTCTCTCCGTTTGAGCGCGTTTCTCGTAAGGTGCACTCTAGTAAGTGGTTGCCAGCGTTCCCTCCATTCTGCATGGCTGTGTCGTTGCTTTTTGTCTCCGTCCCGGATTCCTGCATCATGACTCAAAGCCCTTTAAAAAAAAAAAAAGAAAAAGGGGGGAGCGGGGAGGGGAAAAAAAAAAAAAACAGCTGTTAAAACAGTTAGTGCATTTTGAAGATATGTGCCCTGTTTAAAATCAGACCCAAACTGTAAACATTTGTCATTTCCTTTCATACAATTTATCTTTCCTGAGCGCTTCTTGCTAACCGTTACTGTTTATTTTGTTTAGCGGCTATAACTGGAGCACTTTTTCAAGCTTCTAAATGTAGCGGCTCCACTGCTTATCTTTAGTCACTTTCCCTTTTTATTCGGGATGTGTATATTTTCACAGAGGCTTAAATGGAATCTATCATCTCTTTTCAGCGAGAAGTCACCGGGAGTTGTTAACAAAAAGTTCCTGCAATTTTTTTTTTTTTTTTAATTTTACTATTTTCCATACTTGTGTCTTTTTTTTGTGCCTCAGTCTTCCATGACAACTCAGTTAGCTGGGTCCAGGTCTGCAAAAACCTTCAAACCAGTGCTGGCCTGCTCCAGGAGTGGTGAGGCCCGAATGCCTGGGTCCCCGCTCAATCAACCCCACATAAACTTTACCTGTCACTTCGCTCCATCTGCGACATGAGCCACGGGATTGGCTGGCAGTGGTCACATGCTCCGTTCTCGGCTCCTGCTTTGCCAGTAGCCACACTGCCCGCAGACTTTTATGCAGCATTTCACGAAACGTTCAACAAGGCCGCACACAGATGTGAAAAAGCCTGTTGTTTTCAATGGCCACAATTCACTTCTCGCTTTCATTGCAATGGGGTATTTCTGTGTAAAGGGAAGATGTGAAAGGGCCCAAAAGTCCCTCTTGGCCTTTCTCGGTTCAAACATAATGTTTGATGAAGGCCTTAATAGTTGGCCCTAATAGCCATACCTCCCAACTTTTGAAATCTGTAAAAAGGGACAGGAGAAGACATTATTTAACAAACACTACCTAAGAATTAAATAAATAATAATAAAGGCAAGGCCTCCGCAAACACATTACAGCCAGGGGCTGTAGTGAGAGGGACATCCCTCAATTCCAGCCAGTTTGGGGTCATCCCTCCATTCCAGCTAGTGAGGGTCATCCCTCCAATACAACCAGTGCAGGGCATCCCTACAATACAACCAGTGATGGACATCCCGCCATTCCAGCCAGTGAGGGGCATCTTTCATTCCAGCCAGTGAGGGCATCTCTCATTCCAGCCAGTGAGGGGCATTCCACATTACAACCAGTGAGGGGCATCCCACCATTACAGCCAGTGAGGGGTATCCCTCCAATACAGCCAGTGAGGGGCATCCCACCATTACAGCCAGTGAGGGGTATCCCTCCAATACAGCCAGTGAGGGGTATCCCTCCAATACAGCCAGTGAGGGGCATCCCACCATTACAGCCAGTGAGGGGTATCCCTCCAATACAGCCAGTGAGGGGCATCCCACCATTACAGCCAGTGAGGGGCATCTTTCATTCCAGCCAGTGAGGGCATCTCTCATTCCAGCCAGTGAGGGGCATTCCACATTACAACCAGTGAGGGGCATCCCACCATTACAGCCAGTGAGGGGTATCCCTCCAATACAGCTAGTGAGGGGCATCCCTCCAATACAACCAGTGAGGGGCATCCCTCCAATATAAACAGTGAGGGGCATCCCTCCATTACAGCCAGTGAGGGGCATCCCACCATTACAGCCAGTGAGGGGCATCCCTCCAATACAACCAGTGAGGGGCATCCCTCCAATATAAACATTGAGGGGCATCCGCCCACCAACGGCTCAGCAGTGGGAACAGGCTCCTTCTTGGAGTCCCCTCCACCCACTGAACCACCATTGAGCGTAAAGAAGAAAAAAAAAAAGAAAACAGCCTGTCTCCCAGATGCCGGCCGCCACTGGCCCTGAGTGTGCAGCCGAGCGCGCACACTCTGGGCCGACGGATGTCGGCATCTGAGAGGCCGCAGCAACCTTCCGACCAGTAAAGGGCAATGGAGATCGGCACGGGACAAGTGCATGGGAAATCGTGACTGTTGGGGGGTATGCAGAAGCCATGTGACATTGAACCTGCTCCTTTGCTTGTGCGTTCTATACCTACTGTAACCAGCCCACTGATCAGCCTCTTTTCTGTTTTTTGGGGATGTCTGCCCTGGATGCTCTGTATAACTGGCATCAGTACTGTGGCAGACATACCTAGCTTGCTGGCGGCAGCTAAATGGTGTTACTTCTATGGAAATATATTAAAATAAACAAGAAAGCAGTCTAGGTGGGTCAGGACATTAAGCTTGTATGAGGCTCTAATTTTTCTAATGGTGGTCTATGGACTGATATATTAGCCTCAAGTCTATGTGCTGCTGCTATCCTGTTGCAGGGAGGTAAGTCACGTGACCTTGATGGGGCTCCCATTTATGTCTCATGTTCAGTGGTCGTCATCAAGACTGAAAGGTCTTGGCACAAAATATGGAGTTCCTGGGAGTCTGGTTATATTTCCTTCTGATTACATATCAGTTTGGTCACGACAGACAGGAAGCAAATCTAAATCTCTTCAGTGGGGTCACAGACAATAACCCCTGGTAGATCTAAATAAAACTAAAAGCAAATATTTTGCCTGGAGTTCGGCTTTAAGTCTAGGGCATTTCTAGAGGTGCTACCAAAGAGGAGAGAAAAAAAGGCAGCTAAAGTACCATCCGACCTGCAAGTGTTTACTGATCCACGCCTCGAATTCCGATATCTGCAGTGTAAACAGTCAGTGACGTCTGACGGGCCAATGATTCACAATAAAACTGCACAGCTGTCTGCTTATTGTGCAAATCCATATCTGAACGGAGGATGCCAAGATATGGAACACACTGCCCAAACTCAAGAAACACACACTAACAGCATAGAGCGATAGGCCTGTGCCCCATACAGATTGGGCTTAAAGGAGACCTAAACCCTCCACTGCAACAATGTGCCAGGGAGGGCCTTGTTTCACAGGGACACCAAACTAACCTCACCTACTCTCTTATGCTATCAGTAGGCCCTGAATTAGAAAGATACTAACATTTTTCTAGCAGAGCTCCATACGGAACAGAAAAGCTGTGTAGCCATGCAGTAGAAGCTGTACCTCCCTAGTAGGAGACATGCTTCACTGAAGTGCACACCCATTTCCTGTCATCTACCATACAGAGTAAGTTTGGCTTTATAAGGACCTATACCTGTATGGACATACCAGATCAGGGGCTAACTGTTTAAAGGCACCTAAGTTATATTTGACTCAAGGTCTGCTTTAACTTTGCTTATGGTTGCCCTTTAACACATATACACACATACACACACACAAGTAACAGTTATACATGTGTTTCTCTTATTTGTCTTCTTTTCTATACACCAGAGAGGTGTGACGCCAACACTACCCCAGCATTAGACACAGAATCATCCATATAGTGCTGACAGCATGTAAATACTTCATACTGTACACATTCACGCTGAATAAATACAGGCGTGGAGAGAAAACAAATTAATATGACGCAAAAAATTAAGTGTAAATGTCACATCACTGTCGACAAGAATAAATAAAGACTGTACAAGAGAGAATCTTATGTGTGCTTGAAATAGCAACATGGTTAATCTGGAATTTTGGTTATTTATAGTACCAGCGAGTGGAGGATGGCAGGGACGTGGGCACATAATGGAGAATGACAGGGACTGGGCACACAATGGAGAATGACAGGGACTGGGCACACAATGGAGAATGACAGGGACTGGGCACACAATGGAGAATGACAGGGACTGGGCACACAATGGAGAATGACAGGGACTGAGCACACAATGGAGAATGACAGGGACTGGGCACACAATGGAGAATGACAGGGACTGGGCACACAATGGAGAATGACAGGGACAGGGCACACAATGGAGAATGGCAGGGACTGGGCACACAATGGAGAATGACAGGGACTGGGCACACAATGGAGAATGACAGGGACTGAGCACACAATGGAGAATGACAGGGACTGGGCACACAATGAAGAATGACAGGGACTGGGCACACAATGGAGAATGACAGGGACTGGGCACACAATGGAGAATGGCAGGGACTGGGCACACAATGGAGAATGACAGGGACTGGGCACACAGTGGAGGTTTACAGGGACTGGACACATAGTGAATGATAACAGGGACTGGGTACACAGGGGATGATGGCAGGGACTGGGCACACAGTGGAGGATGGGAGGGACTGGGCACAAGGTGGAGGATGACAAGGACTAGGCACACAGGGGAGGTTGTCAGGGACTGGAGACAACAAGGGAGTTCAGGAACTGGACATATGGAAAAGGATGTCACAGTCTGGGCACACAGTGGAGGATGGCAGGAACTGGGCACACAGTGGAGGATTACAGGGACTAGGCACATGGTGGAGAATGAAAGGGTCTGGACACACAGCAGAAGATGGCAGGGACTGGACACACAATGGAGGATGCCAGAGACTGGACACACAGTGGAGGATGTCAGGCACTGGACACACAGTGGAGAATAACAGAGACTGGGCACACAGTGGCGAATGACAGGGGCTGGGCACACAGTGGGGGATTACAGGGACTGGTAACACAGTGGAGGATGTCAGGGACTGGGCATACAGTGGAGGATGTCAGACACTGAACACACAGTGGAGAATAACAGTGACTGGGCACACAGTGGGGAATGGCAGGGGCTGGTCACACAGTAGGAGAATAACAGAGACTGGGCACACAGTAGTGAATGACAGGGGCTGGGCACACAGTAGGAGAATAACAGAGACTGGGCACACAGTGGTGAATGACAGGGGCTGGGCACACAGTGGTGAATGACAGGGGCTGGGCACACAGTGGGGGATTACAGGGACTGGGAACACAGTGGAGGATGTCAGGCACTGGACACACAGTGGAGAATAACAGAGACTGGGCACACAGTGGTGAATGACAGGGGCTGGGCACACAGTGGGGGATTACAGGGACTGGGCACACAGTGGGGGATTACAGGGACTGGGAACACAGTGGAGGATGTCAGGGACTGGGCATACAGTGGAGGATGTCAGACACTGAACACACAGTGGAGAATAACAGTGACTGGGCACACAGTGGGGAATGGCAGGGGCTGGGCACACAGTAGGAGATTACAGGGACTGGGCACATAGTGGAGGATGTCAGGGACTGGACACACAGTGGAGGATGTCAGGCACTGGACACACAATGGAGAATAACAGAGACTGGGCACACAGTGGCAAATGGCAGGGGCTGGGCACACACTGGGAGATCACAGGGACTGGGCACACAGTGGAGGATGTCAGGGACTGGACACACGGTAAAGGAGAACAGGGACTGGGCACATAGTGGAGAATAAAAGAGACTGACACACTGTGGGAAATTACAGGGACTGGGTACACAGTGGGAGATTACAGGGACTTGGCACAGAGTAGACAATGACAGGGACTGAACACACAGTGAACAATGATAGGGACTGGGCACACAGTGGAGAATGACAGGGACCGGGCACACAGTGGAGGAGAACAGGGACTGGGCAAACAGTGGAGGAGAACAGAGACAGGGCACATGGTGGAGAATGACAAGGAGTAGACACACAAGGGAGGATGACACGGACTGGACAAATGGTGGAGGATGTCAGGGACTGGATACATAGTGGAGGATGACAGGGACTAGACACAAGGTGGAGGATGATGGGCTAGACACACAGAGGAGAATGTCAGGGACTGGACACATAGTGGACACATAGGTTGACAGGGATTGGACACAGCAGAGAATGGTAGTAGAGCAGGGGCAGAGCACACTTTGTCTAAAATGAGCCTTGAGCAACAGCATCACCCTAGAAAGACGTGGTTGGGGAAGACAATGTTCCTCTCTCACACCCCCCCCCCCCCCCAAGCCTATTTGTTTTTGCAATATGCAGATCATTCCCCTATTATCTGCCGTTACATGTCAAGTTTGGATGAACACAGATGCGGCGTGTAATTGCAGACACTTTCCTTTTTTTCTGTCCCGTACCTTTCAACATGGTCACGTCAACCAAAACGAATGAGGAACCCTATTAACTAGCAGACAACAGTAGGTATTTGACCACACTATTTTTCGGTGGCAAATCAATTTCACACACATGAAGCTGCGCTAATGTCATTCTGTTAGTCTGATAAGTGGAAATTATATTTCATAGCCAGAGCCGTATCAAAACATATAACCGACACCGTGTTCCATAATTATTTCTGAATAATTTAACACCAGACTAAGCGGTATCAAAGTAGACGCAGGAGCCTCGCGGTGGATCAAATCTTTGCTTTCCACTGAAGCCGTGTCAACAGGCAGTGAGGAGTGTAATCTGGGATAGGAAAACATCAGAGTGCATGCCTATAAGCAAAGAACTGTGAAGGTGCTCCTTGCTTAAAGTGGACCAAAACCCACTGAACTCCTGAAATACATTAGGCCAAAGCCCCTGCTGATACTCCCTTTTTATGGTGTAGAACTAGAAATGGATATTTTCGCTTTTCGATTTGTCCTGGTGTGAGATGGCAGACGATCAGTCACTGCATAGGTGGGGCAATAACATCATTGCCACACAAATCAGTGACAATGAATAGAGGAGGCAGAGCTTTACAGCTAAACAGATGCCATTATCCAGGATCAGAGTGAAGCAGGAACAGTTAAAATTGTCAAAAAGTACTCGGGGAACAATTCAGGGGATGCTATTTAAAAATGTGGGTTTTGGTCAGCTTTAATGTGCGGAGGAGGGGGTGGAGGGTTCCAATAGTGATCATTATGTACTATTAGGCATCATTCACACCTTCTTTATGGTGTTTTGTGCTATGTTGTGATTCATGCTTCTGCAGTGCACTAAAATAGACCAAAAGGCTTTCCGCTCCAAAGCACCCCTCCTGCCCCTCTTTAGGCGTTTTACCATCTTCATTAATCAGGAAACATAGCACTCACTGCTGCAGCTAGGGCCCCCTAATGGAGAAGCAGCGTTGTCTGACAGTTTGCCCTGTAGCTTCTTGTGTCCCAGCAAAGAGCCTGGATAAAGGTATTTCCAGAGAAGGGCATCGGGAGAGGGTGTTGGGTGTTTGAAGCCTGTTCAGCATAGGCTTTCATTTGACAGGAATATGTCCACTTTAAAGCAGCCCCTCAACCTCAGCTTAAACCTTTTATTGCAACTCTATGACAGAGGGCTCCTGGTCCACAGAGAGACTCAGGGCCAGTGTTAGGGGAAGGCAGACTGGGCAATATCCCCATAGGTTCTCCCTATCTTACTAGGTGCTGAAATCTGTGTACACCCCTGACACGCCTATCTGCATGGGGATAGAGTTGGGTAAAGTGATGATCAATAGGGGTCAATGTCAATATCCGGTGAAGGTATTGGCAGTACATAAGGTTGCATAGGGGGCCCTAGATGATTTGTTTTTTCACCCCCCCCCCCCCCCCCCCCCGTCTCAGCGCCATGGAAGGCGGCTCTTTTATGACTGGACTTCTGCTTTAACTGTAAGGGAATCACAAATTTGGATGCCGTGAGCAGCACATCCATTCCATTCACTGCAATGATCTCTCATCATCTATCTCTCGAGCAGACATTTAAAGCAAACCAAAACCCACATTTTTAACTAGCATCCCCTGAATTGCTTCCCCCATGAACAGTAACTTTTGCCTATTTTATTGCTCCTGCTTCATTCTAATCCCAGATAATGGCACCTGTATAAGCAGTAAAGCTCCGCCTCCTCCATTCATTGTCACTGCTGTATGTGGCAATGATGTCATTGCCACACTTATGCAATGACAAATTACCTGCAATCCTACAGAGAGGGACATTAATTTGATAAGCAAAACTATCCATTTCTAGTTCTACACCCTAAGAAGAAAGTTTTGGCAGGGGCATTGGTCAAAATGATTTCACAAGTTTGGTGGGTTTTGGTCTGCTTTTAGTTTGCTGGATGCAGTAAGCATGCAGAGCAGAAATGATGCCTGAGGCCTGTGCATGCACTGGGTGATCTAGAACAAGGTGAGTATACAGTAATAAAAGAGGGTTTCACACTGTGGGACCCCCAATTCCCACAGGGAATATGCAGTCCTAGACTCTAAGGCCAGGTGAAACAGGTTTTGGTCCTCTTTGTCATTTTGGAATTTAGATCTGCTTTAAAGAAGAAGCATAGGCAGCAGGTAAGCTGGAAAAGAGATCATCATAGCTGGAGGGCCATGCGTCCCCATATGGGAATCGGTCCAATTAAGCAACAAAAAAAAGAGATAATAACGCCATGAGAAAAAAGCAAAAAAACAAAAAACTAAGAAAGCAATTTCATTTTCTGAAAATCAACAAAACTGACTTTTATATGTAGAGAACATAAAAAAAAAACAAACTAAAGAAAATACCCCAAAATACCAAACACTTATTTTTATTATTTTATTCACAGAAAATAAAACAAAAATAACAAGCGCAATAGGCAATGTGCTGTGACGCTGCCCCCCATGGAATATTCCTAATTATTCCAGGAAGGCAGTCCAAGAAGTAATCAAGAGCCTGCGCCCCGGGGCTGTTTTAATGTATGCAAAGCCAGTGACCTGCGCCAAATGAGAGGTAGGACTAAATAAACGGCATGCATCCTATAGACCCCGGTCCTGATGAGGGACTACTAAAATTAACACCCAATTAATTTTTGAATTGACAAACAAATGAAAGTCATAAATCTACTTTGCCATTAATTTTGCTGTTGCTCTAATTCAAACCAGCAGCAGCACACAAAAAGGAGGGGGGCAGACGAGCGTTATTCATCATAAATATCAAAAAGATAGCATTACGGCGTCATAAATTATGCATATTACCTGTTGTTAAGGAGTGATTAATGCGCTATCCTCTTGGTTTTACAGCATGGAGCGTCTAGACTGGGGACCCTCAATGTGAAATGTCATTGAGTCGGGTGGAATGAACGTTTGGTAGGGGAGGGGGTACGTTGGTTTAATTACTTGATCAGTTATCATCTGGGGCAGGGCACGGGGCAAAGGCACTGAACAGATAGATGCTTATTCTGGAGAATGACTGGAATTGATTTATATGAGTGTTTCTCCCCCGGTGATACAGGTACCACTGGTGGTATACAAGCTACTGGCAGGTGGTGCTCAGCAAGGCTGCACACTGACCTGTACCCAAACCTAAACTGCTGGGGTCTATACTTTACCCACGTCTGATTTGTTCCTATAATAAAACGCTGCTGAAAACTATGTATGTACTTTTTCTGTGTTGCGCACTTTGGCTGTTTTGTGAATCTTTAATCGTTACGTGATATGACAACCCATACAGACCAGGTAGATGGCACTGGAGATAACTAGAAAATGGTACTTGATAAAAAAATAAAACTTAGGCGACTACTGATTTATATGGATCAATATGAATCACCGCGTGACTAATAATGTACTAGAGGCCAACAACAGCTAAAACATTAAACTCGATAGCAGCAAGTCAATGGGAGAGGATTAATGTAGTGAGCTTAAAACAGAACAAAACCCACGATCTTTACTATCTCAGGGTTTGTTGATTTGGGATGCCCTGCTGTGTGAAGCCCCCCTGGATCCCCAGTAAATCTTATCTAAGGGCCAATCCAGTGGCACATGTGTGGACCCTCGTCTGATCAGCACCGTACTGTATACCGTGCATATTAATGATACTAATTATCCGGAATATGGCTCTGTTTAGAAACCGAGCTCGGAAATCAGGAGCAAGAGCTGCCGCGTCCCCAGTTCACTTTAGATTTATTCCCCAGCCTATCTGAATGGCTGGGGGCACGACCCAGAGATGCTGAGAGCAACCTGCATTGTTTAAATCAACGTGGGAGCCAGGACGACCTGGGGGGGGGGGTGTTCACACAGTGGGGCATACCAAATTGGAATGCCCCAGGGGAAGGCCAGCAGCCAGCCATGAAGTCTTTTAGACCCCCGGGCTAGCCACTTTGGGTTTTGCTCTGCTTTAACTGAATGTAAAGCCCTCTATTCAAGGATACAACGTAATGAACGCTTCCTTAAAACAGAAAGTATGTGCACAGCACATACAGCCCAAGAACAACAGGCTATACCTGTTACTCTTCTACATGTAGGCGGAGCCATGCAAATCTCTATGCTACCCCGAGCATTTATGAAGAAACCACTGGGTGTGCAATGCTGGGGTATCACTCCTAATATTTACACAGTCATCACTTCTTACTCTGTTATGGCACTCTGAGGTCTCACCTGTCTATAAATATGTAACTTCCAGCATTGTGCTGATGAGGACCCATGTCACCAAGTCGGAAGTGATGGTTGCCAGAAGGGTTAAGCTCTGTGGGTGGAGCCATAGTATAATTTCTGTATCTGTCCCCGTTGTAAATTAATATGATTCAACAGCTTGGTCTGTTACTGTTCCACCAAACTTTTTTAAATCCAACTGTCTGGACACACAAAAGTTGTAGTGCCAAACCAGCTATAACAGAAATGTAATGAAACTGAGATCATGCTGGGATTTGTAGTCATCCCAGCACCTGATAGCCCTGGCCTCCCTGACACAGTTACAAATGTGCTGCGCATCTGCAGATCTTCAATAAGCCTGAGCGTAACATCAGACATGTCCGTCTGGCACATGCCTCGGCTGCATGGAGTAAAAGTAGAATTTCTTTGGCCAGCTGCCATCAGACAACTACTGCTATCCATCGGGCTCAGTCATGAGGCTCTTTATTTCTTCTGTAATATGAATGGCGTGACCACGCCAGACGCTTGCGCGCCTTTCAGCACTCCTAGGAACATGTTTAACTCATATTGTATAAAGGCGAGTAGTGCGGATGACTGCAGCCTTTAAAGTGCAATGCCAGGCAGTGAGCCAATCAGTCGGTATATCCTTAGTGCTATCTAGGAATCAATACAACTGGCATGGGAAGCTGAGATTAACGAAATTCAGATTTCAGGAATCTCCACATAGACCTCAGGGTGGGACAGCAAGCTCAGATGGCACAGTTATGTGCTGTGTACCATCCTTCTTAGAATAAAGAAACACCTGTGATGCAAACGGAAGCATCTGAAGAAGGTCAAATTGCCCCACTCACATCACACCCCTACAAACAGACCTAAGCCTTCCCTGCCAACTCTGTGGTAGGGGTGCTCTTAGTTCACAGTGATACTAAACTAACCTAAACCACCTCCTCATGTCTACACGCCACCTAATTGGGGGGGGGGGCAGGTTTCCTGTCCTCTAAGATACAAAGCTTAACGCTTGAGTTTCAGCTTTAAATGGACCAGGGGTTGATTCTTAAAAAGGTCCTAAAGTCATTTTTTTTAAATGTCAGCTTTACTGACCATTCAGTTCACAAGTATCAGGTCTAAACCCAGACGTGGGCCGTGTGTGCCTCTTCTGTGGCCTGCCTTATCCTATTAGCTGTGTTTCTTAAGCCAGTCAAGGCTTCTTTGGAGCAAGGAGGACCACGAGACTGTGAATGCCACTTCCAAGTTCAATAGCACAAAGTGATGCACAGACCCGCTAGTTGTTGTTAAACCATACCTACCAACTCTTCAGGCTAGGAAAGTGGGACAATTGTTAAATGAGGCCACGCCCCCTCATTGGGGAATGGATAGGAAATAGGATGTAACCGTTAAAACAATATAAACACTTTAAATATGCAAAGGAATAATTTATTGATGCGGATCTGCATGTTACACCTCAAAGAGGGACAAATGAGAACAATGAGGGACATTGACTCAAAAGAGAGACAGTCCCTCCAAATCAGGGAAGTTGGGAGAGATATGGTAAACTATGATCTGTATGTGCTTACTTGTGGTGAGCATGTGAGAACAGCAGCGGCCAATAAAACTTGGTTTGTTCTACTTTTACATCTAGCTGGTTTATATATATATTACTGTATTGTATATTCACGCACTCCCATCGCAAAAATCCTTTCCATGCTGGGGCTGGGAGGGGGTTTGGGTAATCTGAAAAATGTATTGGAAAGCCTACCCCTAGAACGGGTATAAGGGATCCCATTCAAAGCACCAGTTCTGCCTCAAACAGGGAAAGCAAATGGCCAGTTCCCTGTAGGAAAGTAAAAAAAAATACACATTAACAGACATATTTTAAATAGACTTACATGCTCCTGCTGAATCCACCCGACACAGGTCACAGAACTCCGAGATCCGAGGCTAAAACCAGCCAGCTTCAAATAAAAATGCAGCACACACCCTTCCTCCTATTGTCTCATATGCCCTTATTCTACAAATCGACAGTGCTTTCACCATCCATGTTGGCTGAGGATTCCCTGCACTAAGGGAAACAGGCCCAGAGTCAGCATAAAGTGGAGTATTGGGTGCAGTAAAAATTTGGGCCAGGCTTGATTTGGGCAAAGAGGTCAGGGACATCAGCATGGAGACTGACATATAATGTTTGCCTTGTAATAGACTGGGCTGATAAAAGGAGGAAGCCAAACTGAAATATGAATGACAAAGAAAACAAAAGGCCTCTCTCTCAGCAATTGCAATGGTTACTGCCTACCTGGGAAATATATTTATGTCAAACCAAAGGTTTCCCCACTATAGCCATAAATGTTTCTTTTATTTTCTTCATAATAGGCTGATTTTCGTATATAGAAATATTATGCCCTGACTATATCCCAACTAGACTACAGTAATACCTTCTTTGTGATTTTACGAACAAACAGGCACCCCTCTGATTCATGAACTCTGCTGCTCACCTCTCTTAACACCCTTCCAGCGCTGCTCCCATCAGTCAGTCCCTCCCCTGACTGCAGCTTTTACAGAGAATTCTGTTTAAAATACTAAATGAAACCAGGTGAAGGTGTGTAACAGGTTGGTAATTAAGGTGTCCAACTGAGCAGACTAGTAGCATAATTAGGTAATTGGTAATAGTAAGTAAAACAGAGGTAGATGGCCAATCGGCAGGCCAATGATCGAAGCCAGATGACTGAAATAAATATCAGGTAATAGTCTGCAATAGGAAGGCAGACAAAACATGCAGGTCAGTGGTTCTGATGGGTAAATAAGCCAAAAAAAAGAGGTAGATAGCAAGTATAATGCTTAGACAGGCCTTAATATAAATTGGATAGTAAATTATAGTCTCAAATCAGATCCAAAAAGCCTCCAAAAGCCTACCATAGTGTATCCAAGTCAGTAAGCCATGGGGTAAGCTAAATATTGTCTATATATATATTACTAAGTCTGTGAAGTAAATCAGATTCTATTCAATGACCTGCAACAGACCAGACAACAAGTACAATTTAGAGAGGCCGGGGGCATAAATTCATATCTAAAACCACAATAACATGGTCTGTAACCAGAGGGCAGATAGCACTTTCAATCTAAGGCTATTTGCCAAGATTTGCATTTGTACGCATACAATTTGTTGTTAAAACATTTATTTGTGAGACTACTTATGCTGTGTGCTTCTCCTAGGAATTTGGCACAATAGTGTAGTAATGTAGTTGTAGTAAAGTAGTAATGTCATGCCAAAGAGAATTAAGTCACTGGACATCCCAGGAGGCCTGAGAGTCAAGCAGCCGACCACCCGGGGCAGAGGAGGTCCGGTACTTAGAGAGCCCGTGACCAACCCAGTTCTTTAGCAGCACTCCTTAAGGTGGAGAGTACACAGGCCCCAGGTAGTGCTTTAGTGGTTGAAGACTTAGGAATGGGAAAACATAGGGCACATATAACAAGACAAGATTGGATGGTCTGAGCTCCAGTGCAGCGGGTTTGGCCCCCAAAGATGGCGATGACAGAATTGGGCCCCAGTGCACACAATGGCGGAACCGGGCCCCAGTGCAGACAATGGAAGGGCTGTGGGCCCCACACAGACAATGGAAGAGCCGAGGGCCCAGCATACTAATCGCAGGGCCGTGGGCCCGGCACTGAAATAGTACACCCAGAGACACAAACAATGAAGGCCAATGTGCCAAGCTAGGACAAGAAGTGAGTGAGACCAAGTTCAAGACTCAGAAGGCTCAAGGGTCCAATACCAGACTCAGGAAGGCCTGTGGGTCCCACAAGGCCAAGGATGTATAGCAGCAGGTTGTAGAGCACAGCCAGACTTCAGGAAGACAATGTACAAAAAAGATGCAGTTGAGGCGGCAAGTGCTCCAATAAGGGAGCACTACCAAACAATTCAATTAATCAAATGTATTGAAATTTAAAATAAATTTAAATATTTGAATTGTTTGGTAGTGCTCCCTTATTGGTGATGGTTGGAGCTTGCCACCTCAACTGCATATTTTTTGTACATTGTCTATTGTTTAGGTGAGCACACCCCCGTTAGTTTAGAGCATTTTTTGGGTGCACCACTTGCATGTTTGAGACATCAGGAAGACCAAGCAATGATCCAACACAGAGGCGTGGCCAGGTGCATGCATTTTTAGACATCACCACAGCATAATGAACACCAGGTGAGGTTGAACAAGGCAGTTCTCACACTACTGCCGCCCACACAGCAGATAGCACAGTGGCTAGAGCAGTGGACTCTGAGCAATGACAGACGGTGGATCTCTGGTTCAAAACTCCTATATACAAATAGCAGTATATAGTCCTATTGGTGCTCAAATCTTGTTTCCAAATGTCAGTGGTTAAGCGGCGAACTAGAAATAGAAAATTATGTCAACAATATAACACTCAACCAACGATTCGTGTCCAAAACTTGATCGCATTGGACATTTCCAAGGCTTCATTCTGGCCTTTTTGTGGCAATTTTTTTTCTCCAATTGATTCATGGTACACATTTTTACACAGGCCACCATGGCTGTGCTGCTATTAAGAAAAGTCCTGCATGCAGAATTTCGAAATTGCTATTAAATTGCAGGGCAATCTCAATTGAAATGGCAAGCACCTAGAAAATCACAACTGAAGCGCATTTTAGGCACAAGCCTCCCCAAATTTCCTGCTGGTGTTCAGATGGATAGTTTCTGAGGGGCCTGGTTTCTGATGCTGATTACCAAAGTTCTGGCTTTCGACTTGCCTGTGGTGTAGGAAGCTCAGCCAGGCGGCCATGAAGAGAGCAACAGATTCTGACACCAATCACCACAGTTTGGCCTCAGGCTCTCCTGTTATGTACAAAGCCCAGCCAGACATGCAGAGAGAATAACGGGAGCCTTGGTCTAGCCTCATACTGCACACATACCTTTCGATGCTGGAAGCCAGAAGTGTGGTACCCAGTGGCAGACCCCGGGGCCCCAGGAGCCTAAACTACGCTGCCGGAGTTCCAGGCGAAGCCTTATCTGATACCTGATAACAACATGCAGGGAAAGTGGACTTTTTCTGGATCAGAACCTCAGCCACTTATGGTCTGTAATTGTTAAGTAGACTTAAACCCTCTCTGGCTCCCAATGGATGAACGTCTTGTAGGAAAGGGTTAGCGTCTATGTAAAGTAGGGCTCACGTAGAGTGTTGTGGGTAGATAAGTTTACTTTAGTATGCCCGTGGACCAGGACACTCCCAGCGAAAAGTACTTTTATTCAAAGAATAACCATTCTAAAAACTGAAGGTAATATACTGTTGAAAGGAACAATGCATTAACTGGACCCACAATGACTTTAGTCTTTACTAGAGAAAGAAGATTTCTCCTTTCACCCTAAAATACAATGTTATTAAAAAAACTATATATATATATATATATATATATATATATATATATATATATGTTTTACTATAATAACAGAGGCTTCTTCTGTCACTCTAAAATATATATCAGCTAGCTAAAGGGGGCTCTGCTATAATCTAAAAAAGAACTAGCATTAAGGTCAAACTTTAAAATCATTTGCCTGGCAGCTTCCATGATGCAGTGTCAGTCCCATGCTGTCCCTCAGCTGTGGTCACAGAAAGGAGGGGGGGATTTCATAATAATCTTCCTCTGCCTCCAGTGCCTCCCCCCGATCCAGACTACCAATACAATCTTATGAAGTATCTTGTGAAGCTGACACGTCCTATCTTAGTGATCGGCTAGCATGGAGCCTTTCACACTGTCAGCCAATCCTAGCGCAATCCAATCCAATACACACAGTGTGCTTGCAATCACTCAGCCCCACCACATCCCTCACAGAAAACAGCCAACATTAGGTGAAATATTATTGCCATGTGTATCCCTACATCGGAATATATTTGAGTGCGCATGGAGAATGACATTAAGGTTTGTCCTCTTTTTAGCAAAAACAGAGCTGCCTGATTTTCACCCAAAGTTTTTTCATATCAAAGCAAGCCAAATTATTACAGTTCCGGTTTAACTTAAAGTGGACCAACACCCAGGGGGGATCGGCCCGGAAATCTATAAGATTCCCGGACCGATCAGATCCCTCCCCGCGGGGCATCCGAAATCGGGATGTCCCGCGGGGAGGAACCCCCCAGGAGGCCCACAATCCTCACCTTACCGGCGATCCAACGGCGCATGCGCGAGACGCGGCCGCGTCTCTCGCTTCCCTCTAGCAGGGCGCGCTCCCGTGCCGGCCGTTTTGTGAATGGCCGGCGCAGGAGCGCTCCCTGTTAGAGGGAGGCGAGAGACGCAGCCAATGACAGCGTTCTGGTATGCGCGTCCAAGCGGCTTTGGACGCGCATACCAGAGCTGCTCTGAGCGCTGTCGTTGGCCGGACGAGGTCACGTGGGAGCGGGGAGAGGTGAGTTTTTGCGGCGATCGGGGGGGTTTCAGACAGCGGGGCACCCCCGATCGGGGTGCCCCACCTAAGTGGACCAACACCCAGGATAGTCAAAATCCTGGGTGTTGGTCCACTTTAAAGGGACTCTGTAGGCAAAGTGCATACACTTTCATTCAGCAGCTCCCTTCATCTTGGCTGCGCTCCCCCTTCCTGTCAGAACACAGCTGCTCCTGAAAGTAGAAACAAGGCAAAGAGTAGTGACACACCCCCTGAATTCCTTTGCCATAGACCACCAGTAATAGGGCTAAGCTGGTGGTCTAAAGCTCCCCATCATCAGACTGTAGACACTGGGAGAGAGGGAGAACAGCCAGGGAGATGAGAATGCCTGTCTTATAGACCCCGCCCATTAGACTGATTATTATGCGGCCTCACAGAGCCAAGGCCCACGTCCAAATATTTTGAAAGATAGATCATAAGGTGAAATACCGGTAGTTTAGTAGATTGCCAAACGTAGCCCAACACAATGGTCTAATTGCCTTCTGTATCCCTTTATTTCAATTTGAATAACAACACTACTTACAACAACTACTACAATATACAATAGAAAAACAGTTTATAGGGGAATTAAATGAATTATTTTTGTCAAGGGTACTGTGGAACAAATAATATACAGGAAAGTACTTCTCCGGCGAGCGAGCAAGTCTGATCCGGCCAATCAGAGAGACAGCGATAAGAAACAAACAATAATTCAGATGCTGGGATGTGTTTTTGCCGGTGTGTGTTTACAAAACAATGGCAGAACACCCGGTAGTCTGGTACGACAGGTGCCGGCGCTTTGCCGATTGCATCAGCACTGTAAACAATAAACACGCTTCATAATTACACATACACAAAAAATAAAAACACAGAGAAGGCACGCACATCCCAATGACCTGTATACACAACATATTCCTCATAGGAGAGGTACGCCCTTCCCTAAATAATGCAACACCCCAATAAAGGCACAACACCAAATAATCCTGTATATATACACAAATGACCTTTACATGGAAAAGGTGGGTGGACACACACAGTGCCGGATTGGGGTCTGTTTGGCCCCCCAGTAGGACTGACTACAAATATTGCCTTGTTTATCTTTAGTTCAAACTGTTTTGTCTGTATGTGTGTGCAGGGCTATTATATCAATAAACCATTATGAATACCCTCAGAATGTGGAAAACAAGAGGTAAAGAGGTGTAGTAACTTCAGAGTGGATATGGGAAATTGTATGCCTTTTTAAAGATGACCAAAACTCATTGTACCAAGCCATAGATTCTGAATAACTCTAGGGCTTAAACCGGACCTTCAGCGTGATTTAATGAAGAGCCCAAACCCTTAAAAAACTATTTCCCAGCATCTAAAATTAATATATTTTAAGTTTTTACTCACTTACTCATCATTCTTCCCCCTACTGGGCTGCAACTCTGTTCAGAACTCTAGAATATGGGCGCCACCATCTTGTCTTTAGAAGCATCACACATACTGAGAAAAGGAGAGTGGGATAAAGTGCAGGGGGGGTTATAGCTGTGCTTTGCACAGACAGAGCAGAACAGGGAAAGAATAGCAATCCCAGAATGCAGAGCGACAGTCAGAAAACACTTCCTGTTTGCAGGCTGCCTGATGCTCCATGAGCCGCCATTTTGGATGTGTAAAGGCTTATAACGTGCAGTAGATGCAGGTAGGATGATTTTTAATGTGAGCAATCTGTATGTACAGGGTGGAGGAAACATATTAGATAGGCTCTTATTAAGGGTGAAGGTCCACTTTAAAAGAGTCTAGGACTTGAGGAGAGGGGTATATGAAGTGGAGCAGACAAGCAGAGTTCCAATTGCATGTACTGGGAGGCCAAGTCAAAAAGCTGCATGCACAATGCATCAAGATGATGGCATTTCTGAAAGAATAGCTAGGGCCAAGTGGAGCTTATATGTCATGGTCATTAGAAAATAGGATGTGACATGAAAAAAGGTTGGGAACCTCTGCTATAGGGGCATGAAACCCCCTATGGTCCTCGTAATTTCACCTTGTTCCTGGATCCCATGCTGCATGAACAACGCATCAAGATGAAAGAATAGCTTGGGCCAAGTGGAGCTTATATGGTACAGGTGCTCCTTAGGAAGTTGTATGTGTCATGGTTATTAGAAAATAGGAAGTGACATATAAAAAAGGTTGGGAACCTCTGCTATAGGGGGCATGAAACCCCTAAATAAACTCGCCTTGTTCCTGGATCCCATGGAGCATGCACTGTGCTCTGCCGGCAGCCGGGCAACAATGCATATAAATAAGATAATACAGTGACAGAACAATCTTACATTGCTCACTATTACACAAACCGGCAATTCTCCAATTCCTAATGTGTATTGATAAGCTATGATCTCCTTCGGTAGAACAGCAATGCCCAGCATTACTGCATTACGTTACTCCTATCACAGATACCATAATCAGTACTAGCATAGCGTTTCATCTGTGCAGCGGTATGCTGGGCCGAAACCAAGAAATCACTGACCAGTGACATAACAGAATGTCATGGCTAGTAGCATAGTGTGAAGCAGGATACCCAGGGTCCATTTTGTCCATTTGACCTTTGGGGCCCATTGAGCAATTCCCCTGATCTCATGAGGGCCCAGGTACGCACACAAATGTGTGAAAGATTTACCAACCAGATGAAGTGAAACTGTAACTGTCAGCACTGTAACAGCAGTGTTCTGTCGTTTGCGCCCCATCATGATTCTCAAAACGATGTGCTTGCCCTATTGGGCTATAGAGACAAAACCCCTATGAGAAATCTTTAAAGTGAAGCAACAGTAAGCAAAAATTACCCCCCCCCCTTCCCCCCATGCCAAAATGTCTCGTCCTTATACTTACCTGGAGGCTAACTTTTTGTGGATGGCCAATGTAGTAATGTCGTTTGATCCTTCACCACAAAGTAGCACATTAGAATGCTGAGAAATGTTATTAGGCATTTACCTTCATAATGTGTTACTGTAGTGGTCAAAGACTGATAGGCTTTCCCAAAACATTCCCACACTCTTCTGGCCTGGATTTATGAGGCTGGCCTGCAGTTTAAAGAGGAACATCACACAGGAATTTCACTTTCCCGTGTGCTGTTTCTTTTTAAGATGGGGCAACTGTATGTATCCCCAGGGGTCGTGTAGGAAACTCATCTTTCTGCCATTTCCACAATACAGGCGCAAACGAAATTGACCACAATGATTGGCTGAGTTGGCTGCACACTTGGTTTCGCACAGCACCATTCGGCTCTCCTAGCCACTCAGCTGCTAAGGAGCTGAATAAAACTGAGCAGAGTAAGTAAAGGCTTGACGCAGGTACACGCACAGCTAGAGGTGAGTGGGATGTGGCCACAGTGGTTGCGGGGTAACCCAATTCAGTATGCCCCAGGGAGGGGGGCTCCAGGGCCTCCAAAGTTCCTCTTTAAGAGACCTTGATGAAAGCCCAGACTAGCAGAGTCCAGGCAGGTTAATCATAGCCCAACCCACTACTTCAGCTCTGTTTCCCGTGCTGCTGTCAAATGACTCGGCACACTAGAGCCATATGGCACATAGCAGAGTAAGACAATAGCATTGGAGAAGTCTGTTGGCAGCTCTCATAGATATATGCTACTGCAATTTCGTATAACATGGAAGGAAGTGTTAAATTAGAGTTAAATCAGCGTGAGGGAGACCATACATATTAAAGTCACAGTAAGCACTCATTTCATTCTCTGGCACCCACTGCATCACTTCCAGACATTGGTGGTTGCTAAGTAAAAAGCTGCCTAGAGAAACAGCATTGTCAGGCTGCCATTCTGTTCCAGCCCAGTCCCTGCTGCGGTTCACCTACTAACCTTCCAAGATACCCTGTCTGACCACGTCCAGGTGCTAAGCCTAATTGCTGAATCCTGCTATATCTAACTACATTCTCATACCTTTTCTTGTTGCTGACTATAGCCACGCTTGACCACATCGAAAGTGCCTTGCCCAGTTGCTGACCACTGGCCATGGCTGACCATGTCACAGCTACTGCCTTTAGACTGCCTGTGGTTTCCATCATAGTGGACCTGCTCAGTTCTAAATTGCTGTCAATGCTGCCAATTATCTAGAGCGTCACACCCGACCACTGACAATTTTATTGACTATATTGCTTAGAGTTGCAATGAAGGTTTGAGAAGTCCTAGAGGCAAACGTACAAGAAGGCGATCAGAGTAAAAGACATAGGCCCTTATTTAACAAGGGATAGCGCCAGGTAGCGAATGGTAAGCGAACGGTAATGACGGTCACCGCCACGAGTACGCCGGCTCCCCTCCGCAATCACACATTTATCAAGCCGATCCTGCTTAGCGACTGACAGAGCGCCAGATAGCGAATCATTCATCATTATTCCAGCCTCACCCCACAGCGCCAGCGAGCGACCTTGAACAGCGACAGGTATGACCTCTCGCTACCTGGCGCTCTCCAATGCATTTCAATGGAGCAATCTTTAAATATTCTTAATTAATTGCTATTAATTTTTTTTTTTTAATGTCAAAAATTCTGTGACCACTTCTGCAATGTTAGTTTTTTTTTTTTAGGTTAAAAAAAAAAAAAAATTATGCAGAATTGATATTACAGGTCTGATATTAATGTATTCATATTACAATATGTTTTGAAAAACTTGTTTTTTTTTTTTTCCTAAGAATATGGTTGTTTGGGGGTTAAAAAACTACTTTTGACCCATCGCCGCCAGCGCTCTGGGGTTTAAACAAGCATTTCACAGCACGAGAATTTTTGGAGCGTGATTTGTTAATGAATATGCTGGGAGCAGTTCGCTATGGCCAGTCGCTATCATGCGCTCCCATACAGCACGGAACCTGTCAAATAGCGACTCCTCACCCAATATTCAACATTACGGCAAACCGACTGAGTCGCTATCAACTACCAAACAACGGCCAAGCACAGCGACTACTAGCGGGCGCTCTGAAAATGCCGCTACTGTCGCTCATCTGTCGCTACCTGGCGCTATTAATGAATCGGCCTCATAGTAAGGCTGTCGGTAAAGCAAAGGAGGAGCCTTGGTAGGTTGGTTCTGTAGATTAGTGGGGAAATTAATGGAGCAGTCTGGGTGAAGGGAGATTTCTAAGTTAGTTTAGATTGTGAAACCATGATTCAATTTCTTTTACAACCATTCCCAGTGTCATTCTATTGAATTTACCAACAGGCATTGTTTAGGACAAGCCCTACACTTTGAAACATGTTCTGGCAGATAACCCAGCGTCAAAGAAGTTGATGCCGAAACATAATCATTCATAACAATCATGTCACAGCAACAGAATACTGCCTCCCCATACATCGATAAAGGACACAGGGCATTATATGGACGTAGTCAGAAAAAAAATACCCTTTGCAATGTCTATCTAGATCCTCAGTTTAAGTTTAGAGATAAGAAAAATAAACTGAAAGAAATGTATTTTTACCACATTTCAGAGACAAACTGCTCCCCTCCATTCTTTTTATCAAAGGGAAAAAAATAGACTCTAAGCCTGAAAAAAAAAAGTCTGTTCTAGACCTTTCCAGATAAAGCATGTCTCACGCCAGCAAACAATGCGATATTTGTTTAATAAGTGATTGCTGCCATGGGTACAGTAAACAAGAGTTCCAGGATTGGTGTTTATGAACAAACAGAGCATCTTGCAAGATCAATTTAACATTAACCAGGTGGAATAATGAGTGGACTGGTAGGTGACACTCAGGGCAGGACTAGAGTAAACACAGCAAGGGAGGGGAAGGGGGCCACTCTCAGGGAAAAGCAAGGTCGGGGAGGCAAATGTATCACTAAATAAACAGCCGGAGAAGAACTTAAGACAAACAAACAGTCATTCTTGTGACAGGAAAAAAGGCAGGGGAGAAAGAAAAAAAAAAAAAGGAGAGAGGTTGTAAATTACATGCATCAGCTGCTGACCACCATGAAATCAAACTGGTTTACAGACCAGAATGTCTTGTTTACTCAATGCCATGTTTGCTTCTAAACACTAATGTGCAGTTACCAGCCTGGAATTACTCAGTGTCCTATTAAACCTCTCGCAAATCCTGTTAACTCTTCAGCAACAGCTCCCGACAAGCTGGCTTGGCGACGCGGTAATTTGGCCCGTGCTTTATGTATAAGAGATGAGGTGGTGTGTAACAGAGGGCATAACCACATGTATTGGGGGGTCTATCATTATGCTTTTTCAAGGGGCAAAAAGTAGCTACCACTAGCTGGTACTAGCTTGGCTACATGAGTAAACTGCCCTGTGCTTTCTGGAGGAAAGACCATGGCAGCCCCACTCTGCAAACAACCACGCACATCGTATTTTATTTTTAAGGGTCTTTCTGTAGAAAAAGACAGCAACTATTATTATTATTATTATTATTAATAATAATGTTTATTTATATAGCGCCATCATCTTCCGTAGCGCTTTACAAGGTAAGAATACAGACAAGGTAAAACATATAGCCCAGAGAACAATACAAAATTAGATGCCACAGGTATCACAACTACACTCCACAAAGGGGTTGATTTAGCACCGGGTATACACTAAAGTACTTTTTACTACTTTAATGCAAAAACGTACTTATGGTACTTTCAGGACCAGCCTTAAAGATTTTTAGCCTAAAAAAAAAGAAACACTATACTCACCATGTGTCCCGCGCAGACGCAGACTGTCACTGACAGTCCCATACTGCAGCTTTTACCTGATAGCTGCACGCCCAATCACATGTCTCTTCTTGTGTCCTCTGATGGGGTGACGTTCCCCCGCCATCAGTCACTGTTAGCTGGTATGTCCTCCATTCACGGCATAACACACCCCTTTCCACTGCAGTGAATGGAGGAGGGGGAATGCCAGCTAACAGTGACTGATGGCGGGGGGGGGGGGGGGGGCCCAATGGAAGAGATGAACAATCAGGCGTGCAGAGCGGGACATGGATCCAGATATCAGGTAAGAGCTGCATCATCAGATTATCAGTGACAGTCAGCGTGGGACACATGTTGACTATAACAATTTTTGTTTTAGCCTGAAAACCGCCTTAGAATTGGAAAATGCCCTGTGAAAGACTGTAGGATGGCACCCCAAGGACAAAGCAAAATGTGAGGCAACCCTTCTCTGCCTGAAACAAAACACATTGTCTGCTCTCCAGTGATCCCCACTTACCCCCCAAAAAGGCAATTAGCAGAGCCTGAGCCACCCCTGAACCAAACTCCACCAGTCCCAAATAAGTAAACAAGTTTGGTGCCCATTGGTGCCACTAGGATTTGTGATTTTATACTATTTGAACAAGGCTGGCCATACATCATATGTTGTTAAGTAACAGAGGGAAAACAACCAAGCATATGAGCACCAGACTTCATCCTGATGCGTTTTCAATGGGCAAAAAGTAGCTTCAAACAAGCTGGCTTGGATAAAAGGATAAACTGCCCCATGCTTCCTGGAGAAAAGAGAACGGCAACTTCACTCTGCTCCGTTTAATAACAGAGGGCACTTTTTCAAGGCGCAAGAAGTAGCTGTTTGACAAGCCGGCCTGCTTACACTGGTTAGTTGCTCTCTGCTTTTTACAGAGAATTGCAACTTCACTCCAATTTATTAGCACTATTAATATTTGAAAATACTTGCATCATATGTAAGTAACAAAGGGTAAACCCCCTATATCAGGACTCTAACCGGCAGCTATTTCAAGGGGCAATTCCGACAAGCTGGCTTGGCTTAACATGTAAAATGGCTCATGCTTTCCAGAGGAAAGAGAATGGCAATTTTCTGCTAATTTACTATCACAAATATTCAAGAGTTCTTATATTAAAGGTTACTAGTAATGTTACTAGCAATGTAGCGCATATCCCCCAGCGTATTGGGGCACTACCTAAAAGCTTTTTAAAGGGGCAAATGTTTTACTTCATTAAAGTGGAACTAAACACTTCCTAACGCCCCCTCCCACCTCCGTTGGAGTACCACAGGCAATGCAGTCAGCTTAGCGATGGCCTGGTTTAAAAAAAATAAAAATACCCACACATCACTTTAAAGATCGCTGATTGGCCAATCTCAAGGCTGTTGGGTGACATGCACCAGCCGGCTGGCCGCATCATAGGGCTCCCGCTACCATCATATCGAAATAGCTGGCATGGGAGCATACTACAGGGATGCCAGGGAACATCAGTAAAAGTGAGTTTACTGACGACCCTGGGTGTTTCAAACAGCGGATACCCCATTTTGAGGATGCCCCAGGGTCAGACTAACACAGACCCATCCGAATCGGGGCCTCATCTTGAAACTTTGCTCCTAACAGGCTGGTTTGGCTACATGGATAATTTTCAGCAAGCATTCCAAAGTAAGGAAAGCAGCTACTTCAATCCATCCCACTATCACAAATATTTAATAGAGCTTACATCATTTGGTTAAAGTGGTTTAACAGACCGAAAATGTCCCCCCGATCCATTGTTAAGCCCCATATACCTATACCTATACCCCTGCCAAAGCCCCAGCCAGCAATGTATTCCAGCTTTTGTGCAGTTACATGAACTTTGACACTACACAGCAAAGCTGCTGCTTCTTCAGGTATTGACAAGTCATTCAAGGTCTTAGCCCTCCAGTAGCCAGTAAACAGGGCCCCTCATCTGCTGGATTGCAGCAAAAAGGTTTTATTTTAACCCCACTAGACGAATCAGGTGTTGCATGTTGCATGCTAGAGGTCTATGGAGGGTGGACCCCACGCATATTAAAGCTTTATTTAAATGTAACAAAACCCACCAGTTATTCAGGGATGAAACCCCCAGAGTGCCTGTAAAAACTCATCTTTCTATGCTCCAATGATGCATGCTCGGGCTCTCATCCAATAAGTACCACCTCCCGTGACTACGTCATTCGTAAGTTGATATGAATGGGGAGCATGCACTGACACATACCCTGCAGCATCCACGTGCTCCCCCCAGACATTTATTTCAATCAGAGCCCTTTGCCGAAAGGAAGTAAACATGGCAAAGGACTCTGATTGGACGAAAGCCTGTCCATGCGCTGTTGGAGCGAGGAAAAGTGAGCTTTAGTGATCTTTCTGGGGGGTTTCAAACAGCACGGCATCAAAATTCAGGATGCTCCGGGGGCACGGAGCAAAAACTCGGGAACTAAACTTCCCGGATTTTGTTTCGCTTTAAAGGTACCAAGTTATTACTGTCACACTGGCTTGGTTACACATATCATTGCCCCACACTTTCCAGATAATCATTATCACAATTATCCAATTATCTACAATGTGACATATTACCGGTAATTAATTATGGTCTGCAGAAATAAGTGTAGAAAGAGCAGATCTGTTAAGGTGTCCCTTTTTCTCATGTCAGAAAGAGTTCCTAAAACTTTTTACAACTTTGATTACATTCCTGTTTATAAAGAAAAATGTCTGTCTGTCAGTGTGGTTTTTATCCGGGGCTGTGAAATAATCCAGCAGTTTTGCTCATTCATATTTGTTTTTAGACCATACATGTCTGCTTTGTTTGCAATACAAAACTAGGAACAGTAAACAGACATAAATAAAACACGTTGCTTCATGTCAAACAGTTTCCTATAATGACCCCACCCTTTTCTTCCACGTCCACAAACAGCAATGTATTGTTTGTCCAAACAGCTTCTGCTGCACAATGTAATACAACCAACGCCTGCTGAATGTATACAAATGCTGAAAAGAACTATGCACATTGCATCCATTGGCCAATGGGGTCAGCCTCTTGCTCCTACCTCAGTCAAGAAACTCGACCCTCTGACATAGGAAGGGGGGGGGGGGACACTTTCAGATGTAAAAAAAACCCCACAGAATTTGGCCTCGAAGGCAGCTTCTTAAACCCCAAAAAAGTTTCTGCCCTCTTGAATCAACTGCAGACTGTCAGCTCTGTGCTCATCCCTCCAGTTGTGAGCAAGCCCCTGTGCTTATTATCATTGGGAAACCAACCAAGCTGCTTAGCTCACCTATAGCCAGTCTAGGGTACAGGATCCCGTTTCGGGAGCTGGAGCTTTGTGTATTAGGTCTCCAGTTGGAAAGGTAACAATCGTGTTTTTAAAGCACAACTAATCAAAAAAATGACCCTTCCTCAACTATACTTGCAAGATGGAGGGGGAGCTTAGCAGTAAAGCTGCAATCTGATAATGTTCAACAACGAATTACAGGACAACAGCGTGCAAATGTTAAAAACTGCACCTGCAGTTTCCTTTCTCTTTTATCCCGGTTAAAGAGAACAGAAAGTTATTTCCTCTATTTTTATTTTTATAACGACAGCATTGGGGCATCTAGATGTTAGGATGCCTTGCTGTGTACCTTAATCCAATAGGCCTGATAGGGCCAGATAGATACTACTTGTGCATTACTGCTGGAAACCAATTAGGTTTGCCGGATGGTGATGAGCATGCCAGACCAGTGAAGCTGAATGGTCAGCGATGGTCACTTGTTCAGCTGCCATTACTGGAATGCAATAGATGGCATGGCAGGTATTGCGTTTGCAGGGCATCCCAGATTCTGATTCCAAAACCTGGGATTTTCACTACCCCAAAATGTTGGTCCTTACCCTAGGGAAATCCCGATTTGGGTTACCTTGCTGTGCGAAATTCCCCCAGTTGCCCGATATACATACCCCACCAGCATTCCCATGGTGCAGACGTAGCTCTGCTTGCATCAGCTTCTTTGGCCGCGCATATAAATGTGTGGCCTAAGAAACTGAAGAGGAGCTTAGCCCCACTCAAGATTGGTGGGTGGCATCTCATGCATCCCTCTATTGCTGCGCACAGCCAAACACAGCATTTAGTGCCGGTGGGCATGGGCTTGCACAGATCTAGAACAGCTGCACACAAACCTAGGATGCGAAAGATGCCGCAACCGACTGCACATGTCCTGTGGCTTTGCCGCTAAGGTCAGTATATTGGGTGACTGGTGAGGTTTCACGCAGCAGTTCATCCCAAATAGGGATTCCTCAGGGATGGGCATCAAATCGGACCTAGCATCTTAGAGATGCTAGGTCCGGTTGTGGTCGACTTTAAGCTTTACCAAGATATCATTTCCTGTAGAATAGCAAAGATGATCTGTGTATTATTTGTTTTATGGACTGTAGGGATCTTCCCGGGGGATGGTGTGTTTGGACACAGTTCACGACAGACTTAGGTGTTATAAAAGCAGGTCTTGGCGTTTATTCATGGCATAAACAGTCCAGTAAACAAAACATACAGCAGCAGCGTGCTTCTTTAGTGTACAAAACAAAATAAAGACCTAGCCCGTCTGGGCGCTTACTTAGCAGGTTCTTCTCACCTAGCTGACACTTTCAAAATACAGCGTTCGCCTGGACATCGCAGGGTGAGTTTTTAGCTCCAGCAGTGGCTGCGTTCGCAGCTTCCTTCACACACACACACACAGGCTGTTCATTTCAGGCTGAGAGCAATAGCCTGCAGCTCTGCAGAGCTTTTACCTCCCAGGCTAATTAGGATCAGAGCTCACCTGATTCAAAACCCAAACCGGATCGGGGAGGTGTGGAATGACAGGTCCCTCTACCAAACCTACCTGCCATTCCATATAAATCCAGGCCCGGCAAAATTAGCAACACCTCAGCAGCATATCACTGCTGGGAAACAAATCAATCCTGGACTTACCATCTCACCCAGCGTAGTAACCTAGGTGAAATGTACACCCCCTCGATCACTTCTCCAGTGACATGTCTACAGGACATAAACACATTATTACCAACCATTATTCCAAGTTGGAAAACCTATGTCTGAACCAACCCTGTGGCATGGGAATGACAATTCCCTGACAGGAAGACCAACGGGTATATTTTTGAAATTACACCTCCCCTGTTTTGAAACAGTCTATACATACTTTATACACATAACTGTGCATCCTCCTCCACCTATTATCAAGTTCCTGGATTACATCGTTTTGGTAGGCCTGATCCAGGACAATGATTAAACGGTCTTCCTGAAGGGGCCAAGAGCCTGAAGACCTGGTATTGGGGAAACAATCTCCAACTCAGTGTGACCAATACAACAGGGATGGTCATTTATTTCTGCACTAAATAGAGAAGGAGAGAGAGAGAGACTATCAACACATAAGGATTAATGAGACCTTGGTGCAGAAAGCGTCCACCTGTACACATCTAGCAGAGCCTAACACGGAACTGCCACATTAACGCTGTAATGAAGAAGACCTGTCCCATATCAATTAGAATACTTTAAATGAGTTTTAATTAAGGTATTAATAAAAGCATCCTAATGGGGAGCATCAAAAATTGGTTTGGCCAAAGCTCAAAACAGAGTTAGTTGGTTCTTCAGAGGGTGGTGTGTAGGGCAGAAAGGAGCATCAGAGCTCAGCTTCCCAATCTACAGACAATCTACCATAAAGAGTGTGAGTCCAGGACATGAAGGACAGCAGAATACCTCAACCACCCCACCAACCACCTATTCTCTGTGCTCCATTTAGGGAGGCAGTTTGGCTCATTGAAGTCCAACACGTAGAATCTAGTTCTAATTAAAAAGCTTGCACTTGGTGGCAAAGAGAAGAGCTCCATATTATCTTTTACTGGTGCTAAGAAGAACTACCCAAGGGAAAGTAATAGCGGAAATATGCTGGCAATATTGTTACAAATTTAGATGGTAAGGGCATAGCCATGCCCACACAGAACTTACATATTCGTTTTTGGTGGAGTTAACTGGAATTTATTTTCTGGACTAAGATATAAGTGACTTTTAGCCCTAAAATCCATGTTGATGTCCCAATGCACTCTGACTATATGCCTAGAAAAATCCTCTTGAGAAGTTAAACTGTCGCTCACCCTTCAGTGTTAGGAAGCAAATGACTGACAGGTCGGGATATGAAAAAGTCCTGAGACAACGATGTGTTTGTACAGCTATGGTGTATATATAAATAGCAAGAATGACAAGAAAACAAATCAATGATGGCATGAAGCATGAAAAGGAACATGTGTTGTCCTAGGACCAGAATGCCTGAGGTCCCCGGCCAGGGTCTGATTATTGTACTTCTGGTCACCATTGTACACATACTGTGGGTTACCTGGAGACATGACTTCAGTGGAATTATTTTTCATTTTATTGACTTAATCTTTAATGCATGTATGTTTCAGCTTTATTAAATGATTAGGAAATGCAAAATCAAATTAATTAAGCAACCTAAATAGCAAACTAATCAACACGTAGATTGAACAATCTTGACTGGGAGACTTATTTGCAACAGCTGGATAAGAAGTAACCACTCAGGAAGAGGTCCCATGCACATCTTACTATAGAGACACAGTCTCAACTAGCTGCGTCAGGGGCTTTGTTTTATACACCCAAAGTGTTATGTGAGTTTCCAAAAGACAACAAAGACATTTTAGAGCATCTGGTGAGCAAAAGAACTAAACCTTGAAAGCTGAACAAAATAAAATGATCTTACTTTTCTCATAGTTCCTCACAATAAACCATTGTCATTCACGCTTTCGAGGACATAGAAATTGTTATAAACATATTACAAAAACACAGCAGAGTAATTTAAAATATGGGGCTCAGACATAATTATTAAAACAGTGTTTACTCATGGTATGATTAGGCATGTTGGGTATCAAAATGATATAGTCCATTCATTTGCCACCCAGAAGTATATCATCTCACTGCAAGAAACCTGTATTTACAGCTGACCACTTAGTGCCATGGCCCAATCTTTTATAATACTGTAGGCCTTGAGCTCTTATCAGCTGACAACATATGGCCACCTATGGACTGTCCCTTTAGATGACTGACCAGTAAGCACAGTTCCCTACCAGTCCCCCAAAAATGACCATGTACAGTGTACTTTAGTACCCTGTTCCATAAAATACCTGCCCACATCAATAAACCCCCTATAACTGCAAAATAAGGAAGGCAGAAGTTTTCTAGTTTATTGTAGTTGGTTTCCCAGTGTCTGTCATCTGCACTCCTCAGTATTGTGACACAATCATCACAAGAATGGTGTTGGAAGCTGTTGAGATAAGCCAGCACACTTATCACCTGCTAGACTCTGCAGGAACTCTATGCATGGTGCTGACAATGCCCAGCTTTGGGCAATATATACCGCTCAGCCTCAACAGTGTGTTAGACTTCCACAAGTGATCAGGTCTAGCAGACATCCTCACACAGCTTATATCCTGAGCTCCTGGTCCACAGTACATGGTGGGAACGTTATACTCACCAGTCATATAAATAAATGGCCTTTAAAGCATCAAGGAGATCCCCCAAAAATAAGGGCATCCTTTATTAAAGGTTGCTAAAAGACATGGTAATTCAGTGTATTTGAAGTGTTCTAATTCAATTGCTCTACCAGTTTGCCCTCCATTACGCATCCAGCAAAACTGGAGCATCTGAACTATGTGTAGCTGGTTGTGGCACAGTCCATGTTAGCTGGGTGACCAATAATCCTATATCTAAGAGTGAGACCGCAAGGTACTCATGAGATTAAGTGATGGCACTTGAAGTAGCCAGTTATTTGCCCATTATGCTAGGCTGGCAGCTAACCACAGGTTCATGTAAAAGTGAGAGGATACATAAATGTATACATATACACATAGCAAATGATTGAACCTTTAGCACAATGGTCATAAGATGGAGATCAATCGATTAGTTAATGCTTATTGTTGTCTTCTAAGCCTAAAATGTTTTTATGTGTGGACTGTGTTTGTCTTTCTTTCATATGCAGTTTATGATTTGTGCATGGAATTTAACTTGACTGAAATTCCCTGACAAGTTGAGCTGCACAGCTTTCCTTTTGTGTTACCGGGAGTCTGGAGCACAAGAGCAAAAGGGACGTTATACTTTCTGTTTCTTCCCCCATGGAGGCTTGCCAGTTTTAGATTTTGTTCTTTTACTATACTGAATTCTATCAGTCATACTATAGAGGAGTGTTCTCAACCTTGCTGCCGCTCTTTACAAGTAAGCTGGCAGCATGAAGGCATAGCCATCTATAAAGGAGCCACTTTCTTGGAAAAAAGCGCAGGAGGAAATATCCTACTGAACACTTTGTTCAACAGTTGTGGATAATGATACAAGATGGTGTCAGTTGGCATCTTAAATGTATCTATATTATTTCAATTTAAAACAGTTCTCACGAGAATGGCATTTGGCCAACTTAGATTTACATCAGAATCTCATCCTGGACCTCTTGATGTTTAAAAGAAATGTCCATGTCTTCATTTGTGCTAATGTACTGTAAGTGCTGGGTGGGTAAGCTCAGCACATAATGGCATATGAGCAATTTAGATAATTAGTCACATTCCAGGGGTAGAATCTATGACTTTGGGCAAACATTAACTATACACATCTCTCAAGAAGGAAGCCCTTGTGGTACATGTAGAGTGTACCACTAGAATTCACTGCTAAAACTGGGAGCATTAGAAAGTAATAAAGCAGAGGTTGGTGTTACCCCCACAAGACCAAAAGCATGTTCCTTAGTCCAGGAACAACCAGGATGACTTTTAAAGCTACCAATACACACTTGCTAGCATGACCATATTGGATAACAATCTATTGACTAAGGAAGGGAGCCCCAACCTGTAACTCTATATGACTTGTGGACCTGTACTCTGTGGCTTACAGGGTCAGTGACACAAACAGGAAAGGTGTTAGCTTACCTGACATTGCAGTTTCTAGCATTGCACTTTCCTAGCCTCCTCGTGTGGTGTTATGTGAGTGTGTGTAACATTCCTGGGCTGTGTGGAGGACAGAAGCTGGGAAACTAACTGCAGTGCTGAGAGCTGCAAAGGCAGGTAAATCATCACAATTCTCTGTCTGTCTGACTTTCCATTTAACCTCTTTGGGGTTGGGGTATTCACCTGTGAGGGGGAGGGGGCATGGAAATACAGGTATTGCACATATCTGCACATAACATTTTGGAGGCTGGGGCTTACACATGCCATCATCCATTTTTGGGGGATGAGGGGGGTCTACACACAATTAACTTATTAAATATCTGGGGGCTGAGTGCATCACATCTGGCAATATATTTTGAAAAAAATATATTTACACAATTATAACTTAACTAATTAACATTTATGTTGGAAGTAGGATTGTTTGTCCTTGTGGTACCTTTAGGCAGGGCAGGTGGCTAACTCGGGCTGTTGGGAGGCCAACTTCAGTTGGGGAAACTCTTTATTCAGTTCTCAGCACAGGCATACTGGGGGGGTTGCGGGCATTGTCAGTGGTGGATGAGTGGGGGGTGGCTGTGTTTTTGCAGCACCATACATGCAGTTTTAATGCCAAGTATGTCATGACACACCGCAAAAAAAGATGAGACTATGGCCTCGATTCAATAAGAGTTGAAAAACATTCTCACAATTTCACTGTTACTGAATCACCGGATAAAAGAACAATGAAAGTCAATGGCAGCTTTTACTAAGGTGTTGAAAGGAGTAAAAAATTCTCTACTTTTCTTAGGAGTAAATAAGTGCCATTGACTTTCATTCAGCAACAGTAAAATTCTCATTCTTTTTTCTCATGAATTGAGAAAGAAAGTTTTTCAACTCTTATTGAATCGAGGCCTATATCTCCAAATGGCCCACATAAATCTGGAGCTTGCCCTGCCTTTGGGTGGCATTAAGTGTGAAGCTAACAAAAACAAACAAAAATTAATGCCTCCTGGGCCACATGCAAAGCCAAATCCTAAGATCAAGACCTAAACTGCCTAGTAGATTAGTCTTTCCAAGAATTAGAGATAAATGTCTGGGTAACAATATTCTATTGCATACAGAAGTTGATGACATAGGTAGACACACCACTAGGTCAATGATGAGCCTTGATTCTTTGCCAGAACATACTATCCCACTTTATCTATAGAGCAGCAAGTTAAAAAGTAGAAGCAGATCATTCAGATGCTTTATTGGCCAAATAGATGGATGCTTTTATTAGGCCAGCCCTTATTTTGTAATGGAGTGACTTTGTGACCCAGTGCTTGTCTCATTCGTGGCTATTAATCATATGGCTAAGAGCTCATTTTCCTTTAAAATGCTAAAACACCGCTGTAACGGCGCCAAGATAATGGAAAAGGCTTCACAGATTGTATAATTTTATACCAAGCCATGTCTTCACAGAAACAATAGGCCAGGATGCGGAGGTATTAAAAACCTGGAAATTTGGTTGTATTGAAAAGTAAAATGTAAACGTTCCTCTAGGATCTGTGGCTCACCACAATGGTTTACTTTAATCGTTGCCTTCAGGAGTTTAAAAAAACTGAATACATAAAGCTTACCGAGATTAGCACTACAATGAAGTTTAGCAACAAACAGTCAGGGAAGGGAGTCTTAATGTGATCACGTGACAGAGGATCTGTTTAGACAAAGTTAGACTGGAGTACACTTCATTAATCACCCAACTTTCTGCTATTAACCCCTTTACTGCCATGCAGCCAGATGAGTAATTGGGTTCATAACCGGCTTTAGGCTGGTGAGTTTGTCCAAATAGCCCAAAATGCAAATTTGGGCAGTGCTAAAGAGAAATCAATCCAGTCAGAGAACTGATAGAGCCAGTGTCAACAAGGAATCCCAAACTCTTTTCTGTAGTAGGGGGGTTTCCCCAGCAAGCTCCAAGATTTTGATTGAGAAACCAATTCCCAAAAAGAAGTGACAACTCTAGGGATTACAACTGGACAATGGGAGAAAACTTGTTCATCTCAAGCAGGTGCAAAAGAAACTCCCTTGCATCGGATTGGCTACAAGAAGTTTTCTCTCAGGTGAAATGTAGAATATCTCTCAAAAAGAGAAGGAGAAGCTCTAGAGTAAGGTATTCCTAAAATTGTTTACTCATTTAAAAGTGATATAAGCTCTAAAGAGAAGCACCATTTTCAATGGCTTTTTGAGTGTGTATAATTTTTGTGCCAAAATGGAGCACTATTGCGAAAAAACGGACCAATGATAAAAATCCATATAAATATGCTGGATGGCGGGAGAACAGGTCACTTATACACCTGATATCAAGAAATATCAAGCCAGGCATGTTTCTTTTATTTTAATGGAAGGAAAAGGGCAGCCAGGGTGACAGACTCTGTCCCCCCTCATAGACTAAACCTGTCATCCCTGGATTTTGTTGCTACCATGTGAAAATAAACGACAAGCCTGGTGGGTGTTTTATTCAGTTCAGGTGTATAAGTGACTTGTCCTCTCATTAACCGATGTGTTTATATGGATTTTTAACACAATTTCGCGATAGTGCTCCTAAAGGATGTCCTCAAGGTGCTGAGCTGATCTAGCATTTTCTACATTTTGTTATGTTAACAAATGTGTGTTTGATGGAAACAGTTTCCACTACCTGCAATTTGCTGCTACTGGCACCTAGTCTGTACACAAGAAGAGCAAAGTGGGTCCCGTACACACAGAATATGGCTGCTATAGCCACTGTTAATTTGAGGGAGCTCACTCACACTAACTAATCTAATCTTTGTGCACAGGACTCACTTTGTCTTTTTGCCCCCCCCCCCCCCCCCCACCCTTTGAACTAGTATAGGGATCCCTACGACAGAGAACATTTCGAGACGGGCAGAGTGGCAGTCTGAAAGGGGGATCCTTCTGCCAGCAGAAAAGGGAACCCAGAAGCACCGGAAAAGCAGGAACACAACACCCGAAGCTGGATAAAGATGCATGTATATAAATTGAAATAATAAAATGTTTTTGTGTCATGTTTAATTTTTTATTTTTACTTCCTTGAACTACTATGGGATCCATGAGGCCTCTATACTAACTCAAAGGGTAGAGGGGCATCAAGTCATCTGCATACCCCCCACAGCCAGGGGCCAGAACCAGTGCTCATCAGTTGTCTTGGCATGGCTGGAGGCCAAGCTTTTAGCTTTCGAGTCATGGGGAACCCAGCTTCTATGCCTGGTTGGGTACTTGGATATTTTTTTATGCACATAATCAGAGCTATTTTCAAATAGATCTGATTATGCTGTTGCTCGACGCCATTTCTGTAAAACTCTAAGAATGTGCTGTGTGTGTTCACAGTCGATATTGAGCTGGGAGGGAGGGAGTGTGGGCGTGGCTGGGACTAGAATGGAGGCACTAAGCAGACAGAGTGAGAATGTGAAGGGGTAGTCTCCATCAACCAAGACGAACACTATTTTAGTTGACAAAGGCAAGGGGAGAGTGATCTAGGGAACAAAATGTTCAATGATAGAAAACGATAGTGAAATCTAGCATTTGGCGTAGCCAGTAAGTCTCCTTTATACTGTTGATATTTTGTTGCTGCCTGAACAATGTCCTTAAATAGAATGTGCTCAGTCCCTGCTATCCTTCCTCTCCACCTGTGAAGCCCTTGACCCTCCACTGTGAGTCCAGAGCTTTTACAATGTTTTCGATGTGGAGGAGAATGGAAAATCTGTGATGCTGAAAAGAGAAAAAAGATTAAATTAACTCTTGTCATCTCCAGAGGAGTGGGAAACAGAGGCAACACAAGAGTGAGCACCAGGTGAGGCCATTATTGCACCACGGAAGGGTAAGTATTTTGACCAATTTTAAGATTCCTATTGTTTTTGTAAATAGATGTATCATTTTTTTAAATGTCCTGGGTGGGCAACTAGGGAGCCATCAGTCATTTTTGCCTAGAGCTCAACTTTAAAGAAAACCTGTCACAAAGTCACAGGTTAACAGAGAGAGAGTTATGTGCATGTGCCACCAGATAAGCTCAGCAGACTGGTCTCACTTTTTTTTAGTAGGGGCATTTAAGCTAAATTAGTGATGAGCTGTGTATTAAAAAAAAAAGAAACAGAAATAATGATTATGCATTAGAAGGTTACTATATGTGTGTATTTGAAGAGTCTGATTTAGGTGCTTTAACAGTGGTGTGCCCCTTCTGAATGGGGAGAAATAGAGCAGACATTTGACTGCACAAAAAAGTCATAATTAAAAGGGCAACTTGGAAACCTAATAAATTTCCCCACTTCTACTTGCCACATCTTTGAAGGGGTGTTTGATGTAGACGATGAGAGGGCATAGGGCAATGAAAAGCCGAGCAAAGCCCACCCATGCTGTTCACAAGCCCCCCCTTCAATGGCCACATTTATTTGCCGCAGCTGTCTTTAGGTCCAAGCTGTTAAATATTAATGGTTTCGTCTTTTGGTTAGGGGTCACACTTGACCTTACAAACTTTTCCTATGGTTGCTTAGTAGTACAAAGAAACATGCCTCCTTGTCTTCTTAAATTGAAATACTTGAGTGCAGAGATCGAGGAGCTAATGCCTATTCTTTCCAAGGGTGTATGCTTAACAGCAAAGTACAGTAATTCATTTTTGTGTATCCATAAAAAACTGAGCCTGTTAGGGGAATGCCAAAAACACAGGAGGACCCTACAGACTAGAAAGGATGTGCTACAGAACATTTTCATATAGCTCATATCCTGGGGAATTTAATTATTATCACAGAACTTTACACTAATCTTTCTTCGACATGGATATTTTTTTATATTACTATAGCTCTGACACCTTCTTCCGGGAATACAAAATAAGTAAGCACAACAGATAAGTAAGGGTTGTAGAAAGAGACCAGCGCCGGGAGATGTTCTGGACACCCGACACATGGGACAGCCTGCTGAAAAAAATGGGTGGGGCAGAGCATACAAAGAGTAGCAATGGAACAAGTGGATAAAGGACAGCACATTGATAGACAGGGGAGGAAGAAGGTGGGAACGAAGGAGTGGGGCCAGTGGGTGGGAGGTCAGCTCTCTTACTTTCAAGGGTAATGTGGTATTTGGTGGTAAATGTAAAGTCTTTCCAAGAGTTCCATGTACACCAGAAGGAATCGTATTTGCTTTTCAAAGTACAAGAGAGATCTTTATACCTGAAAATATTGTTTTAATTATACCAGGGTGAAGTGGGAGTTAGGGAAGTAGGACTATTCCAACAGAACAGAACACATACATCTGCTGAAGAAGTTAAGTCTTGCACACTAAAAGATCCACACAGTGAACTACAAACTGGCCACACAATCCCAACTTAACCCTTTAAGTGCCAGACTACGTTTCACTATTTTGTGCTACACATGTTCAACCTTGATTTTTGAAGGGATTTCCCAGGAAAATGATATATTGTTTTTTTCAGCAGAGTCTGACGTCAACATGACATTGTATGGCCTTTTTAGTGTATTATCAATACTTTTGGGTGAAATATGTGCAAAAAAAAATTAAAAATCTATTTTTTGCAATTTGTAGTGTTTTTTTGTAATAAAAAATTTAAGTTTGTCAATAAAATCTTATTGTGTTTGAAACCCCAATTTCTCCCGGTTACAGCGGTACCACAATATGTATAGGTAGAAACCCTTTCCTGCCCAGGAGACTCCCCCAAGCTGAAACAGAGCTTTAGGAGATTTTCAGATAAAATACAACTGTGATATGCGCTATACCAAGCTTTTCAGGCATACCAGACTTGTTTATGTGGACTTTTGTGGAGTTTATGTGGACTTTATGTGGAGTTTTCTGGAAATAATCCCTCAATTAATTCTTTGGTTGTACAGAGTTTCCCTAAAAAAAGAATAAAAAGGAAGAATCAAAGCCACATTTTCCTAAAAAAAACTATATGCAAACAAGAAAAAACAAGTAAAATCTGAAAAAGCAACATGCCCCGAACAGAACAATACCCAGCATGCATAGCTACTGTCACGGGAAGAGTTGCCCAACACCACAAAGTAAAGCATTCGCATAATGGTAATTTTACTTAAAAATTTCAGCTCTGCAGACAAAGTGTGCACCTTGCAATTTTTCAACCAAAACAACCCTTTACATCTGGAATATCCCCCATAAACCATATATTCCCTGAAAGTACACATGTTAAGCTTTCTAAGTGTACCCAGCTTGTTGTAGTGGGCTCATCTTTCTGAAAGTAATCCCTCAAAGAATTCTTAGGTTGCACAGGGTTACCCTAAAAAAATGTATTAAAAAGCTGAATAAAAAACATGTTTTCCTAAAATATCAATATGCAAACAAGAAAAAACAAGCTAAATCTAAAATCGGAAGGTCACCCGAGCAGAACAATACCCAACATGCATAGGTACTATTAACCCTTTTAATTGCCAGCCTATTTGGAGTTTTGTCACCCTCTGTTGACAGGTCATTTTTCCCCATTTGCGCCATCTGTAACCGTGATTTTTGCCGGAATTTCCAGGAAAATTTTATATATATATATATTTTGCAGCAGACTTTAGGCTTTAACATGAAATGTCTTGTTTGTAATTCTTCTACTATTTTTTGGAATATTTTTGCATAAAAATTAAATAAATATTTTTTAGACAATTGTCTCCTTTAAAAACCCTTAAAAATCCAAAAAAATGACATGGGGTTCCCCTTACCCATCATAACCAGCCTGGGACCAGCTATGGGGGCTTGTAGGAACAGGGCACAGGGGCCAGCTACAAGCTACGTGGGCCCGGGCTCTTTTGCCCCCCCTTGGGGAGGTAAGTAATTGTTGGGGGTTCCGGGGGTTAATGGCAAGTCACCCGCTAGCCACAGGTGACTTGCTAGCCCCCAGCCTTGTGAACTGGTATAGGGATCTCATGGATCCCTTACCAGTTCACAAGGGGTTAACTAAATACACACAGACTCCGATGTCCTGATCCTGTCCCGCGATGCTCCGATGACAGCTCTCGGGTGATCGGTGGAGAAGGGCTGGGGGGACAGAGACCAGAGGCATTTCGCCCCCCCCAACCTTCCTCCTCCGAGCACCCGGAGTGACTGAGCTTATCGGGTCGGCCGGCTGCTGGGTGACAGGTGCCGGGTCAAGAGCGGGGCTAGCAGCCGTCGACCCAGGAAGTGAGGAAGAGGGCGATTTCTCGCCCTCTCACCACGGAAAAGCCCGGGGGGGGGGCGATCGGAGGCCCCCCGGTGAAGAGGAGACCCCATGGGAGGGATCGCGGATGCAGGTGAGTAAATGTCTTTTTTTTTACAGTTAACTGTGGCAGTGGCCGAAGCGGGGGAGCGCTATTTTATTTTAAGGAGAGAAGAGCCCCGGGGGGGGGGGGGGGGGGGATCGGATGCCCCCTGGGTGAAGAGAAGACCCGGCCCAATGCAACGAGGGGTCAGGTGAGTTTTTAATTTTTATACTTTTTTTCTGTGGGGGTTTAAAGTCAGCTACGTGAGACTCACGTTGCTAGCAGTAGAAGGGTTAAAGCCTTAAACTGTGTGGGCGAGGGTGTTGGTACCACCCCTTTAAATATAACATTTCCTGGCAGTCCAGGTACAAGAGTAGTGTATAAGCAGTGGCGCAGCAGATTGTGCATATGCATGATTTTGGTGACAATGGGCAGAAGGAGACAAGCCCAGTAAGCAATGCTGGGTGAAACAACATGATGTCACAGGACAACCGGAAAGCTATGGGCCACTTTGACAAGCAGCAACTACACGACATACAGCAGACTATATGTGCAATTTAGGATAGTGGTAGGCAAAGAGATTCCATTGGGGGAAAGGTGAACAGCAACAATATATACAGCTTTATTTCTCCTTTAAGTAGATGTCTCAGAAGTGACATTCTTCAATGGTATGCTCGGATCTCAGGGTGGTGGAGGAGGCAGAAGGACAGCTCATCAGAGATCTCTACAGCCATTAGTTGTCTTTAGAAATTAGAACTTTTTAAATAATATTTGATTGGTAAAATGAAGACTGTCTGGTCACTGGAGAAAGAAAGTGCATAAAACATGGCATGGTAATCAAAACAATATTTGGGGTTACCCTGCCAGTGACACCTAACTTAGTGTAGGGAGTGGGTTGCTTATTATTTGAGGATCCCACTTGAACTGTGCCAATAGTAAATAATTAATCCTTTTCCAATATTTTTGGGTCTGGGGTATCCAGTTGCAAAAGATCCACTCAAGTTCTCTGTGCTATCTTCAGATTAGATGGCTCTGCCAACAATGCATTGCTCAATATTTCTAGGGTCTGACAGAATCTGCACGTCTTGACTCTGCAAAGGTCGGCTTGCACTAAATACATGCAAGAAATGCATTGTTGTCTTTGTGCAATTATATCTTTCAGGAACAGTATGAGGGCGCAACAAAAGCTCAGCTCTTGTAAATGCCTAATCCTAGGCCACTGGTCCACCTGAAACCCATGGCTTCTAGATGCTAGATGGTCTTCCTGTTTAATCATCAAACATAGTGAATGAGATGGGGTCATGATAAGTATATGCAGCAATATATCAATATAGGTAGAACAACAAAAAAAGCATTTGTGAGCAGAAATTATTGTTTATGTTCAGCATCATCATAATTATGAATCATGATCCGCAAGGGCAAACAAAGGCATGAGAAAGGCAATGTGTTAAATTAAGAAATCCCCAAATAACAAAGATTTCATTTATCATGTTGATGTCTCGAATTTACATAAATTACAACATAGCTTAACTACTTGTGTATTTCAGCAAAGGCATGTGAGCCAACCTACACCTTAGAAAAATTAGACCTTTCAGCTTTCATAGCTATTAATTAAAAAGACAGTTCTTACACATCAAATAGGGCTGGATTAAACATTAGGTGTCTGCACTGTCTTTGATTCCCGGTCTATCTGCACCACTGAGGGCCGAAGTGAAAAACACAAAGATTCTCAGATGATCAAAGGTGCCACCAATTGAGCTCTACTGGCTTCTCAGGACCTGACACTTGGTCCTAGGTCATAGTGGTGACACTTCCTGGTGTCACAGAAGCCTAGAGCCTGGTACCTTAGGAGACTCAACTCAATCTGGATAAATCCCAATAAGCAAATCCAGATGGGGCCTATGTCAGGTCCAGAAACCAATGTATAAAAAATATGAAAAAAAGCTGTGAATGAGTCCCAAGACATGTGACCAAAACTGTAACACTTGTGGACAAGTCAATCTGTGTGGATATCAGCAAAACAGGACGAGTTGGCCCCGCCCAACTCGTCCTGTTTCGTAACACTGGGCAAGAGTATCATTGTCCCTACAGTACCACCTGCATTCCAGAAACAAGCTGTCAAGGACAGCAAACACATAGCCCAACACAGATACTGTATGAAAAAGTCTACTATAACTTTAATACTAACTACAATTTGCTAAAGAATATTAAGGAGCCAAATATTGGTGACCGAAAACATAGAAAATATGTTCAAATCCACCACATTGTAAAAATAAACTTTGTCTGGACTGCAGCCCAATAAACACATTTAAAAAAATCAAACACCACCTGAGGTTTTCACTCTCCCAGGTATTGTTTCATTGCAGAAGGGCTTCCTGATTTGGGGTGCTCCGCTGTGTGTATCTCTGCGGAATGCCCTTAAAACTCAGCTTCTGGTGATCCCACAGTTCATGCACAGCACACCAGCCAATCCTCTGTGTACCCCCACCAACCTTTTAGAAATGCTTGCCAAAGGAGGATAGCGGGGATGTGGCCACAGTCCACGCTGTGGGATCCTCGGTGGGGCGAGTTTTCGATTTTGTGGGGTTCACACAAAGGGTTTTCCGAATCGTCTATTGTTCTTCTTTAAAAATAAATGATTTTATCTAGAGCTCACCTTATAGGTAAAGCCTTTTCATCCTGGTCACAGTGAGGTTCAGGGTTATTTTATAATAACAACCTAAGAGGTTGTTAGTAGACCAAAGAAAGTTGATTAAGTGCCTGTTAACAAGTCTGGTATATGTACAGATAATCTCTGATCTGACCATCCTAAGGCACAGCGGTCTTCTTGGCCTCCTGTCTACATATAATAGACATGTGGACAAGTCTACTATACATGTAGAGAAACATCATACAAACACAATCTAATAAAAAATGAAACTGTTAAATACAGAAAAAAAATCTAGCAGACTGTAGAAAAATATTATTTTTCCTTTTCCAATTATGTGAAGCCTGAATTGAGGAAGAATCTAAAGACATGATACCAGAAAAAATGGGTTATCTACAGTACTATACAAAGTGTAAGGTAAAAGCTTTTCTCTCTAAGTGTTAGTCAACTTGAAATTATTACAGAGCCCCAATTCTGCTGCTACTTATCTAACGGTCTATTCAGGCCTTGCTAAGTCATGTGAAAGGAAGTCCGATGATAACATTTTCTGCGTTTTCGAGACATTTGATTAAGCAGTTATAAATCTTGAAGTCTGCCTTGTCACAAGCAGAGTAAGATTACAGCAAAAGCTGTCAAGATTAAGTAAACTCGTCTTGTTCTGTAGCAGGCCTTGCTCAGTCTTGCACCACAGATTAAAGATTTTTTTTTCAGATAAAAAAAAGTATAAATAAAAAATAGATATATTGCCCTGTAAAGTGCCACAACAAAATATGATGGCCCTTTACAAATTACATATATATATATATATATATATATATTTTTTTTTTTTTCAATACTAATAAAATTAATAAAGAAAAACAGATATTACTGGACATTTGTCAAATTAAGCTGCCAACTGAAGTTATCCTCAGCTACAGGGGTATACAGAGGATTCACGGTTCATCCAATGTGCACACTCTTACCTGACATTTTGTGCACGGCTGGAGGGAGCGGCCTGGGGGAGGTACTCTAAGGTCAATTCATTTAGCATTGTTTGTTATGCATTAATATGCACAGATATCAATGCTAATCGCAGGAGAGCCTGTGCAGGCTCTGTGGGAGCTGGGATCAGCATAAAACTTCAGATAATTATGAGGGTTCCCACACAAGGAGACATCCCAAATCAGGTCTGTGGTATGATTGGAGTTCTAAGCAGTGTGAGGCCTGGGTCATCGACATTGGGCAGAAATAAGATGTCAGTATCTTGTTTGCCTGAGTGCTCTATGAACAGAGCAGTGGGTAAACAATGCGCTGGCATCTTAGTTGCACCCTGCAGAATGTAGTTTTTTGTCTCTTGGCTTTCCCAGCAGTCAGCGTGCCAATAAAGCATTATGGGGCAGCACCAAACAGCTTACATGGGCCCCCCTTCTCCCACAGGCTTGGTAGAAGCTGCCTCCTCTGTCTCTATGGTATGCACACCCCTGCTCAGTTACTAAAACATAGTCTGAGGGTTGAAGTCCATCCAGTTGCCAGCCATAGTTAATCCAAATGAGACATAAGAACTAAGATAGATATGACATCTTGAACTTTATATACGAGGCTGAATTGATATTTTGTTGTTAGAAGAACTTGACTGCATTTCCTTGAAATGTTTTTATAATATACAGCTTTTGAATACCAACTATCTTATCTGAAATCATCTCTTCACACTGTTGCATCCAGGATTTAACATGCACTTTTCCCATACAGTAAGTATTTCTAAATCCCACTAACCTTTAACCCTGTACGTGCCAGCCTAACAAGAGATGTGGTCACCCTCTGTTGCCAGGCCATTTTTCGCAATTTTTGCACTTTACATGTGTTACTGTGATTTTTGAACTGCTTTTTTTTCCCCAGCAGTTTAGGTTTTAAATAATATGTCTAGTTTGTACTTCTTGCAGTGCTTTCTCAATATTTTTAAATGAAATATGTGAAAACAAAAAAATGCTATTTTGTAGCTTTTTTAAAATAAAAAAATAAATGTTTTTTCAATAAATCATATTGCATGTAAAAGCCTCATTCCTCCTGGTACCCCATATGTATTGGTCGATACCCTTTCCTGCACAGGAGATACCACAAACTGAAACTTTGCTTTAGGAGATTTTCAAATAAAATACAACTACTATGCGCAACTTACAGTTTTCAAGAAAGACAACTCATTTGCAATCCCCCCTACACACAATCTATATATTCTCTTGAAGTACACACCCCAAGTGTGATGCCCAGCGGGACACCAGCCTTCTGTAAGCAGGCAACCCCCAATCTCCACCGCCGCTTCGGCAAAGGCAAGAAATTGGGACCACTCTGACTGAATATCGGAGGTGAAGCAACGGAGATATTGTTCTAATGACTGGTTGGTCCTTTCCGTCTGCCCATTGGATTGAGGGTGAAAAGCTGAAGACAGAGAAACAGTGAAGCCTAGCCGGGTGCAGAATGCCCTCCAGAAGCGTGACACAAATTGGACCCCCCTATCTGAGACCACATCTTCTGGAATTCCGTGAAGTCTAAAAATATGATCTAAGAAATATTGAGCCAATTGAGCTGTGGGCAGCTTTCTTAGGGGGACAAAATGTTCCATTTTGCTAAATCGATCTACCACAACCCAGATAACTATATCCCTGGGACTGTGGTAAATCAGTAATAAAATCCATTGCCAAGTGCGTCCAAGGCTTTGAAGGAGTGGACAGGGGCACCAGAGGTCCGGCAGGAGCTGACCTGGGGGTTTTGCTACGGGCACAGATCTTACAGGCCTGAATAAAGGCCTGGGCATCTCTCCTGTAAGATGGCCACCAGACATGACGGCTAGAAGGGCCAAAGTCTTTTTAACCCCTGGATGACCCACCGTCTTGGAGTCATAAAACTTCTGAAGTACTGCCGGATGGTGGGACAGGGGTACAAAGAGGAGGTGATCGGGTTTGCCCGGAGGAGAATATGATTGAAACCGGCTTAGCTCACTCGACAGGTCAGGTTGGATGACAGCTATGACCTTGTGTCGTGGGATTATGGGAAGGATCTCCTCTACAGGGACTTTATCAACTGTGAAACTTCTGGAGAGTGCGTCAGCTTTAATATTCTTTGTTCCTGGTTTGTATGTTATAGTGAAATTAAATCGGGAGAAGAAAAGAGACCATCGGGCCTGACGGGGGGTTAACCTTTTAGCTGATTCGATGTATTTTAAATTCTTGTGATCTGTGAATACCGTAATTGGGAACTGGGCCCCCTCTAACCAATGTCTCCATTCCTGAAAGGATAATTTCACAGCTAGAAGTTCGCGATTGCCAATATCATAGTTCCGCTCAGCGGAATTACATTTTCTCGAGAAAAAGGCACAGGGATGTAGCCATTCAGGAGACCCACTATACTGTGAGAGAACTGCCCCTACCCCGAGCTCGGATGCATCTACTTCGACTATGAAGGCTCGGTGGATATCAGGGTGGGTCAACACAGGTGCCGAACTAAAGGCAGACTTAAGGTTCTCAAAGGCCTGGATGGATCGGCCCGACCAAGTAGGGGTAAACGCCCCCTTCTTAGTGAGGTCGGTGAGTGGGGCTACCAAGGTGGAAAAGTTTTTTATAAAGCGCTTATAAAAATTAGCAAACCCCAGAAACCTCTGTAAACCCTTCAAATCTTTGGGTTGTTCCCACTGGAGGACCGCAGATACTTTGGCCTGATCCATTGTTAACCCAATATCGGCAACAATGTATCCTAGGAACGGAACCTCAGAAACCTCGAAAACGCACTTTTTTAGCTTGGCATAGAGGTGATTCTCTCTCAATTTCTGTAGAACCATCCGTACATGCTCTCTATGCTCGGTTAAGGTCGGTGAGAATATTAGGATGTCATCTAAGTAGATGACCACAAAACGGCCCAAGTATTCTCTAAAAACTTCATTAACAAAGTCCTGAAAGACTGCCGGGGCATTACATAGGCCGAATTGCATAACAAGATATTCATAGTGCCCGTCCTGGGTGTTGAAGGCAGTCTTCCACTCGTCTCCCTGACGGATCCTGATTAAATTGTAAGCCCCCCTCAGGTCAAGCTTAGAAAAAACCTGGGCCCCAATGACCTGGTTAAAGAGTCCCTCTATTAAGGGAAGGGGGTATTTATTTTTAACTGTAATTTTATTCTGGCCCCTATAATCAATACAGGGGCGCAAGCCTCCATCTTTCTTTTCCACAAAGAAAAATCCGGCACCCGCTGGTGAGGTAGACGGCCGAACAAAACCTTTCTGCAGATTCTCAGCAATGTATTCTTTCATGGCCTTATTCTCAGCTCGGGTTAAATTATGAATCTTTCCCCGAGGAGGCATAGTTCTGGGGAGAAGATCAATCGGGCAGTCAAAAGGTCTATGAGGAGGGAGTTCATCAGCGGCTTTTTCAGAAAACACGTCTGCGAATTCTGCATAGGGGGTAGGGATGCCCTCAGCAGTCAAGCGAGTGGCACGTACAGGAAGCTCAAGACAAGACTGGAAACATTGTGGCCCCCACTTGATAAACTGCCCAGAGACCCAGTCAATTTGGGGATTGTGTTTAGACAGCCAGGGGAGTCCCAAAACTAAAGAGGTAAGAGGCATCTTAAGGAGAAGGAAGCTCATTAGCTCGGTATGTCCCGCCCCCACTCTAACAAACACTGGTGGAGTACGGTACTGAATCAGGCCCCCGACAAGGTGGGTATTATCAATGGCTTTTGACTCTAATTGGATTGACTAAAGATTGCAGCGGAATCTTTAACGCTTGAGCCAGGCCCCAATCAATAAAATTCCCGGCGGCCCCACAATCCAAAAGAGCCTCCACAGATCTGGACTCAAAATCATGTTTAATCTCGACAGGCAACGTAATTTGTGTGCAACACAGAGGAAATACCTTGCAGCCTAGGTGGGTTTCCTCGACCCCACTTAGGCTCTGAAGTTTCCCTATGCCTGTCTCCGAGGGCAGGAGCGGACCAGGTGACCGACTTCTCCGCAATAAAGGCATAGGCCTTGCGACAGACACCTCCGCCTCTCAGCTTCAGAAAGCTTGGTGGCCCCAAGCTGCATGGGTTCTTCAGAAGAAGAGGGGACTAAGGCCTCAGGCTTCATACTGACTTCAGACTGGGCCCCTTTTTCCAGGCGTCTTTCTCGTATGCGTCGATGCGGATAGCCAATTGCATGGTTTCATCCAAGGTGTTAGATACAGGGTGATTTACCATGACATCTTTTATGACCTCTGACAGACCTAGCCTGAACATTCCAGCGAGAATCCAGTGCCCAGCGTCGGAATTCCGAGCAATATTCTTCTGCCAGTCTTCGCCCCTGTCTGAGAGATCATAGCTTGGCATCAGCAGTTGCCCCTCGGTCTGGGTCATCATACAGGATATCCATGGCCTTGAAGAATTCCTCGACAGATTGGCGGGCGTAATCCTGAGGGGAGAGGCTAAAAGCCCAGGATTGGGGATCCCTATGCAGAAGGGAGATGATAGGTCTCACCCGTTGCTCCTGGGAGCCGAAAGCATAAGGGTGAAGCTGAAAATAGAGCTTACAGGCATCCCAGAAATTGGCAAATTTACTTCGTTCCCCAGAAGACTTCTCTGGAAGGGGAATCTCGGGTTCAACCGGAAAGGTGGCTATTGCCCCATCGGGCACAGAGGGTGCCGGAGCTGGACGGTTCTCCTGAGCCACCACTCGAAGTGCCAGGTGCTCCACAGCCGCGGTCAGGGCCTGCACCTGTTCCAAAATTTGGTCCATTTATGGGGCCCGTGATAATGTGATGCCCAGCGCCTTATGCTTCCGCCTTCTGTAAGCAGGCAACCCCCAAACTCCACCGCCGCTTCTTCCTATAGTCAAGCCCCCGTTTGCCGGGACGCTAGGTAAGCCTCACCGGACACGGTTGCCCCCAGGTCTTAATAGGCGCAAAGGATGGCTGCTTACGGTGAAGGCCGATCAACCACAAGGGTATCCCAAAGCCGAGGGCGTTCACAGGTAGTTAATCCGGAGGGTGCGTCAGAGTTCAGGGATGAGACAGGTGCGTAGTCAGGGGTAGCCAAAGGGTCAAGTCGGGAGGTCAGAGATCGCAGGGTATCCAGAGGGGCAGGCAGGTTCATGGTCAGACAAAGCAGAGGTCGGTACAGGCAGCAGACAGGAATGGTCGATCAAGCCGGGTCGGAATCAGATAACAACTAACAGAATCACACCCTAATTACAAGCGACTATCACAGGCACTGAGTGCTGGGCTGACTCCATATTTATTGGGGAATCGACCAATGGCCACCCTGGGGGGGGTGTGTATGTGCTGATTGGTGCAACTTACAACACTGTGAGTGATTGGAGGCACTATCCAGGGGCTGGTCAGTCTTGGCTGCAAGGCTGATCAGCCCCTGATTCCCACTCGCAGCACAGCGCCTCCTAGTGGCGAAATCTACAGACTGTGGGACACGCGCCTGCACAGCTAGAGAGGGGCGAGGGAGGCTGCCAGAGTGAGGCGCCGCGCTCCCAGCAGCAGGAGTACTGCATCCCCCTGTGGACGCTCGCCGCTGGCCCCCTGGCAGAGGTAAGTTCCTAACACCAAGCTTTCTAGGCGTAGCAAGTGAACTCCTCCAGCAATTCAATGGCTGCACAGCATTTCCCTAAAAATGTAATTTTCCTAAAATAGCAATATGCAAACAAGAAAAAACAAGCTAAATCTGAAAGTGCAAGGTCCCCTAAACAGAACAAGACCCACAATGTCAAGGTATTTTTAAATATTTTAACTGACAGCCTACTTGAGATTTTGTCACCCTCTGTTGCCAAACCATTTTCATCATTTTGCGCTATGTTTAACTGTGATTTTTGAAGGAATTTCCATGAAAATATATATAGTTTTTTTTGTCAGAGTTTGGGCTTTAGCAAGAAATGTTTTTTTATGCTTTGCTGCAGGTGACTTGCCAACCCTCGTGTCTTGTGAACTTGTGTAGGGATCTCAAGGACCCCTTACCAGTTTACAAAGGGTTAAATGTTAATTAAACATACCTCAGAGACCCCTGCCCTCGCACCCACCCTCCACCAATCACCAGCCGGCTTCTCACAGCTCTTGTCACCCACCTCCTCAGATGAAACTGATATGTCTACTATAAATTGGTGATAGGTATACTTTAAAGAGGACCAACACCCAGGGGTGATCGGCCCGGAAATCTATAAGATTCCCGGGCCGATCACCTCCCACCCCGCGGGACATCCGAGATCGGGATGTCCCGCGGGGTGAAACCCCCCAGAAACCCCCAAAACACCTTACCTGATCCGCCGCCGCTTCCGCCGCCGCCGCCTCCCGCGCACCCCTCCAGACGTGCGCGCGCCCGCGCCGGCCCTCTGTGAATGGCCGGCGGGGGCGCGCGCGCGCCGAGAGTGACGCGCGGGAGGCGGCGGCGGCGGAAGCGGCCTGGACGTTCCTGATCCCCGCCTGGACGTTGGCGGGGATTGGCTGCGGCGCTCACGTGGGAGCGTTCAGAGGTGAGTTTTTTGGGGTTTCTGGGGGGTTTCACACAGCGGGGCACCCCCGATCGGGGTGCCCCGCCGAAGTGGACCAAAACCCAGGATAGTCAAAATCCTGGGTGTTGGTCCACTTTAAGCTCTCCTCGCTTTTTTGATCTCCTTTGCACCTAACACAGCTTAACCTGAAAGCCCCCCCCCCCTTGTACTTAAGCAGATACGTATTGTATTTTGACTTCTATTAATCTATAAATACTGTATTTGGACACTCCCAAAGCTAGCAGTATATGCAAGTCTTTGGAGAGTTGTATTTCAGGCATGAATGGTTGAAGAATATCTTCATAAAAAATGAGCTATGGGGGAAAATGTGTGTTCCATAAAATGGTTCATGGAAAAAAACTCCCTGTAAGTTGAGTTATTCTGAGTCATGATTTAAGAAGATATTTTAAGTACATAATTTTATCACAAGGAATGGTTGATTAAATCTGATACTGTTAAGTGATCCATCTAGATACAATTATTAAAGTTCTTAAGTCACACTGACACGCCATAAACAATAATTTCAGGACTTGATCAGGATTAACCAAGACACTATTAAAAAATCAGATGAACTCAAAGGTTAATTTGCACAATCAGCCTTTGTCCTTCGTGATTAACTGTGCCCCCAGTTTCGTATCCAACACTAAGACGGCTGTTTACTAAAAATAAAGAGAATTCTACCAACCTCCCTTTTAGGCTGATTTAAAAAAAAATAGGGAGTTACTCCTTCATGACCGGTTGTTAGAAAATAGTGAGCTCTAAATAACCTTAGAGAAATCGAGATGATGAAAACTGAACGTAGTTAAGTTTGCTGGCGATGACACTCAGACATCGGCCAAAAAGTTTGAAGACCTGCTCAATCATGATTCATAAATTCCCCCTCCACATATGGGGAGTTATATCCTTAAAATGTAAGCTAGCGTTAACTTAGTAACTTCAACCATGGTATTTCTCAGTAGCGTAGCAAATATTTTAGAATTGATTTACCATTATCCTAAAATGGGCCCAGAGCTTTGGGAGAAGAATGGAGAAATGGAATAAAGAATAGAGTAAAACCACCAAAATCACCGGCAGAAACAAAGAAGGTGTATCACAGAGGAACCGAATGGAGGTTAATCACCCCATTATCTGGCTTTTCAAGGAAGTTGTGAGTGGAAGGGTTTGTCTATTTGCAAAAGGTATGAGGGGCATATTGAACCTCAGGGTCACTGTATGGCGTAAATCCTCTTTCTGCTGGTCACCTGACACACACCAGGTTGGGTCATGGTTTTGCAGTAGATGGCGAGAGTGAACACCTAGATCAGGGGTGTCAAACTAATTTTCACCGAGGGCCACGTCCGCATTCTAACTGCCTCCAAAAGGTTAATAACAAAAACACAATGCAAACATGACCATTCAAATGTGTGGTTACAGATACAGAATTATTTTGCTCAGGACAGATGCAGATGCTAAAGGACAGCCACATAATTATTTTTCCCATGAGAGATTCAGATTTAATTTGGCCAGAACAGATGCAGCATTATTTTGCCCAGGAAAGATGCATATGCTGAATTATATTGTCTAGGCCAGCCCAACAATATTTTTTTTCCGACCTACTTGGCAATAACCCCTGCTCCAGATGCTGAGTGGGTTCAGTTGCCCCCCTTTGTGTTGGGAGAGCTGGTTGCACATATACACAACAGTTACAGATGCTACTCTTGGATAGGAGGAGTTACTGAAACATAGAAACATAGAAGGTTGACGGCAGAAGGAGACCATACGGTCCATCTAGTCTGCCCTTATGTGTATACTGTATGTACTCTTTATCTTAGGATAGATGTGTGCTTATCCCAGGCATGTTTAAATTCAGTGACTGTTGATTTTTCAACTACCTCTGCTGGAAGTTTGTTCCAAGCATCTACTCTTTCTGTAAAATAATATTTTCTAACATTGCTCCTGATCTTCCCCCCCCCCCCCCCCCGACTAGCTTCAGGTTGTGCCCCCTTGTTCTATCATTAAGCTTCTTCTTAAAAACACTTCCCTCCTGAACCTTATTCAATCCTTTCACATATTTAAAGGTCTCAATCATGTCTCCCCTCTCCCTTCTTTCCTCCAGACTGTACAAATTAAGTTCTTTAAGTCTCTCCTGATAAGTTTTAAGTCTAAGTCCTTCCACCTTTTTCGTTGCCCGCCTTTGGACACGTTCTATTTGAATAATGTCTTTTTGCAGGTAAGGTCTCCAGAACTGCACACAGTATTCTAGCTGTGGCCTTACCAGGGCTCTATACAGCGGCATCACAACCTCCTTCTTCCTACTGGTGATGCCTCGAGCTATGCAGCCGAGCATCCTGCTTGCTTTTCCCACTGCCTGGCTACACTGTCCACTCATCTTGCAGCTATCAGTAATCAGTACCCCTAAATCTCTCTCCTCCGAGGTCCTGGCTAACACAGTGCTGCCCATACGGTACTCAGAGCAGGGATTCCTTCTACCCAAGTGCATGATTTTGCATTTAGAGACATTAAACTCTAGTTTCCACAGTTTTGACCATCTATCCAGTAAAGCTAAATCATTTTCCATGTTGCAGACACCTCCAGGAATATCCACCCTATTACTAACCTTTGTATCATCAGCAAACAGACAAACTTTTCATACCAAGCCTTCTCCTATGTCACTTACAAATATATTAAAAAGAATGGGGCCCAGGACAGAGCCTTGCGGCACACCACTTGTGACTCGCCTTTGTTCAGATTGCACACCATTTACAACAACGCTCTGATACCGATCCCTCAGCCAACTGGAAATCCACTGAACTATCCAGGGATTGAGTCCTACCTTCAATAACTTATCTATGAGCTCCTTATGTGGTACAGTGTCAAAGGCTTTGCTAAAGCCGTGCTGTTTTGGGTCCAATAGGTCATTAAGTTTTAGATGGGAAATTATTTGTTTTTTTAAGAGTGTTTCCATTAATTTGACCACTATAGATGTTAAACTAACTGGCCTGTAATTACTGGCTTCTTCTCTACTCCCCTTTTTATGGATTGGTACGACATTGGCCATTCTCCAATCATCTGGAACCTCACCAGTTGAAAGGGAATGGTTAAGTAAATCAGTCAGAGGGGCTGCAATCACAAACCTAAGTTCCCTTAGAACTCTGGGGTGGATTCCATCTGGACCCATTGCCTTACTTACCTTTAGATGTGCCAGCTCGGATAGGACATCAGCCTCCAGAAACTCCGGAGCTGTGCCCTCCCAGCGGGATGCTGTGCTATGGCCATACCTGCTACTATCTGAAAATACCGAACAAAAGTAGCTATTCAGATCAGCCACAGCCTTATCTCCGTCAATATATTTATTTTCCCTATTTCTAATTTTTGAGACTGCATTGTTTTTCTTCTTTCTGTCACCAATATATCGGAAAAAGGTTTTATCTCCCCTCTTCATAGATTTGGCCATTTCTTCCTCCTTTTGCCCTTTAGCAGTCCTAATAATCAGTTTTGCTTCCCTCTGTTTAATTTTATACGCCTCTCTGTCAGCTACACTTCCACTTACTTTATACTTCTTATAGGCAGACTTCTTATCTTTTATGATAGTGCTGACTTCCCTAGTAAACCATAATGGTTTCTTCTTCCTTTTATTTTTGCTAGTTTGTTTCACATATTGCTTAGTTGCCTTTAAGATGGCCATTTTAAATAGTGACCACTGGGCACTCACTTCTGCTACTCTGTTCCACTCACCTAATTTTCTCTCTACTTACTCCGCCATTTCCTTGAAGTTTGTCTTCCTAAATCTAGCACTTTGGTTCTGATGTGTGATTGCACAATGTCTGTTTTTATTCTGAACCATAAGCATTGATGGTCACTGGAACCCAGATTTTCTTCAACCCTGACCTCGGACACCAGATCCCCATTGGTCAGAACTAAGTCCAGAATGTTATCTCCTCTAGTTGGCAATGTCACAAGTTGTTTTAGAGACACTCCATTAAGTGCCTCTAATATAGTCCTGCTCTTGCATGTCGATGCACTTGGGATATTCCAGTCCACATCAGGCATGTTGAAGTCACCTGTAATTACAATGTCCCCCTTCTCTGCCATTCCACTGATTTCATCTATTAACAGGAGATGAAATACTAATTGGCTACATAAATCTCCAATGTTGAGAATGAGGAATGTCTCGGTGTCATAGAGTGTAATCTTCACCCTTATTTACCAATTGCACTCCACAATGGAAAGCAACATACCAGCACAGCACCACACATAGGCGCGAAGTTGCTGGTGTCAGAAACCAAGGAGTAACCAGGCTAGTTAGAAGGAGTAACACCCAGCTGCTGCCATCTGGCACCTGTCAGAGGGCCACATAAGCTTCAAGGGACATGTTGGGCCCCGAAGCGTTGAGTATGACCTAGATTAATTTTTGGATGCCTAGAATGAATGTAGATTCATAAGTGTAAGGATCTTACCTGCCTTCCGGGCCCCGGTCCCGCGGCGCGTCACGGCCCCGTCCTGCTGCTGGTCCTCGGTGCCTCTCTGAGCCCGGCATGGCGGCGGCAGGTTGTGGCGGCCTCGCTGCGGGCTGTGCGGCGGGGGCAGGCGGCCCCAGGGATTCCCAGGCTGGCGCGGCTACGCTTCTCCCGGCCGGGAGTGCGCCCAGCCATTCACGTGCTCGCGCACGCGCGCGAGCACGCTCTGTATATGCCCCCAGGCGGCGCTGCTCCCAGCGCATCCGCCGGGGGGCGAGTTTCTAATTACTGTTGCTCTGTCCTGGTGGGAGATGGGCCCAGGGACTGGATAACCCGTCTGGCCTGGGCAGGTCCAGTTCCTGGGACCATTCCCATTGGGTTTGTTGCACCAATCACCACACTTCCCTCTCCTTTCCTTTCCCCTCTTCCCATAGGCCAGTCCTCCCTTTATTACCCTGCTGCCCTATTGTCCAGTGCCCGTTATAGCCTCTGGTTAATAGGGTGTGCATTCTAGTCTGCGTTTATTGTGTTCAACTCGGCTTCGTCTCTGACCATCCTTGTCTGCTGCCCGTCCTGACCTTTTCGCCTGTCCTGACTCCGCTTGTGCCTGATCCCTCTGTTACCGCGTTTTGGTGCTCACCTGGTTTGACCTTGGCTCGTTTTGACTATTCTTCGTTTGACCCCTTGGATACCGCGCTCTGTGACCACCCGGCTTGACCTCGGCTTGTTTTTGGACCTCTCTGATAGACTCTCCGCTTGTAATCCCATTTACATCCCGGTATCCATATTCGGGATACCCCGCCGTTCACCCGTCTCCACCTTAAGCCGGTAATCTTTGCGCCAACTAAGTCCTGGGGGTAACCGAGTCTGGAGAGGCACAATCCGCGTCTCCTGCGAGCGGGGACTTGTCTAAAGGCAGAAGAGGCGGTGGAGATTGGGGATTATCTGGCTTAAGAGAGAAGGGTGTCCGGCGCCTTACAATAAGTGATCAATGTACATTAAAATACTACATAGTGAAGCTCTCATTGCTGGTCTACAAAGAAACATTCCAGGGTTTGGTTAGGGTTAACTTAGACACTGCAAATGCAGCAGAGGCACTCAAGGTTAATCTCAACATTCCACCATCATCCTTCTTGATCAAGTAAATGCGGCCCCATTTTCAGATCTGACACTAAGAATTGGCACTTAGTACACAGTGCGGTGTTTTGTCTGTTGGCAATGATGTCTGGGATGATTGGGTTAAGCAGCGGCGCTGCAAGTCGTAAATCAGGTCCCTCTTTTTTAGCTGCCTCTTTTTTTTATTTTTTTTTTTTTACACTCAGGTGTACTCTAAATGTGCATTAAACCGTGGCTCCATTAAGCAGTTACCATGAAGGTAAAGGCCACGAGGCTAAATACTACAGGACCTTGTATGGATCTCATAGGTTTAATGGAATCAGGATTTTAACAACTCTTTTTCGTTAAATACAGTCCATGTCAGGAGGATGCGTCCCGCTCATAAAGAAGCGCAATGACAATGTACAGTGCCACTAATACAAGGACATAGTTCATACTGACATTTCCAGCAATTCCCAGCTGATTAGGGTCATTATGTTGGAGGGCTGATTTATGCTGTCATTTCCTCTCACCGATCCTGCATCAATGAATCTTAATGAATTGGTAAATAAGGGTGAAGATTACACTCTATGACACCGAGACATTCCTCATTCTCAACATTGGAGATTTATGTAGCCAATTAGTGACTAACAGAGAAAATTGGCTGGCAGAAAAATAATATTCTTTATGGAACAAAATGGAAAAAAGCTTTTCTTCTTGAAGGGCATCGCCACAGCAGACATCCATAAAGTCGCATGATATGTGAATATACAAAAACAGGGAAGGCTTTATGCTGCTAAAACCAGGACATTCCTGCAAAATAGCATTTTATTTAGTGTGCCGTTTTGTGGTGTCTTGAAAGGTTTAAAGCTGCTAGTTTCTTTTCTTTTATATGAATGACCGTTCCATTTAAACTAGACTAGCTTTAAAGGCCATCTAGTTATGTAACCCTTATGCTACAAAGGACGTTTTACATTTTATAATTGGCCAGTGACGTGTAGAACACATCAAATGCTTCTTCTTGATAGCTTACTAGCTGTAGATTTTATACCATGAGGTTATATACATTGTTCCATGTGCTTAAATAGTGAGATTGTGCATTAATTAACAGATTTTAGCATAGTTATTTTTTTTTTTTTGCTACAAATGATAAATCATTTAAGTTAATTATACATGTTTAAAATGGAACAAAACGGGATGCCCCAGGGTGCATCTAAACTCGCCTTTCCCTGCTCCAAAGGTGCATGCGCCTCCTCTCGTCCAATGAGAGCTGTCGGCTGTGACTATGCAATTTGACAAATGGTTCTCATTGTTGTCAATGGGCAGTGTGCGCTGCTGCATCATCTGCATCTCCGGCAGCGTGCTCGTGCTCCAGCCACAGCCATTCAGATAGCTGCCCATTCCATTCAAAGAGAATGAATTTGCCGAATAACATACTGAGTGAATAGTGATGTTCTGGGGGGTTACACACAGCAAGGCATTCCAAGTCGGGATGCCCAGGGGACTGGAACAAAACACAGAAAGCCAAATTCCCAGGTTTTGTTCCACTTTAAGGATGAAAAAATGTGTGGCATCTGAGCTTGTAGTCACCGTAAATTCTTTTCTCACAATATTGACTTGGGGACACACATATTATGGAAGGAGAATCGATCACTGGTAAAGGGCTCTCTTCATTGTAGTAGAGTGGTTGTGCAGAGGAACAGGCTATCACCTAAAAGAAGGTGGCCATTCCTTGTGAATGCAAACAGGCAATGGAAACTCGGCAATTAGTACGTTTTAAAACACTGGAGCCAAAAAGCTATGGGTAAGTATAGATTTTTTGTTTATGACTAGACAGATCCTCCTTCTTGGAGACAGCAATCCTCACTTGCTAATATGCACTGTAGAAGTGAAAAAAAAATCTAGAGGAAAAAAGAAAATTGTGTAAATTTATTTTCTCTTCATCTTCCATTCCGGGGCACCCCCATCAGCAACGCGTAGGTTAACCTCAGCCATAGACTGGGACTGCAAGAAAACAAACTAAGCTCCTCCCAGCCTATATAGGTCAGACTGTGGCCAGACACCCCCAGTTAATTAAAAAGCAGTCCAGCCACAGTCCCGGGAGGAGAGGGAAGCTAACCTGCGCTTATCGCACATAACTTGTTCTGAACCTAGCAAAGAAAACTCTAACCTTGTAGAAGGCGTTAAAGTGGACCAACACCCACTGCTGATCGGCCCGGGAATCTATATATCTATATATCTATATAGTGAAAGTCCTGGGTGTTGGTCCACTTTAACAGCAACCAACACAGTTGCAAACAAAACAGTAGGGCAAGTGTGCCGCCCCGCAATGGAAGATGACGAGAAAATAAATTTACAGTAGCAGTACCTTCGTTAACTGCCCTACTGCATCAACATAACCAGGAACAGCGGAACTGAAAACTCAAGGCTAGACCCCTGGCATGCCTGGTCCACTGACGCCTGGTGTTGGAAAGCCTAAGACGTGGAAATTGCCCTGGTGGAGTGAGCAGTGACTCAGAAGAGTGCCTCCTTAACTTGCAGACATAGGTTTGTATGACCACCTGCATGATCCATCTGCTGAGCGTGGACCTGCAGCCGCCAGGCACCTCCATGGCCCTTTTGAAATCATGAACAAAACATCCTTCTTACGCACCTCCCATGTAGCTGTAAAGTAATACTTTAATGCCCTAACTCCATCCAGGGAACACAGGAGTCGCTCTTTATGATGAGTGTGGTGAAGGCACAAAGGGGGCAGTATGATCTCCTGATTGAGATGGAAGGGAGAGACCACCTTGGACAAAAAATTCTGTCTAACATGGAACACGGCCATGTCTTTGCGCAGGAGCTAAAAGGGTGGCTAGATAGATAGTTCAGCCAGCTCTGAAATCCATCGGATGGAGGTGAAAACCACCTTTAAAGTGAGTGTCGCCAGAGATGCCTGTACCATGGGCTCCAAGGGGGGCTCCTGTAGCGCTGATAGGACCAGGTTGAGATCCCAGGCCGCGATCAACGAGCATCTAGGAGGACGAACATGAGCAGCACCCTAAATGAAAGTATAGACTAATCTGTGCTCTGCGATGGGCCTCTCGAATAAAATGGACAAGGCAGAGACCTGGACTTTAAGGGTGATGTCTGCAGGCCAGCATCCAGGCCCTTCTAAAGAAATTCCAGTATCCTGGGCAACAAGAAACGTATATAGGAGTAACCCTTCGACTCACACCAAGCCACAAAATGCCCTCTAAGTCCTGTAATAAATTCTGGAGGATGTTTTCGTGCCTGTATCAAAGTCCAAATTACTGCACCAGGTAACTGGTCTCAACAGCCAAACCGCTAAAGCCAACGCTCAAGAATTGGGGTGCTCCAGAGGACCCTGCTGTAGAATATCTGGATGGTTGGGGAGTTGCCACGGGGCTCTGTTGCTAGACTTACCAGATCTGCGAACCACACCATTCTGTGCCAGTGTGGGGCAATCAGGATGATGCAAATTTGATCTCTGTTGACCTTTTATAAGACGAGGGCCAGTAGCGGCAGTGATGGGAACGCAGCAGGCTGTACCCTGATCAAGGGATGGCCAGTATGTCCACTGCTACAGCCAGAGGGTCTTGTACCCTGGACACAGACCTCTGGACCACCCGGTTGTGCCGAGACGCAAAGAGGTCTACTTCCGGCACCCCCCACCGGGAAAGTATCCTTCTTGCCTTCTGAGACGAAGATGGAGGCTCAATGGGTGGCTGAATAGAAAGGTGACACAAAGCAGCCAGCACCATGTCCAGCCCTAAGCTCAGGTACCCTGCTGGAGAAGGGTTCTGACCCTCGAAGCTCCAAACCAAAACCGTCCGAGCTCTGGGCACTCCCTTCACACTGCGCTGTCCCACACTATCGGTTCAAAGATGGGGTCTCCAGGAAAGTGCAGAGGATGAGGCGGGGAGGCAGACAGAGCAAGAAAAGAACTGGGGGTGTCCAGCCACAGCCTGCCCTATATAGGTGGGGGGGAGCTTCGTTGGTTGGTTAACCCGCGCAATGCTAATGGTGGTACCCTGGAATGGAAGGGACGAGAAATAATAATAAGCAGCATGTCAAGGAACAAGAAAACAGAGTGAGACGAGCATTTTACAGTGACTACACTAAGATCATCTTGCTCTTATTCACTTGGGGAGACCAAAAGTATGATAGGGATGTTCCAAAGCAGCCCCAACACAGGAAGTATGATCCAATTAGAACTTCAGCACAGCTCAGAAACATCCAAAAGCATTTCCCATTCACCTGGCTTAACCTCTTCCCTGCTTAGGAAATTATCCATGACATATTATACTCCTGCAATGTGCACTGCAGAGAGGTCTGAAGAAAGACATTTCACTCACAACATAATCTTTGTCTCCACCATCATTGTTTCTGGTGCTTTCCTGGTGGTTGATTCAGACCACCTCTGTGCCACTGTCCAAATGAATTGTGACCAGTCCCCCTGGCAGATCCTTAAGTCCAGTGTCTGGGCGTCAATAGAATTGCCTTTAGATTTTGCAGCTTTCCTTGCAGGACCCTCTCTTGATCTCACCACAATATGATTCTCCAAGACTCCTTCCCGGACCTGAGAAGCTGGGATTGGACATCACAACCTTCCTGAATTGGTAATAAGAAGTGGCTCTCTGACCAAAGCCACCATAGAAGGGCAGTTCTGGTCAAACTCAATAGCTTGAATGATCTTGCTCAGTGAAATACACAACCAAAAAGTCAAAACCTACTGTAAGTGTTGATCTTGCCAGCAGGGGGGCTTATTTGTGCCTCAAAAATACTATAAGACTCTTGGCAAATATATATCCAGATTAATTACCCTGAAAAAGATTTATTTCATGTAGATTTGTAGGACAATTCGTAACTGATAATCTAGTTAACCTCTCCCAAAGTCTTCAGCAGTACCTGCACATCCTAAGAGACTTTTTCTGAGGACGGGGCTCACTAGCAGATTGGCGTATAACTAACGCACATCCCTCTTCCACCTACTATGATGTTTTGGTAATCTTGGTAAACATCCTAAGAGCTGTGCCCAAACCAAGCAACAGGGCAAACAAACTTGTAGAATGCATAACCACAGAAAATATTGATAACCCAAAAAATAAAAGGGATGGAGGTACACTTATTGATGTCCACTGTTACCAGGAACTTTCTCTGCACCAATGAAGCAATTCCAGAGTTAAGTGACATTGAAATGTTGCATGCAGAGACCCAGATCCTGGGTCTAGAGTGGGGATAACTAACCCTATGGATGGCAATGGTTCCTTAATAGGTAAGGTTTAGTTTTTGATGCTGACTAGGGGAGATTGGAAAATTCTCAGTAAACTAACTCTCAGTTTATCAATGTGCGTGAACCAGCTATAGGACTCCCATTATTATTTTTTATTTATAAAGCAACATCTTCCTTGACACTGTAAAATGTAGTAATTACATGCAGGGTAAAACAAATAACAACTTAGAATACTTAAGTGTTGTGAATCAGATGTAACAGCAATGCACAATTACACAGTGACACTGAAATACACTAGGAGAGAGGGCCCTGCCATTGCGGCCTTACAATCTAGATTAGAGTCAGGACCACACAGATATGTCTTAATGGGTGTGAGGGTTCCACATGCACTTGCGTGTGGCAAAAAATATAATAGTAATAATTCCTCTTTATATAGCGCCAACAGATTCCGCGTCACTTTACAATAAGAGGGTTCAAGTACAAACATTAGTAAGTTACATTACCAAATTTCAGGTAAATTATTTAAACAAAATGAATGAGGACCTTGCTTGCAAGCTTACAGGAGCATGGCGTGACACAAAAGTGCTTTGTACCATGATCCAGCCATTTTAGCGAAAATAAAAGTATATACACGCTGTATGGAACAGCCACCAGCGGATTTATTGCTTTATGAGTGTACACGTGTGCTGGATGGTATTCATTCCAGAGAATTGGTGAAGCTCAGGAGTACATTATATTATTACAAAATCACCTGTTTTTAACCAGATTTTGTTGACATATCACATGACTTGTTACCATCATATGATAGTTTTTTAGTATAGAGGATTTGTTTTTTCTGTTTTTTTGCCCTGTACTGTTTTACCTTATGGTTCCTGTTACCTACTAGATCCACAATTAAAATACAAGACCTGGCTGAGGCCTTCAAGCGATCCCACATCTTGGGAAAGCGCTGCAGTTCCCGATTGGTGATGACCTCCGAAACACTTAAAAACTGGGACCCTGTAACTCACCTATTCCAGGTTCCGACCCACGTGACCACTGGCAGCCAATTGCTGCACCTGCGTGGGGCCACAGCAACTGACCACTGCAAATCACGTCCTGGAAGAGGCAAGTTTTGAGGGTCTTGTTTTTGGGCTTACAGGGGGCGCGACCTATACGAACTATGGTCCCACACCGTGGGACTGAATGAAAGTACTGCTGAAGAGCCTCTCTATGTATTGTAGCTACATTGCTGGAACAGTGGTTTAAAATTCTCAATCAGTTAAGATCTTACTGCTCCCCACTTAAATATTTGATTGCAGCAATTGCTCTCCCATCTTGTGTTTCTTTTTTCCCAACTCTGGGGAAAATTAGCATCTTAATCAGCATCATTAGTCTTAAGCGCTGCACCTTGAGAGCTCCGTTTTGTAAAGCTGCAGCTGGTGGTCTTTACATTTCAGCTGCGGAGGACTTGGTGCAGCTGTTTCAGGTCAATGCTGAGCTTGTTTATTATTAATAGTGATTACGCTGTTTACTGTACCAACATAGTGAAATAGGGTATTAGAACATAACAGAAGGTATAGAGGCAAAAATAAAACATGAAATTTGAGGGAAAAAAATAGCAAAACACAATGCAACCAACCAAAATTCATCACATAATAACTAAACTCAAAGCAGAACGCCTGTCAACAAAAATGAATAGGTATTGTGGGATTGCAGGTGCATTGTTAGAAGGTAGAGTAGACAAGTGGCCTGACTCAACCCCAGGCTTTTGTGGCTACACAACCAGTCTAGCAGGAACATTTTATCCCCAGGTAAATGTGTGTAAAGAAAGCTAGTAACATATTGCAGGTAGCAAAAAATACATCTGTGAGTAATTGTTCATCACTGGTGGTAAATGTATTCATAAGGAGGAGATTTTGAAGGCTTATGCTCCTTTAAGGTGGTGGTTGTGTAGAAAACAGCACTGAAATTGTGACCAATTAGGATGCTTAAGTTCCTTCTTGGAATAATAAATAGGGCCAATTAGGTAAAGATATTTTCAAAGAATAAGACCAGCACTTGACTAGCCCACGGCATCCCCACTGAGCTCTGACCCCAATGTGCTTCCTAGCCAAGCAACAAGTTTGCTCTAAAGGTAATTTTTTAGCATTGCAGGGACAGATTATGGCCAGGAGTGGCCACTCCTAAAATGATGATACCAAGTTTAAGGCTTCTTACATGCTAGGGTGATTGTGATGGTTGCACTAAAATCCATAGTAACCTATGGGCCACTGCCACCTATGGGGTGCTATGGGCCACCTATGGGGTGCGATATTAAAAAAACAGTTTGCTTCGCTGTTGAGGTGACTGTGCTTGCTACCGCACACAACAGAATGGTGACTGCAAGTGCTATTGCTTGAAAAGCGATGGGCAATAGGCGATGATGCTGTGTAAGGTACAGAGGGGCTAAATATGCTGCTGAAGTGTACAAAGGGGCTGGGTATGGGACTGGGGAGACAGTCGTGTTAGTGTGGAGGAAGTTGCTAGAACCACATCAGCAAAGATAGAAGAGATATCATTCTGGCACTGATTCTGGGTGAGGTGGGCTGTCAGCTAGTGGCTACACCCATTTGAGCTGGCCCCAAAAAAATGCAGCCCATCATGGATTCTTCTGTTCCTCCTTATGGTTAGTATGCCCCTTGGCATAGCTCAAAGACAAGAGTCTGATGAGCAGTATAATCCTTAAACGATAGACGGGCACCAACTTCCCATTTTTTATGGTAGCCCTAGTTTGAGAGATACATTTAAGGCCACGGATTCCTCTACACATTGGATAAAGCACATAGATATAGCCTTGTATATATACAGTAGTGCAAACTTCTCACTTAAATGTATTGAGTCTATTGACTCAAGATAATTGACTCAAGTATTCAAGATAAATTAAAGAATAATATTTTGGACAACTTCACAGTTTGGGGATAGACCAGATACACACAAATGCTAATTTATATGACCAGCAATTCATAGATTAATGTAGCAGTTTTGCAAGAGAAGATGAATCCCTATTAGTTCAAATGCATTTTGTATGTAATACAGTCTATGTTCAGATTGAGCACAGGCCACAAATTACTCACACCCATTGGAAATTTGGCACTGGTCTTCTAATAGATATCAACAACCATTGTACATGATCAATGATTTACACAGGTATCAGCTGATGATCAGGTTTGAAATAACCCACACACCGCTGTTTATCACTATGATCACTGATGGATAACTAAGCAACAGACTACTAGTTCATATGGTTGCCTTAATCCCAAAAATAAAATTTTGTGAATACTCACCTTGTAGAATTGTACTGTAAGTTTGCAGCACGCCCTGCTCCAGTAATGATTCATTACGTCTGGGATATAGTCCACAAGAGGGCAAAAAAAAAGAGGCCCCTCACGGCCCTTATATACCCGGGACCTCCCACTAAATTCCCCAGTATAAAAAAGCAGTAAGGGAACCAGGAGAAGCCAATAACAAGATTAACAACATTAACCAGGAAACATTCACCATATAGAGGATCCAAAAACAAGTACTCAGGGTGGGATGGAGCAGGGCGTGCTGCATACTTATAATAACTATTCTACAAGGTGAGTATTCACAGAATTGTATTATTCCAAGTATGCAGCACGCCCTGCTCCAGTAATGATTCATTACGTCTGAGACATCCAATAGCAGTGTCCAACAAACGGGTGGGGATCCCAAAAGGCAACAACGCGCAGTTCAAACCACTGCCGCCTGCAGAACTTTGCGGCCAAAAACAGCATCCGCTGAGGCCCGAACATCAACCTTGTAAAGCTTGGAAAAAGTATGAACAGAAGACCAAGTAGCAGCCTTACAAACTTGTTCAACAGAAGCCTGGTGCTGAAAGGCCCAGGAAGCCCCAACAGCACGGGTAGAATGAGCAGTGACTCGGAAAGGAGGATACTTCCCCTTAGCAGAATAGGCCCTAACAATGGCCTGACAAATCCATTTACTAATGGTAGACTTAACAGGCGCCAAACCCTTCTTGGGACCCGAGGGTACCACAAACAAGGCGTCCGTCTTCCTGAAAGGCGCAGTAGCCACCAGGTAGTATTTCAAATTCCTGACAACATCCAGAGAATGCAAGGCCCTCTCCTTGTCATTACCAGGATTAGGGCACAAGGAAGGAAGCACAATGTCCTGGTTGAGGTGAAAGGCAGAGACAACCTTAGGCAAGAAGTCTGGTTTAAAACGAAAAACCACCTTGTCCTGGTGTCTCTCAAAGTAGGGGGCCTGAATGGACAGAGCCGCCAACTCAGAAACACGCCGGACAGAAGTGATAGCCACCAAGAAGGCAACCTTCAAAGTGAGAATAGACAGCGCAGCCTCATGCACAGGCTCAAACGGAGGACCCTGAAGGGCAGACAACACCAAATTCAAATCCCAAACCGGTAAGATGGGTTTGCGGGGAGGGCGCACATGAGTGACCCCCTGTTAGAAAGTCTTGACCAGAGGATGAAGAGCGAAAGACCTCTGGAAGTAAACAGCCAAAGCGGAAACATGCCCCTTCAGAGTGCTGAGCTGAAAACCCAAATCCAGACCATGTTGAAGGAACTCCAGTATCCGAGGGATGGAGAACACCCGACAGGGAAAGGCCCTAGCCTCACACCAGTCAATGTAGGTCCTATAGTAGATGGTAGGTCCTATAGTAGATGTTAGAAGAGGATTTCTTCCTAGCCCTGACCAGAGTCTGAACGACCGAATCAGCCAGACCTTTCTCCCTTAGGATGGAGGTTTCAGCAGCCAGGTCGTCAAAGCCAGCGTTTGTAAATTGGGGTAACAGAGCCGTCCTTGAGTGAGAAGATCCGGAACCAGGGGCAGGGGGTACTGATCCACAGCCAGCCGCACGACGTCTGCGAACCACACCTGTCTTGGCCTTGACCTGGGGGCCACCAGAACAGCTGGCACTCTTTCCTGAATCAGCTTGAACCTTGCCCAGAAAGGGAAATGAAGGGAAGAGGTACAGAAGACCGAACCCCTGCCAGGACAGAGGCATGGCATCCACCGCCAGAGCCAGAGGATCCTGGGCCAGCAAGACAAATGCTGGCAGCTTGTGATTGTGGCGAGAAGCAAACAGATCCACATCCGGCATCCCCCACCTGTGACAAAGGAATAGGAAGACCTCGCTGTTGAGGGACCTTTCTCCTCGACGAGAGGCCCCCCTGCTCAGAGAATCCGCTTCTAGATTCTCCGCTCCCGGAATGTAAACCGCAGAGATGCACGGGACATTGTCCTCGGGCCAAGACAAGATTAACGACACCTCCCGGAGGGCACTCTTGCTCCGAGTCCCTCCCTGATGATTGATGTAAGCGGCCGCGGTCCAGTTCTCGGAGCGAACCTGAACCGGCAGGCCCTGGAGGCGAGGCGTCAGCTGCGCCAGCACCAACCGGACCGCCCTCAGCTCCAGAACATTGATGGGGGCGTGTGCCTCCTGAGGGCCCCACAGCCCCTGGAATTGGAGGGCTCTCCAGTAGCCCCCCCAACCTGACAGACTGGCATCCGTAGTGACCGTCTCCCAACACGGCGTCAGAAATGATCTGCCCCCCAGAAGATTCCTCGAGTCCAGCCACTACAGGAGGGACCGCCGGACCAGAGGAGATAGAACAAAGGCCTGACCCAGAGACAGGGGACTCTTGTCCCAGACTGACAGAAGATGGAGCTGAAGGGGTCTCATGTGAAATTGAGCATAAGGGACTGCCTCGACCACCTTCTGCTGAGGGAGGAAAATCCTGGCCTGAATGGTATCCAGAGTCATACCCAGGAAGGGGGTCACCCGGGACGAGGAGAGTGAGGATTTGGGATAATTGATCACCCATCCGAACATTTCCAGAGTCGCCACCACAGTCCGGGTGTCCAATTCTGCCTGCTGGAGTGAATGGGACGTAATGAGAAGGTCGTCCAGATAAGGAAGAATGCGAATACCCCGGGCTCTGAGAAGGGCCATCACACCTGCCAACACCTTGGTGAACACTCTGGGGGCTGAGGTGAGACCGAAGGGAAGTGCCACAAATTGGTAGTGTTGTTCTTCTACTGCGAACCGCTGATGCCCTGGGAAGAACGGCACATGAAGGTAAGCATCTTTGATGTCTATTGAAGTCATAAAGTCCCCCGGGCGCAGGGAGCTGATAGCGGAACGCAGAGTTTCCATGCAAAAACGTCTGGTCCTGATGAACTTGCTGAGAAGCTTTAGGTCCAGGATAGGTCTGATGGAACCATCCTTTTTGGGCACTGTAAACAGATTGGAATAGTAGCACTGACCTCTCTCTCCCGGAGGAACCTGACAGATGACCCCCATGGCCCAAAGGTTTTGTACCTCCAGGAACAAACCCCGAGCTGCCCGAGGGTCCATAGGAACCCGGGACCTGAGGAATCTGGGAGGAGGCCAGTCCGCGAACTCCAGCTTGTATCCGGAGGAGACAACCTCCAGGATCCTGAGCGAAGAGCCGCAGCCGTCCCCCCACCCGGAAGGGTGAGGGCGCCCCCTCATTGCTGAGTGGGCTTGGCAGTAGATTTGGGTTTGGCACCCCAGGAGGATCCGGGCTGGGCACGTCCTCTGCCCTTGCCCCAGAAATCTCCCCTTTGCCCCGCAAAGGATACCCCCTGCCTGACCTAGGCCCACGAAGGGAGGGAGTGAAGGACCCGGAGCCCCGAAAGGGTTGCGGCTGCTTTTTGCGTTGGGGTAACTTACCTCCCTTAGCAAAAAGGTCCAAACGATCACCAAACAGGCGCAACCCCTTAAAGGGGAGCCCCGTGAGTGCCTTCTTAGCAGCATTGTCAGCTGCCCACTGGCGCAACCAGACCGAGCGGCGGATAGAGACAACCAAGGCCGTGTTCCTGCTACACATCCGAATGGTGTCATCTAAGGCAGAGAGAACATAGGTGATGAACATCTCACATTGTGAAAAGGCTCTAAATTCAGGACTAGAAGGATCCTCATGGGAGATGTCCAGAAGGCCCCTGATCAAGGTCCTAATAGCCACGGCCGTAATAGCGGAAGCACAAACCGGGTGCAAGGCCGAACCCACACAGGCAAAGGCGTGGGAAGCCAGTTGGTCAATACCCCTGTCCTCACTATCCTTCAAGGTAGTGGAATCAGGGGAATGCACCACGGAAGTGTGACAACCCCAAAACAGGGGCATCCACCTCAGGGGGAGTTGACCAACATTTGACCACATCCGAGGGGGAGGGATACCTCCTATCCCACCCCTTAGGGATACCGGGAAGCCGGCTAGGCCGTTCCCATTCCTTGAGAACCAGATTATTAAAATGCGTCTGTTCTGGAAATTCCAAACATGGTTTTGCGATACCAAACAATTCCCCCTTCTGCTTAGGTGCCGCTGCAGGAGGGGAAATGGAAAGTACTTCAAAATTTGGGTCAAAAGTGTATGGGTGTCATCAGCATCCCAATGCTCTGAGCCGGCATCAGCGCCAAGGCAATGCTGATCGTCAGATAAATCTGAATCTGAGAATAATTCCCCTTCCTCGAGAGGGGTATAGTCAGAAAAATCAAGGAAATCATCTTGTTCCATAGTAAAGGCCGGCGCAGCAGGCGCCACATGCCACCTTTTAGCTGGAGCCTTACGTGCTGCAGAGCTAGCAATCAGTCTCTTAATGTTGGCCAGTCTGGTGGAAACATCAGAGTGAGACTCCCGGCTAGTGTTAAGCTCACTAGGGGTCATAATCAAGCGAGGGGGCATGGGGGACGATGCAGTGGGTGCCGACCCAGACACATGTAGCCCAGATTGCCGCGCAAGTGCTTGCTGGCCGCAGGGTACACAGACCCGCACATCATCGCCCCCATGGGATGCCCCGCACACCACACACAGCCGGGCTTGCCCCGAGGGTACCCCGAGCACAACATCCTGAGAAGCCTCCATATGGTGAATTTCAATGTCACAATGACTAATGGGAATTACGCTGTGAACCTACCCGGGATGCCCCGTAAATGTCCGCTGGTGGGAGAATGTAAAAATTAAGCCCCCAATTTCAATATGTTTAACATAGGGCACAGGACCGGGAGAAACCTCTAATTAGGTTGTCCCGTCTGAAAGACACAACATAAAACACACATTCAGCATGGTATAACAATAAATAATAATAATACACATAAGTAAATTAAAATACAAGCCCGCTGAGGGCACTCATGGACGTCGCAGAGTTTGCAATCTACAACGATGCCAGGGCAAGATGGCGCTGATCAGCTCAGGAGGGGGCGGGCCACTTGCAGAACGCACAAAGCGCTAGGCCCTGCCCCCTCCAGGAATGCGGGGACAGGCCGCCCGGCGGCCAATCAACGCGCAGCCGGCCCCAGTGATGTCACCAGCCCTCCGCCGTAGAGCGCGCACACGGGCCTTTCAAAAAAATTGACACACATGAAAGAGTGACTGAGGAGAGGAGGAAGGAGCGCTGAGCCTATGTGCCAGCGCTTAACAGTACAGTGTCACAGAGGTAATCACAGTTGAAATCACTCATACAAAAACGTACACTGACACCCTCCCCCGAATAACCGGGCAAACGGGAGAAGGCGGAGTATAAGCCCATAGTTACATTTGGGGCATGTAATGAGGGCTAACACGGACGGGGCATCCCATATGCAGGCTCACCAACCTGTGCCACCTACCCTTTGGTGGGAGATTTGCGGTGGAGCAATACTCCATTAAAAACACCTCTAATAGGTGCTGCCTACCGTCACCCGACCAAGGCTGGGAGGCAAGTAACAGTGGAACGGGTGGGAATAGAACACAGGGCCAGGGGCTGTGCAGCCCAGCTTACCTCTGAGGAGAGAAGCCATCATCTTAACCTTCGCAGCCCTACTGCAGAGAAGAAGCTGGGGAATTTAGTGGGAGGTCCCGGGTATATAAGGACCGGGAGAGGCCTCTTTTTTCTTGCCATCTCTGCAGTAAAGCGCCCTCTTGTGGACTACATCCCAGACGTAATGAATCATTACTGGAGCAGGGCGTGCTGCATACTTGGAATAATGCACTTCATGGCATAAATGCCGTAGATGCACCACTGTTATGCCCATCGGTGAATATATAAGTCCCAACAATCTTATTTCTATGGTTGTCCTTAGAATACAAGACTAACTATGGTGGGTTAATACAGTCTCCTCTCTAGGCTAATTATATCATCAAAGTCTGCTGATTACATATATCTTTATATCTTTTCTGTCAACTTGAGATCATCATTAACACCGCGTAGCACACTTAGTAGGTAATCTTGGATTATTCATATTGATGGGCCTGCAGAATAATTGAAACAGCCTGGGAATAGATCTAAAGAATATAATTACAAGTCCACTATGGCCATAATAAGCATGGCAAGTGTGTGCATTATATATCTCAGATAGTGGGGTTGACCATTTTGTACCCAGAAACAATATTTGTAAAAATGTAGACTGTGACCTTACAATGCAGAACCTAATGGAAAAAAAGGTTTCCAGTTTTAGGGAACTGTCAAGACTATTTGGATGTTGTCTAAAATGATTTCTATTTTTTTTTAGATATGAGATCAAGTAAGGCCACAATGGACTCCCCTAAAGTGCTCCTATTGTAGACCACCTCTCTGGCCTGAATCAGGAAGTGACCTGGTTAACAGGGACACTAACCTTCATGCATCAGTGATCTTTAAAGTGGACCAAAATCAACGGAGATCGATCAGGGAATCTATAAGATTCCTGGGTCGCTTGATTCCTTCCCTCCGGGGCATCCAGAATTGGGATGCCCCACCGTGTGAAACCCCCCAGGTCGCCCGGTATGCTCCCTTTCGGCCCGGTCCAATGTCAAATGTGCAAGCAGCGCCGCATCCCCTGTATCCCTTTAGCAGGGACAGGTGAGTCATTTCTGGCACCCTGGGGGCAAGGACTGAAACCAGGGATAGTCAAAATTTGGGGTTTTGGTCCACTTTAAGGCTACTTTCACATCAGGGTGATTTTGGGGAGATCAGGATCTGCTTCTGATCACCCCCAAATCTCTGTGAAACAAGGCAGAACATGGGGTCTTACACATATCTGCGGTCTGAGGGGACTGAGAACATGTTGTTCACATGTGTGGCAGCCACACCTCCTCCAATATGAGACATGCTTCACAGCAGTGTGCAACTATTTCCTGTCTCTGTCATAAAGCACTGGATGCTTGATTTTGGCTTTAAAGACAAAAAGAGGAGAATATTTTCTTTTTCACAGCTGCTTCCACCAGGGTCAGGGCTCAGAAAGAAACCTATTTCTGCTCTCTCCATCCCCACACCTATCACAGTTACTGTGCACCCCACTTCATTTACTGCCATGAGATTCATTTTCAGTAACAGGGATGTAAACTTCTAAACACTGAACTGTGAGAAAGTTGCTGCAGGTGAGTCATTTGTTTATTTTTGCTTTTACAGTCCCTTATAAGATTGTTAATTGTAGGGGCATCTCAAATCAAGATGCCATGGAGAACTGTTTAAAGAGGCTTACAGATGCCAGCAGCATTGATCGAGGTACACAGGCAGGAGGGGCAGATGAGGGTCCAGGGAAATGGCTTTTGATCTGCTTTCAATTTTAAGTTGCAGGGTGACTGTTTTAAAGCCCTCCTCCCACCCTGACCCTGTCCTGTCACCAGCACAGATGATCAGGCGATCCCGCTCTATGCGCAGCCCCGCCTGCCAATTCGCTTGAATAGACAGACAGGAGCATGCACAGAGCGGGGAACCTGCTTTGGGTGGCAGGAGTGGCCAGATGAAAGATGACAGCACCCAGTGCTGAGATCACCCGATCTTCAGTGCTGGATTTCGGGCGAGGAAAGCATTTATTTCAACCCCTGCCCTGCTGGACTGACCCTTTAATCTGCTTTATTGTCTCATAGTGCATTATTGGCCCTCCAAAAGCATTTTACCATACCATCCTGCTTTTCCCTGTTGAATATTTTCTTTTATATTTCCTACCCCATATTTCTTCTGTAAAATCTTGGCGAAATTAAAGCTTCTTGTCCTCATTCTGACTTCAGATTATATTGGCTGCATATAACAAAATGGCTGCCTCCGTTACACCGAGAACTGTCTGGTGGAGAGTTTTAATGATTCTTAAAAGGAAAACATATAAAAATTTTTTTGTGACAGTAGCCAGAGGGAAAAAATGACATAAAATGGGGAAAACTCAAAACCAACTAAAAAATCAAAAACATTTGATCCTTTAATTAAACATACTCAAATCATCAGGTGAAACCATAATGCTTCAAAGTCTTTGACAATAATCCAGTTTACTCTGAAAAGAAACTGTATGTAAATAGCCATCATATGCATTTTGCTATTGCTTTAAAAAAAAAGATAATGCAAGTACTGAATCCACTACAGTCGTGAAATGTGTACAGCGCAAGGGCTTCTGTTTTATATCCAGGGATAGCTGTGGTGCTCCGGGCCATCTCTGCCGGGAACTGCCTTGATTTTGGTAATCTGGTTTTCTGAGAACACCACAGTCTATGTAGTCAAGAGGGGCTGATGAGGTAATCCTAATCTCACCCGACTTTCAGGGTGCCTGAGGGGCGACTTCATCAGGCCAATAAACTCCACTTTCAGCTACTTCTGTACACATTTCTGCACCTCCTGTATTCCGTTTTTTTCATGATTCCTTTTCACGTTACACATCACCAACGAGCGTTTTACATGGATCCCTCATTTACATGACTTCTACCTGGCACACATGCCAACATTAGAAAATCGCCCTGCATTGTACCAGTCATGCATCAAAACATCGGCTGAATGTTTAGGGGAGCTGTTCCCGGGACACCTCTGTACAAAAAAAACCCCAAATTGCAGCATAAATCACAAAGTATGGGCAGTGCCTAACTGCCTGAATAAATTGTTTATAACGTCCCTTTCCAAATTGAAGCACCATCATTTCAATGTGAGTCAACTTACATGACTTTATAAATACAATTTAGCAGTCACAGGTCACCTGGAAACAAAAGACAGAAAACCACTGCCCTGGATCCTTTGTGTATGCATCCATCTCTACAATCTGGAGCCCTGGTAAAGATCAGGGCAACGATGGTTTCTGCTTTGAAGAAGTCCTAATCTCCCCCCCTCCCCCACCCCCTCAGGGAGCTATGCGATACCCCTAAGTAATAATACTTAAATGCAAGTCTGAACGTGCCTGTGATGCTTCTCATTCATCCAAAGCCATGGTATATCTGTAAGAATAAATTAAAACAACTGGACCTTTTAGCTATTTTTCTTGAAGACATTTCACTATCACACAACTGTTGATACGAGGTGTTATTAAACTGCATTGGGAGAGGTATTAACACTGTATTGTATGTGACAGACAATAGGTGTCGCAGCCCCTAGCCTCTATTCCAGTCTGGCTTCTCCTTTTTACCATGAATGGCTTCTTTCACACCTCTTTTGATCAAATCTTTCTCCGTATTCAGCATGTGAGCCTGACTATCATCATGTAACCTGGGTCCTGACCAGAGAAGTTGGCTCTCTTGTGCCGAGACATCCACTGGTGTTATTTACCTAACCTACCTGTCTGAGTATTACTAACTGTACTTCAGACACAATTTTGTTTCTCTCGTGTTTCAGTGTTTGGTATTTGTTTTGTGTGAACCAGTGGTTGCATCACCGTGTTTCCAGATTTAAGGCAGACAGCCTTGCCTTACAGCTTTACTAGTGGGGATTCATTCTGTGTATCCACATGTCAAGGCCCACTCTAAGGTAACCATGCTCCTTTTCTTTTCTGTGTTGGTTGTGATCTTCTCTGCTCAGTGGTGTTAAGTACTGTTGACACCTAGTTTGTGATCCAGAGGATGGTGGAAGTCAAATAGCAGGTACTGATCTGTGTTAGTGGTTATTCTATAGACCTTTGTTTCCAGCCTTCCACCTTCCCTGATGGTCACCAGGCAGCTCACATACAACGCTGTGCTCCTCCAAATTCGCTCATAACGCCAGTCTTGCTAATGCAATCAACATGACATAATGCAACCGACATGACCACAGGTTTATATTTAGGCACTCAGCCCCAATCTCTACTGCAAAAATTGCCCATAGCCAATTCACACTAAGCCCACCCAGCTCCTAGATGGCCCCGAGGAAGCCAGGCAAATTCTCAGCACCCACAGACTGGCCAGAGGAAACATCTAGACAACAAGAGTGACTTACCAATTCAGAGACCAAAGGCCTATCGAGGAAACTGAGCCAAGGGTCAGGAGTCAACACTGAATAGTCAGTCCACCATGCGTTAAATCTGAGGAATAGTAAAAGAGTAGTCAAGGGTTAAAGACGGTTGAGCGGGCAGAGTTTTAGTAACAAATTCAAAGCAACATCAATGATGTAGGATACTAAACATTATTACATTATCACTACATTATTATTATAGTTTAATTATTTTGTACTGTCATCTTCCATAGGACAGTACAAGTAAGAAAAGTCACAAATCATATGCTAATAATATATCATAAACATATGGATCCTGATTTACTAACCTCCTTTCCCACCATACATTGCCCATTATAGCTTTTGCTTGGTTTTATAGTACCACTATTAGCTGGATTCTGATTACCTGTTGCCAACTTTCGATTTGTCTGACCCTCCTCTGATCGCTGCCTGCATCAATGCCTGCCTGACCTCGAGCTTGTCTACTCACCTGTACCATGAACCCTCTGACGACCTGTTTTGGCCCTTGACCATTCTCATGTGTATATTCTTGGAACCCTGAATCAGAAGGACTGTCATTCCCGTATATGACCTCGGTCAGCCCAACTTCTACCCAGCTTGATCCCTGGTTCATCTGACTTCACCCTGTAAGTCTGCATGCTTTGTGTTATTTAAATCCTGACGGCAACCGTGTCCGACGAGGCCTATCCAAATGGGGGCTTATCTATAGACAGAAGCAGCAATGAAGATTGGGGGTTGGAGACTTACCTGAAAGCGAGTGTCCCATGGGGCCTGACACTGTATTTAGCCGTTGAGATAACCAATGAGCAGTACACCAGGTTTTGCCAAAACAACATTAGAATTAATGATGATTCTTCCAAGATTGTCTCTTTAATTTATTTATGCATCAATACCACATATTTTGAGCTTGACCAGTAGATAGTTAAATAGTATTGGACAAACAACAAATGAAACAGCAGTTTTCGCATTACTTTTCAAGTTTTATTTGTTACACTCATATAAGGCATTTCAAACAACCATTACACTACTGAGACACCACACATAAATTCTGAGACCCATCCTATGCTGACATGAGTTGTAAAAGTGTATGTTCCAGCATGATGTCTTCAATTTTCAAAACCAAATTGGCCCAGCAGATATCAGCTTGCACCAAGCTTGCGTTTTAAGTAAATACAACTCATCCGGCCAGACGAAGTGCAGCAAAACCCAGCAACATATCAGTAAATAGTCAGTTCTCCCCACATTCCTGCTACAGTAACAGCATAGTTGCCCACTATGTTCCCCATATGAATGCTGTTCCCCTTCCTCAGTCAGGCTACTCAGCCCTGATCATTTCTGCTGACATCTGTCAGTTTCTGGTGGTTCAAAGCATGTTTACATCTTCAAGTAGGAAAAATTACAGGGAGGAAGATTGTTTATTAAATAAAATACATTAGTCAAATATTTCTTTCTCTACAACCTATCATATAATTTTATTTTCATGGGTGTCTAATGATAGCTGACCTTTAACTAATGGAAGTTGCACAAAAAATGGTATTACTTTTTCTTTTAGGCAATTTTGCTCGCCATTTATTTCATACCCGCATCTCGTTTGGCACTTAGCTGTCGAGAGAGGTCAGGCTTTTGCTTTTTAGGTGTTTTTAGTATTTTTTAGCTTGTCATTTATTTTTCTTTATTTTTATGTTTGGGCCAAAGGGTACAACAGGGTCCTTGGGCTGCATCATGGGTTTCAACTTGGCATTGAGAAAACTGCTGAGAGACCACCAGCCATCTGTGTTCAAAGGTTAAAAACATTTCTGACCTTGGGAGAGAAACTAGAATCCAGCCATAAATATACAGTTGTGCTGTCATACATGTGGTGGCCATTGTGATGTCATTGGTTGCCATAGACAGCAACATATCATTTTTCCACATTGCTTTCTGACAAATGAAGAGGTTCAGATGCATTATATCCACTCACTGTGGAACAGCGGCCATGCATCTCGCAGCAAAACTGAGTTATGACATATCGGAGACTGGCGCGCTGAACTGGCAGAGCACGTAAAATGACAATTTAAGGGGCTTTGTAACCTTGTGCTCGCTTGCCACAAATTAGTCTCCAAAGTGCACTCCCAGGAATTAATTTCAACTTTCACATTAACATTCTATATCACCGCCTAGGATCTCACATTAACAAATAGATTATTATCTATCACTCTGCCTCCATTGCTTCATTTTTTGCCATCAATTCTATTATTAAGGGACGAAAGCTTTCCTAATTGTTTCACAAAAGGCAAAATCATTTTTTCAGGAGCTCAAACCTCCTAATTACAAACAAGACATTTTATGTTAAAGCCCAAAATCTGCTGGAAAAAACAATATATTATTTTTTTTGTAAATCCCTGGACATTTCTGCAAAAATCACAGTTAAACATACATAGCACAGAGCAATGAAAGATTGTCTGGCAACAGAGGGTGACAAAATCTCTAGGTAGGCTGGCAGTTGAAAGGATAAACCAGTTTGTGGGTGATGGGTATGGTGGGGGTGTAGTTTCCTTACAGGCATTTATTTACATTCGAAGAACAAATAACCACATCATTCCATGCTACTCATGTGTGTAAATACTGTAGGTGTAGACCCCGGTCACATACTCTAGGGTTCTTCAGCTCAGCAATTGAACCAATGCTCAGCCGATCCATGCATTCCACTACTGCCATTTAATTCTAAACTGACCAGGGATCCTGCATTCGGTGGGACAGTCTTCCCCATAACATCAGCAAAGTAGGACATTTACATGCCCCCCAAATTTTCAAGTGGGACAAAATGCCTCAAAGTAGGACTGTCCAAGGGCTCAGGTGCTACACAGTAATTGGGTGACTTAGAATCAATGAAGCTAGCAAAAGCTGACACTGGTATCCCAGGGGAAGGGCCTAAATGTAAGCGTTTTATTCTATATCTATATGTATATATTCCATACACACTTTCTCATTTGCGTATGACCGGCAATCACATGACTGCCAGTGACCAATCTCGGTTTCCCAGAGAGCTTGCACACTTGCACGCTTGGTTTTCGTTGGTCACCTGGTTAACTGCCTTTTGGTGTAATACATCATAAATAAGGAAGTGGTGACTTGACTATGGTGTCACTTCAAATGCTCAAATCTGACAAATCACCAAGGTAGTGAAGGGCAGCAGAGTCCAGTTTTAAACTGGACTTTTGCTTTAAAACAATTATACTATTGCAAGGTATAGAATAAAAATTCTATTTTATTTACTGAAGGTCCACCCCGATCACTGTAAATTGAAGCATATTTTAAAGGGGGGGATTAATGGTGTTTTTTTCAAGGAACATTCCAATTTGGTGACTTTAGTATCCCTTTAAAATGACCTCCATGATTTGACCACATATGTTTAAAGCATTGCGGTAATACACCCCTGTTTCATAAGAATGTAGAACGAGAGTGAACAGCAAATTGCTAAAATGTTACCGGAAACGCCACAGCCGCCTACTAAATCAGTACAAAAGCACCGTTTAGAACTCTCAGCGGATCCTATACAATGGTTATTGCTCATGCAACCCTGACGCTTTAATGATGCCGCTTAATTGACTCTGATTAACCATGGCGTGATTGTTTTCTATATGACATCCACCTATAGATATGGTTGTTTTTCGACGGCGTTTGAAAAGGTAACAAATACCTAATTATACCGGCACCTTTCAGTTCATATTGTTATAATAGCAATATGACTGTTTTGATTTATACCAGCGTATAATTAATGTCAAGTAATGTATTATTTTGCCTCTTACACTATGCTTTTAACCAAAGTGCTTTTAGAGGAAAAAAAAAAGACGCATAATACTTGCGGAGCAAGGATCTATTAACAGGAAAAATAGATACCTTTTCAAAAACACAGAAATGTTTTAACCCATGCTAAACTCGGCAGGAGGCAATGCCCCTCTTATTGCTAATAATATTATAACAGGAATTGACTGGTATCCAGCTTGGGCTAAGCATAGGCTACACGATCCTAGCACCTAATATTCCTGATTCCCACCATAACACATTTCAATTGGGTTCTGTATGGTGGTCTGCTTGCTAGAGGCATTTTCCCTAATCATTTTCGATTGTTTAACAGCAACCAAGACTTGATAGATAATCTGTTTATATGTGTGCCGCCATCTTGGTAGTGTTGGGTTCCTCTATATAAAGAATTCAAAAGAAAACCCAGTCTAGGAATCTCTTTTGCTCATTGCACTTGTCTTGATAATTCTGAATCTAAAGAATCTAAAAAAATCTAAAGTTCCTGTCTAAGCAAAGCACAGCATAATTACATATTGGCCCTGCAGAGCTTTGAGTTTTAGGTGATAGAATTGTGCGACCTATGCTTAGTGCAAGCTGGATACCAGTCTGTTCCTATCCAAGTACGATAGAATACCTCTAAGTCACAGTGACTGGCTACGCCCAGTTCACTCACTGGAATTGAGTGGTGTGCCAGGCCATTGGAGTGACAATGACTGATACACAGGGTGGCCATTCGACACAGTGGTTGTTGGTCAGTGGCGTTCTGGAGTGGACTCTAAGCTCTAGAATGGAAGTTTAATGTCCCTGTGAGCCAGAAAAGAACAGCTGTACCCCTGGTAATCCTGAACTTGCCTTCTATTTAAGGGTAAACTTTTTCTGACAACTTGGTGCCAGGGAGGGCCAAGGTCCATGGTACCCTAACCCACCCCCGTCCCATGGCTGCTACAACCTTTGTATTGCAACGTTCAACAGGAGATTGGTCAATGGCTGCAAGCAAGTGTGGCAGCTACAACTCAACAAGCGATGTGCTGTACTACAGCACACAGCTGTTTCTACATCCTTTATCAGAATGGGCTCTGCAAGAAAACATTTAAGTATATACTAATTATAGACGGTAAGAGCAGAAAAGAGGCTGGGTTAGGATGCCACAGACACACACAGACACATTGTCACCCCTTACTATGCTTTAGCTTCCCAGGTGACCAAAATTATTTGTCTTTCATGTCTTGATGAAAATATTATTGGTCCCAGGTATTTGGACAGTCTTTGGGGCTGCTCCAAAACGGCTGTGCCAAGAGAGAAGGCATTCCCTGAGTTTTAACAACAGAGGCTTATCCCAAACAGGCTCACAGAGGCAGGGGGCCTTAAAATGTATTTTACTACAAATTGTACTGTAATTTTACAATCCATAACACTGCGGAAGGGTGAGGGCAGCATAGATGTTCCCTGAGGAACATATGTTCAGCACCACGTGTGTAGCAATCTGAATTGCCCTGGGAAGGGATGCATAGGAGCCCTGTTTATTGTAAGGGTGTGCAGATTGAGCAGGAACTAATTTAAGATGTTCCGCAAGATAAATGTTACATGGAAGCCTGAAATTGTGGGAAAATACTCAACCTTCAGGTTAAATCTGCAAAGACAGTCATGGATGCTTCACACCTTGATCTGCCGACAATCAATCAGAAATTAGACTCGGCAGCAGTGGTCATGTGAATAACAAGACCAGTGCAGTTCTGCTAAATAGTATCACCTGTTATTGCTCCTTTTAACCTCTGGGGAATCCCACATCGGGATGCCATGCCAGTGTGCACCTGAGAGGCCTTGAACAATTTTTTTACTTTAGCCTCTAATGCTATTATCCTGGAAGTAGGGAGTGGAAATGACTTGAAAAAAAAGACATCTCCTCCCTTTCACAGAATATAACATTTACCGGCTCACCCAATGTCACTCTATTGCAGGGAATAGAGAGGGGCATGCCATAATTCCTGTGATGATGGCGCGGGACACGCCACAGTCTCTAGCAGCACAGCAGTGTTGATGCAGTTGGGGAAGAGTGAGTCGCGCCCTGCGCAGGCCTGGGGTCTGGTTATCCGGTAAATGTCTTAGCACAGGACTAGCAGCGATAGCCTGCGTGGTATGAAAGGTGAGTATAGTGTTTTTGACTGAAGTATGACTTGAACTTTGAGCAGTATCATACAATACTTCAATGAAGGCAAAGAATTGTAATGAAACATACGTCAGTTCTATAAGACGATATAGACTGCTGGAACCTGGTCCCTTCTATTTAAATATAAAGTCTAAAAGTTTGAGCGTTCACCAGTGGTGGGATTTGCAATATACAGACAATGTAGATGAGAGTGGGACCCTCCATAAGGGCCGGAGAGGAATGACTCTATGTTGGAGAATCAGGGGCCATGAAGAGGCAACACAGAGTGTGACTAGGCTCTGTACTTTTCTTAGCAGGTCAGGAACGCACACTACATATATATCATAGACAGAGATTTTGAATTTTTAACACATGTGAAGATTTACAATTGAGAAGCAATGAGCAAAGGGCAAAAGTCAGAGCCCCCTAAATGAATGTTAGTAGCTATGAGTTACTGCAACTGGCACCATTACACTTTGCACCACCTTATTAAATCAGCCATATGTTGTTTTGTCTGGAGTTTTCATTAAACAATTAATAAGCAATTAATCCCCTTGGCTTCTCTACACGTTCCTCACCTTTCTAATTGTGACTGTGTAAAGGGGCCCTCCATCAGACAAAGGTCTTCCAGAAACCTTTCCTACCGCTATAATGTAAGAACCACCTCCCTCAGATTAAAGAGGCGCCATCTCTTTTGCGCAAAGGCAAGCAGCTTCGCATGTGAACACAAGTGGAAAATTAAACCTGAAGTAGCTGGGGATAGGACTTAATTTACTGGCATGTACACTATGCAAATGAGATTATCCTCAGCTTAACAGCATCATTTATGTCCATAATAATAGCATCACCATTACAGAGCTCAAATTAAATTACACCATAATTAGCATATCAAAGTGATTGGTTAAAGTTTTAAACAAATACCCAATTTTGTTAATGATCAGCTGTAATTGTCATGTACACTCCAGCAAAACTCCCTAAACAAATATATGTTTTAGGACAGAGGAGGGTTTCATCTTTTTTTTATTTTGCACAGGCAGCGGGGTGTCAGAGCAGATTAACAACTGTGAAGGATCGGAAAGGATTTGTAAATTCATAAAAGCGTGTTGTTTTCCAATTATGAAGCTGCTTCATCTATTTACACTCCCATTGGTGTTGGCACTTGGAGAAGAAGAAAAGCTTGGATTTACACTTTAAAGCGGACCAAAACCCACTTTTTTAACTTTCATCCCCCTGAATTGCTCCCCCTATGAAGAGTAGATTTTGCCCATTTTCACTGCTCCTACTTCACTCTAATCCCACATAATAGCGCCTGTTTTAGCTGTAAAGCTCCGCCTCCTCCATTTATTGCCACTGCTGTGTCATTGCCACACTTATGTAATGAATGATCACCTGCCATCTCACACCGAGGGACAGGAAATAAATCAGTGGATTGGAGCCTTGAATTTTGAAAATATTGTAGCAACAACAAAATCACATTCAGTTAACGTAAATCCCCATGTGCTCGGTGCCCATTATTCTCCCTCCTGACATTCTCCACTGTGTGCCCAGTCCCTGATAACCTTCCCTGTGTGTCCAGACCTTGGTAGCCTCCACCATGTGTCCAATACTTGGCAACCTCCCTTGTGTGCACAGACTTTTTATGAAGCTATTGCATCTATCAATTGAGCTTTCAACTGCTCCCTGACACCTTGCACAATAAGCAAGCCGCCAGTATTGAAGCAAAGGTTAGCCTTGGAGTCGGGGGGTTGGCAGGGAAGGTTTGGGCCTGGCTTAATGTAAACTGAATACATTATCATTTTGTCTAGACTGCCCAACCCTGTGTCTCGAGACCAACTATGTGCTAGTGAGAGTCTTGGTTCACAGGGACACTAAAATAACCTAAACAAGGATATGATGTCAGGACGCTACCCAAACCCGGAAATAGAATGAGCGGCACGGTTTGTTTCAGCGCTGCAGAGAGCGAGTACTGTAGCATGATCCAAGCTGTTTGTAACTCTGTCTCTCTCTAAGCAGTATTGTAGGCTATAGGGAGTGGGGACTTTGCTGTATGATTTGCGGTACACAAGAAAACTATAACTTTTCCTTATCTAATTAACTCAAGTACCATCTGATTGCATTTTGTATACCCCCAGTGTTTAGGAAACACTGCTCTAAAGCAGAACACAGACTAGAATAAAGTTCTTGCCTAAATACACTTTCCTGTTTCTGGAAAGGGCAGTAGAAGGTAAGCAGGTATAGAGACCCACCCAACTAGATGTTTGTCTTGTAGATGAAAGTGAAACCTGGACTGCTTCAGGTCTCTTCATTTAACTGTCATTACCTCTACTATAGAACTATTGTATGTTGGTCATGTGCACCAAGTCTTAAAGGAAAACCTTAATCGTTCCTTTAGCAGTTGAGTTTAGTAAATCAACAGCTACTAAGACATCTGCATTGAGACATCTGCATAATGAATTTTTTAAAAATATGTTGGATATATATTGGATATTTCAGGGATGTAGCCGTGGTCTGCAATACTCTGGGGGAGCGCAAGCAAACCCAGATGGTTTCACACAGAGTCATCCTGGCATTGTCCGTCCAGGGCATAGAGAATTGTTCAGGAATTGCCCATATGACCGTCCAATTTCTACTCTCTTTGGCATCCCAAACTAAGATAACCAACTGTACGAAACCCCATTAAATCACTGCTCTAACCTTGTTGCAATGCACAGGTCAAGGCAACGCTATACCTTTAGCTAGATGCATACTTGGGGCACGCCCCCAGCTAGAGGTTAACAGGGATGCAGCAACTGGATCATGTAAATGTAGAATGGCTTCCTATCTGCTGCACACTCTGCATTGTGTTACACAGCATCCCCCACGCGCCTCAGCCCATTTGCCGAGTGCCATTATGTATTAAAACAAAAAGTTGCCACTGATCTGACCCTGCCTCTGGGGGCCCCTGGCAGGTTGGGTGGTGGTTAAGCATGCCACTTCACACAGCAGCTAAAAAAGGTTTAGGTCCCCTTTTAGGAGATCCAGTCTAAACCCCTTACTTACTTTAAACAGCTTATTAGGTCTGCACAATTAAAAAAATAATTGATTGCCTCCTGCATATAATAATGAGTCATGTGAATAACCTCTCCAAATGAGACTCTCGTACTCTGAGACTCATTGGCTCTATGGCTGGGGCACCCAAAACCCAAAAGTTTAACAACCATTGTTTCCAAACATTTTATGAAAAATATAATTTTTATATCATTTTTAGATTTTTATGTATTTATTATCTCAAGTTTTACAGCAAAAAAAAAGTCACAATGATTGTCCCACAGAAAAAAATAATTTATTATGAAGGAATAAAAAAAATGTATGTTAAAAATTTAAACATAGCAGCTTTGTATTTTATGCATGGAGGAATCCATTTGAAGGCTCAGCTCTGAAGTAGTATGTAAATCACACGCCTTTCAAGGTAGCACTAGGGCAAATTCACTCCGTCAACTAATGATGAAGCTCATTATATGCAGGGAGTATTCGTAATGAGGAAACAGCCACCCGCCATTCCATGTTCCAACATAAATCCATCTAATATGTGAATATATCCACGTCTAATTAAAGACTACACATTCCATATTCCCCCTTTATTATCCAACAAGCCGGCACCCAGCATCCGGACACACACACAAAAAAAGCAAAATGTTCAAAGGGGTTGAATGTGGCAAGAACGACCATTTAAAGTGGCAGCCCTATATTGCCTTGGCCATGAGTATATATATATATATATATATATATATATATATATATATAAATATAATGCACTGCTATATATAGTAGGCAAACAACCTCATGCACCTGCACGCGGCTCAGGTGGCCCTCCCTTCCGGCCCCCGCACCATTGCTAGAGGAATATCTGTAGCATCACTCATGAAACCATGAGTCACAAGGAAATTACTCACACATAGTCTAGTGTGACAGGCACCTATATTAATCAATAGTTGCACTTGGGGGTGGGTGGGGGTGTTACAATGAAAGTGGAGCAGCATCCTCCTGAGAACTTGCTCTCCGCCTCCTTCTAGCTTAGAACAATGATTGTGACATTGGACAATAACAGGTTACTGACGGAAGTTTTACAGTGCCCTTCCTTTAGTCCTGGAGCAAGCAGGCTAACTGAAGAGCAATTTGCACTGGACCTACCTCCTGTAGTATCACAGCCATACTTACTACCACTATCAAACTGGAACTCAAGGGGGCACTCTAGCACAAACTTCAGCTGCTTCCATTCATGCTTGCACAAAGAGAGATGCATTAGAACTTACAAGTCAGGTCTAGGGGACAAAGAATAAGCTGTGGCAGACTCCTATTAAAGGAGGTGCCAGCAGCTGGTGTGTTGAAGCATCTGTCATGTGGTAAATGGTCACCCTTACCCCTCCCACGCCAAGAGCCCTCATCATGTGACCCCTCGGTGACCACCAGGGGTTCAACATGACACATATACTGACATTGGGGAAAAAGATAACAACTGGCAATTTTTCCTGGGATTTTATGAGCTAACATAATGGTAATCTCTGTTGGAATGCTGGGGGGGCGGGCACAGCGGCCCGGGGGGGGGGGGGGGATTAGACAAACTCACATTGATCAGTGCAGAACCAGAAGCCAGAGAACACACCGTCTCCTCAGATAGAAGGTATGGCTGTGGCAGAGGGTAGACAGTATGCCTACCAAAGGCCTGTGGTAAGGGTTCAGATGTCAAGAACAGAAATTAGCTATGGGTTGCTAGAGAGATGTGCCCCTGCCATTACAGTCCCCTCATTTTTGATACATAGACTGAAGACCATTTACTTCGTCCCTACAGTCCCCCCATGCTTGATAAACAGAATGGAAAACATTAGACCCACCCCTCCAGGTCACTCATTCTTAAACCGGACCTTCACCATGATTTAATGAAAAGCCCAAACTCTTAAAAAATGATTCCCCAGCATCTAAAATTAATATATTTTAAGTTTTTAGTCACTAACTTATTATTCTTTCCCCCACTGGGCTGCAACTCTGTTCAGGAATTTAGGATACGGGCGCCGCCATCTTGCCTCAGAAGCATCACACTTACTGAGGAGAGGAAAGTGGGATAAGGTACCGGGGGGCGGGTTATAGCTGTGCTTTGGTCAGACAGAGCAGAGCTGGGGTCAGGTAAAGGTCAGCAGTCCCAGAATGCAGAGCAGCACAGTCAGGAGGCACTTCCTGTTTGCAGGCTGCCTGATAAGATGGCGGCTTCCATAAGCCGCCATCTTGGATGTTTAAAGGCTCATAACATGCAGTAGATGCAGGTAGGATGATTTTTAATGTGGACAATCTGTAGTACAGGGTGTGGGAAACATATAAGATAGACTCTTATTCGGAGTGAAGGTCCGCTTTAATAAACAGGCTGGAAATAATTAGCCCCTCCCTCCTGTCCCCTCATGTTTCATAGACAGCATTAGTCCTGCCCCTCTGTTCAGTCTACTCATTCTTGATAGACAAGCTGAGGTTCATGAGCCCCCTCTATTCAGTCCCCTCATGCTTGATAGACAGGCTGGAGGTCATTAGCCCCGCCCTCCAGTCCCTTATTCTTGATAGACAGGCTGGAGATCACGAGTCTCACCCCTCCAATTCCCTCTTGTGTGATAGACAGACTACAGATGATTGGCCCCACTCTCCAGTGCCCTTAGATATAGAAATCAAACACCCTCCCCCCACACAGTATTCTTACTCTTGATAGTTTGGAGACCATATGCTTCCATATGCTTGATAGACAGTCGTTTACATCTACATCTCCTGCATAACCATCTCACTAAAAGGAATAGTTTGCTAAAATGCCATACAGACTTTGGCTCTGTATGAAAGTTCTTGAGTGTTAATAACTGTTATATTTATTTAAACTAAAACAAAAAAGGGAGCTGCAAATTTTCTTATAATTTATTACTTTTACATAGATAAAGAATTTGTATGACAGGACATGATGCTGCTATGATTGGATGATGAGACTGTCACTTCCTGTGCAGTTCAATAGTGTGGATGCCAGGATTACAGTCGGCAGCAGGAGCAGGCAAGTGTTTTTTATTTGTACTCACCTGTGGGAAGAGTTACAATGTGTGTGTGTGGGGGGTTATTTCATTTGACTAGACAGTAGCTTTAATGCTCTTTTTGCATTTGTCTTTATATGTTTGCTTGCTGCTACTCAAAATAAAACAGAGTATATACAGTTCCTGAAAAGATATATAGGACTGTGGCAAATGTATAAGCACTCTATAAACAGGCAAAGTAAATGCTCAATGTCGGAGATTTTCTCTGCTGCTCATTTCCATATTTATATATTTATCACCACAAAGCCCAAGAAAACCCCCAGGGCTCAATATTCAGCACAAATTCACAGCGTTGCAGCACACGTGTGGCAATAAAACAACAGCTAGATGCGTCCCCGGTAGCTGAACTCGCGATCGTTTCTGCCAAGTGGTCAGACACACATGTCGGACAGAACAGAAACTGGTCTCGTGGCCCAATTAGCGACATGAAAGGTTCTTGGAAGCAGCGTGCACTCCATAACGAGTGCAAGATTAAACGCCTTGGAAGAAACAATCACATGGTTACCGTGAACAGAAGGAGTTAAAGGAATGACAGGAAAGACAAGAGTGAAAGTAGTTTTCTCGTAAAGCCAAGCTCTGATGAAAAAAGCGAAAGTCTAAACCAAAAACGAGGACCAGAAGCATTGCAAGTTTCCTCGAAGTTTTTCTTTTTTTCCTAGTTTAAGTAATACGACAGTATAAAGACAGCTGTAAAGGCACAATACACACACCCTTTCGTCCCGTCATCTTTTTAAAGACCTACCTTGGCTTTTTTACGATTTGGAATCCTTTCCCAAGACCGACAGGAAAGATCGGAGCAGCAGTCCCGGGTCTGGTGCTGCTTTTGGAACACATACAGAGAGGAAAGGTGAGCCAGAAGCACCAGCAGACGGGAATTAGTGAGCGGCCAGACATGTAAAGAAAACTGTGCCTGCTGCTGACAAAGGCTATCGCAGAGTATTTACTGCACTGTTTACACTGGAATAAGTTACCCTCCCTAAATCAGCATATACAAGTGTAGGGAAAGGAGGGGGGGACGTGGGACTTTCAGGGGCTAGGTGGAGGCACAGGCAGAGATCAGTTAGGAATTCCTGCAAAGGGTTAAGGTCCTTTACATTTTTGATGCTCAGTTGTATTTTGAAAGACTAAAAAAATTAATATTGGAATTAAAAACATTTCTAATTGTTTCAAAACAGAAGCAAATGAAGAACCAGGGCCCTCAATTTCCCTGCTGATTTACATGGTAGCAATAAGCATCAGGAGGTAAGTACAGGTGTCTTTCAGGGGCTAGGGTCTGGTGAGTGCTTGGGTAACCACCTACACCACATGTTGGCTGTGTGTTTTGCATTAGATCACACTGCCAAGCTGTCTGCTGCATTTAGACCTGGTATGAACCTGAAACTAGGCGACTATGTAACCCCGTGTCATGCTTTTTCTGTAAACACTGTTCGTCAACTAAAACCAGTGACATTTTCAGTCATTTTTGCCCAGAGGTCCCAGCGATGGCTTGAAGAGCAACATTGAAGACCCTGGAGTCTAAAAGAGTCCAGGGCCTCCCGAGTTCCAGTCCTTGGGGCATCCCGAATCCACTGTGTGAACAACCCCCCCCCCCTGAACCCCCAGAACACTCACCCTCTCCCAGAGCCCTCGCCGCATCTGTGTGTTCCGGCTGCATCCCCACTCATCCCTAGCCGTACGCAGGCCTGCGTCTGACCTGTCTGAATGGGCGGTCACGCCACAGCTGCCAAGTGGTCAGGGTATGCGTTTGGCAGCACCGCTCAGCTACCTTCGGCGCCACCCAAGTGGCTTAGCCATCCTCGGCGCCGAAGAGAGATGAGTGACAGAGAGCGTGCTGATTGGCTGAGCCGTGGGAGCGGAAGGAAGGTGAGTGAAATGACCTGGGGGGGACACACACAGCGGGGCATCCCAATTTGGGGTGCCACCGCAGAGAGGAACATCACAAAGGAAAGTCAAATTAATTTCCTCTTTAAAACACTTTTAGGGTAAAGGATGATTTTCCCCATTAATTTCCCTACAGTTTTGGTTTCCAAGGTGTGTCTGTACCCTAGTGCCACCTGTCTGGTGTCTCTTACAGTGCTTCTAGTGCTGCTGGCTGATGTTGCACAATGAATGCACCAGAAATATGTACAGCCCAAGATAAAGTGAAGACTGTAATGCATTGTGCATTGTAGAAACTGGATTATTTCACAAGTGTTATGCATTAAAGCGGAACAAAACCTGAGTTATCCCTAATCGGGATCCCCCTGCTGTGTGAAACCTCCCCGGGGTGCCCGTAAACACTCACCTTGCCCTGCTCCAACGGCGCATGTGCAGGTTCTCTTTCAATGAGAGACTTCTACCATGACTTAATTCGGCAAATGGCTGTCATTGTTGTCAAGGGGGGCATCCCCAGCAGCATGCGTGCACTCCCATTCAGATGGGCAGGCTGCCGGGGATGTGGTAGCACACGCTCCCCATTCTAGTCAATGAGAGACGTTTGCCGAATAACATAGTCACGGCAGATGACTATCATTGGACAAAAGTCCACACATGCACCGTTTGACGGAGGAAAATGTGATTGAATAGTGGCGTTCTGGGTGGTTTCACACAGCGGGGCATGCCGATTGAGAATGCTCCGGGGGCCTGAAACAAAACCGGGGAAAGTCGAATTCCTGGGTTTTTTTCCGCTTTAAAGTAACCTTCAAGTTACAAATGACTGGAGGGTCCATCAACAAGACGGACAGGGGACATACTACTGCTGGAAGCCTGCTCCGTTAATATACTCATCCACCTCCTCATTCCCTCTCTCTGGCTGCCGGATTGCTGCTTCACATGACTGCCAGTGACCATGGGGGTGCACTGTGTGGGCGCACAGCACCATGCAAACTGACCCTGTGGGCCTCACTGGCAGTCGGCAGTCATGAGGAGTGAGATTTGGGAGTGTAAATGTAGGTAAGTATGTGTAACAGTGCATACAGGTAAAAGGTAAGTATCTCTATTACCAGTTGTGGGAGGGGCTATGTTAGCTTTCATTGGGTGCCAGCCTTCCTAAAACACAGTTGGAAGGAAGGGTTTAGGTCCACTTTAAAGCTATCACTCTGAGCCACAGGTACGCTTTAAAGTTTGTTCCCTGCGATCTGAGCTTGACTCATTCTCCCACAGGAGCCCTTGATCCCCGAGGACTATGGCTCTGACAAGGAGGTAACCATATTAGGATGTGTATGTGAAAATCAACAATAACATTGCATTGAAATGGAATTTTTTTTTTTCGAGTTGCAGCTAATGGTGGTGTCAGCACCAACTTCTCCACTAATTATGTTTGCTTGTTTTAACAGGCCTCTCAAAACACGGTTCCCTTCCAAATGTCCCTTCATAAAACAGGGTTTTGTTTGGGGAGAAACGAGAATGCAGAAAAGTCGTTTTAAGCTTTCAAATAAACAACAGCAGCTTAGCACGGCGCGTTATGTACATTGTGGTCTGGAGCCAATAGAACAACAATTATTTTTAACTGCTTGTTAGCCAAGAAAGCATGTATGCCCAGGCTCTGTGTGCCACTGTTTTTCTGAAACAATCATTTTAGTGTGTTCACCATAAAATCTCTTAAATTTGCTATTAACTTAGGTATTGTACGTCAGCACTGATGGGGTTTTGACTTGATTCTAGGTAAGCATGCATTCCATAGGCTTTGTGTTTTAGGAATTTAGAGAGGCCCTTATATGTTTTATTTTATTGATTTTGGTATGTGCACCATATAATCTCTTTCTGCTGATATTGACAGCAGCTTTAGCATTGACAGAGCTTCAGCTTGTCACTTAGGGAAGCATGTATGCCCCAGGATCTGTGTAGGGCCAGCATTAGGGGATGGCAAAATGGCAATTGCCCAGAATCCCTATCACCAAGGGAGACCCTAGAATTTCTATTAGTTGCCTCTGCTGCAGTGTCCCTTTTCACACGCTCCCTCCTGTTCATGGCAGTTCTGCTGCTCAGTGAAGTTAAAGATTCCAGAGGAGGACATGAAATATTGGGAACTTTATAAACAGGTCTGGACACACAGTGGAGGATGCCAGGGACTGGATGTCAGGTTCTGGACACATGGCGGCGGATCTCGGGGGCTGGACACATGAGGGAGGATGTCAGGGACTGGACACATGGGGGAGGATGTCAGGGACTAGACACATGGTGGAGGATGTCAGGCACTAGACACATGTTGAAGGATGTCAGGGACTGGACACACAGTGGAGGATGTCAGGGACCAGACACAAGGTGGAGAATGTCAGGGACTGTACACACAGTGGAGGATGTCAGGGACTGTACACACAATGGAGGATGTCAGGGGCTGGACACATGGTGGAGGATGTCAGGGACTAGACACATGGTGGAGGATGTCAGGCACTAGACACATGGTGGAGGATGTCAGGGACTGGACACGCAGTGGAGGATGTCAGGGACTGGACACAAGATGGAGAATGTCAGGGACTGTACACACAGTGGAGGATGTCAGGGACTGTACACACAGTGGAGGATGTCAGGGACTGTACACACAATGGAGGATGTCAAGGGCTGGACACATGGTGGAGTATGCCATGGATTAGACACATGGTGGAGGATGTCAGGGACCGGACACACAGTGGAGGATGTCAGGGATCAGACACAAGATGGAGGATGTCAGGGATCAGACACAAGATGGAGGATGTCAGGGACTAGACACACGGTGGAGGTTGTCAGGGACTGTACACACGGTGGAGGATTCAGGGACTAGACACACGGTGGAGGATGTCAGGGACTGGACACACGGTGGAGCATGTCAGAGACTGAATACATGGTGGAGGATGTCAGGGACTGGACACACGGTGAAGGATGTCACGGGCTGGACAAGCAGTGGAGAATGTCAGGGACTGGACACATGGTGGAGAATGTCAGGGACTAGACATATGGGGGAGGATGCCAGGGACTCAAAATATAGAGGAGGATGTCAGGGACTTTACACACAGTGGAGGATGTCAGGGACTATATACACAGTGGAGGATGTCAGGAACTATATACATGGGGATGATGTCAGGGGCTGGACACATAGTGGAGGATATCAGGCACTAGACACTTCGGCGGAGGATGTCAGGGATTATACATATGGGGAGAATGTCAGGGACTGTACACACAGTGGAGGATGTCAGGGACTGTACACACAGTGGGGTATGTCAGGGACTGTACACACAGTGGAGGATGTCAGTGGCTGGAAACATTGTGGAGGACACGCATGGAGAATGTCCATGGAGACACATGGTGGAGAACGCATGGAGAATGTCCATGGAGACACATGGTGGAGAACGTCAGGGATTAGACACATGGTGGAGGATGTCAGGGACTAGGCACATTGGGTAGGATGTCAGGGACTGTACACACAGGGAAGGATGTCGGGGACTGTACACACAGTGGAGGATGTCAGGGGCTGGACCAGAGGAGACTTTCTGGCACCTGGGGTAAAGATCCAAAATGGCGCCCCCACCTGTTCTCAGGATGCTCTTTGGCGTCCCTCTGACCTGCTTCACCCGGGGCAAGTGCCCCCCCTGCTCCCCCCTAGCTACGCCCCTGGGCTGGACACATGGTGGAGTATGGCATGGACTGGACACATTTGGAGGATGTCAGTGACTGGACACGCATGGATAAGAGCCTTGATTCAAAGACACATTCGTCCGGACTTCCATAGCTGTCTGTGAAAGTTTGGGTGGGTGTTGTGTGTATGTGTATATGCGCTTTCGATGAACGGAAGCAAATCGGAACATTTCCGTTAGTTCGGATCATTTTCCCAACAAAATTGGAAATTTTTCGTTCGTTCAGATAACTTCGGTTGTTGGGATGGGTTTCTGTCTGATTCAGAGAGCTGATTTCCGACGGACCACCACCCTATAAATCCGTTTCATTTCCGATCCACTTACGGGACCTTTGAGGGCTCGGATTGCTCTTGTTGAACATGTTTTGCGGCTATGTGGAGGAGTCTGGGCGCCTTTAGCACCAAGGCATTGCATGTATCAGCATGGCCGAGGCCATAAATTGTATAGCAATGCATACCTGAATCAATACATTTCATGTATGCCTTATAGATGTATTTTAATGCTGACCTAAATTAGTCCTTAGCATGTATTTTCCCACACAGCCATATAATTGCTATATTTTTTTAGACTTATGTCCTTTGTGAATTATATTTGGATTGTTGAACTTGAATCTTAATTTGTTGTAGTAGTTCTTGTTTTAGTCGGTTACCTTTGCTTTGTGTAATTATTTTATATTTGGTTGCAGGAACCGCAAGATGTGCCACTCACACAACATACAAGCAGTCTTTGGTCCAGCTATGCGATTCCTCAGTGTTTTTGCAGGGCATCCATGGTCGTCCCATGATGCTTATATATTGCAGAGCTCCGGCTTATTTCGTCAGTTTGAGTCAGGAGAATTATCTGGTAGATGGTTCCTGGGTAAGTTTGCTCACATTCCATCAATCCATTTTCACTGTATGGCAATAAATATAGTTGATGACTCATGACTTAACCTATTGCTGTTTTTAGCCCTTGATGACATGTTAAACAATATTGTAGCTTAGAATGTGTATTTTATGTTATTATTTTTAAATTCTTTCAGGGGATTCTGGATATCCACTCCTGCCCTTGCTCCTGATGCCCGTTCTTTGCCTGCAGAATGCGGGCCAGGGGTTCTCTAATCGGGCACTATGCAAAACCCGGGCCGTGGTGGTGAGGGCCCTCTGGCTTTTGAAGTCCAGATTTAGGTGTTTGGGCCATACAGGGGGGGGGGGCACTGCAGTATGACCCCAACAAGGTTATACCAATATTTTAATTTAAGTTTTTTAACAGGAACCACACGTGCCAGAGTAGCACAACTGAGTGTCAGGGTCCTTCAGTTGGTGGGCGAGATGCAGGAGCTGCGCAACTCGTTGGGGACCACAGATGAAGAATAATGTTCTGTGGCCTGCCATTGCTATGTATTTTGTTTTTTATAGTTGTAACAATTAGAAATTTTCTAAATTTTAAAAAATGGTATATTTTATGATGGAATCCAAAAAAAAAAAGTTAGTGTCATTTCATTTACAAAATACATTAACACAAAGCTAATGGGCCCAGAAATATTTAAAGATGAATATTCACATGACCGAGAAGTGATTTGGGTGAGCTTTAAGGGTCCAAAAGAGAAGATGGAGGATAGTGATTTAGCTAAACATTGTAGTAGAAGTGAGGGTGGAAAATATGTAGGCGAGCACTTTAATGAGTTAAGTTTGTAGTACACAGACGCTAGATCGTAAGGATTTCCGTCTGGACGATTATTTATTGAAAAAGGGAAACAGAATCGAATGGGAAACATAAAGGATTCGTTGGAGGATACGATGGGAAAAGGGCAAAAACAAAAGCCTACGTTGTAACATGTGAAAATGAATCGGAAAAGTCACGCTGGAAAATGACATCCTCGTATTCGTAATCTCCCGTACGAACGGACGGAAACTTTACAGAAGGTTTTCAATGCATGCATAGAATCGCTCGTACACTCATACGACAATGGAAACATTTCACAAAAAAAACAGATCGGCACTAAAACGGAAGTTTTTTTTTGTCTCTCTGAATCGAGCCTAATGTCAGGGACTAGACACATGGGGGAGAATGTCAGGGACTAGACACATGGGGGAGAATGTCAGGGACTAGACACATGGGGGAGAATGTCAGGGACTAGACACATGGTGGAGGATGTCAGGGATTAGGCACATGGGGGAGGATGTCAGGGATTGAACATATGGGGAGGGAGGAGTGACTGGGGCTAGAGTTTTTAAACACACATTTACTGAATGTGACTGTTGTTGATACAATATGTCAAAACTTGGGGACCCACTTTACACCCTGCCTATGGTCCCACTGTGTTTAAAGCTGACACTTGCTCTGTTCATCAGAAGTTTACTGTAAAGCTTAGAGGACCATTTATAGTTTTTTTTCCTTACTATAAGAGGGTTTTTTTCTTTCACTTATTATCCACTAAAGCCCCGTCAGACCTGAAGCTGTGTACCTAACTTTATGGTTTTATTTTACTATCTTCTTTTTAAATCAGGACATCTTGAGAGTAGTTGTGCTGAATTGCCTTTTCACATCAAGCTGTCCAGAGGGATTCCTGACATTGTTTTTATGTATTACACAGTAGACTTTGGCCCCAACTAAGCAAACAGGTGTAAGGAGGGAGCCTCTATGCCTAGAGCTATACACATTTACTTCATCCTTATCAGGTGTCTCCTTTATCCCCCCAATGACACCACTAATCTGAGTAAGTAAATAAATGCCAATGGTTATAGTTATCTAAAAGGTGACTATCACATGATCCTGGTTTTAGGCTGGAACAGCAGATGAAATGTCTGTGGGCACTAAGAGGTACATACAGACAAACAGATACTCACTGGCATCACCTGATGTTGGTTTTGGCTTGGATCAGCTGTGTTTGCCATTTTTACCCACCCTACACCTTGTCTGTACTAGAAAGGCATGACCTGAGGGGAAACTATATATATATATATATATATATATATATATATATATATATATATATTTCTAAAGGTGTCTCCTGGCATGGGATCAGTTGATCCCTTTTTTTGGCTGGAGCAGCTGGTAAAATGTCTGTGGACAAGCTTCATTTAAGTTTGTTGGGGGGCTGCGTGGAAGGAAACTCTGAAAGTAAATACAGGTGCATTGCAAAAAATTAGAATATCATCAAAATGTGTATATTTTTAGTAATTTGGTTCAGTGAATTTACTGTACATACTATTCATTTGGCCAACATTTCTGTGTTAAATATTTGTTTTACAGTTGGGTCTTATATAATATTAATGATTTATACCAAATGTTTTGCCCCCAATAAGACGCACTCATTTTTCCCAAAAGTGGGGGAAATGTCAGTGTGTCTTATTGAGCGAATGTAAAAAAAAGCAACAAAACAATTAAAAAGATACACTTACATAACCCACACGCCGCGACTCTGGGCCGCCAGCCGATGAAAGACCGGCAGGCAGGGATAGGGCAGGGTAACTGAACCCTGCCCACTGTCCCTGCTCTGGCCGCTCCCGGCACCGCCACTGCTTCTCGGGCCGGAGCGTGCACACACCTGGTCTATGCAGCCAGAGGGTGTTCCGACTGTATGGAGCGAGTGTGTGTGCACTCCAGTCCAAGAAGCAGCGGTGGTGCCGGGAGTGGCCAAAGCAGGTACAGTGGGCGGGGTTCAGTTACCCTGCCCTCTACCTGCCTGACTTTCTTTCATTGGCTGGCAGCCCGAGGCATGGGATGGAGAATACCACTGTTTATATGGGGAATGGGATGGGAGGTGCCACACTGCCTATGGGAGGGGGGAATGCCACACTGCCTATGGGAGGGGGGAATGCCACACTGCCTATGGGAGGGGGGAATGCCACACTGCCTATGGGAATGGGATGGGGGAAAGCAACATGTCTGTAATGCACACCATTTGGTTTAGAATCTTTTTTTCTTATTTTCCTCCTCCAAATCCTAGGTGCGTATTATGGGCAGGTGCGTCTTATAGTGCGAAAAATATGGTATATGTTATATACTATTAATACAGTATTTTCCACCCTATAAGATGCACTATAAGAGGAAGAAAATAAGAAATATAATATTCTGAATCCAAATAATAGACAAGGTGCAGAATCCTCCAATTACAGTAGCATCCCCCCTCCTATTCCCAAAAGGCAGTGTGGCATTCCCCCCTCCCATTACCATAGGCTGTGTGGCATTCCCCCCCTTTCCATTCCCATAGGTTGTGTGGCATTCCCCCCCCCCTCCCATTCCAAAAGACTGTGTGGCATTCCCCCCTCCCATTCCAAAAGACTGTGTGGCATTCCCCCCATCCCATTCCCATAGGCTGTGTGGCATTCCCCCCCTGTCCCATTCCCATAGGCTGTGTGGCATTCCTCCCAATCCTATTCCCATAGGTAGTGTGGCAGCCCCCTCCTTCTGTGGCATCCACACCCCCTTTTTCTATGCAGAAGAAAAGAAAAAAAATAGTTAAAAAAAAATACATGCTTCTGGCCTCCAGCTGCTACCGCGACATGCTGCACCTGCAGTCCGTGCAGCGGGTGGGTGTGGCCAGGGGGCATGCGTGTGCCCCGGCCAGAAGAGGCAGCAGCTGCAGGGATGGAAACAACACCCACCGCTGCTCCCACTGCCTCTTCTGGTCGGGGCACCGGTGCAGGCCACACCCACCCGCTGCTCAGACCGGATGCATGCGTGTGCTCCGGCCGGAAGAGGCAGCGGCTGGAGGAGGCAGCGGCTGGAGGACAGAAGAAGATGGGGAAGCGACGGACGCTGTCTCCATCCCTGGCGCTGCTGGAAGAGACAGTGATAGCAGCAGCAGGGACGGAGACAGAGCCCGCCGCTCCTCCATCTTCTCCTGGCCTCCCGCATTCGCCCGATAAGACGCACGGACATTACCCCCACAACTTTTTGGGAAAAAAGTGTGTCTTATAGGGCGAAAAATACGGTAGTTTTCTGAGATAATGAAAGTTTTTCTTGACTATAAGCCATAACCATCAACATTAACATGAAAAAGTTCACTCTGTATTAACTCAAATTAATACGAGTTTCAGATTTTCAAATGAATTACTAAATATATATATATATATATATATATATACACATTTTTGATGATAATCTACTTTTTTAGAATGCACTTGTATTAGGTACCCACTAGACTGTTTTACTTCTTGAATTCCTGGGGCATCCTGATTTGGGATGGCCCATTGTGTGTATTCTCCAGGGTATAAAGTACCCAGTGGCACCCACCATTTCCTGATCTTGGCTCTGGATGACCTGCTGTCATTTCACCCTCTCTGTGTCAGAGAAAGATACACTGAAAGGAAACCTTGTAGGTAAGTAACAAGTTTATACTACATATTTTAAATCTAGGTGCCCACTAACATGAGATCAGCTGATCCTGAATTCTAGGCTGGGGTAGCTTTAGGCCTACAGATACTAGCGATTTTATTCGGTAGATTGATAGTTGCCTACCCAGAGATTATTCTTAACTTGCATATCACAATACATAACAAACAGGGAAATGCAAAATTACAAGGTACAATTCTTGAGTGACATTAAATAAATGTTGTATTCTCTCACTAAAGACATATATTCTTATTGTATCTGCTGGGGATGTCTGAATTTCTGCCATTAGATCCATGTTCTTTCAAAAACAGAGGGAGGATCTATTCCATTATGGTAGGAGCAGCTATTTGTGTTTCAAGTGCTGGAATACAAGAATACCGGTGAAGTACAAGATATGTGTTGTGGTCGGTGGTCTGCCGGAATATGTAAAAAAAATGACAAGGATCGATGGCAGAATAGAAACACAAGGACTCCAGTTCAAAGTGCCATATGTTGAGATACTGGTCCTTTAAGGGGCTACCAGTAAAGTGCACATAGAGACCTGGAGTCTGGCCAGTATGGGAAGCTGGGTTGGTCCTGCTGGTCAAGTAGCCCAGTTCTGATCCAGGCAGGGAGTGCAGTGTGGGCTGTCCAGAGTGCACGAGGCGCCAAGAGCTGGGCCTGTCTGTGATGGCCAAAAGGTGCTGGAAATATAATACTTTGCAACAGCTTCTGCTTGTCTTTGAATGTGATAAGTGACTTTTGCTAGATTTACTGCAGTTTACAGCTTTGACACTAGATGGCGCTGTGACCAATTCTCAACTGTAGTTTCTATGCATTTTACTGCTGTGATGTATTTCTTGTTTTCAGTAGCTCTATGGTACTTCCTTCTTTTTCCTGTCTGTTAGACACCATGTAAGGTGGCATTCTCTTACTGCATTCATGTTCCAGTAAAGCCAGTTCCTATTACACTACAAATGTCTTCTGCACTCAGCACTCACACTCTACAACAAAAGGTTCTAGAGTCTTACAGTATGGAAAAATCAGGAAGAAAGTTGTGATTGGTCAGGCTGTGCATTTCTAATGCACTTGTGTATTCTGCACTTAAAGTAGTGGGCTTGACCAAACTTGTGGTGTGAAGAGTGGAGCAACTCTAGCAACACATAGGTTTCTAGACCCTATTGCCAATAACTGATATCAGCTCCTTTATATCAGTTATTAGAGGAAGGATCATAGACACTTTTTAATATTCTGTCTTTTTTCATCTCTTAATGTAGACCAAACCGGGCCTAGAGTCTAACCTTGTAATCAAGTTGTTTTCTCTGCTTATTTAGAAGTTTATGATGACCCAAATCTAGCTTAAACAGTCCACTGTGCCTTGGTGGCCCACTGAGAGCTGCCACAGACAACTAGCGTGCGATGGCTTGGGAGGAGAGAGCTTGAGCAGCAGCATTTAGGAATACTAAGGAAGCATCTAGGGTTGCCATTCTCAACAAAGTCTATGTCCAAGAAATGAAGGGAGGCTGAAAAAGAGGACAAGATTTGGGGCCCTGAAAATGATCTAACTTATGTATGAGGTTTGTCAGCTTTCTGGTGACTATAGCACCAGTTTAGAAGCGTCAGTATTTTAATTTTGGCTGGTGGTGTGCCAACAATAACCAATTTGCTTTGATTGTTTCATTAGGTATTGGCCGACCCGACTGGCAATTTCCCAGCACCAGTGAGCGTCATTTTGTACCACCGTCTTTTCGGCACTGCACAGCGTATTTATGAATTTTTTTCCCCTTGAAAACATTGCCACTGTATTTTTCCAGCGCTGGTCAGTGTTTCATCATTACATTAACAAGAAATCACGGCTGGGGACAAACTAAAGTGTGTATTTCCTAGGTTTTAGTTGCTGTTGTCCAAATCACACATTTGTAACCAAAAGAAACAACAAAAAATGTTTTTTTTTTTAAATTTAAATAAAGGCATTTTGCAACACGGGGAGGGCGATTCATTAATAGCGCCAGGTAGCGACAGATGAGCGACTGTAGCAGTATTTTCACAGCGCTTGCTAGTAGTCGCTGTGCTTGGCCGTTGTTCGGTTGTTGACAGCGACTCAGTCGGTGTGCGGTAATGTTGAATATTGGGTGAGGAGTCGCTATTTGACAGGTTCCACGCTGTATGGGAGCGCATGATAGCGAATGGCCATAGTGAACGGCTCCCACCATATTCATTAACAAATCACGCTCAAAAAATTCTCACGCTGTGAAATGCATGTTTAAACCCCAGAGCGCTGGCGGCGATGGGTTAAAAGTAGTTTTTTAACCCCCAAACAACCATATTTTTTGAAACCAAAAAAAAAAAAGTTTATAAAAACATTTTGTAATATGAATACATTAATATCAGACCTTAAAAAAAATATCTAACATGGCAGAAGTGGTCACAGAAATTTTCACATTAAAAAAAAAAAAAATTATTAACAATTATTTATGAATATTTAAAGATTGTTCCATTGAAATGCATTGGAGAGCGCCAGGTAGCGAGAGGTCATACCTGTCGCTGTTCAAGGTCGCTCACTGGCGCTGTGGGGTGAGGCTGGAATAATGATGAATGCTTCGCTATCTGGCGCTCTCTCAGTCGCTAAGCAGGATTGGCTTGATAAATGTGTGATTGTGGTGGGGAGCCGGCGTTCTCGTGGCGGTGACCGTCATTACCGTTCGCTCACCAGTCGCTACCTGGCGCTATCCCTTGTTAAATAAGGGGCATAGTCTTGCGTTTCCACTACTGACAAGTCACAATGCAAGTTCCGTACAAATAAATGTGTGCAGTATGATTTTTAAACGTAAAACACTTCACTCCAGTACTGCCCATTGTGTTCTTTGGCAGCGCAGTGGGGACTGGTGTTAAATAAGGCTCTAGCCGCGACCGCATCGGTGCTGCCATTTTTTTTAAAGGGCCACTCCAGCTCCTTCCTGAAATAAAAAAAAAGAAAAAAAGGCTCCTCACCTTTTTAATATGCTATTTGACTGCTTCTTGTGTTGTGACACCCTACAAAGGGGCCCACTGAAACTCTATCCTGGACCTGGAGCCAGCCAGTAGTTGTAACCGTGGGTCTTGGTTACTTGGGCTAGCTGAACACCCACATGGCCCTTGAGCATCAGAAAGAAACTGACTCAATGTTTGATTATGCCAGGATTAGTACTTTGCAAACAGTGTTTAATACTGACTGCAAAGTTGGAGGTGTTCTTGCAGGAAATCTCTGGAAGAGTTCGGGAATGGTACAATATTAATCTTTGATCATTCAGAATATTAAAAAGAAAATGTGATGTAATACCATTTATTGGCCACCTGAATAGCCTGAAGATTCAAGTTTTCAAAACCATAGGCATAATGCCAGCAAAAATAAATAGAAGATTCATTGTAAGAACTGAAGTTGGGCTGTAATAATTTATATAATTGGATATATTGAGTAATTTAGCTGCTTTACTTGTTTGTTAATAGGAAAAAGTTGCCCTGGACATGCCCAGGAGGTTTTTTTTAGAAACATGGAGGGATGCTGATTGTTAAATGTGATGCCTGGACAAAAAAGACATCAGGGTAAAAAATAATGACACATTTCCTAGAGAGCATTCGTATGTTAGGTGTTTTTCAAGCCCTGGATATTTTTATACACAGCCAGGTCTTGACCCCCAGTTTTGTTGCAGTGAATGGTAGGGGCGTGTTTTAGTCCCTGTGATGGATATATAGTTACATAGTTAATACGGTTGAAAAAAGACATATGTCCATCAAGTTCAACTGTTTTACTGATAACAGCTAATAGTAACTGTTAATGTTATTTTCTTCTAAATAAGCATTTAATCCTTTTTTGAAGCTGTCAGCGGTTGATGCTGTAACAAGCTTCTGTGGGAGGCTATTCCATAGATTTATAGTTCTTATGGTAAAAAATGATTGTCACTTCCAGAGATTTAATTTATTATTTTTCCAGTCGAAGTGAGTGCCCCCTAGTCCTAGAGAGGATTTTACCTGAAATAGTGTTTCCCCATATTTTTTGTATTAGCCATTTATATAGTATATATATATATATATATATATATATATATATATATATCCCTCCTCAATCGCCTCCTCTCAAGACTAAACAGATTCAATTCTGGTAATCTTTCCTCATAACTAAGATCCTTCATTTCTCTTATTAATTTTGTGGCACTCCTCTGCACCCTTTCCATAGTCAGAGCGTCCTTTCCATGAACTGAACTGCATATTCCAGGTGAGGTTGCACCAATGCCTTGGAAAGAGGCAAAATTACATCCCTATCCCATGATTCCATGCATGATAACATCTTGGTGGCCTTGGAAGCAGTTGCTTGGCATTGCATGATGTTATATAGCCTGTGGTCTACCAGTACCCCCAGATCCTTCTCAGCAAGTGATTCTCACAGTTTTACTCCCCCAAGGACATATGTGGCCTTCAGGTTATTAGACCTCCAGTGCATGACTTTATATTTCTTCACACTGAACTTCATTTGCCAAGTGGATGCCCAGACACTCAATGTGTCCAAGTCAGCTTGAAGCTTGTGGACATCTTCCATAGACTGCACTGTGCTACATATCTTTGTGTCGTCTGCAAAAATAGAGACAGTGCTTTTAATTCCATCTTCTATGTTGTTTATAAGCAAGCCATGTAAACTGTCAGCAGTCTGTCGATGATACTACTACTACTACTACTACTGAAGCGGCAGGTGATGGGCTGGGCGGTGCAAGATTTGGAGCAATCATTTACAGTGGATAAAAGGTGAGAATAGCTTTTATTTTACTGGCTGACATTAAACCTATTCTAGACAATAAGCCTCCTTAAAGTGGCTTGCCACTTTGTTACAGTGCTCTGAAGTCTCTGAAACCATTGCGTTGAGCCTTGCACTGATGAGTGCCACAGTCCTAAACACATGTCCACCAGTAGGAAGAGATGGCTGTGTAAATGTTACAATCTATACTCAAGCATTGCGTGCTAAGCTGGTTCTTACTGGGCACCTAAGGTTGATCAAGAGATTAAAATATGTAATTTGCGGGGCACTACCTATTTTCTGATAACAGGTACAGCCTGATGTTCCGAGAATGTGCCATGTAAATACTTTCATTTTTAGGAAAGCACTTTGAAAGCAGCTCTGAATAGGTATTTTTTTGTTCTCTTTTAGCCCACTATATAAATTCTAACATGGGCCCTTCCCTAAAATGGTGTACCCCTCTGAATCTACAGTATCCAATTCCACACTTAGGACAGAGATGAAAGATAGATCTGCATTGCTGGAATGAAAGATGGAGGTATTGTTTGTAGTGTATTAACAAAGTTTAAATTAAAAAAGTGTTAAAAGGGGGCAATTTTCTGCCCAGACAAAAAGGGAGCCATCTCAACTTTGTTTAGAAGCTTAAAAAAACACAATGAAGGCATCAAGCAACCTATTTATGTGCAAAAGCTGGGGAAAGCAAAATAAATAAATAAAAGTGGAACTCACAAACATATAAAAATCAATAAATCAGACAAACAAGCCGCAGTTCAAAAGTTCAAAGACGCAATGTCCAGTTCGGCTCCTCTTCCCACTCAACCAATAATAACTCGACTCCCTCACTCCTCATTGCCGAGACACTTTCATGGATTCATTTTCATTAGTCTGTCTCGTGGAAAACGGCTGTCTATTTATGTATAAGCTCAAATAAATTAGCCATTTCACAGAGCGGTGTGATTCTTATAAAGAGACATTAGCACAATACTCCATTTTCCAGGAGAAGTAAATAAATAAATCAATAAATCCAATTCGCTATTGTGCTTTGCCAACTCTCTATATAAACTCTGTTTATTGGGTTTATTTGTTTCAATAAAGGCTACAGCGGGGCAGTCTTTTGTGCTGCAAACAATCCATGCTATACTTTTTGCCTTTGAATCGACATAATATAAGCTTTGATCTAAGGTCTTGAAGGGAATATGATCTCATGTCCATTGGCAGCAGCAGAAAATATCTATTGAGCAGATTGGAAAAACATGTCCAACTGCCACAGTTTCCCATAAAAAAATAGGCCAGAGCCAAAAGGTGCCTGTTAGCTTTCCCCACAGGGCACAGTCTAAACATGAGTCAAAGACAGATTTGTTAGGTCTGGGGGCTCTGCAAACCATTAGTACAGTACAGGTGTGAGTTCTGAGTGTGCCCCAAATACAGGTTCATTGATGAGATTGAACAGACGTGACTCACAATCAAAAAGTAAAAAAAAAAGGACCTAAAGCCCATTAGACATACATATGTCTTGTGAGGATTCAGCTCATACTACAGAGGAAACATGCTTGAACAGAGACACAGACAGGCTCCTCAAATCCACAGCTTGGCTGCTTCCTAAGCTTTTATTAATTACATTAAAGCGGATCAACACCCAGGGGGGATTGGCCCGGGAATCTATAAGATTCCCAGACCGATCAGATCCCCCCCCCGTGGGGCATCCGAAATCGGGATGTCCCGCGGGGTGAAACCCCCCAGGTAGCCCACAATCCTACCTTTTCCACGTTCAGCGGCATGCACGTCCGCCGCCTCCCGCACATCCCTCTAGCAGGGCGCGCTCCCGTGCCAGCTGTTTGTGAATGGCCGGCGTGGGTGCGCTCCCTGTAAGAGGGAAGTGCGGGAGATATGCCTCTCGCTTGTCCGCCGGAGGGGATTGGCTGCAGCGGTCATGTGGGAGCGGGGTGAGGTGAGTTTTCGGGGCTTTCTGGGGGGTTTCACACAGCGGGGCACCCCCGATCGGGGTGCCCCACCGAAATGGACCAAAACCCAGGATAGTCAAAATCCTGGGTGTTGGTCCACTTTAAATCAGGAAAGTATTCTCAAGGTTCGAGTACAGGAGCATAACAAACAAAAAAAAAAAAAACATGGTAAATACAATTCTGCTTTCCAAGCACTAGCTAAATTAAACTAGTTAAATGGTTGCATCCACACCCTGATCCACAACACAGCTTTGTCCTCTGTCTCTGTTTTAAACATTCAGTCTGAGACTTCAACTCTCAGCTTCAGTATTGCCCAGTCAGTCTCATACTGGGTTAGAGGCCCCTAGCTCTGCTCTCAGGGTTAGAGCCCTGTGGCCCCTTGGCTCTGTGGGTTAGAGTCAGGGCCGGCTCCAGGGTTTTGTGGGCCCTTGGGTGACAAGGTCTCAGTCGGCCCCCTTTGTCACGTCACATGTGACAGTAAAACTGTAATTGGACTTCCACTTTAATGTCCTGTTTGTAGACAGATACAGCATACAGAGTGGACCCCATTCCTGGTTACTTGATGTGCCCCCACACCCAGCATAAACATCTGCGCACCGGATCTAAAAGATTTCAGGGCCGCATATTTTTCCATGGGGCATCCCACATCAGGATGCCCAACTGTGTGAATCCCCCCAGCATTGCACTATTCACTCACCTTTTCCGTGTTCCAAAGGCACATGCGCGGGATATTGCCCAATGAGAGCTGTCGGCTGTGACTTTGTCATTTGGCAGGCAGCTCTCATAGTTGTCAATGGGGAGTGCATGCTGCTGCATCCCTGGAAGCAAAGAGAGCCTCCTGCTGAATGACATAATAATTTAGAATAAAACTGATAATTAAATAGTTGGAGAAAAAATGGTGTAGTACAAAAGTGGAAATGAAGGCAGAAGGATGTGATGGAGGGAATCTGGAACGGGGGGACAGGAGGAAAAAGAGAAATAATGAGGACATGGTTAATAGAGAGAAGGGTTGAAAAGAAAGTCAGAAGGTAAAAAAGAGGGATGTTTTGTATTTATAATTGCAAAAAAGGAGGGGTGTAAAAAAGAGAGCAATATGGGGGATGAGCGAAAAACAACAGAGCAAACCTTTACAACAGAGAGAGAGAGTAAAAGAGTAGCGGCTAGCAGGGTAGGAATTGGAAAAAAAGCAAAATGCTGAAGATGGAGAATATGCAGGGCCGTAGTTGCCACTAGGCACATATAGGCACGTGCCTAGGGCGGGGCTACGTTGGGGGCGGGGAGGGAGACCAGCAATATTTAATACAAAAATAAATACATCTGCCAGCAGGCCCACTACGCCTGCCAGCACCAATATGCAGAGACAGAGGGACCAGGGGAAATGGAGATAAATCTAGAGAAACCGAAACCATGGAAAAAGTTAAATAACAGCAAGAATTTGCATGGACCTCCTCTGGAATCCCCTGCACCCCTCCATCCACTGTGCGCATCTGGACCAGGCATACTGTACCTAATGGCTGGTGGCAAGTGTCCGCAGTTGGAGGGAGCAGCCTTGAAAGGTGCAGGGCAATGGTCATGTATTGCTATGCACTGCAATGAATGATGCTTGCAAGAGGCACATGCGCTGTGGGTTTGCCAGTTTAGTAAGGAGAGTTCTGGGGTTTCACACACAGGCATCCCAAATTGGGATGCCCCACGAAGTGTACCAAAACTTTTGGAGCTAAAAATTCTGAGTTTGAGATCTACTTTAATGTGGGCTACACAGATCTGTGGCAGCATGTTTAGAAGGCCTGCAATTGATGTCAGTTCTTTTTCTAGTGGCAGGATTTTACGGCCAACAGAAAGTGATTTGTATAGGGAAGGGTTACCAGTCAAAGATAGCTGCTTGCTCTAAAGCTCACAGCTCCTCTGGTCTCCGGCATTTGTGAGGTGCAGGGGAGAGCAAAACACCCTCGGCAGATGCCCGACCTTGTCGGGTGCTAGAGCCGGCCCTGGTTAGAGTGTTCTGGCTTTTTGCTAACTTCACCATCTCTGCACAACTCAACCATGGAATGTATCAAGCTCAACCCAGCTGCACTTCCATACAAATACCTTGAAAAGACCCAGACAAGGAATAGCTGCACCTTTTATCACTTTTCCACTAATCATCTTACAGTCTGTCTCATTAATCACACTCCCTATGGTTAGGGGAGTGCATCTCGGTTTGGGCCTGGGGTTCAGCAGCAGAAGGGTTCAAGGGCCGCTAAATACTAGAGCCAGGGGCTGGTAATTTGACCCTTGAGTCCTGGGTTACCATCACCTATGCTTGGTGCATTGTGCTGGTAAGCATCTCATTTTTTCTTTTCAAGTGGCATTTTGATACCCCACTGCCCTATTACCCACACCCTGGGGGTGCAAAAGAGCCCAGTGCCAAATGGTATGGGTTTGGTGTTCTGTAGGGATTTGGGTCCTTTTTCTATGGGGCATCCTGATTTGGGATGCCACGCTAGGTGAAACCCCTGAGATCGCCCAGAAATATTTACCTACCCATGGTCTCACAGCACATGTGCGGACTATTATCCAATTTTTAGTTTGGGTGTTTTTTAACAATATTTTATGCAATTGGAACACTTTATATTATATGTTTTATTTGGATAGAAATTAATGATTTGCATTTATTTATACAATATCAAGAGGATGATTTTGGCTTAGTAGGTCATCCCGCTTTAACTAATTATAAATATATTCTGGTACAATAGTGCTGCTTTTGCTAGTACATGTTCTTAGTGTTTTTAAAGTTTCAGTCCAGTCAGGAAAGAATGGGCACTTAGCTGCCAGCCAGCAGGCTCATTCCCATGGAGTCCTGTGTGCTGTTCATTGCTCTGATGATGACTCACATCACACTTTTCTCCCAGCCCCACAGCTGCTGGCCATGTGAGAGCAGGCTAACTCGTTGATGGGCAACAGGGGTCTCATCAGATGACTGCTCGTGAGTATCTTGCACTGATTTAAATTCAGTGCTGGCCACTTTGGGTTGGTAGAGAAGTGCATTGTTGGCACAAGAGCCGACAGCAATGAAACCAATCTTGCAGCCCACAAGATTCCTAAGAAACGAAGCTGCGGGCTGACAGGTAAGTGCACTATTTTTAACAACCTGAACTATTCCTTGTTTTATTGGTGTACATAATACATATTTATTTTAAATATATTTGGTGGTTCTTTTGTGGTTTTGATGTATAATTTTGGTAAAGTTCACATTTAAAGTGGACCAACACCCTGCAGGATCGGCCCGGGAATCTATACGTTTCCTGGGCCTATCCAATCCCTCCTTGCGAGTCATCCAACATCGGGATGCCCCGCTGTGTGAAACCCCCCAGGACGCCCCATTCGCCTTACCTGCATCCCGATCCAACAGCACATGCGCGGACCGCATCTCGCGCTTCTCTCTAGCAGGGCGCGGGTGCGCTCCCTGTTAGAGGGAAGCGCGAGATGTGGCTGCCAGCATGCTCGAACCCGCTGAGCTATGATGGCGCTTAGACGCGCATAGCTCAGCGGCTCCGAGCACGCTGATTGGACGAGCGCCGCGCATGCGCCGTAGGAGCGGGGTGAGGGGAGTCAAAATCCTGGGTGTTGGTTCACTTTAAGGTGCAATCCAGGGCTAGGCTGCTAGATCACATGACCACTTGATCCAATAACTGCCCTTTGTTTGCTTGCTTTCAATAGAGTGAGCATGGAGGCCCAGGTAATGGAGCCGTAGCTTACAATCACTCCATGGGTTCACTGGTTGAGCCATAAGAAATTGAGGGAGGAGACTAAAGGGGGAGTTGTTCTGCCTGAAGTCAGCCCATAAATCTCACATTTCGAATGTATAAAACCTTTAGATTATAAACTCGCAAGGGCAGGGCTCTACTTCCTATTGTCTCGTTATCACACTTGGTTTGAACTTTGTAACATTCAGTTTATAATGCTCCCTGTACAGTATGTTTTACCTTGCCTGTAATTGTACCTTGTACAGCGCTAGAGAAGCGATATATAATAATAATAATAATAATAATAATAATAATAATAATAATATAAATAAACAATAATAATAATAGAAATTATGTAGTCATCATTTAAAAAAATATAAATGAAAGCGAAGGTGGGTGACAGAGCATAGAGAGCTATCACTCCAACTGGTTGGTTGGATAGCCTTGAAAAAAAGTGGCAGAATTTTTGTTCTGGTTGGAGTCATCCATTGTATGTTGAAAGCTTCAATGCTGGAACCAGACAGCTTGCAGGTTTTGTTATATTCTTCTTAGTTTTTAATAAGTCACACAAGCCCGGGCATGTCTTATTTACCTCTGGTAATATCAGCATTTATGATGCTTCAGCACAAGTACGAGACTTAAAGCTGCCTCCGTCCTCTGGCGTGACATTGAGGTCCTTGATAAAAGAATGTCACATATTGTAGAGCCAGTATTGGAAATCATGAAGAGCGCTGACTGTCTAATTGGTTCTGATGCCTCCATTGCTCACAGCATCAAGCAACACCATTGTACAACATGGAGGGATAAAATTAAAGTCAGGTTGCTTTTTGCCTGTATCTCCCAGGCTTCAGAATAACTTTATTTTATTGGCTGTATATTGTATAGTTAACCGTGTAAAATGTTTCTGTGAAATATCTGGGTTGTCACTATTGATAGAAATATTCTGACTTGGGTAGAATTGCTGAGATGCAGAAATGGACCACAGACTTCAGCAGTCTCTGTTGAACCCTTTCCCTTGGCTAAGTTGAATAGCAAATTGGCTAAAGATGTCATACAGAGTCAAACACAGGGATCTGAGGGCACCACTAGCATTTATATGCATCTGTTTCATCTATTTGGCAGAGGGTGTTGTTCCAGTTTAACGGGGCTGCGGCGACTGCAGCATAGACATGTCAAACAGCCCAGGATTTTTTTGGTCCCCATCATCCCATAACATGCTGTGGGGCAGAATCCCCCTATAACAGACTGAGTGGCAGAATCCTCCTATAACAGACTGAGTGGCGGAATCCCCCTATAACAGACTGAGTGGCAGAATCCTCCTATAACAGACTGAGTGGCGGAATCCCCCTATAACAGACTGAGTGGCGGAATCCCCCTATAACAGACTGAGTGGCGGAATCCCCCTATAACAGACTGAGTGGCGGAATCCCCCTATAACAGACTGAGTGGCCTAATCCCCCTATAACAGACTGAGTGGCAGAATCCTCCTATAACAGACTGAGTGGCAGAATCCCCCTATAACAGACTGAGTGGCGGAATCCCCCTATAACAGACTGAGTGGCGGAATCCCCCTATAACAGACTGAGTGGCGGAATCCCCCTATAACAGACTGAGTGGCGGAATCCCCCTATAACAGACGGAGTGGCCTAATCCCCCTATAACAGACTGAGTGGCGGAATCCTCCTATAACAGACTGAGTGGCGGAATCCCCCTATAACAGACGGAGTGGCAGAATCCCCCTATAACAGACGGAGTGGCGGAATCCCCCTATAACAGACGGAGTGGCAGAATCCCCCTATAACAGACTGAGTGGCAGAATCCCCCTATAACAGACTGAGTGGCGGAATCCTCCTATAACAGACTGAGTGGCGGAATCCCCCTATAACAGACTGAGTGGCGGAATCCCCCTATAACAGACTGAGTGGCGGAATCCCCCTATAACAGACTGAGTGGCAGAATCCCCCTATAACAGACTGAGTGGCAGAATCCCCCTATAACAGACTGAGTGGCGGAATCCTCCTATAACAGACTGAGTGGCGGAATCCCCCTATAACAGACTGAGTGGCGGAATCCCCCTATAACAGACTGAGTGGCGGAATCCCCCTATAACAGACTGAGTGGCGGAATCCTCCTATAACAGACTGAGTGGCGGAATCCCCCTATAACAGACGGAGTGGCGGAATCCCCCTATAACAGACGGAGTGGCGGAATCCCCCTATAACAGACGGAGTGGCGGAATCCCCCTATAACAGACGGAGTGGCGGAATCCCCCTATAACAGACTGAGTGGCGGAATCCCCCTATAACAGACTGAGTGGCGGAATCCCCCTATAACAGACGGAGTGGCGGAATCCCCCTATAACAGACTGAGTGGCGGAATCCCCCTATAACAGACTGAGTGGCGGAATCCCCCTATAACAGACGGAGTGGCAGAATCCCCCTATAACAGACTGAGTGGCAGAATCCCCCTATAACAGACTGAGTGGCGGAATCCCCCTATAACAGACGGAGTGGCGGAATCCCCCTATAACAGACGGAGTGGCGGAATCCCCCTATAACAGACTGAGTGGCGGAATCCCCCTATAACAGACGGAGTGGCAGAATCCCCCTATAACAGACGGAGTGGCAGAATCCCCCTATAACAGACGGAGTGGCAGAATCCCCCTATAACAGACGGAGTGGCAGAATCCCCCTATAACAGACGGAGTGGCGGAATCCCCCTATAACAGACGGAGTGGCGGAATCCCCCTATAACAGACGGAGTGGCGGAATCCCCCTATAACAGACGGAGTGGCGGAATCCCCCTATAACAGACGGAGTGGCGGAATCCCCCTATAACAGACGGAGTGGCGGAATCCCCCTATAACAGACGGAGTGGCGGAATCCCCCTATAACAGACGGAGTGGCGGAATCCCCCTATAACAGACGGAGTGGCGGAATCCCCCTATAACAGACGGAGTGGCGGAATCCCCCTATAACAGACGGAGTGGCGGAATCCCCCTATAACAGACGGAGTGGCGGAATCCCCCTATAACAGACGGAGTGGCGGAATCCCCCTATAACAGACGGAGTGGCGGAATCCCCCTATAACAGACGGAGTGGCGGAATCCCCCTATAACAGACGGAGTGGCGGAATCCCCCTATAACAGACGGAGTGGCGGAATCCCCCTATAACAGACGGAGTGGCGGAATCCCCCTATAACAGACGGAGTGGCGGAATCCCCCTATAACAGACGGAGTGGCGGAATCCCCCTATAACAGACGGAGTGGCGGAATCCCCCTATAACAGACGGAGTGGCGGAATCCCCCTATAACAGACGGAGTGGCGGAATCCCCCTATAACAGACGGAGTGGCGGAATCCCCCTATAACAGACGGAGTGGCGGAATCCCCCTATAACAGACGGAGTGGCGGAATCCCCCTATAACAGACGGAGTGGCGGAATCCCCCTATAACAGACGGAGTGGCGGAATCCCCCTATAACAGACGGAGTGGCGGAATCCCCCTATAACAGACGGAGTGGCGGAATCCCCCTATAACAGACGGAGTGGCGGAATCCCCCTATAACAGACGGAGTGGCGGAATCCCCCTATAACAGACGGAGTGGCGGAATCCCCCTATAACAGACGGAGTGGCGGAATCCCCCTATAACAGACGGAGTGGCGGAATCCCCCTATAACAGACGGAGTGGCGGAATCCCCCTATAACAGACGGAGTGGCGGAATCCCCCTATAACAGACGGAGTGGCCGAATCCCCCTATAACAGACTGAGTGGCCGAATCCCCCTATAACAGACTGAGAGGCCGAATCCCCTATAACAGACTGAGTGGCAGAATCCCCTATAACAGACTGAGTGGCAGAATCCCCCTATAACAGACTGAGTGGCAGAATCCCCCTATAACAGACGGAGTGGCAGAATCCCCTGTAACAGACTGAGTGGCAGAATCCCCCTATAACAGACTGAGTGGCAGAATCCCCCTATAACAGACTGAGTGGCAGAATCCCCCTATAACAGACTGAGTGGCAGAATCCCCCTATAACAGACTGAGTGGCAGAATCCCCCTATAACAGACTGAGTGGCAGAATCCCCCTATAACAGACTGAGTGGCAGAATCCCCCTATAACAGACTGAGTGGCAGAATCCCCCTATAACAGACTGAGTGGCAGAATCCCCCTATAACAGACTGAGTGGCAGAATCCCCCTATAACAGACTGAGTGGCAGAATCCCCCTATAGCAGACTGAGTGGCAGAATCCCCCCATAGCAGGCTGTGAGGCAGAATCCCCGCATGACAGGCTGTGAGGCAGGATCCCCCATAACAGGATGAATGGCGGAATCCCCCCATAAAAGGCTGAGTGAAAGAACCCTCCCCCATAACATGCGGAGTGGCAGAACCCCCATACCAGGCTGTAAGGCAGAATCCCCCCATAACAGGCTGAGTGAAAGAACCCTCCCCCATAACATGCGGAGTGGCAGAACCCCCATACCAGGCTGTAAGGCAGAATCCCCCCATAACAGGCTGAGTGTCAGAATCCCCCCCTCCATAACCGGCTGTGAGGCAGAATACCCCCATGATAGGCTGAGTGGCAGAATCCCCCCATAACAGGCTGTGGATTAAGCCCGCCATGCTTTAACAGCACATGTGCAGGCTTTCGTCCAATGAGAGCCATCTGCTGTGACAATGTCATTTGGCAGGCGGCACTCATTGTTTACCCGCCCCAGCCTTTCGTATAGCTCCCCATTGATTTGAATGAGAACTGTCTGCCAAATATCATTGTCACAGCAGGTGGCTCTCATTGGACAAGAGCCCACACATGCGCTGTTGGAGCGTGGTAAGGTGAGTTTCTTGGGCTGTCTGGGGGGTTTCACACAGTGGGGCATCGCAATTTCGGAATGCCTCAGGGGCACGGAACAAAGCACAGAAAAGTCAAATTCCTGGGGTTTGTTCCACTTTAAATAGGGCCCTTTCACGACTTATACAGTAAAAGTTTTGCCTTTTAACTCAATTGGACACAGTGAGATGACTAAAGACTGAAACAGCAGAGACAAATGGTGCTTCCTTTTTCTAAATGATGCTAAGTATGCACAAATCTGATAAATAAGGCAGCAATGATCTGGCCCCCGAGCAGTTGCACCCACTGGCTACTTTTAAAAAAAAATGCCTTTAATAAGGCTGCATGGCACCCTTCCTCCTGCCCAGAGAAGCAGCTGCTTCTTCTCTTCCTGCCTGGTGGAGAACAGCGATGCCTCAGAGCGCCAGCCGGAACTAAAGATGCGGCAGCATGCCTGGCGGTGAAACCAGATTTCACACATATACAGCACCGGCGTTCGTCGTGCATAGTACGGGCACCAGCGGGCTCGGACAGCAGGATAACAGCTGAGAGAGCAAAACTGAGCCATTTAGGGCAGGGGGAGAGGGGGTCATTGAACAAAAAATTAATAAAAAAATAAACTACAGGGATGCTGCCCCCCCCCCCATCATGGCAACTTGTGCGGTGGTACTGTGGGCACACCCCAAAGGTCACCCCTGGTGATGTCATCCTCACCTCACATCCATCAATACCTGAAAGACCGCCCCATGCAATCATCACGGGAACCTGCCACACAGCAATGGAGGGGTCATACCATAGTACCTGTGACGATGGCTCGGGATGGTCCGGGGTCCCTTGAATAGGAAGCGAGCCATGGACCATTGTGGCGGCTGTACAAGTGGTGCAGGACTTGGATCAGGAGTGCCAGGTAGTGTCAATAAGGAGGAATAGCAGCTACTGTCTGGGGAGGAAGGTGAGTGTAGCAGTTTTTTTTGCCTACAATATGACTTTAATAGATTAGAAATGTACCTGTGGCCCTCCTGTTGCGCACGTGGCCTCTGTTGACCTTTGCTGCATGCATGCACTGTCAAAGAACTCTGTTGGTCAGTGCAGTTACTGTGCAGCATCCAAAGAAATAATAATAAAGGTGGATTAAATATCTCGGGATGCCCAAGCAAAGGTGGAGACAGTGTGGCCCTGTGGGGTGTAGCTCTGCTTTAAGTGAATGAAACCTATTTAAAGCTCTTATCATTCCTAAAATGGAACACACTTGCACACAGAAACTAATGTGATCACAGAGACAAAACACAGGGAGCAAGAAATAAAATATTTGTGTATCCTTTGCAAGGAGGAAGTTCGGGTACCCGAGACACAGCTTGCACACAGCAGTTAGCAGTTAAACAGAGAATAATTTTCATTATGTCTCAGAAGCTCCAAGCAAGGGAGCCAAATAATCAAAGGCCTCGAACTTCTGAAGCCATAATTCTACAGATTTATTCATATTCATCCGAGAGGCTCAAAGGTTTCCGAATGGAAATGAATTTCTGTATAAAGTTCTCATTTTTTTTTTATCCTCTCTCTTTTTGTGCCTCAGATTTTCCACTCACCTACTCGAGGCAGTTTAACTTTTCTAGAAAAGGGTGTTTGTAGACAGCAGGGGAAAATCAATTACTCAAACTAACATGCCGACAAACACAATGGGCTGCAAGAAGAAGGTATAAAATGGAGTGGTCTGTCTATGCCAACCCAAGTCCTTGTGTCTGCCATTAAGCCACACCCACTCACAAGAATAACTAACTCCCACCTAAACTGGACCTTCAGCATCATTTAATGAAAAGCCCAAACCTTTAAAAAACTATTACCCAGCATCTAAAATTTATATATTTTACATTTTTAGTCACTTACTATTTTTTCTTTCCCCCACTGGGCTGCATTTCTTTTCAGGACTCCAGGATATGGGCGCTGCCATCTTGCCTCGGAAGCATCACATACTGACAAGAATAGAGGGGGCAAAAATACAATTCTGTGATTACTCACCTGTAGAATTGTTATTATGAGTATACAGTACGTCCTGCTCCAGATAAGAATCATTACTCTTGGGTATTACTTCGCCAGATGGCGCTGGACTGCAGAGACCGCGAAATTGGCTCCTCCCGGCCCCTCAAATACTCGGGACCTCCCACAAATCCCCAGCATTGAAAAGCAGTTAACGAGAAGCCGGGAGAATGATAACAGAACCAACTAGTAACTAAAAAACAAAGATAACAATCACCATACAGGGGATCCAAGGATAATGCAAGCCAAGGGTGGGGTGGAGCAGGATATATGTATGTATATATGTATATGTATACTCATAATAACAATTCTACAGGTGAGTAATCACAGAATTGTATTATTCTTAGTATACAGTACGTCCTGCTCCAGATAAGATTCATTACTCTTGGGACATCCAATAGCAGTGTCCATAAAGTAGGGTGGGATCCCCAAAGGTAACAACAGACAGGTCAGACCACTGCCGCCTGCAGAACCTTGCGGCCAAAAGCAGCATCAGCTGAGGCCCTAACATCAACCTTGTAAAACTTTGAAAAGGTATGAACAGAAGACCAAGTAGCGGCCTTGCAAACTTGTTCAACAGAAGCCTGGTGCTGAAAAGCCCAAGAGGCACCAATAGCACGAGTGGAATGAACAGTAAGGCCGAAGGGAGGATTCTCCCCCTTAGTAGAGTAGGCCTGAATCACAGCCTGACGGATCCATTTGCTGATAGTAGATTTAGCAGGAGCCAAACCCTTCCTAGGACCAGAAGGGACCACAAAAAGAGCATCAGGTGCAGTAGCCACCAGATAGTACTTCAGACACCTAACCACATCCAAGGAATGCAAAACCCTCTCCTTAGCGTTACAAGGATTAGGGCACAAGGAAGGAAGAACTCAGATGAAAGGCAGACATGACCTTAGGCAGAAAATCTGGCTTGAAGCGAAAAACCACCTTGTCCTGGTGTCTCTCAAAGTAGGGGGGCTGGATGGAAAGCGCCGCCAACTCGCGTAACAGAAGTGATAGCCACCAAAAAGACAACCTTGAGAGTAAGAATGGCCAGGGCAGCGTCCTGCACAGGTTAAAAAGGAGCACCCTGCAAGGCAAACAAGACCAAGTCTGGAAAAAAAGTCCTGATCAGAGAATGCTGGGCAAAGGACCTCTGGAAGAAAACAGCCAGGGCAGAGACATGACCCTTCAGAGTACTGAGTTGAAGTCCTAGCTCCAACCCATGCTGTAGGAACTCCAGGACCATGGGAATAGAGAACACGCGACAGGGGAGAGACCTAGACTCACACCAGTCAATGTAGGCACGCCAAACCCTATAGTAAATAGAAGAAGAAGACTTCTTCCTAGCCTTTATCATGGTATCAACAACAGAGGCAGAAAGCCCCTTCTCCATTAAGATGGAGGTTTCAGCAGCCAGGCCGTCAAAGCCAAAGTTTGTAAATTGGGATGGCGTAAGTGACCCTGAGTTAGCAGGTCTGGCACCCTGGGCAGAGCGTACTGATCTACTGCCAACTGCACCACGTCTGCGAACCACACTCTTCTTGGCCACCTGGGGACCACCAGGATTGCTGGCACCCCCTCCTGAGCTATCTTGCGCAGAACCCTGTCCAACAGGGGGAATGGGGGAAAGACATACAGGAGCTGAAAGTTCTGCCATGAAATTGCTAGAGCATCTGTGGCCAAGGCCAGAGGGTCCTGACACAGGGAGACAAAGGCAGGGAGCTTGTGATTGTGACGGGACGCAAACAGATCCACATCTGGTTGGCCCCAGCGTTGACACAGAGAGTGAAACACCCTGTCGCAGAGGGACCATTCTCCCAGACGAGAGGTCCCCCTGCTCAGAGAGTCTGCCTGCAGTTCTCCACCCCCGGAATGTACACAGCTGATATGCAGGGAACACTGTCCTCCGCCCAGGACAGGATCAGAGACACTTCCTTGAGGGCCCCCTTGCTCTGGGTTCCTCCCTGATGATTGATGTAGGCAACCGCCCTTCTGATTGTCCGAGCATACCTGAACAGGCCGGCCCAGAAGGTGTTGGGCCAGAACCAACCTGATCGCCCTCTGTTCCAGAATGTTGATAGGTGTGTGGGCCTCCTAAGGGCCCCACCGCCCTTGGAACTGTAGGGACTTCCAGAAGCCGCCCAACCTGTCAGACTGGCATCCATGGTGACCGTCTCCCAGCAGGGGGCCAGAAAGGATCTGCCCACCAACAGGTTCCTGGAGTCCAGCCACCACAAGAGGGACCGCCTGACTAGGGGGGCAGAACAAGGACCTGGTCCAGGGACTGACAAGAGGTGGAGTTGCACAGGCCTCATGTGAAACTGGGCATAAGGAACCGCCTCGAAGCACTACACCATCAGGCCCACCAGCTGCATTCCCTGCCTGATGGAGGGGTGAGGGTAAGATAGTAGGGACTGAACCTGCACCAGCAGACTGTCCACCTTCTGCTGAGGAAGAAAACTCCTTGCCTGAACTGTATCCAGATTCATTCCCAGGAAGGGCGTCACCAATGAGAGAGACAGGGAAGACTTGGGATGGTTGAGCACCCAGCCAAACGACTCCAAAGTGGACACTATTCGCTGAGTATCCAGCTCTGCCTGTTGGAGGGACTGAGAAGTGATGAGAATGTCGTCCAAATAGGGCAGTACGCGAATGCCCTGAGACCTGAGCAGAGCCATCACTCCTGCCAGCACCTTGGTGAACACTCTGGGAGCTAAAGTGAGACCGAAGGGCAATGCCACTAATTGGTAGTGCTGATCCTCCAGAGCGAACCTGAGGAATCTTTGATGACCTGGAAAAACAGGAATATGAAGGTAAGCATTCTTGATGTCCACAGAGGTCATGAAGTCCCCTGGATGCAGGGAGCTGATAGCAGAGCGCAAAGTTTCCATGCGAAAGCGCCTGCACCTGACAAATTTGTTGAGGATTTTCAAGTCCAGGATGGGCCTGACTGACCCATCTCTTTTGGGCACGGTGAAAAGGTTGGAATAGAACCCCTTGCCCCTTTCTCATAAGGGGACCTGACAAATGACCCCCAGCTCCAGAAGGCTTTGCACCGCCAGAATTAGAGCCTGAGCTGACATGGGGTCCTGAGACATCCGGGATCTGATGAATCTTGGGGGCGGCCAGGCAGCAAACTCTATCTTGTAACCGGAGGACACTACCTCCTGCATCCACCGGTCTGAGACATGAAGCCTCCAGACGTGAGCAAAATGCTGTGAGAAGACTTAGGCTTGGAGCCCCAGGATGAGCCAGGGCGTCCACGTCCTCTGCCCCTACCCCAGAAATCTCCTCGGATCGGACCCCAGTAAAGGAGACCCCCCTCCCCTGTCTGGATCCACGGTAGGGGGAAGAAAAGGAGCCTTGGCCCCAAAAGGACCGAGACTGCCTCCTGCGCTGGGTAACCTGCCTCCCTTAGCAAACAGGTCCAGGCGGTCCCCAAACAGGCGTAGTCCTTTGAAGGGAAAACCAGTGAGAGCCTTCTTGGCAGCGTTGTCAGCTGCCCACTGGCACAGCCAAACCGAGCGGCGTATAGCTGCCACTAGGGCAGAGGCTCTGCCACACATCGTAATGGTATCATCCAAGGCAGAGAGGACATAAGTCACAAAAACCTCACAATGAGAAAAAGCATTAAACTCTTCACTAGACACATCATCAGGAGCACCATCTAGGACACTTCTAAGCAGGGTCCTAATAGCCACCGCTGTAATGGCAGAGGCACAAACCAGGCGCAGCGCTGTCCCCACACAGGCAAAGGCATGGGACGCCAGCTGATCAATATGCCGGTCCTCACCATCCCGCAGCGTAGTAGAGTCAGGGGAATGCATGACAGAGGTGTTAGATAACCCTAGGACCGGGGCATCCACCTCTGGAGGGAATGACCATCGCTTCACCACATCAGCAGGAAAGGGATACCTCTTATCCCAACTCTTAGGGACTCCGGGGAGCCTGCTAGGATGCTCCCATTCCTTGAGCACAAGATTATTAAAATGGGCCTGCTCAGGAAACTATAAACGTGGCTTAGCAGTATGAAACAATTCCCCCTGCTGCCTAGGGGCCGCAACTGGGGGAGAGACAGACAGTACCTCAAAAATCTGAGCCAACAGCCTATCAGTATCATCTGGGGCCCAGGGGTCAGAGCCAGAATCATCATGACCCCTGGGCCTCTCATCAGATGACTCCGAGTCAGAGAACAACTCCCCTTCTTCCAAGGGGGTATAACCGGACAGTTCAAAGAACTCTTCAGCCTCCATATGGAAAAGAGTGACATCAGGCGTCAAGTGCCGCTTTTTAGCAGAGGCCTTACGCGCCATAGTATTAGCAAGCAACTTCTCAACACTAGCCAGTCTAGCAGACATTTACCAAGCAAGGGAAGTGGGCGGCACCAAACAGTAAATTATAATGCAGGTGCCCTGCTCTGGTCAACCCCTATTAGAATAAGTATAATACAAACACGAGGGGTGCCCCAACCCCAAGAGGGGGTATAACCAGAGACTAACAAAGGCACTCTATCAATTATACTTCATATCAAGTTTATTGAAATATCATAATTTCATATCAGAACGCATTAAAAACAGTTAAAAAATATAACACATATGTAAACTGCCATAAAATGAGGGGCGAGGGGGTTAAATTCTAATGTGCCCAGTGGGGGACCCTAATATATCAATAAACAATTAATATTATTATATTTCCTAATCAATTCAAAAAGTGTCAAGTGCTTCCAAAGTGCATCAAATCCCAATATATATACTCACATAACAATGCAAAAAATTGCTGACAAAGAGGTAGGTGCAAATCACAGACAAAATACATAAACTATTAGCATTTTACTTGCCAAACAAAGTGCCATGTGCGGACCAAACACTGGGACCCCCGAAATCCCTGCAACGTGTTTCGTGACCTAAAGTCACTTCTTCAGGCAGAGTACGCAGCCATGGCCTTACGCGCTATGGTATTAGCAAGCAACTTCTCAACACTAGCCAGTCTAGCGGACACATCAGGCTGAGAATCCCCACTGGTATGCAACTCAATGGGAGTCAAATTCAAGCTTGGGGGAGTTGGTGAAGCCATACGTGGCGCAGGTCCAGCCGCTGGTAAACCAGGCTGCAGCGCAATCACCTGCTGGACACAAGGTACACAGACCCGCACACTGTCAGCACTAGTAGGGGACACCCCACAAGCTACACACAGCCGGACTTGTCCCGAAGGAACCCCGAGCACATTATCCTGAGACGCCTCCATATGGTGATTATAGCGGCACAATAGGCCGATAGGGATTCACGCTATAACAGCAACCCGGGATGCCCCAATAGCCCGCTAGGGAAGTGGGAGTAATTAGCACACTAGGCCTCACAAAGTTTAGTAACTAAAAGAGGGGTAGGGCCGGGAGAAACCAATGGAGTTTGACCCGCCTGAAAGACATAAGTGAAGGGGACCCCATAAGCGACATGTATAATGACATAGGGTAAACAAAACCGCCCGCGAGGGCACTCACAGACCGCGGTAGGTAGCTGCCAGCCACGCAGCAGACGGAATCCAGAGAAAAAAATGGCGCCAAGCATACCTCGAGGGGCGGTCGGCGGAGACAGTGACGTGGAACACACCATCCGCAGACCCCGCCCCCCCCCGAAGAGCACGGAGCAGCACACGTGACAAGCAGCCAATGAAGGCGCATCAGCGCCTGAGTTAATGCCGCCGTCGACCGCGGAACACAGTGGAAGCGCGCGTGTGCGGCGGTGGCATATTCAAACCGCAACCAGTGCAACCAAGTCCTGCAGTTCTGCGCCATCTGGCGGAGTAATACCCAAGAGTAATGATTCTTATCTGGAGCAGGACGTACTGTATACTAAGAATGTTGCAGGGGGCCGGTTATAGCGCAAAAATATATATAAAAATATAGAGCAAAACTGGGGTCAGGAAAAGGACAGCAATCCCAGAATGCAGAGTGGCACAGTCAGAAGACACTTCCTGAGCTATGTGCTGCCATCTTAGATGTTTAAAGGCTCAGAAAGAGCAGTAGATAAGGGTAGGGTGATTTTTGATGTGGGCAATCTGTATGTACAGGGTGGGGGAAATATATAAGATATGCTCTTATTCAGGGTGAAGGTCCGGTTTAAAGAGGAACATTGGACTAAAAAAAAAAGGGTCCGATTTCCCCCCCCCCCCGACTTACCTTTTGGCTGCTTCAGGACCCGATCACTGAACCCCGTGCCAGCTTAGCCATTCAAAGTCCCGCAGGATTTTGGGCGGCCCAATTGCATCAACTGTGTCTTCACTGGAAAGAGGAGCAGGACTTGAGACCAGACATAGAGGGCACTGTCAGCACCGACAATGCAAAAACGAGGGCTTTTCAGGACTCCAGAGGAATAATTCTGTAGTCCAGTACAGTAGGGAATGTTCTTTTATTTTTTGGTGGGTTATCACCTTTTAATTTCACCTTTAATTGTTCTCACATTTTAATTTCAATGTCTGTTCCTGCTTGCCAAATTTTTGCTTTGCCATGCAAAAAAAAAGGGTCTCCCTAACCTGGTTCCTTCTGCCTTGGAATTGTAAAAACAAAATATACCCAAGCAATGTTTAAAAAGTCCAATTGTGATAAAATGTTTATTTTACCCCACTCAATTTCGAAATACTCAGAATGTTAAAGATCTGGTGAAGCAAGTTGACCTTTTGGTGTTTACATCTCAGTGAGCGTGTTTACTTGAACACACAATAAAAAATCTATAAAACATTTCCCCCTAAAATCGCCTACCCCTGTGATGGGGCATTGTTACAGGTGAGGTCCATCATTTATCTAATGAGCTAAGGATCTTTTTGTTTAAAGTTTGGAGATAGGACCCTATGGCGTATGCACAATGATTTGTACTTCTACCCCACCACAGGTGTAGGTGACGGTTTAGAAAAAAATCGATTAGATTTCTACTGAATGTGATCAAGTAAAAAGGGTCACACAGATGTAAGCTTCAGTTCACACCAGAAAGTACACCCAAATGTAAACTTGCCTCACCAGATCTGTAGCATGACCCCCATTGTATACATTCTACAATCACAAACTGAACACACAACTCACTTGTATGGCTAAATGCAAAAGGTTTCATCTTTTTTGTTTCTCTCTGCCAAATTAGACAAATCATTTGTTCAGATATTGCACACATTGAAGCCCCTGCCCAGGCACATACTATGAGGCTGATTCACTACTAGCACCAGGTATTGCCAGATGAGCGTCTGTATAGCGGCGCTTAGAGCGTCTGTATAGCGGCGCTTAGAGCGACCGCTAGTAGACGCTGTAAGCCGGTATTGAGCGATGTAGTAACCTGACCGGCATTGATGAATATGATGTGTGTTGGGAGTCTAACAACAACACAATGCTGCAGCGAGCGAGAGGTAGCGCCAGCTCAGTGTGCCCGGCACTCAACACCATATTTAACAAGACACACACAGCGTCAGCGCTCTAAAGCTGGGCACTGTAGCATAGAGTGCCAGACACTGTGTTATCAAAGTCTGTTTTTGAACACATTTACCCCAGTAACAAAGCGAAAACACATGTAATGACATTGTTTTAACACTGGGACAATAACACTTTAGTACCAGACCTGTAAATAGAATTCTGCATAAAAATATAAAAAGTCAAAAAATGTAGAAAAGTGTTTGCAGCCAGGAGAGGGCACACAATGATTTGAGCAGAAACAAAATTATTGCACAAAACTCTATTTAAACACCAGCTAATCAAAGCCCATTGACATGTATGAGAGAGAGCTACAGAGCGACAGGTACTACATGGCGCTGCTGAACCTAGAGCGCCGGCGCTATATGCTGAGCTGCCTGTAATGAAGAAACGTACGCTACATGGCGCTGTTCGAGGCACTTACCAGATTCGCTTTATTAAATGTGGTTTTGCGTACAGCGCCCAGCGTTCTCCAGACGCTGCCTACCGATACGAAGCACTACCTGCCGCTATCTCTTCTTGAGTAGTTTTAGCAGGCGATGATGCTTGATAAGACCCCTCCAAAAAAATAAATATCCTCTTAAGCCATAAACTTGTATATGTTGGGGGACACAATAATCCTAGAAATATTTTCTATAGAAAATTGTTTGTGGGGCATATTGACTGGTTGGTGCCGCTGGCATTTGGGCTTTTTCCTAAATATTTTTGTGATTAAAAAGTGTGGACATGTGGTCTAAAAGGTAGTTCACCCCAGGACAATTCCTAGGCAAAAATACTACAGTGTAAAAAGGAGTAAAAAGTTCACTACTTTTGTGCCATTGTCTTTAATTGCCGTGACTCAGAAACAGTGACATTCTTATGCTTTTTTCACCAAATTTTTTTTTCCAACTCTTACTGAATCAAGGTCACAGTGGCCCTGACTCATATGCAGAAAATTGGATGGCTGGGATAAAGGCACCCCCAATGGCTTTGGTGCCCAGGGCGATTGCCCCGCTCACCCTCCCCTTAAAACAGCTCTGGTTCACACCTAGACCTTGTCAGGTGGTCTTTTGTTCAAATTCACACCATCAAGGGAACCTTGCCTGAGATATTGCCAGGATCTTAAATTGTGACTCAAAAGCTAAATATAGGAAAGAGCCAGTTACAAGGATCAGTGCCTTCACTTTACTGCAAGTTCAATACACTTTGCTGAGTGTGATTGAATCTTTATGGGGCTAATGGCACTATTTAGTGATTTTGACAGCAGAAAAATCAATTAAGCATACAATATCACACTGTCATTTCAATTCAACACAGATAAAATTACCTTAAATTCTTTACTCCCTTACAAAGTTTGTCATGAGCAAAAGCTAGTGGAATTAACTCCCGACTGGCCATAAGGCATACCGGGCAAAATCCCGGTAGGCTGGCACTTGGGAAGACTGTGGCCGGTGAGCGGCGGATGCGGGAGAACGGGTGATGGCCGGTGAGCGGCAGAGCGGGGCGGCCAGTGAGTAGTGAAGCGAGTGGCAGACGCCGGTTGGCAGCGGAACGGTTCGTGGCAGGAATTAGACGAACATCGGGAACAGTCAAAATTCTAGGTGTTGGGCCGGACACATTGCAGAAGAGCCGGTGTGACCAAAAAAGTCCTGGGCTGTTTTTGAACCCCAGTCCACCCCTGCTTGGTGTGAGAACATGGTGCTCAATTAAAGATGTCTTGGACAATGCACAACCCTGCCTTCCTGTTGGCGGGATTCGGGGGATACCCTGCTGCATTGCTTGTTATGGGGTGATTTGGGGGATACTCTGCTGTATTTCTTGTTATGGGGTGATTTGGGGCATGCTCTGCCACACTGCTTGTTATGGGGTGATTTGGGGGGACACTCTGCTGTACTGCTTGTTATAGGGTGATTTGGGGGATAGTCTGCTGCACTGCTTGTTATGGGGTGATTTGGGGGGATGCTCTGCTGCACTGCTTGTTATGGGGCAATTGGGGGGAGACTCTGTTGCATTGCTTGTTATAGGGTGATTTGGGGGATATTCTGCTGCATCGCTTGTTATGGGGTGATTTGGGGCATGCTCTGCTGCACTGCTTGTTATGGGGCAATTGGGGGGAGACTCTGCTGCCTTGCTTGTTATGGGGTGATTTGGGGGATATTCTGCTGCATCACTTGTTATGGGGTGATTTGAGGGCATGCTCTGCTGCATTGCTTGTTATGGGGTGATGCTCTGCTCCACTGCTTGTTATGGGGCGATTTGGGGGGGTGTTCTGCTCCAGTGCTTGCTATGGGGGGGGGGGGGGGTATTGCTTGTTATAGTGTAATTTGGGGATAATCTGGTGCATTGCTTGTTATGGGGTGATTTGGGGGGATACTCTGCTGCACTGCTTGTTATGGGGTGATGCTCTGCTCCACTGCTTGTTATGGGGCGATTTGGGGGGGTGTTCTGCTCCAGTGCTTGCTATGGGGGGGGGGGTACTGCTGCATTCCTTGTTATGATGTGATTTGGGGGATACTCTGCTGCATTGCTTGTTATAGTGTAATTTGGGAATAATCTGGTGCATTGCTTGTTATGGGGTGATTTGGGGGGATACTCTGCTGCACTGCTTGTTATGGGGTGATTTGGGGGGATACTCTGCTACACTGCTTGTTATGAGGTGCTTTGAGGGGATATTCTGCTGCACTGCCTGTTATGGGCTGATTTGTGGGGTACTCTGCTGCACTGCCTGTTATGGGGTGATTCGGGGGATACTATGCTGCACACAGCTTGTTATGGGGCGATTTGGGGGGTTGACGCACTGCTTCTTATTTGGTGATTTGGGGGGGGTGGGGGTATTAGTATCTGCTGCACTGCTTGGTATGGAGTGATTGGGGGGATTCTGCACACTACCGGGGGGGTATTATATTGGGCCGGACACATTGCAGAAGAGGCGGTGTGGCCAAAAAGTCCTGGGCTTTTTCTTAACCGCAGTCCACCCCTGCTTGGTGTGAGGACATGGTGCTCAATTAAAGATGTCTTGGACAGTGCAAAACCCTGCCTTTGTCCCTAAAATATGTTTAGTGGCACGCAACTAAAGGCCCTAAGGACCTCTAAAGAGTCATCACAAATATTCATAAGTTTGTAGTCAATTCCTTATTAAGAATAAAGAGCTCATCTTAAAATGGGCCAAAGGGGGCCCTGGAGTCTACAAGACTCCAGGCCTTATAGCCTCCCCCTGGGGCATCTCCATTTGGGATGCCCAGCTGTGGTAACCCCCCCCCCCAGTCACCCGATATGCTTATCTCACCAATAAGCCCAATGCAAATGCGTGGCTGGTGGCAGCATCACTTGCATCCTTCTCAGGCTGGCCACGTCCGCTGTATCTGAATGGCTGGCATGGCCACGCACAGCAACGCAAGAATTTGAATAATGCTGTGAGGCTAGGATTTCATTCAGCTTCTCCAGGAGCACATTAATATGCACAGCTGGAGATGCTGGTTGGATGAGAGCCCGGCCTGCACATTGGGCTCATTGAGAAAACAGGGCCACTAGCTGAGATGCCCCAGGGGGAAGGACCAAAAGCCAGAATATTAAAAATCCCTGGCTTTGGTCCACTTTAATGATCTGACAGCAGTTCAAAATCTGCACATCCCAACTATTTTTAATAGTAGAAGAGAAGTAGAGAGAATAGTAGTAGAGAAGCATTAGAGCAATGTTAAACCAACCCATAATCAGATATTAAAAGTTCTGCTCACATGCCACAAAAGTAGCTCAAAGTTCCACCTGAACGCCACAAAAAAAAGCTCATAGTTTTGCCCACCTGTCACGAGAAGAGGAGCTCACAGTTACAGCATTTTGCTGCTGAATAATACCCTCTGCCTGTGTGCCAGGACCTCACTGTTTCTTGAGACCCCAAGACGTATGTCTGGAGCTGTCCCTGCTTATAAAGGCAGACAAGTAAGACCGTAAGGGAGGTAAAGCAGACCTCCCTCAGTTAAAAAAATTCTATACGCCTACGAACACCCGCATTATTAGGACATATTTGGGATGCCTTCTTTGATATTTAGCCCACACTCCTGCACATACAGTACATACCCATTTAGCAAACCCAATTGGTCACTGGCAGAGAAAATGGAAAGCTGGCTGTAAATGCTGTAGAGCTGGAACAAAGAAATATGAGTATTAAAACTTAGCTTTGGGCTAAGTAGAGGATGCCACAGAGGTAGAGATGTTTTTGGGCTGGTCTGTTTTATATTGTCAAACAAGAAACTGAATTATGCAAATAAACACTGGAAAAGAGAAAGAACACCATTTATCCTGTTGGATTAATGACTTAAAATCAGGTTCACATTTATGTTCTTTTTCTTATTGGGAACCAACTGGAGAGCTCTAGCCCCACTTTGGTTATCAAGGAAAACACAAGACCGAAAGGTGGTGGTGACCAGTATCTGTGTTAGTGAAAACCTTGCCACTTATCAGACATTCCTAACAAGTATTACAATCTATGGAATGTATATACCTAAGGTCATTTCTAACCTCTTTTAGCTGATGCATGTTCTCATGTTTCCCTTTCCTATTCCTCTTGTGATGATGAGCCACACAAGATAGAAGGAGTCTGGACAAGCCACAACAGCATACACGAGAGCTGGCCATGTTAAATGAAATGGAAGCTAGCAAAGCACCTTATTCACGTAAGATATTTGGGCAGTTTTTGAGCATTATAGATGCTGACATTTGACATCTGGCTATGCTGGGCTATTTCAATAAAATTACCATTTTTTTCCCGAATTCTCTTTTTTGCCATTACTGATGCAGTATCTCTTATATGAGGCTAACATAATTTTTTTTTAATGATAGGTTAAAAAGGTTAAACTCATGAAAGGTCCATAACATTAAAGCCATGACTGTAAAACCTTCTCTGTGATTGTTCATGCAATTTTACAGTTGCAAAAGAAATTGTTGAACAAGCAGAGTTCCGAGGCAGAACAATGGAACGGTAAAGTGATCACAATGGAGGACTTGGGTTCTTTGTACGTCCCCCCGACATCACATCCCAAGTGCCCTTTAGAAAGTTTAAGCTATTGTATAAGAATGGCTCATACGCCTAGTTTAAAAACAACGTGTTAACTGCAATTGGTTTTGCTGGCCATAAAATGTTGCTCAGCATAATGGTAATGCATAAAGAATGTTAAAAAAGGACTTCAAAGTAAACTCTATTTTTAACAATGTTTCAACTCAGAATTTCTATACATTACATATATGTTATTTAAAATGCCCTTTTAATTTGAGTCAGTGTAATATTCCTAGCTTACTAAGCGCAACTTCATTTGTCTGATATCTATTGAAAACAGGGTGAACAGGCTGACTTTTATACCTTCTGCCTTCTTGCTCTAGTGGCTTTTACAAAGATCTACAGACTATAATATTCTGCCATACTGCCTCTGCTGCCTTTGGGCTTATTGTGCTATGAATTTCAGGATGGTGACAGTGTGAAGTGTAACCATTTCCTCTTCATTTCGGTGTGTTGTTCCAAACTACACATAGGCCTTGCCAGTTTTTACCGGTGCCCAGGATTATATTTGCTGCTCCTCAGACTCCCGGTAATTAGTGATGGGCTCCAGATGTGGGCCGAAGCTAGATTTACCTAGGATTTGGTCCAGATCTCCCCCACCCCGGGTACCGGCAATATTAGGGTCATGTCATCTGGCATGCCACACACTGGTGCCTCTATCCTGTGAACCGGTTAAACCAGTTAATAAACAGGAAAAAAAATTAAACAGAACTCGCTATCTAAAGTCATCTTCCTCCGGTCCCCCACGGGACAGTGTCCTCTCTGCAAGTCTGCAGTTAGATGCTCCCCCTTGGATTAGGTGGTTTAAGCTTCTGATGCAGGGAAATGGCTATTTCAGCCACTGCAGGCATTTGGGGTCTAAGGGGACATAGGTCCGTCCTGCAGTAGAAAAAGAGTGTGGTGAAACCTTTCTGCTCATAGATCCATCCTACCTCTATCTTGGCATCCAGCTATGGCAGAGCGAGGGGGGGGCACTTTTATATCACAGAACTGGAGCCTTTGTGGAATCCCACACCCCAATGTGACTATTTATATGAGTTTAAGCTTGTGCCTAGCTACAGTGAAATATTTCTATTTAGGACAATATAGTATGTCTAAGTGCTAGTAGTTTTAGCATAGCAGGTGGGGTAATGGCTGCTGTATTATGAAAAAACTATGGTAAACTGCCTTTCCTGCAAACCACCTCATAGTCACAGACTTTAGTAACTTTGTTTATTGCTTGGAAAATGACTGGGGGCAGTCAATTAGATTGAATAGTGGATGACCACATATTCTGACTTATTCTGAAACAGTGGTCAGTATATTATTTTCCACCTCTGACACAGTAAACATGCCTCTATTTACTACACCCTAAAGAGTTTACCTGGCGAAGTCTCCAGTTTCAGACCAGCCTGAAGTTGACTTGGAGAAGTCTTCTTTTCTGAGCCAGACTGGAGATGACCTGGAGAAATCTCCAGTTCATAGCAAATCTGGAGTGGACATGGAGAAGTCTCAAGTTCTGAAGCAGCCTGGAATGAACCTAGACATGTTCACAGTTCTGGGCCAGGCCGGAATTGACCTAAAGGAGTCTCAGGTTTTGGGACAGCCTGCTGCTATGAAAGTACTTTCTGTGCCAAGCATTTATCAAACCCTACAAAGTGGCTGGCACCATTTTCTATGAGTAGAAGACGAAGGTCCGCCTCGTAGTACCGATCCATCAGCCCTTATAATGAAGTATACTGTGGCATTGCCACCTATAAGCACTTCACATGAATAGGTAGCCTAGATAATAGCATGTGAATTAAGTCAAGTACATTTAGACCTGTAAAAAAGTCCACACTTGACACTTGAACCCTAGCCTTGAGGTGGTGTACAATAGAGGAGTCACCTAGGGAAGCAAGATCAAATGTATGCTTTAAGCGAATAGCAAGATTAACTAGGAGCATGTTGATATGTGAAGCTATGCTATCTAGTACACATGACAGCCAAGCTACTTTCACAAGGCAATTACTCTGAACTTAGAGATGTTATGAACTGGAGTATCTTTATTTAGTTCATGCTTAATATAGAAACCCATCAGTCTTGTGAAACTTTGCATAATTAAAAAACAAAAAAGAATAAAAATGAATATATGTAGAATTATGAGTCATAAAAGGTACGAATAGTCCACATTCACAATGTAGCCCTCTGGATAAGGATGTTAATATTTTAAAAGGATTCATAAATTTTACATATTTAGATTAAAATTTGAATACTAGTTCAGGGTGATCACGAGCCACTCGTCTGAATTTACACTCATCAATCCGGGCAAAGCAGCTCGTGGAGTTTGTAATGAGCAGGGATGATAAGCTGCAAATAAATAAATAAAATAACAGCGATGAAACGGGGAAAAACATTTGTACTGAAGTCGATTGGTAGCGTTAGCGGAACTAAAACCTTGTAGGCAGTGGTGTATTAAATATACATAAAATGCAAATGAGTTTGTAAAGAAAAGACAGAAACAACAGGCCAGTATCATTTATTTTAATGTGACACCAACCTTTATTCCATATTACCGCCAAAAAAACACATTAATTAGGTGCCATGCCAATCTGCAACATGTAAATAAATTACATTCATTTCAAAAGATTTCACGGGTCACCAGGGAAAAGTAAAAAGGCAATTATATAAAGCTGATGTGGTTTTGAGAAACAAATGACATTTTCTGCTTCTAGGGGCCTGGTAATTTTACTTGGAGAGAATTAGGAGAATTTCTCTTTTCAGGAACAGTTTAAAGGATGAGAGATGCCATTATTTAGAGAGAGAGTGCGAGAGGAAGCCAGCTCTACGCATTGCCAGCTTAGAAAACAAGTTATGGTGATGTAGAACAGGAGTAAGCGGTCATTAAAATCAATGTTCTGTCACCGTTTCTGCTTTACGTTGTGGACGTAGTGATGCCTGCAATAGGAAATTGGTATGAACCAAGAGTCTGTAAAGAAAAAAACTACATAGTGATGAGGTTCCAATGTTCAATAATGTTCAAATAGGTAAAGAAATAATCAGCACATTATTTTAGTGCATGGCTACTTTTCTGTTGGCATCAGGAGTAACTAGTTTAAATATAGTTGATAATTGTTTTAGGTTAAATGGTGGGATTAGATTAAGTTTCAGGAGCAAATTTCAGTTTAGGGATGGGTGACATTTAAAAACTGTATTGGGAAACTCCAGACTATAAAAGGAAATGTTTGTGTAAAGCAAAAATAAAATTATATACCTAACTTTCCTTCCCACAGCTAACTGCAAAGTTTAGGGATCTTTTATGATCACCTGTTCCAAAGAGAAAGTTACTGACATACAGATGAGCCTCTGTTTTTAATTTTGGTGACACCTCACAGTCTGCAAGAACAAACGCCATCCTGGTGTGTCCTGCAGCTCCATCCACTGTGAGAGAAAAGTCAAACAGATCTTCTGACACTGTATCATGCATGCCAGGACCTGGATCTTTCTCATTTACCCACCGATGAGCTTTAATTAAAGTACAGGATCTATTAAAAAATAAAACCCACCCATGCCCAACATTGCTGTGCCCCATTTGGTTAATTAATATGCAAAAATACAATTCTTTGATTACTCACCTGTAGAATTGGTATTATACGTATACAGCACGTCCTGTTCCAGAATATATTCCTTACTCTTGGGTAATACATCCACTAGATGGTGCTGGACTGCAGAGACAGAAAAGTGGCTCCTCCCGGCACAATATATACCAGGGACCTCCCACAAATTCCCCAGTATTGAAAAGCAGTTAAAATGAAGCCGGGAGAATTATAACCATTATCAGTATTGAACATAAGAACAATCACCATAAAGAGGTAACTAAAAATAATGATAACAAGGGTGGGGTGGAACAGGACGTGCTGTATACGTATAATACCAATTCTACAGGTGAGTAATCACAGAATTGTATTATTCTAAGTATACAGCACGTCCTGTTCCAGAATATATTCCTTACTCTTGGGACATCCAATAGCAGTGTCTGTAAGGTAGGGTGGGGTCCCCAAAAGTAAAAGCAGACAGTTTAAACCACTGCCGCCTGCAGAACCTTTCGGCCAAAAGCAGCATCAGCTGAGGCCTTAACATCAACCTTATAAAACTTAGAAAAAGTATCAACAGAAGACCAAGAGGCTGATTCATCATTAGCAGCAGGTAGCGACAGATGAGCGTCTGTAGCAGGCATTTTCAGAGCGCATGCTAGTAGTCGCAGTGCTCGGCCGTGAGTCGCTACTTTATAGCGACTCAGTCGCTGTTCAGTAATGTTGAATACATTGTGAGGAGTCGCTATTTGACCAGTACAGCGCTGTATGGGAGCGCATGTTAGCGACTGCTCATAGCGACCGACTCACACCATATTCAGCAAAAAAACAGCCTCACAAATCTCTGGCGCTGAAAAATAGTTGTTTGAAGCCCAGAGCGCAGGAGGCGGTGTGTTTAAAGTCTGTTTTCAAGCATCTATCAACTAGCAACAAAGCGAAAACATATGGAATTACATTGTAACAACATTGTAACATGAACACTTTAATGCCAGACCTGTAATGTCATTTCTGAGGAAATATTTAAAAAATTATGAAAAAACTGCTATTTCAACGCCAGAAGAGGTCACAGAATTATTAGATTTTTTTGAAAAAAAAAAAAAACGTTTAAAGAAAAGAAAAGGATCGTCCATTGAAATGTATGGGAGAGCGCCAGGTAGCGAGAGGTCATACCTGGCACTGTGCAAGGCTGAACGCTGGCGCTGTTCGCTGAGGCTGTGAAAATGATGAATCAGACGCTATCCCAGTCGCTAAACAGATTCTGCTTGATAAATGTGTAATTGCGTGCCGTGTACGGCGTTCACCAGTCGCTACCTGTCGCTACCTGTCATTAACCAGCCACTACCTGACGCTATCCCTTCTTAAATAAGGGCTTTAGTGGTGGCCTTGCAAACTTGTTCAACAGAAGCTTGGTGCTGAAAAGCCCAAGAGGCACCAATAGCAGTAAGAGTAGAATGAGCAGTAAGGTGGAAGGGAGGCTCCTTCCGCTTAGCAGAGTAGGCCTGTATCACAGCCTGACGGATCCACTTGCTGATAGTGGACTTATCTGGAGCCAGACCCTTCTTAGGTCCAGACGGGAGCACAAAAAGAGCATCAGTCTTCCTGAAGGATTTAGTAGCCACCAAATAGAACTTCAGAGTCCTGACCACATCCAAAGAGTATAAAACCCTCTCCTTAGAGTTACTAGGATTAGGACACAGAGAAGGCAAAACAATGTCCTGGATGGAAGAAGAGGACCTTTTCCTAACCCTGATCATGGTATTAACAACCGAGGCAGGCAGCCCCTTTTCAATCAAGATGGAGGTTTCAGCAGCCAGGCCGTCAAAGCCAGCGTTTGTAAATTGGGGTGGCATAGGTGCCCCTGAGTGAACAGATCTGATCTACTGCCAGCTGCACGATGTCTGTGTCTTGGCCAATACCAGTATGGCTGGCACCCCTTCCTGAGCTATCTTGCGCAGCACCCTGCCCTGCAGGGGAAAAGGGGGAAACACATACAGGAGCTGAAAACTCGTCCAAGACATTGCTAAGGCATCCATGGCTAAGACCAGAGGATCCTGGGACAGAGAGACAAAGACTGGAAGCTTGTGATTGTGACGGGACGCAAACAGATCCACATCCGGCTGACCCCAGCGGTGGCACAGGGAGCGAAATACCCTGCTTCTGAGGGACCATTCTCCCAGACGAGAGGTCCCCCTGCTCAGAGAGTCTGCCTCCAGGTTCTCCACCCCTGGAATGTACACAGCCGAGATGCAGGGAACATTGTCCGCCGCCCAGGACAGAATCATAGACACTTCCCTGAGGGCCCTCCTGCTCCGTGTCCCTCCCTGATGATTGATGTAGGCAACCGCCGTCTGGTTGTCCGAGCGGACCTGAACAGCCCGACCCCGAAGGTGTGGGGTTAAGTGGGCGAGCCCTCAACTCCAGAATGTTGATAGGGGTGTGGGCCTCCTGAGGGCCCCACTGACCCTGGAATTTCAGGGATTTACAAAAGCCCCCCCAACCTGTCAGACTGGCATCCATGGTGACAGTCTCCCAGCAAGGGGCCAGAAAGGATCTGCCCCCCAGCAGGTTCCTTGAGTCCAGCCACCAGGATAGAGACCGCCTGGCCAGAGGGGACAGAACAAACACCTGATCCAAGGACACGGGGTCCCGATCCCATACTGACAAGAGGTCTCATGTGAAACTGAGCATATGGAACCGCCTCGAAGCAGGGCACCATCAGGCCCACCAGCTGCATTCCCTGCCTGATGGACGGATGAGGACAAGACAGAAGGAGCTGTGGTTTCTCTTGAAGACTCTCCACCTTCTGCTGAGGAGGAAGGTCTTGACCTGAGATGAATCCAGAATCATGCCCAGAAAGGACTTCACCATGGAAGGAGACAGGGAAGATTTGGGGTGGTTGATCACCCAGCTGAATGACTCCAGTGTGGACACCACCCGCTGAGTATCCAGCTCTGCCTGTTGCAAGGACTGAGAAGCGATAAGCATGTCGTCCAAGTAGGGAAGAATGTGAATGCCCTGAGATCTCAGCAGAGCCATCACTCCTGCCAGCACCTTGGTGAATACCCTGGGAGCCGAGGTGAGACCGAAGGGCAAGGCCACAAATTGGTAGTGCTGATCCTCCAGAGCGAACCTGAGGAATCTCTGATGACCTGGAAAGATTGGTATGTGAAGGTAAGCATCCTTGATGTCTACAGAGGTCATGAAGTCCCCTGGGCGTAGAGAATTCACAGCGGAGCGCAGAGTCTACATGCGAAAGTGTCTGAATCTGACAAATTTGTTGAGGCTCTTTAAATCCAGGATGGGTCTGATGGAACCGTCTTCTTTGGGAACAATGAAAAGATTGGAATAGTAGCCTTTGCCCCTTTCCCTCAAGGGCACCCGGCAGATGACTCCCAATTCCAGAAGGCCTTGGACAGCAAGGGACAGACCCTGAGCTGACAGGGGGTTTTGAGCTAACCGTGATTTGATGAATCTTGAGGGCGGAGGACACTGCCTTCTGAATCCACCGGTCTGAGACATGACACCTCCAGACATGAGCAAAGAGCCGAAGCCGTCCCCCACCCGGATGGGTGAGGGCGCCCCTTCATGCCTGAGGGGGCTTGGGGGAGGACTTAGGCTTGGGGCCCCCAGGAGGGACCAGGGTGGCCACGTCCTCTGCCCCTGCCCCAATCCAGACGTTCACCAAAGAGGCGCAGCCCCTTGAAGGGAAAACCAGTGAGAGCCTTCTTAGCAGCGTTGTCAGCTGCCCGCTGGCGCAGCCAGACTGAGCGGCGTATTGCTTATCTAAGAGACTCCTGAGCAGGCTTTTAATAGCAACAGCCGTAATGGCAGAGGCACAGACCGGACGCAGCGTGGTCTCCACACAGGCAAAGGCATGGCAAGCCAGCTGATCTATGCGCCTGTCCTCCCCATCCCTCAGGGTAGTAGAGTCAGGGGAATGCATGACGGATGTGTTGGACAACCCCAGAACTGGTGCATCCACCTCGGGAGGACATGTCCAAAGTTTAACCATCTCAGCGGGAAAGGGATACCTTTTATCCCAACTCTTTGGTACCCCGGGAAGCCGGCTAGGCCGTTCCCACTCTTTGAGCACCAGATTATTAAAGTGAGTTTGTTCAGGAAACTCCAAACGTGGTTTAACAGTATGAAACAGCTCCCCCTGCTGCCGCGGAGCCACGGCAGGAGGAGAGGTACAGAGCACTTCAAAAATGTGAGCTAAAAGCCTGTCAGTATCATCTGAAGCCCATGGGTCAGACCCAGAATCGGCACCATAAACCTTAGGCTGATCCTCAGATGATTCTGTATCAGAAAATAATTCCCCCTCTTCCAGGGGGGTATAACCGGTAAAGTAAAAAAAATCCTCAGCCTCCATAGGAAAGAGAGTAACACCAGGTGATAAATGCCGCTTCTTAGCAGAAGCCTTACGCGGGCCAGACCCAGCAATATGTCTCTCAATGCTGGCCACCCGTGCAGCCAAATCAGGTTGAGACTCCCCACTGGTATGCACCTCACTAGGAGTCAGATGTAAGCGTGGGGGGGGTAGGCGAAGCCAGAGGGGGCGCAGGCCCAGCCACCGGTAACCCAGACTGCAGCGCAAGCTTCTGCTGGGCGCAGGGTACACACACGCTGACATCATCACTTATAGGGGATACCCCACCCCGAAGGAACCCCAAGCACATTATCCTGAGAAGCCTCCATATGGTGATTATTGTGGCACAACCGGCCAATTGGGATTGACGCTAATAAAGCTACCGGGGATGCTCCAATAGCCCACTAGGGAAGTGGGAGACAATGGATCACAAAAGCCCTCCAATAAGGAGTTAACGCTAAATAGAGGGGATAGGGCTGGGAGAAACCACAAAACAGTTTGAACCACCTGCAAGACATAAAACACAGATCCCGTAAGCATAATACAATGAAATACAAAGAAAAGCCAGCCCGCAGGGGCACTTACGGACCGCGATAAGGAGACGCCAGATATGCAGCACAGGAGCTCCAAAATGGCGCCCGCATACACCTTGAGGGGCGGGCCGCGGAGAAGTGATGCGGAAAACGTCATCCGCAAGGCCTGCCCCCCAAAGAGCGCAAAAACGCGCCCACGTAACAAGGCCAGCCAATGACGGACAGCCAATGACGGCGCCGGTAGCGATAATAAAAACCCAGTACAATCACAACATGGATATACAAAGTTGACATATACCCCCCCCCCCCCCCCGCGAGATACCCAGGGAGAGCGAAGGGGAAGCAGCGGCCGGCCTAAGAGGAGCCTAACTGGGGGGACAGGGGGCGAATGGCAAATGGCCGTGGGAGGGACATCCCATAAGGCTCTCCACGGGCCTGTACCGCCTACCCTTTGGTGGGGGACTGCGGTTGGAGCAGCGCTCCTTAGCACCTGACAGCGGTGCTGCCTACCATCACCCGACCAGCGCAGCCTAAGCTGGGAGGCAGTGAAAAGGAACGGGTGGGAATAGTCCTACAGGGCCGCAGGCTAATAAGCCCCACTCAGCTGCGAGTAGAAAGAGCCATCTTTTAGTCATCGCAGCCCAGACTGCAGAGAAGAACTGGGGAATTTGTGGGAGGTCCCTGGTATATATGGGGCCGGGAGGAGCCACTTTTCTGTCTCTGTAGTCCAGCGCCATCTAGTGGATGTATTACCCAAGAGTATGGAATATATTCTGGAACAGGACGTGCTGTATACTTAGAATAAAGGAATCAACTGCTGGGTACCAATCCTCCTGCAGGAGCAGCGCTGTGCTGCTCAGTTTCTGAGCTGTGGCACTGACTGTGACTTCCTGCTTAGTCAGTCAATCAGTGCATCAGCAGCATCACTGCTGCACAATCATGGTCAGTGTGGCAGAGTCCCCTGTCCCTATGCTATCCCAAGCACTTAGAAGGTCACTGAGCATGCAATGCTTGAGTATAGCTTTAAACTGATTGAACTGCTTTCTAAGAAGAATGTTGTTATTGAATAAGCATTTCCTGATTTATAGGCATGCCTTGCATATCCCTATTCCAGTTTCTGAGTAATTCACAAAGAGCATTTTACTTTAGATTTGGCACATATGTCATATGTCACTGCAGATATGCCACATTCACTATTCCCCAGCTGCTGAGAGGGGGAAGCAAGGTTGGACTTTCTCTGCTTTCTTCTGTATTTTACAGCCGCTCCTGGACACAATAGAATGTTGGGGTTGGGGAATTTCAGCCCCCTCTCAGGGGCTTTGTACAAGTTCTGAACCGTGGACACCCCAAATACCTATCGGGAGCATGTGTGCTAGACCAAACAACTTTTTACTGCTGATGCTGAATCAAACTTCTAAATGGGACAGCAGCACCTTCCTGTTGTGTACTCTGCCTTGAAAAAGTGACAATACGTCACAAAATGCGTTGGCTTTTTACTGGGGAGATGTGTGGTAGACAGCACTATGGATACTATGGGTATGTAATATAAGCATTTTTTCATATGTTTTGCACCTACCTCATTTATTTTGTTGCGTAATTTGCACTGTATTTGACTGATGGTCTACTTTGATGTGATGCACTTTTTGGAAGCACAGGCACTTTATTTATGGTTAATTATTATATGTTCCAAGAGGGTTTAGTTTATTTGGGTTGTATATATATTATTTTTCTCTGGCTCCATTTAACAGCACCCCCCCCCCCCCCCATGGCAGATTGTGAGAATGTCTTTGTCTTGTATGTTTTTAATTGGTCTTTTTAATACTTTGTAAATATTACAAGTGTGTGAAAAGTTAAGTCTCTGGTTTGTGCTCCCTATGGGGACTGGGGCACCCCTATTTGCAATATAACTTCTGAATGGTCACGCTATGGCAGTCGGAATGAGGGAACATAACAGTGAGTGCTGAATCTGGGGATCGGGTGTCTAGTGTCAGCTTGCATAGCTGGGCATCCCTTTCAGGGACCCTTCAGACTTATTTGATTGGAGGGTTCATTTAAAGTGAACCAAATGTCTAAAATAGACTCTTGGTCCACTGTCATATTCTCTAGGGGGCATCCCAAATTTGGTATGGCCCCCAAGGGATATTTAAGAAGCTCCTCTAGCCCCCATAGTGCCAGACGAACGTCAGGTGAATGTCAGGTCCCAGTGCAAAAGGTATAGTAATGAAGTTAAAAATCCATAATGCCTCTGATAATACCAGGTAGTGCCCCATCTATCAACAGCACCAGCGAATACATGAGTGCTGGCGCCGAGTTCCCTACAGTGCCACATAAGACCAGGCGAACACCATGCATTCTGTGGCATTTTCCCATGGGATTCAATGGGCTGGGGTGGTTATAATTTTGGGCCATTTTTTTTTTTTTTTTTGGGGGGGGGCATTTTTTTCACTTTTGGGTTGTGCTACAAACTTGCAATTTGGACCATGCAAAACATGTGTTATGCCAGTGTCTCCAATGAAATTCCTGGTGTGTGTGCACTGGAAATGAGCTGTCATCATCCATAAAAAAAAGGGATTGCATAAGGCGCAGTATGCCTGCAATGCCCTGTTTACAGCGCCCGTGCAGGCGCTGTGTATTTGCACTGGCAAATACCTTTTAATTCCAGTGCTCCAAGCCAGCACTAGGGATCACTACTGCATAAGCTTTTAAAAGCCCTGCGCAGCAACCAGAGCACAGTCAGAAGCGCTTGAGTGCAGAGCACCGTCTGAAGACTGATGCGGTGCAGGCGCAGAGAGTGCAGCGCAAGATTTCATAATAAATAAGGCTGTTAGACTTTGAGCGTCCACTCTAAATACTTTTTGCTAAGGTCCCGCTAGAAGATGAAGCAAACAGGTCTCCATTTAAGGGTCTATGTTGTTTATGCACATGTCCAAATCAGCCAGTGGGCAAACTAGAAAACAGATTGCCATTTTCACTCTGAAAGTGGAATTCATATTCAAACAGCAACTATCATTAAAGTGTACCAAAACCCAGGATTTTGACTTTCCTGGGTGTTGGCCCTTCCCCCGGGGCAGCCCAATCGGGGGTGCCCCACTGCGTGAAACCCCCCAGATCGCCGAAGTCAACTCACCTCTTTCCGGTCATATGGCGCATGCATGACCGCTCGTCCAATCAGCATGCTCAGTGCCGCTGTCGCCACGCCGACTCCTTCGTCTAAGGCCAGCGGTTTTGAGTGCATTCACAAATGCCTGACACAGGCACGCGCCCTGCTAAACGGCTAGCGGAGATGTGGCCGTGGCTCGCGCATGCGTTGTTGGACATGGGAGGTTTCACGCAGCGATGCATCCTAATTTTGGATGCCGAGGGGGGGGGGGGAATTGATCTGCTCGGGAAACTTTTAGATTCCTGGGCTGATAGCCATGGGTTTTGGTCCACTTTAAGCACCTTGGGGATTGAAGGCTATTATATGATAGGCTTAATGTGGAACAAAACCCAGAATTTTGATTTATTTCTGGTTTTGTTCCATCACCTGCTGTGTGGAAACCATGCACTTCGCCCAGTTCACCTCTCCTTGGTCTAACAGCGCAAGCGCATGACCTCAACCAATGAGAGCCATTTGCTAGGTTTACGTGTTTTTGCAAACAGCTCTCATTGACTATAATGGTTTTTATTTTGTTCCTTTTGAAATAAATATTAGACAAATATACTTTATTTTAAAAAAATCTTCCCCTCTGAATTTTTTCCCCACTTGAAGTTTGAAAAATAAGAGGTGGCAGAATGTGAGCTGCCTGTCTGGGGGAAGGAGAGTGTGAATCTGCCCACAAAGCTTTGTGTGTATTACCTTTACTTCTATCCATTGTCTTATACTAAAAAACATGACTCCTAAAAAAGAAAAGGGTGCTGACAAATCAGTAGGGCCAAAGTCCAGGCTTTATGCCCCTAAGCCCTGGGTTGCCAGCCCCTATGCCTGGTACACTGGGCTAGTAGCTCATGGGGACAGGACACTTTAAAAAAAAAGGGAGGGATATCCAAATGTTTTAGTCAGATTTTCCCTTTTATTGGATTTTGTTGTATTCCGGGCTAGCAAATGTCAGACACTGGGGGCAATCTGGCCGGAAGGGCTTCACCTGTTCGGCCCCCCAAACTTCATATAGTAAATAAGTAATTTTTTTTATAAATATAGTACAATAGTTAAATATCCTGTTTCCCTAGCCTAACCTATAATAGCATTATATATTCACTGGTGTTTAATGTTGTCTTAAAATTGTCTTTCAATGTTAGTTCTGAAACCAGAATACTACTTATCTAGGAAAACATCTCTTCAACCAGAATGACAGTGGCTTGAATAGCATGCTGGGCGTAGTAGTAGTTCAAGGCCAGAGCCACATTCTCCTCCGCTATGTTGTAAGCACTCCCCCAAGCAAACACACGCCTCGGGCTTCTGGAAGGGTTTGTGATTACCCACTTGCACTGTAAAGGAAAACCCATAAAATCTATTCCAGTTTACAGCTAATAAAATGAGGAAATTATGATGTAATAGGAACAAATTGGATGAATGTGGGCTTCAGCTATGTTGTGGTTTCTTGTTCCGCAGCACGCTGAATCAAGGGGGAGGGCTGGGCTACCAGGCTGGGGTGCAAAGGCCTCTTCTCACAAAAGGAAATGGTAACCTGGGTCACTTAAGGCTGCCCAACTGATGATCTCATTTTCCCTGAAGAATTGTGATGAGAGGCAATATAAAGAATGCCTTTATTTTATAAATAGATGTTTAAAGCCCATATAGCGACTTCATAGTCCCTATAGTCATTTTGACTTTAGATATCTGTATAGATCTCCCAGAATACTATAATATTCTAAGCCTAGCCCCCCACAGAGCAGTGAACCCACTACCCTGCAGCTACTGCCACTGATGGACTGCAGAATGTTGAGTGATTGACTGCTTTCAGGGGCTTGTAAAAAGGACAGGAATACCAAATCAGGATGGCCACAGGAAAGGGTAGGCTGAGGCCAAATATAAGCCCTTGGCCAGCCCATAACTGGCTTATAGCTGCAGAACCCCATTGCAAGCAAAAACTTAATACATATTAAACATAGTGAAAACATAAAGAAAACTAGCAAGTGTGGAACGACTTAGATAATTCTGAATCATTAGGGCCACTGACAGCTGGAGGTTGTGGTATGATTTTGGCCACCAGGGGGAATCACTTGCCATGTTAAGGTCATTGTCCAGGCAGCCTTTTATATTTAATTAGCCCCTAATATGCACACCTTAAAAACTTTCTAAAACCAAAGCTTCCAAAGCTGAGATATATTTTCTTATTTCAAATTTCCCTGTCTGTGACTGTGGTCACTCTGCAGGCATACACAGAGTGAATTAGGAGGAGGGAGTGCTGTGTGAATGTGAATGGGGGTGCGGTCAGAAGCCCCAGGCTTCCATTGGTGGACAGGATTGTAAGGGGAGGTGCCGCATGAAAAGGAAGTGGAGCGTGATTTCCTCTTCCTCACTGTGCTAGGAGCACAGTGGAGGGTTGCTGGAGCAGCTGCAGGAGAGGGCTAACACACTGATTTTATCATATGAATGGCCAATCGCTTTAAGGAATCAAATTACATTCTATGCTAGCACAGAATGGACTGTTTGAAGAAAAAAAAACATAATAATTTTACCCACAGCTGTCCTTAACACTAAATAAAACCCAGCATTTAAACTCTGGTTTTGATCCTTGCCCGGGGTAACCCAATTTGTGATTTCCAGCTGAGTGTAACCCCCCCTTCCCCAGTCCCACAACGCATGTGCGGGCTCTGGTCCAATCAGCGGCTTATGCCATGCCTATTAATGCCCGACATAAGGCTCTGTTTCGACATAGCCTTTAGACTGGAGAGCACTCCCGCCCCCAGCGTATCTGAATGGCTAGGCGTGGGAGCGCACCTCAACTCAGCGATGCCGTGGATGCGGCTGCCATTGTTTACCCCTCCGTAGGAGCTGGGACAAAGCTGAACTGAAGTCTTGGGGAGCCTAATTTATCAAACATCAGTACCTGTTTATACCACTCAGCGCCAATGTTTGCCCGCTGTGCCATCAGTGCCCGACTGAACAAGCAAAAAATGAGGCATCGCCGATGTATCTGGCACCCTGTGCCTAATTCATCACTAGCATGATACATTTCCCTGTGACCAGCTCTCTAGTTTATGCTGCGCCATAGGTGTAGATCCCATAGAGCAAAATGGGCAGAATTGTATTGAACTGTTTTATGCTTATGATTAATATTATACACAATAATTTGTACAAATTTACATTGTGACTTGTCAATAATGTAAATGCAGGACCTAGATGTTGCCAATGTCATTTCACTTTTATCTTGTAAATTCGTTTTTCCAGGCTTATTTTTGTTACCAATCTGTCCCCAGAAAAAGCTATCCTGCGACTGTAATGTTGAAACGCCGACCAATGCTGGTAATATACAGCTCCAATTTTTTCAGCATGCCAAAAAATAAATACGCCTAAAAGCGGTGTATTTGCCCTAGGCTCGAACACACTGCACGAGGGGGGGGGGGGGGGGTATTTGGAGTTTGGCAATACCTACGAAACAGCCTGAGGGTGACGCGGCTTTATCGCAATGTTTAAGCGGCGCTCGGAAGCCTGCGAAGTACATTACTGCTGGTAACAGCTCATGAAAAATACAGTGAAAAACTGCTAGTGGCAGAAACACTTAACTTCCTTGTTAGCAGCCTCTCTCATGTGGCACTTTAACGCCGAAAAGTTGTTTATTATGTTCCGTGCCAGGCAAAACTGATTAAATGAGGCTCTTAAGAATCAAAGCGTTATAAATTCTTGGAAATACAGCCGGCAATAAATTCTGCAAAATTAAAAGCTTAGGCGAGTTTTAGTCACAATCGTTACGATTTGCATTGTTATTGCTGCTGCTTTGTGTGGATGTTGTTCCTGTGTGAAGGCAAGAGCAGGCAACTATCGGAGGCCACTGAGCACAGTGGTTAAAGTGATCCTATATAAAAAGATTAGCTAGATTTAAAGTGTCTTTAGGGGCCTTCCGATTGAGGCAGCCCCTGGTGTTAACATGTTCACCCACTTCCAGGTCCTATGAAAAGTCTGATTGGCTCAGCTTTCCAGTGTTGCAGAGAAAATGCATCCAACACTTCCCTAGTTGGTGACCAGTGCCTTTGGGTGCACTGATTGAACCTAACAGGGAGAAGCACTTTCCCTGCAGCGCTGGAGTGCAAAGCTTACTTTTTATTAACATGTTGGGGCATCCCAAATCAGGACACATTTCAATGATCATCTATTCGGACCTAAGAATTCTTTGAAGAAGTGACTGGAGCTCCTCTCACTTTGGCAGCACGGGGGAAGCCCGATACTGGACAATGCTTCTGACCTCTTCCCCATTCTGGCCTTCTTAGGTTTGCAGTGCTGCCAGGTGATATGCACGGCACTCACTCACTAGGCTGCTGGCAGTCACAAGACGTTGGAGGGTTTACGGAGCCACACATTTCTGTTCAATCCTAGCTTATGATCTGCTGGAAATCTTGGCTCGATTCAGTGCTGCGCGACAATGCATTCTTGCACAGTTTCCAAACCTTACTTTGTGTGATCCAGCATGCACGCCCCCCTTTTTTAATTTAGGTCATGGACCGTATAAAAAAAAGTGTGCAAGGGGAGAGGGTGCAATGGGTTAGATGCAGAGTATTTGTGAGGGAGAGGGTGCAAGGGGGGAAATGCAGAGGAGCAGGCAAGCATGTTCTATCTTTCCGGAACTCTGACATACAGGAGTAACATGACCACAGCAGTGGAGCGGAGATGCTCTGGCCTGTGTTCAACCCTTTGAACACTGCTTGGGGTTGCTTGTTAGGAGGCATCAATGTTCCAGTTTCTTTACTACAATAGTAAGGGCAGCACCCCCCCCCCTTCCAGGTTGCTGCCCTAGGCATGTGCCTAGGGTTGCCTAATGGGAAATACAGCCCTGCTCATTTTAAGTTTGGATGCATGTGAAAATTCTTGTAAATGCATTCACTCTTGCATGAATCAGGGAACACATTTAACCTTAGAGATAGGCTATTAGGATGAGAAATTGGTGTTATAATTCCCTCCATCTTTTTGTGGTAGGCAGGAGAAACGAGGATCAGTCAGCTGAGCATGTTGCGAAAGGAAAAAGCTGCGACGGTGCTTTTATTTTTTGCAAAAATAAGTCTGCCGTGTGTAATTTCTCACTTAAATAGGGTTTGCTGCAAGTGATCTTGCCCGTCTATCACATACTTCTGCACAAGTGGGATCATCTCGCAAGTGAGCCCTAAATCATGCGAGTGTGCGAAACTTCACACGTGCGATTTAGCTTTCGCACGGAGACGAGTTTTTTCAGGACAGCACTGAACCAGGCCTCTTGAGTGACAGTTCTCTCACCAAATCAGAATGGAAGCAGCTGCACCGATTAGGTTAACATTTTCGACCAGGTGAGTTTTTTTGTTTTATTCTCAAAAATTGTGCCAGGCTTGGGAGTGGCCTTGTATGATTTGGGACTTTAGGTCCATGATAAACAAAACCAAAGAATCAGGTTACTTAAAGTGGAACACAACTCAGAATTTGAAATTCCCAGGTTTTGTTCTTTGTATCAATGTGTGAAACCCCCCAGAATACCCTGTAAAACTCGCCTCTTCCTGGTCTAAGCTGATACCCCCCAGGTATCAGCTTACCTTTCCCTGGTCCAACGGTGCATGCACAGGCTCTTGTCCAATCAGGGGTCTGATGTTCTTCACAAGTGGGCACACCCCCAGCGGCGGTGGATCGGGTGGGAATGCGTGCACAGCCCAAAGAAGCAGGGGGTGCGGACATTTGCTGAATTACATAAGCACAGCAAACGACTGATTGGACGAGAGCCTACGCATACACCATTGGACCAGGGAAAAGTAAGCAGATACTGGAAATCTGGGGGATTTCACACAATGGGGCATTCCAAGGATGTCACAGGAGAAATGTCCAGCCACCCTGGGTTTTGTTCCACTTTAAAGAGACAGTCTATGCAACAGCAATAATTTGGCAGTAAGCAGCTCACCTGATGCCTGTTCTATATTCCTCTTTCCTATTTTCTGAAGCTCTGGATAGAGTCTGTAGCAGCACTCCAATTTCATTCATCTAGGACCATGCAAAAATGAGGACTAATGGCTACTCTGCTCCTTGGAGCTCTTGGGCTCTCAGCCACAGTGGTCCCCAAGCTGCCTCTAACCAGCAGCAGAGCATACTCAAGACTCATAAAGCTGCACAATGGCTAGCCATTCCCAGCTTAGCCATGCCATGGGAATCCACATAGAATACATTGTGTATTAAATATAATCAGAGATTTGGAGATGCTTTGAAATGGAATGTTTACACCTTATCCACAGGGGATAAGAAGGGAGAAGGATAGCCTGCACCTAGACAGGAACTTTAAGGTCAGGCTCAAATTTTCTTTGCATCAGTTGCGCTTGGCCTAATTAAAAAGTATTCGCTGTACTCAAATTAAAAATAGGAGCATCCCTGATCAACGCCAGTTTCTGGCCAGTAATTCAGAAGATCTAGTGTATAAAATGTGTCCTTGTCAGATGGAATTTTAAATGCGGTTTAGCCTGTGACAAACTCTTAACAGGTCTTCCCATAAAGTCACTTGAAATGACCACATTCATTTATGCAAACCTTTTCCCCCCTCTTTTTTTAATTAACTCTGAATGTTTTAATCAATATATTTCTTCTCGGACCTCTATAATTTTTTAAAAACACATATTTCTCCTGCTTGGGCATTTAACAACTTCAGCACGAATGGACAAGATGTATAGATCCATTTTCCAAAAAGTGCAAATTTTATCATAAAATCATTGCTTGACATCAACGCTTTATTATGACACCATCATCACATTTTTTTTAGTCGCTCCTGTATAGTTTTACTTTAATGACTTGCATGAAAGACCAGGCAGTATCTACAGCGGGACCTACACATGTGGTAGAACAGTTCCTCTCAATGGAAAGACCCACTGTATAGTTACAAGTCCTCAGGACAAAAGAAATAGCAGAGGTGTAATTAAATACAGCTACTGGAAGCCGCTCAGTGCAGCCCCCCCATCCTGTATCTGCACCATGAGAGTGGGGCCAGGGGGTTCTATAGAATAGACTTCCGGACCAGGCAATGGCAATTATAAGGCAGCTATCAGGTCACCTGAAGCCTGTCCCATGTGCCTCTCCACCATTTCCTGCAGGAGATGCTTTAGCAAGTTTCCAAAGATTGCCCCTGTATGACCACACTTCAAATATGGTCACATAGCCCCCCCTGTCCCTCAGCCGTACCAGGGTGAGCGAGGTGACCTCATTACTGCCTTATTATTGACCCTAAAGTGTCTCCTTAAAGCGGATCGAAACAATTAAAACTCTTTCCTTAGGACCCCCCAGTCTGCAGTGGTATCAATGCTCTGTAACCCAGAAGACCAAAATGTGAGCAGGTTGTGGAGAAGCTGTGGGGATGCTGCGGCAATGCAGCATTCTCTGCTTCTTTATTCTATCTGCCACCATATCATGGAACAAGGAGAGTAAACAGCATCCCAAATCAGTTGTTTTAGGGAAGTATACTATTTCTGCTTCTTCTAACGCCCCCATGGAAATCACTGCCTCCCTAATCTGGCCCTCTCTTGTACTGCACTGTACTCCCCAGCCCATGTTCTGCAATGCTATATGGGTTTTTTTTTACATTCGCTAGATAAGGCGCACTTTCCCTCCACTTTTGGGTAAATGTTGGTGTGTTTTATAGTGTGAAAATACAGGATCTGCCCCTACAATAATAATAAAGCTTGAGTACCATAAGTTCAAGAGTGGTTATTTCACCCCCTCCCCCTCATGATCTGTCTCTATCAATTGTCTCAACCAAGATGTGTACTCTTTGACTGGCTGGGAAGCATACTGGGGGGGTCAACAGGGCTGCTGCAGGATGGTCAAAGAATGGCTGGGGGCCAGTGAGACATCAGGTCGATTTCGCACCAGTCCGCCACTAATGGATAACTGGAGGTATAGAATTGAAGGAACCCTTACCACTATGCTTGGTACTTATGGTTTGTGACCCAAACTCTTGGTTTCTCCCCCATCATTTAAATTGTAAGCTTGCAAGGGCAGTGCCCTCTATCCTAGTGTGCTCCTATGTGTTTTTGTTGCATCCCTGTCACTTCTGACCCATTTTTCAGTTTTCAAAGTATTACTTGTCTTGGCCTCCTGAAATGTTTAACCTTGTACAGCACCACGGAATCCAATGGTGCTCTATAATAACAACAAAAATAATAATAATCCTGCCCAGGGAAATGCAGAACCAGAAAAGCAAGGGGTGGGGGATTATGTGATATTATTAATCCGAGATCTGTTTGTGCACAAAAAAATGACAGGCTTCCTCCTGGTGCTTAAAGAAACCTTCCCTTGTGAAACCTTCCCACACCAGCTTACACTATATACATTCCCACAGCCAGCACTGACCTTATGAGGCAAAGAGCTCACCACATGCACCTTTAACTTTTAATGGTGTCTTGTACTGTATAGCTACATCTCTTGCAGTAGTTGGGTAAAAGTATGCTTTACAAGCTGGTGCTCTGGATTTGAACACAAACACCTACTGGTAAACAGGAATTATCTATAGCAATTCATATTAATCTTTCTAATTGAATAAAGATTTGTTTTAAGCTATTCTCTTTCTAAAACATCAAAAGTTGTCTTCCTTAATAAGCAGCATTTTATATACTGTTATCATATACTGCTACAGAAAAAAAATAACCAGTCATTACAGAGAGACTAAAAGCAGAAGTATGGCGACAATCTCACATTTAGATTCAATTAGCCATGTTATATTCTTACAAGGTCAAAGAAAGCAGTAATGAGCACTGACATCACATGGCACGGTGATGACTGGCTGCCGCTGACATCACAGTTGCCATGGTGTCTAAGGCACGATACATTTTTGAAAAAGGGTGATTATGAAGCCTGCAGATAAACATCGGGTGACATGATGGTAGTAACAAACTAACAGCTATGGGAAACTCTTTTCAGGAACTTATGCCCGATCGCACGTTCACACCCAAGGGCCATCTTCACGGTGCATTCCGTGATGTAGTTGTGGAACATAAACAATGTCAAGAAGCTGATAAAGAAATATACTCGCATACCATGTAAATTAAAATAAAAATATGCTTCCTGCCACCCTCCACTCACACATTTACTAATGGCATGGCCATCTAAAAACAAAACACGCCCACTGGGATCTAAAAGCGGTTTTGAGGAGCATGCTGCCATATGGCTGCAACTGCATTCTTTTGGGTAATCCAGTAATACGAGATAAGATACGGAAAATCAAGAAACCATAACAAGCTCATTTAAATTGGACATATAACCAGGCTTTCCCTTCGTAACAGCAATCTCCCTTCCTACACTGCCTTGTCTCCTCTGCTCCTGAAATGGGTGATTTTTTTCAGAAGTATCTACTGCCCTGTCCCAGCAGAAGTCATCTGCATTTCCATGAATAAAAGTTGGAAGGAAATTCCACTTTGTCAAGGCTTATAGTCTACTTTGTACAGCACTACAGAAGGTGATGGCACTTTCTAAATAAATAATAGGCTCAACTACAGCAAGTTTTGCACTCTACAATATCGACCTCAAAGGGGTGCTCATTTTTTTCGATGGGTACTGTAACCTAGTCTTGTATTCAAATGAACAATGCAGACAAGGTCAATAGGACACAACACTGGTGGCCCAAATGAGAGTGGCAGGCAGCATGGGAACAGCAGTTGTTGAGTAAGGGGTAGTTAAGAACTTATATAAGGGGTAGACGTTATATAAGTTGCCTAAAGTGATACCGCAAGCAAATATAATTGTTACACCATTGCGTCTGGCTACATTTTCTCCTAAACTGTTTCTGTTTTTAAATTGGAGAAGAAATAGCTGAGCTATTGAGGTTTACAGGTTCACCATATGATTTCTCTCCTGAAAAAAAGTGGTCGTGGCCCCTGGATCTGTGAGGCTTCATAATAATCAGCTTTCTGCGCTGACAGCAATGTGATGAATCTGGAGGAGGAGGCAGAGGGAGGGGCAGGAGGAGGGAGGGACCAGGAGGAGGGAGGGACCAGCACTTTTGTCCCACTCCGCCTGAGCTGTTTGGTCGACAAAAAAAGATAATGTCATTGGCTGAACCTGTAAACCTCAATATCTCGGCCATTTCTGCTTCAATTTAAAAATGTAGCAGTGCCAAATGTAGGTGTAACGAGTACCTTTGCCTGCAGTATAACGAATCATGAGTACCCTCTACCTCTTAAGAGGAAGAGTAATAGGCTTTAGAACCTCTTCCTGTATCAGAGACTACTCAAATAGTGATGATTCCTTCTGGACAAGTAAACATAAATAACATTTATGGGGTGGAACGTTGGAACACATTAGCAAAGCTCAGAGCCTGATGTAGTAGTGTGCCAGAACAGAAAGATAAAGTTAGTCTGTCTGTGCAAAAGTCTAATTCAGGCATAGTCGACACAAAGTATATGGAAGACGGCACATAGTAAATACCACATAATACTCATCACACGTATATACGCGACCCTTCCTCCATTTTCAATAATTACTGTATGTGTATTTTTCATTGGAGCATTTTTTGTGCTAGTGCCCCTTTAATGGAAAGACAAACCTTTCTTAACACTAGAGAAAACAGTTTTGCGCACAGTTCACCTATAATTCTCAGTGATGGAGCAACTTTGAGATGCTGGGGTCTCCAAACACTGATTGATGAAAGCACAATAATAAGTTAGAGCCAATGAAGTGTAATTACCTTAAACAAGTAGCTTTCTGCAATGCAAACTTCGGTAACAACCTTCTAAAAAAAGTCCAATCGCTTTACCCTGAGGACAAACGAAAAAAAAAAGAGTAACCTCAGTGGAGAAAATAAGCGGGAAGCGCATACAAGCACGTCAACAGCATTTCCATTGGTATTACATAGGGCATGAGCAAACACGAGTAAATAAGACAAAAGAAAACATACACTCATAATATGCTTCATGGTGACTAACTTTCAGAGAGTTAATAAAACAATCTGCTGCAGGACAGTTGCTTATCTGTACCAGCCAGCACTCGTCTCTTCACATCGCAAGAACAACACTGGCATTTTTGGAAAGGAACGGAGCTTTGTGTTCACAAAAAAACTCACATGGCTTTCAAAATGATCCTGGGTTATATGATGATTCACGGTGGGCCCGATGGCTGAAATACGAAGGGTCTATAGCCCACAGTAACCTGCTTACTTCATGATATACTTCCAGTAACTCCTGATGACCTTTCATAATTTCTTTTGGGGTTATGTGTTTCTGTTCTTGTAGTTGTAAAAAAAAGTTGACTCCGCCTACTGGTAAGCATCATGTGCAAACCCTGTTATTTGTAATCAATATGTGCCATGTATGTACTTTTTGTTTCAAACCCTTTAGGCCCTGATCACACTTCCAGGTTGTGGTGTGATAGCTATCGCCCTGCAAACACTGTACATAGTTTTCTATAAAGCCATTCACATAGGTAATAGTGTTTGTTGGGCGCTTGCTGGGCAATTGAAAAAAGCCCTGCTTGCAGTGTTTTGGGATTGCTCTTATACCACCAGCAAATCCCCAGAACAGGGTGATTACCGCTAACGTAATTGTGGTAGCGTGAATGCAACCTAAAGGTCTTCCGCCCAAATCCGGTGTTGATCGGCCTAATTCTCCTCCAGGATGGAATCACATCCCCACTTTTACACACCCACTCTTTTCTAATTTGTACAACAACTACTGCCTGACGCAGTGGTTTGCACTTATTCATTAATATATAGCGGCTGTGGGCAAAAGAGTGTCCCTTTTGTTTCATTTTGCTTAAACTGCTCTGTCTTAAACCTAATTAGATAAATACAAACCTCTTTCTCCTTGAAGCTGATTCTCAGAGGCCCAGCTGTATGATACAGAAGATTGGCACAAACTACTGCTGCTTTGTGGAGAGGGGGGCATACCAAGACAGGGGGGTGCACCCCAGTCAATCTTTGACAGAGGCAGTACTGGGCCTTGGCTACCGATTTGCAGTAGAAAATTGTGCAAGGAATCCCCAGGTGCATGCACACTGTGGCACTCCATCTTAGCAATGAGTATTAGACTGTCTGAACAAACATAAAAAAAAAAAAATACCTCCTTAAAGCGGACCAAAACTCAAATTTTTAACTTGCATCTTGTGAATTGCTCCTCCCATGAAGAGCACCATTTGCTAATTTTTACTGCTCCCACGTCACTCTAATCCCAGATAATGGCGCCTGTTTTAGCTGAAAAACTACACCTCCTCCATTCTTTGTCATTGTTGTGTGTGGCAATGACATAATTGCCACACCTATGCAATGACTAATCACCCAGCCATAAATCAGTGTTCCAGGGTGATTCAAAAAGAGGAAATATCTATTTCCAGTTGTATTACCCTAAGAAGAGAGTATCGGCAGGGGCTTTGGCCAAATGTATTTAGCAAGTTCAGTGGGTTTTGGTCCGCTTTAAGAGATAGTCAAGATTAGTGTGTGTAATCGTCACCCGATCTAGAGATTGTGTCCTGCAGTGTTCTGTTGAGTGCGCTGCCGGCCACTCCTGGTCATTGTGAATCTGGCGCACACAAGTCACTGTAACTAAAGTGTGCATATTGGGGGCCTTGTTCACTAATTTGCTTGCAAAGGTTGGACAAGCTCCCAAGGAATCTCTGGGATACCACTGGACTTAATCTTGGGAACTGCAGGACCTGGGCGAAGCAGCTGCAGGTAAGTATTTATATTTGCCCAGACAGACCATGTAAACATAAACATTAAACTACAAATAGCATAGACGTTTGTTCCCCTTTACACCTTCCAGTCCATTGTATTGTATTCCTTCACCAGCCTATACAGGCCAGTCATTCTGCACTTTCCAAACACACACACACAGTCACACAACATTTTGTGGTGACTGTCTACAGAATTTTACAGAAGAAATAACATAACCACGAAACCTGGTTTAATAGTTCCCAGACTACCCATGCCTTGTGTTCAGCGCAGTTATTTTTAGATGCATGCTGTGCACAGGCCGACATCAAAGAAATCTGGTAGGTGTTAAACCATGGAAAATTGTAGAAATCATTTCAGGAATAACTTGGGGTGTCCTTGTAAAACCTGTCATCAAGTAATAGTAACAATAATCGTTAGTCCTCACTTGACCCATCGAAATTCTGATTTTCTATGATCATCATTGAGAAAATGCTGAATATACTGATGTGCCTCTATCTGTTCATCAGAGGGTTAGGAAGTTCCTGCATTAGTGAGTGATCTGTACAAGCAGACATGAGTTATTTACAGCTCTGGCCAATATTTCCTACGAGATAACCTCATCAAAGTTGCAGGTATGGCAGGATTGTATCACTGAAAGGCTGCCACTTTAGAATGCCATTTAAAAACGTGCATTTCAGAATAAACCAGACCAAAAATCTAAAAAGACTTATTAGTCTGGCGAGCATGTTCCCTAGTGGGCATCGCAATTTGAACTGCTCAACTGGCCAAAGCTAAAGAAGAAGCCCGCTACTTGCAGACAAAGGTAATTGTTACACCATTGTGTCGGGCTACATTTGCCAGTGTCCTAAACTGTTTTCTATAATTTAAATTGAAGAATAAATGGCCAAGATATCAGGGTTTACAGGTTCAGCTACATCCCGTACTCCAATCAGATATGGAGGGGACAGAATTGCTTGTCCCCTCCTGTTCCTTCTTATGCAGTTTAATATGTAGCATCACAGATCCAAGGGCCACACCCACTTTTTTCAGAAGAGAAATTATGAGGTGAAACTGTAAACCTCAATATCGCAGCCATTTCTTCTTCAATTTAAAAACAGAAAAAAGTTTAGGACAGATGTAGCCCAATGCAATGGTGTAATAATCGCCTTTGCCTGCAGTATCAATTTAAATACTCTCCCGCTGTTCTAGTGTGACTGTAAAATGCAGTATTTTGCTGCAGGGCATCCCTCTCATTGCTGTCAATGGGGAGTGTGCACTGCCACATCCCCTACGTTGTGCACACGCTCCCGGCCCTGGCATTCAGATAAACTGGGGCAGAAGTGCACACACCGCTGGGCATGCAGCAGCGCACGTTCTCCATAGAAGTCAATGAGACTTGTTTGCCAAAGTCATGGCAGATGGCACTCATTGATCCGCACATGCAGCGTTGGAGTAGGGAAGATGTTAGTTCTTGGTGGGTTTCACACAGCGGGGCATCCCAAATTGGGAACGGAGCAAAATCTAGGAAAGTCAAGTTACCGGGGTTTGTTCCCTTTTCAGACCTCTAAGCAATGTTTTATTTATAGTTTAAAAACTGTTCCCTTCTAAACGCCACTACTAATGCCATAGCAGGTACAATGTGCTTGTTTTTTGGCGTACTGTGTGGCATAGCGTGGCTCAGTGTGAAATAGTGTGGAGTAGCAGTTGTAGTTGAGTACTGAGATGGTGCGTTTTGGAACATGCAGTTAGTAGCTTAAAGCAGAACAAAATCCACCAATGGTTGTATTATCTCTGGGGCATGGTGAATTGGGATGCCCCACTGTTTTCAGCCCCCAATGGGGCATGCATGGGCTCTCTTCCAATGAGAGCTGCCTGCTCTGCCTATGACATTCAGCAGGCAGCTCTCATTGTTTACAATGTGTAGCATATGCTGCCACATACCCCGATTCATGAGCGTGCTTTCAGATAGGCTGGTGAGGGTGCGCACGCTGCAGCATCCCCGGCTGTGTGCTCGCCCCCATTGATTTGAATGAGAGCTGTCTGCCAAATAACGTAGGCAGAGTAGACTGCAAAAACCACACATGTGCCGCTAGAGCGTAGGATGTCCCAAGGGCATGGAACAAATGCTGGAAGTCAAATCCCCAGGCTTTGCTCCTCTTTAAGCCTTCATGTCTTGCTTTTAAACCCTATATTTCACATATTGTTTTTTTCTCAAAAGTATCCTTTAAATTGCAATTAATGCAAGTTTTAAAAAAGAAACCTACCAGGTCCTACAGTGAGGGGGGTTAGGGGGCAACAGCCTGCTACAGCTGGAGAGTGCCTAGGCACGTAGGCATTAGGCAGGCCAAAGGTCATACATGGGTGCAAGGGTTGTGGTACCGATGGAGCTGGCAGAGACGAGGTCAGGGAATCTGAAGTCAAAGCTACAAGGTCACAAGCTAGGTTGAGACAAGGCAAGATCAAAGGTCAGTCCAGGTCATACACAATGAAGTTCAGCATACAATCACACCCACAGCAATGGCTATCGTGCTGGGAGAGGGCAGGTTTTATGTGGCCATCGGCCAATCAGAACTGGAGGCCAGAGTCAGCCTGCTAATATAAACCCCTGGGAATTCCTGGGGCAATGCTGGCCTGCAATGACAATTAGAGCACAGTCACAGTGTGTTATATGGAGGCTATACATCTAAAAGTTATGCTGGGGATGAGCAGAGATACCAGGAATCAAAGAGACGTCCAGAACACACAGGACAGGTGATTAACCAGGATGAGGCAAATCTGAAAGCCTGACATCGTGCCTGAACAATCTCTTTAAACCCCCCCCCCCCCACCCTATTATAAATTAGATATTCTTTAGGCACATACTATGTATCTTGCTAATGAATATCAGCTCATCTCAGCAGAAGGATAAGTTAAACATCAAGCTTCCTCGACTTGATCGTGTGAAACATCCAATTTTCGAGTGCAAGGAATAAGTCGATAAAGGCAAAGTGTGAAATTCTAAACAATGCGCTTTTCCGCTTCTACTTGCCGGGCAAGGTTATTATGAACATGTCCTATAAACTGATTTATGTTTATCTATTGTGCAGCTTCAATTTTCTGCATGTTTAGCAGACAAACCTGTGGTTTCTACTTTGCAATGCAGATCTGATCGTCTTACAAGCAGATACGGGGGACTGGTGGGCCTTGTTCAATTTTAATTTAAAAAAATAAAAAACTGCTGAAACGAGCTACTTTAAATTAAGTTATATATTTGTGCTGTATTTTTTCATAACCTAAACACATCAGGTAGTGAGCAGGAAGAGAGGATGGAGATATAATAAAAAATGTTATTGCTACAGCCAGTTATTCAAGAGAAGTTGTGCTCAGTAAAACACAGTGCTGGCCATCTACGGATATGGAGTCTCTGATTTCTCATTTTTTTTACCCCCCAATCCACTAGCACTCTCTGACCTTATTTTAAATTCATAAAACAATATTGATAAATGTAAATGCTTTGTTAAATAATGGTAAAACATATTTTCAAACCCCTTTACATATAAAAACTATTCATTTAAGTATCCCAAAATAAGCATGTGCAGACAATCAATGACATCTCAAAAACAATAATCTAGTTACCATATAGGATTTGCGGAATTTATCACAACACCAATAAGGCAAAAAAATCCCCAATAATGGTATACTGTAACTCTGTAACATTACAATACCAAACATAATATAAAGTGCTGTTGTACATTACTGAAAATAAATTCCATCCTAACCTGATTTGGTCATGATGTTTTAAAGCAGACCAAAACCCATGTAACCCAGCCCTTTGGAGTGTGAAGGAATCCAGGGCTGGATTACAGGCATCATGCCTCTGGGGCATTTAATAAATTCATTGTTTAACTATAACATATACTCATACCAGCTTGTCAAAACAATGCTATTTACTGCTTTTTATAAAGAAATGCAATTATATTATGCAGAATTGAGTTCAGCCTTTTGGCCCAGCCCTCCACAATATTTTTAGTTTCTCATGTGGCCCCATGGAAAAAATAATTGCCCACCCCTGTTCTATACCTTAGTTTTAGAGTTTGTAGAAGGTCATAGCAGTGCTAGTAGATTGGGGTTAATTTTTGCAGTTAAATTACTACTAATTATCCTTGCAGTTGTATAGTATTTGTTAGATTGTGTTGCATAGAGAGTTAGTGGCTTTTGGTTTGGTTAGTAGTAACTGTTACAATAGGGTTGATTCGGAGAGACATAAAAAGACTTTCGTTTTTGTGTCGATCAATTTTTTTTTTTATTTTCCCGCTCGCATATGAGTGTACAAGTGATTCTAAGTATGCATTGCAAGCCTTCAGTAAAGTCTTCGTCCGTTCGTATGCCAACAATCAATGTCATTTTCCAGCTTTCGTTTTCCATTTATGTTACTCATGTTACAGCGTAGGCTTTTGTTTTTGCCCTTTTCCATCGTCTCCTCCCACGAATCATTTACGTTTCCCGTTTCAGATTTCCTTTTTCTATAAATAATCGTCCAGACGAAAATCCTTACGACCTTACGCCTGCGCACTACAAACTTAACTCATTAATGTGCTCGCCTACATATTTGGTTCACTCACTTCTGCTTCAATGCTTAGCTAAATCACTTCGCGCTCAGTATATTCTTCCATTTCCAGCCCCTAAAACTTACGTAAATCACTTCACGGTCTCATTCTTCTTCCATTTCCCGCACCTAAAACTTACCTAAATCACTTTGCGGTCTCATTCTTCTTCCATTGGCGCACCTAAGACTTACCCAAATCACTTCGCGGTCAGTATATTCTTCCATTTCCCGCCCCTAAAACTTACCTAAATCACTTCGCGGTCTCATTCTTCTTCCATTTCCCGCACCTAAGACTTATCTAAATCACCTCACGGTCTCATTCTTCTTTCATTGGCGCACCTAAAACTTACCCAAATCACTTAGCGCTCCGTATATTCTTCCATTTCCCGCCCCTAAGACTTACCTAAATCACCTCGCCGTCTCATTCTTCTTCCATTGGCGCACCTAAAACTTACCCAAATCACCTCGCGGTTTATATATCTTCATATATAAATTTTGGTTTTTGCATTCGTTTTGTGGTAACCAACCCTTAATGAATGTATTTAGAAAAGGAAATGACACAGAAGCAAGTTTTTTTTTTAATCTTCACAGGCATTTTTATATTGCCTTTTTTGTAAAAAAAAATTTTTTTTAAATTGAACAACTTTCAATAGAATTTTTTTTTTAATGTTAAAATGTTAATATCAAATTTTAAAATTTTTGTTAAAAATAAATAACATTTTTTAAACTATATACACAGCAATGGCAAGCCCCAGAATATTATTCTTCATCTGTGGTCCCCAACGAGTCGCGCAGCTCCTGCATCTCGCCCACCAACTGAAGGACCCTGGCACTCAGTTGTGCCACTCTGGCACGTGTGCTCCCTGTATAAATTCTTGTTGGCAAATACATGTTTAACAGCTGTGGATGGAATGTTTATTAGGTTGCAAGCTAACTCATGAGGCCCATATGTCATTATGCTAAGGAATTAATCAAAGGAAGAGGCCATATGTCATTATGCTAAGGAATTAATCAAAGGAAGAGGCCATATGTCATTATGCTAATTGAATTGATTATGGATTTAGGTATCTTGGTGATCATGTCATTTCCCACATACTCCAAATAATTACATTACAACTTACTTCGTTGGTGGGCGAGCTCTGCTTCGGGGACCACCCTCCGCTCTGGGACCTGCCACTGCCGGGAAGTTGAGGCTGTAGAGACATGTAAAATAGGGTCACTTCTAATGTCTGAGTCAACAGTAAGCAAATGACAATTTGAATGTGTGTGTTACATCACCCACCTTCTCCATGTGCCTCCTGGGCCTGATCTGCTGCAGTCTCTTCCACAGATCCTTCATCCGCTACATAATCATCTAGAAAAAGAGATTAAGGGAATCAGATTTGCTTTTAATAGCATGTATGTGTGTGCGGTTACATTAAGAGTCACATACCAGAGGCTAATGGCTCCGTCGCTTGGGCCGACTCCCTGCCCACGCCGTGACACCCCTCCTCTGTAGAAAGGTCCAGGGGCTGGTCTGAGGCCGCTACAGAGGAGGGGTAGGAACGTGGCACTGGATATCCACCACCTTCACTTGCTGCTGCAGATTCATGCAGCACTGGCCGGCCTGTGCGCCTCCGGGTACGTCGGATTCGGTACTCCATTTCCAGCACTAGAAAAGAAAAGCATTTATAAATAAAGGCCTACCGTCTGTATTAGTTACATCTAGCATGCAATCGCTATGTACTTACTTGGAAAAGGGAGACCAAAACATCGCCGCACCCAGGGCATGTGGAGTCGCTTCAGGTCCGACCAATGCTGCATGATCTGCGTATGGGTGAAGGTGGTATCCGTCTCCTGCTGTCACAATTCAATCAGTTGAGTAAATGACATTCCCAAACACATTTCTAGCCTCAAACTATCTTTCTAGATGCACATGTGCGCACTAACTTCTGTTTGGCACGGAGTTTAAAGTGGACCAACACCCACCACTGATCGGCTCGGGAATCTATAAGATTCCCGGGCAGATCAGCTCCCTGCCTGCGGGGTGCCCCGCTGTGGGAAACCCCCCAGGACGCCCGCAAATCCTACCTGTTCCTCGTTCCAACGGCGCATGCGCGGGCCGCCGCCGCCTCTCGCGCATCCCTCTAGGAGGACGCGCACCCGCGCTGGCCGTTTGTGAATGGCTGGCGCGGGCACGCTTCCTGTAAGAGGGACACGCGAGAGGCGGCGGCGGGCGCTCTCACCTTGTCCGTCGACGGACCTTGCTTGTCCGTCGGTGGTGATTGGTGGAGCAAGTCGCGGGGTCAGGTGAGTTTTTGGGGCTTTCAGGGGGGGGGGGTTCACACAGCGGAGCACCCCCGATCGGGGTGCCCCGCGGAAGTGGACCAACACTCAGGATAGTGAAAATCCTGGGTGTTGGTCCACTTTAACTACGTTTAGAAAACAACTGTTTCTTCCTGCGCTTCCTTAAGGCCTAGGCATGCATTTAGATGGCAAATCAATGTCCTTACAATACACTTACGAGCATAATAAGCTCCTTTTGTTGGCGGGTGAAGATCGTGGGCGCCATCTTTCTTCTTGTCCGCAGCAGATAAGTAATGCCCCAGCAGTTTCCGGGTTCCGCACGGCCGGACGCACGTGTACGCGAACGCGTCATACCCATCATTTAGTACTTAAAAGGTATGGCATGGACACACAGCTCATTCTCTTTGACATTGTGTCAGCATGGCACCAAAAAAAAAACAGCGCTAAGGCCACACCAGCCAAGGAGGCCACCAGCAAAAGGGCCCAGCGGCATGAGGAGTCTTCTTCCTCACGTCCGACCACTCGGTCACATCAAGCTACTACCAAGGTGCGGGAAACGCGCAGCCAAAGTGGGCAACACAAGGCCACCAAGGCCGCAACAGCAAAACCAGGCCACATTTGCCACTGGCACAGGTGGCAACCACTGATACATATGCCACATCCACGCCTGGAAGTTCGGTGGCCACCCATGCAAGGACCCCCAGTCCGATTGCAAGTCCAGTCGTTTTCAAGCCATGTGTCGCCCAATTCATCACCACAGAGCCAGCCCAGAATGCCAACAAACATAGATGAGCCAGAAGAGGCGGGGCCAGTTGAATGGCAGGTTTGGCGAGGCCCAAACTCTCGCATTGGCAAGTGGCCTCACACTCCATTATGACGAGCTATATGGGTGACATTCAAAATCTACAAGCAAAATGAGAAAGACCCAAATCTTGGAGGAGCTCACCAGACAGGTCAATGCAGCGGGGGACGAGATGAAAGATGTGGAGCAGATACAGCGCAAACTATCTGACCTGAAGTATGCAGCATGGAAGAAACAGAATAAACGGCGCAATCACAGCTACATATTTGAGTTTTGCATTTTGCTGCTTGTTGTATTGACCACAATGCCCAAAATGTGTTAACCTCTATTTTTCAGCTAACAAATTGGCGGAGGCTTCCCCACTAAATTACAGTATACACGAGCTGAGAAGATGGTGCTGGCATTAATACACCCCGTCGCATTAGAGGGCCTCTCTGGAAGACGGGACATGGACATCCATACCATTCCTGCAGGTTAGTAATGTTTGTTTGAATGTGAACTATTGTAAACGTGTGAAATGAGGCTCACAGGCAGATATGAACACATGCCCCTAGGGAGGAATGGTCATTTAAAAGGTTTGCAGCCCATACACGACCTTGGACAGTATTTATGGTCACTATTAAACTCTTAATCTTACCAAAGCACTGCCTGTTATGTGAATATAGTCAATCATAGACAACACTTACTTCTTTGTCTTTATACCACTTGTGTTGTAGCTATGCTTTGGTCAGACAAACTTGATCTGGGGTCAGGGAAAGGTCTACATAGGAAGAATGCACAGCAGCATACTCTGAAGCCAAATGCTATTTGCAAGCTGACTGTGGGCCCCTAATGTGCCATTTTGGATGTGTTAAGCCTCATAACATGCAGTACATGCATGTTTGTATTATTTCAGGTGACCAATCTGTATGTACAGGGTGAGGCATACATATAAGAGATACTGACATTAATAGTGAAGGTCACCTTGGACCGTTGGGGGAGTTGGCATTCCTGCTTGGCCATGTGTTTTTTAAACCATATGTAGTAATCCAGCAGCTCATCAATGGATTTTTGTGTGTTTACGTGCCTTTTACTATTAAACCCAGCCCAGCATCCAGCCTCTGCAAGTGTGGAGGCCTCCTCCAGTTTGAGAACGCCGTCTACTTCCCTGCTGCCTAGAACCCAGGAACAGATATATAGGGTAAGTGGATGAAACTGCTGATGCATGTGAATGCACATGACTAATTTGCCTAACAAATATATTTAGGGTCCAAACTGAAACATTTTTTTCACATATCCCAACAGACCCACACACTAATGGATGAAATCCAGGAGATGGAGGAGGATGCCAGCTTGATGGGACCTTTTGAACTGACCCCCTTGGAACCTAATCTGCCACTGTCCCATCATGCTATTGCACCAAATCCTCTGCAGCAAAGTGAAGCTGGACGCATGCTGCCAGACCATCGTGGGCAGAGGCTGAGACTAAGCTTACAGTCCCCAGTGGTAGCTCTGCTGCAGAGGTTTTGCCGAGCACATCTGGGACTCTTGCTCGCCCTAGAGGTCCAGCATCTGCAGGCGCTCAAACCCGGGGAATTGGAAAACGTAGTCAACAACGTAGACCAGTTTCCCAGGGGAGGCGCGTGCTGATCCTGGAGTCAGCGTGGCGCCATGACAGCGGTTACTTTCGGCAGGTGACTCAAAGAACCACACAGCAGGTTACTGCACAATTAGAGACATTCAATAATACATTCACCAACATGCTGACTGAATTTAGGATGAGCAACAGCCAGATGTCTGATCAAATGGCCAACTTAAGCACACAGATGGCAGGACAAATGGCCACCTTAAATAATAACTTCAGTGCCATGCTCGAGGAATTTAGAACAAGCAATAGACAGATGCTGGAACAGTGGCAGATTATGAATGCCACACATGCCCAGGTGTTGGGACACCTCCAAGGCCCACCACCAGGGTTTTATGGCCAACATTCATATTAACACCTATTTGACCTGTATCTACTCCACATCTTTCCTCTACATCCCCACTCTATTTACCTGTCTGGTGAGCGCTACCAAGATTGGCTTTTTATGGCTTTGCTGGTTTTGATTTTGAATGTCGCCCATATGGCTTATTAGAGTGCTGACATACCCCACTAGCCAATGCCTGAGCTAAAGCCTCACTTAAGCGGCCGCTCAAGCTGCCATGCTGCAGGCTTAAGCCTAATGAAATTGTGGCTGGCTCATCCTGTTTATTGGCAATATTGGGGGACATTCTTGGCTGTGGAAACATTTGCCCATGGCAAAGATTGGACTGGACTGGCATTAGGACTGGGGGTTATTGTTTGGGTGGCCCACTAACTTACAGGCGTGGATGTGGCATAGGTATGGCTGCTTTCCACCTGTGCTTGTGGCAAATGCGGCCAAGCAGGAGAGGGTGTGTATGTGGCCCTATGTATTCCTGGCCAAATATTTGCCTGCAAATGGTTGCTCCCTATGTATGTTTATGTTATTGGGCGGTGAAACTTCGGCCTGGAGTGCATTACTTTACAACTCCTGGATGTGGCCAATTGCTAGGTGCCATGATTCTGCACTAATGTATATTTCTGTTTTACTATGTATGTACATGAAGTCTGCGAGTGCCCTTCAACTAAAAATTTTCATATTTCCATAAAATATATTGAATGTGACTTTAGCTGTTGTTGACTTAGTTGAAGCATTAATGTTTGTGTTATTTTGAGATTACTGAAGGTCTTTAAAACCTAAAAAAAATTTTTTTTTAAATAAAAGCCTTCACAAATGCAAATCAAAGTCATAATCACAAATTAACATCAGCAAACAAACAAAGTGAAAAAAAATTAGGCAAAATAGCCGGTGATTAAGTTGGCCAGATGCACTAGGTGTGCCAGGGTAGTGCTCAGCTGGCTCCTGGCTGGGTGGAGAGGGGGGCAGATCCACATACCGGGGGACACACTGCATGATGGCAAAGTTATGCAGGACACAACAGGTCAGGATTATGTCGATAACCTTGTTGGGGTCATACTGGAGTGCCCCCCCGGTATGGTCCAAACACAGAAAAAGGGTTTTTAGCAGGCTAAAGGCCCTCTCGACTACGGCCCGGGTCTTTTGGTGTGAGTGATTGTAGGCCTCCTGGGCCTCATTCTGTGGCCGAAGGACAGGCGTCATGAGCCAGGGAAGAAGCGGATAGCCGGAATCCCCTGAAAGAATAATAAAATACTTACATAAATTACACATTCCAAACAACAATATTTTTTAAAGCCGTTGTTCACCCTGAATAAGAGCCTACCTCATATGTTACCCACACCCTGTACATACAGATTTCTCACATAAAAAAACATCCTACCAGCATCTACTGCATGTTATGAGCCTTTAAACATACAAGATGGCGGCTCAGGGAATATGGCAGCCTGCAAACAGGAAGTGGCTGTGCTGCTCTGCATTCTGGGATTTCTGACCTTTTCCGGACCCCAGCTCTGCTCTGTCTGAGCAAAGCACAGCTATAACCCGCCCTCTGCACTTTATCCCGCTCTCCTCTCCTCAGTAAGTGTGATGCATCTGAGCAAAGATGGCGCCGACCCTATCCTAAAGTCATGAACAGAATTGCAGCCCAGTGGGGGAAAGAATAATAAGTAAGTTCCTAAAAACTAGAAAAATATTAGGTGGAAATGCTGGGGAATCAATTTTTAAGGGTTTGTGCTTTTATAAAGATCAAGGTTAAGGTCCGGTTTAACATGTCATCAAGGGGTAAAAACAGCCATAGGTTAAGACATGGGTCATCAACTATATTCATAGGCATACAGTGAAAAGGGAATTACGTAATTTGAGGAAACTTACGAAGGAGCCATCCACCTGATAATTCTCCAGACTCAAACCGACGGAATAATCCTGAGCTCCGCAAGATGTATGCGTCATGGGATGAGCCTGGATACCCGGCGAGCACATTAAGGAACCGCATGTCCGGGGCCACCACTGCTTGCACATTGAGTGAGTGGCCCATTTTGCGGTTCCTGGAAGGAAAAAGAAAAAAAAAAAAAATTTAGCAATCCAAGGTAAACTACTCAAACACTAACTCCTAACACCCTCCCAAATACATGTTTGACAATCCAAATAACACTAAGTACATAAGTAGTTTTAAAATCAAAAAGTATATGTATGTGGGAGAAAATAAAGATTAACATTCTAATGACTAATTAAGGTCCGCATTAAAAACATTGCTGAAGGTATATACGGTTAAATGGGTAACAGGGACAATTTACAAGGAGGGATTAAGGTATACATGGTTAAATGGGTCACAGGGACAATTTACAAGGAGGGATTAAGGTATACACGGTTAAATGGGTCACAGGGACAATTTACAAGGAGGGATTAAGGTATACACGCTTAAATGGGTCACAGGGACAATTTACAAGGAGGGATTAAGGTATACATGCTTAAATGGGTCACAGGGCCAATTTACAAGGAGGGATTAAGGTATACAGTTTGTCTAAACTATATAACAAAATGACATAAATGAACTTACCTATAGATGTACTCGTCGACTGCGGGAGGGACCAATGCAACGTGGGTGCAATCGATCGCACCCATGTCGGCGATATTAAAAAAAACCCAACTTAGCGCGTTCCAGGCTACCATGTCGTCCGGAAATGAAATATATTTTAGACTAATGGTAGCCATGCCATCAAAAACTTGGATAGGGCGAGGCTCAGCGTAGGCTGGGACATCCCCACGGAGCCGTTCGTCAAAAATTGCAGGCAGCCAAGCATCTTGGTCATACCTGAAATTGCTTGCCCCTTCCTTGTGGTGCGGGCAAACCATGGTTGCAGCTCACTATACAACTTATGGAGAGAAGCACGGTTAAGTCGGGTCAGCTCGAACGACTCAACATCATGCATGCGATCGCTGGTGCAATCTGGCCTTGGCCCTGCTGACACATGTAATGCTCTGGAGCTGAAGGCGCTCATATTCCTCCACAAAGCCGCAAAACATGGTCAAAAGCAAGCAAGCCGAGTGCAAAATGGTTCCGTAAGTGGATCGCAAATGAAACAATCAGCTCTCTGCATGAGACGCAAGCCCATCCCAATAACGTAAGTTATCTGAACGAACGCAAAATATAAGATTTGGATGCGAAAATGATCAAAAGTAACGCAAATGATCAGATTTCGATGCGTCCATCGAAAGAGCATATACGCATTAGCGGGAGCGAACAGATGCATGGAAAAAGGAATGTAAAAAGCAAAAAAAATGGCCAAACAGACCCAAAAACATACACAGATACATGCGAAAGTCCAGACGAATCTGTCTCTGAATCGCTCGGCTGCATAGCTCGAGGCATCACCAGTAGGAAGAGGGAGGTTGTGATGCCGCTGTATAGAGCCCTGGTAAGGCCACAGCTAGAATACTGTGTGCAGTTCTGGAGACCTTACCTGCAAAAAGACATTATTCAAATAGAACGTGTCCAAAGGCGGGCAACTAAAATGGTGGAAGGACTTAAACTTAAAACTTATCAGGAGAGACTTAAAGAACTTAATTTGTACAGTCTGGAGGAAAGAAGGGAGAGGGTGGACATTATTGAGACCTTTAAATATGTGAAAGGATTGAATAAGGTTCAGGAGGGAAGTGTTTTTAAGAAGAAGCTTAATGATAGAACAAGGGGGCACAACCTGAAGCTAGTCGGGGGGGGGGGAGTTTAGGAGCGAGGTTAGAAAATATTATTTTATAGAAAGAGTAGTAGATGCTTGGAACAAACTTCCAGCAGAGGTAGTTGAAAAATCAAGTCACTGAATTTAAACATGCCTGGGATAAGCACACATCTATCCTAAGATAAAGAGTACATACAGTATACACATAAGGGCAGACTAGATGGACCGTATGGTCTCCTTCTGCCGTCAACCTTCTATGTTTCTATGAATCGAGGCAAATGTGCCAATGCAACTACTTGTTGTGCAATATGGTCGGATATGCAGCTGAGGAAACAGCAGGCACAGTGAAACAAACTACAAGGAATCATAGGATAGTGCCCAGATGCTCTGGTTCTGGCAGATGCTAGGTCCCTGCTTCTGAAATAAAAGCTCTGGTAAAGAAGCACAGGGGTCCCAGGATACTTTATAACGTGCAAGTGGACCCTTTTCTTTTCATGGGATTGCCATCCTATGTCATGTGTCCAAATGCTTCCCTTTGTAAATTATGTGTTATGAAGAAAGAGAGAAGGCATAACCTAGGCATTAATATAATCAAATGCCGCTAGCACCACACCATGTACCACTGGTCTACAAATGCTAGAAATGTGTAACTTTTGGAAAAAGGAAGTCATCTAAGCTTTACTGAATTTGTTGCTCCTGTTTCCTTTTGCTTCACCTAGTCGGTATTCCTACAGCTCGTCCCGCTCCCAATCCCATGGGGCAATCTATTATTTCCACAAATATGTACAATTCTCCTTATGGTCACCAATGCTCTCCTACTCTTACCAGTGGAATGTCCCTTGGTAACTGAAAGGTAGCCTTTCCTCCTCCTGGGACCAGGACTCCCCTCAATGTGGGGCCTTGAAACAGATGCCTGGTAGGTAGATTTTGGCACAGGGAAGCCTTCTCCTTCTAATTTTTATTAAGTACCCATATCTGGGTCTGCCCTGTATTTTCTGAAAGGGGACTTCTGCAAATGGTACCTTGGAATGGCTGCCTGGGCAGGTAGCTTCTGGTTCAGAAATTCCCCCCCTCCCACATCGTATCATTAACCATATCTTATGTACCTCAATAAATCCTACTACACACTTTCAGGACCAGGGCAGATAGGTGTGCAGCCAAAGGCAGCCTCGCTAGGAGTGGTGCAAGGGCGGATATGATTTTCAACTAACAATTGTTTAATTTTTCTCCTGGAGAAGCAATTAAACAGATGAGAAAATTGTGGTTTCATATAGTTCATAGAAGAAAAGAGAGGGTAGGCAGGGTTTGATTCCACTCTGACATAGAATAAATATGATAGTTTGCCTAACCCTGTTTTTGGACATAACTGGGCTGAAAGATATCCTCGTAGTAGTTGTGCCAATCCAACTGTCAATTTATATACCGGAGAGCTTTACCTATCTTCATAATTGTTAGTTCAATGCACAAATTGGCCTTCATTACTATGTGAAGACAACAGTAGAACTGTATGTCCGCACTTTCTCTGAAAAACTGATTATTCCCAAAACTCTAAAGCAGATCTGTGCTACATGCATGTGAGTAGTCTTAAATTATGTACCACAGACAAATAGCCACAGTCACTTAGTTGATGGTTTTCTGACCCATTTATGTCACCTGAACTCTTTTCTGACAGAGGCCCAGAAAACTCCTGCATCCTGTATCATATTCTTCAGGGACTGAAAGTAAGTTGAGGCAACAGTCAAGCAGAATGTGAATCCATAGCTTTGACCTCGTTTACAAAACAGCATTGGGACACACAAATCATTTACATCGAGTTTCTCTAAATTCAGAACTGGCATTTGTTTTTTGGGGTTATTTTTTCTACTCTTTGCTAACGAAGTGGATAGATTTTTCTACATGATGTATTATGCCCTCATTTAAGATATAATTATTATGCGTATTTTGCCAACTACTGAAAATAATACCTGTTGCACATGTACATTTTTGGACAACCAATTCAAGCACTAGCTTTTGGGTAATGGGACTATCCCACACACATATAGTGGAAACATTTACGTGTCTATGTTAAGAATCAAATTCGGCAAAGGAGATCTAAAACACCCTGCTTAAAGACCATTCAAGATGGGCTTGTTTAGTGTTGAGGCAAGCTTGGTGACTGCCAAAGGGAACCATAAGATAGTCCAAAGGTAAAGAAGGCCAAAGCACATTGGGCTAGCATAATGTAGAGACAGTCTTTGTGATTGACACAGGAAACCATACGGTAGTTAAAAAGGTAAAGAAGGACTGTTGGGCTTGCCTAGTATAGAGACAGTCTTAGTAATTTCCAGGTGAAGCCTAATGGTAATCAAAAAGTAAAGAAGAATCAAGCATGCTGGGCATGCCTAGTGTAGAGACAGTATTGGTGACAGTCAAAAAAAATTATACGATAACCTTGAAAGGTGATGGAGAGCCAAGCAAGATGGGTTTGCCTAGTATAGAGAAAGTCTTGGTGGTTGGCAAGGGAAACCATTCAGCTGAAATGTAAAAAAAAAAAACAGGTGCCATGGCCAGGGGCTGTAGGGCCAGAGAGACTCAATAAGACAAGCCAGAGTACCAGACAAACAAAAAAGCTAGTGCTTGTATCTACTTCAGTTATTTACACCTCCCTCCAAATACTGCACCTAAACATTTGAACCAAGTTGACAAGATAATAGTTGACAAGTGTAAATAACAAAAAAAATCTAGGGACAGAAGTGGCTAGGTCACAGAGACAGTCACAGTAAAGGTGGGGGGTAGGGAAAACAGGGACAGGTGTGATTCACAAACCATCTGTACAATCTGGGTGATATGTGTGGGCTGTCAGTTACCTCAAACAATGTTAAAAAACACAAAACCAACATTAAAAGGGTAAAAAATAAATAAAAAGGCTCATAAATTGTTTTCATAACCTTTTAGAGCAGTTTTTGTACTTATAGAGGTAATCAGGCTTGGATAAATTTAGGACAGCAGGTTGGGGTACAGAGCAATCTGCAGTCATTATGAAGACCACTGACAGAATATAACACTACATGCAAGGAAAGGATAGCCAGAGAAATAACACCCCAGTGTATTGGGTGAAATATACTATACTATGACATGTATTTAGTAACATGTATTTTAGTGTAGTCAGCAAAACAGCACAAAATACTTGCTTATTAGTATATGAAGATTTTAATAAAGAAAAAGTAGATGACTCTCAGCAGGAATGTGGCCAGCTTCTTCTTTATACTTGAACATTCCACAAGTTCACAAGTACATAGCTGACCAGAAAAACAACCTTTTGTTTATCAGTTTAGTTGACTTAGCTAAACAACGCTTGCCAGGTGAAAGTTAAACTCCAGAGAAACAAGAAAACCTTGTGCTATAATTTACTTGGGGCACAGTTCATCCTACCAATAGTTGTACTTTTTTGGCTAGATCAGTACCCGGACCTGATGTTCCTCCAACAGTTCACAATCTCCCACTAAGAGTTTATAGGTGTGCTCGGACTGCTAGGGGGCCTCTAGTATTAATGGTACCACTGGAGAACAGCTAAGCTGAATACTTCCCTGTAAAGGCCTAGGAGCCATGGGCAGCTGCACTAAACTAATGGGATCAGTTGCAGTGGTAGAAAGTAGTTAAATTCATGCAGCAGGAAAAAAAAAATAAAAAGGGTACTTACCTTTTGTCCTGCACCACTTGTCACTGCAGGTCCGGCGCTCCAGACCTCCCCTTATTCGTGATTCGCCATCAATCACCAGGATGTGGCCATGCCCTCATTCATTGCAATGAAGGTAGTGGTTGAGGCTCTACACACCCTCTCTCCATTGTAGTAAATAGAGGGGGTGTGACCACCCCCTGTGACTGATGGTGGGAGAATAACAGAACCCAACGCGGCAAGCCCTGCAATCTGAAACCCCCAAGATCGTCCTGTAAAACTCACCTCTTCTTGGCTATGGTGCATGTGCAGACTTTCGGTCAATCAGAACTGCTTGTCGTGCATACATAATTCAACAAAGGGCTCTGCCTTTTTGCAATCCGCACCCTCAGCAGCACGCTTATCTGAATGACTGGAGACGGGACTGCGCACTCAGCCCAAGGATTTGAGTCCCAATTGCATAAGGATAAATTGGACGAGAGCCCATGCATGTGCCATAGGACTGAGAAGAGGGGAGTTTTACAGAGTGATCTAGGGGGGTTTAACACAGCGGGACTTCCTAAATCAGAATGCTTGGAGGGGGCGAGCAACAAAATTCTGGGTTTTGTTCCACTAAGTTCTAAGGCAGGGTTCATTTAACAAAACTAACAAGAAAGCTAGCATATGGCCAATAGAGCCAGAGGTTGTAAAGGATGCCCCTCCCCAGCCACCCTGAATGCAGCTGGACCCACACCCATTAGCAGGGAAATGACTGTGGGTCTGCTTTAAAAATTAAAGTTAAAATTAAACTTTAAAGAGAAAATAGTAGAAGATACTTTCTTAACGTTTGAAATTGGAAACTTTTGTGGTTTTCATAATCAAACGTAAACAGGAAATTAAAACAAGAAGAAAAAAAAAAACAAGAGAAAACTGTTAAGAGGCCCCAAAGAGGCACACAATATAAATGGGAATTATTTGGCCATCTGTATTGCTGTCACGTAGCCCCCATATAAGGTCAGAAGGAAAGTCTTGTATTTTCTTGTCTATTCTTTATACAATGGGATAATGTCAAGAAGCAGCTTCTCCCATGAGTATTATCTAACAGAGGATCGTCATCTGATACAACCTGATCTTTTTTGGTTATTTATTTAACAGAGGTTGTTTATATGTCTCATGTGAGCGCTCAGCGAGGCGGACCACCTGCTTGAAAAGTGCCATTTTCCTGCACCGACAGTTCTGTTTTCTAGACTGTCCTTGCCCAACATCCAGCCGCAGTGAATACCATTTAAAGGAAATGACACATTTTTTGCTGTTGTTAGAACTATAACATTATTTGAGGTGTGTTTTTTTACATTTTCTTGCTTGATGCTGCAATTTAGGTGTAACCTTTATAAATGTGTGCCTCCCCCCCCCCCCCCCCGCCAAAAAAAAAAGATACTCAACCAATACCCCCTCAGCCTTGATTCTATCTTACAAAATGTTGCAAGTCTTTTGTAGCCCCCTGTGCTCCCCCATCAGGTCTCCGATATGACTCTGCCCCCAGTGACAGGTGGCATATAGGAGAGATGGGTGATTGGCCACCCTAAGAATTTTTTTTTGTCAAGTGGTTGCTCTGGAGCTTGCAGAAGATCTGCAATGTTTTAGACATGTGAAATGTTAGTTGAGAATAGGGATTTTAGTTCTGGATTTCACCAATGGCTTTTAAATTCCAACATCCATTTTCTGGATGTTTTTTTTTTCAGAGCACTTGGTCCTTAGTCCTCTGTAGAGGGCCCTTGGCTTTTAATCCTCTGTATTGGTCTGAAGGAATTCTGTTGTGCATGTTGGGCTTAGGCCTGCTAGATATGTATAGCAGTGTTTTATGCAGGTTTTGTGCTTCAACGGTTTGTGTCCTGTCACCTGTCTGCCCTCTGTTTCCTTTTTCCCAAATCTGTGACCACCAGGGGACTTTCTGTGGCCTGTGGACTCCCCACTGTCTGTAGAAGCTGGCTGGTCATGGGTCCACCAGGCTTTTCTTGTTCTCAGGTGGCAAAGATAGTTGTCCATTTGTATCTACTTTCCGGTTCTCAGGCTGTGACTCTGCTGTTTTTTCCCAGTGCCTGGTGTGTGACGTTGCTTACCTATGCCCAGTCTGAAGCCATTCTGTGATTCTGCGCATCTATTTCCAATGTGTGACTCTGCTCGCCTGTTCTAAGTCTGTGATACTGACCACTCATTCCTGATTCACACAGCTTCTCCTATTCCATTTCTATGTTCCTGTCTGATATGCTCTTTGTCCACAAGGAAGAATTAAACCCATGGCTAAAGACTTTCTCTGTTTCTGATGTACCAATCCTTTAAGGAAAAGTTTACTTGCCTACACTACGAGATTCCCAAATCTCCCTGTGCGACCAGAAATCTTGTATACCAGGTAACAACAGTAAAGCAAAATGTACACATTTTGCAAGCACACTGGCCATGATTACGCAACGGGTAAAAAAAGTGCACTTAGTAAAAAGGTCACTCTTAAAAAAAAATATAAGCACACATTTGGTAGTACTATTCAGTATTGTGGGATGCCGCCACTGCCTGTATTGTAAGATGCCGCCACTGCCTGTATTGTGGGATGCTGTCACTGCCTGTATTGTGCGATACCACTCACTGCCGGTAATATGGGGTGATTGGGGGAATTCTGCACACTGGCTGTCATGGGGTAATTGCCCCATTACAGCACACAATTTGGTTCAGAATATTTTCCTTCACCAAATCCTCTTATGCGCAGGTGTGTCTTTTAGGACGAACAATATAGTAGTTACGTCAATGCCCATCACTAAATGAAAGCAAAAAAACATGGGGACAAGGTGTACCACAGAGTATCCCAGAAAGTTATCATCCCAAAAAGCTATTTTATGGGTTTACATTTATGCCCCACCCCCAATAGGCTGCACAAAATGCAGAAAAGTGGGGGGCAGGAATGATCCTGGATCCTTTCCTAGAGCAGGGGCAGCCCGTTACAAGCACTGGAAGATAGGCAGTTTGCAAAATTAAAAGGTGATTTCCAATATCTGTCGTAGTGCAATAAATATTGGAACTCCTTTCAACATCAAACCATTTCCCAGAATCTCTGACCATATGCCACAGCTGGCTTCACTTCCACTCCTGAGTGTAGCTTAGCTGGGAAGGGTTTGTCCTTTCCAGCTGTGCGACCACTGTGGCTTGCTGTTTTGGGTGCACTAAGTAAAAGGATCATTCATGCGTGAAGAGGAATGGAAAGGAGGGCATGTTTGAAGCCCTGCTATGGCTTCTACACAAATCTGCAGGAAATGATAGCAAAGCACATGGGGCAGGCATTAGGTGAGCTTGCTGTCTTACTATTGTCTTTGCCTGGACTGTCCCTTTAAGTGACTGGCATTACCCTACCCACTGGTTGGCTTTTTGATGTTAAAATCTGAGAGGAGTAGGACAGATACAATTATACACTATTCATTTTGTAAAGGTTCACCTCAATGCTCTCTATAAAAAAAAAGCAGCAGGACAACATTGTAGGTAAGTAACAAGTGTAGCGAAGGCAAATACAGTTCAATAGGTGTTGCTAAAGTGGTAGTTTCTGGTCAGACGGGGGTGGGTTGTCTACCTTGAAGTCTGAACTTTTTTCAGCATTCTATCACTGGCATTATTATAGTCCTTACTATGAATCATTTTTCAAGCTATGATAATTAATAGCCCTAGAGTTCAGGCACACCACATCCAGTGATGTAGTCTGCTGAAACACAGCCTGTAGTAATTTTTGTCTGGTTCAGCAAACTATTTTAGGTTGGGATATCTTTCTTATTCCATTTGTGCAACATCTGGGCATATGGCGAACACACAGAGTTTTGCTTAGTTGATACATAGTAACATAGTATGTAAGGCTGAATAAAGACTTTAGTCCATCCAGTTCAGCCTGTTTATCTACTTCCAGTGTCTAGTAGCCATAGCTGGAAATGTTATTACATGCCAGGAAGACATCAAGGCCACTTTTGAACGTTTTTACTGTATCCATCATTACTATCTCCCCTGGCAGCAAGTTTCATAGTCTCACTGCTCTTACAGAGAAGAATCCCCTCTTCTGTCGGTGGAAAAAGCACCTTTCCTCCAACCTTAGTGGATGCCCTCAGGTTATAGTTACACTCTGGGGTATAAATAGATTGTGGGACAGATCTTTGTATTGACCCAGAATATATTAATACATAGTTATTAGACCAGTTCTGATATGTCCTTTTTAAGCACAGGTGCCCAGAACTGTACACAGTACCACATATGGGGTCTGACCAGTGACTTCTACAAGTGTAAAATGATGCTCTGGTATGCCCTCCTGATGCACCCCATGATCCTATTTGCTTTGGCAGCAGCTGCCTGGCATTGATTACTACAGTTGAGCTTATTGTTAACTAAAACCCCTAGGTCCTTTTCCACTGTTGTTTTACCAAGTGATATCCAATGACTGCCCCTGATCCAATCTTGAACTTACCTCCTCATAAAAGCTGATTAGGTTTGTTTGGCAGGAGCGATTCCTCATAAATCCATGCTGATATGGAGTAATAAGGTAATTATGCTCCAGGATAGTATCCCTAAGAAACCTTCAAACAGCTTGCCCACCACAGATGTTAAGCTTACTGGTCTGTAGATCCCTTTTTGAATATTGGCACCACATTTGCCAAGCGTCAATCCCTCGGAACAGCCCCTGTAGTTATTGATTCCACAAATATTAGAAATAACGGCTTGTCTATTACTGTATATAACTCCCTTAAAACATGAGGATGTATGTCATCTGGTCCCGGTGATTTATCGATTTTTATCTGCTTGAGACTTTGCTGGACTTCTTCCTTGGTTAGACCAATGACATTTAATGGAGGGTTTCGGTTACTCCCCTGTATTTCACTCGGCATGTCACATTCTTTTGTGAATATAGAAGCAATGAAGTTGTTTAGTAAATTTGCTTTCTCCTCATTTCCCTCTATAGGTGTCCCCTCCTTGCTTTTCAGGGGGCCCACACCCTCAGGTTTGTACCTTTTACAGTTTATGTAGCTAAAGAATAATTTGGGGTTAGTTTTACTCTCTTTCGCGACCAGTCTTTCTGTCTCCAGCTTAGCTGCCGTTATCTGTTGTTTACATTGTTATTTTCTTCTTTATAGTATAGTATAGTATAGCTTCCGCTGTCCCTTCCTGCTTTAAACGTTTAAATGCCTTTTTTTTGTTGTTTATTGCCCCCTTAACCTTTTTGTTTAGCCACATCGGTTTACACGTGTGTCTAACAGTTTTATTCCTGTAAGGTATATATCTGTCACAATGAAAATTAAAGGATTCCTTTGAAAGTATCCCATTTAGTGTCCATGCTTTTGTTTTTAAGGACATTTTCCCAGTTAATGCAGTTTAGGGCATCTCTCAGTTGGTCACTTTGCCTTTTTGAAGTACCACGTTTTTGTGGCTCCTTGATAAGGCACCCTAGTAACTGCTAATTGGAAATTAATGATATTATGATCACTGCTTCCAAGGTGTTCCCCAACCTGTACCTTTATTACTTTGGTACACTGGTTAGTATTAGGTCCAATATGGCTCTCCCCCTTGGTGGAGCTTGTACTTGTTGGGAAAGGTAGCCATCTTTTGTTCTAGATAAAAAACTATTACTTTTATGAGAACCACATGTTTCAGCGTCCCAGTCTATATCTGGGTAATTAAAGTCCCCCATAATAACTACCTCATTTAGTTTAGCGGCTATATCTATTTGCCTTAGCATCATATTTTCTGTGGATTCGGATATATCTGGAGGTTTGTAACAAACCCCCATCAGTATTTTATTTTTGTTTCTCCCTCCATCTATTTCTACCCACTCTACAGACTCCACATGGTCATTCCCCTCACATATATCCTCCCGCAGAGCGGGTTGTAGAGAGGATTTTACAATTAAGCAGACTCCACCCCCTCTGTCCCTCCTAAACACACAGTAGCCCTGTAGATTTACTGCCCAGTCATAGCTTTCATCCAGCCAGGTCTCTGTTACCCCCACTATGTCATATTGTTCTTCTGTTATTATCGGTTCTAGTACATCCATTTTATTAGACAATCTTCTGGCATTTGTAAGCATGCATTTCAAATGCTTATGATAATTTTGATCATTTTGTATATTGCCCTTATTCCTCCTAGATATGCTAACCCCTCCCCCCTCTCCACTCCCAGTTTCATGTATACACCCACTGTCACTTTCTTTCCTACCTTCCCCTTTGTAACTGCTTTAACCCCCCCCCCCCCAGTTCTTAGTTTAAACACTCCTCCAACCTTTTAGCCATCCTCTCCCCCAGAACAGATGCACCCTCACCATTGAGGTGAAACCCATCCCTGGCGAAAAACCTGTAGCCCACTGTGAAGTCGGCCCAGTTCTCTAAGAACCCAAACCCCTAACAGGCTATACAGTAAAGACAATGGCTGCTATATGACTCCAGGAAACCAGGGCTTGCTCTACCTGTAACAAATGCCCTTCTTGGTTAGAATTTAGAATTTGAAAGTTACCCTGACTAATTCAGAATAATGTAAACAGTGCAACAGTGTCAACAGGTCAAAGCCAATAGAAGACTCTGTGGGAAGAGGTTCCTGGTGGGAGGTGTTTAGTAGTTTGTGGTTATGGGCAGGGTTTAATATTTTGTGTTAGTGGGCTGGGTTTTTAGCAGACCTATCCTCCTGGGGCATCCTGCAAAACCTCAGTGGTTAAATGTTTGCAGCAGTTTCTGGTCCTGCCAGATGGAGCTCAGCTTGGAAACTGCATATGGTGCTTGTAAACTGCATGTGGTGTTGGTCGGCAGAGCTTAATAGCTAATTTTGGTGACCAGGACTTAATAGCTTGCATTTGAGGGCAGGGTTTAATGGCCTGGGTTGGTGGGCAAGGATTAATAGATTACATTGGTGGAAAGATCCTAACAGCTTGCATTGTAGAGGATGGTCCTAATAGCTTGCGTTGGTGGTCAGGGTATAATAACTTGCGTTGGTGGTCAGGGTTTAATAGCTTGGGTCAGTGAGCAAGGTATTATAACTTGGTTGGAAGGTCCTAATAGCTTGCATTAGTGGACAGGGTATAATAACTTGTGTTGGTAGTTAGGGTTTAATACCGTGTGTTGGGGGCGGGGCCTAATAGCTTACACCGAGAGCAGGGCGTAATAGCTCACATTGGTGGAAAGGGCCTAATAGATAACACCTAGGAGAAGTGCCAGATAGCTCACATTGGGAGCAGGGCCTAATAGCTCACATTGGGAGCAGGGCCAAATAGCTCACATTGGGAGCAGGGCCTAATAGCTCACATTGGGGGCAGGGCCTGATAGCTCACATTGGGGGCAGGGCCTGATAGCTCACATTGGGGGCAGGGCCTATTAGCTCACATTGATGGACAGGATATAATAGCTTGGGTTGGAGGACAGGGTTTAAAAAGGACCAATCACCCCCTGCGGCTGCCCTGGAATCTAAAAGATCGTATACCGAATGCCTTGCTGTGTGAAACCTCCCGAGGCGCCAGTAATCTTACTTTACCCCGGTGTCTCCCACATTCCCAGCTTCCCCATCCAGGCGGGTACGTTCAAATCAGCCAATTTATGCCGCGCATAAAGCACTGATTGGACGAGCGTCTGTGCATGCACCAGGAGAACGGAGGAAAGGTGAGTGAAAGTTGGCATTCTGGGGGGTTTCACACAGGGGTCATCCTACATTGGGATGTTCCCAGGGCAGTGACCAATCACCAGGATAAAGAGGAACATTGGAGTCTTTTAGACTCCAGGGTCTTCCATGTTCCACTCCTTGGGGAGCCCATCCTGATTCCCAGTTTCAATCACCTTCTCCCGGCTGGCAGTGCACTCTGCTCCCTTCAGAGCGGTGTGGCTTCTTAGCCGTCCAGGCGACTTAGCCCTCAATGGAACCAGCCAATCCCAATTCGGGATGCAGCCTCACAGAGGAACAACACACAGGAACAGGAAATTCCTGTGTGCTGCTTCTCTTGGATAAAAATACAACATTTGGGCTTTTAGCCCTTATCTTTCGTTTAGCTCTACTTTTTTAGGCTGCAATTGCTCCCACCATGATATTTTGAGGAGGGGGGAGACGTGGCTTAAACAGCTAGTTTAGAACAATGGTATTCTGTCAGAAATCAACAGCATACAATGGCAAAAATACTATAACAGGAATAACAAGCAGCATTGAGGGCAGAAAACATCCAAACAGTAATGTACCTGGGGTGTGGAGGAGCAATATAGTTTGAGTTGTTTTGGGGGGTTTTGGTCTGCTTTAAGAAGGATTAATGACCTGTGTTGGAGAGCAGAGATTAATAGCCTCTTGTTACTGGGCAGAATGGTCTTCTTTACCAATAGCCTTTCCGTTTCATACTGTAGTATGTAACTTGCAAAAGGCATGTAAGAAAGTCTCTGATTGCTTCATATGTAGTAGACATTGCCAATACTTTTTATCCTACTAAAACATATGTTGACTGTTACAAGCTCAGCTATCCCAGAGACAATAACATGAGTGTCGCTCATCTGTTTGGGGCTTCAGATGTTCCCCATCCCTAAAACCAAGCATACCACAGAACATCCCTCTTGTACGCACAGTATGATTTGTGGTCAGTGCCAGAATCCTTTAATTTGCTCATCTCGTCGTCTCACGCTCTGCGCTGTAAAATATAATGAGTTGGAGCTCTGCACTGTCATAGTCTGAATTCAAAATCCAGTTAGCACCAAATTAATCTATGCTACTGACTTTAAAATTAAGGAGTGTACCCGTTCCCCCCCTCCCTGCTCAAAGTCTTCTGACCCATCCCCTGGTTTTAATTAACCTCCTATTCATGTCTATCAGCCTATCCAAGGGCAGATGAATCGTCAACCAAGGAGACAATTCCATTTGCCATATTGCAGCTTCAATCTGCAAACATAAACTTTTTTTTATTCCTTCCTTTTATAGGGAAAGAAAAAAAAAGACTAAAATGCCTTGCTCTAGAAGGAACTTACCAGCACCATCCTACAAGTCATTTATTACATTAATTGGGACAATATACTTATCGCGCTACAAAAGTGTGAGCCTTGGTCATTCGGGATAGCCGACTTAATGAATGTCCCTTAAATAGACTTGCGTATTTCAAGAGTTATAGCGTTTAGCATCCATTTCAGAACCATTGATCTAGCTTCATTTTCACTTTATATTTATTTTTATTCTTCAACGTCTCAAGGGTTAATAAGAGGAGCAAACCCGCCCCCACGTGCATTAAACAATAAGAGAAAGGAAATGCAAATAGCTATTGTCACTGTAACTTTAAGTACCTGTCTGTATTTTTACATGAAAACGATTATCTCTATCAATCAAAATTTAAGAACACAAAAGCGCTAATCATAAAAGGTGCTTTGACGGCGTAATTCTCATAAAAGTGTATTTCGAAAAAAAAATTCAAGACAAAAATTAACAAGCAGAAAATGATGCATGCTTATAATTAAATTGAGGAACATTTGTTTATCAGAGATTGCTTTTAATGCATGAATAAGGTGTAGGGGCAACTTTTTTTATCCTATTTTTTTTGCTCGTTTTCAAGAACTTTAAACTATTGATATGGCTATTAAAAGAAATATATGTTATTGTGGACACTTTTTTATACTTGTCGAAACCATACACCTTAAAGGGATACTTAAAGGGAGTACACACACTGTGTTTGGCACCATTTATGCATTTATGTAAGACGAAGTCCCATAGGTTGTTGTCGTTCGCATGGGGTGCGAGAGTGGTGCAAGAGTCTGGACAGAATGAGTAAACCAGCCCAGTACTGGGTTTTCTACATTTAAAGGGGCCCTCCATTCAAATCAGATTGGATGGTCCCTGGACTTCAATTTACTTAAAAAAAAAAATTAACAGAACTGAGGACCACCAATACAACCTTTGCTTCCCTCCAGATGCAGGCACAGCAGACATTCTGACTGCTTTTGCCAGCTGAAGAGGGGCCAATGATGTACCCCAGAAGCACCGGAGCAGTAAGAGGACACCACCCGGCCCTTAATAAAGATGGTGGAGGTAAGTATAATTTTAGGTTTAGAACAATAAGTGTAAGATTTAGAACAATAAAATGCTTTCGTGTGGCATTTTGTAAAGCAGTGTGGCTTGTCCGCTGCCGCTGAGCACCTTAACCATCCAGGCTCCAGCTCACCAAAAATTGTAGTTTTGCCATTCCTTCTAGGAAATGAATATAACTGATTTTTAAAATCCAGAATCAAATGCTTAACTGGATGGAGCATTCAAAATTTAACATCTATACAGTTATCAGGAATCCCTTCCTTTTGGATCATCCTAAAAAAAAGCTGCCAGATTTTCAAAATAAGTGTTGATTAGATCCCCTTCTTTAAAATAATTGGCCATGAAAATAAATAATAAACTCACTGTTTCTCCTCTGCCGCTGCTCCCATTGTAAAAAAAAATGTACCAAGTCCCGAGATCGATTCCTGAGGCCTTCATGCCCACTAGTGGCATACATAATATAGAGCTGACCCAAACATTCCCACTCTATTTACTGCAATGGAGAGGGTGTTTCAAGGCCTTGTGTGCCCCCCCCCATTGCTGTGAATAGTGGATAAAGAGTGGGCATGCTCCAGTCACTGACTGACATGGGGGCAGCCCCACATCCTGTACGTCACAAGTGGTTGTCTGCATGCCGCAGGACTCTATCCTGGAACCCAGTACGTGTTATACAGCCAGGGTAGAATGGAAAAACTGTGGGGGGAAAAATAATTCTTTAATTCAGGCAGCGGCAACATCCAAAAGGTAAGTAGGGGCCGGGGGAGAATCGGCCCCTTTTAATTTTAGGTCCGATGTTTCTCTTTAAAGCTAAACATGGTCCACGTTTATGACCTATCATTGTAAGAGAGACATCACATAATGATCCATTTGGACTGCTACAATGGACCAAATTACGCCCCGAATTCAAGGTGATGCCTTACTAGTGATTCGCACAGGCAAAATATTATACTTGTACTGCAGAATTCCATTTTTGTAGCTTTTTTTTTTTTTTTAGCCTTTTATTACGTTTACTTCCTGATGTTTCAAACAGAAATGTCAGCATATCACAAATCTAACCTTTCTCATCAAAAATACTCCCATGTGCAATGATGAATAGCACAGCCATAACAATAAGATACCAACTACATCTACTGCACCACCCAGACACATATAAGAAGTAGCAAATCACCAATCTTTAATAGAAGTATACAGGATTAGATACTGTTGCATTTCAGTGGTGTAATAAACTTAGCAGATATACTATTGTTTTTATTGTCCCTCATTTGGAAAGACTCTGCAAGAAAAGTATTTCTTAGTTTTGGGACATATCATAAGCAGGAAGGGGTGGGTTAGGATGCCTCACACCAGGACCCTCCCTTGGATTTAGGTCCCCTGCAAAGTTCAATTTTGTAGGTAAGGCCTAAATTTAATTAAAATAAAAAAAAAAGCTGACCATTAAGATAAAAAGACACATTTGATCAATAGGTTTACATTAGGGGCAATTGCAGAAACTTAAATTTGCTCAAGCTTCTAAATTTTACATCACATTGTTCTCTAATTGAAATGCGTCCAGTGGTGGTCACATTTCTGGTTCTCATATGGTAGCCGACAGAGAACAAGGCACGTGACCTCCTACAGCCACAATTCGCCGGGGGAGCGAGGGGACAGGTAATATTTAGGAGTGTCTAAAAGACTCCAGGGCCGTCCAATTCCCTCTCCCAGGGTCATTCCAATTAGGGATGTCTGGCTGTGTAAAACCCCAGTGATCACCACAAGAACTTACAGGGCCTCCTATTTCATGGTGCATGCATGGGCTGCAGCCCAACTATACCTGCACCAGAGATTTGTGAATGGCTAGAGGCAAGCCACAATGACGTCAGTGTGGCAAAGAGAAGCTGAATGGAGCAGAGAGTGACGATTGGCTGCTTGCTCACATTCTAGCTGTGGAAACTCCGGAAGGGTGAGTTTTACCAGTGATCTGTAGGGAAACACAAAACCCAAGAAACCTGTGTTTGGGTCCACTTTATTAGCCCTCTAAGAGGTTTAGGTTTGAAGGTTAGAACAAGACTTTAAAGTTAGATTGTTAGGTGCTAAACTGAGCTTCTAAAGTAAATGCCCAATCAAATTAACCCCCCCCCCCAGAGCATGTTGTAAGCTTTACTTGGCTCATAAAGGAATGCATGTAATATGACTGACTTGCTAGCCACCCAATCACTGCAGCAGCTTGGCTGTTTCTCGTCTAGCGCAGTAGCAAGCAGCAAAGTTCATTTGAAACACACTCTTGACTACATCTCCCCCCCCCCCCCTGTAGCAAAGCTGGCGGAAACATTATGTAGCAATGGGGTACATCAGCTGCTGTGACTGGAAGCAAAAGTCGCCTCCAGGAGCAGTGCAGTGCCAACAAATTCCTGCTGCTTTTATGGTCCAGCCCAGTCCATGCCACAGTTCACCTACTGTTCCTAGACCTCCTGTTATATACCTTTTCCACATCTAACCAAATCCTAGTGCCAAGCACCGTCTCCGTCTTGGCACTTGGGGACTAAAAGCCAGCAGTAGAGAGAAAGTTCAATACGGTTTCATAGCGGGCCGTAGGGCAGCTACATATGGTCAAATTCTATCCTGGCCACCCCAGTGAATGCAGGTCCGTTAAGGACTGGGCCAGGTGCAGGACACTTTACTCCAGCACAGAATCTTATTAGAGGAAAAGGTGAAAAGAATCATGCAAATACCAAAAGAATAACTGAAAATAACTAAGGTGGGTATAAAAACCAACAAGAAGACACCCAAAGAGTAGCGCCAACAGGAGTGCAACTAGAATCCTGTATAATAGCTGAAAGGAGAACCATGTTGGAGACATATCTCAGTGTGTTAACCAGATGTTATGGACTTTATTGGTCTAAGAACTACCTAAAAGGAGTTTTTTTATGTGTAGTGTACTAAAGATTTTTTGCATGATTTATCGTGTATATGCTATTCAATCTTAAATAAAAACTGTTAAAGTGGACCAAAACCGGCCCTGGGGTCTATAAGGTTACAGGGCCAGCTGACTCCTTCTCCCCACTCTGTAACCCCCCATTCACCTGATAAGCTTACCTCTAAAAGACTCCAGGGCCCTCCTAGTTCCAGTCCTTGGGGCATCCGAAATTACAATGGGGCATCCCCTATCACTCCCCGTGCATGTACCCGTGCCCAGCCTTTCTGAATGGGTGTTGCGGGACACGGCTAGGAGGTTAGTGGGGGATGCAGGCCGCTTAGCCAATTAGCACACGCGCTTTCAGCTCAAGCCTGCGCTGTGGGAGCGAATGAAAGGTCAATCTGGGGGCCTGGGGGGGATACACACAGCAGGGCATCCCAAATTGGGATGACCCCCTGAGGGGAACAACACCCCGAAAAGTGAAAATCAGATGTGTTGTTCGATCACTGTTGCATCTTGGCCTGAGTGCTAAGCCACTACCAACCTCTACCACATCTGAACATGCTCAATTGCCAAGCCCAGCAAATGACATGTTCCGTGCCATATCTGACCAAGTCAAATAAGCCCAGGCAGTTTCCAACTGTTGCCCATGTCTCAGCTACTGCTCTCAGTCTGCCAAGTTGCTTTGCCATAGTTAGGCACTATAGCCTTCTTTGATGAACAAAGACTTATGTAAATGTACAGTAAAGTGTTGTGTAATATCGCAGCACTATATGAAAGACAGAAAATAAATACAAGATGACTATGTGGTTCCACATTTTTGGGTTAAATTTAGTATATTTGGCACAAGTGTGGGCGCTTTTGGTTCTAATTGAAACCTGTTGTCTAATCATATAATCCTACTTGAAATATAGTGTATATGGAGTGAGTTTGCTTCTACATTAAAAAGGACAGGAGCTCAGCATTAATATACCTTGTAAATGTTTTGTAATATATCAATGTATATAAATAAAAACATAAAAGAAATCTGAACCACCATCAGGCTCCACATGCAGTTATGCACTTTGAGAGCAGTGGCCTCTTAAGTGTAGTCCCAAAACCACAGGTAGACCATGGGCCACATGTGCCCCTATAATGACCTAATCATTTATCCAAAACCAGTTTATGCAGGAAAGTATTAAAAATATTAGTAAAGGATTCTTTCACCCTTCATTTTCTTTCATATCTTGTATAGGAAACTACAGTTCCATGTGAAGGCGCTTGCACCTCACGACTGGAAGGCAGATCCTCTCTTTAATAAAATAGTAGCAAATTCAAATCAAACAAAATCATATACAATTTTATTGTAGGTCAATTGGAGTGCCACTAAAGTAATTTAAGGTTTTTCTAAAGTGACCAAGTAGAGGGTATGAAATCGCACAGCTGCAAGGAAAATCTATTTTTTAAAACAATTGCAAACAGAAAAACAAATCTGTGTAAGCCTAATGCAGCAATTGTTAATGGACCTTTATGATGTCCTTTGGTTTTCATTTATATCACATTTTGTTTTAAAATTAAAATTAGATTTAAAAAAACGGCCACTTCAATTAAAAACTTTTGTAGTGAATGTAAAGTTCTAAAACTCTGTCTTTTCTCAGTTACATGATACATTTTTGCTTTGCAGTCCGGAGTCACCATATAGTTTATAAAAAATAGTTCTGTCATTACAATTAAATATGGTTTAATGTATTATATTTATTTGGATGAATCTAAGTACAAGCAGCACTAAGATAAACTGGACTATGTCAATTATAGACCCTTGCAGGCCTATTGAAGGGGCATTAAGGTTGAAAACGACACTTTTTTTTTATTTCAAAGAATACTGCCCTTGTGATACATTGCGCCTTTCAATCGGGAGCTACTACATAATCTGCAATGGCCCAATCTTTATTCAAATAAAGGTACTGTGCAACTAAGCATAGGTGGGCCACAACAATTAGAAAACCTTGTAAGCCAAACCAAAGGACATTAAAGTCCAAAACATTGAACTACTTCGAGAACTTCTGCTTTTGAAAGCCCTTTGCATTTTGTTGCTAGATGCTCTACAAGGACATAATCTCAAATATAATATGATCTGTTTTAGGATATTTATAGAGGCTGGATTTAACAAGGCAGATAAGCGTAATTAAATCACAGCAATTATACACTATAGTAGGTATCCAACATGGCCATTGATTGCCAAATTCCCTACAAACCAAAACATTAGCACCTTTATTGAAATTAAATGTAATTTATTTATTAAGGATAGATTTACCTACCACAATAATAGACCTCTGTAAGCCTAATAAAGGGTCATTAAGGTCCTAAAGACTGCTCTATTTAAAATGACTTTTAAAGCTTTTTGTCATTCATTCGTGAGTTACCAAATATTCTACAAGGACACGGTTTTAGATTTTTTAAATGAAATATAATTTATTTTGGCCCGGGGTTCACATCCTTTTTTCATCAAGTACCACTTTCCATTTTCTAATGATCTCAAGCACTACATGGAATGTAGGTATAGATGTCAGTGCCGTTTAAAGTGCACAAAACTCTTTTACCACTGGTTGAGAACCACTGTTTTCCATCATTTACAGTTTTTAACAAGGCTGATAAGCACAGGTGTGCAACGGTATTTATATATCTCATAACAGGGGCAATAAGGTCAAACAAAATACTTCTTTTTTAATGGACTTTTGCCTTTTGCGTCTTAGTCGTAAGATATAAAATAGTAATAGTCTTTGTAAAGTATATGCTAACTTTTATTACAATTAAATAGGATCTTATATTAATGAAAGATTGATTAAACAAGATAGTAAGTAGAATTAGGCATAGGAGGACCACCTGACTTACAAGTTAATTTAAGGTGGCCTCTCAGAACTATATAACAGATCCACTGCTTCAGAGCTATTTTAAGGCACAAGAGTGTGTGTGTGTGTGTGTGTGTGTGTGTGTGTGTAAAAGAAAGACCCTTTGCGACTGAAAGGGTTAACAAGCCTGCCTGCTAGACAAACCCACTATTCCAGGATGTATTTCACTGGTCACAGAGGAAGGGGGCTGTCAGAGCTTCACCTAGAAATCTCTCAGTGCCAATTGTACAACCCCTGTGATCTCTGCCACTGGCTCCCGTGCCTGACATGAAGCTGATACCAATGAGAAGACAGCTCGTTCTTCATTGCAGGAGCCTCTGATTTTCCCAGGGGTGGCTCAGCAACAGTCTCCACCGTCCTGAGCCTGCAAACAATGAAAGCATTATCTTCAAAGTCACTAAGCAAGATTTTTCTAACCCAAGGGTGGGGGGGGGTACACAAGCTTCTCTGAGCAATCAAGCACACACACAAATGTACATGAAAAAAGAATTGCAACATTCACACCACAGTAAAAGATTTGCCAGTTACAAAACTTTTGTATGCAAAGTGGAGATTTAAGTAGTGTGTTACGAAAGTACCGGGACAAAGGTGCAACAGAGTAAAGTCGAAGCAAACTTACCCATTCATGAGGAAAGATTCAGTGCCTGGGGTGCGACGGCTCGAGAAAGCCTCAGCCTATAGGTGAACAATTCCAGTATAAAGGGCAAACAAATCGCTTTAAATCCAACGAGAAGAGGAGAGAAAAGTTACTGGCCGTTGTCTGCGCTTTCACACCAGCCTCAGTGTACGGAAGGACTAAAGGCATGTGGTCTAAACACAACAAAAGCCACTGCCTTACTCTAGATTAAATATGCAGGAAGAGGCCCCTTTTGCATAAACACAAATACTCCGGCAAATGACTAACTGGCTCGGTTCACATGTCTGCTGGGAGCTGTACCTGCCTCGCTCTCTCTCCCTGACAGCATGAGAAGAGGCGGCTGCAAGCTCACACGACCACAAGAGCAGGGGCTCCTCTGCTGGACACAACTTCTGTGAAGTCTATAAACTGGATGAATTGGAAACAGCTGGAGACAATGATCGCAGCCTTCTGTTCCTGCACCACTGGAATTACAGGCAACAACCGCACCACCTTTCACCGCTATTGTTCCCGACAGCAGCACAAATTGTTACTAATTTTATCATTGTAGCTCTAGCTCATTTCAGCATTGTTATTACTATAATAATGACTACTATTGTTAAAAGCCTTTTTTCTCCGTCTCATTATGCTGAACTTCTGGCTATGTTATTGGTTGCATTAACCCCTAACTGTTGTGTTGTATGGTGGAGCGCTATAGAGTTTTTTTTGTTATGCGTTGTACTGCGTTTTGCTTGTTTTATTATGGGATTTGGCAAAGAGTCTGGCAAACGTGGTACTCTGCTTTGCCATATTTTTTTATCCTTAATTTTTAGGCTATGTTCAAACCTATCGGTTTTCTCTGTGTTGTGTAGCTCAACCACAAGAGAGAGAAAACTCTGCCAGTTAGTTTTAGTGGGCCAGTTCAAATACATGAATGGCACGCTCTGCATTCAGAAAGCAGTACATGTAGTGTTTCAACGCAGCATATTGCTAGGGGCGATCAATAGACGTCTATGGCAATGCAAGTGTAACGCAGTGTATTGACCTTAACCTGAGAAGTCAGTGTTTTGTGTTAGCAATGCAGGGTGACTTTAACAATTTATTTGCTTGATTTTTGTTCCAACACACAGCACATCACATATTTTGATACAATGCTTCTCTATGCGCAGCTAAAATCCCCAAAATGCAACACGTGCGATTAGCGCAGCAGAAATTCAATGGATATGTGTGAACATAGCTTGAGGTTGAATTAATAGCTTATAAATGGCTATGCCATAACACAGGTACAGCTGATTTTCTGGGGGAAAACTTAGAACAAAAGTTAAAGAAAAAAGCTCACTCACATATAACTTTCAGGTCACACCCAAAAGCACACCGAAAATGAATAATTAGCATGATTGACCACCAATGTGCTGCATTTTGCCAGCCTTGTGATGCACTTTCTAAAGTCTATGACAATAGGCAAAGCAAATTGTGGTGCTATGTGCTACCATTATTAAAAATATTTTTTATGCTACATGTTGTGCTGTGTTGGTGGTAAAGTTATTTTTTTGTTTGCTTCTGCCTGTGATGAAGTCCAAGTGAAATGTGGTATGCTGCAACACAATTTAACAACAACTTAAAGCAGAAGTCCATACTAGCAATAAAAAACAACAACCAAATGTCAAAATAAGCTTTAGAGGTTTAAAAAAAACACTCACCTGCCTGGTGTTAGCCATCACATGCCACAGCAGATCTCTGCAGACTACTTTCTGTTGCTGCACTGATTGACTGACAGCAGTCAGTCACAGTGTGACAACTCAGAACACAGAAGCACCGCTAAATTAGGCTTAGCTCCAGAGGAGTGGGTTTTGCCTGCCTTGTGATAGTTCCATGGTCATAGGCAAAGTAAAACATGGTGCTTCTTGCTACCATTTTCTTAATCTCAAAGTGGACCAACACCTGTGCGGTTGTTGGTCTGGCAGCAATAAGACAAGCCAGGGGGCATCCAGAGTGCTGAAGCCCCCTCCCCCTCGCACATAGCCCCCCCCCCCCCCCCCCAGAATGCCTGATATTCTTACCATAGCCTCAATCCTTGCCAGGAACACAGCGCTGTGATTGGCCGCCCGGTGCACTTGGGTAGTGATGTTCTGGCTGCAGGAAAGTTCCATCCACTTGATTGCCACCGGCAATTGCGGCACTGTATTTCCGGCGGAGGATCGAGGCTAAGGTAAGAATATCAGGCATTCTGGGGGGTTATGTGTGGGGGGACTCCAGTATTCTGGATGAAGCTTGCCCTTCGACTGTCTTATTGTGGCAAGGACCAACACTGCACCCGCGGGATTGACTGACAGCACACAGAGCTCCACTAATAGAGGGGGGTGTTAATTTGACACAAGCCTCAGAACTGTATTTGTGGTCTGGATCAAGAGGGGGTCGCTGACGGCAGAGGAACAGAAAGAAGAAGTTGTCCTCCCTTTCAGTGGCTAGAACAAAGACAGAGGCCTTGATTCATCAAGAGTTGAAAAAAATATGGTTTAATGAAATTTCATTTAATGAGAAAAAAGCCTGAGAATGTCACTGTTGATGAATCAGCAGGCGGGAAGACAATGAAAGTGAATGCCACTTTTTTCTAGGAGTAAAAGGTTCACTACTTTTCTCAGGAGTAAAAAAGTGCCATTGACTTTTATTCTCAGGCTTATTTTCTCATGAAGTGCTTTTTTAACTACCATTAGTATTTTTTTCTACTCTTGAAGTATCAAAGCCAGAACATGGGGCTGACACATGTAAGTTGCAAGGCAAATGACCGTTCAATCCCTTCAATGTTACCGGGATTGATCAGTCAAACTTTAAAATCATTTGCCTGGCAAATTACTGATTTTTATTTTTGTACCATAAATAGAAAGTTAAGTCTAAAAAGTATGCACTTACTCTGTTTTTCTCCAAACATCGACAGTGGGGCTTCCAAGATGCCCCTTAAACCGGACCTTCAGCATGATTAAATGAAAAGTCCAAACCCTTAAAAAGTTATTCCCCAACATCTAAAATTCATATATTTTAAGTTTTTAGTCACTTACTTATTATTCTTTCCCCCACCGGGCTGCAACTCTGTTCAGGACTCTAGGATATGGGTGCCGCCATCTTGACTCCGAAGCATTACATACTGAGGAGAGGAGAGCGGGATAAAGTGCAGGGAGGGTGGGGTTATAGCTGTGCTTTGCACATACAGAGCAGAGCTGGGGTCAGGGAAAGAACATCAATCCCAGAATGCAGAGCAACACTGTCAGAAGACACTGAATGCCTGATGTTCCATGAGCAGCCATCTTGGTTGTTTAAAGGCTCCTAACATGCAGTAGATGCAGGTAGGATGATTTTTAATGTGAGCAATTTGTATGTACAGGAGACAGGAAACATATAAGATATGTTCTTATTCAGGGTGAAGGTCTGCTTTAATGCGGCCCAATATCGGCTATACCGATACATACCACTTCTACGATCCAAAAATTGCAGCCAAACAAGTGACACAAAAGAGAGGTGGCAAGTGGAATAAACCCTATTAGCAAGCAACCAGTCCTATAATCTGTCCTTAAATCTGGTTAAGAACAGAGGACTCGGTTGGCACTTATCTGCAAGTGTGCTAAAGCTGCACCACCACATGCCAAGGTGCCTCTGTGTAGGATCAGTCCTAACTCTAATCTGAGAGCCCCTACTGTGACATACATTGCGATGGATAAATTAGGAGCAGCTTACCTGAGATTGCACTATAACCTCAACTGCAGCACATGGGGAGGAAGGGTTCGAAAGCCTCCCCCATACAGCATAAGACCCCCCCAATGTGCTTGCACAACATCAAGAGACACAAAGGAGGGGTGGCAGATGCTCAGATCAATGTATAACTAACCTGGGAGGAGCATATGAGCTGGGCAATTAGAATAGCAGTTGTATTTAATCTAAAAATCTCCTAAAGCACAGTTTGGGGGAGTATGTTGTAACATGAGAAATGGGGCTTTTACACACAATATGATTTTAAATAAAAACGTATATTTTTTATTACAAAAAATATTTTTTTGCACATATTTCACCCAAAAATATTAAGAATACACAGACAAGACATGTCATGTTGAAGCCCAAAAAACAATGCTGAGAAAAACAATATATACCTTTCCTGGGAAGTTCCTGGAAATCCTTAGAAAAATTACAGTTGAACATGTATAGCTCAAAATTGTGAAAAATGGTATGGCAACAGAGGGTGACAATCTTTAGGTTAGCTAGCTGGGTTAATATTCGGCTGGACCAAAGCGCAAAAACATTTTTTTTAAAGAAGGTCACAACTAGGGATGAGCGAATCGATCCGGACGAACCCGGATTCGTTCCGAATTTCATGGAAAATTCGATTCTGAACGAATCTGAATTTCCCTGCGATTCGACCAATCGAAGTTTTCCTTTAAACTCCATTTATTTCAATTACAGGCATTCTAAAATGGTGGATGAACAAGTCCAGACATATCCCCTGGGGCAAGGTATCATGGGTAAGTCACATGCAGCCTATCAGCAGCCAGGAAGTCCGGTGACGTCACCGTGCTATATAAAGCGGCGGCCATCTTGCTTGTGCGCATTTCAGCCTTGCATTGCAGACAGAACGGAGGTTGCTGCAGACAGGGAGAGACTTACAGACAGGCAGGGAGAGTCAGAGAGTGAGACAGAGAGGTAGACAGAGCCAGCGAAAGATAAGGAAAGATAAGGAAAAACCGGAACCATCCAGCCAGGGAAAGCTTAGAAGTGACAGTGAAAATTTGTTTTTTCATTAGCCAGATCAGTTTTCAATTCAATTTCAGTTCTCTGCGCTGTAAATCTGCCTAGCCACTGTGCATGCCATCTATGCAGTGGCTTATTTAACCCTATCTGTTACACACAAGCATTTATCATAATATAACTGGATTAGTTTAAATATTTTTTGGTCTGCCTTTAACCAAAAAACACCAGCCCACCTGGGTATCCCAAACCTGCACTTAGCAGACTATCTGTTATACTAAATACGCTTGTTGATCCTTCCTCAGATTAATCAAAGTATTTCATTTTGAATTGGTTTTTGGTCTGCCTTTAACAAAAAAAAACACCAGGCCGCAGGGCATCCCAAACCTGCACTTAGCAGCCTATCTGTTATACTAAATATGCTTGTTCATCCTTCCTCAGCTTAATCAAAGTATTTCATTTTGAATTGGTTTTTGTCCTGCTGCCAAAACACTAGGCCGCAGGGCATCCCAAACCTGCACTTAGCAGCCTATCTGTTATACTAAATACGCTTGTTCAACCTTCATGAGCTTAATCAAAGTATTGCATTTTGAATTGTTTTTTGTCCTGTTGCCAAAACACTAGGCTGCAGGGCATCCCAAACCTGCACTTAGCAGCCTATCTGTTATACTAAATACGCTTGTTCATCCTTCCTCAGCTTAATCAAAGTATTTCATTTTGAATTGGTTTTTGGTCTGCCTTTAACAAAAAAAAACAGCCTACCTGGGTATCCCAAACCTGCACTTAGCAGCCTATCTGTTATACTAAATACGCTTGTTCATCCTTCCTCAGCTTAATCAAAGTATTGCATTTTGAATTGGTTTTTGGTCTGCTGCCAAAACACTAGGGTATGTCATATTGCCAATGTTCATAGTATCTGGTGCAGAGAAGCAGTTCCTCACTTTATTTAGCTTTATTTAGCTTCTTCTTTTTAAGTAAAGTAACCACATTTTTATCGTACCTATTGCGCATTTCAAATACATTTAGTGAGGAGGACGATCAGATAGAGGACAGTCAACAGCTACTGCCCAGCCAAGAAATGGTGGTGGCTTCTTTAGCTAGGAAGACAAATAGTGATGTGGACAGTGTCATGGGTGTTGCGAGCATTCCAGCTCCAGCGCCAGACACTGTTGAGGAAACCGAGAACACCAGTGACGTGCAGCCACAACTCGGTGATGATGATGATGATGAAGCCGATCGCACTTGGGAGCCGGGTGATGAAGGGGCTTCATCGTCATCATCAGGAGAAGAGGGGCGCAGGTTGCCCCGGAGTCAGCAGCTGAGGCAGCAAGGTGTTAGCAGCATGGTTGGCAGTCAGCATGGGGGCACAATTGTAAAGCCTGGAGCCAAACAGGGCCGGGGTAGAGCACCTGCTGCGCGGCAGGCTACCTTATCGGGAAGTAGTGGAGCAGGGGTTCCTGGAGTTGGCAACAGTAGCAGTGAATCAGTGAGGCCTGTTGGTGGGAAAAGTAGCTACTCGGTAGTGTGGCAGTTTTTCCTGAAGCATCCGCAGGAGGGTAACATGGCCACATGCAAGATATGTAGGCAGAAGGTGAAGCGTGGCCAGGGCCCAAATGTTGGCACCACGGCCCTGCGTCAACATATGATGCGTCACCATAAAGCGGCCTGGGAGAACCGAGGCTCCGAAGAGGTGGTCCAGCCTGCTTCCTCACCAAGTAGCACGCCACTCCCAATTTCTGCCAGCCAAGGCTCCAGCACCTCAGCCGAAGGCAGCTGTGCGTCATACACATCCTCTGTCGCTCCTGCTCCTCCTCCTCCAAGTCATGCATCCCGCCAGCAATCCATCAGCGAAGCCATGTCCAAGAGACAGCAGTATGCGCCCACTCATCCTATGGTGCAGAAGCTGAATGTGCCCCTGTCCAAATTGCTGGTGCTGCAGTCACTCCCTTTTCAGGTGGTGGACTCTGCACCTTTCAGAGAACTGATGGTTTGTGCCGAGCCGAGGTGGAAAGTCCCAAGCCGTCATTTCTTTGCCAAGAAGGCAGTACCAGCGCTGCACACTTTTGTTGAATAGAAGGTGGGCCAGTCCTTGAGCCTGTCGGTGTGTAGCAAAGTGCATGGCAGCGCCGACGTCAGGAGCTGTAACTACGGTCAGGGACAGTACATGTCGTTTACGGCCCACTGGGTGAATGTGGTCTCTTTGCAGCAGCAGCAACTTGGATAGGTCACGCCGCTTCGACCTCTGCGCTCCCTGCCCGTTGGGCCTGTGACCCCGTGCGACTCAGCCTCCTCATCCTCCGTCATCTCCTCACCCTCCACTGTAGGCCCAAGACTCAGTGCCCCTCCAGTCTACCATGTGTGCAGGGCACGGAGGTGTCACGCTGTGCTTCACATGGTTTGTCTTGGCGAACGAGTCACACAGGGGAGGAACTGCTTAAATTTATTAATCAGGAAATCCAAACATGGCTTACTCCAAGAAAACTTAAAATGGGAATCATGGTTACCGACAATGGGAAGAACATTTTGTCTGCGCTACACCAAGGAAGCCTGACCCATGCCCCCTGCATGGCTCACGTCTTCAATCTGGTTGTCAAGCGGTTTCTGAAGTGTTCCCCCATCTGCAAGACATCCTAACAACTTCAAGGAAACTTTGCATGCACTTCAGCCACTCATACACCGCCAAACATACCCTTCTTGAGCTACAGCGTCAGAACGGTAGCCCCCAACATAGTCTGATTTGCGATGTTTCCACCCGTTGGAATTCCACCCTTCACATGTTGGACCGATTATATGAACAGAGAAAAGCCATCACGTATTTCCTGATGATCCAAGCGGATAGGGGGACTCCCCTGTGTAACTTCAATGTCAACCAGTGGCAGCTCATACTTGACACCTGCCGTTTGCTCAGGCCCTTTGAGGAAGCCACTTTATTTGTCAGTCGGCAGGATTACGGGATGAACAACGTGATTCCACTGCTTCATGTACTACAGCACATGTTGGAAACCATGGCTGGTCAGGGCACTGGAGACATGGCCTCTACATCCTACGGCCACATGAACCCCGTTGGAGCTGAACTGGAGGAGGAGGAGGAAGAGGAGGAGGAGTGGCCCAGTGAAGCACAGTTTAGGCTTGGCGAAATGTCAGGTTTATCTAGTCAGTGGACAGGAGAGGAGGAGCAGGAGCAGCCAGAGGAGCTAGAGGGTTTTGAGGAAGGCGAGACAGAGGACCCGGACACACCGTGGCAGTATGCAGTGGAGATGGAGACAGGTAGTCCCTCCGAGTCACTTGCGCAAATGGCAGGAAGCATGCTCACATGCTTGCGTAGTGACCCCAGAATTGTTTCCATTTGTCGCCGGGATGACTTCTGGCTGTCCACCTTATAGGACCCTCGCTTCCGGCACAAAATGGGGGTATTTTTTAAACCCGCCGAGAGGGAGGACAAACTGAACTACTACAAAGACATTCTACGTAGTCAGTTGGCCGATGCCTATCTGCGCCATGGTCCATACTCTCGCAGGTCTGACTCGGGGGGACCTCTGCGCTCACCTTCCAGTGCCATGGCTGCTGAGGGGGTTGGCAGGAGCAGCAGCAGCTCCATCAGCAGCAGCCTCAGTCTTCAGTCGCTAATGAGTAGCTTTCTACACCCGCATAGTGAGGCTACTCATGAGCAGCAGGAAGACCTGGAGCAGGACCTCAACCAGCAGGTCATGTCATACCTTGACATGACCATGCCAACACACCTTGAGGATCCGCTGGACCTCTGGGCAGCCAAACTTGGCTTGTGGCCGCAACTAGTGGAGTTTGCCCTGGAAAAGCTGTCCTGCCTGGCAAGTAGCGTGCCATCTGAGCGGGTGTTTAGTGCGGCGGGGGCCATAGTTACGGCGAGGAGAACTCGTCTGTCAACTAAAAATGTGGAGAGACTCACCTTTGTCAAAATGAATCAGGGATGGATCAGCCAGGATTTCCACCCACCAATGGCTGATGCATGCGACTAGATTCAGCATGGTGCCACGTTTTACACTTTCCAAATGGTGCAAAACATATTTATGTCTTTAGACCAATTTTTGGGCTCCTGCTGATGCCAACTTCAGGGTGTGCCTTCCAGCCAATTTTTGTGCTCCTGCTGATGCCAACTTCAGGGTGTGCCTTTCAGCCAATTTTTGGCCTCCTGCTGCTGCTGCTGCCAACTCCAGGGTGTCTTTCAAGCAATTTTTGGGCTCCTGCTTATGCTGCCGCCAACTCCAGGGTGTGCCTTCTAGCTAATGTATGTGCTCCTGCTGCTGCCAACTTCAGGGTGCCTTCCAGCCAATTTCTAGGTTCCTGCTGCTGCTGCTGCCAACTCCAGGGTGTGTCAGTCAATTTTTGGGCTCCTGCTGCGGCTGCTGCCAACTCCAGTGTCTCTTTAAAGCAATGTTTGGGCTCCTGCTGCTGTTGCTTGCAACTCCAGGGTGTGATTCATCCAATTTTTGGGCTCCTGCTGCAAACTCCAGTGTCTCTTTCAAGCTATGTTTGGGCTGCTGCTGCTTGCAACTCCAGGGTGTGATTCATCCAGTTTTGGGCTCCTGAAGCCAACTCCAGTGTCTCTTTAAAGTGATGTTTGGGCTCCTGCTGCTGCTTGCAACTCCAGGGTGTGATTCATCCAATTGTTGGGCTCCTGCTGCCAACTCCAGTGTGTCTTTCAAGCTATGTTTGGGCTCCTGCTGCTGCTGCTTGCAACTCCAGGGTGTGATTCATCCAATTTTTGGGCTCCTGAAGCCAACTCCAGTGTCTCTTTAAAGTAATGTTTGGGCTCCTGCTGCTGCTTGCAACTCCAGGGTGTGATTCATCCAATTTTTGGGCTCCTGCTGCCAACTCCAGTGTGTCTTTCAAGCTATGTTTGGGCTCCTGCTGCTGCTTGCAACTCCAGGGTGTCATTCAAGCTATGTTTGGGCTCCTGCTGCTGCTTGCAACTCCAGGGTGTGATTCAGCCAATTATTGGGCTCCTGCTGCTTGCAACTCCAGTGTGTCTTTCAAGCTATGTTTGGGCTCCTGCTGCTGCTTGCAACTCCAGGGTGTGATTCATCCAATTTTTGGGCTCCTGCTGTCAACTCCAGTGTCTCTTTCAAGCTATGTTTGGGCTCCTGCTGCTGCTGCTTGCAACTCCAGGGTTTGATTCATCCAATTTTTGGGCTCCTGCTGTCAACTCCAGTGTCTCTTTAAAGTAATGTTTGGGCTCCTGCTGCTGCTTGCAACTCCAGGGTGTGATTCATCCAATTTTGGGGCTCCTGCTGCCAACTTCAGTGTGTCTTTCAAGCTATGTTTGGGCTCCTGCTGCTGCTTGCAACTCCAGGGTGTGATTCATCCAATTTTTGGGCTCCTGCTGCCAACTCCAGTGTGTCTTTCAAGCTATGTTTGGGCTCCTGCTGCTGCTTGCAACTCCAGGGTGTGATTCATCCAATTTTTGGGCTCCTGCTGCCAACTCCAGTGTGTCTTTCAAGCTATGTTTGGGCTCCTGCTGCCAACTCCAGTGTCTCTTTCAAGCTATGCTTCATATGTTTCATAATATATATTTCAAGCTCAATATATATTTTCAAGCTCATACAGACAAAGTTAAAGTGGACAACAGTCATGAATTAAATCAGACCAACACAACAAACAGTGCTCATATGCAGTCCTCCCCCGGGCAAATTAGATTGCTGCACATAATAAATAATTTACCTTTTTCTAAAGCCTACTGGGATACATTTTAAAAACAAGATGGCCGCTCATGGACTTGCAGGCCACCTGCAAACAGAAAGTCGTGCTGGGGTCAATTGGGAGAGGAAGCTCCAAAATGGCCGCTACCTTTCTTTTCCAACTGTGCCAGGCTGTTGGTCCGTTTTAAGTATCTCTTAAAATGTGCACCAAAAGTCTAAACAGTTTGTTGCTCCACCAAATGTTCCCTAGGGGGCAACCCAATTTAGGATGACCATCAGTGTATATTGCTTGCTATTTGACACCTGAAAACAGTATTTAAGTCCCAGGACCCCATGCTAGACAAAGCAGCATTCAGCAGAGCACTTTGCATGCCTCAGGCGCAGAGAGGGAATGCCGCGGCACGCTTTGCTGGATGCTGTCAGAAGTAGGTGAGCATCACTTTGGTCTTCCCACGGTCTCAGTACACAGTCTCAGTTTTTTTGGTCCACTTTTTCAGGGCTTACAAATGGTGGGAGTAATGTTTTAGGGAGCCGCACATCTGGTCTGCTGTACAAACTATTTTTGGTGCCCCATCTTTAGAACCACCCTGTGCAAAGCTCTAGGTCAAAGTTATTGCACTTTTGCCCAGTGTTGCTTTCAAGAAATGTTATGAAGCATGTAAAACATCCCTTGAGAAGCTTCAAAATGTATCAGTATGCTGTATAGTATCTGTCACCAACAGCGGCTGCACCTGTCAGCACAAACAGCTTTCACCAATTCCCGCCAATAAGCTGCTGATTTGGCCTTTGTAAATAAGACAGGAAAACAATCCTAAAAGCGAGCCTGCGGGGGATCACTTGATGAAAACCGGACCGTTCCAAGGTGACAGCTGTGGATTCAGAGTGGCCGCTTGTTTACCCGGCTGGGGTAAATCTGCTCCCCTGGGACGGGATTGCTGTGCTGTTGATGATGGGAATAACCACTTGCCAGAGGATCCAGTTACCATGTACAGCGTGCAGGGGTAATAAAACGAAGCAGCGGGTGCAAACCCGTGCTGTGCAGCTCATAGCAGAGTGAACAGTTTGCCAGGAATATGATAAAAAAATGTTTAATCCCAATGCTGCACATGTTTACAATTGTTTACAGAAGAATACGAGGAATCCACGTCGACAGATGAAGGCAATACCAATACGGCCTTGCTGGGGCCAGTTGAAGACCAATAATCTGACTGGTGCTATCTCCAGGAGATAAAATGACTGTATAGGAGATAAAGTGATCTTCTCCACTCTGGTTACTTTCTAAAGTTTGAAGAACTTCATCACCTCAAATCAGTAGCCTCCTAATGCCCAAATCTAGGCAAATATTTAAAAAATAAAGCAGTCCTACACTCTAAAATAAACCCCGTTAAATGCAGAGCACCAGCACATGCTCTGAAAAAGCATTAGCATGCTCTGATGATAAAGTCTAGCAGAGACAGAAGACTGGGCACCCAGCCATAAATCTGATATCTCTAAATGGGGTGCAAGTAACATGCTGGGGAAGGGGGATTTAAATGATTGGCAAGTCAAAAGTTAAAAAATAAATATCAGTAGCTTAACTTACATTGAGTAAATCACTTCCTCATTCAGCTTTCAGTCTCCACCCCCCCTGACTTGGTCCTTCAATCAACTTTTAGTGGACCGAAAACAGAAACACCCCCCACTCCCTCCATAGACATGCTGATTGTCTGCCTCTTTCTGCAGCTCTAAAACCCTGCCCTCCTCCCTCCTCTCTGCTTTAAAGTGGGCCAAAACTTTTAATTTTCGGGTACTGGTCCATCCCCATGAAGCATTCTGAATTGGGATGCCCTGCTCTGTGCCCCCCGGCCTCTATACACACCTTGCCTGCATTCCCACTGCGCAGTTGCAGCTCTCCTCCTATCAGCTTCTTTAGCCACGCATATTAATGTGCAGATAAAGAAGCTGAATGGTAGCCTAGCCGCACTTGCGATCCCGCTAAGGCATTGTGTGGCCACACCAGCCATTCAGTTACAGGGGCGTGCACAGCCTGTGAAAGGTGCAGGGGATGCTGCCTGCTGGCCATGCATGAAATGTTGGCTCACTGATGAGGTAAGAATATCAAGTAAATGGTGGAGTTTCAGGTGGCAGGGAATCCCAAATCAGGATGCCCCGGGGGGGGGGGGGGGGTCCAATTTAACCCCATAACATATTCGCCAAGCTGCATGCAGGCAGTTAGAATAGGAGCTCCCAGTTTTTCCTGAGCTGCCAGCTTAACCTTACTGCCCTCTGCTGCAGAAAACCACCTTCAGCCTGTGTGCCAGGACCCAACACCCGTTTTTCAGACCAACGTTTACAATTTTGCCCATCCCCAGCTAAAGGGGGCAGACGTTTTCTGGAGGTGTTTTTCATTTTTAATTAATGGGCACAATTTGTTTCCCAATTTCATCACATTAGAAGAATTTACATGGTGTGAAAGGGCTCTGAGGGCCCCCAGTGGGCTGTTGGGCCTTTATTAAACCTGTGGGCGATAATTAATTATCAATATATTAACAGCCAGCAGTGCGAAACAGGGAGTTTTTTAAAAATAAAAAAATAAATAAATAAAACGAGGCAAGTGAAATAGTGAAATGGTGGGAGGAGAACGAGACCTCCAGAAAATAAACAGGGGATCCGGTTTCAAAGGCTGCAGACACAGACATCTCATTGTTCCAGCCAATTATCAGCGGAAAATAATAACAGCAGATGGATCGAGAGTCAGTGACTTTTCAGATGCACTTCAACAGATGATGAAATGCGAGCTCAGTCTGAGGGAAAAAAAAGAAGAGGCAAAAACATCTTTTAGCGGAGGACCGAAACCTCCAGATGGGGACCTTCGAGAGCAACCCATTGGTTGGGTGCATGGTGAATCAAGGCCCCCCTCACTGAACACTACGGGCTCGCTGTTCATAGAATCATTTGCCTTTCGTAAATAACAATGTGACTGGAGACACTTTTTTTGCCTTTTGAGTCATGAGGAGTAGAGCTGCCCGATACTGATGAAACACACAAAACAGACATTACTCATCAAAGCGGATTTTTTTTGTTGTGCTGCAATATGAAACTGTCAAGATATGAATAGGGGCGTCCTTAGAGGTAATGTGGTTGTTGTAGCATGGATGCTAATTCGTTTTTGAAAGAACACTGTGGTAAAAAAGAAAAAAACTGCACAGGCAAGCTTTTCACTGTTTCAGGTGCTGCAGTTTCCAGTCCCCCGACGCTGTAGCCCTGGTCTGGAAGAAGGGGTTATTGCTTAATGAGCATCTGAAAAGCAGCACTGGCAGCGTTTTGGGCTTATAACAGACCTACATCATCCTTCCTGGAATAGACTCAGGATGGGGGTGGAGTCTTTTATGGCTCCGTCCCACCACCTGAGAGATACTTCTCACCTGTGTCAGTGACTCTCAGTAACACTCAGTGATTAATTCACTTGCATATCTCTATGCATATATCTATAGCTCTATGCTATGCTTTTAAAGTGGGCCAAAACCCAGAATTTGGGGTTTTGGTCCATACCCCCTGTGTAAAACTCCCCAGGTCTCCCGAATAAACTCACCTCTTCCTGGTCCTACAACACATGCACAGCCGCTCGTCCAATCAGCGCGCTCGGATCCGTTCAAGCCCCTTTGTCCAGGAGCTCATGTAATATGAGTGGATCCGAGCACGCTGATGGCCGCATCCCCACTACCCTCTAATAGGGAGCATGCCCACACTGGCCATTCACAAATGCCTGGTGCGGGGAACCATTGTCTATAAAATTCGTGGGCCAGTGTCCGTGGTGTGTGGCGCTCGTCCAGGCAGCAATTTATACTAATACACACATAAATACGTTATATTGGACTGAGCATTGGCATAAGGAATGTCTGTGGCCACTCCCCTGGTTTCCCTGTGTAGTGCGCGCTCCCGTCCTGCATGAATGGCTGGGCGTGGGAGCGCACACAGCTGCAGGGAAGCGGCCACGGACTGCAATCACAGCGAGTGACTGGAGGAAAGGTAAGTGGTATGCGGGCTATCTGGGGATTTATACAGTGGGACATTCTGGATGCACCTAGTCGGACAACCATGGAGTCTGTTAGACCTTAAAGCATATCATATAACAGCATTTCATTTTCACAGGTGCTTAAGGAAAGTTGACCTTTAACCCTTTAAGTGCCAGCCTACCTAGGGATTTTGTCACCCTCTGGTTTGCACTATACAGGTTCAACTGTGATTTTTGAAGGAATGTCCAGGCATTTCCCAGGGAAATTATATGTTGTTTTTTTCAGCATAGTTTGAGCTTCAACATGAAGTGTCTTGCTTGTAATTTTCTTTCTCAATATTTTTGGGTGAAATATGTATAAAAAATTAAAACATGCTACTTTTTACATTTTCTAGCTTTTTGATAATAAAGAAAATGTAAGTTTCTCAATAAATTCATATTGCGTGTAAAAGCCCCATTCCTCCCAGTTACAACAGTGCCACATTATGCATAAGTAGACATCGTTTGCTGCCCAGGACACACACCAAACCGAAAAGCTTTAGGAGATTTTCAAAGAAAATACAACTACTATGCACACTTTACAGTTCTTCAAGAAATACAACTCTTTTACATTTGAAATCACACTCCAAACTATCTATTGTCTGGAAGTACACACCTCAAGCTTTCTAGGCATACCAGGCTTGTTCTCGTGAGCGCAGTTTTCTGGTAGCAAACCCACTGGTTGCACAAGGTTTTCCTAAAAAAACAATAAAAATGTAGAAATTTTTTTTTCCTAAAATATCAATATGCGAACAAGATAAATCTGAAAGAGCAAGGTCCCCTGAACAGAACAATACCCCCAGGTCCCCCCAGGTGAAGAGAAGATATGACCAGATCGATCGCGGGCAGGACGGTAGGAGAGGCAACTACGAGAGACTGGCACTAAAAGGGTTAAAGTGACTGAACTACCTCCCCCAAAAGGGAACTTGTCTTTAGTCCCCTGCAGCTGATCATTCCTAGTCCAGCAAACAGCAACTCTCCTAATTGTTTTCCATGGTACCCTGGTCCTTCCCATTATTCACCAGTGCTTCCGTGTCTGGCTCCCTTCCCTACGCACAAAGACGCAACCACGCCCTTTCTATTCACTAATGGTCAGACTTTTGCACACTGCTCACACTGCTCCTTACTGCAATGAATGGAGAGGGTGTGACAGAGCAGCGGGAGTGAGTGGCAGAAGTGAGGAGTGAGGCAGAGGACACGGTCTCTCCGCTCCCCTCTCGACTTACACCGATCACTCCTGGCTGTAGACAGCAGAGATCGGACGGCGTGGGACAGCAAGTAAAAAAAAATTAGGATGATTACGGACTATTTGAATAGTATGCACAGAACTGGCATGTACGACAGATTAGGGATTGTGAGGGATTATCTGAATATACAGCACTGTGCTTGAAATATTTGTGAGCAGAAACTTACTGCACACAATACTCCTTGTCAGGCATGAAAGGCCTGACACTTTTCAGAAACCTAAAAATTGTCAGAAGCAGTGTGGACAGTTAAGTGTCCCAAAGATTTCAACCACAGTGCTGTATCCTCACACATACACCATAATCATGTGTCGTATGTGCCATGTAGATACTTTTAAGTTTTTATTAAAGGGTTAGCAAACCCAGCTAAGAAAACACACACTCGCCTTCACTCCCACGCAGCTTGCCCTAGCTTATCCAAATCTCTAAAACCTCCCGGTTTAGGAGAACGGCACTCCCAATGCCTTGCAATGAATAGACGGCTCTGAGTTACCAGTGCCATCCGCCAGAAGCTGTGGGGCACCGACTAAGAGGGGGGCCCTGCTCGGTGCCCTCAGCTGCTGTTCTCTGAAGTTTTGTTTTTTTTTGGGGAGGGGGGTTGGGGAATAGTAACCCTTTAAGCTCTTATTATCTTTTACCTTTAATTAGGGGTCTTTTTGGTCTATTGCCTTCCACATTGAGCCTAATATTGGCCTCTTTCTAAGGCGGCTTGCTCCTGTTATGGTGCTCTCGAAGCCTAATCCCTCATACAGCCATCAACTTCCAGCCGTGTGCTGATGAAGGCAATGTCGACAGGTGAAAGGCAATGGCTGTGTAAATAGTATAAGTTGTATACAAGCACTGCATGCTCAGATTCTTTTTTTACTGAGCACTTGAGGTTGCATAGGGAAGAAAAGAGATGACTTGCTTGGCTCCTCCATCTCACTAAGAATAATGAACCTATTCTGTTATTCATGGCCTGCATGTGCCATGTAAATACTTTCTGTTTTCAAGAAAGTGTTCATTGTAGCCTTAAACAGGACCAACAGCCTGGCACAGTTAGAAAAGAAAGGTAGTGGCCATTTTGGAGCTTCCTCTCCCAGCATCCCAGCCATGCTGCTGCCTGGATTCAACTGACATAACTGACAATGCACAATAACAGGAAGCCAGCAGCACTTCCTGTTTGCAGGCAGCCTGCAAATGCATGGGCCACCATCTTGTTTTTAAAATTTACCACAGCAAGAGTTAGAAAAAGGGAAAATCAATGTTTATGTGTAGCAATCTAAATTGTCCTGGGGAGGGATGCATATGAGAACTTGGGTTGGTCTGGTTTAAGTTATTTTTGACTGTTGGTCCGCTTTAAATAGGGAGCTTTTCAGGCTCTTTTACCCCCATCATAGGGTCTCTCTCTAAGGCGGTTTGCCCTCTGTTACAATAAATAATTTCTCTATATACTGTATAGGGGCAGCTGGTGGGCCGGCAACCACAAGCTTTTTTGGCCCCAGATTTAAGGCAGACCAACACCCATGCCACACATGTGTTGGTCTGACTTAAATCTGGTTCCAGAAAAGCACTAGACATAACCCCCCAGAATGGCTATAAAGCTTACTTTCACCTTGGTCCTCCGCCAGGAATCCTGCGCAGCAATTGACCAGTCGGCACTCACATGGGTAGCAAGTGCGGGATGGGCCCGTGGCGCTGGATTCCCTGGTAATGCCTTCCCCCAGTGTGCTGTCATATATAGCAGGGGGCAGTCCAACACCTGCGCCGCACGTGTGTTGGTCAGTTTTAAAGGTCAATGTAGATTGGAGCCTCAAGCTTGAAAATATTGACGCACTTTAGCATCTTTCATCACGCCTGTGCATTGCTTGTTACAGGAACAGGGGAAATTGCGTTCGGGGAAATAAAATACTTTTACTAGAAGAGAAAAACAAGATAATTAGCAAAAATGTGGGTGAGTGTAACAATCAGCAATAAAGCCAAATGTCAACAAGCAACAAACCACCTACCCTAATAGAGAGCGCTCCCACTCACTCAATACTACAGAGTCAGCGCTCGGTCGCATGAATCAGGTGTCAATGTCTGAGTTTGCTCTGAAAATTCAAATAACGTAAAGGACATAAATCAGGTAATAATGTGTTAAAAATGGCAAACTATTTATAGGTTAAATGAGATAGTGGGGCGTAACTACGAGCCTGGTTATAGGATGCCTGCAAAATGATTCTTGTTCCCCCATCCAGACACACACTAACTTCCTGTCATTTTTCCCTGTGGAAACCATATCAAATTTCAAAGCATATCATAATCTACAAAGCCACTTTAATTTCTGTGTCATGGCTAAGCTGGGATGACAGGATCAGGGTGGAGCATTATCAGTTTTGAGCATGCTCTGCTGTGGCCAGAGATAGCTGTGGGGCAAAGATGAGAGCCCACAAGGGACAGAGTGGCTGTGAAACCACTTTGGTGTGTTGTCCCAAGGGAATGGAATTGAAAGGAATTCTACCCTGTGTGGCAGTAAATGGAGGAGAGGCACATGGGGCAGGCTTTAGATGAGTTGTGTGCTGCCTTATTGGGGTTGATTCAGAGCCCCTTTCTCAACGTTTTCTTTGAGGTCTTGCTACCAAATGAGAAATCAAGCAAAAATTAAAGCATTGCACACAAAAATTCTTGCAGATAAAAAAGGGTCTGCTGAATCAGACGAGAGGGAAAAATGGAAAGAAAGGGGCTCTGAATTGGCCCTATTGTTGCCACTGCCCTTCAAAGATAATACATTTTATAAAGCAGATTAATTGGTGGGGAGAATCCGCATGCTAAATTAATTTGTTGGATAAAGGAAACATACGGTACCAAATCTAACCAAGGTGATACAGCAGGAGAGAGCTGAGCATGGGCAAAAAAAGTAATCAGGATGCTGGCCATGTTGGCATAAGACAAGGATAAGGGGTGGGAACTCACTCAACCCTGTTAGCTTGCAGCCAAACCTATAATCTGTCCCTAAATCTGGTTAAAAACAGAGGTCTTGGTCCACACAAATCTGCAGCAGTATGCTAAAACTGCACCACCAAGCGCCAAGGTGCCTCTCTGAGGTGCAGTCCTAACTTTAATCTCTGAGAGCCTCCTTTGGGACATACAATGCAACAGAAAAATTGGAAGCACGCTTACCTGAGGTATAACCTTGAGTGCAGCACATGGGGTGGAAGGGTCGAAAGCCTGGCAGTATAGCTTCAGACCCCTGCACTCGAGATTATAGGAATTTTAGAACGTTTCCTCTGCATTTAACCCATCTGTGCAGTGATACATACACATGCCTGGAGCAGTGGGCTGACCAAAATATGTCACATGGGGAGCATTTTGGGGGTTAGGTGCCTTGCTCAAGAGCCCTTAAGTAATTTCCCTGGGCCGGGAATTGAACCTGCGGTCCGTTTCCTGACCTCTGGGCCACAACTGCCCCATAACCTACGCTGGGGTTTTTACGCTCAATATGGTTTTCTTGGAAAACATACATTTTATTAACAAAGAATTAAAAAAATACAATTCTGTAAACTCACCTGTAGAATTGTTTTTTATCCATCCAGTCCAGGCCGGCCCGATATCTTCACGATTGGGTGTTCGCCCCTAGGGGGCTCCTCCCGGCCCCCTATAAAGGCAGCTGCCCGTCTATAATTCCCCAGTGGTTTAAAAGCAGTACTCAATAAAAAAGTGCAGGCCGGGAGGCCCAAGAAAAAATAAGAGACCATGTTACTTCACATAGCCTCTGCTTGTACTCTCTCTAATGCAAAAAAACTAGAAAAGACTTAGTGTCCTATGAGCAAAAATGGTTCATCACCAACCATAACAGGCATGCAGGACATAATGAACATAAGGGCGGGGTGGGACGGCCTGGACTGGATGGATACAAAAACAATTCTACAGGTGAGTTTCACAGAATTGTATTTTTCTCCTCCATCCAGTCCAGGCCGTCCTGATATCTTCACGATTGGGACATCCAAAAGCAGAGTCCATATGGGCGGGATCCCCAGTGCCGAACAGCATGTAGTTCATTTTACTACCGCCTGAAGCACCTTTCGGCCAAAAACAGCGTCAGCTAAGGCCCTGACATCCACCTTGTAAAACTTTGTAAAAGTATGAACTGAAGACCAAGTGGCGGCCTTACAAACTTGTTCCACCAATGCCTGATGCTGAAAAGCCCAAGAGACACCAATAGCTCTGGTAGAATGAGCTGTGATCCAAAAAGGGGGTTCCTTCCCCCTGGCAGTAATATTGTACCACTGCCTGTCTAATCCACTTACTGAGAGTGGACTTGGCTGGTGGCAATCCTTTCCTAGAACCCTCAGTTAGGACAAAAAGCAAATCCGATTTCCTGAAGGATTCAGTCACAGCCAGGTAATACCTTATGGTTCTGACCATATCCAAAGCATGGAGGGTCCATTCTTTGGAATTAGCCAGTGATGGACACAAGGAAGGTAAGACAACTTCTTCATTAGGGTGAAAAGGAAAAACGACCTTAGGCAAAAAATCAGGTTTAAAATGAAAAACCACCTTATCCCTGAGTAGCTCAAAGTAGGGTCGTTTCATACAAAGCGCGGTCAGTTCTGATACATGATGCACCGGGGTGATCGCCACCAAAAAGACCACTTTGAGAGTCAACATAGATAATGCAGCATCGCTCAATGCCTCGAAGGGAGGACCCTGGAGAGCAGATTCAAGTCCCACACCGGTAATACTGACTTACGCGGTGGCCGGACATGGGAAACTCCCTGGAAAAAAGTCTTGATCAACCTATGGTTGGCAATGGATCTCTGGAAAAAAATGGCTAAAGCCGAGACCTGACCCTTGAGGGTGCTCAGCTGGAGACCCAAGTCTAAACCGTGTTGTAAAAACTCCAGAATCCTAGACACAGAAAATGTTCTGCAAGGAAGGCTCTTGGCCTCGCACCAAGCGATATAGGCCCGCCAAACTCTGTAGTATATCATGGAAGAAGATTTCTTCCGTGCCTGAATCATTGTATGAGTAATAGTGGCCGACAACCCTTTCTCCGTCGGATTGAGATTTCAATAGCCAGGCCGTCAAAGCCAGCGTCCGTAAATTCGGGTGCCGCAGCGACCCCTGTATGAGAAGACCTGGGTCGTCGGGCATGATGTAGTGATCTATTGACATCTGAGCTATGTCTGCAAACCAACTCCTTCTCGGCCAGCGAGGAGCCACCAGGATGGCTGGCACCCCCTCCTGGGCTATCTTGCGCAGCACTCTGCCCGAAAGCGGAAACGGAGGGAATGCATAGAGAAATTTGAACTCCGTCCAAGGGATCGCCAGAGCGTCTGTTGCTATGGCAAGTGGATCTCTTGAGAGAGAGAGACGAACCTTGGAAGCTTGTGATTGTGTCTGGACGCAAACAGATCCATGTCTGGATGACCCCAGCGGAGGCACAGAGCCTGAAAGATCTCGCTGCTGAGGGACCATTCCCCCAGGTGCAAGGAACTCCTGCTCAGGTACTCTGCCTCCTGGTTTTCCACCCCGGGGATGTAGACCGCCGAGATGCAGGGAACATTCTCCTCTGCCCAAGTCAGAATCCGGGTTACCTCCTTGAGGGATCTCTTGCTCCGAGTCCCGCCCCGGTGGTTGATGTAGGCCACAGCTGTCTGATTGTCCGAGGGGACCTGGATCGCATGGCCTCTTAAATAGGGAGTCAAGCGTAGAAGAACCAACCGGATTGCTCTCAGCTCCAAGAGATTTATGGGTAACCGGTTCTCCTGCGGACCCCACTGACCCTGGATCTTATGGGTCTGCCAAACACCTCTTCAGCCTGTCAGACTGGCATCCGTGGTAACTATTCCCCAATGGGGAGTCAGAAAGGACTTGCACACCAGCAGATTCCGGGAGTCCAACCACCACAAGAGGGACTGCCTGGCCAGGGGGGACAGTGAAAAACCTTGTTCCAGAGATTCCTGCGCCCAATTCCAGCCGGTCAGCAGGTTCAATTGTAGAGGTCTCATGTGAAATTGGGCGAAGGGTACTGCCTCGAAGCATGACACCATTAGGCCTACCAATCTCATCCCCAGACGTACCGACGGCTGTTGACAAGACAGCAAGGCCTGCACTTGCGGCTGGAGACCCAAAACCTTGACCTGAGCAGTGTCTATCGTCATTCCCAGGAAGGATCTGACTGTTGAAGGCATGATAAACGACTTGGGGTAATTGATTACCCAACCGAAAACTTCCAGGGTTGACAGCACCGTCCGAGTATTGCTCTCGGCCTCCTGAAGGGACCAGGCCGAAATCAGCAAGTCGTCCAGATAGGGTAACACACGAATACCCTGACTCCTCAGGATAGCCATGTTGCCCGCCAGCACCTTGGTGAACACATAGGGGGCTGAGGATATGCCGAATGGGAGTGCTATGTCCTTGGAAAATCAGGATGTGCAGATAAGCGTCCCTGATGTCCACCGTGGTCATGAAGACGCTGGGCCGAAGCGATCTCACCGCCGAACGCAACGTTTCCATGTGGAAATGTCTGACCTTTACAAACTTGTTGAGACCCTTCAGGTCTGAGATCGATCGTAGCGTTCTGTCCTTCTTGGGAACCGTGAACAGGTTGGAGTAGAACTCCTGCCCCGTTCCTGCCGGTGCACAGGGCAAATCACACCTATCCGCAGGAGGTGTTGAACAGCCGTTCTCAAAGCCTGAGCTTTTAGCGGGTCTCGGGATATCCTTGAATGGAGGAATTTTGTGGGTGGCCTGGCTGCCAGCTCTATCTTGTAACCGGAGGACACCACCTCCAGAATCCACCGATCCGAGATGTGATGTCTCCAGATCTGAGCAAACAGCAGAAGCCGTCCCCCCACCCGTATGTGTGAGGGCGCCCCCTCATGCCTGAATAGGCTTGGGTAAGGTTTTGGCTTTAGCTCCCCAAGAGGAGTTGGGTCGGCTGCGGGACCTACCTCTGCCCCAGGTATCTCTGCGGGCCCCTGGAAATAAAGATCCTCTTCCTCCCTGAAAGGACCGATAAGAAGAGGGGTTCCGAAAGGACCGAGCAGGCTTTCTTCTCTGAGGGAGCTTACCATCCTTGACCAAAAGGTCCAGTCGCTCCCCAAACAGCCGGCTTCCCACAAAAGGTAGACTTGTGAGGGACTTTTTGGCAGCCGCATCTGCCGACCACTGTTTCAACCAGAGCGAGCGGCGTAAAGCAACGAGCAGGGCCGAAATTCTGACACCAAGCCTGACCACATCATCCATGGCAGTAACAACAAAGCCAATTAAGTCCAAGCAGGTCTTGAGTTCCATATACTCCTCCGCCCGCTTGCGAGCCTTAGCCCTAGCCACAAGGTGTCTCACCTTTCTCCTGTTGGCTAGTGAAACAATCGCTGAGGCACACGCAGGGCGAAAGAGAGCACCCGCAAAGATGAAAGCATGGCAGACCAGCTGATCCATGCGCTTGTCTGCAGGGTCACATAATGAAGCATTGTCCGTGATGGCATAACAGTGGTATTGGACAAGCCTGACACCGGAGGGTCCACCTCGGGAGGGTGACACCATAGCCGAACCAATTCAGCAGGGAAAGGATACTATCCAGGCCGTTAGGGACTGATGGAAATTTGTTGGGCCTTTCCCATTCCTTAAGAATCATGTTAGAAAAATGAGGCTGCTTAGGAAAGACCCGCCTTTGCCTCTCAGGCCGAAATAAATCACCCTGCTTCCTCTTAGCCGCTCTGGGAGGAACAATGTGTCAGGTATCAACACGGAAGAAAGCAAACTCTCCGTATCATCCGGGAGGCAAGAATCCTCGTCCGAGGAGGAACCAGAGATGCTGTCACCAGCGGAAAGCTGCAGCTTCTTACTTGAGGCCTTCTTAGGGGCTGTCAACCAGATCTGCTTCTTAAGACTAGCCAGCCTGTGCACAAAGTCAGCATGAGACCCCTGCAGCAGCGGACGGTCGGGAGAGGCTGAAGATAATGCAGGGCTATGGTCAGGAGCAACCGCCCGCTCAAGGTCCAAAACAATGCCTCTGGCGCAAGTGGGACAAATAGTGCTGAATCCGCCCAGAGGATTCCTTCTGCTCAAGGAATGGTGATTGTGAATAGTAAGTTCAATAAGGCTACTAGACGCTAACGGCCTAAGCCTAATAGCCGATCCCTCTAATTAATAATGGGGACCGGGAGGAACCACAACCCTCAACCTTAGCCCACGATCTAAAACAAAAGAGAGGGACAGCAATTACAAAAAGACCCCATGTCATACATTAACATATCAGACATAGGGCATACATGCCATCAAACTAAGGCAAAAAGAGGGACTCACGACACCACCAACCAGAAGAGGGATCACTTTCAGCGCTCTGCAGCAATGAAGACATTGGGTCCCTGTCTCCCAGCACCGAGGCCTCAGCAGTGCACCTCGCTCACAGTAGCGATTTCTAAAAAGATCCACCAGGGAGGCGTCACCGGCGCGACGGCAGCTATGCGCCGGCGCCAGGCTCCGCCCCCCACGGCACGTCATCCAGCTGGACAAGAACGCTTCCTGTCATGGCGGCGATCCCCCTCCTGCCCGTCCCCCATCGCAGCAGGAGCCGCACACGGTGGTGCGAAAGGAGGCCCGACGGGGGAATGCAGGGAGGTGAGATAAAGAGAGCGGAGACCGCTCCTCGCTGCACAGCCAGTCGCACCAAAAACACATGCAGCACACACAAAGTAATAAAGCAGTGGGAAGGGAGGGACATACATAAAAGTATATATATATAAGTGGTTCCCCATCAGGCTCACCATAAAGCCTGTGGCCGACTACCTTTTAATGAGAAGGTCTGCAGCCCAGAGCATGTGCTCTGCCGAACGCTACAGACCCCGTTCACCCTACCGTCACGGATCCCTGTAGCTGCCAAGGGCTGGGAGGCAAGGATGGGTCAGGAGAGATCAACGGAAATAGGGTCCTGCAGCAGCCGACAGGCTAGGTGGCCCAGCTCTGCTGCCAAATTCTGAGAGAGTGAGCCAACTGCAAGATGAACAACTGGGGAATGATAGACGGGCAGCTGCCTTTATAGGGGGCTGGGAGGAGCTACATCTTTTGATCTAGCAGTCAAGCCCCCCCTAGGGGCGAACACCCAATCGTGAAGATAACGGAATGGCCTGCACTGGATGGAGGAGAAAATTAAAAATTAAAAAAGAAATTAAAAAATTAAAAAACTAAAAAAATATTCTGCTGAAAAAAAATAATTTTCCTAGAAATTCTCACAAAGATCACAGTTAAACATATACAGTACAGTGCAAAATGCTTAAAAATGACCTGGCAACAAAGGGTGACAAAATCTCTAGGTAGGCTGGCAGCAAAAGCATTAGGATACGGTTGCTCCTGGGAGAGGGCAAGAAACTAGAATGATTCTTTTTAGACTCTTTAATTTATCACCTTTAGTAGGTTCTGTACAGATACAAAGTCCAAATGCAAAAGGAGCCCCCTGATATGCCACTTCATATAAAATTATACAAAAAGAAACTGATCCACAAACTATGATAATTTTGTGGAAGGCACTGCATGGATCAGGTTTCCAGAAGGAAATGTTTTTAGAAAGGTGAAGGGGTAAGGAAAGGCTTTCATTTTAGGTTACAGCACACCCTACCCCAATAAAAAATAGATTTCATATCTGACTCCAATATCCAATCCTTCATAGTGAGTGATAAAAAAAATGTAAATACTTAAAGAGTAGTCTAAAAGACAAGTAGGATGCCCCCCAAGACAAGTAGGAAGTAGGATGCCCCACCATGTGAAACCCTGGGGGTCGCCCACAAAACTCACATCTGCAGGCGGCTCCCACAGTGATGCACACAGTGGCGGAAGCATCCCCAGCATCTCTGGGCTGAGCCATGCTCCTGCGCACAGCCATTCAGATAGGCTGGGGGTGGTATTGCTCCCCAATCTAAAGGGCACTGGGTTTGTGACCATTATCTAAATGTAATCACTATCCCAATTACCAAACTCTGGTCTAAACCATATTGCCGATCAAGAGAGTCCGAGTACCTATGCATACGCCGTAGAGTGGGGGAAAGTTAAGTTTGTATGGGTGATCGGGGGAGTTCACCCCGGGACACAGAACAAAACCCATGGATAGTCAAAATGCTGGTTTTTGTTCCACCTTAAAGTGGACCAACACCCAGGGGGGATCGGCCCGGGAGTCTATAAGATTCCCGGACCGATCAGATCCCTCCCCGCGAGGCATCCGAAATCGGGATGTCCCGCGGGGAGGAACCCCCCAGGAGGCCCACAAGCCTTACCTTACCGGCGATCCAACGGCGCATGCGCGAGACGCGGCCGCGTCTCTCGCTTCCCTCTAGCAGGGCGCGCTCCCGCGCCGGCCGTTTTGTGAATGGCCGGAGCAGGCGCGCTCCCTGTTAGAGGGAAGCGAGAGACGCAGCCAATGACAGCGCTCTGGTATGCACGTCCAATCGGCTTTGGACGCGCATACCAGAGTGGCTCTGAGCGCTGTCATTGGCCGGACGAGGTCACGTGGGAGCGGGGAGAGGTGAGTTTTTGCGGCGATCGGGGTGCCCCACCTAAGTGGACCAACACCCAGGATAGTCAAAATCCTGGGTGTTGGTCCACTTTAAGTGTGATTTGTGAGTTTATTACAAAAAATTGCACTCCCCTGTGCCATCTTGGAACACGTTGGAGGTGTCCTCTCAGGGTCCTGGCCGAGATCGCATCAGCCGGTCTGCACTTCTATCAAGCCTTACCTAGGTGAAAGCATGGGCGTGGCTAGAATTGACAGTCAATCAACTCGGCTCTCAGCTAGAATTGACAGCCAATCAACTCGGCTTAAACCGGACCTTCACCATGATTTATTAAAAAGCCCAAACCCTTAAAAAACGATTCCCCAGCATCTAAAGTTAATATATTTAAGTTTTTAGTCAGTCACTTATTATTCTTTCCCCCACTGGGCTGCAACTCTGTTCAGGACTTTAGGATACGGGCGCCACCATCTTGACTCAGAAGCATCACATTTACTGAGGAGAGGAGATTGGGATAAAGTACAGGGGGGCGGGTTATAGCTGTGCTTTGCTCAGACAGATCAGAGCTGGGGTCAGGAAAAGGTCAGCAATCCCAGAATGCAGAGAAGCACAGTCAGAAGGCACTTCCTGTTTGCAGGCTGCCTGATGTTCCATGAGCCACCATCTTGGATTTTTAAAGGCTCATAACATGCAGTAGAAGCAGGTAGGATTATTTTTAATGTGAGCAATCTGTATGTACAGGGTGTGGGAAACATATAAGATAGGCGCTTATTCAGAGTGAAGGACCTCTTTAAGGGCTGCCAAGTGTACACCTACCTACAGTGCTCAGCAACTTTGATTTGCCTGCTTCCCTTTATGCTACGCATGGCTCAGACATCCAGGCCGCAATATATTTAAAAGATGATTCCCCTTACTTGTCCCCACCTACAACTTGTCCTACCGAAGCACCAAAAAAACCCAAGAAGTATCACAATTGTTTCCTGCTTGATAGTATATTCTTACACAGGGTTTCACATACCTAAAATTCGAAACAAAATGTAAAAAATAAACAACAGTTTTGCATGTTGGCAGCCTGAGTCATTACATTGCATAATCATTTGCTGAGAAACCACAGGAGAACCCTGGCTGTGGTATGAGTCTACTCATAGCGAGACTGGCATCAAGACTCGGAAACGAGGTTTCAATGCAGGCTTTATCTAAAGAAGAACAAAACCGTCTGGCCTTTCCCTGGTGCATCCCATAGGAATGGGGAAAGGTAGGTTTTTATGGGCGATCTGGGGAGATTCACACAGTGGAATAGTAAAAATCATGTGTTTTGTTCTACTTTAAAGTACACTGGTCAATGAGCAACCACAGCCAATCAAATTATCTTTCTGTATTTCATTACTCTAGAACATAGCTTGAAAGGGTAAGCAGAGATGTTCAGGGGGGCATAGACGTGGTGTTGCTGATGGGTTTGGTATATTTCATACTGAAATAGCCGACCCAAACGCACTGCAGAACATATCGGGAGGCAGGCAACAAAAGGCAGAGGGGGAAAACAATTTGAGAAACCATCATGATTTTGCTCCCAACTGTAAATAAATTCAGCACAGGTTGGCGTTGAACATAACTTACTACCAAGGGTATACATGGAAGTCATGGCACCACCAGCGCTATCAGGCCCCTCCACCCCCACTAGACTAGGGGCCGGGTTAAACCCTCCAGCAGCAGAGGAGGAATCAGGGCTGGTGAACAAAATGGAACCTGTCAGCAGACCCCTGGAGGACTGTCAAGCCTGCTGCTGCTGACACCTGTCTTTCAGTGCCAATGGTATATACACTATAGACAAGCGGGAGCCCCCTTTTGCTATGGGCCTGGTAGCAGCTGCCTCCCCTGTCTCTTGGTGAGCACCCCAATGTTTACCACATAAATGACATACAGTAACTAAACAGATGGGCTGAATAGCTAAGGTGAATTTTATGTATTTATGGAGATTCTATACCAGCAGAAAGAGGGGAGTTTACAGACAAAAAAAGATTTAGGACTGAAAATGGGAGCCGTGAAGAATTCTGTAACAGAACAGTTAAAGACGATGGCAGTTAACTACGTTTTCCAGCACAGCACGTCTTCCTCCTTTCACAGCGTCTACTCCTCAACATTAGTCAGCTAGTAGTCAGTGATCTGGCTGTGACCCCAGCGCCAGAGTCACTGGCTATACATACAGAGGGGCTTTTGTGTGGCTCCGGACACTTGACACATTCCTCTTGGTTTGGCTTCATCCTTTTAGCAGGTCACTCATCCTCAGCTTGTTTTGTGCTTTTATTTGTTGAGTTGCTTCAGAATAAGCCAATTGTTCACAATTTCCTGCTAGTGTGCCATTCAAATGGCAACTTTTTCTGTGCCCCAGTCTTCCCTTAGTATTCCTAATAGCTACAGCAAATCCACCCCCATAAAAATACGAGTAATAACAGATATGAGTTAGGTTAAGCTGATGGTGGATAGAGGCTGGCTATAGGCTGCATATCATACAGTATACAATGTTCTCTGGTAGTTCAATGAGATGATAGGAGGAAGGTCACTAGCTAGTGTTTGAACCGGAACAACACTAATTTTTCACAAAACGAGCGCTGTACCAGGCACAGAGAGGCTTTCAGACTGCGGATGTCCCCCCCCCCCGCCTGCCAAATGGGTGGTGCTTTAGTTGTTCCTAGTGGCCAGGGCTGAGTTCAGAATGGATCGAATTCAGGAATAGGCACTTTATATAGATTGAGTAGCCACAGGATGAGAGGGGGCATCAATTGTGGAACATGGAGTGAAGGGGTATTCATAAATTGGTTCCAGTCATATCTCATTCAGTGACCTTTTCTTAATCTTTTAATTCAATTAGATACAACTTTACAACCAAAGACCGAAACAGCTGAGACCAATGCAGCTTCTATTTTCCATACATGATGCTATGAGAGCCCAAATCTGATAAATAAGGTGGAGAGGTAACAAAGATGCCCCCCCGACCTTATGGGCCCTGAAGCGGTTGCTATATCTGCAACCACTGTAGCTCTGTCCTCCTCATTCAGGACAAGGGATGTAAAAAAATTCTACCTGATGAGACAGAAACTAGACAGAAGGTTGTTTCATAGTAAAATACATCTTAACTGACCTCCCAGAAGAATTTATGGGATATAGTTGATGTTGATTGTAGCAGGGAGTCATGCAAAACAGGTACCAGAGGCAGCAGCACCTTATTTTCCCACCATCAATAAGCCCTTCTGTGTAAACACTGTGTAAACACTGTCTCCCAAACTTCCCAAACAGGCTGGCTGGGAGATGACTGCCTCAGACTGATGATTTGTTTGTAAGTCATGAGAAGAATTGATCAGAATGAAGAATCTTATTTTCAGCACCTCCATATAAACATAAGACTAAGGGGCTGTTCAACTACTTCAACACCAATCTTCCACATTATTTCTGTTTTTTATTCAACCTCATTCCCAAAAAGATGTGTAAAATGGGAAGAAAACAAGAATGCAATCATTTTTAAAAACTCATCTTTTCTCTAATCATCTAAACCTTTATTAAACCCATGTATAGCTCTAACAATGCCCAGCCTGCCCCCCCCCCCCAAGACTGAAGAGTTGGCTAAACAATCACAAGTGCTCGGGTTTAGCAAGCAGCTGAAAACCAGACAGGAGGGGCCTGCAAGCCAGATGAAGCTTCTGAGCTACAGGTTAGGGATCCATATGAACACAATTCAATTCTGTTGCTATCTCTATTTAAAATGGACAAAATAAACAAAAAACTGCTCTGAAATTTCCGGTTGATTCAAGAACTCCTTCTTTGGGCAGAGGCAAACAGCAGCTACCATGAGGGGTGTGCCAATGTGGGCACACAGTTGAGCATCCTGAATCCGGATGTCTTCATACTTTATAAGTGAAAAAAGTCGTTACTTTCACTTTAAAGCAGATCAACACCATATCTCGAGCTGCAGGATCACAAGACTCTTTGAGCTTTACACTGCAGGGAAACTTAATCTGGGATGCCCCAAGGGAAGAGTTTATGCCAGACCTAGAGTCCACGTTAAATTCTGCCTTAACCTATCAGCAAATTTGGCCATTCTCGAACTGGGGTGTCAGTCCAATAAACTCTGGGGGTCCATCCTACACCTTAATGCAAATATAAGCTGTTTATATACAGGGTTCATACACATGGACGTTATGCCAAACTGTGTGTCAGTGTACTTGCAAGTAGAAAGCCAAAAATAAGCTGTATATAGATTTGGACTGCTTTAAAATGTTATCAATTTAACCCAATCCCCCATTAGTACAGTAACCAGAAACATATAAGAAAGGCATGATCTCAGACAGAAAACTAGACAGAAGGACAGGGCTGTTAGCTCTATGCAAGGCTAGGGAATGGAGTTAGGGGTCCACCAGGGGATTCACCTGTCCTCATGTGAGCCAATTGTAGCCAGCTATAAGCAACTTTATGCACACACAGCTCATAACAGTAATGTGTAAAAGACAGGCCTGGAGTCGATTTTAGGTGTGGTGCTTGCATTTGAAAGAATTTGCTGTGAAGAAAACACAAGGTCAATGGCGCTCTCCATGCAGGTGAAACAAGCCATCCTTAAAGTGGACCAACACCCAGGGGTGATCGGCCCGGAAATCTATAAGATTCCCGGGCCGATCACCTCCCACCCCGCGGGACATCCGAGATCGGGATATCCCGCGGGGTGAAACCCCCCAGAAACCCCAAAAAGATCTTACCTGATCCGCCGCCGCTTCCGCCGCCGCCGCCTCCCGCACGCCCCTCCAGACGTGCGCGCGCGCGCCGGCCCTCTGTGAATGGCCGGCGGGGGCGCGCGTGCGCCGAGAGTGACGCGCGGGAGGCGGCGGCGGCGGAAGCGGCTTGGACGTTCCTGTCCCCCGCCTGGACGTTGGCGGGGATTGGCTGCGGCGTTCACGTGGGAGCGGGGACAGGTGAGTTTTTTGAGGTTTCTGGGGGGTTTCACACAGCGGGGCACCCCCGATCGGGGTGCCCCGCCGAAGTGGACCAAAACCCAGGATAGTCAAAATCCTGGGTGTTGGTCCACTTTAAGCTGTGAAAACAGAAAAAACTAATCCGAGAAATGTTACAATATTAGGGGTGGCAAAATCTACAGTTCGGTACATCCTGAGAAACAAAGAAAGTACCAGTGAACTCATCCATGAAAAATACCTGGACACCCATGGAAGAAAACAGTGGTGGAGGATCGCAGAAAAATTTCCAGGATGAAGAGAAACCCCTACACAACAACCACCCAAGTGAACACCACTCTCCAGGATGTAGGAGCATCAATACCCAATTCTGCCATAAAGAGAATGCTGCATGAAAGTAAATACAGAGGGGTCACAGTACAAGCCACTCATAAGAATCAGGAATAGAAAGGCTAGATTGGACTAGGCTAGGCTAAAAAAATCTAAAAAAGCCCGTACAGTTATGGCAGAACATTGTTTGGACAGATGAAACCAAGATCTACTCTACCTCTACTAGAATGATGGGAAGAAAAAAGTATGGCGAAGGTGTGGTCCAGCTCATGATCCAAATCATAGCACATCATCTGTAAAACACAATGGAGGCAGTGTGATGGTTTGGACATACATGGCTGCCAGTGGAACTGGGTCACTAGTGTTTATTGATGATGTGACACAGGACAGAAGCAGCCGGATGAATTCTGTGGTATTCAGAGACATAGGGCTCGATTCAACAAAGGTAATTCAGATCGCATGCGTACATTTTTAAATTTTTCGAGTCATTCAGAAAAGGTATTGAATTAAACACGTGCACTTGAAAATGCAATCGTAAATTTTCGAATCACTCGTAAAATTTTCAAAATGCTCGTAAAAAGGCTGTCGCAAGCAAAAATTGTTGAAAAGTGTACTCAAATTTTTTTTCTACTGTTTAGAATTGTTTTCTGACTGTTGCATGGTGTTGTAAGGTTTTTTAATGGGTAAATGTATAATTTTTTTCAACTTTTTAAGTTGCCTGTGTAGCTGTATGTACATGGCTAACATTGTGGATACATGTAATAAAGAGGCAAGGTATGCTGTAGTGGAAGTACTAATTAAACAGTAATATTTGTAAGAGGCATGTATGTTGTTTTTTTGGGGGGGCTTTGGTTGGATTGCTAGGGAACTGTATTAAAAATGTTTCCTTTAATGCAGAAATGTGGCCATTGTTTTCTATACAAAGCTTGCTCACATAGCACCACGTGTCCTTGGGTGCAGGGTGCAGCTCTTTGCTAGCTTTAACCTCATGGTACGTCATTCTTATGCTTACACTATAACATGGACCAAAACCCAGGATTTTGACTATTCTGGGTTTTGGTGCCCCGCAGTGTAAAAACCCAAAGGTCGACCACTCCCATGTACCTTCCCCTGTTCTTATGGAACTTTTTACTACTAGTAAAAAGGGGTAAAAAGTTCAATATTTTTTTCAGGAGTAACAAAGTGCCATTGACTTTCATTGTCTTCCCAACTAGTGATTCACAAATAGTGGAATTCTCAGGCTTTTTTCTTATGAATTGAATTTTTTACTACCATTAGAGTTTACTACCATTGCAAAGAAAGTAGAAGGGCTCCATTGTGAGAAAGAGCAAAATGAGTTTTCTCCTGCTGAAAGCTGCATCAAAAAACGAGTGCGAAACACTCTCATTTATATCGTGTGTGGCTCATCAAGTCCACCTGAATCAGTAGTAACAATTTCGAATCGCAAAATGCAGTAGAAAATTTTTCAATCCACTAATATATTTCGCACTTTTACAATCGCAATCGAATTTAATTCGAGTGAATTATGGTTCCAGGTTTCAGGTTGCTGAATCACTCGTAAAAATAACTATCGCAAAATAGCAACTTTTTAAGCACAAAACACACGAAAAATCAATTTTCTACCTTTGTTGAATCGAGCCCATACTGTGTGTCAAATCCAGCCAAATGCAGCCACAATGATTGGTCAGCATTTCATAATAAAGATGGACAATGACCCGAAACCTAAAGCCAAAGCTAACCAGGAGTTTATTAAAGCAAAAAAGAGGAATATTCATAATCAGTCACCTGATCTCAACCCAGCTGAGCTGCATTTTACTTGTTAAAGACTAGACTTCAGTCAGAAAGGCCCACAAACAAACAGCAACTGAAACCTGCTGCAGTAAAGGCCTGGCAGAGCATTAAAAAGGAGGAAACACAGTGTCTGATGATGTCCACAAGTTCAAGACTTCAGGCAGTCATTGGCAACAAAGGGTTTTCAACCAACTAACATTGGTTAATTAACATTTTATTTACAATTATTTAATTTGTCCAATTTCTTTTGAACCCCTGAAATGAAGGGATTGCATTTAAAAAATGTGTTAGTTCCTCACATTTTTATGCAATTGTTTGTTCAACTGAATTAAACCTGAAAGTCTGAACGTCAACTGCATCTAAATTGTTCAAAATTCAATAAAGTAAAAAAAAAAAAAAAATATATATATATATATATATATATATATACACACAACATGATAACTTTCTTTTTTTCTCATGTGAGTCATCGGATGTGGGGGCATCTTACTGCAACTTCTTCAAGGGAATGTTTTAAAACAAACTTTCATTTATTTGATAAGCCATGCGTAAACTGCTCTGAATATCTAGGCTTTGTCTTCTTTGTGCTTTTTCTGACAAACTGTCCGACAACCCCTGTCGTGCCCCCCACCCGTCGGTGTCAGATGTCATCAAGCATGCTTGACCGCTGCTGAAAACAGTGGACGTCAATTTAGCATTCTGTAGGATATACATGCTCCTATAAGGAAATAAAAGGGGGCTAGTGATTTATACATGTCAAAGGAAGGCATGGAAATCCAACTCTTGTTTATGAGTCACCAGAAAGCTTTTGTCAGGTGGTTCTTGGTTTACTGTGTCTACCAACCACAGATTACATTTCACGACCTTGTACTATTGTTCACTGAATGCAAGACAAAGCCAGTCTGGGAAAATCAAGCCATGCTGCCCATTTGAGCCATCCCATGCAACAATTTTGCTTTTACTTTACCATGTTGCTTTACAAATACTTGGAAGATTTTCTATCCATGTTGTCTTTCAAAATTAGCTCTTAAACTAATTATGCCTGTAATAAATCAGCAGAAGTCTAGCAGGCAAAGATATTCCAAACGCTGGCTCTGGAGCAGCTTTTAAAAAAGACCACTCAGCAGTTGCTGTAAGAGCTTTAGTGACTGATATCCAGGTATCCATGTATTAACGGCAGCTGGTAACTAGACTGGTGAACACAACCTAGTACACTGCTGGCGACAACAAAACAGATGTGGACAGATGTGCAGAGAACAAAATGGATTGGGCTGGACTCCTGGACAAACAGTAATTGGTAATGGTCTGGTCCTAGACTAAGTATTTGACATGGCATAGGAAGTGGTCAAGCAGGGTCAGCAATTGATTGGCACTGGACATAGTACACAACATGGTCAAAAAAATTGGCAACGGAATGGCACTAGACCTAGCCAGAATATGCAGGGTAGGCAACAAAGACAGCAGGAAGAAGCAGTATTAGAATGTGAACCCAATAGGGCTCCTGCAGACTGCTTTTAAACAAGCTGTTGCTAATCAGCTGGCATTCTAAGCCCACCAGTGTCTGCTGTTTCTAGGCAATCAAGACCCCCAAAGGTCGCAGAAGGGTGGAGCGGGCGAGCAGCACTCGAAGAAGTAAGTTGTTCCTGTGTGCAGCACAATATTGCCCGACACTGGAGTGGCGGCCAGGTAAGTATTGCACTGTGACAATGCTATTTATGTATGGGCTATACAAAAGCTCATCTAGTTAGGACAAATGAGTTAACATATTAGGAGTTTTCCTGTTAGGTAAGGCACCATGGGAAAATATCCTATCCATTGTGTGAACAGAGTAGTAATTTCAAACGACATAAAAAAAACATTTTTATTTTCATCATTCTGTCCACTGAGAATCATACATTTCTTTTGTCATGGAGATGTGGAAAAACCCCTTGTGATGTGGCTGATCAAAGTAATTATGTTTTGACTGGGTCAGCTATATCATTGGGGTGCAGTACATAATCATATGTCTAAGACTAAACCCCAACACAAAGATTTTTGGGAGATTTGGATAATGTAGGAAAGTATTAATGTAATGGAGCATGCACAGTGTTTATATTACATATTCAAGTGGCTAATAAGCCAACTGGGCTAGTATCCTGGCCCTGCCCACTGTGACCCTGATTGGCAATAGGTCATAAAATTTCTGTCCAGCATTATGTACATATATTGTTTTCACACTTTGGTGGAGCTGCTCAATAACAGTCAGCCAAAACTTCTTTACTTGCTGTTACTATTTCACCATCTACGGTTCTCATTGCCAGGTCCCATATTTTAGCTAGGGTATGTATGTACATCAGAGGATGAGAGAGGACAGAGACACCCTTAGAGCAATGGCTGGTGAGGAAGGAAGCCTAGACCGGTAATGTCTGTTCTGATCTGGAGTCTGATTAAAAGGACCCCTAAGTGAACATTTCTTAGCGGGTTATTTAAGAAGGGATAGCGCCAGGTAGTGCCTCGTAGCAGCAGGCAGCAGCTGGTGAACGCTGGCCGCTGTACGCAAAACCACATTTATGAAAGTGAATCTGGTGAGCGCCTCTAACAGCGGCATGTAGCGTTGCTTGTATTATTACAGGCGACTCAGCATATAGCGCTGGTGCTGAGAGCTGGTTCCAGAGCACCATGTAGTACCTGTCGCTCAGTGTCACTCTCCCATACATTTCAATGGGCTTTCATTACTTGTGTATAAATAGTGGGTTTGGCATTTTTTTTAATGCTCAAATCATTGTGTGACCTCTCCTGGCTGCAAACAAACACTTTTAGAAACTTTTTTGACTTTTGATATTTTAATGCAGAATTGTTATTACAGGTCTGGCACTAAAGTGTTAATGTCACAGTGTTAAAACAATGTCATTCCAGGTCTTTTTGCTTTGTTACTGGTGTATATGTGTTAGAAAACAGACTTTAATCACACAGTGTCTGGCTCTCTGTGCTACAGTGCCCAGCTTTAGAGTGCTGACACTCTGTGTGAGTACTTTTTTGATCGGTATCGTGTGGAGCGCCGAGTGCGGGTGGCACTGCGCTGGCGCCACCTCTTGCTCGCTGCAACGCTGTACTGGTGTTAGAGCACCCAACATACATCACATTCATTAATGCCGGTCAGGTTACTACAGGGACCGAGTCGCTATGTTACGGCGCCCGATACATGTTTACAGCGTCCATTAGAGGTCAGTCTAAGCGCCACTATACAGATGCTCATCTGCTGCTAGTAGTGAATCTGCCTCCATGTCTCTAGTGGCCAAATAGAAAACTAGATCTCCCAACTGCAGCACGAACAACGAAAAATACAATTCTGTGATTACTCACCTGTAGAATTGGTATTCGTATATAGCACGACCTGTTCCAGAATATTCCTTACTCTTGGGTACTACATCCACAAGATGGACTGCAGAAAACAGCTTGTGGCCCCTCCCGGCCCTATATAAGTCAGGGACCTCCCACAAATTCCCCAGTATTGACAAGCAGTTAACAAGAATCCTGGAGAACAATAATAACAAGAATTCAAAAATGAACATATGAACAATCACCATACAGAGGTAACTAAGAATAATGATAACAAGGGTGGGATGGAACAGGATGTGCTGTATACGTATAATACCAATTCTACAGGTGAGTAATCACAGAATTGTATTATTCTAAGTATACAGCACGTCCTGTTCCAGAATATTCCTTACTCTTGGGACATCCAGCAGTGTCCGTAAGGTAGGGTGGGATCCCCAAAAAGTTTAAACCACTGCCGCCTGCAGAACTTTGCGGCCAAAAGCAGCATCAGCTGAGGCCCTAACATCAACCTTGTAAAACTTAGAAAAAGTATGAACAGAAGACCAAGTAGCGCCTTGCAAACTTGTTCAACAGAAGCTTGGTGCTGAAAAGCCCAAGAGGCACTAATTGCACGAGTAGAATGAGCAGTAAGGCGGAAGGGAGGTTCCTTCCCCTTAGCAGAGTAGGCCTGTACCACAGCCTGACGGATCCACTTACTGATAGTGGACTTAGCTGGAGCCAGACCCTTCTTAGATCCAGACGGGAGCACAAAAAGAGCATCAGTCTTCCTGAAGGATTCAGTAGCCACCAAATAAAACTTCAGAGTCGTGACCACATCCAGAGAGTGTAAAACCAGCTCCTTAAGGTTACTAGGATTAGGGCACAGAGAAGGCAAAACAATGTCCTGATTGAGATGAAAAGCAGACACAACCTTAGGCAGAAAATCTAGCTTAAAACAAAACACCACCTTGTCCTGCTGTCTCTCAAAGTAAGGGGGTTTGATGGAAAGCGCCGCCAACTCAGAACCAAGCCTAACAGAAGTGATAGCCACAAAAAAGACTACCATAAGCGTCAAAATGGACAAAAGGGCCTCACGTAAAGGCTCAAAGGGAGACCCCTGCAAGGCAGATAAAACCAAGTTCAAATCCCAGACTGGTAACATAGGCTTACGTGGAGGACACACGTGAGTAACCCCCTGGAAGAAAGTCTTGACCAGACAATGGTGAGCAAAGGATCTTTGGAAGAAAATGGCCAAAGCAGAAACATGACCTTTGAGGGTACTAAGTTGAAGACCCAAATCCAAACCATGTTGCAGAAATTCCAGAATCCTAGGGATAGAAAACACCCGACAGGGAAGCGACTTAGACTCACACCAGTCAATGTAAGAATGCCATACTCTATAGTAGATGGATGACGAGGACTTCATCCTAGCCCGAATCATGGAATTAACAACAGAGACAGGCAGCCCCTTTTCCATCAAGATGGAGGTTTCAGCAGCCAGGCCGTTAAAGCCAGCATTTATAAATTGGGATGGCCCAGCGTTTATAAATTGGGATGGCGTAGCTGCCCCTGAGTGAGCAGGTCTGGAACCTTGGGCAGGGCGTACTGATCTATTGGCAACTGCACGATGTCTGCGAACCACACTCTTCTTGGCCAACAGGGGGCCACCAGAATGGTTGGTACCCTTTCCTGGGCAATCATGCGCAGCACCCTGCCCAGCAGAGGAAAAGGAGGGAACACATAGAGGAGCTGAAAGCTCTTCCAAGACATTGCTAGTGCATCCAGGGTCAAGGCCAGAGGGTCCTAGGACAGAGAGACAAAGACTGGAAGCTTGTGATTGTGACGGGACGCAAACAGATCCACATCTGGCTGACCCCAGCGGAGGCACAGGGAGCGAAACACCCTGCTGCTGAGAGACCATTCTCCCAGACGAGAAGTCCCCCTGCTGAGGGAGTCTGCCTCCAGATTCTCCACCCCGGGATGTACACAGCTGAGATGCAGGGAACATTCTCCTCCGCCCAAGACAGTATCAGGGACACTTCCTTGAGGGCCCTCTTGCTCCGGGTCCCTCCCTGATGATTGATGTAGGCAATCGCCGTCTGGCTGTCTGAGCGGACCTGAACAGCCCGACCCCGAAGGACTGAAGTCAATTGGGCGAGAACCAACCTCAGTTCCAGAATGTTGATAGGGGTGTGGGCCTCCTGAGGGCCCCACTGACCCTGGAATTTCAGCCCCCTCAGACCGGCATCTGTGGTGACTGTCTCCCAGCACAGGGCCAGAAAGGATCCGCCCACCAACAGGTTCCTTGAGTCCAGCCACCACGAGAGAGACCGTCTGGCCAGAGGGGACAGAACCAACACCTGATCCAGGGACCGAGGGTCCCGATCCCATACCGACAAGAGGTGAAATTGAAGAGGTCTCATGTGAAACTGAGCGTATGGAACCGCCTCGAAGCAAGACACCATCAGGCCCACCAGCTGCATCCCCTGCCGGATGGAGGGATGAGGGCAAGACATAAGAAGCCTGGCTTGGGCTTGAACACTCTCCACCTTCTGCTGAGGGAGAAAAATCTTGACCTGAGATGTATCCAGAGTCATGCCCAGAAAGGACCTCACCATTGACGGTGACAGGGAAGACTTGGGGTGGTTGATCACCCAGCCGAAGGACTCCGGTGTGGACACCACCAGCTGGGTATCCAGCTCGGCCTGCTGGAAGGACTGAGACGTGATGAGAATGTCGTCCAAGTAAGGAAGGATGCGAATGCCCTGAGATCTCAGCAGAGCCAATACACCCGCCAGCACCTTGGTGAATACCCTGGGAGCCGAGGTGATACCGAAAGGCAAGGCCACAAATTGGTAGTGCTGATCCTCCAGAGCGAACCTGAGGAATCTCTGATGACCTGGAAAGATAAGTACATGAAGGTAGGCGTCCTTGATGTCTACAGGTTATGAATTAGCCCAGGCGTAGTGAATTGACAGCTGAGCGCAGAGTCTCCATGCGAAAGTGTTTGAATCTGACAAATTTGTTGAGGCGCTTTAAATCCAGGATGGGTCTGATGGACCCGTCTTTTTTTGGGAACAGTGAAAAAATACCATTTTGTGATTACTCACCTGTAAAATGGGTATTATAAGTATGTGTCACACCCTGCTTCGGAAGATTACACGTGGGTTATAGCCAGTAGAGGGCGAACTTCTGCAGAGACGACTAGAAAAAAAGAAGCCCCTCCCAGTCCATAAATACCTGGGACCTCCCACACATTCCCCAGTATAAGAAAGCAGTAAGGGGACCAGGAAGAGCCAATAAATCTAAGAGAAAAAAGTTTCACCATAAAGAGGATCCAAGATAAAACTCAGGGTGGGACGAAGCAGGATGTGAGACATACTTATAATACCCATTTTACAGGTGAGTAATCACAAAATGGTATTATTCCAAGTATGTCTCACACCCTGCTTCGGAAGATTAATTACACGTGGGACATCCAATAGTAGTGTCCAAAAAGGGTGGGGATCCCAACAGGCAATAGTGCACAAATTAAACCACTGCAGCTTGCAGAACTTTGCGGCCAAAAACAGCATCCGCTGAGGCCCGCACATCAACCTTATAAAACTTGGAAAAAGTATGAACAGAAGACCAAGTAGCAGCCTTACAAACTTGTTCAACAGAGGCCTGGTGCTGAAAAGCCCAGGAAAACCCAACAGCACGAGTAGAATGAGCAGTGATCTGGAAAGGGGGATCCCTTCCCTTGGTAGTATAGGCCCCAACAATGGCCTGACGTATCCATTTACTAATGGTAGACTTGACGGGCGCCAAACCCTTCTTGGGCCCAAAGGGCACCACAAACAAGACGTCCGTCCTACAGAAGAGAGAAGTAGCCACCAAATAGTACTTCACACAACGCACAACATCTAAAGAGTGCAGGGCCCTCCCCTTGTCATTGCTAGGCTTAGGACACAAGGAAGGGAAAACCACATCCTGATTGAGATGTAAGGCAGAAACCACCTTAGGTAGGAAGTCTGGCTTAAAGCGGAAGACCACCTTGTCCTGGTGTCTTTCAAAGCAAGGGGCCTGAATAGACAGAGCCGCCAACTCAGAAACACATCGAACAGAGGTAATAGCCACCAAAAAGTCAACCTTTTGTATGAAAATAGAAAGTGCAACATCCTGCACGGGCTCAAAAGGAGGCCCCTGGAGGACCGACAAAACCAAATTCAAGACCCAAACAGTCAACAAGGTCTTGCGAGGGGGGCGCACATGAGTGACCCCCTGGAAAAAAGTCTTAACCAAAGGATGAAGAGCAAAAGACCCTTGATAGAAAACCGCCAGGGCGGAGACCTGCCCTTATAGAGTACTAAGCTGAAAACCCAGGTCCAAACCATGTTGGAGAAACTCCAAAATTCTGGGAATCAAAAAACCCTACAAGGCAAGGCCCTAGCCTCACACCAATCAATATAGGACCGCCAGGTCCTGTAGTAGATGTTAGAGGAAAAACTTCTTACTAGCCCTAACAAGCGTCTAGATCACAGCATCAGACAAACCTTCCTCTTTTAGGATGGAGGTCTCAGCAGCCACGACGTCAAAGCCAGCGTTTGTAAATTGGGGTAACATAGCTGACCTTGAGTGACCAGATCCGGAAACAGGGGCAACCTGTACTGATCGACCGCCAGCCGCACGACGGCTGCGAACCACACCTGTCTTGGCCACCTTGAAGCCACCAGTATAGCTGGCACACCCTCTTGAACCAGCTTGCGAACCACCCTGCCTACCATGGAGAAGGGGGGAACAGATACAGGAGACCCAGATCCCGCCAGGCAAGAGACATGGCATCCACTGCCAGAGCCAGAGGATCCTGAGACAGAGACACAAAAGCAGGGAGCTTGTGGTTGTGACGGGAGACAAAGAGATCCACCTCCGGGAACCCCCACTTGTGACAAATGGATAGAAATATCTTGTTGTTGAGGGACCATTCCCCTCGGCGAGAGGACCCCCTGCTGAGGGAGTCCGCTTCCATGTTTTCCACTCCTGGAAACATCGCTCTCGGCCCATGCCAGAAACAGAGAAACTTCCCTGAGGGCACTCCTGCTGCGAGTCCCTCCTTGGTGACTGATGTAAGCCCATAGTCCGATAGTCTGATCGAACCTGAACCGGAAATCCTTGGAGATGATGCGTCAAGTGCGACAGCACCAACCGAATAGCCCTCAGCTCCAAGACGTTGGTGGGGATGTGCGCCTCCAGAGGACCCCACAGCCCCTGGAACTGATGTTTCTTCCAGAAACTCCCCTCCAGCCCGACAGGCTGGCATCCGTGGTGACCGTCTCCCAACAAGGAGCCAGAAAGGATCTGCTCCTCAGAAGACTTCTCAGCCACCTCTGAAGAGACTGCCGGACCAAGGGAGACATCGCAAAGGACTGATCCAAGGCCAGAGGACATCTGTCCCAAGCCGATAACAGATAGATTTGAAGAGACCTCTTGTGAAAACTGAGCAAAAGGAACCGCCTCGAAGGAGGCCACCATCAACCCCACCAGCCTCATCCCTTGCCGGATGGATGGGCGAGGATGGGACAGAAGAAGACGTATCAGATCTTGAACCATCTGCACCTTCGACTGAGGTAAGAACTCCCTGGACTGAATGGTATCCAGATTCATGCCCAGAAAGGAAATCTCCCTTGACGGGGAGAGAGAAGACTTGGGGTTGTTGATCACCCAACCGAAACTCTCCAGCGTAGTCACCACCAACCTGGTGTCCAGCTCCGCTTGACAGGTTGTCCAGATACGGCACAATGCGAATGCCCTGGTCTTTGAGAAGGGCCGACACCTTGGTGCTGAGGTCCGCCCGAAAGGGAGAGCCACAAACCGGAAGGGTAAGCTTCCTTGATGTCTATGGATGTCACAAAGACACCTGGACGAAGAGAGTTGATGGCCGAGCGCAGAGTCTCCATGCGAAATTTCCTGGTTCTGATGAACCTGTTGAGAATCCTGAGATCCAGAATGGGTCTTATGGAGCCATCCTTTTTGGGCACTGTAAAAAAAGGTTGGAGCCCCGACCTCTCCCTGAGGAGGGCACTGGGCAAACGACCCCCCTGTCCAGAAGGTTTTGTATTGGCAATAACAGCCCCTGCGCGGCCCAGGGGTCTGAAGGAACCCGAGACCTGAGAAATCTGGGAGGAGGCCGGTACTCGAACTCCAGCTTGTACCCGGAAGAAACCACTTCCAGGATCCAGTTGTCTGTGACCTCCCGGGTCCAGACCTGGGCGAAGAGCCTTAGCCGTCCCCCCACCCGCGAGGGTGAGGGCACCCCCTCATTGCTGAGAGGGTTTGGCAGCAGCCTCGGGTTTGGTACCCCAGGCAGTGCCGGGGCGGGCACGCCCACTGCCCCTACCCCAGGAGTCACCTCTGAACGCAGAGTAAGCAACTCCCCTGCTTGCTCGAGAGCCACTAAAGGAAGGATTAAAGGAACCTGCCCCCCGAAAGGACCGGCGCTGCTTCCTGCGCTGTGGCAACTTTCCTCCTTTCGCCACCGAGTCCAATTTATCTCCAAACAGGCCCCTACCCAAGAAGGGTAACCCTGTAAGAGCCTTCTTAGCCGCCATATCAGCCGCCCATTGGCGCAAACAAACCGAGCGGCGCATAGCCACAAGCTAATCCAAGGTTCTACTACACAAGCATATTGTATCGTCCAAGGCTGATAAGACAAAGGTCATGAACAGATCACACCGCGTAAGTGCTGCAAATTCAACACTAGCAGGGTTAAGAAGGGGACCATTCAACAAGCCCCTAATTACCGATCCGGTAGCCACGGCCGAGAGTGCGGAAGCACAAATGGGACGCAGGGCCGAACCCACACAGGCAAAGGCGTGTGACACCATTTGATCCAGACGACGGTCCTCACCATCCTTCAGCGTGGTGGAGTCAGGTGAGTGCACAACAAATGCGTTGGACAACCCCAGACTCGGAGGGTCGACTTCTGGGGGTGACGACCAACGCTTCACCGTGTCTACCGGAAAGGGATATTTCCCATCCCACCCCTGAGGGACACCGGGAAGCCGGCTGGGCTTTTCCCATTCCTTAAGAATCAACTTTTCAAAATGTTTCTGATCTGGAAACTCCAAGCGCAGCTTAGTGGCCCCCCAAAAAATTCCCCCTCTTGTGGAGGGGCCTCCGCAGGCGGGGAAATAGCAAGAACCTCAAAAATATGGGCCAGAAGTCTGGGGGTATCCACGTTATCCCCACGCTCTTGCCCAGCATCAGCACCCAGGTACTGCTGATCGTCAGAACCATCAGATTCTGAAAACAATTCCCCTTCTTCCAGCGGGGAATAATCAGACCAGCCAAAGGAGTCATATTCCTCAAAATCAAAACCGGGCGCAGCCGGTGCCACATGCCTTCTCTTAGCTGGGGCCTTTCCGGCCGCAGAGCTAGCAACCAATTTCTCAATGTTGGCCAATCTAGCACAGACATCAGATTGCGACTCCCCGCTAATGACAACATCACTTGGGGTCAGAATCAGGCGTGGGGGTGTAGGTGATGAGGCCGGTGGCGCTGACCCAGACGTCTGGGACCCCGATTGCCGCGTAATGGCCTGCTGTGCAAATGGAATGCAAATAACCACATTTTCCCCCGCAAGGGATGCCCCACAACCACACACTGCCGGGGTTGCCCCGAAGGGAGCCCGAGCCCGGATTTTTTTATGGTAGTCGCAATGACCAGTGGGAATTACGCTAGTAAGCTAGCCGGGATGCCCCTTAACGTCCGTTAGTGGGAGGATTTGTAAAGCCCCAAATTTAGAGTGAGGGACCTAAGGACCAGGAGAACCCCCCAAATTTTTTTTTTTTTACTATATACCTAAATAAAAGCAAAATAGGCTTTTGACCCACTACTAATACTCTCTAGGGTGCCCAATTTCACACTACTGAATGCACATTGAGTGTTGCAGAACCCCAGAAATGCTCATGTATGTAGCACAGACCAAGTCTGCGACTATTCACGCTGTAGGGTACAAAAGCCAAAAGGACACACACAACATAGGAAGAAAGAATGGGCCCCGCAGGGCACTCACGCTGTCGGGACAAGATGGCGACCGAAGGCAGGAGCAGCCACAGCAGACGCGGCCAAGAAGGAAGAGAAGGAGGGCGGGACAGTGCGGAATGCGCGCCGCGCGTGGCCCCACCCCCTCCAGCACTGCAGCCATTGGCTGGGAACCTCCGTCGGCGCCAAGGAGAGAGGAGCGGGCCGCAGCGACGCGCCAAGCTAGCGGCCCCGCCCCCTCCCGTCAGAGAGGGGAAAGAACAATGGCCGAGCTCCCGAGACAGCGGGGGAGCCGGCCCAGACACCAGGCGGCCTGCGTCCTCAAGTAAACACCAAGCACCGCACACACACACACACCAAGGTATAAACACACTGCTGGTGGAAGGAAAGGAATCCTTTCTATCACATGTTGTGCCTGCCGAAAAAACAAGCAGAAATAAAGGAAGAGAGGGCCCCCCCCTCAATCCAGGGACCTAGGGTAACGGATGGGGAAGGGAACCCCAGCCACATAATGCGGCACAGGGGAAACGGACGGGGCATCCCAAACCAGGATCCCGAACCTGGTAACCGCCTAACCCCTAATTGGGGTCTCACGGGGGAGCGTAGCTCCTAATGAACACCCCTAGGGTGTTACCCACCCTCGTACGGACCTTTAGCCGAGGCTGGAAGGCATATGTACTTTAATGAATAAAAAAGTCCGGACAGAAATAGGTCAATAAATTGCCGGGTGTGAACCCGGCTTACCTGTAAGGAAGGAGACAGCCATCTTCTGACTTGCTCGCCGTCTGCAGAGACGATTACTGGGGAATGTGTGGGAGGTCCCAGGTATTTATGGACTGGGAGGGGCTTCTTTTTTTCTAGTCATCTCTGCAGAAGTTCGCCCTCTACTGGCTATAACCCACGTGTAATCTTCCGAAGCAGGGTGTGAGACATACTTGGAATAATTGGAATAGTAGCCTCTGCCCCTTTCCCTCAAAGGCACCTGGTAGATGACCCCCAACTCCAGAATTTTTTGGACAGCAAGGCACAGACCCTGAGCTGACGGGGTTTGAGCCATCTGGGATTTGATGAATCTTGGGGGCGGCCAGGCTGCAAACTCTATCTTGTAACTGGAGGACACTACCTCCTGAATCCACCGGTCTGAGACGTGAAGCCTCCAGACGTGAGCAAAGAGCCGAAGCCGTCCCCCCACCCGGATGGGTGAGGGCGCCCCTTCATGCCTGAGGGGGCTTGGGTGAGGATTTTGGCTTAGGACCCCAGGAGAGGCCAGGACGGCCACATCCTCTGCCCCTTCCCCAATGATCTCCACCCCAGTAAAGGAGACTCCTCGGCCAGTTCTGGAACCACGGAAGGAAGGGAGAAAGGCACCCATCCCCCGAAAGGACTGGGATGGCCTCCTAAGTTGAGGTAACCTACCGCCCCTGGCAAACAAATCCAAGTGTTCACCAAAGAGGTGCAGGCCCTTGAAAGGGAAACCAGTGAGAGCCTTATTAGCAGCATTATCAGCTACCCACTGACATAGCCAGACAGAGCGGCATATAGCCACCAACAGGGCAGAAGTCCTACCACACATTCTAATGGCATCATCCATGGCAGAAAGAATATATGCAATAAATTCCTCACAAAGCAGGAGAGATCCATAATCTTCTCTACCCGCATCCTCAGATGCCCCGTCCAAGAGACACTTAAGCACCCCTTTAATGGCAATAGCCGAAATATGGTGGGAGTGCCCTTCAAAACATAAGCTCTGGGACAGTGTGCTCTCCACTTACAAATTCTTGACTCTGGAAGAGGTCTCTAACAATCCTCAGATCACCCTCCTGTCCATTGTGCCTGAGTCGTTCTCTTCAGCAAAGCGGGGACTGCTGAGACATCTGCTTACTGCAGCAAGGTCGGTGATCCCACGACACTGGCGCACACGAAACACACCGGGAGTCATGGAATGGGTACAGGAGGTGGAGAACATTAGAAGAATGGAGGAATTAATGTTGGAAGGGGATGAAAACGCAAGACAAAAATTTGACATAACATGGACAATCTGGTCGGTGAGTCGTTACACACCTGAATTCGGCGCGTTCCTGTCTTCACTATAGACAGACCGGTAGACACGATATAGAGGAGAGGTGTTGTAGGGGGCTCCGGATTCCCTGGCTGGATTCCACGAGAGTCACCCCCCCCCTTATCCCCCAGCAGACAGTCTTGAATCGAGGTAATGACTGGCCCCCTGGTCCTCCCTGTCCTCCCCCCCCCCCCCCCCCAGATATGCTGTGGGTTGGTGCATATGTCTATAATTTCAGACAATACCCCTTTCTTCCCCTTTTCCCTTCATTTCCATTTTCTCTTTTTTCATACTCTTCTTTCTTGGAGTTGCTTAGTCCTAAGAGGCCGTCGAGTCTCGGAGGTTGCTCTTGGGTGCCCAGTTGACCTAGGGGTGTGGGAAGACCAGAGTATGACCTCTGGGGCGAACCTCTAGGACAGTATGGAATTGATTAAGTAGTAGGCTATATGCCGTGACCTTCTTGGCCATCGGCGGGGGGAGGGCTGCTGGGGGATCTACGCCCTACCGTTCGGCGTGGCCCCCGGGTGGACCCCCCCTCTGGCTCCCCCCGACTCGAGGGGGAGGGTCTAAGAGATAGATAACAATGACGTTGGTATCAGTTGTTATATATAATCATGGACGACATAGGTTGTGATAAAATAGCACTCCATTGCTGTATTTGCTTTACTTGTATTGTCTCTATGTTTTTTCAATAAAAACAAATTAAACAAAAAAGCGAGACTGCTCAGGGAACTCCCAGCGTGGCTTCACCATATGAAAAAGCTCACCCTGCTGCTGCGGAGCCACTGCCGGGGGAGAAATAGAAAGCACTTAAAAAATGTGACTCAGCAATCTGTCAGTGTCATCAGGGGACCACGGGTCTTCCCCAAAGGGAGTCCCAGTACCACCGTAAATTTTAGGTTGTTCCTCAGAGGATTCAGAATCAGAAAATAATTCCCTCTCCTCAATGGGGTAGGGACCTGAGAGTGAGTAAGGGCTCTTATCTTCTACAGGGAAGAGGGAAACGGCGGGTGATAAATGCTGCTTCTTAGCAGAAGCCTTAAACGGGGCAGACCCAGCAATATGTTTTTCAATGCTGGCCACCCGAGCAGCCAAATCAGGTTGAGACTCCCCGCTGGCATGCCCCCCACTAGGGGTCAGATGTAAGCGAGGGGGGGAAAGGCGAAGCCAGAGGGGGCGCAGCACTAGGCCCAGTAGCAGGCAACCCAGACTGCAGCGCAAGCACCTGCTGGGCGCAGGGTACACACACCCTGACATCATCACTTATAGGGGATACCCCACACGCAACACATAGCCGGGCTTGTCCCGAAGGAACCCCAAGCACATCATCCCCAGAAGCCTCCATATGGTGATTATCGTGGCACAACAGGCCAGTAAGGGTTAACGTTAATAATAGCTACCTGGGATGCCCCAATGACCCGCTAGGGAAGTGGGAGTAATGAGGGGAGATGGCTGGGAGAAACCACAGTGCCAAAGTTTTAACCCGCCTGAAAGACATAATAAACATTCCCATGAGATAAAACAGAAGGGATTCAGAAAAAATCACCCCACCGGGGTTACTCACAGACTGCGGGAGCCAGCAGCACACAAGGCAAGGGTAGTCAAAATGGCGTCCGCAGACCTCGAGGGGCGGGTTCGATGAGATGTGATGTAAAAAACATCATCTCCATAGACCCCCCCCCGAAGAGCGCGAAACGTGCCCACGTGATCCTGCCGGCCAATCGCGGTCCAGCAGCTCTGAGGAGAATGACACCGCCGGCAGCGTTTTACAGTATAACGTACCAGGATTAAGTAAAATACAGGCTTTTACCACGGAACTCCCCCCCCCCCCCCCCCCGGAGATCTCCCGGAGGGAGTGCAAGAGAGGTTAACATAAGGGATTCCCAGGGAATAACAGCGCCCAGGGGACAATGGGAGAAGCGAGGGCGGAGGGGTAACACCTAAGGTAAAGGGTTAACTGCACAGGATTACCTGGCAAATACCCAAGAAGCAGTGGGGGCATCCCAAAAGGCTCACCATCAGCCTAAACCGCCTACCCTGTCAGAGCAGGGACTGCGGTAGGAGCCTAGCTCCTCAGCACCTCTTTAACTGGTGCTACTAACCTACCTTCACCCAAAACTTGTCAGCCGAGGCTGGGAGGCAGTATATGGTACGGAACGGGTGGGAATAGTCCTGCAGGGCCGCAGGCATGAAAGCCCCGCTCACCGCGCCACATAGAGAGCTATCTTCTATCTTCTCAGCGCAGACTGCAGAAAGAGATTGGGAATTTGTGGGAGGTCCCTGACTTATATAGGGCCGAGAGGGGCCACAAGCTGTTTTCTGCAGTCCAGCGCCATCTTGTGGATGTATTACCCAAGAGTAAGGAATATTCTGGAACAGGCCGTGCTGTATACTTAGAATAAATACACTACCACACTGCTACCGGAAAAAGGACATTGTGTTGGGAATGATCTTCAACTAAAGGTATGATTTCATTCAGGGTAGAAAAGGGATCTCCCTTTAGCATCGAAATTAAACATCCATACCACGTTGTGAGTGGCACAGTATAATATTAACGCACTGTTTATATCCAACAAATCTATAAAATGGCAGCCTCTCTTGCATTCATCATGTTGGCCAACAAGTTTTTTTTCAGTTTGCTGAGGTGTGATCATTGGTGTTTATTGTTTTAAAGCTTTCTGCGTGTGGCTGTGATGGAATTATGGGCCCCTGAAGGTCTGTTACAGTAGGGTCAGACGGCCTCTCTGATAATAAATCACACAGGTGCCTGCCTTTTACAGGAGGGAAGTAATGGGATTGTAGGGATACCTTTGAGATTATTAGACGTCCGGATGCCCCAGCTGTGAGTGTATTTCTCTCCTGAAAGGTTTGCTGGCAAGATCTGCTAAGAACATTGTTGCCCAAAGAGCAAGATTGGGAGATGGTTAAACTGTGTGTGGTCCATGGCAGCAACTGGAGTCATAGCCTATTTATTACTCAGGGCCCACTCCAGCTTTATGTGGGTCCTTGCCCAAAAGAATCTTTTCAGTGTGACTTTTCTGTTGCTAGACTCTTTCAACATTAATTTTGGGCCCAGTGCAACTCATATTTTGGGAGGGGGGAATTAATTCCTCCTTAAATTCTTAGCTGGACAATAACATGTTCTAGTAAAACCTTTGTTGAAAATTGCACCTAAAATGCTCCTGAATTTTCACTCACCTCACAAGTTTCAAGCCAGCAGACATACTGGTTGGCTGTGGCAGCCTCCCAAGGCACAGTGTGCCCCAACAATTGCCCAGGTTTGCCAGGTTTTGATGCTGGCCATTCTTTTACTGCCTGGTGGCATTTCTCTGAGAAGTATTTTTTCAGAGTATGAGTATCAAGCCTTTTTTAGCACAACTTTATGCATAATTAAGGATTCTTGGTTTTGGTAAGCCCTTCAAACTTTACATGCTGTGCTAATAAAGAAAATAAATAGTTAATCTCAGCTATTGTTCTCCTAATAACTGGCCCTAACTCTGCACCCTTAATATGAGGCTGATTTCTTTCTTACTTCCCATTATTAATGTAGAACTACAGCTGTAGACAACATGTGGGGGTTGGTACATGCTTTTGGTGATGCCCGACTAAAAAAGTTCTTCATATTGGGCTCAGGGGGTTGGCCAGGGGCGGGGCATTGTAGTCACACAGTCCAGGGAACGACGGTCATGATTCTCCAGAGCACAGCAGAGACATTAAGGCACACAATTCTTTTTTCAGGATACCCCTTCTTCATTAAACACTTCACTCTCCAGCATATTCTTGTTCAAGAGTTCCTTCCCAGTACCTCCCAATGAGGTCTTCTTGTGTTCTCTCCCCTTTGTGGGCATCCCCCTCCTGGGATCCCAATGAGCCTCACTCCAGGGTCACCCTCTTGTGACCCCTTATTTCCAGGTCCCAAGCTGGCTTCCTTACCTCTCCTGTGAAGACTCAACAGGAGCACCAGCAGGTCTTTAGTCTTTTAGACTCCAGGGCCAGTATCGGTGGTGATAGGTCCACTTAAAGTGGACCAACACCCACGGGTGATCACCTCCCTCCCCGCGGGACATCCGAGATCGGGATGTCCCGCGGGGTGAAACCCCCCCAAACACCCCAAACTCCTTACCTTATCGTCTGTGAATGGCCGGCACGCGCGCGTCCAGAGGGACGCGCGGGAGGCGGCGGCGGAGGAGCCGCTTGTCCGCGGCTTGTCCGTCGGCGCTGGGAGCGGGGAGAGGTGAGTTGTTCAGGGGGTTCGGGGGGGTTTCACACAGCGGGGCACCCCGATCGGGGGTGCCCCACCGAAGTGGACCAAGACCCAGGATAGTCAAAATCCTGGGTGTTGGTCCACTTTAAGAAGAGGAATGTGAAGCGCTAGAGCACACACACTGGCTACTGTAGTGTTTGATATGTCTTCCAGTCTCCTTGCTTAAATAAGAAAAAAAAAACAGGACAGGAAAAAATGAATTTACCATGGGGTGGGGGTCTGCACTGCAACCTAAGAAAATTTAAAACGTAAAGCAGAACAAAACCCAGGGGCGCACGCTGGACTTTCCCCGGGGCATCCGGGGAATGAATCTCCCCAGGTCGCCTAAATTCACTCACCCTTCCCCAGTCTCATTGGGATCCCAGGAAGGAGATGCCCACAAAGGGGAGAGAACAAGTCGTTTACTTATTATTCTGTCCTCTGCTGGGCTGCGGAATAGTCTAAAGGACACTTCCTGTCTGCAGGCTGCCTGATGCTCCATGAGCGGCTGCATGAATCATGACCATCGTTCCATGGACTACGTGACTACAATGCCCCGCATGAGAGAAGAAGGGAGGAAGGAAAGAAAGAAAGAAAAAAGTAAAGAAAGGGAAGAAAAGGCATGAAGTAAGGCATGAAAGAAAGAAGGAAACAGAGAAAGAGAAAAGGAAAGAAAGAAAGGAAGACAGAAAAGGGGAATTAAAGAAAAAAATTAAAAAGAGAGAAAGGGAAGAAAAAAAATAATGTAAGGAAGGAAGAAAGAAAAAAGGACGGAAATATAAAAACCAAGAAAAGGTCAACATGGAGTGTAAGGAAGTGAGGAAAGAGAAAAAAGGAATGGACGAAGAAGAAAAAAGAAAGAGAAGGATGAGAGGGAAGTGCAGTGATGCAGAAGGGGAGAAAAGGAGGAAGAAAGGAAAAATACAGAAGGAAAGAGTAAGAAATAAAGGCATGAGGACAGTTAAAGCAGACCGTCACAAATGACTTAAACCAGACCAACACAATAAACATTGCTCATATGCATTCCTCCCCAGGGCAATTTAGATACACACCTAAAATGTAATTTACCTTTTTCTAGGTCCTGCTGTGATAAATTTTAGAATCAAAATGGCAGTTCATGGATGTGCAGGCCACCTACAAACAGGAAGTGCTGCCGGGGCGGTTACTGTGCACTGTCCGTTATGTCAACTGAATCCAGGCAGCAGAATGGCTGACATGCTGGGAGAGGAAGATCCAAAATGCCGGCTACCCTTCTTTTCCAACTGTGCCAGGCTGTTGGTCTGGTTTTAGTCTGTTGTTAGTGCTGCTGCCAGTGTCCTCAGTGAAGAGGGTGGCCATCTTATCGTAGCCCCTGCTGATCTCAGCTTCACATAGTTGACTGGGCGCCCTTCCTCAGCACTCAGCAAATGATTCACCTAGAGTGAGCTTGGAGAGGGGTGAAAGGAGGGCTGTGACTGAAGTCCAGACACGTTTACCCAACTCCTGAGGCTGCTCAAGGGACCGTGCTAGAATCGGCCAGGCTGACACACAGAGAGGCAAAATGACAAGTAGGGGGAGCTGCGCTCAGCTTCCCTTTCATTAGGTCTCTGGTGAACTGGCCCCGCCCACTTTGACCTGCTGTGTTTAGTCCATTGCTGTGTGGAGGTAAGTGTTGATGGCTAAAGTCTGTCTTTGTGTGAAACCACGCTACTAGCACCTCTAATGATGGCTGCCAGCTGCGCCATTACTAGGAGATGGATTTTTTTTATTGAAATTGTTGCTGGCCGCCGTCCCTCTCTCTGTCCTCGCCATAGCTCCGCCCTAAGCACATGCCTACATGTGCCTAGTGGCAAATACGGCCCTGGGCACTAGACACTTCCATCCCACTCCCAGTGATTTAATCAACCTTCACTCCAGGGCCTCCTCTTCTGACCCTCTCCAAGTTCCCAAGTCAGCTTCTCTTCCTCGCCTGTAACTCTAAAGGGGTCTTGGAGCATCCACTCCACAGGATCTCCAGCAGCTACACTCCATGTGCACACTTCGCCTGCCCCTCGCCTTCTCACAGGTCTCAACATAGCCAGGCACTCTGTAACTCCAAAACCTCTTCCCCCAGGTCCAGCTGGACCTCAGCACACCATGTCTCAAAAATTTAGCTTTACATGGTCACCTCTTCTCATGGCTCAATTGCCATGCCCTCCGAAACTCTCTAGAATCTCCACCCAGATCCCCTTTATATAGTCTATCCATCTACTGCCCTCTAAAGGCTAAACCTAAGTAACTGCAATAAGGTACATGTTCTATTTCTTATCCTATGGGAGTCTTTAGTGGCCTACCTAAGTAACTACATATAAACCATACACATTAATAAATAACCATTCTACCACAATCCACCCCACCCAGGATATCCTCCAGGACCTCCCAGGTGCACCCTTAGCGAGGGGACTATCCTATTATACAGTCATGTCAACTATTTTTGACCAATTTTTGCACACTGCATTGCAAGGGAGGGAAAAAACACTTCTCTTTCCCTGCCTATGGTGCCCCCCCCCATAATCCCCTCATCTGGTGGACAACACCTTTCCACTGTCCGGCAACTCCTGTGGATTAAGAGGACATGGCTGGCATTTATACCCTCTGAGAATCTCCTCCTGGCCCCTAGCTGTACAATGGCGCTAAGGGGAATCCCAGTGTACCCACATAGATGGGTATAAATGCCCATCTCTTCAGCAGGGAGTGCTAAGAGCCTAGCAGGATGCCAGCCTGTAAGGAACAGGATCCTTCTCCTCCTTCGATCCAAATGGCAGCAGTATGGTAATTTTGAATTTTTGTTATTTAGATCTGAGTGAGCTTTTTTACATAAATACACAAAAAAATTATAAAACATAATTTGGCATATTCTTTCAATAAATATTCTTACACCTTTGGAAAAATGATGTATCTTACCTGTAAAAATGCTCAGCCATAGGAGTAAGTGATTTCTTGGTCAAGTATAAAAGCTAACTCAGTTGTAAACTGCAGTATACACCAAAAAGCAACCCCAAAGGTAAACTTGCATCACCAGATCTTTTAGCAAGACCCCGAGTGTTAGCACTTTACAAAGCAGGGCCCCTAGGGAAGGAAACTCCTTAAGGGGTAAGGGACACCCAAATCCCCACTAGGGGATTCCCCAGTCCTAGCCTGATGGTACAACTCAATACAATAGAAAATAAAAACAGAAGATTATAAAAGAAGGTTATGGGAGCCAAAAGTACAAAACGGGGCATTCCTCATCATTTTTCACCTGCAGCTTTACAATTCTTGGGTTGAGTTGCTTGCTAATTTGGTTACAATCAATACTCTATCACGTGAAGACCTACCGAAATGATTCAGCAGCTCAGTAGCACGGTTTCATAGAGTAATATAGGAGGAAACCCAGAGTCCCAAGGGAGTTAAGAGAAAAAATACATCACACATGGGTCTCTTCTGCTTCCAGACTGCACTCTAACACCAGCATGGAGGAACTCCGCTCTATATCACATGGCTATAGCCATTCTGACTGAAAGGTCCAGCAGTTGCAGGCTTGAAGATTGTATGGGGATTTAGTTGTAAATAGGCACATATTAACTTGGTTAGTAAATAGCTTTAAATCCTTTTTACAGTTACCTTTAACGGTAAGCCTTCAATTCCCCCTCAGGCTCTTCAGTCTTCAGGAGAGGGCAGTCAGGCCAAATTCCCCCCGCTTCCATCGTCGCCACTGCCATCTTCACCACTAGACCTGTCCCGCTGACATCATCCCATTCACGGGCTTTGCCATTAACCCAGAGCCCCCTGGATCCTAGGGCCATTTAAGCTGTGTGGGCTTGTAGCCTTGTAGGGCCGGCGGCCACTGAATCTGGCCCTTGTACCCTATTCTGCAAGTCCTGCATAGCTGGTTCCCGGGCTGGTTATGCTGGGAAGGGGGGACCCCAAGCAACTTTTGGGGGGGTCTTTAAAGTGTTTTTAACCCTTAAAAATCCCCCTAAAAACGGGGTCCCTCCTCACATTTAGCCCTTTGTGAACTGGCATAGCTGTGGGTAGCCAATGCTTACCCTTCTCCACCCCCTGTCCAGCAATGCATCAATTAAAATGACGCCAGTGGAGGTATTTAATAGATGCCCTGCCGGCAAATGGAGTGACAGTTAAGCCAGGGAAGAATGCTTATACAATCAAGAGGTGGAGCCTCTCTGGTCTCTCTCCCATTTGACCAAAGCGTCACAACGTCACTGAGGGGCTTTCTCCACCTCTGGAAGCCATTACTCCCCCTGTGATCCAGGAGGCGGCGGGGGCATTATATTTTGACAATGAAAGAAAACAGCCCTGAGGAAGTGAACACCACACAGGACCAGAGGAATATGCTGTCTGCTGGGGGAAAGAAGATGCGGATCGAAAATTAGTGAAATTTAGAATATTACATTTTATTTGTGTGTTTTTTTTAATTGCTGCTTGGGATGAACTAGTAAGGGGTAAGGGGACAGGGTAGGGCGCCATTTTGTCACCTGCCTGCACTAGCGGGTGACATGGTGGTACCCCGCCCAATTACCGCACCCCCTATTTGGGGGGTGCGGAATAGCCAGCTGCCATCAATATGGGTCTGAAGTTCTTCTAGGGGTTTATTGAAAAAAAAAAAAAAACAATCCTGCATGTCAGCAATTGCAGCATGGCTTTTTTCAATGAAAAAACATGTCAGTTACTGAAGCTGACATTTCTCAACTGCTTTGAGAAGTCGAGAAATGCAGGCACACAAAAAGATCTCGCCCCAAATAAAAATTCTCTCAGATTCTCTTAGATTCTAAACTTCTCCAGGGCAAAATAAAAGTGCTCACTAGAAGCATCTTAATTTGAGATGCATCTGTGTGTGTTTAGACAATACTTATCTCAAAGCAGTGATCCCATGGTATCCCCTACTCATCGCCATCACAGCAGGAAGGGAGTGGCCATCGGGAGGTGCATTGAAATGATCATTGTAATCACAGGCATTGATTGCTTTAAAATAAGTGTTCGACAAGCACATGTAGGTTTTTGGTTGGCCACATAGTTTGGGCCCTAACATGTGTATCTACATACACTTACAAGATCTACCTGTGTCTCACAATGCAGCCTGCTGTATGCTGATTCTTGTGAATGACCTGCATGTAATTTTCCAGCACGAATAAAAAGATGTTAAAAAGTGATAACAATCATTTCTGCACTGCTTTATTAACATGGACGGAGGCCACAGGAGCAAACGTAGGCCTGGAGCTAAAGAGCTGTATGCCTGAACCTTGCAGCATTAATGAGGCGTATGTTGGGGATTGTGTTATTGGTGCATCAAAGGCCCTTTGGCTCAAAATAAAATGTAAAAGGGGTTAGATCCAAGTAAAAGTCACGCTAATTACCAGTGTGTGTGACATGACACCTCATTAGTTACAATAGGTAAACAGTTTACAGGAACAAGACACGGGTCAAGGGATTCAGCCGAAAAAATTAAAACAGAAACAAAATAACTATGAAGATTTATCCTGACAGACTAGCAAAAGTTCGTACTATTTACACGGCACAGTATTCTTGTGGCACTGTACAAAGTCAGTATGTCTGTCAGCAAAGACACCAATGACTTTATGTATCATGGTGGGAGGCTGTTGAAGAAAGAAATAACATCCAATACCCTTACCTTACTGGGTGTGGTTCCCCTCTGGTAGGGGGGGGGGGTATGCCATTTGCTGTTTTGCTGAGGCTATACCCAAACCAGCCATTCAGAAAGACCTGGTGTGGGAATGGGCTTAGCTAGGGGTATGCTGGGGATGCAGACAAAATGCAGTGATACGGCACAGTAAGTGAGTGGATCAGGTGATCTGGGGGTTTCACACAGCCGTGCATATCAATGCAGAATGCCCCATAAAGAGGTAGATCAACTCCCCCAGGAGTATTATAGACTTGCAGGGGATGTTGCTCCTTTTAAATAGTGACTTGATGGTGAATTTACGAGTATCCAGTTACGAGTGGCACTGCAGATCTCTGTGAGCTCGCTGTTGCTATACTGCAGTTATCACAGTGGAAAGCCCTGGGACTAAAAAAGTGGTTACTTTTTTAGTCCCAGCAGCACTCCCTCGCCAAAGATCCAATTTCAGTTAAAGTAGACCAAAACCCAACATAGACAGCCTTGGAGGATCTATAATCAGGGTCACTTGATTCCTTTCCCCCGATTTAGGATGTGCTGCTGTAAACCCCCCCCCCCCCGAGTTCCCAGAAAAACCTACTCTCTCCCTGATGGAATGGGACATATGTGGGCCATGAGGCAGCACCATGCTACACCTTTAGCCGAACATGCGCCCACACCAGGTATTTATAAATGGCTGGCATGGGCATGCACCCAGTTAGAGCATAGGGGAGAAGTGGCCACTGGTGCTTTCGGCTAGATTCAGAACTTAGCCAATTCTTAGACGAAATTGATGAGGGCCGCCGAGTGTGCTAATTGGCTGCATGCCCGCACATCTGACGTAGGACTGGGGAAAGGTCAGTTCTACTAGGCATCCTGAAACGGGATGCCCTGGGGGCAAGGACCAAAACCTGGGATAGTCAAAATCCTGGGTTTTGGTCCACTTTAAAAGAATCAGGGAAGCGCAGTGGAGTCTTGCCCTGGAATCTTTTATAACAGGTTTTGGTCCTCTTTAAACTCCCTTTTTAATATTCATACTCAGAAATCCTGATTTGGGAAGCCCCTACAGTTATAGATCCTTCAGAAGACAAAATCGGGCTAGCAATTTTGTATGCTGGGGGTTACGAAATTGCTATACGCAGGAATGATGCATTTTCCTATTGCAGGAGATGTCAGCTGGGGCTCCAGTAGAGAAAGGTGGGTGAGGGGATAGATTAGGTTAGTTTAGTGTCCCTGTGAGCAAGCACCTTCCCTGAAACAGAGTTGCCTTCTACTAGAGGAGATGTGGCTGCCACATATGTGTGCAACTGTTTTCTGTCACCCATCATATCAGCTACACTAGGAAAGAGGTATCACATATGTATTGTTTCCGGACTCAGGAAAACAACCCTTTACATTTGAAATACCCCCACAAACTCTATATTCTATGGAAGTACACACCTCAAGCTTTCTAGGAGCACCAGGCTTGTTGACGTGGACGCAGTTTTCTGGAAGTAATCTTATTCTTTGTTTGCACAGGGTTTCCTTAAAAAAATAATAAAAAAGCAGAATCAAAGCCTCATTTTCCTAAAAAAACAACATAGAAACAGCACGGGAAAAAAAAAAATTGAAAAAGCAAGGTCCCCAGAACAGAACAATACCCAATATGCATACCTACATTCAAGTGTGGGGTTACCAAGCACCTCAAGGTAAAGCATGCTTGTAAAGGTAATTTTACTTGAAAATTTCAGCTATGCAAACTGCGCACCTTTTTCAATCAAAATAACGCTTTAGATTTGAAATACCCCCCCCCCCCCCCCCAAACCATATATTGCCTGAAAGTACACATATTAAAGCTGAATTTCACTTTGGGTACACAGGGTTTCCCTAAAAAATGTATAAAAAAAGCTGAAAAAAACATTTTAATATCACAATATCAACAGCAACAAGAAAAAACAAGCTAAATCTAAAAGCGCAAGGTGCCCCAAACAGAACAATAACCAACACGCATAGCTACTTTTAACCCTTTTAACTTCCAGTCCCTGTTGACAGGTCATTTTTCACCATTTTGCACTGTGATTTTTGCAGACATTTCCACAAAAACTTTATTTTCTCCGGCAGAGTTTGAGTCTTGTTTATAATTTTTCCAGTGTATTTTTTTTTTATATTTTTATTTGAAAAATGTCAAAAAAAATGTAAAACTTGTCTTGTTTATTTTAAATAAAACATTTAATTTATCCAAGAAAACCATATTGCATGTGACGGTACCACATATGTATCGGTAGCCCCCTGTTCTTGCCCAGGAGAACCCCCACACTGAAAAGAGCACTTTAAAATTACCAAAAAATACAACTACTATACACAGCATAATGGGTTAATCAAATAAGAAATTGGCATGGCCCTTCTCAGCGTAACCAGCCCAGGGACCAGTTATGCATGACTTGTAGAACAGGGTGCGGATGCCAGCTTCGGTGGCCCCTGGCCCTGAAAGTGACAAGCCCGAGTAGCCTTCAAGGCTCTTCTGCTACCCCCGGGCTTTGGGGAGGGAGGGAGGGAGGACTTTGCATTTCGCAAATGAGGAATATCCTGCAGAGAAAGATGGCGCACCAGTCAGGAATTTCCTTTTTTCGGCTCCAGCGGCTGGCTCTGGCGGCCAAAAAGGAGGAGGAGTATTGCCAGTATTGCCAAGATGCGGTAGCGGATGGAATTGAGACTTCTCCCCACCAAGGGGGGTGAGCCATGTAACGAGCACCCACCACTGAGGTCACTAGTGGATACTGTTAATGTCCTAGAGGAGACGGTGGGCCATTTGTGTGCTAAATTGTAGGACGAGTCCCGATCCCTTGATGCGAGGAGTGGGGACAGGCAGTGAGCTAGACTGTCACGGGCAGTTCCAGAGGTGGTTTGTTAGAAGTGTTGGTGGAGGGGGCATTTTGCCAGAGACTGCCCCAATGAACCTTCAGTTTGACAGGCGGCTGTTGAACTATCTAGCCCCGGAGTGGCAGCCTCGTTGGTGGGACAGCATGAAGATCGGCAGGGACTGACTTCCCTTTCTTCCTGTTGGTGAGGGAGAGTCCGGTGGTTCAGGTGAGCTTGGGGGGGGTTGAAGTGAGCTGGTTGACACTGGCTCGCAGATGACAACTATGCAAGGACACTTTTTCCAGCAGTATTTTACTGGTTGCCCCTTAGAAACTGAGGTGCCTTGGCTATACCTGATGACCACTAACAACACACCCCTGAATGTGGCCGAGATAGCTGGGTGGTGCCTGCTTTCCAGGGGGTTGTGGTGGTGCATCCATGACCAGCCTCAGGGGTACCCGTTATTGTGGAGATGAATGTGATACCTGATTTGGATGCGGAGTGGTTGGGGAGGTCCTCAAGAGCAAATACCCCCAAGACACCTCCCCAGGCCTCAGGACTTCAGGATGTTCAGTAGGAGGAGGCTCCAGCTAGAGTCATTCAGGCTCATCTCTCATAGTCCCGGCTCAGTAGGAGGTGGTGGCGCCCTTAGAGATTGGGACCAGCTGACCATTGCAGGGCCCAGAGGAGTAGCTAGGCTCTCTGAAACTGGGGCAAAGATTCAAAATGGTTCCCCCCCCGTGCCCCCGTACTCAGGCCCCCCTTTGGCGCCCCCCTGACCTGCTGCACCTGGCATGTGCCTCCCCTGCCCCCCCCCCCCCCCCCAGCTACGCCCCTGGCAGGGTTGAACGGTATTAGTTGAACTCCGCCCCTATGAGTGTGCTGTCCATGTAGCCCAAGTTCTAGCCACTGTAGATGCTGGGACTGTGCTGAAGCCCAGGAAGAGGACTTAAAACCATTTTTGGTACACTGTAAGTAAATCTGTGTGACTGTTAGCAGGAGTGGGCTGGGGCCAAAAATCAGCACGAGTTTACTGCCTCCCCCCTCATCAGCTCAGGATATTGTATGCACACTGGTGGATATGACCACTCTTGTACTGCAGATTGATATTGCAGGTGAAGACATTGCAGCAGGGGTGGGCATGGGCGTTTCTTGGGGAGTACAGTGGGGCAGGTATGAGGGAGGAGTTTATGAAGGAAGTGGAGTGAAATTCTGTCACTTGCTATGGAGAAGGTGAGTGAAATGCTGGAACTAAAAGCCACCCCAAAGCATTGCGGCCCATGGAATTCCCCCCTATGGCCAGGCTGTCCCCGACTGATATAAAACCCTAAGGAAAGCCATTTGCCAGCAGCACATAATAAAAGGGAATTTCCAGGTAGAAAAAAAGTCATACCCACCTTTTGTACCCTGCAATGCTTCTGGAAAAAACGTAATGGGTACTGAGATTGAATGCCACAAAGCCCATGGTTGTCCATTGCACATTAAAAAAAATGGAATATTTTCCTTTTGGTGTGTTTTTGGTGTTTTGGAATGTAAAATAAACATTTATGATTTCGCCCCAGACCTGTGATTTACTTATCAGCATTCTGTTTCCATGATTCTCCTATTCCTGGGACTCTGTTTCGCTACAGTGGCAGTGGTTTTCATGGCCCTGAGTAAAACACATGAACTACAAGTCTAAAAATGTAAAAGGTGAACTCTTTAGCAGCTTTGGCTAAGTTTAAGCAGCCTAATGACCTACCCAGCTGAGAAACCGGGCAATTTACCCTTGCTACTGGAACACAAGACTGGGATCGCTCCAAACTGAAGAAGTTGAATTTCAGCAGAATGGGTTAAACCAGTCACCCATGCCTTCACCCATGCCTTCACCCATGCCAATCAGATGATTAGCAAGCTAGAGTGAGGAAGTCTATGATATGTACTCGAAATTACCACTTTGGTGTACATAGCTAAACAGATTGTTGCTATGGAAATGTAATTATTTCATAACACAGAGTTGCAAACAAATAGAAAATTAAGCTTAGCACACTGAAGACATTACTTTGCCACACAATAATGGAAACTTTTAAAAATGCCATCAAAAGTGGAAGTGTAGCTAAGTGACGGGGAGAAAGTACAACGTTTCTTTGTCATCAATAACAATTGCTTGCAGTTGGGGGGATACCAGTCATGTTCAAATAAAGATGACTATTCTTGAGAACTTATGTTCTATTTCTTCTTGGTTTATTTTTTTTTATTTCTGTTCTGTGAATCATTCAACACACTCTGAAACGAATTTGTGCTATATTAAGGCACTAACCACTTCATACATGACCAAAAAAGAAACGGTCACATAGGTAACACAGCTCATTGTCATGATTAACAAGTGGCCTGCGTTCTGCTTACTCACTGCAGTCCACACCGATATGACTCATTGGTGGCAGACACTTGTACGGCACCACCAGAGGAAAAGGGAGAGGTTTCCCAATGAAGGGACAAGTTCCTGTGCATTTCCTATCTCCAGCCCCTCCTAAAGATAAAGCCAATGAGCAGCTGCCCTGCCAGATTCATTTTAGACCCTTTACATCATAATTGAAAGAAATTCACTACACAGCAGAAATAATCTACGAGTCAAGATTGCGAGAATTTACAAGCTACACACGCAGAGTTTAAAGAGAACCAAAACCCACGCCCCATGGGCCCTGAAATCTATAAGAATCCAGGGCCGCTAGATTCCCTCCCCCAGGTCGCCCAGAAACTCACCTTCTTTCCCGTTCCAACAGCACATGCACACGTTTTTTCTCATGAATTAAATGTTTTACTACCATAAAACTTTTTTTTTAACTCTTGCTGAATCAAGGCCTGTGTCTTTAAAACTTACTCATGCCATGCCCTCATGGGTTTTGGTCCACTTAACAGGGGCGACCTGATTTGGGATGCCCCGCTGTGTTTATCCCCACAGATCTCAGTTAAAACCCATAAGGCGCAGGGGGCAGCCAATCAGCCTGCCCGGCTCCAGTCAGCTTTTCTTTACTGCAATAACGTCAGAAAATTAATGGAGCAACCATTCACAAATGCCTGGGTACGCATCTAACTAAGGCGCTATAAGGCCATAGGGCCATATGCGCCATAGGATCAGTGCATCCCAAATCGGCCACAGAGCCGCCCTGGATGGGTTTCCTGTTTGTGGCATTTTTGAAAGGGTATAAACATTTTGAAAGTGCTTTGAAGGTCTTAAGATTGTAGAGTATAAACATTTTGAAAGTGCTTTGGAGGTCTTAGAATTGTGAATTGGGTTGCTTACAGATGGACATGGCCTGTTTTGCTGACCCTGAAGTGTAGAAAACTGCAGGGCTGGCCAATTCCCAATACCTGGGGCATGTTGTTTCGGGTTGCCCCATTGTGTGAAAACCGCAGTAATCGCTAAATATAGATGCATCTCACAGCCATGTGCTTGCCCACTATGCCTCCATCTGATGTACGCACCAGCTCCAGGCTTTTGGGAATGGCTGGCTCGGGGAGGGTAGGAGGCTAATCTAAAGAGGCGAGTTTTGAGCTTATGAAGGTCTGAAGGGTTGGGGAGTGGAAGTCTAAGTGAAGTGTCAAGATAAGTGTGGGAATAGTTGATTGTGGTTGATGACAGTAGGAAGTCCTGGGCAAAATGGAGGTTGCACCTGGGCTAGTATAGTTGTATAACTGATTAAACCAGACCAATAGCTGGAAAAGAAAGGTAGCGGTCATTTTGAAGCTTCCTCTCCCAACTGACATAACTGAAATGCACAGTACCAGCATACTCCCCAACCGTCCCGTTTTTCCCGGGACTGTCCCGATTATTACTATTTGGTCCCACGTCCTGCGGCGCATGCACTTGTCCCACGCCATCACTGCTATGTCCCCTGCCGTCGCCTGGAGGGTTGCCGTGGCCTCTCAGACGCCCGCTGCCGGACCCAAATGTAAGCGCTCAGCTGCACATTCTGGGCTGGTGGCAGCGGGCGTCCAAGAGGCAGCGGCAGCCGGGAGTCTTAGAGGCAGTTTTTTTTTCCTCTTCTTTTATTTCATTGGTGGTGAGGACGGGACTTCAGGAAGGAGCCTGTCCCTGCCACTGAGCTGAAGGTGGGTGGGACTACAGGAAGGAGCCTCGCACAGGAGGGGAAATTGCCACACTGGTGAGTGTATTTGTGTGTGTGTGTCTGTCTGTGTATCTATGTATGTGTGTGTGTGTGTGTGTGTATGTGTCTATGTGTGTGTGTGTTTGTGTCTGTCTGTGTGTGTCTATGTGTGTAAGTGTATGTGTGTCTATGTGTGTGTGTTTGTGTGTCTGTTTGTCTGTATTTGTGTATGTGTGTGTTTGTGTGTCTGTGTATGTGTCGCCCCTAACTGGCTGTAACAAGGGATGCCCTTAACTAGCTGCAATGAGGGTGCCCCTCACTGGCTGCAATGAGGGATGCCCTTCACTGGCTGCTATGAGGGATGCCCCTCACTGGCTGCAATGAGGGATGCCCTTCACTGGCTGCTATGAGGGATGCCCCTAACTGGCTACAATGAGGGATGTCCCTAACTGGCTACAATGAGGGATGTCCCTAACTGGCTACAGTGAGGGATGTCCCTAACAGGCTGCAATGAGGGATGCCCCTCACTGACTGTAATGAGGCATGCCCCTCACTGGCTGCAATGAAGGATGTCCCTCACTGGCTGCCATGAGGGATGCCCCTCACTGGTTGTCATGAGGGATGCCCCTCACTGGTTGTATTGGAGGGATGCCCCTCACTGGCTAGAATGGAGGGGTGCCCCTCTCACTACAGCCCTTCGCTGTAATGTGTTTACTGAGGCCTTGTCTGTATAATTATAATTTATTTAATTCTTCGGTGGTGTTTTCCTTTAAGGGAGGCGTGGGCGTGGCTTAAATGTTTAAAAAGACAATTCTGTGAGTACTCACCTGTAGAATTGCTTTTACTACGCATGGCACGGCCTGCTTCCAGAAATCCTTACGTATGGGTTATTCCGCCACAAGGTGGCGCAGTGTACTGCAGAAGAGTTGTGCTCCTCCCGGTACCATATAAAACGGAATCACCATAGACTTATCCAGTGTTGACAAGCAGTTATTCAAGAAACCGGGAGATAATAAAAGTAAAAAAGGTAACAAACCCCAACTAACTTGGAACAATCACCATAAAGAGGCAACCAAGAATACCGATAACAAGGGTGGGGTGAAGCAGGCCGTGCCATGCATAGTAAAAGCAATTCTACAGGTGAGTACTCACAGAATTGTCTTTTTCCTATTGCATGGCACGGCCTGCTTCCAGAAGTCCTTACGTATGGGACGTCCAACAGCAGTGTCCGTAAGGTAGGGTGGGATCCCAATAGAGTAACAACAGGCAGTTTAAACCACTACCGCCTGAAGTACCTTGCGGCCAAAAGCAGCATCAGCTGAGGCCTTAAAGCGGTCCTTCACTCTGAATAAGAGTCTATCTTATATGTTTGCCACACCCTGCACATATAGATTGCCCACATTAAAATTCATCCTACCTGCATCTACTGCATGTTATGAGCCTTTAAACATCCAAGATGGTGTCTTATGGAACATCAGGCAGCCTGCAAACAGGAAGTGTCTTCTGACTGTGCTGCTCTGCATTCTGGGATTGCTGACTTTTTCCTGACCCCAGCTCTGCTCTGTCTAAGCAAAGCACAGCTATAACCAGCCCCCCTGTACTTTATCCCGCTCTCCTCTCCTCAGTAAGTGTGATGCTTCTGAGTCAAGATGGCGGCGCCCGTATCCTAAAGTCCTTAACAGAGTTGCAGCCCAGTGGGGGAAAGAATAATAAGTGACTAAAAACTTTAAATATATTAATTTTAGATGCTGTGGAATCGTTTTTTAAGGGTTTGGGCTTTTCAATAAATCATGGTGAAGGTCCAGTTTAACATCAACCTTGTAAAACTTGGAAAAAGTATGAACAGAAGACCAAGTTGCGGCCTTACAAACTTGTTCAACAGAAGCATGGTGCTGAAAAGCCCAAGACGCACCAATAGCACGAGTGGAATGAGCAGTAACCCTGAAAGGAGGCTCCTTCCCCCTGGCAGAATAGGCTTGCTCCACCGCCTGACAGATCCACTTACTGATAGTGGATTTAGCAGGAGGCAAACCCTTCCTAGGTCCAGCAGGAAGAACAAAAAGAGCATCAGACTTCCTGAAAGACTCAGTAGCAACCAAATAAAACTTCAGAGCCCTGACAACATCCAAAGAGTGAAGGGTTGGCTCCTTGGAATTAGCAGGGTTAGGACACAAAGAAGGCAAAACAATGTCCTGATTGAGATGAAAAGCAGACACAACCTTAGGCAAGAAATCCGGCTTAAGCCGAAACACCACCTTATCCTGATGCCTTTCAAAATAAGGAGGTTTGATGGAAAGCGCCGCCAGCTCAGAAATTCGCCTGACAGAAGTAATGGCCACCAAAAATGCTACCTTAAGAGTCAGAATGGGCAAGGCAGCCCAACGGATAGGCTCAAAAGGAGGACCCTGCAGAGCAGACAACACCAGATTCAGGTCCCAAACTGGTAGCATAGGCTTATGTGGCGGAGGCACATGAAAAAGTCTTAACCAACCGGTGATTGGCAAAGGATCTTTGGAAAAAAATTGCCAGAGCTGACACCTGTCCCTTGAGAGTACTAAGTTGAAGGCCCGAATCCAAACCATGTTGCAAAAATTCCAGAATCCTGGGGATAGAAAACACCCGACAAGGAAGAGACTTGGACTCACACCAGGCAATGTAAGCATGCCAGATTCTGTAGTAAATAAAGGACGAGGATTTCTTCCTAGCCCTAATCATGGTATCAACAACAGAAGCTGTCAAACCCTTATCCATTAAGATGGAGGTTTCAGCAGCCAAGCCTTTAAAGTCAGTGTTTGTAAATTGGGATGGCACAGTTGTCCCTGAGTGAGCAGATCTGGATCCTTGGGGAGGGCATACTGATCTACTGCCAACTGCACAACGTCTGCGAACCACACCCTCCTTGGCCAACAGGGGGCCACCAGAATGGCTGGTACCCCTTCCTGGGCTATCTTGCGCAGCACCCTGCCCAGCAGAGGGAATGGAGGGAACACATAGAGGAGCCGAAACTCCGTCCAAGGCATTGCTAGTGCATCCGTGGCGAAGGCCAGAGGGTCCTGTGACAGGGAGACAAACCTGGGAAGCTTGTGATTGTGGCGGACACAAACAGGTCCACATCCGGCTGACCCCAGCGGTGCAACAAGGAGTGAAAAATCTTGTTGCTGAGGGACCATTCCATTCGAGACGTCCCCCTGCTCAGGGAGTCTGCCTCCTGGTTCTCCACCCCCAGAATGTAAACCGCCGAGATGCAGGGAACATTCTCTTCCGCCCAAGACAGTATCAGAGACACTTCATTGAGGGCTCGCTTGCTCCGAGTCCCTCCCTGATGATTGATGTAGGCAACCGCCGTCTGGTTGTCCGACCGGATCTGAACAGCCTGACCCCGAAGGTGTGTGGTCAGCTGAGACAGAACCAACCTGATCGCCTTTAGTTCCAGGACATTGATGGGAGCATTGGCCTCCTGGGGGCCCCACTGACCCTGGAACTTCAGACACTTCCAAAAGCCCCCCCACCGGTCAGACTGGCATCCGTGGTGACAGTCTCCCAGCACGGGGGCAGAAAGGTCCTGCCCACTAGAAAGTTCCCTGAGTCCAGACACAAAGAGAGGGACTGTCTGGCCAGGGGGGACAGAGCAAACTCCTGATCCAGGGACACAGGGTCCCGATCCCAAACTGACAAGAGGTGCAACTGAAGAGGTCTCATGTGAAGCATAGGGAACCGCCTCATAACATGACACCATCAGGCCCACCAGCTGCATCCCTTGTTGAATGGAGGGGTGAGGGCAAGAAAGTAACTGAAGAGGTCTCATGTGAAACTGAGCAAAGGGGACCGCCTCGAAGCAGGACACCATCAGGCCCACTAACTGCATCCCTTGCTGGATGGAAGGATGGGGATGGGGAGTCCGTGCCTGCTTCTGAAGACCCTCCACCTTCTGCTGAGGCAGGAATACCTTGATCTGAGAGGTATCCAGAGTCATGCCCAGAAAGGACTTCAGCAAAGACGGAGACAGTGAAGACCTGGGATAGTTGATCACCCAGCCGAAGGACTCGAGAGTGGAGGTCAACACCAGAGTATCTTTCTCGGCCTGATGAAGAGACTGAGCCGCAATCAGAATGTCGTCCAGGTAAGGGAGGATGCGAATGCCCTGATTCCGCAGCAGAGCCATCATGCCCGGCAGCACCTTGGTGAACACCCAAGGGGCCGAGGTGATACCGAACGGTAAGGCCACAAACTGGTAATGCTGATCCTCTAGAGCGAACCTGAGAAATCTTCGATGACCTGGAAAAATTGGCAAGTGAAAGTAGGCATCCTTGATGTCCACTGAGGTCATGAAGTCGCCCGGGCGAAGGGTACTGACCGCCGAGCGTAGAGTCTCCATGCAAAAATGCTTGAACCTGACAAACTTGTTGAGACATTTCAAGTCCAGGATGGGCCTCAGGGACTGGTCCTTTTTGGGGACCGTGAACAGATTGGCGTAGAACCCTCGACCCCGTTCCTGGGAAGGCACCAGGCAAATGACTCCAACAGACGTTGAACCGCAAGGCGCAAACCCTGAGCTGACAGAGGGTTTTGAGACATCCGGGATCTGATGAATCTTGGGGGCGGCCAGGCTGCAAACTCTATCTTGTAACCGGAGGACACCACCTCCTGAATCCACCGGTCTGAGACGCGTAGCCTCCAAACGTGAGCAAAGAGCTGAAACCGTCCCCCACCCCGATGGGTGAGGGCGCCTCCTCATGCCTGAGGAGGCTTGGGGGAAAGTTTGGGCTTGGAGCCCCATGAGAGACCGGGACGACCACGTGATCTGCCACGGCTCCAAGAATCCCTGCGGGTACCCGAGAAGAGGGAACCACGACCTCCTCGGGGAGCACGAAAGGAGGGGAGGGAAGAGGAGGGCCCCCGAAAAGGCAGAGGCTGCCTCCTACGTTGAGGCAGCCTGCCATCCTTGGCTAGAACATCCAGACGCTCACCAAAGAGCCGCAGCCCCGTAAAGGGGAGCCCAGTGAGAGCCTTCTTAGTGGCAGCATCAGCCACCCACTGACGCAGCCAAACAGAGCGGCGCATAGCCACCAAAAGGGCAGAGGCCCTACCACACATCCGTACCGCATCATCCATGGCAGTAAGGACAAAGGCAACAAAATCAGAGCAAAGGAAAAGGGACCTATAATCCTCCCCCCTGTTACCAGCCGTAGCGCCCTCAAGTAGATGCTTGAGCTGTTTCTTAAGGGCAATAGCTGTAATGGCAGCAGCGCAGACCAGACGCAGACCAGCCCCCATACACGTAAAAGCATGGCAGGCCAGCTGATCCATACGCCGGTCCTCGCTGTCCCGCAGAGTAGTAGTGTCAGGGGAAGGCATGACCGAGGTGTTGGACAGCTCTAGCACGGGAGCATCCACCTCAGGGTGACACGACTATCGCTTGACCAGGTCAGCAAGAAAAGGATACCTCCTATCCCACCCTTTGGGCACCGCGGGCAATCTACTAGGACTCAAGGTATAACAGGTATATACCTTGAGTATATTTTGGTTGGATGTATTTTTGCGCTATATTTGGTATTTAATGGTTGATTGATACTAGAATCTATATTGATGGGGTATTTTGTGGTTATTTTTATATTTCTTATAGGGCATTCAGGTATTGGGTAATTATGTAGGTTCTATTTGTGATTATATATTGTATTTGTATCTATTGATTGGTTGCACTTTGCACTTTATAGTTATTTGATATAGGATCCGGATCATAGGTAGGATTTGCACATTGTTATTTGCACTGATTAGATCATTTGTGTTTATGTGTTTTTTATATAGATGCTGATTGATATTTGTGTGTGCCAGTGCTCTCCCCATCGCCTACACACTTCTTTTATAAGTATTGTCTCATTATGTGTTTTTTAAGGGATTTTAATTGTGTAGTGGTTATGTGTAGTGATTAATTTGGTGATATGGAATAAATCCCTCTATGATTCTGTGTTCTTGAGGTGAGATTTATGTAGCTTTGGGAGTGACACCTTTAATGATTATAGGGTATTGTGCAGATCCCCTTGCCTTTTACAGTCCCCAAAAACACTCACCCCCTCAGAAGCTAGGACAGGAACTCTGCATCCCTAGCAGGCTCACCATAAAGCCTATGGCCGGATACCCTTTGTGGTACAGGGTCTGCGGCTTGGAGCAGCGCTCCTTGAACACTTGACCCTAGTGCTCCTCTACCCTCACCCGATCCGTCAGCTGAGGCTGGGAGGCACAGAGGGTCCGGAAACGGGTGGAAATAGCCATGCAGGGCAGCAGGTTTGGTTGCCCCGCTCACCTGCACAATATAGAGAGCCATCTTCAATCTTCGCAGAATCACTGCAGAGAGAACACTGGATAAGTCTATGGTGATTCCGTTTTTATATCGTACCGGGAGGAGCCACAAATCTTCTGCAGTACACTGCGCCACCTTGTGGCGGAATAACCCATACGTAAGGACTTCTGGAAGCGGGCCGTGCCTTGCAATAGGAAAAATGTCTTCTCGTGTCCCTCTTTACGGCTTTCAAAAGTTGGGAGGTATGAGTAACAGGAAGCCAAGCTCGACTTTATTTTTACAGATGGCCTACAAGCCCATGAGTGGCCATCTTGTTTTTGAAATTTACCCCAGCAGGCATTAGAAAAAGGTAAATTACTTTTTATGTGCAGCAATCTAAATTGCCCCAGGAGGGTGGAATCTGGTTCAGATAACCTCCTAACTCATGCCATCAGTAAGCTCTGAGTTACTATGTTCTTCCTAGCATAGTTACATCTGCCTCAAAAGATATATCCCTGGACGTGCAGGCATGGGTGGTACAGAGATATCAACCTGACCCATTCCTGCAGGGTGATTTTTCTCCAGTCCAGGTGTATTGGGATAAATGGCCATTGTGTAGGAGTATAGGACTGGAGAAAAATCACCCTGCAGGAATGGGTCAGTTTGATATCCCTGGTGGTACCAGGGGCAGGGGGTGCGACTGCATTGGGGCCCAGAAGGTCAGGGGACCTCACCATTCTTGCGCCTCTTGTGCCTTATTTATCATATTTGTGCTTACTTGGCATCATTTAGAGAAAGGAAGCACCACATGTCTCTGATGTTTCAGTCTTCAGATGTTTAGCTGCATCCAACTGAGTTAAAAGACAGAAAAATGTTTACTGTGTGAGACGCGAAAAGGCCCAATTTTATGTTTGCACCAGGACCCCATCACATGGAGTTACAGCACTGGGTGAGAACACTATAGTAAACCACTGGGCACAACAATGCAACTCCCCCACGACCACCATTACATTATATGTAGCCATACATGGCTATATACTGATGCCTAGGGGGTATTTTTACCTGCTGATGGGTCTATTTTTTTTATCAGGTTTGTCCTATTTATTGTCTTTATCTCAAATGGGCCCAGCCCTCTCCACATCGGCCAACAACGGGTCATGTTTTATGGATTTCTATATAGTCGGCTTTATAGCTCTGTCTGAGCACTAATTAATCTACCTGTGCATCTGCAAAACCTGGCCTGGTAAGTAGCCCTTGATGAGAGGGTTAGGCACATGCTCTAAATAAAATGTATTTCTGTAACCTTTATAATCATTCTTGATTGTGCAATATAGTGTAAGGGTGGTTGTGGAGTAGTGGCATAGTTGTGCTCTTACTGTATACTCATCCAATAGGAGGCACTCTGAAGTGTGCAGCTATTCCCTTCTCCCTAAAAGGCTTAAAAGAAAAATGACTTTATGTCAGTGGGTTTTGGTACCCCAAAACCCACTTGACATGAAGTCATTTTTCTTTTACTTTTGGTACGCATTAATATGCACAGCTATGAATGATGATTAGCAGAGAGCCCATGTGTTCGAATCTGGATTGCCAGATTTATGTTACTACACATGGGTTTCCCAAATCCGGATTCCCCAGTAAATCAGACCAAAACCTGGGGGATCCTGGGTTGTGGTTTACTTTAAGTACTTTACTGAAATCATTATCTGGAACTGCTCCTGGTTGTTTCCTATTAAATGGGTTACATGGCATGTACAATCTATTGTTGAGGTTGAATATGGCGCCCAACCATCGGTCAGTGCTGAAAGGCAAGAAACACTGTGAACATCTGATCTAAACAGCAACCCTCCCATGCTTTTAGGCCCAATAACAGCTGCACAGTCTATGATGTAAGAGACTCAGCACCCTATACAGTGTAAGTAAACATCAGCCCATAACCCTAGGTTTATACTACTTCAATTCAAAAGTAAAAATGTAAGGATTGTAGTCCTTGCAAGCCTTTGTCTGTGACTGGATGAAATCTGGATAGGATTAAACCTGATACTGGCCACCCAAAATAGTGGATGATGCCAGCAGAATCCACCTTTTGCAAGAGCCAAGGAATGTTTTGGTGCATGGCAACACTACTGTTATGTGTGTACAGCTTACAATTGTTTGTGCATGTTTAGCTTTGTAGGCACGCACATCAGCTTTGTAAACCCGTACTGTGGATGTGTTTTGGGCTATTTTCTAAAAGCTCATTCAAAAGGATTATCCAGGAGAATTTCTCGGGTTGGTTTCAACCAACTTCCATAGCAGCTCCCAGTTTCTGCTGAGTTTCGGACCAGAGTCTCGGATTTATAAGGGTCCAGTTAGGGCTATCGCCAGCAATGTCTGGGCTCCATACACGGCGCCCTTTTCCTGGGCACAGGGTAAATCTCGGTTGCAGTTCTCCCTCTCCTGGTCAACAATATTGAATATGCCTATTTTCCTTTCAACAATCTTTTCTTTAGAGATAAGGGCAATTTATTAATTTGCCTTAATGATTAAACCACTTAGAACAAACCAGTGATCCAGTTCACTTGATACATTTGAATGCAATATGGACTGTCCAATAATGGGAAGCAGCTGCCTATCATATTCAGGTAACAAGCTTCTGTTAAATATCCGTGCTCATCATGATATGTATTATCCTTTTCTCCATTCATTCATAAAATACCATTTTGTGATTACTCACCTGTAAAATGGGATTTATAAGTATGTCACACACCCCGCTTCCACTATTCATGACATATGGGTTATGGTCCAGTAGAGGGCGAACTTCTGCAGAGATGAAAGCAAAAAAGAAGCCCCTCCCGGTCCATAAATATCTGGGACCTCCCACACATTCCCCAGTATATGACAGCAGTAAGGGGACCAGGAAGAGCTAATAAAACATTCTTAACAATAAAAGGTTCACCATATAAAGGATCCAGAATACCAAAGGGCGGGATGAAGCGGGGTATGTGACATACTTATAATACCCATTTTACAGGTGAGTAATCACAAAATTGTATTATTCCAAGTATGTCACACACCCTGCTTCCACTATTCATGACATATGGGACATCCAGTAGCAGTGTCCGTCATGGGTGGGGATCCAAATACAACAAAAAAATGCACCAATTTAAACCACTGCAGCTTGCAGAACCTTGCGGCCAAAAACAGCATCCGCTGAGGCCCGCACATCAACCTTATAAAACTTTGAAAAAGTATGAACGGAAGACCAAGTAGCAGCCTTACAAACTTGTTCAACAGAAGCCTGGTGCTGAAAGGCCCAGGAAACCCCAACAGCACGAGTAAAACGAGCAGTGATCTAAAAAGGAGGAACCCTCCCTTTAGCAGAATAGGCCCCAACAATGGCCTGGAGTATCCATTTACTAATGGTAGACTTGGCGGGCGCCAAACCTTTTCTGGGCCCGGAAGGCACCACGAACAAGGCAAATAGTACTTCACACAACGAACCACATCCAAAGAATGCAAAACCCTCTCCTTGTCATTGCTAGGCTTAGGACACAAGGAAGGGAGATCTACATCCTGATTGAGATGGAAAGCAGAAACCACCTTAGGAAGGAAATCTGGTTTAAAACGAAAAACCACCTTGCCCTGGTGTCTCTCAAAGTAAGGGGCCTGAACAGACAGAGCCACCAACTCAGAGACACGCCGAACAGAGGTAATAGCCACCAAAAAGGCAACCTTTTGAGTGAGCACAGAAAGAGCCACATCCTGCATCGGCTCAAAAGGAGGCCCCTGGAGGGCTGAGAGAACCAAATTTAGGTCCCAAACGGGAACCAAAGACTTTCTAGGGGGCCGAACATGAGTGACCCCTTGGAAAAAAGTCTTGACCAGATGATGCAAAGCAAAAGACCTTTGAAAAAAGACAGCCAGGGCAGAAACCTGACCCTTCAAAGTACTGAGCTGGAACCCCTGATCCAGACCGTGTTGTAGAAACTCCAAAATCCTAGGAATCGAAAACACCCTGCAAGGTAAGGCCCTAGCCTCACACCAGTCAATATAGGACCGCCAAGTCCTATAGTAAATGTTAGAGGAAGACCTCTTCCTAGCTCTAATCAAGGTTTGAATAACCGCCTCAGACAAACCTTCCTCCCTCAGGAAGAAGGTTTCAGCAGCCACGCCGTCAAAGCAAGAGTTTGTAAATTGGGGTAACGTAGTTGACCCTGAGAGATCAGATGCAGAAACAGGGGCAGCCTGTACTTATCTACCGCCAAACCTACGACGTCTGCGAACCAAACCTGTCTTGGCTACCTTGGGGCCACCAGAATTGCTGGTGCCCCCTCTAGAGCCAGCTTGCGCACTACCTTGCCTACCATGGAGAAGGGGGGAAACAAGGGACAAGGCATCCACTGCCAGGGCCAGAGGATCCTGAGACAGAGATACAAAGGTTGGGAGCTTGTGATTGTGCCGAGAGGCAAAGAGATCCACCTCCGGAGTCCCCCACTTGTGACACAGGGCCCGAAATACCCTGTGGTTGAAAGACCATTCCCCTCGGCGAGAGAATCCCCTGCTCAGGGAGTCCGCCTCCGTGTTCTCCACTCCCGGAATGTACACTGCCGAGATGCAAGGAACATTGCTCTCCGCCCATGTCAGAATCAAAGAGACTTCCCTGAGGGCACTCCTGCTGTGAGTCCCTCCTTGGTGATTGATGTAAGCTACTGCAGTTCGACTGTCTGATCGAACCTGAACCGGTAAACCCCGTAGGTGAAGTGTCAGACGTGACAGAACCAAGCAGATAGCTCTGAGCTCCAAGACATTGATGGGGGTGTGAGCCTCCTGAGGACCCCACAACCCCTGGAACTGATGATCCTTCCAGAAACCTCCCCAGCCCGACAGGCTGGCATCCGTGGTAACCGTCTCCCAACAAGGGGCCAGGAAAGATCTGGGAAAAATGTAACAGTTGGTCAGCACTCCTTAAAATGCAATACTTTAATCCAAATTAGTAAAAGCATCCATATGATCCAAAAACAAAGACAGCTTAAAACCATGTAACAAAACCCAGATGGAAGTGTAGAATCTCACGTGCTACTAACGCGTTTCGGACGCGAGAGGGTCCTTAATCATAGATAAATGAGGTGCTACACACAAAGATATATATAACAAACATAATCAAGGCTTACCTTAACCCGGTGTGTGTGTCAGACAAGAGGGCCGCAACCTCCAGCCGCGCGCGCGGCGCTCCCGCCGCCCGGAAACCCCCCAGGCCGCAACATCCGAGAACCACCGGTACGCGCAGCCAATCCAGCGAGAGCCTGCCCACCTGACAGGCACGCAGGCCAATGAAAGGAGGCAAAGGCTCAAACGCTGGGAGGGAGCATCACACAGCGGACCACATGACCGCAACCCGGGCGGTCTCCTAGGCAACCAGGACGCCATCGCACGCAACGGAGAGCACGGGCCGCCAGACGAAAACACACAGGGGGAACTTATAAAAGCAATAAAGCGTGATCAAAACAATGATTATCATTGCGGTACATAAATGCATATATATAATGCCACACAATGTAACAGATATACATAAATATAGTACATGATCACACCGCCAGAAAACCAAGCAATTGCGTCTACAAATGTTAATGATAGGCACAATATGCCAGCCCAAAAGAAAAGGTTTTATGTATATAAACCCAGTATAATATATATATATGGAACATACAATTAACTAGACACCCATCAAGGGTATTCATACTCAGAGGAGTGAAAGATAGTAGAAACCCATAAAAATCGGGACAATAATAGAAAATATTTAGGATATATAACCCCATAAATAGGATACAACCCCAAAGCATATCAAAACCCTATAACAATATAGGGAAACAGTGGGGAGTCAGTAAACTAAGTGGCTTCATGTATGAAGCACACATAACTGGACTATCTAAAACGTATAGCAATATGGATCCACCGGTTGACGATCAAACCTTACAATCAAATTATTAGATGAGTTAAATGAAATAACCAAACCCAAAAATAAAACAAACAAACAAACTATGAACTCAGTCTGGAACACTATCTATCTGTTATATATGATATGTCCCACCTATAATTCAGGCCATGGGGGGAACGAGTGCCCATATTGAAAATCCAGTATGCTTCCCGTGCCAGAAGTTTTCGCCTCATATCACCCCCTCTAGGACCTAAAGTGACCCTTTCAATAGCACTAATTTTTAAAGACACTTCCTCCCCTATATGGTGAGAGTTGAAGTGCTTAGCCACGTTAGAAATACCCATGGTGTTAGATTTGCCAAAACCCTGTAGATGTTCAGAAATTCTAACTTTAAGTTTTCTGGTGGTACAACCCACATACTGGATCGAGCAGTGAGCACAAGTGATCAAGTAAATTACCATCTTTGTATTACAATTAAGGAGAGACTTAATGGTATACCTCTCTCCTGAAGTAGTAGATGTGAAGTGTTGCCCTTTACTCACAAATTTGCACATGCCACAACGTTGACAGCCACCGGGGAAAAAACCCAGTGTGGCTAGCCACGTGGTATGACCCGGGCTGGCTGAGTTGAAGAGACTAGGTGATAGTAAATTGCCTAAACTAGGAGACTTCCTACTGACAGTACGGATACCCTTGTCAACGATTTGTTGAAGGATGGGATCAGCATTTAATATTGGTAGATTCTTCCTAAGAATACGACTGATTGCTCCAAATTCCTTGGTGTAAGGGGTACTAAACGTGACACCATGGAATGGGGTCCTACTCTTGTGTTTTGGATTCATGCCATACAAGGATTCCCTCGATTTATTGGTAGCAATCCGTTTAGCTCGGTCGAGCATCCAGGGGGGGTACCCCCTGTCCCTCAACCTCTGTTCAATTTGAGATGATTCTTCCTGGAAAGTGCTAAGTTGGGAACAATTGCGTCTGCTGCGAAGCATCTCGCCCACCGGAATGGACTTCACAGTGTGGTGCGGATGGCAGCTGGAAGCTCTAAGGATATTGTTACCTGCTGTAGGTTTTCTATAGGTCGAAGTAAGTAATCGTTTAGAGTTATCATCGCATGTGATTCGGAGATCCAAAAATTCTATGGACTCTGTACTCATGCTAGCAGTGAACTCTAGATTAAGATTGTTAGTGTTACAATATTCAATAAATAAACGTAATTCCTCTTTTGATGATGACCAAATCAAAAACAGATCATCAATATATCTGTAATAGCTCGTAATCACGGACCGCCACTTATTATTTTCCCCAAAAATGAAATGGTGCTCCCACCATCCCATATACAGATTGGCTAAAGTAGGGGAGAAAGGGGCGCCCATTGAGGCTCCCTTCAACTGTAAATAAAAAGTATTATCAAAAATGAAAAAATTGTGCATTAACAGAAATTCCGTGGTTTGAATAATAAAAGAACACAAATCAAAATCATAATCAGTGTATAACTGCAAATGAAACTCCAATGCTTTGATAGCCAAATCATGGGGAATGGAAGAATATAAAGACGAAACGTCCATGGTGCAAAACATCAAACCTGAATACCATTGAGTATTCATGAGAAGATGTATTAAGTGGCCCGTGTCTCTTAAAAAGCCTGGCAGTCTCAATACTAGAGGTTGCAACATGTTGTCTAGCCATTTACCCAAAGGCTCATTCAAGCCACCTATCCCCGCCACGATTGGTCTCCCCAAATCTTCCTTATGAATTTTCGGGAGGTGATGAAATATGGGAGTTATGGGGTTAGTTACTTTCAAGTAATCCACCATCTTCTTATTCAAAACGCCCAGCACTAAACCTTCATCTATCAGTTTAAAAAGACTCTCCTGAAAGTATAAAGTAGGATCATGGGACAATTTCTTATAGGTGGTGGTATCATTAAGCTGCCTAAGGGCCTCATCCCTGTACATACATTTGTCCAGAATGACCACCTTTCCCCCTTTATCCGCCTGTCTAATAATTATGCTGTCGTTCTTTCTCAAGTTAGATAGGGCTTTAATCTCTTTCCTGGTTAGGTTAGGTTGTTGTGCCCTAACTGGCATCGCTGTTGTCGGTGGGGGGGGATGAATGTTGCTAGCAGAAGAATTAATATCATTAGCTACTTTCATGGTATTGGCTAAAGACAGAATATCACGCTCCATAACCTCCTGGAACATGGCCAGGACATCACCCCGAGAATTAACTGGATAGAAATCTCGGTTTAGTAACTTGAGGGGCACCGGCATAGATACACATGATAGACCTGATTTTTGGCCCAATTCATGTTGTAACTGTTCTATGTCAGTGTCTCTACATATAGTAGAGAAAGATTGAATCACTGTAGATTCAGTAGGGTGTAGGGTCTCACCCGAGGACCCTTCATTAACAGCCAATGTATCACCACCTGAAAGGAAAGAGATATGGTTAGTCTGAATCTCCTCAGAAGGAGATGTCACTGCAAAATGACGTTTTAGTGTGAGCGCACGCACAAACTTATTCACGTCCAACAATGTCCTGAAAGAATCAAAATGCACATCCGGGACATAGGACAGGCCCTTGGTCAATAGAGACAGTTCCGCAGGGGAAAACACCTGACTAGACAGGTTAAGGACATTTTGTGATTCTAAAATCGAGCTCTGCGGGAACCTTGTCTTGTTATGTTTATGTCTTCGTCCTGCCCGTCGACACGGTTTCTGAATTTTGACCGTGTTATAATTTGTGAACTCTGACCGCGATTGCGGTTGGCTAAAAAAGAGGATTTAGAGGACGAAGATGATGACGAGGGAACCCAATCTTGGCTGTCTTCCCGTGATAATGTATTAGAAGGATATCTTCTCCTATTGTCTTTCTTATAATGTGTCGTATTAGATCTAATTGCTGGTTCTGTATCTGTATAGTCAGAGTCCGAATCGGTAGTCAAAAAGGTAACACGCCTGGACTTATTGCCCCCTTTCCAATATTGATTTGGGAGTAGATCTTTTCCGAACACGGGACTGCCAATCATACACTCGATTATTGGAGTAATCCTGCATGTCCCTCTGAAATTTCCTTTTCTTGATGCTCACAACAGGAAAGATCTGCCCCTCATCAGATTGCTTGGTTCCAGCCACCAGTGAAGAGACTGCCGAACCCTGGGAGACATCAGAAAGGACTGATCCAAGGACTGTGGACATCTGTCCCATTTCAGCAATAGATGGAGTTGTAGCGACCTCATGTGGAACTGAGCAAAGGGGACTGCCTTGAAGGAAGCCACCATCAAACCTACCAGAGTCATCCCTAGCCGGATAGAAGGGCGAGGCTTGGTCAGGAGAACACGTATCAGCTCCTGAACCCTCTGCACCTTTGGCTGAGGTAGGAACACTCTGGCCTGACTGGTATCCAGATTCATACCCAGAAAGGAAATCTCCCTTGATGGGGAGAGAAAAGACTTGGGGTGGTTGATCACCCATCCGAACCTCTCCAGCGTCGTCACCACCGTCCTGGTGTCCAGCTCCGCCTGGCAGAGGGAAGAAGCTGTAATGAGCAGGTCGTCCAGATACGGCACAATGCGAATGTCCTGGGCTCTGAGCAGGGCCATAATGCCCGCCAGAACCTTGGTAAACACCCTCAGTGCCGAGGTCAGCCCGAACGGGAGGGCCACGAACTGAAACCTGAGAAATCTCTGGTGTGCTGGGAAAATTGGTACATGAAGGTAAGCATCCTTGATGTCTATGGATGTCATGAAATCCCCCCGACGAAGGGAACCAATGGCTGAGCGCATAATCTCCATGCGGAACCTCTTGGTTCTGATGAACCTGTTGAGAAGCTTCAAATCCAGAATGGGTCTTATGGAGCCATCCCTTTTGGGAACCGTGAAAAGGTTGGAATAATAGCCCCGGCCTCTCTCTGAAAGAGGCACCGGGCATATGACCGCCATGTCCAGGATGTTCTTTACAGCCGACAGGAGCCCCTGCGCCGCCCGAGGATCCGAAGGCACCCGAGACCTTAGGAATCTGGGAGGAGGCCGGGACTCGAACTCCAGTTTGTACCCAGATGAGACCACTTCCAATATCCACTTGTCCGTAACCTCCTGGGCCCAGACCTGGAAGAAGAGCCGTAGCCGCCCCCCCACCCGTAAGGGTGAGGGCGCCTCCTCATTGCTGAGCTGGCTTGGCAGCGGGCTTGGGCTTGGAAACCCAGGTAGAGGCTGGACGGGCACGTCCTCTGCCTCTGTTCCAGGAACTCCCTCTGAAGCCAGAGTAGGCAAGACCTCTGCCCCCTCTGGCACCGTGAAAGGAAGGATTGAAGGAGCTTGCCCCCGAAAGGAGCGAAGCTGCTTCCTACGCTGAGGTAGCCTTCCACCTTTCGCCACAGAATCCAATTTGTCTCCAAACAGCCGCATTCCCAGGAAGGGCAGAGCTGTAAGCGACTTCTTGGCCGCAATGTCAGCCACCCACTGGCGCAGCCAGACCGACCGGAGCATGGCCACCCACAGAGCCGAAGTTCTACTACACATGGTAATAGTGTCATCCATAGCCGACAAAACAAAATTCATGAACAATTCACACCTCTTAAGGGCTGTGAATTCAACGCTGTCCGGGTTGAGCTGGGACCCATTTAACATGTCCCTGATCTCCGACCTGGTAGCCACAGCCACGAGTGCCGATGCACAGACAGGCCGCAAGGCTGAACCCACACTGGCAAAGGCATGGCAAGCCATCTGATCAATGCGCTTGTCCTTGCCATCCTTAAGGGTAGTGGCGTCAGGAGTATGTACCACAGAGGTGTTGGACAAACCTAAGATGGGCGCATCAACCTCGGGAGGGGAAGACCAGCGCTTCACCGCGTCCACCGGAAAGGGATACTTCCTATGCCATCCCTGAGGAACACCATGAAGGCGACTCGGCTTCTCCCATTCTTTTAGAATCATGCTGTCAAAATGATCCTGATTTGGAAACTCCAAGCGGTGGGAAATACCCAGAACCTCTGATAGATGGGTCAGGACCCTGGGAGTATCCACAGCATCCCCCAGCCCCTGCACGGCATCAGAATCAAAGAACTTCAGTTCCTCAGTCTCAGATTCCTCAAACAATTCCCCCTCCTCGAGCGGGGAATAATCAGCCCAGTCAGGGGAGTCCTAATCATCAAAATCAATTACCGGCGTAGCCGGTGACAGATGCCTTTCCTTAGCAGGGGCCTTTCTGTCCATTGAGCCAGAAATAATTTTCTTGAGGTTGGCCAGCCTAGCACATACACCCGAGTGCAAGTTCCCACTAATGACGGTGTCACTTGGGGTACGGATGATACGGGGTGGGGTAGGAGATGAGGCGGGAGGCACGGACCCAGACGCCTGGGATCCCGACTGCCGCGTTATGGCCTGTTGCGCACATGGTATGCAAATTAGTACATTCTCCCCCGTAAGGGGTACCCCACAACCCACACATAGCCGGGATTGTCCCGAAGGGAGCCCGAGCCCGGTACCCCGTGGAGCCTCCATATGGTGATTTTTAAGGTAGTCGCAATGACCAGAGGGAATTATGCTGGTAAGCAACCCGGGATGCCCCTTTAAGTCCCGAGTGGGAGGATTTACAAGTGCCCCAAATTACAGCTAGGGACCTTAGGACCGGGAGAACCCCCTTTTAAGCAAGGCACAGGGAGTCCTCCTGAAAGACACAAGATATTGGCATATTGGCCAAGCATAGTAAGAAGAAGGGGGAGCCCAGCAGGGCACTCACACACCGCAGGAAATGGCATCCTATTCAGCCAGCAGCGCCTGAGAGAGAGAGCCAGGGAGAAGAAGGGGCGGGCCAGCGCGGATCGCGCGCTGCGCCCGGCCCCGCCCCCTTCCCTCCGAATCCAAGTAATGTGGTTCCTGGCAATGGGATGGACCCTCAATGGCGCCAAAAAACAGAAGCCCCCTCACAGAATTAGCCTGAGGGGAAGAAGCTCCCCAGACTGTAGGCAGAGCGCAAAGCGCAAACATGAATCGAGCGCACAAGCACACACACACATATCAAAAGTGACAGATAGAGGAACAATGCTTCCCCCCCCCCTGCTGTAGGGTTAACAGAGGAGACCCGGAAGGGGGATAATCCCTCACCATGAGGTGTAAGGGAAGTAAATAGGGACAGGGCATCCCAAACCGGGATCACCAATCCGGATACCGCCTACCCCCTTGTATGGGGTCTCACGGGGGAGCATGGCTCCCTAAAACACCTATTAAGGTGTTGCCTAACCTCACCCGGACCTGCAGCCAAGGCTGGGAGGCTAGTATTGGACTTACTGTATAAAGGTCCGGGCAGAAATAGGGCAAAAAATGGCCGGGCTTGAGCCCGGCTTACCTGCAAGGAAGAGCAGCATACATCTTCTGACTTGCTTGCCGTCCTGCAGAGAAGGAACTGGGAAATGTGTGGGAGGTCCCAGGTGGTTATGGACCGGGAGGGGCTTTTTTTCATCTCTGCAGAAGTTCGCCCTCTACTGGACCATAACCCATATGTCATGAATAGTGGAAGCGGGGTGTGTGACAGACTTGGAATAAGTATATACCTATTTTTTCTACATAGAAAATACTTTGTGTCCTAGCAAGCACTGAGGAAGCTCGCAATGAAAAGCGAAACTAGTCTGCAATGCAGGACATTTTTGAAATTGTCTATCACATATTTATTATGGCAGCACAAGTGAGATACTATTCTAAACATGTATAGATTGTAAACTTTAAGGATGAACCAATAAAACCTTTGATCTTATATTTAGTGATTTGTATATCGAGGCGAGGTTGTCTTAAAGTGGACCAACACCCAGGGGTGATCGGCCCGGAAATCTATAAGATTCCCAGGCCGATCACCTCCCACCCCGCGGGACATCCGAGATCGGGATGTCCCGCGGGGTGAAACCCCCCAGAAACCCCAAAAAGATCTTACCTGATCCGCCGCCTCCTGCGCGCACGTCTCTGTGAATGGCCGGCGGGGGCGCGCGCGCGCCGAGAGTGACGCGCGGGAGGCGGCGGCGGCGGTAGCGGCTTGGACGTTCCTGCCCCCGTCTGGACGTTGGCGGGGATTGGCTGCGGCGTTCACGTGGGAGCGGGGAGAGGTGAGTTTTTTGGGGTTTCTGGGGGGTTTCACACAGCGGGGCACCCCCGATCGGGGTGCCCCGCCGAAGTGGACCAAAACCCAGGATAGTCAAAATCCTGGGTGTTGGTCCACTTTAAACTGTATGAGCCCCATTCTAATCCCCACAGACTAGGGGAATGGTCCATAACACCCTAGTCCAACCATTTTTATTGCTCTAAAGGGGCCATCAGTCCAACCAGCCCACATTTTCCTTTCCCAAGTTAGGGATCCATTTTGCTACCATGCAATAACACCATTTGACTGGTCTTAGTGGAGGGTCGAGCATGCAAAGGGTCTAACTCCCTGTACTTAGGTGGGGGACCCAACAAAATTTATTGGGCTCCATACAGCTTAATTCTGTGAGCTCTCCCTTAACCAACCTCATTTATGTGCATGCAGGGACAGTATCTTGTTGGCCTCAAACCATTAAAGGCTGCTTCATATCAAACAAGGTCCCTTTTTACCACCGAGGGGGCACCACATGGGGGCTGATTCAGAGCCTGTGAGAAAACGCACTTCTTTTTTAGGAGAGAAAACTGTCATTCAATTTCATTGTCTACCTTGGGGCTGATTCAGAGCCAGAAACTTTACACTGGGTAGAAAATAAAAGTCAATGACAGTTTTCTCTTCTAAAAAAGAAGTGAGTTTTCTCACCAGGCTCTGAATCAACTCCATGGTGTCAGGCGATCTTATTACACCCCTGATACCACCCTTGCTCTTTCTGGCATCCGCACACCATTATGAAGTGCCACATATCATTCAGGGATACCTTTACCACCCAGGGGGCACCCATAGTGCTCAATGGCCCCTTTTTAGAATCTAGGTAAACCCTTACATGTCTGCTGAACCCATACCCTCATATTCAATGCCTTTATCACCCTATGTCAATCATGATTAACAACCCCCTCCACCAAAAAATGTATTTATTTAAATCAAAATTACTGTACTTACCTCCTGAGACAGAGCCTTGGCAAGCTCCCTTCTTTGAAATCTATGGCAGGTTACAAGTAAGTGAGGGTCAAGTGTGGGAGACGTGGGACTCAATACATTTAATAATACCGGACTAGGATGGAAGTGCTGTGGGTCTCTCTTCCTGTAAAGCAGTGTCTTTAACCCCCTGGGTTTTGATTCCATCCTGATTTGGGATGCCCCTGTGTGTGTTACCCTCTGATTTGCCCAATACCTATCTTGAACCAGCAATCCCATGGTGCATTTGCAGAACTTCTTTAATCAACATTCATTGAATGATGAATGGTAATGCACAGCAAAGAATGATCATTTCCAGGCACCTTACGAAGCCACTTTCTCAGACTGCTGCAACCCACCGCCAGCCATTCAGTTAAACCGGACCAACAGCCTGGCACAGTTGGAAAAGAAAGGTAGTGGTAGAGCTTCCTCTCCCAATTGACATAACTGACAATGCACAGTAACAGGAAGCCCAGCAGCACTTCCTGTTTGCAAGTGACCTGCAAATGCAGTTAAAATTGACCCCAGCAGTAGTTAGAAAAGGGTAAATTAGCCAAATAAGTGACTAAAAACTTAAAATATATTAATTTTAGATGCTGGGGAATAGTTTTTTAAAGGTTTGGGCTTTACATTAAATCATGCTGAAGGTCCGGTTTAATGCCAACGGAATTTTTGATTAGAGTTCTACTTTAAAAGGACCCATCAATTATGTAGGCTCTTTATTGTCCCTAAAACTGTCGGCAAGGGGCATCCCAAAGCATCCAGCCACAGCCCCCCCCCCCCCCCCCCCCCAGGCATACTAGCTTTTGCATTCCAGCAATCATGTGACCACCACCAACCAAATAGATCACTGTGCCAGATATCAGGCTTGCAGGGCTGCACTGTGCAGCAGGGTATCTTTTTTTTGGGATGCTCTATGCTGTCAGTGTTAGGCACAGTTAATAAGGAGCTAAAGACTTGGCAAGAAACTAAAATAGCTGGGTTTCTTTTTGAAAAAGCGTTAGATGGGTTTTATTTATTTTTCTCTTGTGTCTCCATTAGAGGTGACTTCATGACTTTCTGTGTCTCAGCGAACAGTGAAGGCAGTGAAGGTAGATCTATATAAAAGGCCCTGGCCGGAGTTCTACTTTAACAGCTGACATAGACACACCAGTCTGCACAACAAGCAGGCACATCAATATTCCAGTGACTGAGACGCTGTAATTGCTCTTGGCAAGCGCTGAAAAGAAAAGAAGATCATGTATAGAACAGAGAGGAGGGGCCGGATGCGCAGATCACGCTGTTAATTAGGACTGAACACATTTTCACTGGAGATCTCGTCTGTGTAAACTTCTCAGCCTACAAGTCCGCACAAACCAACGGCTCCACCCTGCTGCCTTCAGGAGGATGAGTGTAAAAAATCAGCCCAGCAGCCTCCCTTTTCCTAAAGAAACTGACTGCATTAATTACTGGCTGCGCATCTTACAATAGTCATATGGGATGAATTAACTTTTTAGCATAAGAGCACCAACCGGTTATAATTTAAGGGTACAGTGAAGGCAAGCAAAATCACTACACTCCCCTCCCAGGCTTGATCTCTCATAGTCCTGCAGGCTGCAGCACTCCCTTTCAGAGCTATCACCGCAGCTGAAAACGCGCTTTAGACCAACCCTCGCACACAATATACAGCCAGTGCGTGGCCAATAGTGGACAGGGAGTACAGCAGAGCCATCAGCATTGAATCTGGAACTCGGGGAGGTGAGTGTATTTATTTATTTTTTACTTTAAAGGGGAACAAAACCCAGGAATGTGGTCGCCCATAAAAGCTCACTTTGCAACGCTCCAACGGCACATGTGTGAGCTCTTGTCCAATGCCTGCTGTGACTACGGCATTGGGCAGGTGGCTCTCATTGACTTGACTGGGGAGTGCTCACTGCCTCTTCCACGGTTCCAAGGTCCTCCCCCCCAGCCATTCATATAGGATGGGGTGAGAGTGCAGGCATGATGACTGGGATGCTGCAGCACACGTTCCCCATTGAAAACAATAAAAGCTGTCTAACAAATAACGTGTTACCAGCAGGCGCTGTCATTGGACAAGAGACAACACATGCACCGTTGGAGCGTGGAAAGGTGAGTTTCTGGGGGTGAACAGAGGGGTTTCACACAGCGGAGAATCTCGATTTGGGATACCCTGGAGAAAAGCCAGCTGCCGTCCCTGGAATCTTTTTGATTCCAGATCGTCTGCTGCTGGGGTTTTTCCCAGTGACAAGAGCACAATAAGCCCAATTCTACCTTGTACAGTGCCATGAAATATGACAAGGGTCTATAAATAAGCAATAGAAATAACAATATTTTCCTCAATAACCAGGGTTAATAGCAGATGACAACTCTTTTTGCTCAGGAACCAAGAGACCTTAAGAACGTAAAGTCTCTGCCCAAGCAGACACTAACTACTTCCAAATTATTTCTATAGGGAACAGTGTAGAATAAACAATAGGAATTTCAAAGCATCTCAAAACCTCTGATTATATGCAAATAGCTTCTTTATTCTAAGTTATGTTGCTTTGTTTGCTTCCATTTTTGGGTCATGATTGAGGTGGTAAGGGTGTATCATGGCGCAGCTTTATGAGTCATGAGCTTGCCCTGCTGTGGTCAGAGACAACTGCAGGACCGCTATGGCTTGCCGTGCTTGCTAACTCTGAGAATACCAAGGCACAGAGTAGCTGTTAGACCACTTATGTAAGAAAGGGACCTGCTACGGCTTGTGGCGCTACAAGTAATGGAGGAGAGGCACATGGGGCAGGCATAAGGTGAGCTTCTTACTGTCTGATTACTGCCTTAGGTTTCAGGTTCACACCCAGGTGATTATGGGGCGTTTGTGATTGCCCTGCAATTGTCTGTGAAAAGTTGCCCATAATACCCTGTGAGCGCTTTCACTTCAGCGTTTGCCGTTTGCAGAGCGATCACATTGCCCCACAAAAGCCTTGCCTGCAGCGTTTAGGAGGGCACTGCAATAGTGAGTCAAATCTATTGAGAAAAAATCTTGATCGCATATGCCCTCCACAGTGATTGCGGGGCCCTGGTCCTCAAAAACTTGATCGTCTCACAATCGCTAGGTATGAAACCAGACTGACAGCCCCTTTAAGGCAACTGTAGGATGTAGGTCTGCTATAATACCAACCCCCTAAACCCAATAAACAATCTTATACCCTCACCGTGGCAATAACCCCAACCTTACAAAAATGCTCACCTATTTACATTGTACATATGTGTGGCAGCTGCACCTCCTCCGATAGGTGTTGAGTGGCACTGTTGAACTCCCCACCATATAGCGCACTAAAAAAGTATGCATTTCCTGAATTCGTAGCTCAGGGTCAGCGCAAGTAGGTGGCTTGAGCCCCAGGCACCTACCTGGCACAGAATTTGTTTTGGGGGTGGGATAGATCCACTTTAATGAACTGTAAAGAGCTCTCTCACATGAGGTGGAGATCTGCCCCTTCAGCATTCCAGACCCCGTCTACCATCGCAGGTCATCAAACAACCCAAGTAAAAGCTGCACAACCTCTTAGCAGACGTGGGCAATATGGAAATATTCCCTAAATTGTTTTCCTTGAAGCTCAGCCAAAAGAAATTTTGCAAAATTCGAACATGCAACAAAATGTTTTAGCGATTAGAGCGACGTTTCCCGTCTCTTCGAGCCTTAATGCTCCTTGCAAAGAAAAATACCAATTTTTTTTTTCTCAATAAAAATACCAACCTGTATAAACACGAAACATAAGACATTAGCCAGCGTCCCGGGGAACACAAAACGCAAAAAGGGAACATCTAGAAAATACATTTATAAAGCTAATTAGTACAATAGATGATTGTGCAGTGAGATCCTCTACAGATGTTTCAGCTTTAACCAGCTGAAGCCCGCTAGACTTCATTTAGCCGAGTATGAAAAAAAGGGCCCATATATTTATATATTTTTGTTGGGTGCAATCGGCATATTTTACCACGCCGTGCAAAGAGTTATAGGCAGCATCTGTTAACCATTGCTTCATAAATACCAGTTTTGTTCATAGCTCAAGATTTTATGGCTACAGGAAAAAAAAATCAGCTTAAACATTAGCCAAAGCAAGAGCCACTTGGTGCAGCAGGAGGTGCGGCCTAGCCAACACAAGGGTCACATTTAGGTGCATTTCTAGGCTAGGAAATATATATATATACCTACTATATTTGAGGGGGCATGCTGAGGGTGTGCCAAACCTGTCTTGGCATGCCCCCCCATTGCAATGATTATAGAGTCGGCATGTGGGAGGTGTAAACAAGGACAGAATTGCTGGCTCCCCATCATCAGTAAGTTTGAAGATTCTGCCGCAGCATGGACGAGCTGCGCGGGATCACCGGACCTGTATGGAAAAGCTGTGGGGACAAAAGTCGAGTATATGCTTTATTTTGTTTCTGCCTGGATAATCCCCTTAACGTTTTGATGTGGAACAAAACCCTCTCCTACCGGCTATTTCTGAGGTTGAGATGCCCCACTTGTTAAACCCACTGGAAACGCCTTACTGGACACATGGTGGAGAATGTCAGGGACTGGACACATGGTAGAGGTTGTCATGGACTGGACACATGGTGGAGGATGTCAGGGACTGGACACATGGTGGAGGATGTCACGGACTGGGTACATGGTGGAGGATGCTGGGGCGGGAAACATGGTGGAGAATGTCAGGGACTGATCACATTGTGGGGAATGTCAGGGACTGATCACATTGTGGAGGATGTCAGGGACTGGACACATGGTGGAGGATGTCAGGGACTGGGTACATGGTGGAGGATGTCAGGGACTGGGTACATGGTGGAGGATGTTGGGGACTGATCACATTGTGGGGAATGTCAGGGACTGGACACATGGTGGAGGATGTCAGGGACTGGACACATGGTGGAGGATGTCAGGGACTGGACACATGGTGGAGGATGTCAGGGACTGGGTACATGGTGGAGGATGTCAGGGACTGGGTACATGGTGGAGGATGTTGGGGACTGATCACATTGTGGGGAATGTCAGGGACTGATCACATTCTGGAGGATGTCAGGGACTGATCACATAGTGGAGGATGTCAGGGACTGATCACATTGTGGAGGATGTCAGAGACTAAAAGCAGGGAGGAGGATGTCTGGGACAGAGCACATGGTGGAGGATGTCAGGGACTGGACACATGGTGGAGGATGTCTGGGACAGAGCACATGGTGGAGGATGTCAGGGACAGACACCTAATACCCATCTCGGCTTATTTGTCTTTGCCCTGTTTGCAGATGTCAGAAAGACTTACATTTTATGTCCAAATATCCTGTGCTGATGGATAAATGATCGCACGTGTAGAAAGCAAAACACATACAAATGAACATATTTATACAAATTCTGAAATTTGGCCAGAGACAGAGCCCAACTTGGCTGCTTGCAAGACAGCTGAACAGATTTACAAGGAAAATATATGGCATGGCGAATAGCCTTCTTTGTCAGGGGAGAAATCTGCCCAGGCTGCTGTGTGGAATCTGCATAGGGCCTTATTCATAAATACCTTGGAATGCAGCGTGGACTTCCCAAACGCTTTCCTGTAGCACTTGTTGAATCCACCCTCTCACAAAGCAAGGCAATATAGTAGGGGATATGGCTCACCACATCATAGGCTGCTGCAGCCCCAATTTTCCATGTTCAGGCTGTAAGCGGATTGGACTAAAAGCTTGTCTTTTTTTTTTTTTTTTTTTATTCAGACATTTGAAATGTGATGTTTTACTTGAATAAATTCCCAGCTGGATTTCGAGTACATTAAGGTCTGGATAACTGGGCTATTTATTATGATACGAGTTGTTATAAAATACAGTCATGTCACTGCTGTCTGCATACAATTAAAGCAGACCAAAACCCACTGAACTTGTGAAATAAATGTAGCCAAAGCCCCTTCCTATAACTCCCTTCTTCGGGTGTAGAACTAGAAACAGATAATAAATATTCATATTATTCCAAAAACACAGAGCAATCAATGATAAAACAACACAAGCTTTTGGGGTGGTTCCCCAATCTGAGAGTATCCTCTAAGGCCAAGGATTTTAGTGACCTTCTATCACAGGAATGTTCAAAACACTGTAGCAAATTCCACCACGTGTATATAACAGCAAATTGCTGATGAGAATCTCGTGCCCACCACCTCCTTCAAAATACTCTTACCAGATAATAATAAGCTTTAGTGCCTTATTAAAAATCCTCCATGATTTATTCCTCTCTTATTGGATAGGAGAGCCGGTTAAATATTCTGGTCCCCGCTTTAACAGGTGGAGGTGTGCTTGAATGCCTTATTAGATCCTCAATATTCCATTCCTCTCTTGTTATTAACAGAGCCGATTTGATATTCTTATCCCACTTTGGCTTTTAAAATTGTCCCAGATTGGACAAACCACATAGAAAGGAAAACCAAATAGAAAAATCTAGCGTAATATCGTTTTAATCATGTGCACTGATTAAGTTAAAAATGCACTCACATAAAAACAATGTATATCAAGTATTTAGGAGACGCCAGGCAAGATTGTAACCAAACCCTCAATGTGTCTAGGCCGATTGATGTCTCAAAGGGAGGGGAAGTGAAGTATCCCTGGAGTGTAGCTTGCCCGCGTACTGATAAGATCCGTCCGCCGCCGTCAACGCGTTTCGTGGTAACCAACTTTCTCAAGGGACCAGAATATTTAACCGGCTCTCCTATCCAATAAGAGAGGAATAAATCATGGAGGATTTTTAATAAGGCACTAAAGCTTATTATTATCTGGTAAGAGTATTTTGAAGGAGGTGGTGGGCACGAGATTCTCATCAGCAATTTGCTGTTATATACACGTGGTGGAATTTGCTACAGTGTTTTGAACATTCCTGTGATAGAAGGTCACTAAAATCCTTGGCCTTAGAGGATACTCTCAGGTTGGGGAACCACCCCAGAAGCTTGGACTTTTTTATATAATGTTTTAAGAGTTAAAGCTGACCTAAAGTGTGTTGTTTTATCATTGATTGCTCTGTGTTTTTGGAATAATATGTGCATTTAGGATCCATAGGGGTAAAGGATTAACACACGTTGAGCAATTAAAATTCAATAATTTAATAATTTTAAGAAATATCAGCGCGGTTATATTTCATCTTTAAAACAGATAATAAATATCGTCCTGTTTTATTTGCTGTCCCTCTCTGTAAGATGGCAGGTGATCAGTCATTGCATAGGTGTGGCAATGACATCATTGCCACACACAGCAGTAACAATTAATAGGAGGAGGAGCTTTTCACCTAAAACAGGCTCCAGTGACGCAGGTGCAGTGAAAATTGGTAATCTTCATGGGGGGAGGAATTCATGGGATGCTAGTTAAAAATATGGGGTTTGGTCCACTTTAAAGGGCAACATTTGTAGGCAACATTTAGAACTCTTTTCTAACTTTTCATTCTGTGCTAGTATGAAAATCTGATTTCTATCTATGGTGTGCTGCATTTTGTACACACATGCTTGCAGCGCGCAACACAGCCCATAGAAGTCTCCCGGCAGCACAAGCAAAAATACCATTTTGTGAATACTCACCTGTAAAATGGGTATTATAAGTATGTCACACACCCCGCTTCAGATAGTCATTACACTTGGGTTATACCGACCTGTAGAGGGCGATCTTGAAGAGATGTCATGAAAAAAAGGGAGCCCCTCCATAAACACCTGGCACCTCCCACTCATTCCCCAGTATTAAGACAGCAGTAAGGAAACAAAGGGACCAGGAAGAGCAAAAATAACCAGTAACAGTAAGAAAGGTTCACCATATAAAGGATCCAAAATACCAAAGGGCGGGGTGAAGCGGGGTGTGTGACATACTTATAATACCCATTTTACAGGTGAGTAATCACAAAATGGTATTATTCTAAGTATGTCACACACCCCGCTTCAGATAGTCATTACACTTGGGACATCCAATAGCAGTGTCCATAAAGGGCGGGGATCCAAAACAAGGCAACAATGCACAAAGTTAAACCACCGCAGCAGTTCGCAGAACTTTGCGGCCAAAAACAGCATCCGCTGAGGCCCGCACATCAACCTTGTAAAAATTGGAAAAAGTGTGAACAGAAGACCAAGTAGCAGCCTTACAAACTTGCTCAAGAGAGGCCTGGTGCTGGAAAGCCCAGGACGCCCCGACAGCACGAGTAGAATGAGCAGTAACACGAAAAGGGGGAATCCTCCCCTTGGCAGAATAGGCCCCAACAATGGCCCAGCGAATCCATTTACTAATGGAAGACTTGGCGGGTGCCAAACCTTTCCTAGGTCCGGAGGGCACCACGAAAAAGGCGTCAGTCTTACGAAAAGAGGAAGTAGCCACCAAATAGTACTTCACACAGCGAACCACATCCAAAGAATGCAAGACCCTTTCCTTGTCATTGCTGGGCTTAGGACACAAGGAGGGTAGAACAATGTCCTGATTGAGATGAAAGGCAGAAACCACCTTAGGAAGGAAATCTGGCTTGAAGCGGAAAACAACCTTGTCCTGATGCCTCTCAAAGTACGGGGCCTGAATGGACAAAGCGCCAACTTCAGTTGTAGCTAGTAAAATTAGGTGCATCTGCTTCAGGCAAGGATATGTGCAAACGTTTCGCTGGACATACAGCTTCTTCAGTGCAATATTTTGTCTTCCCAGATGCCCCGTTGGTAGGGCTATTGCGCCTCTGTTAAGTGTGGCCCCTTAATTGTTAAGAGGCGATGTTTGTAGCGTCCCAATGCTCTGCCTTGTAAGTATCTGGAGCGGTGATCCTATGAGCATCTGGGAAGATAAAATAGTGCACTGAAGAAGCTGTATGTCCAGCGAAACGTTTGCACATATCCTTGCCTGAAGCAGATGCACCTAATTTTACTAGCTACAATTGAACAGCGCAACAGGACTTGCTACAAACATGTGCCAAGCACACTTGCTACAAACTAAAACTGTTGCGTTGTACTGAAATAACTATGTCAATATGTTGGTAACACTGTAAATATAGACACTTGGTGTGACATGGTAAAATATGTGTTATGATACCTATTTTCAAGGTAAACAGCTGAATTGGTATTAATAAATGTATGTATATATATTACTATTGAGAAACAGGCTATGTTACCTCTTTTTTTGATTAAGAGCCCCACAAACTACTCCATATTGGGTTAGTAAGCCATTCAGAGTTTCTCTGGCACTAACCGTACCCCCCAAACCTATTAAGTCCTAAAAAGGAGTAGGGGCACCAATACACCTTTACGAATCCAGGATCCTCTCATAGTGGAGTATAGAAACTCCATTCCCCCCTTAAATAGTCAGAAAGGATCTGCCCCACATCAGATTGCTTGGTTCCAGCCACCACTGAAGGGAACGCCGAACCCGGGGGGACATCAGAAATGACTGATCCAATGACAGCGGAGACCTGTGCCGCCAAGAGATGGAGCTGGAGCTTCCTTGTGTGAAACTGAGCAAAGGGAACCGCCTCTAAAGAGGCCACCATCAATCCCACCAGTCTCATCCCCAGCCCGATGGACGGACGAGGGAGGGACAGAAGAAGCTGAGTCAATTCCTGAATCAAAAGAACCTTGGGCCGAGGAAGGAACACCCTGGCCTGAGAAGTATCCAGAGACATTCCCAGAAACGACACCACCCTGGACGGAGAGAGGGAGGACTTGGGGTAGTTGATCACCCAGCCGAATCTCCCTGGTATCCAGCTCCGCCCCCGCTGAGAGAGGATGCCATAATGAGAAGATCGTCCAGATGTGGATACCCTGGGCTCTGAGGAGGGCCATCACCCCTGCCAGCACCTTGGTTAAAACCCTTGGAGCCGAGGTAAGGCCAAACGGAAGAGCCACAAACTGAAAATGCCGATCTTCCACCACAATCCTGAGAAATCTCTGATGTGCCGGGAAGATCGAAACGTGCAGATAATCATCCTTGATGTCTATGGACGTCATGAAGTCCTCCTGGGGAAGCGAATTTATGGCTGAACGCAGAGTTTCCATGTGGAACTTCCTGGGACGGATAAACCTGTTGAGGAGCTTCAGATCCAGGATGGGACGAACGGAGCCATCCTTCTTGGGCACCGTGAACAGATTGGAATAGAATCCCAGGCCCCGGTCCGAGGAAGGCACCGGGCAAATTACAGCCATGTCCAGGAGATCTTTTACCGCTGCCCGGAGCCCTTGCGCTACCAGAGGATCCGAGGGCACCCGAGACCTGAAGAATCTGGGAGGAGGCTGGATCTCGAACTCCAGCTTGCAACCGGAAGACACCACTTCCCGGATCCATCTGTCCGAGACCTCCTGGTCCCAGACCTGGGAGAGGTGACGCAGCCGTCCCCCCACCCACAAGGGTGAGGGCGCCCCCTCATTGCTGAGCCGACTTGGCAGCGGCTTTGGGCTTTAGAGCCCCAGCTGTGACCTGGACGGGCACGTCCTCTGCCCCTGTTCCAGGAATCACCTCTGGAGGAGAAGAAAGCCAATCCCCTGCCAGGTCTGGCCCCACGAAAGGAAGGAGCAAAGGAAGCCGCCCCCCGAAAGGGACGACGTTGCTTCTTTCGCTGAGGTAACTTACCCCCTTTTGCGACCAAATCCAATTTTTCTCCAAAGAGCCCAAAAAGGGAAGAGCCGTAAGCGACTTTTTTGGACACAAAATCAGCCGCCCACTGGCGCAACCAAACCGACCGCCGAATAGCCACCAGCAAGGCCGAAGTTCTACTACACATCACCATGGTGTCATCCAGGGCGGCTAGCACAAATGACAAAAACAATTCGCACCGCTTAAGGGTGGTGAACTCATCACTAGCCGGGCCAAGCCTGGAAGTAGATAACAGGTCCCTTACAACCGACCTAGAAGCCACTATTAAAAGCGCCGAAGCACAAACAGGCCGCAAAGCCGACCCGACACTGGCAAAACCGTGACAGGCCATCTGGTCAATGCGTTTGTCCTCACCATCCTTGAGAGTAGAACAGTCAGGAGAATGCAAAACAGAGGTGCTAGACAACCCCAAAACAGGGGCGTCCACCTCGGGAGGGGATGACCAGCGCTTCACCGCATCCACCGGAAAAAGGTATATTTCTTATCCCAACCCGGAGGAACACCTGGAAGCCGAGTAGGCCTCTCCCATTCCTTAAGAATAATGCCATCGAAATGCCTTTGATTAGGGAATTCCAACCGCGGCTTAGCCTCCTCAAAGAACTCCCCCTTCTGCAGAAGAGTCACTTCAGGAGGAGAAATTGCCAGAACCTCAAACATATGAGCCAGGACCAAAGAATCCCCCTGACCCCGCTCGGCATCGGTGCCAACTGATCGTCAGAACCATCCGACTCCTCAAATAGCTCCCCTTCCTCTAGCGGGGGGTAATCAGACCAGTCCAGTGAATCAAACTCCTCAAAATCAGAAGCCTGCGTGGCTGGGGACAAGTGCTTTCTCTTAGCCGGGGCCTTTCTGGCAACAGCGCTAGAAAATAATTTTTCAAGATTGGACAATCTGGCACACACCTCAGATTGCGACTCCCCACTCATGACAACATCACCCGGGGTACGGATCAGTCGGGAGGGGTAGGAGAAGTGACCGGCGGCGCAGAACCAGACGCATGGGATCCGGACTGCCGCGTAATAGTCTGCTGTGCACATGGTATGCAAAGGAAAACATCATCCCCTGTAAGGGATGCCCCACACCCCAAACACTGCCAGTGTTGCCCCGAGGGGAGCCCGGTATCCTGGGAAGCCTCCATATGGTGATTTTATCGGTAGTCGCAATACCCAAGGGAATTACGCAATATAAGCGACCCAGGATGCCCCTTCAGTGTCCCGAGTGGGAGGATTTATAGGGAGTTCTTAAACTAAACCAGGGATCCTAGGATCGGGAGGACCCTTTAAGATCCAACAAGGGTCCGCCTGGAATAGAAAAGGGGAACTGTCACACAGATATCACACAATGCTGGGCACATAACAGAAGGGCCAAGGCACACATACATATAAATAGAGGAATATATATATCAATCTCGCGCTGACAAGCAGCTTCACAGGCAATGAAAGACTAGAGCCCACTGGGCGCTTACGATAATGGCGTTCTGCACGAGGCGGAGGGACTTGACAGCAAGGATGAAGAAGGGCCGGCCGCCGCAGATCGCGCACTGCGCCCGACCCTGCCCCTCTCTCCTGACAACAGGCGGCTCCCGGCCAGTGACCGTGCTCCGCAGCGGCACCAGCAGCACGGGGGGAGGGAGGGAGGGGGAGGGCCGCAGGATCGCGCCCCGCGCACCAGCCCCCCCCCCCCAAAACCGCACCGGAGGGGAAGAAGCTCCCCCGAAGAGTGACAGTAACGGCCGGCAGCGCCGCAAACCGCCGGCCCGGCCATGGAAAGCATCAATCACACGCACAACACACACACAACAAGTTGCACACAAGCATGCACTCTAAAGAAGAACTAAACTAAAAAGAGGGATAAGCGTCCCCCCCCCCCCCCCCCAGCAGTAGGGAACAATGGGTGACCGGGGAAGGGGGAATTAACACCCAAAAGGTGTAAAGGCAAGGACAGGGCATCCCAACCAGGATCACTGACCCGGAATACCGCCTACCCCTTAGTATGGGGTCTCACGGTGGAGCATAGCTCCTAAAGCACCTTAAGGTGCCGTCTACCTTTGCCAGGACCCGCAGCCTAGGCTGGGAGGCTCTTTACTAAAAAGGGATAACAGTAGGTCCAGGCAGAAATAGACCAAAAGAGGGGGGCCGGGAGTTACCCCGGCTACCTGCAAGGAGGAGACATCCATCTTCTGACTTGCTCGCCGTCTGCAGAGATGAAAGACTGGGGAATGAGTGGGAGGTACCAGGTATTTATGGACCGGGAGGGGCTCCCTTTTTTTCATGACATCTCTGCAAGATCGCCCTCTACAGGTCGGTATAACCCAAGTGTAATGACTATCTGAAGCGGGGTGTGTGACATACTTAGAATACACATGTATATACCTGCTCTGCCATATCCTTACTTCTGCTTCCTTCACTAAAGATCTACCCCGCCTTCCCTTGCGTCCATTTCAGCCACTCTAATCCAGGTCCTGCTGTGGGGGTTCTTCTTCAACAGGGTCCTTCCGTCAGGTCCTCCTGCTGCTGCCAATGCCGCGTCTCTTGCCACCACCATCTCCGATGATGAGTTTCCAGCCACCTTTAGCTTTATTGCCATGTCTCCTGCTGCCGTCTCTGTATGCTAGGTACCCTTGCCCGGGGACAGGAAACAATGGATGGTGCAGGCAATGTGGTAATGCATAGTGCAAAAGTAGCCTTAAAGTGGACTTAAAGAGTCCCTGACAACTCTGGGTTAGGAAAGACACTGAACTTACCTAGTTTACTCACTCACACCATCAGTGTGCTCTGATCTTAGCAGAGCTTCACCTAATGGAGGACAAGAGGCAGCTGCACACATGTGCGGCAACCACAACTCCTTCTATTGGAGATGTGCATTACTTTACCAACCGTTGGTCGCACAACAGAAAATATATAAGAAAACACATCTGTTAGAAAGTTTAAGTCCCATCCAATTATGGGATGCTCTGCTCTACATACTCTATCCCGGCAATTGCCAAACTGGTTTCAGTTCAGTTGGGCTGCATACGATGCCCCACATAACTGCCCAATCAGGCAGTGCCATAAGCCAGCGTGAAACATGGAAGCAGGTAAGTAAGTGGGTGCCAGGATTTGGGTGTCAGAATGAGTATGCAGTGCTAAGCATCCCTAAATTGGATGCCCCCGATAATCTATTCAGATATTATCACACATCTCACAAACTGACTTTTGCAATTATTCAATGTGCGTCAGTAGAAAAATAATTGTGCCTCTCTTATAGTTTTGTGTATTAGTGTATTATGCCTTAAGAAAAGGCCCAAGGAGCTTTGGATGCTTACCTTTTCATACTATTGAATTAGCCAATAATTAGTATTACTTTTTAGTAATTAGTATTACTATCATGCTGTATGCATTTATCCCTTTTTTTGTCTTCCTCTCTAGCAGTGGGGCAGCCCCGTGGTGCTGTAACATTGTTAGGGAGTTTTATTTTATTTACAGCGAGCGCTGAAAAAACATTCTGCCACAAAAGGTAAAAAAATTATCAAAATCTGAACAAGGCAATATCATTTCAGCGATCAAATGTCGGCGGCGATACAGAAGAGGTCTATTTATACCGCCGCTCTTTTTCCATATAAAATGTTTGTGAGGTGCGGAGTGAAAACCAGAGGGCTTTTACAGCCCCGACCTGCTTAGATCTGCCATCGTTTATTTTACAAAGTTTATTTCTTTTAAACAGTACAAGCGTCGATTTTTTCAGATCTTATCCTTTATTGAAAGAGCTCTGCCTGGTGTAAATACGAAGTCCATTAGAGGCCAGATTAGCTTCTTGAAGGATAACAAATTTACTATTAGTGTTCTGTGATACTTTCACGTAACGGACAGACGCAGTTACAAGGTGACATGCTGGTGACTGCTTATAAACTTCCAGTCTGAGCCCAAAAGGCTTATATAATCCCGTCTACTGACTTATTTATGCCATGCCGATCTATATGACGTTTTTTAAAGCCCTGGATTCATAATACCAAATAAAGTGTGCAACGGCTTTATTTCCCAGAAAATATACATACAGTAATATTAAAACTGACTTACACCAGTGTTACACAACCGTCCTCCTCAAGGCCCACCAACAGCTCTGTGGATCTCCACATGGCCAGCTCTATACCCTGCTGCTGCACTAATTACTTTACCTGTGCATCTGTGTGGAGCCCCACAAAACATGACTTGTTGGTGGGTTTTGAGGAGGAGAGTTGGGGGACCCCTGACTTACACTGCTTTCCTTGTAGATAAATGGTTACAGTCTGCTCTCTCAGAAAGGTTGAAATGATCCCATCATGCAACCATGCCACTGTATTCTGTGTGTCTCTGTTAAAGCGGACTAAAACCCACTGAACTTGTGAAATACATTTGGCCAAAGTCCCTGCCGATACTTCCTTTTTAGTGTGTAGAACTAGAAATAGATATTTTTGCTTTTTAAATTGTCCCGAAACACTGCTTTTTCTTGCTGTTCCTCTCTGTGAGATGGCAGGCAATCAGTCATTGCATAGGTGTGGCAATGACTTTACAGATAAAACAGTCTCCATTATCTGGAATTACATTGAAGGAGGAGCATTGAAAACTGGCAAAAGGTACTGTTTATGGGTGCACACATTCAGAGGATGCTAGTTAATAATATGGGATTTGGTCAGCTTTAAGCCCAGGCACAGATTGTTCCTTTCTTGGTAACCATGTAGGCAAAACTACTGAGAAGCAATTTAGTTTCCAGCATAAAAGAAGATTTGCTGATTTGCTTGGGATATGTTTTTAGAGGATTACATTTCAATGCCAATAATTAGGTATTAGTTTAGATAAAGGTCCGACCATATTACAATATGGGGGGGATGAGTATAATGCAATTCTGTGATTACTCACCTGTAGAATTGATTTTATGGGTATCCAGCACGGGTCGCTTCATCTTCAATTCTTCACTATTGGGTTATACGCCACCAGGTGGTGCAGTCGACTGCAAGAAGACTTGTTGCTCCTCCCGGCCCATAAAAGGCAGCAAATCACCCATAATACCCAGTGTTGAAAAGCAGTAATACAAGAAGCCGGGAGGCAAAGACCATGTAACTTAAACACAGCCCCACTATGAACTCTCTCAAAGTAATCACCATAACATGGCAAAAGACGATAACAGAACAAGGGTGGGATGATGCGACCTGTGCTGGATACCCATAAAACCAATTCTACAGGTGAGTAATCACAGAATTGTATTTTTCTTGGTATCCAGCACGGGTCGCTTCATCTTCAATTCTTCACTATTGGGACATCCAAAAGCAGTGTCCAAGAAGAAGGGTGGAATCCCCAGTGAGCAACAGAACGTAGTTCATGTCACTACCGCCTGAAGCACTTTGCGACCAAAAACAGCATCAGCTGTGGCCCTAAAAAGTATGAACTGAAGACCAAGTAGCGGCCTTACAAACCTGTTCAACAGAAGCCTGGTGCTGAAAAGCCCAAGAGGCACCAATAGCTCTAGTGGAGTGAGCTGTAACACGAAAACTCACTTGGCAGAGTACGCTTGCCCCACCGCCTGTCTAATCCACTTGCTGATAGTGGATTTGGCTGGGGTCCGTCAGGGAGAACAAACAGAGAGTCCAACTTCCGAAATGACTCTGTGGCAACCAAATAGTATACTTAAGCGCCCTGACCACATCCAGAGAATGAGGATTCCGTTCCTTAGAATTAGAAGGGGCAGGACACAAGGAAGGCAAGACAATGCCCTCATTGAGATGAAAAGCAGAGGCGACTTTGGGCAAGAATTCCGGTTTGAGACGGAACACCACCTTATCTTGATGCCGCTCAAAATAAGGAGGCTTCATAGAAAGCGCCGCCAGCTCAGAGACACGACACACCGAGGTGATAGCTACCAAAAAGACCACCTTCAGAGTCAGAAAGGACAGAACCGCATGGCACAAGGGCTCAAAGGGGGGACCCTGGAGCGCAGAAAGCAAAAAGTTCAAATCCCACACCGGTAGCAAAGGCTTACGTGGTGGACGTACATGAGTAACTCCTTGGGAAAAAGTCTTAATAAGCCTATGTTTGGCGAAGGATCTCTGGAAAAAGATCGCCAAGGCCCGAAACCGGTCCTTTGAGGGTACTCAGTTGTAGACTCAAAATCCTGGAAATGGAAAAAGTGCGACAAGGAAAAGACTTAGACTCACACCAGGCAATGTAAGCATGCCAGACCCTGTAATAAATAATAGAAGAGTATTTCTTCCGAACCTGAATCATGGAACTGACAACCGAGGCCGGCAGCCCCTTATCAGGATGGAGGTTTCAGCAGCCAAGCCGTCAAAGCCAGCGTTTGTAAATTGGGATGGCGCAACTGTCCCTGAGTGAGAAGCCATGGATCGTCGGGCATGACGAAGAGGTCCACCGCCATCTGGACGATGTCCGCGAACCAGACTCTTCTCGGCCAGCGGGGAGCCACCAGGATGATCGGCACCCCTTCCTGAGCTATCTTGCGCAGCACACGCCCCAGAAGAGGAAAATGCATAAAGGAGACGAAACTCTGTCCATGGAATTGCTAGAGCGTCCGTGGCGAAGGCCAGAGGATCTCTTGACAGAGAGACGAATCTTGGAAGCTTGTGATTGTGACGGGACGCAAACAGGTTCACGTCTGGCTGACCCCAGCGGCGACACAGGGTGTGAAAGATCTTGTTGCTGAGGGACCATTCCCCCAGGCTCAGGGAGTCCGCCTCCTGGTTCTCCACCCCTGGGATGTAAACCGCCGAGATGCAGGGAACATTCTCCTTTGCCCAATACAAGATCAGGGACACTTCCTTGAGGGCTTGTTTGCTCCGAGTCCCGCCCTGATGATTGATGTAGGCGACCGCCGTCTGATTGTCCGAGCGGACCTGGACCGAACGACCCCGTAGGTGGGGGGTCAACTGGAAAAGGACCAACCTGATCGCTCTCAGTTCCAGGAAGATTGATAGGCACATGGGCCTCCTGAGGGCCCCACTGGCCCTGGAACTTCAGCGATTACCAAAACCCTCCCCAGCCTGTCAGACTGGCGTCCGTGGTGACAATCTCCCAGCACAGAGGTAGAAAGGACCTGTCCACTAGAAGATTCCTCGATTCAAACCACCACGAAAGGGACTGCCTGGCCAGGGGGGACAGAGTGAATTCCCGCTCCAGGGACTCCTGTGTCCGATACCAAACGAACAAGAGATTCAACTGAAGAGGTCTCATGTGGAACTGGGCGAAGGGTACAGCCTCGAAGCAAGACACCATGAGACCCACCAACTGTATCCCCAGGTGGATGGAGGGGTGGGGGCATGACAGCAAGGTCCGTGCCTGCGTCTGAAGACCCTCCACCTTCTGAAGAGGGAGGGAAAACCTTGACCTGAGAGGTGTCCAAAGTCATGCCCAGGAAGGACCTCACCAAGGACGGAGTGGTTGAAGACTTGGGGTAATTGATCACCCAGCCGAAAGCCTCGAGAGTGGAGAATACCCTCTGAGTGTCGCTCTCGGCCTGTTGAAAAGATTGAGCAGCAATCAACAAGTCGTCCAGGTAAGGGAGAATGCGAATGCCCTGGCTCCGCAAGAGGGCCATGACCCCCGACAACACCTTGGTAAACACCCGAGGGGCAGAAGAGATACCGAACGGCAAGGCCACAAACTGGTAGTGTTGATCCTCCAAAGCAAACCGCAGAAACTTCTGATGTCCCCGGAAAATAGGAACGTGCAGATATGCATCCTTGATATCCACCGTGGTCAGGAAGTCGCCAGGCCGAAGGGAGCTAGCCGCCGACCGTAAGGTCTCCATGCGGAAGTGCCTGAACCTGACAAATCTGTTGAGACCCTTCAAGTCCAGGATGGGTATCAGAGAACCGTCATTCTTGGGCACCGTGAAAAGATTGGAATAGAACCCCCGACCCCGTTCCTGAAGAGCCACAGGACAAATCACTCCGGACGACCGAAGCCATTGGACAGCCAACCTCAGACCCTGCGCCGTCAAGGGGTTTTGGGAAATCCGGGATCGAAGAAACCTCGGGGCTAGCTCTATCTTGTAGCCGGAGGACACCACCTCCTGAATCCACCGGTCTGAGATGTGTTGTCTCCAGATGTGAGCAAAGAGCAGAAGCCGTCTCCCCACCCGAGAGACCGGGATGACTGCGGGATCTACCTCATCCCCAGGAGTCCCTGCGACCGCCAGGGAAGGAAGAGCCGCGTCCCCCCCGGAAGGGACAAAAGGAAGAACCCTGAAAGGGCTGTGATTGCTTCCGTCGCTGAGGGAGCCGGCCATCCTTAGCCAAGAGATCAAGGCGATCCCCAAAGAGACGCGAAGGGAAGCCCGGTGAGGGACTTCTGCCGCAGCCAAATAGACCGACGTAGAGCCACCAGCAGGGCAGAAGCCCTACCGCCAAGTCGGACAGCATCATCCATGGCCGAGAGCACAAAGGCAATAAAATCAGTGCAAACCAAAAGATCCTTATACTCGTCCACTCGCTTGCGAGATCGGGCAGCCTCAACAAGGCGATTAACCTTCTTTTTTATGGCAAAGGTGACGATAGCCGCGGTACAGACCGGGCTCAGGCCAGCCCCCACAAAAGTAAAGGCATGGCAAGCGAGCTGATCCATGCGCCGGTCAGCATTATCACGCAAGGTAGTAGTGTCCGGAGTAGGCATAACAGACGTGTTGGAGAGCCCCAGGACATGAGCATCCACCTCCAGAGGACAAGACCAAGACAGACCAACTCCTCCGAAAAGGGATACCGTCTGTCCAGCACCTTAGGCACCAAAGGCAACTTATTGGGCCTTTCCCATTCCTTAAAAATCATCTTGGAAAAATGACCCTGCTCCGGAAACACCAGGCGTTGCCTATCAGGACGGAAGAGCTCCCCCTGCTTCTTTTTAGCCACCTTCGGGGGAACAAGGTGCAAGGTCTTCGAACACCACAGACAAAAGCCTATCCGTATCATCGGGGAGCCACATGTCCTCGTCCGAGGAAGACCCTGGGTCACTGTCAAAGTCGCCCGGACGGTCCCCGTAGGAATCGGAATCATGGAATAACTCACCCTCCTCCATGGAGTCACGGCCGCCAAGGGTCTCATATACAGCATCATCATCAGCAAATAGGGAAGAAGCTGGTTCCAAATGCCGCTTCTTACTAAAGACCTTGCCGGCGGCCGGGCGGGCCAATTGCTGTTCAAGGCTGACCACGCGCAACGCCAGGTCCGAATGGGACTCTCTGCTGGCTCCCCTCTCGCTGGGGGCTAAATGCAGACGCGGGGGTGTCGGTGATGCCGTAGGTAGAATAGGACTGGGGAGAATAGCGCTCGCCCCATCCTGTTCCGCCATAACGCTCTGGGCGCAGGGAACACAAACCGCGCTGCGGCCACTCAAAGGGGAAGCACCACACATAAGACACAGTGGAGCCCGCCCCGAAGGGGCCCCCAAGCTCGCTATTCCCAGAAGCCTCCATATGGTGATTAAGTAAAAGATGGTACACCGAGGGTAACAGGCACTACAGGCCCAAACCCGGAGTCCCCTACAGCAACCCCCCCCCCCAAAAAAAAAAGAGACCCAGGGGAAGCGGGGGGGGGGGGGGGTTGGTGGATGGACCGGGAGAAACCACAAGCAATGAGGGACCTGCCTGAAAGACACAAATAGAGACAAAAGTTGAGCATCCCACAGCACATGCATATCATGATACAAAATGAATAGAAAAAATACAATTCTGTGATTACTCACCTGTAGAATTGTTATTATGAGTATACAGTACGTCCTGCTCCAGATAAGATTCATTACTCTTGGGTATTACTCCGCCAGATGGCACTGGACTGCAAAGACAGCAAAATTGGCTCCTCCCGGCCCCCAAATACCCGGGACCTCCCACAAATCCCCAGCATTGAAAAGCAGTTAACGAGAAGCCGGGAGATTGATAATATAACCAACTAGTAATTATAAAACAATGACAACAATTACCATACAGGGGATCCAAGGATACTGGAAACCAAGGGTGGGGTGGAGCAGGACGTACTGTATACTCATAATAAATATTCTACAGGTGAGTAATCACAGAATTGTATTATTCTTAGTATACAGTACGTCCTGCTCCAGATAAGATTCATTACTCTTGGGACATCCAATAGCAGTGTCCATAAAGTAGGGTGGGATCCCCAAAGGTAACAACAGACAGCACAGGCCACTGCCGCCTGCAGAACCTTGCGGCCAAAAGCAGCATCAGCTGAGGCCCTAACATCAAACTTGTAAAACTTAGAAAAGGTATGAACAGAAGACCAAGTAGCGTGCCTTGCAAACTTGATCAACAGAAGCCTGGTGCTGAAAAGCCCAAGAGGCACCAATAGCACGAGTGGAATGAGCAGTAAGGCGGAAGGGAGGATTCTTCCCCTTAGCAGAGTAAGCCTGAATCACAGCCTGGCGGATCCATTTGCTGATAGTAGATTTAGCAGGAGCCAAACCCTTCCTAGGACCAGAAGGGACCACAACAAGAGCATCAGTTTTTCTGAAAGGTGCAGTAGCCACCAGATTGTACTTCAGACACCTAACCACATCCAAGGAATGCAAAACCCTCTCCTTAGCGTTACTAGGATTAGGGCACAAGGAAGGAAGAACAATGTCCTGATTCAGATGAAAGGCAGACACGACCTTAGGCAGAAAATCTGGCTTGAAGCGAAAAAACCACCATGTCCTTGTGTCTCTCAAAGTAGGGGAGCTGGATGGAAAGCGCCACCAACTCAGAAACACGCCTAGCAGAAGTGATAGCCACAAAAAAGAAAGAATGGCCAGGGCAGCCTCCTGCACAAGTTCAAAAGGAGTACCCTGCAAGGCAGACAAGACCAAGTTCAAATCCCAAACAGGCAACATAGGCTTACGTCGGGGACGCACATGAGTAACCCCCTATAAAAAAGTCCTGATCAGAGAATGCTGGGCAAAGGACCTCTGGAAGAAAACAGCCAGGGCAGAGACATGACCCTTCAGAGTACTGAGTTGAAGTCCCAGCTCCAACCCATGCTGTAGGAACTCCAGGATCCTGGGAATAGAGAACACGCGACAGGGAAGAGACCTAGACTCACACCAGTCAATGTAGGCACGCCAAACCCTATAGCAAATAGAGGAAGAAGACTTCTTCCTAGCCTTTATCATGGTATCAACAACAGAGGCAGAAAGCCCCTTCTCCATCAAGATGGAGGTTTCAGCAGCCAGGCCGTCAAAGCCAGAGTTTGTAAATTGGGATGGCGTAAATGACTTTGAGTGAGCAGTTCTGAAACCCTGGGCAGAGCGTACTGATCTACTGCCAGCTGCACCACGTCTGCGAACCACACTCTTCTTGGCCACCTGGGAGCCACCAGGATAACTGGCACCCCCTCCTGAGCTACCTTGCGCAGAACCCTGCCCAACAGGGGGAATGGGGGAAAGACATACAGGAGCTGCCATGACACAAGTCCTGCCATGACATTGCTAGAGCATCTGTGGCCAAGGCCAGAGGGTCCTGGGTCATGGAGACAAAGGCCAGTAGCTTGTGATTGTGACGGGACGCAAACAGATCCACATCTGGATGGCCCCAACGGTGACATAGAAAGTGAAACACCCTGTCGCAGAGGGACCATTCTCCTGCTCAGAGAGTCTGCCTGCAGATTCTCCACCCCCGGAATGTACACCGCTGATATGCAGGGAACATTGTCCTCCGCCCAGGACAAGATCAGAGACACTTCCTTGAGGGCCCCCTTGCTCCGGGTCCCTCCCTGATGATTGATGTAGGCAACCGCCGTCTGGTTGTCCGAGCGTACCTGAACAGGCCGGCCCCAAAGGTGTTGGGTCAAGTGAGCCAGAACCAACCTGATCGCCCTCAGTTTCAGAATGTTGATAGGTGTGTGGGCCTCCTAAGGGCCCCACCGCCCTTGGAACTGTAGGGACTTCCAGAAGTCCCCCCCAACCTGGGGGTCAGAAAGGATCTGCCCACCAACAGGTTCCTGGAGTCCAGCCACCACGAGAGGGACCGCCTGGCTAGGGAGGGACAGAACAAGGACCTGGTCCAGGGACGCAGGATCCTTGTCCCATACTGACAAGAGGTGGAGTTGCAGAGGCCTCATGTGAAATTGGGCATAAGGAACCGCGTCGAAGCATGACACCATCAGGCCCACCAGCTGCTTTTCCTGCCTGATGGAGGGATGAGGGCAAGAGAGCAGGGACTGAACCTGCACCAGCAGACTGTCCACCTTCTGCTGAGGAAGAAAAATCCTTGCCTGAACTGTATCCAGATTCATTCACAGGAAGGGCGTCACCAAGGAGGGAGACAGGGAAGACTTGGGATGGTTGATCACCCAGCCAAATGACTCCAGAGTGGACACTACTCGCTGAGTATCCAGCTCTGCCTGATGGAGGGACTGATAAGTGATGAGAATGTCGTCCAAATATGGCAGCACGCGAATGCCCTGAGCCCTGAGCAGAGCCATCACCCCTGCCAGCACCTTGATGAACACTCTGGGAGCTGAAGTGAGACCGAAGGGCAATGCCACAAATTGGTAGTTCTGATCCTCCAGAGCGAACCTGAGGAATCTTTGATGACCTGGAAAAACAGGAATATGAAGGTAAGCATCCTTGATGTCCACAGAGGTCATGAAGTCCCCTGGACGCAGGGAGCTGATAGCAGAGCGCAAAGTTTCCATGCGAAAGCGCCTGCACCTGACAAATTTGTTGAGGATCTTCAAGTCCAGAATGGGCCTGACTGACCCATCTCTTTTGGGCACGGTGAAAAGTTTGGAATAGAACCCCTTTGCCCCTTTCTCGTAAGGGGACCTGACAGATGACCCCCAGCTCCTGAAGGCTCTGCACCACCAGAATTAGAGCCTGAGCTGACATGGGGTCCTGAGACATCCAGGATCTGATGAATCTTGGAGGGGGCCAGGCAGCAAACTCTATCTTGTAACCGGAGGACACTACCTCCTGAATCCACCGGTCTGAGACATGAAGCCTCCAGACGTGAGCAAAATGCTGAAGCCGTCCCCCCATCCGGATGGGTGAGGGCACCCCTTCATGCCTGAGGGGGCTTGGGAGAAGACTTAGCCTTAGAGCCCCAGGATGGGCCAGGGCGTCCACGTCCTCTGCCCCTAACCCAGAAATCTCCTCAGGCCCCAGTAAAGGAGACCCCCTCCCCTGTCTGGATCCACGGTAGGGGGAAGAAAAGGAGCCTTGGCCCCGAAAGGGCCGAGCCTGCCTCCTGCGCTGGGGTAACCTGCCTCCCTTAGCAAACAGGTCCAGACGGTCCCCAAACAGGCGTAGTCCTTTGAAGGGAAACCCAGTGAGAGCCTTCTTGGCAGCGTTGTCAGCTGCCCACTGGCGCAGCCAAACCGAGTGGCGTATAGCCACCACTAGGGCAGAGGCTCTGCCACACATCCTAGTGGTATCATACAAGGCAGAGAGGACACAAGTCACAAAAATCTCAACGAGAGAGAGCATTAAATTCTTCACTAGACACATCATCAGGAGCACCATCTAGGACACTTCTAAGCAGGGTCCTAATAGCCACCGCTGTAATGGCAGAGGCACAAACCGGGCGCAGCACCGTCCCCACACAGGCAAAGGCATGGGATGCCAGCTGATCAATACGCCAGTCCTCACTATCCCGCAGCGTAGTAGAGTCAGGGGAATGCATGACAGAGGTGTTCGATAACCCTAGGACTGGGGCATCCACCTCTGGAGGGGATGACCAACGCTTCACCACATCAGCAGGAAAGGGATACCTCTTATCCCAACTCTTAGGGACTCCAGGGAGCCTGCTAGGACGCTCCCATTCCTTGAGCACGAGATTATTAAAATGGGCTTGCTCAGGAAACTGTAAACGTGGCTTAGCAGTATGAAACAATTCCTCCTGCTGCCTAGGGGCCGCAACCGGGGGAGAGATAGACAGTACCTCAAAAATCTGAGCCAACAGCCTATCAGTATCATCTGGGGCCCAGGGGTCAGAGCCAGAATCATCATGACCCCTGGGCCTCTCATCAGATGACTCCGAGTCAGAGAACAACTCCCCTTCTTCCAAGGGGGTATAACCGGACAGTTCAAAGAACTCTTCAGCCTCCATAGGGAAAAGAGCGACAGCAGGCGTCAAATGCCGCTTTTTAGCGGAGGCCTTACGCACCATGGTATTTGCAAGCAACTTCTCAACACTAGCCAGTCTAGCAGACACATCAGGCTGAGAATCCCCACTGGTATGCAACTCAATGGGAGTCAAATTCAAGCTTGGGGGAGTTGGTGAAGCCATACGTGGTGCAGGCCCAGCTGCTGGTAAACCAGGCTGCAGCGCAAGCACCTGCTGGGCACAAGGTACACAAACCCGCAAAATGTCAGCACTAGTAGGGGACACCCCACAAGCTACACACAGCCGGGCTTGTCCCAAAGGAACCCCGAGCACATTATCCTGAGACGCCTCCATATGGTGATTATAGCGGCACAATAGGCCGATAGGGATGCACGCTATAACAGCAACCCGGGATGCCCCAATAGCCCGCTAGGGAAGTGGGAGTAATTAGCACACTAGGCCTCACAAAGCTTAATAACTAAAAAGAGGGGTAGGGCTGGGAGAAACCAATGGAGTTCGACCCGCCTGAAAGACATAAGCGAAGAGAACCCCATAAGTGACATGTATAATGACATAGGGTAAATAAACCGCCTGCAAGGGCACTCACAGGCCGCGGTAGGTAGATGCCAGCCACGCAGCAGACGGAATCCAGAGAAAAAATGGCGCCGAGTATACCTCGAGGGGCGGGCTGCGGAGACAGTGACGCGGAACGCGCCATCCGCAGGCCCCGCCCCCCGAAGAGCGCGAAGCAGCACACGTGACAAGCAGCCAATGAAGGCGCATTAGCGCCTGAGGTAATGCCGCCGCCGACCGCGGAACGCAGTGGAAGCGCGCGCTGCGGCGGCGGCATATTCAAACCACAACCAGTGCAACCAAGTCAGTGCGAAGACTGAACAAAGTCAACAAGCACAACATCCAAGTGAAGCACCAACACATAACACACCCCCCCCCCACCGAGAGCTACAAGGGAGAGCGAGGGAGGGCCACTTAACGTAGGGCCCACCGATAGACAGGGGCAAGGGGCAATAGTGCGGGAGGGGCATCCCATAGAGGCTCACCATATGCCTATACCGCCTACACTTTGGTGGGGGTTGCGGTGGAGCAGCACTCCCAAGCACCTGACAGCGGTGCTGCCTACCATCACCCGACCAGTGCAGCCAAGGCTGGAAGGCACATTAATAATGGAACGGGTGGGAATAGTCCTACAGGGCCGCAGGCTAATAGCTCCGCTCACCTGCGAGAAGAGAGAGCCTTCTTGTCCTTCGCAGTCCAGACTGCAGAGAAATTCTGGGGATTTGTGGGAGGTCCCGGGTATTTGAGGGGCCGGGAGGAGCCAATTTTGCGGTCTCTGCAGTCCAGCGCCATCTGGTGGAGTAATACCCAAGAATAATGAATCTTATCTGGAGCAGGAGGTACTGTATACTAAGAATAAGGGGGATCGGACTCACGGACGGGGCGCAGCAAAAAGGACTGAACTGGAGTGCAGCAGCAGAGCAGAGCTAGAAGTCCTCAGCACAGACTGGAGCACGTCCTAGAGCAGCAGCGAAGACACACGCTTCTAAAGATGGCGCCGAGGGAAGAGGCAGCAAGGCACCTCGAGGGGCCCCCGCAGCACACGAAACCTCCGGGCGCCTGAGGACGGGAAATGGCGCCCGGAGAGGAGATAGAAGGGGGGCTCCCCCCTATCATTCACCCCCGCCGCGCGGCACGCAGTCAGTGCCCGCGGCGGGCGGAGTAACACCACCGATCGGCCGCCCGAGGCGGCTGGACCCCCCCCGGCCAGCTGACAGCAGGCCGGGAGAGATGTGAGGTGGTGGGGGGGGATTAGCACAGCAGCAGACACCAGTGTCACCAGCACAGCACACCAAGCACCACAAGTCCAAAGTTGAAAGTGGAAAACACGATCACACAAACAATAAAGCATATGGGAATAAAACAGGCAACAGGGTCCCCGGATGGTTTCTCCCCCGCCCAATAGGCTCACCATAGCCTATGGCCGGCTACCCTTTGGGTACAGGATCTGCAGCCCAGAGCATAGCTCTGTGAACATCCGACCCCAGGTGTGCCCCTACCGTCACCTGAACCGCAGCCAGGGCTGGGAGGCAGGATGGGTCCCGGAACAGGTGGGAATAGGCCTGCAGGGCCGACGGTCGCGATAATCCAGAGAGAGACAATCTTCTGTCTTCGCAGCCTAGACTGCAAGGAAACACTGAGTATTATGGGTGATTTGCTGCCTTTTATGGGCCAGGAGGAGCCACAAGTCTTCTTGCAGTCGACTGCGCCACCTGGTGGCGTATAACCCAATAGTGAAGAATTGAAGATGAAGCGACCCGTGCTGGATACCCAGAAAAAAAGAAGGGCCTGGAACAGTGTCACTGGTCCAGGCCCTTCTTTTATTCTCAAAACCTTTATAGATTTGCTGCCAGTTACCTTGCAGTGTAGTTAAGTGGAAATATTGATTCGAAAACCAATTAATTACATTTCTATTAAAACCATTACTTCATTCGTGCCTTATATTATACCGTCTTATACAGACTGAGTTTTGATACATTAAGATCTTCCCTTGTAGTAATGTCCCCTATGGAAAGAGATAACTACTTGGGTTTAAAGTGATTGACCACCCATGTAAAGTTGTACAAGCCTTATGTCACCCCCAGCTGATCGGTACAACTCTGGCGGCCAGCAGTCTGCGGCTTTCCGTGTCCAGCTACCTTCCGCCGCCATCAGCCACAGGAGCCCTACCATGCCCCTCTATTCACTACAACGGAGGGAGCATGTCAGGCCTCAGCACATCCCCTAAATTCCCATGAATGTTGAGAATGGTAGTGCTCCAGCGACTGTGAGCCGAACACAAATAGTTTTCGACTGCTGTTCAGGCCCGGGGCCATTGCGGGCTGTGATCCAGTGATCAGGTGAGCTGTTGATCGCTGGAGCCAGACCGATCGGCTACAGGGGGACAAGTGGTGAGTACCCTTTTGTTTTTTTAAATGGGTGGTCAATTCTTTTAAGTGCACCATACATATCGTGAGACAAAAAGCTGGCATTGTAAGTTTTGAAAATTGAAAATTATGTACAAATTATCTGAGCCATCGATCCGATCGATGGTTGGTCCGGTGTACTTTCAGCTGTCAAATCAGCTATGGCTAGGACTCCAGAAAGATGTCCACCGCCCCCATTCGTGAGGACACTCCTACTGCCAGCACTTCTAGTGCCAGCTGGCAGTGTCCTCACTCATGGAAGTGGCAGACCTCTTTCGGAACCCCTGGCTGTAGCTGATTTGACAGCTAAAAGAACGCCATGCCAAACTCGATCCACTAGGGGTTTGCCCAACACTAGTCATAAATGCATAAAATTGAAGAGCTGGGCTGCAGAATAGGGACTGGATCTCAGCTCTATTCTGCAGCACTGCATGGTAGGTAAGCAAGGAATTATTTATTTTTACACTTAGCCTTTACAATACCATTAGGGGGGCAATTACGAAACATTTACTGGCCATTCGCCGTGCATTCACTTGTTTACCTTTTTTACTATGAAAAGAATGGCCTATTCGCCAGGCCAAGGCTGTGTTTGTCATTTTTACGTCCGTTCATCTTCTCCAGGCGAATGCTGATGAACAGCCTTTCAGTGCACCAGCTTTTAGAGGCGAACCCCATAGGAAACAATGTTATTTTCAGCGAGAACAGCTGTTTATGTGATTTTCTACTTCTGTCATCTGTAATACGTCGAAGGTATGAAGGTCAGATAGATAACTAGTATTGGAGAAACAACTAAGAAATGGTTTTAGATGTTTTTTTTAACTATTTACTGGAGGCTTCAAAAACACCCCAGACTCTCTAGAAACACAACACATGCATTCTGAGACAAACTCCATGCTGCCATAAGCTGTTAAGTGGGTTTCCATCACCATTTCTGTTTTTTGTTACAGAAATCGCTGCAGTAAGTTTTGCTTACTCGCTGGTCTGTCACGCATGCGTCGCCGATCTGTCACATGTGTGTCGCACGCCTGGCGAACATACATTTGTGTAAAACAGAGAACAGTAGGGAACATAGTAAATAACCTGCTAAATGATAACTGTAGGCAAGGCTGTACTGTAGGTTGTTCAAATCACCTTAGACATTCTTTAATCAAGACATTCTTTCATACTGTACCAAAGTACACCCGTTTATATCACACCCCTCTATGATTATCACAGAAAATGAATCAGTTCACATTAACACCCCATGGACAAAAAGCTGGGAAAAAAAATTAATGTAAAAAGTGGTCTAAGTTTCTGCGTTATTTCTATTGAAAAGGCAAACTATGAGGGTTCAGGTTTACAAATGATAACCCCCCTTCAGCCCAACTTTAAGCCTCCGCCCCTGCCGCCTTTGCATCCAGCTCCAGGTGGTACGGGAAACAGGGCGATGCAGGTTGGCATGTACTGATGCACAGTGAAGCACATAACTGTGTGCTGCGCTGTGCCTAGGCACTTCCACCACATTGGCTGAAATATTTGGCAGTTAATTTGCCATAAATTAGTTAATTTCCCTGCGACCCTGTTGACTTTTGTGAAATAATATTTCTGAGCTCTGTGATCACGGTATCTTAGCAAGCAGTGCTGTAAGCCTCTAAAAAAACTTTCAACAATTTTTTTACTCAGTTAAATCTCTTGTTTGGCCCATTTTGCAAGAGAAAAACAAGCTCTCTGTTATTTATTACACAATGCACATCAGCTTCAATCAAATATGCATCCAAGTATATATAGCTTGGAGTTGGAGTATATGGAAAAATATAAGGCTATGACCAAAATACTCACCAAACACTTGTGCACACAGTTGCATGATGTTGTCACTGGAATTTCTAGGCTAAAGACATTTAAATTTTTGTTGACAAGCTATGGACGGTGATAAGGATTGACCTATTGACTATTATAGGGTCTGCAGCATATTACTTGGTATTTGTACTACAACCTCTCCCCTATTCTGTGCCCCCCACACACACACTTTATTCCAATTGGAAATGAAAAAAAAAACTCTTCATCTTCATTTTACCCACTCCCATGCCAAGATCTGAGAGCAGCAGTCTTATCTTCTGGGTCTGCTGAACTAATAGAGACCATGACCATGATGATTTTTATCGCCAAAACACTGATATCAGGGCCCCTACCGAGACCACAACTCATGATCGACAGCCAGTGCCAACAACAGATGTTTGGGGCATAGTGCCCTACTTCCACCATGGAAGTGGACTAAAAGCCAGAACCAATGGAATTTAATTATTTAATTTCAACCTCCACTTGAGGTTAAGCAGGGGTTGGGGAAGATGGGAGAGGGGTGTATTTGGACTTTAGATCGACCTCATAGGAGAATAGGAGTTAAGTTGGATTTTACAATCCATAGTTGGACTCCAAAAGACTCCACAGGCATGTATACACTACTTGGCAACATATATGAAAAGTGAGTAGACCTGGACAACAATCCTCTGTGGATCAGTCAGGTCAGTATATTAGAGAGAGTTGTGTAAGATGTTGTAGTTTTAGACAGATAATAGCAGCAACAACCTATTATTTGTATGCCATGTTGAACCCTCTAAGATGACAGAGAACATGGAAAGTATTTATATTTTGGGGTGTTGGAACAAACTAAAAAAATAAACCTGTTACCTGCAATCCTGCAGTCTATATCCTTTGTAGTCCTGTGGGCTGATCTGGTCCGGTTTCAGTACTCTCAGCTTCAATCCTGGAAGCGAGCTCCCCACCAGCTGGCATGTATACGACCGCACACAGATATTTCACAGCGATGGATATAGTTGCACAGGATGTGTCCCCTGCCAATCAACAAAGAACCCCCATTAACCATGTGACCAGCAGCAGGGGTGAACAAATAGACCAGAAGAGGAACATGCACTTGCAAGACTTCAGAGCCCCTTTCTCGACATTTTTTTCCATGAAAATTTCAGTTTTTGTCCATTTATCCTCCTCATCTTATTCAGCAAAGCCTTTTTTTCTGTGAGAATTTTTGGGTGAAATGTTTTTATTTTTGCGTGATTTTTCGTTTGGTAGCAAGACCTCCTAAAAACCTAGAGAAAGGGGCTCTGAATCAACCCTAATGACTGAGTGCTGATAGTTAAGTGCAGTTTTCTTTTTCACCTTCTATCCCCAGCCCAGCACCCCAAAACACCTTGTGTTTCTTCACAGTCAGCAGTATGATGTCTGAATGGCAGCCATTTGGTAATTGAGTCAGTTCCAAGGTAAACTGTCACATAATGACTGTTGAGCTTGTAGTGTTTTCAGATTTATTGCAGTTATTATAACTGATAAGGCTGACCCGCAATGCTGAGCTGTGTGTAACTGAATGTATAATCGCTAGAAAGCACCAGGGAGCGATATGACCGACTGCATCCGGTTTATGTTTTTATGACTATTGGGCAAAGGCTTTAGTAAAAAAAAAAGTTAAACGAGTTGTTTTGAGGCACTGGGCTGGGGATAGAAGGTGACAACATAAACTTCCTATCTGGGTATGGGATCACTTTAAAATTGTCCAGGAAATCAGGAAATTTCGCCTCCCTTTGGTCCCCTTCCCATTAGAATCATGATTTAGAAAGCTGTATAAAACACAGTTTTTCACCATTCTCACCTTGTGCTGCAGAAATGCCATAAGTGTTCCACAACACTCATCCTTGCCCAGGGTATGTTCACTTCCTCCAGGCTGTGCACATCCCCCAAGTCATTCAAGTCTGCCTTGTGCGATGAGCGAACACACGTAGCAGTGCCATGGGATGGCCGAATCAAAATGTGTATAGAGCGAATCAGAGGTTTTCACAAATCAGAATACTATGAGTCCAAGCTGTAACCTGGCAACCCTAGAATCTAGAGTGGGGTTACATGGATTCTGGATCACACTATCTCTGTTATTTACTGGAATAGGTCTGTTTTTTACAATAAATGTGAGATTATTTTCCTTTCAAAACTTGACTTCCTCCTAGGAGTAACTAAATAAACAAGGAGGGTTATACCAGATACTATTTGGAAAATGCAGAAATCTATACACACGGTTCCTCCTAACACTAACAATGTCTCCCTTTAAGCTGGGAGCCAAACTTATGACAAAGGCCAGACCCCCAGAGCCAGTGGGGATTTTAAACAAGTTGTGGTCCTTTTTCGGGGCTAGAAAGCGCATAAGTCCAATGTTTTATGATATTTCCCTTTCCGAAGGGCCGCATGACGCCTTTACCTTTTCCGTCAGCTGTAAGTGATCAATTTCTGCCCCGATCACCTGGCGTGCAAGGAGAATGCCACCTTTATTTGTAGATTTATCCTGGTGGAAGTGTATATTTTCCAGCGCCATTCCACCTGCTCCATGCATCCTATTAGATAGGCTTGAATAAACAGTATGTTTTCCCGCTATGTAAGGAAAATCCAGTCCCCACCTTTAGATAAGCAAGAACTAACAGACCTTCTTTATTTTGGCAATGTAACTTTACCTTGCCGCGTAGATTTTTATGAATAATTTGTTTTTACAGTTCAACAAGCTTCTTCACCCAAATGGCAAACAATACCAGTAATACACCAAAGGAATAGGGATACAATGTAGCACTTTAGTTACAATGAAGAGAAGTAAGAAAAAGATAAACAGGACCTACGACCAACTAACTTATTATATGACACTAATATCACCAAGGAAGACCTTTTACCATCTTAAACAGGACCTTCACCCTGAATAAGAGCCTTTCTTGTATGTTTCCCCCACCCTGTACATACAGATTGCCCACATTAAAAAAAATCATCCTACATGCAGCTAGTGCATTTTCTGAGCTTTTAAACATCCAAGATGGCAGTCCATGCAGTCTCAGGCTACCTGCAGACTATGCCGCTATGCATCCTGGGATTGCTGGCCTTTTCCTGACCCCAGCTTTGCTTTATTTGTGCAGAGCACAGCTAAAACCAGCACCCTGCACTTTTAACCCACCTTCTCCTCTCCTCAATAAGTGACGCTTCTGAGGCAAGATAGCAGCTTCCTGAACAGTGTTGGAGCCTGGGGGAGGGGGAGGGGAGAATAAATAATAAGTAAGTGACTTAAAACTTTAAATATATTAATTTTAGATTTTTAAAGGGTTTTGGCTTTTTATTAAATTATGCTGAAGACCTGGATTAATGGAGAATGTAGGGATTCAAAGCTGTAATGTTTTGTTCAAGGCCTGATTATTTAACAGACATTGGAAATATCAGCACTCTCATTATTACATAAAACCTGTTGGTATAAACTAAGGAAAAATAGAAATATAGAAGATTAGCAGCAAGAGACCAAATGCTTGATCTACTACTAATTTTGTGCAGATTCAGGCCCATAAGTACAGGTGCAGGGGCAGCAACCGCATCTGGGCCCATAAGGTCAGGGAGCCCATTGTTCTTGCCTGTTAACCTTACATGTTACATTTGTGTGCTCATGTGCCATTATGTAGAGAAAAAAAGCACTATTGGTATTTGCTGTTTCAGTGATTTAAAATTGTATTGCACCTAAGCTATTTAAGGAAGAAGTACAGTCATGACCAGACTCCCTCTTTAATATACAGCTGTGTGGCAGCCCAGATTAGGCTGCCCTGTTAAGGCATGGAACAGGACCATCTGAATACTCTACCGGTACTCCTCTCATGAGACTGCAGCCTATTAGGCTCACCGGCGGCTGTGTACCTTACATACGCATTTTTGACTGGAGTTTGTCAACTTGTCAAAATTGTCAACCTAGGGACAACACGAAAAAGATTACTGTATAAACTGCGCAGGGGTCCCTATATAATGTCTGCACCCTTCACATTAAGATATGCCTTTGCAAGGAATCGCCAGGTTAGCTGATATCTGTAGGTGATGTCTGTATATTTGTATACTGCTTCAATTAGTTTATTTTTAAATAGATAGCTTTGATAACTGAATCACTCAATTAGCTAATTAGATTATTCCTTAAAGCCAGGCATAAAAAGAAATTACTTCCGTCCAGCACCAGTGTTTTACAACATGCAAATTCCCGGCCACCCCCAATAATTCTATTAATATAGATGTGTTTAAAATGGGTGGATAGTAGGTTAACTATGAGAGTTGCCATTCATACTCCAACCACCACTTACAGCTGGTCGCTAGCTTGCCCCCAGGGCATCCTATTTCGGATGCCCCGCTGTGTGAAACCCCACGGGGCGCCAGTAATCTTACCTGATCCGCACGTTCCAGTAACAGTCTTCGCTGGCAGCTGCATTCCTGGCTTCTCTGCAACTGTGAGTGCTCCCCACGCCCAGCCATTCAGATAGGCCGGGTGTGCGGGAGCACTCCACAGGGGAGTTGGGGATGTGGACACACTTATGCCGGCGCGAAGTTCAAATCAGCGGCTTTATGCCACTGTGTGAATAAAGGGATGATTGGACTAGCGCCCACACATGAGCCGTGGGAACATGGAAGGGTGAGCAAAAGTAAATGATCTGGGTGGTTTTGCACAGGAAGCATCCTGCATCAGGATATCCCAGGGGCAGGGACCGATTACCAGGATAGTCAAAATCCTGGTGATTGGTCCACTTTAATAAACTTTGATTAAACTAAAATTCCAAATGTCTGACCCCAATCCAAATGGCAACACCTTTTAATAAAACAAAACAAATGACCAATGTGGATCATCTGATTACACAATAGATCCATTTAAAAAGAAAATTCAAGGCCTTCCAGATCTTGGCTTTATGTGGCGGTGGCAGCTTACACGAGATGAAAAGCCGCTTTCAGAAAACAGAAGATGTAACAGAAATTGATGTTTTATCCAGCCTAAAAAAAAACTCAACATAATTGCTTACCTCCATGTTTTAAATTCTTCTCCACATCCCATTGTTGTTACATATTTATCATTTCAATGCTCTTTCATTTGATCTTGATGCCTAACAAGTTTTAAATATCTTCACTTCTTTTTTCATTGCACAACTGGTGGGTGATGTTAAACCAATGACTCGCAGGATGTCTCCATGCTGTTTGAATGATCAAGGCCCATCACATAGCGTTTGCATCCTGAACATTAGACTTTGTACATAATTCATTTCATGCATTTTTTTTTCATGTTGTGAAGAATAATTTTTTTTTTTTTTAAAAAGGAGGCAAAAAGGATTGATCACACTAAGCTATTATGGCAGCCTGCAGTTCTAAAGATATTGAATGTTGGACGTCACAGAGCCGTTGTCATCGAGCGGGGCTTCATAATATGTTGTGGAAACACACATGACGGTGGAGGATAATGTTGACAAGTTGCATAAAAAGTAATTGCTAAAGGTTTGTTACTGTACATCTACTGCCTTTAAATAGACCAACACCCAGGATTTGCTTTACAGGGGTATTCTGATTTGGGATGCCCCTGTGCGTGAAAACCCCCCACCAGTTTGCTTACCTCGTTCCACACACCTACAGCACCTGACTCTCGTACAATCCAAGTTTGCCAAAGCAAGCTTGCCATGTATATTATTGCCGGCAATACATTTCTGAATGGATTGATGGGTGCTGCTGCTGGCAGCTCCCAACCCCTGCTGGATAGAGGAGTGCAGGGGATTATGCCAGAGGTTCGCACATGCACTGTGGGATCGATTTCCGAGGTGAGTATCTGGCAAAACCTAGTCCTATGGTCCATGCACAGGCTCTTGTCAAAATCGACGGGGAGGCCGATTCATTAATAGCGCCAGGTAGCGACAGATGAGCGCCAGTAGCGTGATTTTCACAGCGCCCGCTAGTATTCGCTGTGCTTGGCCGTTGTTCGCTTGTTGACAGCGACTCAGTCGGTGTGCGGTAATGTTGAATACGGGGTTAGAAGTCGCTGTTTGACAGGTTCCGCGCTGTATGGGAGCGCCTGACAGCGAATGGCCAGAGCGAACGGCTCCCAGCATATTCATTAACAAATCACGCTCAAAAAATTCTTGCGCTGTGAAATGCTTGTTTAAACCCCAGAGCGCTGGCGGCGATAGCTTAAAAGTAGTGTTTAACCCCCAAACAACCATATTTTTTGATTATAAAATTAAACAAGTTTTTCTAAACATTTTGTAATATGAATACATTAATATCAGACCTGTAATATCAATTCTGCACAAATTTATTATTTTTTTTTTACCTTAAAAAAAAAAAAACTAACATTGCCGAAGTAGTCACAGAATTTTTGACATTTAAAAAAAAAAAAAAAAAAACATTCATATCAATGAATTATGAATATTTAAAGATTGCTCCATTGAAATGCATTGGAGAGCGCCAGGTAGCGAGAGGTCATACCTGGCGCTGTGATGGGATTAGCAGCGGCGCTGTTCGTTGCAGTCCGCTACATGATGAATCCCGCGCTGGCTGACGCTCTCGCCGGCGCTGATCCACTCAATCTAAGAGCATGAGGTTATCCCCCAACTGGCAGCCAGAGACAGAGAACCGATACTTATCTCATCATCTTCCTTGGCTGGTAATGTAACAATCAGTTCATTGAGAGGACCCAAGCACTGCAATGTGTAAATCCAATAGAACGTTGTCACGTGGATGTGAGATCAAGGGGAACCCAGTCAGTTACAAGCTGCTCTTGGAAGCCCTAGCAGTGGCAGCCACTGTGAATGCAGGGAGAAACAGGGCTCCAGTTGCCCTAAATCTCCTATTGTAATCCCACAATTCAGTCCCAGCAAGGGGGGGGGGGGGGTGGTGAGAAGGGGTAGTTTTTTAATGTAACTTTTATTGCTAAAATAAAGTGTCAATTTTCTATGGCTGTCATGAAATAGTGACAGATGTATCACCTCTGTGCTCTCATCTAAATGTTCCTCAGCAAACAGGATGAAAAATCCATCTTAAGTCACGCTGTTCCTAGAGAGTTAAGAACTATTTTTACCTTGTTTGTAGTTCTTATTTGTTTATTTAGTTTTTTTCTTTTGTTTTCTCCCTTCTGGGTTATTTATTTGTCCCTTATAACCCTAACCTCTATTGTTTAGGACACAATAAGGAGGAAAAGAAGATGGGAAACAGAGACTTACAAGATCCAAACACACGAACGGGTAGGGGGTGATTATGATCGCAGCACAAAACAGGAAGGAAGGGTTGTGAATTTAAAAATTAAAAGATTTTTTTTTACTACAATGGCAGACTTAAATAGAACATGTCAAAACAAGTGTTTAGGGATAACACGTTAGCTAGTGCCATATCTGCTTTTCAAGCAGTTGGCTGGGGCCTCATTACAGGTTCAAGTTATGTGATCTACATCCACAAACTGACACTTTCATTAGAAAGAAAGTCATAACAGCATTTCCTCAGTTGCACCTACTTTTATACTGATGGTGGATCCTGATGGGAAGTCCTGCCTGCTTGGTCATTTTATGTGTCATCTGAGGGATTCCAGTTTGAAAAAAATTGGAATGGTGCATGTGTCAGTAACCATCAGCTCATAACTCTAAACATAATAATGGTGGAGAAAAATTGGACACCACAAGGTACCTCTAGCTATACGAACTAGTGGTGTGTGCTGTTCTATCTATTTCATGAGACATCAAGGGTGCACTGAATAATGGCTGAAGAATGTCCTGTGGATCCTTGATAAAGCTCATATTTTGAGTGAAACGTGTTGGGTACAAGTATGAAGAAACTGTGGAAGAACTTGTGAAGATATAAGAAATTATATTAGATATATTAAACGTTAAAACATGTTTTTAATTGAAGTTTCTGTAGCAATTGTTACAACAGTGCTATAGTCTGATAAGTGATGGAATACATCTTAAGATAACAAGTAAGATAAAATCCTGAATTTGGAGTGCTCCTGTTTATGATAACTTTCCTCAAATGCTACAGGATTCCTCTGATTATGTTTCGATGCTTGCCTGATCTTCCAGTGTCCTAAATCTACCTCTAAAAAGCCTTTGTAGGACCTGGCCAAGGGGTTTAGATGAGTAGTAAATTAATTCTATGGGGAAAGCTGAGTGGGTGACCGATGGAGAGGACACAAGTGCTTGCCCTGGTGTTTTGGCCAACTCCACCAGTCTAGAACTAAGACAATGGGTTTTTTTTTGTTTTTACATTTATAATTTTGGGTTATAGAAAGAAAACGTTTTTTACTTGTCCAGAGCAGGAAAGGGACACTCCGGGCAAAAGCTTAAATTGATCTGTTTTCTGCTCACTTCATTTGGCAAAACCCACTACCTGGTAAGCTGATCTATCTATCTCCCCCTTGCGGGGGGGGGGGGGGGCTAGTGAAGACAAGGTGGGTCCTTAGACTCCAGGCTTCCCAGTCGAGAAGTTCTGTTCTCCTCGCAATCAGAGCTTCATATGCGGTACCTTGACACTGACAAGTGTAATTTAAGGAGATGCTGCATTAGGAAATCTAAAGACATAGCCCCATACAACAAGGTAAGCAGAAAGCAGGCTAATTTAACGCTTTGCCTGGACTGTCAATTTTAAATGGATATAAACTCTAGTTACCCCTAGTTTCCCCATACACTCGCCTCGCTCCCTGATTTCGCAGCTGCAGCTAAGCTTAGCCGCAATTCGCAGCACCCCACTTCAGGAAGGCAGCAAGCGTGCAGGAAACACTGCCATGCTAATGCTGCCATGTTAATTGCAGAACGTTTATGTGTTTTTATATAAGTGTTATCAACATTTCTAGCAAAACAGAAGTATTTCAAGCTCTTCTGCATCAATGCCTTGTAAATCTTGTATCTAAAGTAGCTGTTTGCTAAGACTGTGTACTATGGGCTTGTGTGTGCGTGTATGGGTGACTTACAGTATGGCTGTAAATTCACCTCTATTTAGGGAGAACAATGCTGGACGCTGAGCTTAGATGCAATTCGCAGCACCCCACTTCAAGAAGGCAGCAAGTGTGCAGGATATGGATGCTGCAAGAGGCCTGCGCTGTCGGATCAAGTACCAAGGCGAGTATACGGGAAATAAAGGTAGTTTCATCCTGCAAAATTGGAATGCACCTAGGGCCAGGCAAAACATGTTTTGGTCTGCTTTGAGACTAAACCAAGATTGGTAGTATGTCAAAATGTATCTGTGCTGAGCTTCAAATGTTCCTTTATCCCCTATGTCACCAGAAAAAAGTGCAGCTAGTCGAGCGTCGTAATGGTAGAGAAGACCAGTGGCTTTGTGGAATGCCCCACCAAAGCTGCAGAGGTTAAGAAAAAGCTGGGAATTTCTAAAAAAGCAAAGACCTCTGGAGACACAAGAAATTGCCTTCAGCCTTTATCAACAGAAAAATCAAACAGCTCTTTTTGTTCAGGCTCACTTTAAGAAATCTGCATACTAGTTTCCATGACATAGTCTTATCCATCACTTTGACATCTAGAAGTTGTAAATGTTCAGTTTGACACTAATGGAACCCAGAGATTTCCTATCACCAGTAAAAAAAAGGTGTCCTAACCCTCTGCCGTGGCCCTATAATTCAGAGAAACAGAAAAAAAAGCTGTTAATTTAGCTTCATTAAACTAGAAGGTGCCAGTTGACACACACTTCACAAGTCGAGGGCTCCTTAGAAAGAAACCGTAGCAGCAGTTACAATAAATTAGCAGAATATCATAAAAACGCCACAAATATACAGCGTAGACCGTAAATCCCAACAAGTGTACAGGTTGCGCATATAAAAATGACTAACAGCCTCTGTCTATGGTATAAAAGTAAATATATATTTTTTAGCACTCTCTTCTGTGCAACTAAACAGGAGGCCCCTAAATCTGGGGCGTAAATTAGATATTTGTTAGCTGTGATGTGGCATGCTCCGTTTTGCCCGGTGCACGTAAAGCTGCCATGCTAATTGCAGAACGTTTATGTGTTTTTATGTATGTGTTAACTGCATTTTCTGGCAAAACAGAAGTATTTCAAGATCTTCTGCATCAATGCCTTGTAAATCTGGTTTCTAAAGTAGCTGTTTGTCTGTTTTTATTGACTGCTTGTAATCTATGATGTGCACGTGGTGGGAACTGCTGAGGCTGTTTTATATTGCCATGGCTGGGAGATTGCCAAGACTGTGTTCTATGGGCTTGTGTGTGTGTATAGGTGACTTACAGTATGGCTAGAGTGAATGCACTCTATTTAGGGAGAACAATGCTGGGCGCCGTATTAGTAGACAATTAAACGATAAGGATTATGAACAACCCAATTATGTAAAGTTTTACACGCGTTCATAAACACCTCTGAAGTATTATTTAATAATGTCATGGTGAAACTCTTTCCAAGACACTATCAATGCATCTGCTCTAAGCCAGGTGACCCTTGGATCACCTTCTGATTATGACATGATCAATGCACCACAATGCAACCACCTCATTGAATGTTTACTGCAAAAATTAAAGGTGACCTTCTGTCCAATTAAGGTTCTTAGCTACATCTGACACCCCCTCCTTGCTTTTGCTGTCAACACATAGTCAAGTCTTAAAGGGAAAACAGGATTTTTGAAGGTCACAGATTCTAATAAAGGAATTATTTTTAACTTTTTTTTAACTGGATGGTCTAGCTTTTTTTATATTTGTCCCAGAAAAAAGAGTAACGAACATCAAAGCACATGGATGTGACCTTGGAAAGGGGTAACGAACATCAAGTCACATGGGTGTACTAGGGATTTTGTCCTAATCTTTGTGGTGAGGAAACTGCCCTTTTACATGTTTTACTTGCTTACAACAAACCATGGCAACCTGTTTCATTTTGCTCAGCTGTCTGGTCCAAGATCTTAAAGATGTCCAGGACAAAAACATCTATGTTGTTCTAGGGTAGTGTTCCCCAACCCTCCTCTTTGAGAGCCACTAGCAGATTTTGGATCTCCACATAGTTGTCTCTATAGCTCTGCTACTGTTCTAATTACTTACTAAGTTAACTACACCTGTGCATCTGGGCGGAGGTCTGCAAACCTGGCCTTTTGGTATCACTCAAGGAGAGGGTTGAGGAATACTGTCCCAGGGCTTGCCTCAACCTCTGATGGAGAAGTCAATTTCTTTTTCAGTTGATTAGTTCATCCACATCTGAGTCTATACTGGAACTGAAAATGTCATGTCTGAGTTCTCTGATTGGTGATAACACTGGCCACCATAATAGACAAACATGCCTGTAACCATGAGCACTAGCCCACTTGTTTTTCAATAATAGGTGCCTGTCACTCTAAAGAGAAGATGGCACACAGTACATATATCTGTAAGGAATGGTGGCCCTGGCCCTTATTGGGAGAAGAAGACAGCAATGTTCATCAAGAACAGTCCCAGGCTGCCCCTAAACAGCAGAGTTCCCAATGGCATTGAGGCTGCAGACACACAGTGCTGCTGTCTATGGAGCTGTATTAAATGCACAGTGTAGCCCCCCCCCCCCCCCAAACAAAAGGCCAGAAATAGTCTTACCTGATGAACAATATCCTTTTCCTTGAATCTAAGATCAGTAAAACTCATGCCTCATGACAGGAGTCCAAGAGGTAAGGCCCCACTGCAAGACTGGGAAGTGACCCTAAGGTCTAAGGGAGAATCAGCCAGTTTTTATTATAGTTTTCTGGCATGAAGCCTTCTTCCAGTGATGGTACTGCTGGCAGATTTAGATCAGATCAATTGATGGCCAGCTTTGTTATGCATAAGAAAGATAACGAGGCTGTTCCAATAAAAATTATTTTAATATTTCATCTTTTAAAATATTGCCAGGTTGAAGAACCAAATTTGGTGTAACTGTTAAAGCTTACAAACAAAGAGGTTAAAAAAAAAAACAGAAAACAAAACAAACATAAATTATAAGTTACCTCCAGCTGTTATATATTGGCATCAAGAAGTTCAAAATCTGTTTCCTTAAAGCAAGGAAATGTGGAAAAAGGCCGGTCTGCCAGTGGAAACATTCAACAGAGCAGAACTCATGCTGCGGTTTCTTGTCAAGGCAGCAAAGTTCTCTGAAAGGCGAGTCCCTGCCAACCAAAATACTGTTTTCTTTCACACCCAAGTACAAACTTTGCGCGCAGAGAAGGCTTCCTGAGGGCGTGCTGCAGATGGAGTGCATTGAATCAGAGGTAACACTGATATCATGGCTACTGTTAAACCTGCGCCCTTGTTTCTATCATCAAAGACTAAGCAATTAAAAAAGAAACATAGCTGCATTCATTTCCTGATACATGATAAAATTGCTGAATTGCTTGAACATTTGAGGAAAAGCCTTAGTTTACTATTGGCTCTGCCAAACACTTAGGGTCCCTTAACATTTTAAGGCTCTATGGAAGAAAAAAGCTCATCCACACCACCACAGCAATTGGCTCTTTTATTAGATTATTTATTAGATTAAATGTATAGTTGCATACATCTCCAAAATGTCAACTTCAAGAGCTGTGAACACAATGCTGAACCCAAAATTACAGTAATTAAAGCAAGATTTTACTTCAAAGTGCACGATTTGCACCCAATGCTAACCCAACCTCCATGCTCTCTGAATCTGAATCTGAGCTTTCTTCCCCTCTTTACGCAAGGAGCTCTCACCACTGGCCCGGCAGCATCATGTCTGTCTTGTGTCAGATTACCTGCTCTGGCATCTTTTGCCACCTCACAGAAATAAAATGTTTTTTTCTGCTTTACATATGAAATTGTGCAGCCCCTCTAGATCCAGCACAGGGAGCCCAGTGGATTCTTTGGTTATGGGAGCTGGGTCAGGGCCACTGTGTCACAGCTGCACAGAGCAGGTCCTGCTGCTCACTTGAAAATGTTGTCTTGCATCAACAAGTGAGGAAGACTAATGCTTGTGACAGATTGTATCCCTGGGTACCTCTGATCTGCCATTTTGACTCGTCTCCATCTCAACATGCCCTGCTGTCACACTTGTCTCTCCCCTTCCCCCAAGTTGTTGACAGGTTCACTTTAATGTTAGTCTCTGAGTTGATGTTATTCTTTACTGATTGCTAATAAAGATTGAAAATGGGGAGCTGGTTAAAAGCTCTCCTCTTTAATTTTCTCTTTCAGGCCACAGTTCTCTGAGGTCCGGCAGCTGCCAACATTCAGGAGCAACAGGGGTCCCTGGGCCACGAGGTTAAGGAAGACAGCCGAGTGTTCCCTCATTGAACATCTGGTCATGAATGAAAGGATTGCCTGGTAACACTCAACATTGGGCAGCTGATAAAAAATTTAACAATTTACAAGTTGGCAGCAGTGTATTGGTGAATCCTCACGAGTCTCCTGAATTATATTAAGAAATTTTCATTGTGGCTATGTATATGTGCGTGAACAGCTGGCGCTGAAAGTGATCGCTCCGTTCCTGTGCTGGGGGATGTAGGATTGCTCATCCTCTACCAGCTTCGTCCTTGAAAACTTACTCTGAGCGGAAAGGTGGAAGAATGGGCAAGAACACTGACATAGCGAGTGTAAATGCAACATGGTAGAGCCAAAAGCTGCGGTCATAAATATGACTATCCTGGAATTAAAAGGTATTCCGAATGATCTTTCATAACTTTGATTGAACTCTGATTGAAAGGAAAGGATCAAAATAAAAAAGGGGGGCAACCACATATGGCGAAATTTCTATAAGACGCTATCAGAATCCATTCAACTTCGACAAAGACTTTGACCACAAAACCTAACACGTAATTCTTTTTCAAGATTCTGCTGAATTGTTAACTGGTAGAACATGTATTGCTGTATGGTCAGAGCAAACAAGTCTTTTTAAAATGCCAACAACCATCAACTGGACAAGTTAAATGCTAACCTAATCTTAAACGTTAAGGGCTAGTCTGAAAACGATGAGGAACTTTTAGTCCGCTAGAAGTAGTCATTAATTCTCTTCCTTCTCCAGTCGCTTTTAATTCTAATAAGAGATATGTCACAGCCATGTAAAGTAAGACTACAGAACCTCATGTTTTGTGTTGGTCACCATCTTTTAGCCGTTATAACACTAAAAATGTGAACTTTCAGTCTCCAGTGAGAGGTGAGAACAGATCTTTCTAATATACTAGGATCACCCAATGCCTAAAATAATAATAATAATATAATAATAATAATAATATCTCTATTCAAATTGTTGTGACTCCAGTCAAAAAGCTACGTATATTTAATAACCATGAACATTGAAAAATGTGTCATTTTTTATGTATGTGCTAATTGTATCCCACCAAAATAAGGCCTTGCAGTGGATAAGAAATGTTTTCAAAACATGTACATGCTACTTTGATAAGCCCCACCCTGGCAGAGCCAAGAACAATTTGTGTTTTCATCACAGGGCCGGCTCCAGGTTTGTGGGGGCCCTTGGGCAAAAGAGTCTTAGTGGGCCCCAAACCAGTGTATCACACGATGTGCCTTGTCAGCTCTGCTGCCACATGGGTCATCTTCTGCTGCTGATCACCCTCCGGTCATTATTGTCTTCCCTATAACCACCAATCGTCCCCCTACTCCTTGTTGCATTCTCTATTGCCACCAAGGACTCTTCAGCCCTTACTGCTTGCTCCACTGCCACTAAAGGCTCCATCATTGCTAGTAGATATCACTTGGTTCTCACCACCTTCTGAGCTTCCATCAACTGCCCTCCATTCCATGCCACCTTCTCCATCAGCCCCTGTTGCTGAGGCAAGCCATGAGGAGGTCTGCACACAATACCCTGCATTCGATTGTTCGGGTCTACTGTAAAATAATAACATGGCCAAGTGTGAGTCTGAGTGGGCCCCTCAGCCAAGGGCCCTGGCAATTGCCCAGGTTTTCCCTGTGCTGGCACCGGCCTTGTGTCATCATGCCTACTTGTGACTTTAGCATGTCAACATTTAATAAGCCCTATCCCTGTGAAACCTAGAATGATGTGTTTTCATCATGTGTACCTGCAACTTTGCCATGCCAACATTGCATTAGTCCAAACCCTTTCAAATCAAATTTTGTGTGTGAATACATTTTTTTAATGTACAAACTTGTCCATCTAACACTGAGTGAGTCCGATAGAGCAAATCATCATCAGTATTATTATTATCATCATTATTTATTTACAGTGCCATCATATTACATAGCACTGTACAAGGTAGAAGTCGCAGGATGGCAAAAAAAGTAATATATACGTATAATACACAGGATACTATGAGTTGGATGTGACAGAAATGTAACAGCAAAAGCATATAATAACACTTGGAATTACGAGTCACATGTGAAAGAAGTAAAACAAAAAAAAAAACAAAACAAAACTGGAGTTCATTAGGGGCCCTGTCTTTGTGAGCTTACAATTGTTATCATCCAATTATGCCAGCCTACATGAGGTAATCTCACTGTAGCACCAATCGAATATGTGTGTTTACATCTTGGGCACTCCAACCTGTAAAATGCTAATTTACCGTATTTTTCACCCCATAAGACACACCTAGGATTTGAAGGAGGAAAATAAGAAAAAAAATATTCTCAAACAAATAGTAAGCTAAAATACCCCCCCCCCCCCCAGGGCAGATCACCCCATAACACGAGAGTGCAAGACCCCCCCATAACAGGCAGAATGCAGAATCCCCCAACCCCAAAACACTATATCAAGCAGTGTGGTAGATCCCCCCAATCCCAATTAGCAAGCAGTGTGTAGAATCCCCCCTTTCCTAAATTACAGGCCATGTGCAGAACACCCTTAGCCTACCCTATGACAGGCGGTGTGGCCCATATTACCCAACTGCAGTTGAGGCTGAAAACATTCTTATCTCCCGCAATCTGTAAGAAGCCGACAATCTTCGCATATGCAGTGCAGCTGGCCGCACACTGATCCATCAATAGAACTCTGTGCATGCACCCCTGCCCGCCCTTTCATTTGAATAGGCAGGCTGCCCGGCATGTACACTACAACAACGGATTGCCATTAATAGATCAGTGCTCGGACGGCTGCACTGCATGTACAGAGATTGTCGGCTTCTTCCGGATAGTGGGAGTTAAGAAGCTTTATATTATTTAACGACCTCAGCGGTGCTTGGGGATTTGGGGGATCTGCCACACTACATAGGGTGGGTTTGAATGTGTACATTTTCCCCCAGCTTTTAGAAAAATGTGTATGTCTTAAGGTGCGAAAAAAAAAAAAGTATGGTGCTTTCAAAATGTTAAAAATTCCCTCCCACCTTATCAAGAGTCATGGGCGTTGTCACCGAGTATGCATGCAACTCTGTTACTCCAGAACAGATTCTTGAGTGAGAATCTCCATTTAGAAATACTTCCACCACACACAAAAAAATTGTCACTGAAAAACAATACCCTCCCTTGCTAAACCAAACACTAGAAAAATGGCAACAAAACAGGGGATATATAAAATTGCTATCATCGCTGCATAGATGCAAAATGTGAAAAGGTCTGCTGAAATACTCTCTTTGTTAACATGATGATAATGTCTGTCAACTGTACATTGGTGCGTGGTATTATATTATTATGGAAAAACCAATATGCCAACTCCTTATTCCAACATTTTGACCATCCCAGGCTTCTTTCCATGTACCGGGGCATTTAAAATTGTGATGCCCCCTGTGGGAATCTCCCCAAACGCATGCGCAGGCTCTCGTCCAGTCAGAGCAGTTTGCCAGGTATATGTAATGCTCGGCAAACAGCTCTGTTTACATGCAGAGATCAGTATTTGGGAGCGTGAGCGGTTGCATCTGCTTCAGCGTGCGCACTACCATAGCCAGCCTATCTGAATCTCGAAGCACAAAGATGAGGGGATGCGGCCACCAGATGTTGTTCATTGTCGAGGGCGCAATGAAGCAGTGAGTTCTGCATCCCCCAAATCAGGATGCCCCAGGCAGAAAGAACAAATCCTTGTAAAATAAAAATCCTGTGCTTTATTCCTCTTTAATATGTCCCAATCCTTCCGAACCAAGAATCGTGTGTTTTTTCACCAAATATCCATATAACTTTTGTACTCGGGAGCAATCCCCCAATGTCACTCTATGCTTGTTTTTGCCATAGACACACCATCTTGTCAATGCAATATTTTACAAGGCCCGCCCTCCAGAAACTAAGGAAACTAAAACTCCAATTAAACAAGAAATTAGACAAAACAGTCTTATCTCATCTCTTAATTTCTTTCCAAACTTGAAAATGGCTGTTGTAAAATTGTTTGTAACTGATGAATATGCGGTAATGCCTTTTAACTGTTCTTGTACGTGTGGCTTTATAAGAGCAAATGGAAAATCCATATGCCAACTTGCTGTTACACTACACAACAGGAAAGGTCGAATCAGCCATATTGCTTGTGAAAACAAGCAATGCTGTTCTCATCCTCCCGTGTCAATCTACATTAAGAAATGTTTTCACCACATACACACATGCAACTTTGATTATTACTCATATGTTTTTATTTTTTTTTGTTCTTTAAAGGGAAGTGGCAAGCGTAAATCATTTTCTAAATTTAGATTTTTATCTATGCAGAAGAAATTTTCACTTCTGTGTGTTTCCGGGCGCTTGACTATTTTCTCCATGGTAACTAAGCTATGATTAAAACAACATCGGTGGAATCGGTGGTGAAGACCACCTGTTTAGCAGAAGCGACCAAAATCAACAAAAAATAATAATAAAGAAATAAATTCAATATGTACATATTTTTTTGGCATTTGGAAAATAAGTAATGTAGAAAATGTGCAACATAAATGAGATGCCCAACAACCACGCACTCTATAAGGTATAGTGGTTGGAATTTTTACTAGTTTTTCATGAGTGCTATAAGATCCTATATACATTATATGGTGCAAGACTACTTGAAGAAAAACTCTAAACTATGAACAATAAAAGCACTGAAAGCCTTTACAGAGGCTGTCTCCTATCTGCTTAAGTTATCCCATGCTGCCAAAGGAGAAAAGGCCTCCATAAAACTGTCAGTATTAAATGTAGTCCTGATTAAAGATAAAAAAAAGAGAGCCCAAAACTCTTATGTGGTGGGTACATTTGGTGATCCCAATTGTGCTCATGGAGAGAAGGGGACACATGTACCACTGGTAAAGGAGACGAAAAGTCACAAATTACTTTATGTGCCTTTAACACTCTCACCTAGGGAATACTGGTTTGGGATGCCTCTACAGCTTAAGCCCTTAATAATGGGGGGACAGGAAGTGGATGTGCACCTACTGGATGAGCTCTGGATTCTGCACATTTGTAGCTATTAACTGTAGCTAACAACGGACGCAAGTCTGTTAGGTAAAAGTCAGTAACTCTCTAATGCATTAAATCTGTCTCTGAATAGGGGAAATTGGAAACGTTCTCTAGGTGAGTTGAAGTCATTTTTAGAGGTAGTTAAATAGGTATTCCAGACAAAGGGGAAAAAATAATCCCCATACCGACTGTCAGGGGCTGCATTATATTTCTTAAAGTGGATTTCTAGTCTCTATGTAATGCTTGTCTCAGTCCCCTCAGAAATGAATTAAAGTTATACAAAAGTCAAGCCTGATTGTTGTTCCATTGTCCCGGGCCACATATTGCACTGACTCAAACTTCAATCTGTTTTCAAAAAGACCCTGTAGTTCCTAAGGTATTGTAAAAGTATTTGAGTATTGGAAATGCAGAAAAATATGAGTAACAGTGGGTGTGGCAACAGCGATGTGATGTACAGTGTACAAGTACATTGTGTGTTTTACATATATCATAGTAAAAAATAAGTGCATTGTTGTGCCTCTAGTTATTACTGCCAGCACATAGCGTGACCAGAAAAATGGGATGAGAGATGCTGAAGGCTAAGAGCATCTCCAGCCTGCCAGCACATAGTGTGAACAGAGAGGAGGGTGACGGGTAGGGTTTCATAGCTGCAGAGAGAGGCAGCCAATCAGGATGTTTGGGGAGGGAGTGGGGGGTTGTCTCCATTCTTGGTCCACTGAAGGTTGATTGCAGGACCAGGTCAGCAGGTTGGGGATTGAAAGCTGAATGAGGAATTGATTTTCTCAGACCGACAGAAGAGGAATCACAGCGTTCCAACTACTCAATGAAAGGTAAGCTACTGATATTTTTGACTTGCCAATCACTTTAACTGTGGGGACTGAGGATGAATCAGCAGAGGCGATCAAGTCGATGAGGCAACATAAAGTGGCTGGTAAATAAAAGATGCAGCCCCTGACAGCCAGCATGGCGAAGGAAGATTGCAGGCCAATTTAACCGTTTGCCTGGAATATCCCTTTAAAGGGAGTGTAAACCAAATGTCAATAATTGTCCAGCAAGCAGCTGACCCGATACCTGTCCCATGTGTCTCTCCTCCATTTCGAGTGGTGCAGGGTACAAGTTTAAGGCTCCAAAGTTTGCAAAAAAGTGGTCCTACAGCTACTCTGTTCCTTGTTGCTTTCAGCATGAGCATGCACAGCAAGGTGGTCCCACAGCTGCTTCTGACAACAGCAGAGCATGCTTAAGACTCCTAAAGCTGCTTCATGATGTGCCCTTCTGAAGCAAAGAAATCATACCATACCAAATCATAGATTTTCAGGTGCTTTAAAATGGCTTAGATGGGAATAAGGATGGAGAAAGTTAGTGCATGTCTGGACAGGGACTTTAACTTTCCCTCCCAAAATAAAGCGAATCTCTCACTCAGTGGATGAAAAAACTTAGAAATCCTAGATTCTTTGAGACCTTGCAATCTTGTTCTCACCGTGCTTTATTCTGAGCAGGAAATAGATACCACCTCATTAGGGCTAAAGAGTAGGATGAAAAAGATGAGAGTTGCAAATCTCCCCCTTTTTGGGCTTAGGCTTCACAAAAGGGTGGAGGTTATAAACCACAGACTTTACTTACACTATGTCCCTCCAGACTGCTCACCTTTGCCTCATGACACACACTTTGCCACAGTCGAGTCGTATCGCTTTTCTTGCCCACATCTCTTTTAAGGGGCACCAACATTTATAGTAATCAGGGCCGGCATCAGCATCCGGCAAGGTGGGGCAACTGCCAGGGGCCCCCACCCTCTGGGGGGGCCCACTGACAGGGCCAGCCTAGTGCCCACATCTTGAATGGCTGGGTTCCACGCAACGAGGCATCTCGATTTCGATTCCAGAGGAGGAAGTGCTGGGTTTTGTTCTGCTTTTAAGATGCCCACCCCAGTTGATTTCCTATCCCTGGAGAATTCCAATCTGTGATCTCTGATCGCTGGCATACCCACTATACAAGCAATTTTACCCCTGAGTTTTGGTCCGCTTTACAGGGGCATCTCAATTTGGGATGCCCCTGTTTGTGAAAGAACCCCCCTGGTTTGTCCGTTAACTCAAACTGGCGATCCCACAATGCATTCAGTTTGAGGAAAGTAATGAACAAAGGGGGGGGGGGTCACACACAGGGGCATCCAAAATCAGAGGAATCTAGATTCGTTTAGACTCCGAGGTAAGGTTTAAAGGGGTTTGGTGTGCTTCAAAGTAGACCAAAACTAGAGTTTTGGTCCAAATTGCATGATCCTTAGGAAGCATCCAGATTTGGGACGTCCCTCAGTGATGTGACACGACTCACAACAAGGGGGCCCACTGAGACCATGCCGCCCAAGGGCCCACATAAACCTGGAGCCGGCCCTGATAGTAATGACTGTTAGCCTTGCACAGAATACTGCCATTGAGGGTTTTCAAGTGCCAGGAGTAAAGCCTCTGATAAAACTCTGGCTTCTCAAAAGGGTTACACCAGCCTCCCTCCATACTGCTCACCTTTAGAGATACTATAGTAGCTAATGTCGAAGCTGAGGAGTGCAAGCTAGCTGTATGACACACACTATGCCACAGTGTCTCAACAACGAGGCTCTGCAATTCACTGAAGAAGCAAGTGAGGGCAGATCTACAGCTATCAAAGATTTTCTCTTTCTTTTTATTAAGGTTATTAGAGTATTTAAAAGCTGATGAAAAGCCACTGTCATGTCCCGTGCTTGCCCAATCAATGCAGGCATACATATGGCTGTTATGTAACAAAAAAAGATTTGAATCTTCCACTTCACTTTCCAAGAAGAAAAAAAATCTGCCTGATACAGGTCAGCGAAAAAGAAACACATAAAAAAACAATTACAAAGCCTCTTGCTAACAAATCTGCCGCGCAGCTGTAAGTCTAAAATTTCGATTGAACTGGAAAAGCGTGAGATGACAGAGACGTCTGATAACATTTAAAACAACTGCAGCTGTTGTTTTCTCCTTCATTAATCCCTGGGGTTCAAGGGGAAACCTGCGGCATGCTGCAGATGGCGCGCGCACGGGGCTTAGCGGCACTCAAGTGGTCAGGACGAATCAATTCATCACAGAGCGTCAGGGCCGCGCTGGGAGAACGCAGTTCAAAGTGATATCATTCTTTAATTATTGAACTCTCGATTGTCCAATGGAAACTTGCTCAATTCCAAAAGTCTGCGCTGCTCTGAGCCAATGACGCGCATCAGCCACTCGCATGATCTCTTAGGCTCGCTAGTTACAAATTTAAAGCTCGGACTATGCTGGCTGCATATGCTTGGCAGTACAGTGTGCAAAGTCTGATCTTCTTAAAGTGGACCAAAACCCACCCCTTCCCCCCGGGGCATCCAGATCCAGGATTCCCCGCTGTGTAAAACTCCCGAGGTCGCCCAGAAACTCACCTTCTTTCCTGGTTCAAAGGCACATGCGCGAGCCGCATCCCCGCTATCCCTTTAGCAGGGCGTGTGCCCACATCAGGCATTTGTGAATGCCCGGTGTGGGCACGCTCCCTGTTAAAGGGTTGCAGGGGATGCGTCCACCAGCGTGCTCAGATCCGCTTGCCTTAGACGAGCTCTTGGACAAAGGGGCGGGAGCTCAGGCGTGTGAGATCAGGCGATCGGGGGGGGGGTTCACACAGCAGGGCATCTACGATCGGGGTGCTCTGGGGTCAAGTAACCCTCCAGTCAAATAGGACTGTAGGGTCCCTGAAGACAGCAGCGTGGGGGGGGGGGGGAGTATTGCCCTGTTCCACTTACTGGTGCTGAAAGCTTTAAAGCTGAACAGAATCCGGGAATTTGACTTTCCCAGGTTTGATTCTGTACCCCCAGGGATGCCCTGCTGTGTGAAAGCCCCCAGGAAGCCGGGAAAAACTCAACTCACCACACTCCTGACGGCACATGTGTGGGCTCTCGTCCAATGAGAGCCGTCTGTTGTGACGTAATTTTCCAGGTGGCTCTCATTCAAATCAATGGGAAGCAAATGCTGCTGCATCCCCTGCTTCCCCAGCCATGTGTGTGCTCCCGCCCCAGCCCCATCTGAATGGCTGGGGCTGGAGCGCACGCACAACAGCAGGGATGCAGCAGCGCACGCTACCCATTGTAAACAATAAGAGTCGTCTGCAAAATGACGACGTCGCAGCTCTCATTGCGGGCTTCTTGGAAGCCCTGATTCAGGATGCCCTGGGAAAAAGCCAGCGGCCAGCCCTGGGATCTTTTGAGGTTCCAGGGACACAAGGTGGGCAAACAAAGGTGGGTTTTGTTCCCCTTTAACTCCGGTTCTGGTATTCACCTGCTTTAACAATGCAATCTCATGTGACTACCAGTACCCAGTGAGTGCTGTACATTTGCCCGTCTGACTCATTATCCACTGGGTGAAACAAGGTACTGCAGAAGTAGGTAAGTACAAGGATGGTGGTCAGGATTTTTATTGTCATGCCAAAATGTAGAGAGGGGCATCCCTCTGACCATTGTCGGGTACACTCTAATGTGAAGCTTGTTACACTCATCAGAGTTCCTTCAAGTGGAGCAGAGTTTAAAAAGTCTGTGGTCAGGGTTAAATGCTCTCTTTACGGCATCCCAATTTGGGATTCCCCCCGCAGTGTGATAGCCTCGATTCATAGACACATTCGTCCGGACTTCCGTAGCTGTCTGCGTATGTTTTTGTGTGTGTTTTAATTTTTTTTGTTTTTTTCGTTGCATTTTCATTCGTACGTTCGTTCGAGCTCATGCGTATATGCGCTTTCGATGAACAAAAGTAAATCGGACCATTTGCGTTAGTTCTGATCATTTTCCCATCTAAATCTGATATTTTGCATTCGTTCAGATAACTTACGTTATTGGTATGGGCTTGCGTCTCATTCAGAGAGCTGATTGCCGAGGGACCACTGCCCTATAAAACCGTTTCATTTGCGATCCCCTTACGGGACCATTTTGACCTCAGATACCCTTGCTAGCAACATGTTTTGTGCGTTTGTGGAGGAACATCACCAACTCCAGCTAATGGGGATTGAATGTATCAGTTGGGCCGAGGCCAGATTGCACCGGCGACGCATGCATATCGATGGCATGCATGACGTTGAGCTGTTCGAGCTGACCAGACTTAATCGCGCTTCTCTCCATAAGTTGTATAGTGAGCTGCGGCCATGGTTAGCCCGCACCACAAGGAAGGGGCAAGCAATTTCAGGTATGACCAAGATGCTTGGCTGCCTGCAATTTTTGGCGAACGGCTCGTTCCAGAGGCTGGGTGTCCTCTTCGTGGGGATGTCCCAGCCTACGCTGAGCCGCGCGCTATCCAAATTTTTGGAAGGCATGGCTACCATTAGTCAAAAATATATTTATTTTTCTGACGACATGGTAGCCTGGAACGCGCTTAAGCTGGCATTTTATAATATCGCCGACATGCCCAACGTCATGGGTGCCATTGATAGCACCCACGTTGCATTAGTCCCTCCGGCAGCCGACGAGTACATCTATAGGTAAGTTCAATCGTCATTTTTTTATATAGTTTACATAAATTGTATTTTAACTATCTATTAATCCCTCCTTGTAAATTGTTCATGTGAAATAGCTTACAATGTATATCTATTAATCCCTCCTTGTAAATTGTTCATGTGACACATTTGGCCATCTTTAGCTTCATCAATGTTTTTCATGTCGGCCAAAGCCAAACATTTTCATGTGGACCTTAATTAGTCATTTTCAAGGTAATCTTTAGTTGATCCAACATACATATCCTTTTTTGGGCTAAGAAATACTTAGGTACTTAGTTAGTGTTATTTGTATTGCCCAACATGTTTTGGGGAGGATGTTAGGAGTTAGTGTTTGAGTAGTTTACCTAGTATTGCTAATTTTTGTTGTTTTTCTTTTTCCCAGGAACCGCAAAATGGGCCACTCCCTGAATGTACAAGCAGTGGTGGCCCCGGACATGCGGTTCCTTAGTGTTCTCGCCGAGTTTCCAGGCTCATCCCATGACGCCTACATATTGCGAGGATCTGGATTGTACCGTCGGTTTGAGTCTGGAGAATTCTCTGGTGGATGGCTCCTTGGTAAGTTGACGCAAATAACGTCATTCACTTTTCAATGTATGCCTATGAATATAGTTGATGACCCATGTCTGAACCTATGGCTGTTTTTACGCCTTGATGACATGTTAAACCAGACCTTAACCATGATCTTTAGCAAAGCACAAACCCTTACAAAATGGTTTCCCACCATTTCTAAATAATATATTTCTACTTTCTAGTAAATTACTTATTATTCTCGGCTGCAATTCTGTTCTTGACTGTATGATAGGGTCTGCGCCATCTTTGCTCAGAAGCATGACACTTACTGAGTAGAGGAGAGTGGGATAAAGTGCAGAGAGCGGGTTAGAGCTGTGCTTGGCTCAGACAAAGAAGATCTGGGGTCCTGAAAAGGTAAGACATCCAAGAATGCTGAGCAGCACAGTCCTATCCCAATTCCTGTTTGCAGTCTGCCTAATTTTCCCTCATCCGCCATCTTGGATGTTTAAAGGCTCAGAACATGCAGTAGATGGTGTTAGGCTCTTTTTTGAGGTGAGCAATCTGTATGTACAGGGTGTTGCAAAATTATAAGATAGTCTCTTAGTCAGGGGGAACGACCGCTTGTCCCCAAACATTTTTGTTGGATTGGGTAATTAATGTAAGTATTTTCTAATTCTTTCAGGGGATTCCGGCTATCCGCTTCTTCCCTGGCTGATGACGCCCGTCCTTTGGCCACAGAATGCAGCCCAGGACGCCTACAATCGGGCCCACCGAAAAACCCGGGCCATTGTGGAGAGGGCCTTTGGCCTCCTAAAAACTAGGTTCAGATGTTTGGACCATACCGGGGGGGCACTCCAGTATCACCCCAACAAGGTGACTGATATAATACTGGCCTGCTTTGTGCTATACAACTTTGCCATAATGCAGCGTGTCCCCCGGTATGTGGATCTTTCCCCCTCCCCACCCAGCCAGGAGCCTGATGCCAATTACCGTGGCACACCTAGTGCCTCTGGGCAAGCTGTGAGGGCAAATTTGATTAGGACCCATGTTGCCTAATATTGATTTGTATATGTTTATTTGTTGTATGTATTTGTTGTTTTGGACTCTCATTTGTCTTTGTGAAGGCTTTGTTATTTTATTATTTAGAAATAGTAATGAATGAATTACTAAAATGTTCAAACTTGATCTGAGCCTCATTCATTTTTTTCTCACATGTTTGTTTCAAAAAACCTTCAATAATCTTAAAATAACTCAAACATTAATGCATCACATTCAATAGATTTAATATAAATATGTCAATTATTAGTTGAAGGGCACTCGCAGACTTCATGTATATACAGAAATATACATTGGTGCAGACTCATGGCACCTAGCAATTGGTCACATCAAGGAGTTGTAAAGTAACGCACCCCAGGCCGAAGTTTCCACGCCAAATAACATATACATACATAAGGAGCAACCATTTGCATGCAAATCTTTGGCCAGTAATACATAGGGCCACATACACACCCTCTCCTGCTTGGCCATATTTGCAATAGGCACAGGTGGAAATCAGCCATACCTATGCCACATCCACGCCTGTAAGTCAGTGGCCCACCCAAACAATAACCCCCAGTCCAAATCCAAGTCCAGTCCAATCTTTGTCAGGGTTCAAGGTAGTAGTTTGCCAGACCAGAATGTCCCCAATCATGCCTACAAACAGGATGAGCCAGACACAATTTCATTAGGCCAAAGCCTGCAGCGTGGCAGCTTGAGTGGCAGGTTCAGTGAGGCTTTAGCTCAGGCATTGGCTAGTGGGGTATCTCAGCACTCTAATGAGCTATATGGGCGAAAATCCAAATCATACAAGCAAACCCATAAAAAAGGCAATCTTGGTAGCGCTCACCAGACAGGTCAATACAGTGGGGATGTAGAGGAAAGATGTGGAGCAGATCCAGGACAAATAGCTGTCAAAATGGGTGTTGCCCATAAAACCTTGGTGGTGGGCCTTGGGGATGGCCCATCACCTGGGCATGAGTGGCATTCAGAATCTGGCACTGTTCCAACATGAGTCTATTGCTAGTTCTAACATCCTCGAACATGCCTGTCAAATTATTAGTTAAGGTGGCCATGTGGCTGTTGTTCGTCCTAAATTCTGTCAGCATGGAGGTGAATGTATTATTTAATGTTCCTAATTGTGCAGTAACTGCTCTGTGGTTCTTTGAGTCACCTGGCGAAATAAACGCCTCTCATGGTGCCACGCTGACTCCAGGATCGGCATGCCCCTTCCCTGGGAAACTGGTCGACGTTGCTGACTACGCCTCCCAATTCCCCGGGTTTGAGCGCCTACAGATGCTGGACGTCTAGGGCGAGCAAGAGTCGCACATGTGCTTGGCAAATCCTCTGCAGCAGAGCAACCACTGGGGACTGTAGGCTCAGTCTCTGCATGCTGCCCACGATGGCCTGGCAGCATGCGGCCAGCTTCAGTCTGCTGCAGAGGATTTGTTGCAGTAGCATGTTGGGACCGTGGCAGATTCTGTTCCAAGGGGGTCAGTTGTGAAGGTCCCATCAAGGTGCCATCCTCCTCCATCTCCTGGATTTCCTCCATCAGTGTGTGGGTCCATTGGGACATGTGCAAAAAAGGTTCAGTTTGGTCCCTAAATATATTAGTTATGCAAATTAGTCATGTTCATTCACATGCATCAGCAGATTCAGCAAAATGCACTTACCGTATATATCTGCTCCTGGCTCCTAGGCAGCACGGAAGTTGACGGCGTGGTCAGACTGGATGAGGCTTCCACACTTGCTGAGGGTTGATTCTGGGCTGTATTGTAAATAAAAAGGCACGTAAACACCCAAATATCCATTGATGATCTGTATTACTACATATGCTACAATAAAACATGTGGGCAAGCAGGAATGGCAACTCCCCCAATGATCCAAGGTGACCTTCACTATGAATGTCATTATCTGTTATATGTATGACTCACCCTGTACATACACATTGGCCACCTTAAATAATACAAACATGCATGTACTGCATGTTATGAGGCTTCACACATCCCTAAAGGGCCATTAGGGACCCACACTCAGCTTGCAAATAGCATTAGGCTTAAGAGTATGCTGGTGGGCATTCTTTCTATGTAGACCTTTCCCTGACCCCAGATCAGAAGTATTTGAGACCAAAGCAGAGCTAAAACCCAAGTGGCCTAAAGACAAAGAAGGAAGTGTTGGATATGATTGAGTAGAATCACATAACAAGCAGTGCTTTGCTAATATTAAGACTTTAATAGTGACCATAAATACTCTCCAAGGTCATGTATGGGCTGGCAAAAAGAACATTCCGCAGACATTACACACCCTGCTAAAACTGTAACCTCCCCTACAAGCCACTCCCTAGGGGCATGTGTTCATATATGGCTGTGAGCCTCATTTTACACGTTTAAAACATTTCACATACTCACTAATATTACTAACCTGCAGGAATAGTAGGGATGTCCGTGTCTCGTCACCCCGAGTGGCCCTCTAATGCCATGGGAGGTATCAGCACCAGCACCATCTTCTCAGCTCGGGTAAACTCTAATTTTGTGGGGAAGCCTCCGCCAGTTTGTAAGCTGAAAAATATAGGTTGGCAAATTTAGGAAATTGTTGACAATACAAGAAGCAGACAAATGCACAACTCAAATATGTACCTGTAATTGCGCAGTTTATTTTCTTTCTTCAGGTCAGAAATTTTGTGCTGGATCTGCTCCACATCTTTAAGCTCCTCCCCCGCTGCATTGACCTGTCTGGTGAGCTCCTCCAAGATTTCATTTTTTCGCAATTTGCTTGTAGATTTGGATTTTCACCCCTAATATAGCTCGTCATAATGTAGGGTCCGCCCACTTGCCAATGCCAGAGTTTGGGCCTCACCAAACCTGCCACTCAACTGTCCTCGCTGCAATGTCTGGCCTATTGCTTGCTGTTCGGGCTCATCTCTGGATGTAGGCAATTCGAAGGACATTCTGGGCTGGCTCTGTTGTGTTGAAATGTTGGACAGGTAGCTGGATAAAGAATTGACTGGAACTTGGGGTCCTTGCCTGGGTGGCCACTGAACTTGCAGGCATCGATGTGGCATATGAATAGTTGCTTGCCACCTGTGCCGTGGCAAATGTGGCCGAGGAGGAGAGGGTGTGGTGCTTCTGGCCCTGTGCCTCTTTGTGCCCTTGCCACTTGTTGTTCCACGGCCCTGGGAGGTACTTGCACGTGGCTCTGGAGATGCTGAGCTGGCTGTGCTTGGCCTTCTGTGCCTGTGGGTCTTGCTCTTTCCATGGCCATGGGTGTGTTTCCCACGTGGCTCTGGAGATGCTGAGCTGGGTGGGCTGGGGCTTCTGGGCCTGTGGCTCTTGCTCTTTCCAAGGCCGCGTTTCCCACGTGGCTCTGGAGATGCTGAGCTGGGTGGGATGGGGCTTCTGGGCCTGTGGCTTTTACTGGCCTTGCTAGTGGAGCGTTCTTTCAGAACAGATGTGGTAGGCCGGGGAGGAAGGGATGGTGTTTTTTGGGGGCTGGGGCTTCTCACCCTCTTAGTGGGCTTTTTTGCGGGCGTACCTGCCTGCTTGGTTGTGGTCTTCTTCTTCGCCGCTGCCTCCATTGGTTTGCTGGTTGTTTTGGGCTTAGCGGACTTGGTGGGTAATGTCGCCTTGGCCTGGCCACTGTGGCTGCGCGTTTCCCTCACGTGGTCGGACGTGAGGAAGGCTCCTCAGGCCGCTGTGGCATTTTGCTGCTGGCCTCATTGCCTTGTTTGGCCTTCCCGACTGTTTTTTTGGCTGGCATGTTGAGACTCTCAAAGAGAATGAGCTGTGTGTCCAGGACCCTTTAAATACTAATGCCTGGGTATGACTCTTATGCGTTCGCGTGCGTACGGCCGTTTGTCCGTGTATGCAGTTTGATTTAAAAACTATGTTTATTTTGTGTTTTTTAGACGATGCATCAGCGCAGGTACGACTACCTGCCCAACTCTTTTGAGAAGAGGACTGTCGCCCTGGAGATCGTTTCCAGGATCCAGCACGAGACGGACACCACCTTCACCCATACGCAGATCATGCAGCATTGGTCGGACCTGGAACAGCTCCACATGCCCCGGGTGCGGCGGTTTTTCGGGCTCCATTTCCCAAGTAAGTACATAGCAATTGCATGCTAGATGTAACTAATACAGAAGGTAGGCCTTTATTTATAAATACTTTTCTAGTGCTGGAAATGGAGTACCGAATACGACGCACTTGGAGGCGCACATGCCGACCAGTGCTGCATGATTCTGCAAGGTGGAAGGTGAGTGAAGGTGGTGGATCTCCAGGGCGACGGTCCTACCCCTCCTCTGGACCTTTCTACAGAAGAGGGGCGTCACGGCGTGTCATACCCAGCAAGCCCGTTAGCCTCTGGAATGTGACTCTTCATGTAACCACACACACATACATGCTATTTAAAACAAAGCTGATTCCCTTAATCTCTTTTTCTAGATGTTAATGTAGCGGGTGAAGGTTCTGGAGCAGGGACTGCAGCAGGTCATGCCCAGGAGGCACATGTCACACACACATTCAAATTGTCATTTACTTACTGTTGACTCAGACATTAGAAGTGTCCCTATTTGACATGTCTCTAGAGCCTCAACTTCCCAGCAGTGGCAGGTCCCAGAACCCAGGGTGGTCCCCGACGCAGACGTCGGTAACCAACAAAGTAAGTTGTAATGTCATTCTTTTGAGTATGTGGTAATTGACATGATCACCAAGATACCTAAAGCCATAGTCAATGGCATTAGCATAATGACATATGCCCACTTCCTTAGATTAATTACTTAGCATAATGACATATGGCGTCATGAGTTAGCTTGCCACCTAAAAAACATTTCATCCACAGGTGAGAAACATGTATTTGCCAACAAATAATGTTTGTTTTTTATACAGGGACCACACGTGCCAGAGTGGCAGCAATGAGTGAAAGGGTCCTTCAGTTGGTGGCCGACATGCAGGAGCTGCGTGACTCGTTGGGGACCACAGAAGAAGACTAATGTTCTGGGTCCTGCCATTGCTTTGTAAATAGTTTTACATTTTAATATTTTTAAAAATTTTAAACAATTAAAAATTTTAGATTTTCTATAAAAAAATTAAAAAGTTTATACATCTTTCATAAAAAAAAATAAATAAATAAAAAAAATCCATCAAAAAATGGCATTTGGCAATAAACCAAAAAAAAAGACAAAAACTGTTTCAGTGTCATTTTATTTACAAAATACATTAACACAAAACGAATGGGCTAAGAAATATTTAGAGATGAAGATTCACATGACTGCGAAGTGATTTAGGTAAGTTTTAGGGGTCCAAAATGGAAGAAGAACCTAACAGCGAAGTGGTTTGGGTAAGCTTTAGGGGTCAGAAATGGAAGAAGAACCTAATCGCGAAGTGATTTGGGCAAGTTTTAGGGGTCAGAAATGGAAGAAGAACCTAACCGTGAAGTGGTTTAGCTAAGCATTGTAGCACAAGTGAGTGAACCAAATATGTAGGCGAGCACTTTAATGAGTTAAGTTTGTAGTGCGCAGACGTAAGATCGTTAAGGATTTTCGTCTGGACGATTATTTATTGAAAAAGGAAAACAGAATCTAACGTGAAACGTAAAGGATTCATGGGAGGAGACGATGGAAAATGGGCAAAAACGAAAGCCGACGTAACATAAGAAAAAGAAAAATGGAAAATGAAAGCTGGAAAATGACATTCTCGTACTCGTACTCTGGCATATGAACGGACAAAGACTTTACAAAAGGCTTGCAATGCATGCATAGAATCGCTCGTACACTCATACGAGAGCGGGAACATGTAAAAAAAAAAACAGATCGACACAAAAACGAAAGTCTTTTTTTGTCTCTCTGAATCAACCCTCATATCCCAAAGTTTTTTTCGTGACACATTGTACTTTTTTTTTTTTAGAAGTTTTTATTTTGCTATCAAGAAAAGGAAACCACAACGACAATAACAATACAAACCATGGTGTGACAGGCACCTTACATACACATTTCAACCTACCCACAAAGACATTCATTCACAAGACTCGCCCGTAGTAGGGAGACTGTCAGATAGGAAATATTGCACATACATCTTACACTAGATATCAAATAAGGGGGTGAAGGGAGCAGACGGTCCGTGAAAACCGGAAGAGCCAGGATCCCCACGGGCAAGGAGGCACCCCGTGGCCCCACATCTCATCCCCACGGGGGCCAAGGCCCATTGTTAACATAAAATATCACTCCTCCGAGAACCCAAAAGGGAAAAGGTGTGGGCCCAGGCCACAAGACCCCACACCCACCGCCTCTCAATCACCATCCAATGCCGACTCCATGCATTGCAACCACGACTACTAAACCCTGTCAAATTTTTGTGGAACCCCCGTCAGCATCGGTTAGTTTATAATAGAAGGGTAACTTCTGGTTAATCATTTTCTACCAGGCTTGTACCGATGGTACCGCCGGGTGTTTCCAGTTCAAAAGTATACACTTCCTGGAGAAAAACACGTAGCATTATCACTCCCGCACCTCGGGCATTGATCACTTTTCAGCAAGCCCATTCTATGTAGCCGGGCCAGCGTGATATATGCTTGATGAATCGATTTGGTTTGAATTAACCTATCCCTGGCCTCCACTACTGATATATGTATATTCTCCATAACTTCATCCCAGTCATCCCGGTCCAGACCAGGATCCAGCCCTTGCCACTTAGTTTCTACCTTCCCCCAGGGGGGAATCTAAGCACCCTAACAGGGTCTTATATAAGGAAGAGGTAAGTTTCAATAAGCCCCTTGACCTGACTTCACTCTGAACTGAGGACTCAGAGATCAGTGGGCCATCGCTGGGTAACTGGGTCTGCAGCGCGTGTCTAAGTCGCAGGTAGTGAAAAAAAATCTCTCGGGGAGAGCTGGAAAATTCTGTGTAGCTGCTCAAAAGACATAAGATTACCAGAGCTGTATATCTGGCCAAGCAAGTGGACACCCCGCCACCCCCGATAGTTTGTGGTTATCCCATAAGGGGGTGAACGGAGACCAAATCTGTCAGCCGCCCGACCCCCCTCCTAGCCTAACTACCTTATCCATGATGTTACACACCGTCCTCATGCACCCAGTCAGACCCGGTTCTCTCCCCGTGCCTCTATACACCAAGGTGGATACCCTGTCACTAGACCCAAGCAGGGCTACTTCAAGCGAGATCACCAGATTGTCCCACGGAAGGCATAACCACCAATATGCATACAGGAGCTGCACAGCATAAAAACACATAAGCATATGCGGGACCGCTAGGCCCCCATCAGACACCTGGGATTTCATAACCCCTCTATTTAGCCTTGCGAAGACTTGCCCCAGAAGAAGCTGAAAATAATTGCATACACAGTCTTGAAATGTGAGCAAGGTAGTAGTACTGGGGAGGCTTGATACAGGTACAGTAATTTAAGCAAAAAGATCATCTTAACCCTTTTGCTGCCAGCCTACCTGGAGTTTTTGTCACCCTTGGTGCCAGACCATTTTGCACTATTTTACGCTCCCCATGTTCAAATGTGATTTTTGAAGGGATTTCCAGGGATTTCCCAGGAAAATGATATATTGTTTTTTTCAGCAGAGTCTGGGCTTTAACATGAAATGTCTTGTTTGTAATTTTTTAGGTGTATTCTCAATACTTTTGGGTGAAATATGTGCAAAAAAATAAAAAAAAATCAATTTTTTGCAATTTGTAGTGTTTTTTTGTAATAAAAAATGTAAGTTTGTCAATAAAATCTTATTGCATGTGAAACCCCAATTAATCCCGGTCACAGCGTTACCACATATGTATAGGTAGACACCCTTTCCTGCCCAGGAGACTCCCCCAAACTGAAACAGCGCTTTAGGAGATTTTCAGATAAAATACAACTATGCACCGCGCTAAGCGCACCTTGCGGTCTTTCCAGAAAAAGAACCCTTTAAATTTGAAATACCCCCCAAAAACTATATATTCTCTGGAAGTATACACCTCAGGCTTTCTAGGCGTACCAGGTTTGTTGACATGGGCACAATTTTCTGGAAGTAATCCCTCAATCAATTCTTTGGTTGCACAGAGTTTCCCTAAAAAAGAATAAAAAAGAAGAATCAAAGCCACATTTTCCTAAAAAAAACTATATGCAAACAGAAAAAAACATATAAAATCTGAAAAAGCAACATCCCCTGAGCAGAACAATACCCAACATGCATAGGTACTGTCAAGGGAAGAGTTGCCAAACACCCCAAAGTAAAGCGTGCGCATAACGGTAATTTTACTTAAAAATTTCAGCTCTGCAGACAAAGTGCGCACCTTGCGATTTTTCAACCAAAACAACCCTTTAAATTAAGAATATCCCCACAAACCATATATTCCCTGAAAGTACACATGTTAAGCTTTCTAAGAGTACTGAGCTTGTTGTAGTGGGCTCATCTTACTGGAAGTAATCCATTGAAGAATTCTTAGGTTGCACAGGGTTTCCCTAAAAACAATTATAAAAAAGCAGAATAAAAACCATGTTTTCCTAAAATATCAATATACAAACAAGAAAAAACAAACTAAATCTGAAAGCGCAAGGTCCCCCGAGCAGAACAATACCTAACATGCATAGGTACTATTAACCCTTTTAATTGTCAGCCTACTTGAAGTTTTATCACCCTCTGTTGACAGGTCATTTTTCCCCATTTTGCGGCATGATTAACCGTGATTTTTGCTGGAATTTCCAGAAAAATTTTATACATTACATATACATTTTTTTGCAGCAGAGTTTAGGCTTTAACATGAAATGTCTTGTTTGTAATTTTTCTACTGTTTTTTGAATATTTCTGCTTAAAAAAACAAAAACAAAAAAAAAATATATATTTTTAAACACTTGTCTCCTTTATTTTAAATAAAACCTTTTTTTTTTTTTAATGAAAACCATATTGCATGTGATAGCCCCATTTCACCCGATTACAACGGTACCACATATGTATCGGTAGCCCCCCCATTCTTGCCCTGGAGACCCCCCAAACTGAAAAGAGCACTTACATTTATTTATTACATTATTACATTACAAATAAAATACAACTACTAACCACACTATAAACATAAGGGGTTAATTTAAAAAAAAATGACATAGGGTCCCCCCTTCCGGGGGGGGGGGGCATTTTTGGGGGTAATTTTAAGGGTTTAGGGTTAACCCTAACCCTCAAAAATCCCCCAAAAAATTACATAGGGTCCCCCCTTTTTGGGGGGAATTTTAAGGGTTAGGGTTAGGCTAACCCTAACCCTTAAAAATAAAAAAATATACAAAAATAAAAATTCCCCCCAAAAATGGGGACCCCCCCAATGTCATTTATTATTTTTTTTTTAAGGGTTAGGGTTAGCCTAACCCTAACCCTCACCCTTAAATTTTTTTTTTTTTTTATTTTATTTTGAATTTTAAGGGTTAGGGTTAGGCTAACCCTTAAAAATAAAAAAAATATACAAAAATAAAAATTCCCCCCAAAAAACTGGGACCCCCCGCCCTATGTCATTTTTTTTTTTTTTTTTTTTTTTAAGGGTTAGGGTTAGCCTAACCCTAACCCTTAAAAAAATATAATTTTTTTTTTAATTTTAAGGGTTAGGGTTAGGCTAACCCTAACCCTTAAAAATAAAAAAATATACAAAAATAAAAATTCCCCCCAAAAAATGGGGACCCCCCCCATGATTTTTTTTTTTTTTTTTAAGGGTTAGGGTTAGCCTAACCCTTAAAAATAAAAAAAATATACAAAAATAAAAATTCCCCCCAAAAATGGGGACCCCCCCCCCCCAAATGTCATTTTTTTTTTTTTTTTTTTTTTTAAGGGTTAGGGTTAGCCTAACCCTAACCCTCACCCTTAAAATTTTTTTTTTTTTTTGAATTTTAAGGGTTAGGGTTAGGCTAACCCTAACCCTTAAAAATAAAAAAAATATACAAAAATAAAAATTCCCCCCAAAAAACTGGGACCCCCCGTCCTATGTCATTTTTTTTTTTTTTTTTTTAAGGGTTAGGGTTAGCCTAACCCTAACCCTTAAAAAAAATATAATTTTTTTTTGAATTTTAAGGGTTAGGGTTAGGCTAACCCTAACCCTTAAAAATAAAAACAATTACGTAGAGGGGAACCCATTTTTTTTTTTTTTTAATTTTAAGGGTTAGGGTTAAGCTAACCCTAACCCTTAAAAATTAAATACAAATGACGTAAGTTCCCCCCTCGGGGGGGGGGGGGGGGGAACCCATTTTTTTTTTATTTTAAGGGTTAGGGTTAGGCTAACCCTAACCCTAAAAATTAAAAAAAAAAAATGACGTAGGGTCCCCCTTACTCGTCATAACCACCCCGGGACCAGCTATGGGGGCTTGTAGGCACAGAGTGGGGGGGCCAGCTTTTGTGGCCCCCCACCCTGCAGCCTACGAGCCCACATACCCTGTGTGGGCCCGGGCTCTTCTGCCCCCCCCTGGGCTTTGGGGAGGCAGGTAATTGGGGGTGCGGGGGTTAATGGCAAGCCACCCGCTAGTTGCAGGTGGCTTGCCAAACCCCAGCCTTGTGAACTGGTATAAGGGGTCTCATGGACCCCTTACCAGTTCACAAAGGGTTAACATAAAAAAAACACACACACACACAAAAATGTCATTTATTAAAAAAAAAAGTTTTTTTTTTACTTTACTTACCTCACCCAATTGTCAGCTCCTGTGTCGATCAGCTGTCAAATGCCTTGGTGATCGCTGGCCAGAGGAGGGGGGGGGCAGGGGATCAGATCATCCCCTGCCCCTCCACTGCTCTGCCCAGCGATCACCAGGGCATCTGACAGCTGAGCCGAGGAGAGGCAGCAAGAGGCCCAGGAGTGACGTCATAAGCCCCGCCCCCAAAGGGCCTGAAGCTGAAGAGGCTGGGGGGGGCGATCGGAGGCCCCCCCAGTGAAGAGGAGACCCGGAGGGAGGCAGCGCGACTGCAGGTAAGTAAATGTCATTTTTATTTTTATTTTTTTTTACAGTTAGCAGCTGCTGCTGCCAAAACGGGGGGGGGGGGGGGGGGGCTATTCCGGGGGCTCTCCTGGAGCCATCCGACCCCCCACCAGGCTGTCGGCTAATCACAATCCCCAAATATTTAAACTGGCTAACCACTTTTAACCATGACCTGAAGGAGACTACCAGATTGTCCGCCCCATCCACCAGCATTAAGCTGAATTTGCCCCAGTTAATTCCCTGAATTTACCTATTATGTCCAGTAGGGTGTCTAGCGCACCAAGGCAGTCCACCAGGTACACCAGTGTGTCATCTGCATATAGTGATATTTTCTCCTCTATCCCATTCAGCTTCCAATGGTAATGGAGCCCCTAATTATTATTGCCAGGGGCTCAATGGCCAGAGTGAAGAGCAACGGTGAAAGTGGGCATCCCTGCCTAGTACCCCTGCTCAGAGGGAACGAGTTGGAGTAGATGTTGTAAGTCGTCACCCTAGCCACCGGATCCCCATACAACAATTTTACATAGTTGATAAAGACAGCCGGAAGGCCGAATTTGTCCAGCACCACCCATAGATCCATTATCCGGAGAGAGATATTTCCCCAGCTTTCATGGGTAATCTGAAGATTGGAATTCAGTCTGCGAAGGTTCATGTACGTGGTACATCCCGGTATGAAGCCCGATTGATCTGGACCGATCAACTGGAGTATTACATTGTTCAAACTAGTTGCCAGAATTTTCATCAACACCTTAGCATCCTGATTGTGGTGAAGTGAAATGGGCCTATATTATTCGCAGGAATCTTGTGGTTTACCCTCGACATAACACTTTGTGTAATTTGGGGCAACTAGCTCAGTGTGACGTTTGCTATTAGGGGTAGCTGCAATCGTACCCTTGACCTCCTCCAGCGTGATGGGGCCACCCAAGGACTCGTTGTCCTCCGGGGAGAGGACAGGAAGGCAATATCGGCTAGGTACTCACCCAATTTCCCTGTAGTATATGTCGCCCTCAAGGAATAAAGTGCTGAGTAGAACAAGTGGAATTGTTTAGATATATCGTCACCATTGTTCACTGTAGTGTCTTCACATGTGATACCCGCTATGATATGAGGCACATGCTCCGCTATAGCCAAATATGCCAGAGTTTTCCAATTTTTGTCCCCCTTGTCAAAAATATTACCTTGTTAACTAGCAATTTTTTTTTAGCAGATTCAGTTAAGAGCAGGTTATACTCTCGTTTTAGGGACTGTAAGGTTGCATGGTCTCTGTGATCGGCCGATGATGCATATTCCTCTTCAGCCCTGGCCATTTTGTTTTCTAAGTCCGCTACTTCCCTCCCCCTCCTAGCACTATCTGCAGCAACAGCACTAATGGCGCTACCAGTAGTCACTGCTTTGAAAGCATTCTATGTTACCCCAATAGTCATTTCCCCCATGTTGGATTCCCAGAAGGTTTCAATGGCGTCCGCATATTCTCCCTAAACCCTGGGCTGTCTAGCCAAAGTGGAATCAGGGCCCGTCCCACCAGACTCCTGCGCATATTTCACAACCTGATTGTGGTCAGTAGAGGAGAGTGATCCCAAATTGTGGGGAGCAGTTGTGGCGTGGCAAAGATCAGGTCAGTTCTAGAGAGGGTTCTGTGCGTAGCCGGATGGCAGGAGTAAACCTGTCCACCGGGTGCCTCCACCACCAGATTTCCACCATTCCTAATGCCTCTGCCCAAGTCGCCATTAGAGCTCTGGGGCCTGTTCCCCCACCTATCCTATCCAGGGCACCATCAGATACCATATTAATGTCCACCACTAACAACAATGGATCTGGGGGGTATTACATTACCATCCCCATGATGCGCTGCAGGAGCTGCATATCAAACGGTGGGGAAATGTAAAGGCCCACCAGTATTACATCCATGTCTAAAATGTTGGCATGTAAAATGAGAAAAATATCTGCCCGGATCCACATATTTAGAGTGCAGCGTGAAAGGGGTGCTTTTAGAGATCAACACTGAGACACCCCTGGAATAGGATGAGAACAGGGTGTGATAGGAGTGTGAGATCCAGGGAAGCCTCAATGCCAGGGCCCTCTGGCCCACAAGGTGAGTTTCTTGTAATATTACCACCTGAAGCTTGTATCTCTTAATAAATTGAACTACTGTTGTCCACTTGTTCTTATCATTAAACCCACGGACATTCCAAGAAAGAATCTTACACTCTTTTCCTTCTAAACGGGCCAAACGCAAGGGTGTCCCCCTGTAGCCTCTATGCCTGGTTACGCATATAACACATTCATACGCACGCTGAACAGTCTAAACAAATAAAACATGTGATACAACTAAGCATTACTCCCGAATTACGACAAGGGCAACAAAATCCTCCCCACCGCCCAACAGCCACCCCAACAGCAACCCCAACTCTGGTGAGCTTCGCATACCCAAAAAATCGTAAACCATGTTACAATTTAGGTGACAGTGAGTTGCCTGTGCGGAAGAGGGGACCCTACCATTCACAAGTCAAAGATCAGGATATTTCCTTCCCAGGAACTGACTAGCATACCACTCGCCGTGGGTTCCCAGGGTAGCAAAGGGATATGAGGGCATAGGAGGACATATGGGCCAAGGGGGGAGGGAGTTAAACAGGGGGATTGAGAAGGAGAGGGTTGAGGGGACCATGGGAACCCAGGGCCGTGGCTCCACTGCAATAGCTAGTGAAGGATAGGCAAGCAACCCGGGCAGCAATGGCATAATGTCAAGCAACCTTTAGGCAACAAAACCACACAGGGTCGACAGGATGGGCCAGCAATGCCCGCGTCCATCCCAAAGGTTGATGTGAGCCACATACAAAGTTCCAAATGATGAAAACAACTAGGCAATTACGTCCCAGGCTCAAACTCTGACTTTTCAGGCCCTAGGGAGGGAGTCCAGCCAATTGTTAGCATCCTTGGCCCAGGTGAAAAACGTAACTCCCCGTCCCGAACCTGCAGCCGCGCCGGGAACAGCATGGCACATTTAATCTTTTTTCACCTGAGTTATTCTCTGACTCCATTAAAGTACCAACGCTGCTTTTGGTCCTCCGAGGTTGTTGTAAGTCACTACTTCCATCATCCTGGCTGCAGACAAGATGGTATCCCGAGCCTTGTAGTGGAGCACTTTAAAGATGAACGGACGTGGCGGGGCCCCCCCGGCAGCAGGGGTCTCATGAGAATCCTGTGAGCCCTTTCCACAGTGAAGAATTTGGACAGATTCACCGGCGCCAGGACCTCCGCAATGAGATTCTCTACAAACTGTTCAGGGGAGGGTTCCTCCGATTTCTCCGGGAGACCCAGTACTCTAACATTGATCACAAATCTTATCCAGGTCGTAGCAGAAGTAGCTGAATTGCTCCTGCAGGCTGTCGAATTTGGTGGTTAGATTATTTGGACAAGAGGCAATGGCCACCATAATGGCTGCTGAGTTCACCAATATTAACAAGATGGACCCCAGCAATGCACGTGGTACCAAAAGTCCCAGCAGGCTCCGCAGAAAGGCACAGATGGTGAGGGCCAGGGGAGTCCTGGGGGTAGTAGAGGGTGTGGGATGCTGTGCAGGTAGGCAGTGCACTGGTGGTAAACCACCCCTATGTCAGGGCTCAGAGAGGGCTATTGGCAGTGATGTCTCCTCTCTCTCTCCCCCTGCCATGCCGTGGGTCCTTGCTCCCCACACTCTGCCCTCCACCGGTGCCTGGCACAGCCAGCAAGATCCTGCCTCAGTCCTGAGGGAGCCGATTCACGATGCTCCCTGTCTGTATCGCACCGCCCTCCTCAAAATGGCACCGAGCCCTCACCCCACCTCCCCCCGAACAACACTCCTTTCTATTCTTCACCCCCGGCCTCCACCGCATTGTCACTCTCGGCCGAAGATCCGCACCGCTGCTTCTCTCTGGGGATCGGCACTCAGCACCGCCAGTCAAATCCAGCCACCAAGCAACCAAGGGTGGGACTGCAAATGCTGGGCACGGATTCTGCCAGCCGAAACACCAGCTCAAGGGAAGACTCGCCAGCTGCTCTCTACTCGGGTATCTTCACTCAGGGTGAGGTGATCAGGATAATTGGCCGGAGCCTCTTGAAAATGCGTCCACTCAGATGGCCATCATAGCCATGCCCCCAACCTATGACATATTGACACATTGTACTTTATGTTAGTGGTAATTTCATGTTTATATGATTTGCGTTTATTTACGCCTAAAATTTGACCAAAAATACATATTTATGCCCTTAAAACAGATAGTCATGCTGTTTTAAGGTCATACTAAATTACACTTCCCATATGTCTACTTTACATCAGCATTATTACAATGCTACAATGTTAAGTTTAGCCTAATGTTTTTATTTTTTTCACAAAATATACTGAACCAATTTTTTTAGGAACAGTTTCACAAACAACTCAATGTATTTCCGCCTCCCTCAATGTATTTAAAACTACTTTTTAAAAGTGTGTTAACTCTTTAAGTGCTTCACAGTAATTAACACAATGTGGAATAAAGAAATTAAAATTCACTAAATTATAGTGAACTCACGTGGACTTTACAAAACTTACTAACATTGGGCCATGAAATTAAAAAATAAATTTTCCCACTAAAATATTGATGTAGTCTCAAATTTTAATGTTCACAAGGGGCACTAGGGAAAAAAATGACCATATCATTTCTTACACAATTTTTCCTGAACACAGCAATAGCCCATATGTGTTGGGAAAGTTTTGCCGGGGCATGTGGCTGGGTTCCAAAAGGAAGAGGCGCAGATCTGGCTATGATGCAGCCTACTGACATGTAGATGCATTCCACAAAATTTAGCACATAAATGTTGTCAATTTAAATGATGGACCTGTTGGAAACAAAAAGTCTGTGGCTCCCGGTCCCCCCAGTGCAAAAAGAACTGGTGCTGAATGCAAGGAGGAGGTTGTGCATCAGCAGCTGGGTAGGTGAGGTTATGGGTCAGCAGCTGGGTAAGGGGGAGGTGAGGTTGTGGGTCATTGGCTTTTTCGGTAGGGGGATGAAGTTGTAGGTCAGTGGCTGGGTAGGTGGGGAGATGACGTTGCAGTTGAGGTGAGGTTAGTGGCTGGGAAGAAGAGGATGCTTGTCAATGATTGGATAGGATGGAGCTTGTGGATCAGCGGATGGACAGGAGGAAGGTGAGGTTGTGGGTTAGCAGCTGAGTAGGTGGGAGGTGAAGTTGTAGGTCAGCAGCTGACTTAGGTGGGAGGTGAGATTGCGGATCAGCAGCTGGGTAGCTGAGGTTGCGGGTCAAATGCCGGGTAGGGTGGAGGTTGCAGGTCAGAAGCTGGACAGGAGGAAGGTGAGGTTGCAGGTCAGCAGCTGTGTAGGTGGGAGGTGGAGTTGCAGGTCAGCAGCTGTGTAGGTGGGAGGTGAGGTTGCAGGTCAGCATCTGGGTAGGTGGGAGGTGAGGTTGCAGGTCAGCATCTGGGTAGGTGGGAGGTGAGGTTGCAGGCCAGCATCTGGGTAGGTGGGAGGTGAGGTTGCTGGTCAGCAGATGGGTAGGTGGGTGGTGAGGTTGTAGGTCAACAGCTGGGCAGGTGGGAGGTGAGGTTGCAGGTAAGCAGCTGGGTACCGCCACTGGTTTTGGGGGCCTAGGTTGTTTAGACAGCCTCCCGTAGGTGGCATTGAAGCCGGACGGCACTGGGTATAGTCACTAGACAACAAATGTCAAACACAGTGTCTTGGGAGGGGAAAGGAAGGAAAGGGGAGATATCCAGCGCATCAGCTGTACCCCGGGACACCGCAATTTTGGCCACCTTCCGGGTCACCAGGTAATTGCCACTTCCACTGCCTCCTGGGTCATCGATGCCTCCGTCTGCTGAGTCACCGCCGTCTCTCAGGTCACCACGCAACCCTCTGCCTCCCGGGACACCGCCGCCTCTCACGATCACCGCTGCCTCCCAGGCCTTTATGATGGCCAGTGATGCCCCCCTGAGCGAAGAGGGGAAGTAGTCTGCCATCAGTGACAGCAGCCATTTTCACCCGATTACCGTGTCTTTAGACACAGCGATCATTTACATGCATGACGTACAGTTACTTCTGTGTGCGGGAAGTAACTGTATGTCATGTGTCGGGAAGGTGTTAAGGACTGCACATCCTGTGATGAATATCTGAATAGAGGGCACGCAGTTACTGTACTCTCTTGGGGTTATTAGGAAAAAATCTATACTTTTCTTACAGAGTTCGCCATCCTCAAAACCCAAGTATGTACGATTAAAAAAAAGAAAGAATTCCTAAAAACTCACTTCTGCTGGGCCTCCTCAGCAGCAGAGAATGCATTATCCATGCATGTTTCAGCTTGACAGTCCTCTGGGAATGGAATTCATTTTGGGGACTGAGAAAGAGGAGTCAACAGATAGAAGCAAGGTCAGCAGGGTTCATCAGGCATTGCAAAGTTCTGGTGAATAAAAGATGTCACCCTTGACCGTCAACATGAAGCAAGCAAAAACCCCAAAAAAAACAAAGACGGCAGGTCTAATGTTTAGGATGGGTAGGTGTAAAAGCCAGGAAGCGCAACGTGGAGAGAGGCACTTCAAACAAATGAGGGATAAAAGCTGTGGCCTTGATGCCTGGTTATAGGTATAGCAGAGAAATGTTGGTTGAAATGAGGAGGAGCTGAGTGAATAGCAACGTTCTGTGGGGGGTTACAGATCCCCAATTCGGGATGCACCGGGGAATGGAACAAAACCCGGGAAAATCAAATTCCTGGATTTTGATTTGCTTTAAACAACAGAAATGTTATTTACATTTCAAGTACAGAGAAAATGTGTGCACAGAATTTTCATATTATTATATGATTATCATATGAGTATTATGAGAATAACTGGGTTAGTAGTACTCTCAAGGTAAGTCCAGTGTTAGAGGGGGGCTCCTCATTTGCTTCAATGAGGACAGGCTTCATTGGGGATATATGTTTTTCTCTGTTATGAAGAACCCAGTTGCTCTCACTGTCCTGATGTGTTTTACATCTCTTACATTTTTCTTGAGCTTTGCTTGGCCATCCTCGCTATAAATGAATGGCTGGCGTGGCCGCATACAGCCAAGGGTTGCAGGGGTTGCCGCAGGTCGATTATTAGGGTGCAGCTAGGATTGCATTCAGTTTCTCTAGCCACAAATTAATATGCACGCCCAGAGAAGTTGAAAGCTGATTTTCTTCCTCCGCTCATGTTAATAACTCAAGCCACTGGTTGTTTAGAGAGCCCTTAAAGTCCCGTTTAGACTCAAGGGCCAGGGTTGGCAGTAACTGGTCCTATTTTTTTCAATCTTTGCATTAAGATTTTAATTTTCTACTCAAATCGCTCAAATTTTCCCCACACTTTCAAAAACTAAAGTCTGTCTAGAGTCATGACACCATTTTGTATGCATGCTGGTTATTTTAGGCCAAATCATGCAAATATAACTTGTCGCCTTTTTGTTCCAAAACTATCATGATAACCTTGCATTTGTTATATATATATATATATATATATATATATATATATATATATATATATATATCTATCCCTTTTTTGCACTTTTAGTTTTGCTCCATACCTAGAATTAGATGGGACCCAGTCAGGTCTGGATATCTGGGGTCCTGGGTGCAGGAGGATTCAGCACCATTTGTAAAAAGGTAGCTTTAAGGGGTAAAAATTGTGTTGTATTTCACCTAGTGCTGAATCCTAGGTAGACACTGAAAGTAAAGTCAGTTTTACAAGTTACAAGAAGGTAACTATTTCACCTGGCGCTAAATCACCCCTTTGATTTAACACCAGGTGTAAAACACTTTACTATTACCTTCTATTTACCTTCAGTGAGGGTCATGCTAGTTACTTAGCCAAGTAATGGTACATTTACACAGTACAATTTGCAAACGAAAAATCACTAAAGCAATCGCATATGTGAGTGGTGAGTGATCAGACGACTTGTGTTCACAAGTGGAATGTTTTCGGGAAATGTTTGTTAAAGCAATCGTAGTTAAGATCGCATTTAAGGTACTTGTATAGTCCTATTTATAGTCAATTTCTTGCTTCCACATGTCGACATTAAAATGACAAACAAGAAATGTCAGCTAAATGATATGACCCTCGGACAAAAAGTAGATTGTTGGTCACTTGATTGCAGCTGGAATTTCCACGGATCAATTATCACTCTGGGTGCACCTCCATGCGCTTTTAACTTTAACACAAAAAAAGGTCAATAAAAAAATGTGTCCTAATTTTTCCCCAAAAAATCACCTGCACCTGCGTTAGGGAATTTTATTGATGAGTTACATCATTTTTGCAGTGAGGTAAAATCCGGTGGGGTATGCAGAAAAAATTGTGAATAGGTCATAGGTTGCTGTTTCCAAATATTCCAAAAAAATACAATTCTGTGATTACTCACCTGTAGAATTGGTATTATATGTATACAGCACGTCCTGTTCCAGAAGATATTCCTTACTCTTGGGTTATACATCCAGTAGATGGCGCTGGTCTGCAGAGACAGAAAAGTGGCTCCTCTCGGCCCCATATATACCAGGGACTTCCCACAAAACCCCAGTATTGAAAAGCAGTTAAATGAAACCGGGAGAACTATAACCATTATAAAAAAATTAAACCATCACCATAAAGAGGTAACTAAGGATCTGCCCCCCAGCAGGTTCCTTGCATACAGCCACAACGATAGAGACCGCCGGACCACAGGGGACAGGACAAACACCTGATCCAAGGACACAGGGTCCCGATCCTATACTGACAAGAGGTGAAGCTGAAGAGGCCTCATGTGGAACTGAGCATATGGAACCGCCTCGAAGCAGGACACCATCAGGCCCACCAGCTGCATTCCCTGCCTGATGGATGGATGAGGACAAGACAGAAGGAACTGAGCTTTCTCTCGAAGACTCTCCACCTTCTGCTGAGGAAGAAAGATCTTGACCTGAGATGAATCCAGAATCATGCCCAGAAAAGACTTCACCATGGAAGGAGACAGGGAAGATTTGAGGTGGTGGCTCACCCAGGTGAATGACTCCAGTGTGGACACCACCCGCTGAGTGTCCAGCTCTGCCTGATGGAAGGACTGAGAAGCGATAAGCATGTTGTCCAAGTAGGGAAGAATGCGAATGCCCTGAGATCTCAGCAGAGCCATCACTCCTGCCAGCACCTTGGTGAATACCCCGGGAGCCGAGGTGAGACCGAAGGGCAAGGCCCCAAATTGGTAGTGCTGATCCTCCAGAGCGAATCTGAGGAATCTCTGATGACCTGGAAAGATATGTACATGAAGGTAAGCATCCTTGATGTCTACAGAGGTCATGAAGTCCCCTGGGCTTAGGAAAGTCACAGCTGAGCACAGAGTCTCCATGCGAAAGTGTCTGAATCTGACAAAGTTGTTGAGGAGCTTCAAATCCAGGAAGGGTCTGATGGACCAATCTTTTTTGGGAACAATGAAAAGATTGGAATAATAGCCTTGGCCCCTTTCCCTCAAGGGCACCCGGCAGATGACACCTAGTTCCAGAAGGCCCTGGACAGCCAGGGACAGACCCTGAGCTGACAGGGGGTTTTGAGCTAACCAAGATTTGATGAATCTTGGGGGCGGCCAGGCTGCAAACTCTATCTTGTAACCGGAGGATACTACCTCCTGAATCCACCGGCCTGAGACATGACGCCTCCAGACATGAGCCAAGAGCCGAAGCCGTCCCCCCACCCGGATGGGTGAGGGCGCCCCTTCATGCCTGAGGGGGCTTGGAAGAGGACTTAGGCTTGGGACCCCAGGTGGGGCCAGGGCGGCCACGCCCTCTGCCCCTGCCCCAAAAATTTCCACGGTCTCCAGCAAAGGAAGCTCCCCGTCCAATTCTGGAGGACCTGAAGGAAGGAGAAAAGGCACCTGAACCCCGAAAGGACCGGGACTGCCTTCTACGCTGAGGCAACTTGCCTCCCTTAGCAAACAAGTCCTAACGTTCCCCAAAGAGGCGCAGCCCCTTGAAGGGAAACCCAGTGAGAGCCTTCTTAGCAGCGTTATCAGCTGCCCACTGGCGCAGCCAGACCGAGCGGCGTATCGCCACCAACAAGGCAGATGCCCTGCCACACATTCTAATGGTATTATCCAGGGCAGAGAGAACATATGCAACAAATTCCTCACAACGCAGAAGAGCTCTATACTCTTCACTACCTGCATCATCAGGAGCCCCGTCTAAGAGACCCCTGAGCAGGCTTTTAATAGCAACAGCCGTAATGGCAGAGGCACAGACCGGACGGAGCGCGGTCCCCACACAGGCAAAGGCATGGCAAGCCAGCTGATCAATGCGCCTGTCCTCCCCATCCCTCAGTGTAGTAGAGTCAGGGGAATGCATGACGGATGTGTTAGACAACCCCAGAACTGGTGCATCCACCTCTGGAGGACATGACTAACATTTAACCATCTCAGCAGGAAAGGGATACCTCTTATCCCAACTCTTTGGTACCCCGGGAAGCCGGCTAGGCCGTTCCCACTCTTTGAGCACCAGATTATTAAAGTGAGTTTGTTCAGGAAACTCCAAGCATGGTTTAACAGTATGAAACAGCTCCCCCTGCTGCTGCGGGGCCACGGCAGGAGGAGAGATACAGAGCACTTCAAAAATGTGAGCCAAAAGTCTGTCAGTATCATCTGAAGCCCATGGGTCAGACCCAGACTCAGCATAACCCATAGGCTGATCCTCAGATGATTCTGAATCAGAGAATAATTCCCCTTCTTCCAGGGGGGTATATCCAGTAATATAAAAAAACTCCTCAGCTTCCACAGGAAAGAGAGTAACACCGGGTGCCAGATGCCGCCGCTTAGCAGGAGCCTTACGCGGACCAGATCCGGCAATATGCCTTTCAATGCTAGCTACCCGGGCAGCCAAATCAGGTTGAGACTCCCTACTGGTATGCACCTGACTGGGAGTCAGATGTAAGCGTGGGGGGGTAGGTGAAGCTAGAGGGGGTGCAGCACTAGGCCCAGCCGCAGGTAACCCAGACTGCAGCGCAAGCTGGGCGCAGGGTACACAAACCCTAATGTCGTGACTAACAGGGGATACGCCACACACAGCCTGGCTTGTCCCGAAGGAACCCCAAGCACATTATCCTGAGAAACCTCTATATGGTGATTATCACGGCACAACAGGCCAATAGGGGTTGACACTAATAATAGCAACCCGGGATGCCCCAATAACCCGCTAGGGAAGTGGGAGTAAGGGAATATAATAGCCCTCCAATAAGAGTTAACACTAAATAGAGGGGATAGGACCGGAAGAAACCACAAAGTTTGAACCGCATGCAAGATATAAGCAAAAAAGATCCTATAAGCAATATGCAATACAGAGAAAAACAAAATAAATCAGCCCGCAGGGGCACTTACGGACCGCGATAGGGAGAAGCCAGGCACACGCAGAAGAGAACTAAAATGGCGCCTGCATATACCTCGAGGGGCGGGCCGCGTAGACAGTGATGCAGAACGCGTCAGCCGCAAGGCCCGCCCCCCCTGAAGAGCGCGAAAACGCGCCCACCTGACAACGCCAGCCAATGATGGCACAGCAGCGCCTGAGGCGATGGCGCCGGCGACCGCGGAGCATAGTACAAGCGTGCGGCGGCAAAAGAAACCAGTGCAATCAATTCAAAAGGGATCAAAACACAACCATATAGTAAAGACATGCACCCCGCCCCCCCCCCCCCCGAGATCTACCTGGGAGAGCGAAGGGGAAGCGACAGCCAGCCTAAAGGGAGACAACTGTGGGGACAGGGGGCGAGGGGCATAAGACGCGGGAGGGGCATTCCATAATACCGCCTACCCTTTGGTGGGGGACTGCGGTTGGAGCAGCGCTCCTTAGAACCTGACAGCGGTGCTGCCTACCTTCACCCGAACCAGTGCAGCCTCAGCTGGGAGGCAGTAAAAGGAAACGGGTGGGAATAGTCCTACAGGGCCGCAGGCTAATAGCCCCGCTCACCTGTGAGTAGAGAGAGCCATCTTCTAGTCATCGCAGCCCAGACTGCAGAGAAGAAGTGGGGATTTTGTGGGAGGTCCCTGGTATATATGGATCCGGGAGGAGCCACTTTTCTGTCTCCATCTACTGGATGTATAACCCAAGAGTAAGGAATATCTTCTGGAACAGGACGTGCTGTATATATCCTTACTCCATTGGACTGTTCTTCACCTGTAAAAATGCCCCATCACAGGTATGTGTGATTTATTGGGAAAAATGGGAACAAACATTTGTCTATTGTAAATTAATGTGTGTTAAAGTTAAAAAGCTCACTGACAAGCAGGTTGCCATTCACACCCAAATGTGCACCCAGAGTTACACTTACAATTAACAAGCACATTAGCATGACCTTCACTGTCTACCTTAGAAGTGATTTCACACCAGGTGTAAATAAGAAATTTTTTCACGTAAAGTGAACTTTTTACAAATAGTGCTAAATTGACCCCATTGTGTAGAAAACCTTTCCCGGTTATTGTTGAGACTCTTAGGGCTTTATTCATCAAGGGATAGTGACAGGTAGTGCCTTGTAAGTGACAGGTAGCGGCAGGTAGCGTCAGATGAACGCCGGACCCAGCACGCAATACCACATTTATGAAGGCAATTCTGGTGACGCGTGGTGACACGTAGCGACCGATTCATCATCACAGCTCAGCGGATCCCAGAGGCGCTGTGGCTTTCAGAGCGCCTGGTATTACCTGCCGCTACCTGTCACTCTCCCATACAATTCAATGGACGTTACTTCTCTTCTCTTTAAACAGGGTTTTCTTTTAATATTTTTTTTTGTTTTGTATCAAACCATTGTGTGACCTCTCCTGGCCTATTTAAATATATTTTTGAAAACTTTTTAGATTTTTTATTTTTTATGCAGAATTGGCATTACAGGTCTGGTATTAAAGTATTAATGTCACAATGTAATAACAATGCAATTTCATATGGTTTTGCTTTGTTACTAGTGGATATGTGTTTAAAAACACATTTAAAGTGGACCAACACCCAGGATTTTGACTATCCTGGGTTTTGGTCCACTTCCCCGGGGCACCCCGATCGGGGGTGGCCCGCTATGTGAAACCCCCCGGATCACCCGATTCAACTCACCTTACCCCACTCCTACGGTGCATGCGTGGTCGCTCGTCCAATCAGCACACTCGGAGCCCCTGAGGTATGAGCGTCAAAGCGGCATCAAACCTCAGCGGCTCCAAGCACGCTGGTGGCCGCATCTAGCGCTTCCCTGCTAGAGAGAAGCGCGAGATGCGACCCGCGCATGCGCCATTGGACCGGGAGTCAGGTAAGGTTAGCGGGCGTCCTAGGGGATTTCACACAGTGGGCATCCCGATTATATCTTATAGATTCCCGGGCCGATCCAGCTGGGTGTTGGTCCACTTTAATCACACAGCTTCTGGCGCTCTGGGTTACAGCGACACAATTTTGAGCGCCGGCGCTGTGTGAAGCTGTTTTTTTTTAATGAATATGGTTTGAGTCGCTCACACTGACCAGTCGCTACTGTTCGCTCCCATATAGTGCTGTACTGGTGTTATAGCGACTCACACATCAAATTCATCAATGCCGGCAATGTTACTACAGCGACTGAGGCACTCTGTAATAGTGACTCACGGCCGATCAGAGCGACCACTAGCGGGCGCTCTTAGCGCCACTGTACAGATGCTCACCTGCCGTTACCAAGCACTAGTAATGAATCAGCCTGCCCGGCACAGCAGTGATTAGGTTTGCTGTATTGATTTCCAATAAATTGGCTAACACTAATGTGATTGTGATTTTGCAGTGATTGCAGAGCTCTAGCACTCAATAGAGAAGGATCGCAAGTGCAGCACCGGCAAAGTCACTGTAGGCAAGGCAGTTGCAGTGCACATGGGAATGTATATGTGCAAGTGCCTATATGCTGGTATAGGCATCACTTGCACAGCCATTATGAGGTGTTCATGATCGCACTGCTATCGCCTCCAAACACAGAAGTGAGAAATGTGCCTTAGCTTTTCTAAGCATGGGACTTCCCAGCTGATGACTGAGATGAATGTAGAATATACAACTAACAGCTATATTAAATGATTAACTATCTATAAGGATATGTAATGAAGAATCTCATATGTGTTTCTCAATGCAATATTCAATATTGTTACCCACCTTTTGCCCCTCACAGCTAATTGGTGCTATTCTGGAACAGGGACTTATTTAGTATTTAGTTAAACCGGAAATGGAAACACAAAATGGGTTTTGTTCCCTGCGTAGGGGGCTTCCTGACTGCTGGTGTCCCCCTGCGCCTCCTTGTAAGTTGGACACCCGGAAAAGATCTGCAGATCGTGTGACTGTCAGCGGCCAATCAGGGGGCTTGATTTTGCAGAGGGACCAATCAGAAAGGTAAGAATTTTTGTTTATCAGGGATTCACGGTAACCAATCAGGTTAATGCACAGGGGGGCACAGACAATTATAACCCCCCACACACACACAGGAAACAACACCCATTTTGTGTAAAATGGGTGCTGTTCCAGTTTATTAAGATTATTGTACCATGTAATCACTTAATAAAACCATTTTCATTAGTAGTGTTATCAGTGTTAGATGTATAATGAGCTGTCAGTATACACAGACTATAATAACACAAATAATGCCCAGTGCAAGCAGCCAAAGCCAGTATCTCAGATTCAAGAAGTCCCGAAGCTAGGTTTGGTGAGGAGACGATACTGTGCACCCTGCCGCATCAACTTAGACCTACTGCTTCTATCTGTACAACTGGGTGAGAATAACACAGAATGAACACAGGCTCCACTTCAGGGTGATGGTCTACTGTAAAGTCCAAATCCTGCCCAAATGTTTGCTGTTTGTATTAGCAGCTGTAAAGTGGTCTTCACGTTTCAAATGCTTTGTTTTATTTGATAACCCGTTACAGAATATGTCAGTGATATATAAATATATAAACATAAAAACCCTCTTCACAAGTTGTGAATGTTCCTCACAATTTGATTTGCATCCTCTTTTTAATAAACAGATTTCACGGCAGTGATACATGTGAAAGCTCAGCTGGTGACAGCCAGAGAAAGTCAGAAGGAAACAGAAGCACAGGTGTGCCGGCGCTGTGGTTTCACGCTGCCTTACTCTGTAGTGGATGGGGTCTTGCTCTCAGGTACTAAGATTATTTATGCCTTTAAGACCAGCTCGGAGGCACAAGTTTTTAAAGATCTCCCAGATTAGGGCTGCTTTAGACTTACCAGACCCCGATCCTGAACTTTACAGGACTGGGGTGAATACTGCTAGAGGCAACTAGTCTCTCATTAGGGACTTCTGAGCCTCAACAAAGGTCACTGCTATGGGCACTACCTTATGTGACACAGCGCCCTCCAACCGGAAAGAGTGATACATCAATCACCCAGCCATAGCTTGGGCAGAAGGCAAACAGTTCTGGACACTCTATACCGGGCTGCTATCTTGCAACCAGTCCACTTACGTTGTAGCCAGAGACCTGAATTAAAGGAGTTTTACAAATCCAACTCTATAAATTAATTTTGTTGTTAGCTGCATTTGAAATGCTCAATTTTTAAATTATTCCTGAAAAGAGGAGAGTCTGGCAGACCTGTCTGATCAGCCCTCAATGGCCTTGATTCACTAAGAGGCTGATTCACTACTAGCGCCAAGTATTGGCGTATAGTATAGCAACGCTGAGAGTGACCGCTAGTAGAAGCTGTAGGCAGCTATCGGACGCTGTAACCTAGCATTTCGGTCGCTGTAGTAACCTGGCTGGCATTGATGAATGTGATGTGTGTTGGGCGCTCTAACAACTGTATATGAAAGTCAATGGCACTTTTTACTACAGGTAAAAATGGGTGCAGAGTTCAATACTTTTTCCAGGAGTAAAAAAGTGCCATTGACTTTCATTGTCTTCCAATCTGGTGATTCATTAACAGTGTAATTCTCAGGCTTTTTTTCTCATGAATTTATTTTTTAACTACCATGAGAATTTTTTCAACTCTTAGTGAATCAAGGCCTATGAATGCCAATGGCACTTTTTTACTCCTGAGAAAAGTAGTGAACTTTTTACCCCTTTTCACCTGTAGTACAAAGTGCCATTGCCTTTCATTTTCTTTTATCTGGTGATTCCCAGGCTTTTTTCTCATAACATGATTTTTTATCTACCATGAGACTTTGGATAAATCAAGGCCAATATCTGTTGCACCTTTCTGTGGAGCTAGTCTTCACTTAGCCAGCAGCAGTTATTTTCACTATCCTGTCTTTACTATGAATCCTCTCTACCCCATGCCAGAGAGTTAGGCGCGGTTCAAGCAACAGCCCAAAACCCTGCATGCAGGGTGTTCTGCAAATGCAACTGCCTATGTGAATGGCTCCATAGAAAGCCATTCACAACATTTGCAGGGCGATTTCTGGGCGACTGAAATTGAACCAGGCCTTAGCCAGCTTTCTGTATCCCCGGAGCTGCTATGCTCTCATTCCTTGTCTTGTTAGTGGGCTATAAGGTTCCTGTGTTTCTGAGACTACTAGAGAAGATCCTTTGCCTTGGTAAGATTACATACTAGCACCTTAACAGAAAAGCAAGACACCTAACAGAGAGACCCATGTTCAGCTTAAAGCAGACCAAAACACCAGCCTTAGAGTTTAAAACCTGATTTGGGAAGCCCTGTTGTGTGAACTTCCCAACCTTCCTAAATGCTGTTCAGTCCACACACTCACAACACATGTGCAGACCTCCTCTGCATGGCAATCAGCTCAATTGTGTGCATCTCCCCTGTCGTTCAAGGCTGCCTGCCATAGGGTGTGCAATGTTCAGAGGATGCTGAGGAGGCCTGTGCCACCCTTCTACCATGGGAGCATGGATGGAGGTAAGATAGAAGTGATTCTGAGGGGGTTTACACAGTGGTGCATCTCAAATCGTAGAGGGCTAAACCGTGGGGGAATAATGGATTTGTTCTGCATTCATTTAGTGGACTAAGAGAGACCAAAAAGCCTGTATTCAAAAGAACAAGTTAAAGAGTGTACATGGTACATATAGATCAAGAATAATAGGATTTACCCATGATTCTTAGCAGTAGGCAGAGCTATGCCAGTCATCTCTTTTCCTAGCTGGACATGCACCGCTTTTGTACCTTCCAATATTGACCATTTTTAGGACACTTTTGGGCAAGTGGTGCTCATCGGTGCGAGATTGGAAATGGTGGCTGAATGGGGGGGGGGTGGGGGGTGATACCTAAGAGAGCTGTAGCAGAGGAGAAAGCCACTTTAGGGAGAGACTCATATTAGACCTAAAATAGTGGACTAAAAGAGTCCCAAAAGCCCCCTATTCGCGGGTAAAAGGCTTTCCTAAAGAGAGTATTTACACGGCATATACAGACCAAGAATACCATGATTTACTTAATAACCTTAGCAAAAGGTGGAGCTTGAAATATTATAAGGAGAAAAAGATAATTACCATTTGTTTTGCCTACTGCTAAGAATCATGGGTAGCAGTAGGCAGCCCCCACCAGGTAACTAACTGTAGGCTTAATTTTCCTTTGCCGGTTCTTCCTTTAGATTCTTTACTTTCTAAAGGCTAAGATAAAACAAGTTGATAATTGGAGGGGGCAATACCTAACTTGTGCACGGCACTCTGAGGCTGCGTAACATCATGCCAACAGGCGTTCCAGCTTTGCATCGCTAAACTGAGGTTTCTCCTAGGAAAAGCTTTTAACAGGCACATCTGGTCTGTGATAAATCAGCTTCACTTTGTCTCACTGCCAGGTCTCCTCCTTTATCTAGCTTACATCCTCATGATGAGATGGGCAATCACACATTATGCTGGTGACAAACAATTGTAATTATGCCATTAGTAGCCATTTAGTCCACAAAGTTGCTTAAAAAAAGGCAAAAGGCGGATCACGACGAGGAATATGGGATAACACATTGATCACCCCGTCTAATCCGCTTTCACTTTATGCGCACACAGGCATAATTCGCCACACAGCGGGCAATAATAGCAGGCCACTCTAAACCATACTGCTATTCTCCACCCGATCCACTTAACAGTATAAAAAATATGGAAAGTAGAGAGAGAAATGTATAAAAAGAGGTTTTAATAAAAGTAAATCTAAAATGCTTCCAAAACTCAGAGCTATAGTAAGAAAATGATGCCATTCTATAACTGCAGACTAAGGGGGGCAGTTTATTTTTGAATGTTGGCTGCATGAAAACTGCATACATTTGTGGGATTTTTTTATACACTCTGTGACCTGACGTCAAAGAGCCTAGGGCAGCATGATCACCAAATATGGGCACGTTTGTACCAATAACTGGTTCCAGACAGTCACATGACTCAAGGGACAATTAGTCCTTTAATTGCCAATCTTGACTGTAAGTAGTGGGACCATGTGACGGGTCAGGTCCAGCTTCATTTACTTTCTTTGAGTCTGCATGAGATTCCACCGTGTACAGTCACAGACGTGTTTGTTGGGATAGTTAGGTTATGTTTGTTGTCAGGAGGATCAACTGCCGGGGAACCACCACTTAGTGAGTATAATTTAACTAGCCACAATTTTAAGTCTCAACAATCAACAAGTTTTGAACAGCTGGGGAATGGGTCAGGCTCACTTTAATGTTCTCATTCATGCAGGTTACAAATAGTGCAAAGAATTGCTATTGCCCTTTGTCATGAGACCAGGCACATTTTTGTGGGTGTAGAAGGGATGGGAGGGTAGGGACACGTCCTTTTTTATATTATTAGAGAAATGGTAGAGCATTGGGGAACAGTTACATATAAGAGGCTATGTGAAACAATTCACAAGAAAAAGCCTGAGAATTTTACTTTTAGCGAATAACCAGGAAACCAATGACAGTTAATGGCACTTTTTTACTCATTGACTTTCATTGTCTTCCTATCTGGTGATTCATCAACGCTGAAATTCTCATGCTTTTTTCTCATGTAACTCTTGACGAATCAAGGCCAATGTCTTGTGCACACCCATACTTCGAACATCTCTACAGAAGCATAGGTCCTTCATTGTATTATAGAGTAGAAAGGGCCCAAAAGTGGCTGTAGCATTGGAGGACAGTTACATCTTAAAGTGGACCGTCACCCATGGGTGATCGGCCCGGGAATCTATAAGATTCCCGGGCCGATCACCCCCCTCACCGCGGGACATCCGAGATCGGGATGTCCCGCGGTGAGGGACCCCCCCCCAAAACCCCAAAAGAACTCACCTGATCGGCGGCGGCAGCCGCCGCCTCCCGTGCACTCCTCTAGCCGTGCGCGCGCCCCGCGCCGGTCGTTTGTGAATGGCCGGCGCGGGCGCGCGCACTGTCAGAGGGGCGCGCGGGAGGCGGCGGCGGACGCGCTGCCTTGTCCGCCGCTTGTCCGTGGGAGCGTGGTGAGGTGAGTTTGGGGGTTTCTGGGGGGTTTTACACAGCGGGGCACCCCTAATCGGGGTGCCCCCCTGAAGTGGACCAAAACCCAGGATAGTCAAAATCCTGGGTGTTGGTCCACTTTAAAGGCCTTTTAACTCTATCTTAGGTGACCCTATGACAAGTGTTTTCGTTGTCGTTTTTAGGGGGCTAAAATCCCTTACCTCTAGTGTGAGCTTCAGTTCCAGTGTAAACCCATTTTCATAGAATCTCAAATACAAACATATCCTATGCTGGTGATATCAGTCTGCTTCCCCCCAAGCACACAGGCAAATAACATAATATGATTATCAGTGTAAAAGAAACCAGATAATCGCCAGACAATTCACTTATCTTCAAAGATGTTGCTGCAATGAAGACGTGTAAGTGCTACAAGTTCTCTGCTTTGTCTTATCTAACACCATGAAGGGAAAGAAAAATGCATATCTGCTTTCAAATAGGCGATGCATTCTGTATCTAATCCCTCTCCTCCGCGCCACATTGTGCTCAAAGGATTTTACAAGTGGAGATTAGCTAGTTCTTTAGGACTTCGAGTCACATTACGGAGCATGAAGGCTGGCGGGGATGGAGGATTGCACTGCAGCTACGGCGTAACACAGAACTCCAGGCTCTCGCAGCAAACATTCTTGTGGTTAACAATAGCACGGCATATTTACTTACAGAGCTGTGAAGTCTGCTGTGATAGCGTGGAGAGAACACAAAAGCTGCTGTGTGATACTTTACCATATGACGAACCTGAGAGGACTTACATTTAGTTTCAAAGACGAAGATAAGTTTATGCCTACTATCATTAATCCGTTTCCAACTAGTTATGTAGAGGGCCCTCTAGTATTGTATACCCACCCCCCTAGGCACCTATACAGGCATCAATGGAGGCAGACTGGGGCAAACAATAAGTCAAGGATTTTACTGGCCCCACCCCCACCTAATTTGCTTTCCAGCCAACTATGAGAATGTTTATCAGCTGAGGCTATGGCAATGCAGAGACATATCATGGCCAGAACAGACATGGCCACTCCTAAAGCAGAAAGGTACATTTTTAGGGTGATCACACGACAGATCTAAAACCGGGATGCCCCAAGGACCAAAAGCGGGTATGGTGGGAATCCTGGGTTTTGTTTTGTAAAATATACACAGGTATGGACTAAATTCTTCACAAAGTGAGAGTAGGATGTCATAATATACAAGCTTTTAATAATTGCTGAGACCACAAAAAAAGGAAAGCATAAATTTCGATATAAAGTCTAAGTCAGCCCTTGGGTGAGACTACCCACTTCTTCCCATCTATCAAACTTTCCAATCCGTACATCCTTTCCATCGTATTATTTAGCCATTATCTATCTTGTCTCATTTCCTTCCTAATCCTCTTCCAGGAAGTATTTCAGGCTGCCGATTAAATCAATCTGTCAAATGAGGAGGCTGAAAAAACCCACGGTGCTTGCAGAACATCAGAAGGCGTCAACTGAGTGACATATTGACACCTTTTTGATTCCGTGGAAAATGTCCTGCTGAAGTATTTGTGTACACAATGAACTCTCTAACCACAGGGTGAGTAAGACTGAAAGTTTAACTATATAAAGAAGGGAGAGAATATCCTCACTTAGATATTTTGTAGTTGACATAACTACAGGTATATATTCAAGTATACATTTAAGATATATATATATATATATATATATATATATATATATATATTGACCTAGCATGACCTATTTAATCTAAGGCACAAGTATACAAATGAATGTTTTAGAATTGAGGCAGATCTAACATAAAAGAACTACACAGACACATCCTAAAATCAATGTGGAAGTGTTTTGACGCCCTCACCATTCAAGAGACCAGTTGGGATGATCTTTAATCTAGTGTCATATGCTGTACTTTACTGTGCATCGCTGTGAAAAGCAGGCTCGGATTGCTCCGAGTGTCTGTGAAAAAAAGGGAACGTCTCTTTTAAGCCTGTCTGTGTGTTAAAACTACTGAGCAGTTACTTCCAGCATAAGAGTTATGAAAGCGGTCCTTCACTCTCAATAAGAGTCTATATTATATGTTTCCCACACCCTGTACATACAGATTGCTCACATTAAATATCATCCTACCTGCATCTACTGCATGTTATGAGCCTTTAAACATCCAAGATGGCGGCTCATGGAACATCAGGCAGCCTGCAAACAGGAAGTGCCTTCTGACTGTGCTGCTCTGCATTCAGGGATTGCTGACCTTTTCCTGACCCCAGCTCTGCTCTGTCTGAGCAAAGTACAGCTATAATCCGCCCCCTGTACTTTATCCCACTCTCCTCTCCTCAGTAAGTGTGATGCTTCTAAGTCAAGATGGTGGCGCCCGTATCCTAAAGTCGTCCTTAAAAGAGTTGCAGCCCAGTGGGGGAAAGAATAATAAGCAAGTGACTAAAAACTTAAAATATATTAACTTTAGATGCTGGGGAATCGTTTTTTTAAGGGTTTGGGCTTTTCAATAAATCATGGTGAAGGTCCGGTTGAAGTTATCTCCAGTTAATGTTGCAGTATACAAACACACAGAGAAAAGACGGACTAGCCGAGCAACCCTCCCCGGCAAACGCAAGCATTGAACTGCAAAAAAATGGGGCCCATGATTAAATAACATCCAGGGGCTAGCCTACAGAGAGGAACTGGATATTTAATAGTACACCAGGGTGAATCCTTGTGCATGGCAGATAAGCAAAAAATGATTTGTTTTTACACTAAGAGGCTGATTTACTACTAATGCCCAGGTATCGGCAGATGAGCGTCTGTATAGCGGTGCTTAGAGCAACCACTAGTAGACGCTGTAAGCAGGTATCGGGCGCAGTAACAGAGCTCCTCAGTCGCTGTAGTAACCTGGCCCGCATTGATGAATGTGATGTATGTTGGGTGCTCTAACACCAGTACAGCGCTGCAGCGAGCGAGAGGTAGCGCCAGCTCAGTGCACTGACTCTCGGTGCTCCACACCATACTTATCAAAAAAGGACACACACACAGCGTCGACGTTCTAAATCTGCTCTAAAAGTGTTTGTTTGCAGCCATCGAGAGGTCGCACAATGAGTTGAACAAAAAAAAATGTAAAATGCCACACACAGTTTATACACAACTAATGAAAGGCCATTGAAATGTATGGGAGAGCGCTACAGAGCGACAGGTACTACATGGCTCTCAGGAAGCTAGAGCACTGGTGATATACACTGAGTCGCCTGTAATACATCAGACGCTACATGACGCTGTTAGAATCGCTCACCAGATTAGCTTTCATAAATGTGGTTTTGCGTACATCGCCCGGCGTTCACCAGACGCTGCCTGCTGTTACAAGGCACTACCTGGCGCTATCCCTTCTTAAATAAGCCCCTAAGTCTGAACAATCCCTTTAGGATTAATACTCACTGTAACACTAATTAGATTCATGAACTTGGCAAACCTGATCTGGGATTCCCCACTGTGTGAACAATCTATCACCAGAATAGCACAAATCCTGGTAATAGGTCCACTTTAAGCTCTCTTTCTGATTTAGGATGCCTCAACTGCTAAAAATCCTTCAAAAGCCAGGCATGGAACTCTGGATGATAGGGGGACAAGACATTGCTGTACTTAAGCATGTCTCCCTATTGGTGAGGGGGGAGGGGTGTCTGCTGCATAACTGTGTTCTATCCCTCATCAGATAAAGCTCTGATAGGAAAATATAATTATATCTAAGATGCAGGGCTCACTGATGGTGTAAGGAGGTAGGTTTGGTATGTCTAGTGATCTGTAACCACACAGGTCCCAGGACATTTTTACTCCACTTTCACCTTTTGCACATTTAATCCTTGCCCTGCCATATGCTATTCAAAATAAAAATGCCAGAGTTATAGACCACCAGTTAAGGGGAATACCAGAAGCCACTGCTTCTAGGTGATGTTGTGAGGATACAAGCAGGGAGAGGGTAGAGAACAGGTAAGATGCGGAATCACGTTTTTTACATTTTGCCTGGACAGCCTCTTTTGCCCTAAAGAAGCCAAAACGCCCCTTGCAACAGAGGCAGTATGTAGATCTGCTTTAGGAATGCTGACTCCTAGGCCAGGCTTGTCTTTATTACATTGTCCATATAAAAAAAAAAAAAAACTGCTCCCCAGAATCCTCCTCCTGAATGTACTGACTAGAAATGAGACAGCGCAATCTACAGAATGTATTCTCGCTCATTTATTCCACAACCTGTTTTCTATCGCATTAAGCAGACTTCTTAAAATAATCGGCATAACGTACTATCCTGTACTCCTGTACTGTCAGTGAAAGCTGTGCCAACTTTTTGGGAAAAATAAACTGTCATTCTGACACAGGGAACGTTGGGTTCTTTCGGCGACATGTTTCAGCTGGCATCTGATGCCACCTTGTAATCAGTGAGCAGAATTTCTCCATCACCCCTCCTCCTGGGCACAAATAAACAAACAAGCCAAGATAACAGATTGCACTTAATTGTAGGAAAATGGGTTTCTTTCCTTCCCTGGGTCACACATTCCAGCAGATTTTTATAAATATGCAATATGCCGAGCTGATTCCATTGGATGCTTTTTGTTTCTGGATATACAGTTTTGGAACTAAAAATACATTAACTTTTGTGCCACAAGTGTGAGATGATTATAGGATGTTCTGAAGGACAGCGGGACGTGTGCATTTCCAGTGGGAAATACATAGTGCTTGAAAAGAGCTGCACGTGTGTGTGAATGTGGGTATGTGCAATTTGGGCATGTGTGTCAGTGGGTGTGTGCACATGCTCATTTGGGTGCATGTGTATGCGCATCTGCAGGTGTGCAAATGCGAGTCAGTGCACATGTTGTCTGGGGGTGTGTGAATGAGGGGTAGGTGCATGCACATCTGGAGTGTGCTTCTGGGTGTGCAAGCATGTGTCTGGGGGTTTGTACACAAGTGTGCCTGTGGTTTGCTTGAATCTGTACAGTGACATGGAATACAATGGCTTTGTAAAAAAACAATAATAATTTGTGTCTGTGCGCATGTACATCTGGAGATATATATGTCTGGGGTTGTGAGCATGCACATCTAAAGGGGTGTGCATGTATGTCTGCATATGTGCGCATGCACATACAATGGTGTACATGCATGATGTGAATCTTTGGGGTGCATGTCTGTGGGTGTGTTGGGGCGTGTGCAAGTTTTAAACTTAAACCGGACCAACACCCATTATTACTTTAACAGGTGTTGGTCCCTCTCTCTGCTGATAGGAAGAACCTGGGGGGGGCATCCAGAACGCTGCAGCCCCCTCGCACCTAACTGCACAGATCGCTCGTAATACTCACCTTCATTACGAGCCAGCGACAGAAAAGGAGTCCTGCGATTGGCCACCGGGCCAAGGAAAGGAGTCTCCAGCGTTCTGGATCCCCCCTCCCCAAGGTTCTTCCTATCAGCAGAGAGAGGGACCAACACCCGTTAAAGTAATAACTGGTGTTGATCTGGTTTAAAGAAGCAATATTGTGAAATTGTGCAATAATAAAAGTCCATATAAACATGTTGGCTAATGAGAGGAGGGGTCACTTATACACCTAAACTGAAAAAACTCAAAAACTCCCGCCACACTTGTGGTTTATTCTCTCCTGGTAGGAATAAGATCCAGGGGTGACAGGTTTAGTGTATCAGGGGTTCCTATTCCTTTCATTAACATAAAAGAAACAAGCCTGGCAGGATGTTTCTTGAGGCCGAGTGTATAAGTGACCTCTCCTCTCGCCATCCTGCATATTTATATGGATTTTTATCATTGGGCCATTTTTTACGACAGTTCTCCTTTAATATTAAAAACAATGTTCGAATAGCATAAATAGTAGAGCCAAGAGCTTTCAAACGCAGCATTAACCACGCTGCTATGTTTAGTGGTTTGGAACGCATTCATTGCAAAAAACTCGTCATTGCAAAAAAAGCTTTTTCTAGGCACTATAATTACACACAATCCGAACTGAAAGCAAACATCAGTCTGAGATTTTACCGGCCACTGGCCAGCCCATAAGATCCCCACTAAGATTCTTCCAAGATGCTTAATTTGCTTTCATGACAGCTTTGCATTTCAAACGTAATGGGATTGGGCCAGCGCTGTAAGATTTGATCTAATTTTGGGTGCTCAGTCATAATGCAATCTATTGGTAAAGGAGAGCAGCCAGGATGTCTGTAGAGTGAGAAATTCAGGGGATATTGGTGAAAAACATCGGTTTTGGTCTATTTCAAGTGTGTCTTGGATTTTGAATAAATCACCAGCCGTTTCACTAGAAAATCATCCCCACACTACATCTCCTCGTCCATGCTTCACATGTAGAAACCACCCAAACACCTTTTCTGCATTCTCACAAAGACATGGCGGGTGGTACATTTTGATTCATCAGATCAAATTACACAGTTCAACTGGTCTAATGTTCGTTTCTTGTGTTTCTTGGCAAACACAATTCTCTTTGTCTTGTTCTTCAGTAGTGGCTTGCAGCTATTCGAACATAAAGGCCCTCCTCTGAAGAGTTGTTGAATCGCGGCTGCTACATGTTATCTTCTGATAACTTCTCCATTGCAGCAGATATAGCTTGGTTCTCCTATATGGGGGTGATCTTCAAAAAAGCGGTTTCATCATAGCATTTGATAGTTTTCAAGTCCTTGACATTTTCCATTTTCCTGACCTTTGTGTCTTCAAGTCATGATGAACTATTGTGTCTTTGTACTAAATTGAGTGGTTCTTGTCACAAACTGGATCAGTAGTTGAATAGAGCTAAACACTGTATGGAGCGGTGTACCTCTGCACGGCACAACCAAATGGTCCCATACACAAAATAAAGACATATAAAAACATATTCTGTTTTTTTTTTTAACATTTTTTTCTTTACGACTAAAATCCATATGGGTTTCTTCCATATGTGTGTCTTTTGACTTATTTTACCTATACAGTATATACATATATATATATATATATATATATATATATATATATATATTATTTTTTTTTCTTTGCCTACATCCAGTCCAGGCCGTCCCAATATCCTCACGATTGGGGGTGTTCGTCTCTAGAGGGCTCTTGACTGCAAAATCAAAGATGTAGCTCCTCCCGGCCCCCTATAAAGGCAGCTGCCCCTCTATCATTCCCCAGTTGTTCATCTTGCAGTTTGGCTGCATTGGATCGTTGGCACTCTCTCTCAGATTTTGGCATCAGAGCGGGGTCACCTAGCCCGTCGGCCGCTGCGAACTCTATTCCCATGGATCTCTTCTGACCCATTCCTGCCTCCCAGCCTTTGGCTGCTACGGGATCCGTGACGGTAGGATGAACGCCAGGGTCTGTGGCGTTCGGCAGAGCACATGCTCTGGGCCGCAGACCTTATTCTAAAAGGTAGCCGGCCACAGGCTTATGGTGAGCCTGAGGGGGAACCACTAGTATATTTTTTTCAATGTATATGTCCCTCCCTGCCCACAGCTTTATTATTTGTGTGTGTGCTGCATGCTTGGTGCAACTTTTACATTGTGCTCCTCACTGACAGGCAGTGAGGAGCGGTCTCTGACCTCCTACTCACCTCCCTGCGTTCCCCCGTCGGTGTGCCCGGGGTGCGCGCCTCTCGGCAGTCGCGCCCCGCGGGCCTCCTCCACACCGCCGTGTGCAGCGCTGTCTGTGTGAGAGATGGGGGGGGGGTGCACGCTGCGGCCGTCGCTGACAGGGGCCGCCACCACGACAGTGTGATTCAGGAGGGCGGCGTTCCTCTCGGACGCGCTGTGAGGGGGCCGGGCCCGGCGTCAGCACGCAGGATCTTTCCAGAAGGCGCAGCTGGGCCAGACGCGCTGCTGTTACTGCTGCTGCTATTGCTGCTGCGCTGGGAGCCAGGCTCAGGCCTTCCTTGCTGTGGACGCTGCGGTGATCCCTCCTGTCAGTTTGCGGTGTTGTGAGTCCCTCTTTTAATATTGTTGCATTTGCCATATGTATTTTATGTTAAGGATGACATTGGCCTCTCTTTCTTTTTTGTTTAGATCGTGGGCTAAGGTTGAGGGTTGTGGTTCCTCCCGGTCCCCCTTTTTAATAAGAGGGATTGATTATAGGCTTAGGCCATTAGCGTCTAGTAGCCTTATTGATTTTTACTATTCTTAATCACCATAATGGAGGCATCAGAGGATAGTGAGTTGGGGACCCCATTTGGGCAGGACAGGCTCTGCCCCTTGAGCAGAAGGAATCCTCTGGGCAGATTCAGCACTATTTGTCCCACTTGCGCCAGAGGCATTGTTTTGAACCATGAGTGGCCGGTCTTCCCTGACCCTAGCCCTGTATTACCATCTGCCTCTTCGGACCCTCCGCTGCTGCATTCAGCCCCAAGGGGGTCTCATACTGATTTTGCGCATAGGCTGGCTAGTTCCGAGAAGCAGATCTCGTTGACAGCCCCTAAGAAAGGCTCAAGTAAGAAGCGGCATCTGGAGCCGATTTACTCAGATGACGATCTTTTTGATTGCTTGGGTTCTGCGGAGGAAGGTGAGTTGCCAGATGATTCACGCTCAACAGTGGAATATTCCGCTGCCGATGACAGTATCTCTGGTTCCTCCTCGGACGAGGATTCTTGTCTCCCGGATGATACAGAGAATTTGCTCTCCTCCGTATTTGATACCCTACACATTGTTCCTCCCAGAGCGGCTAAGAGGAAGCAGGGTGATTATTTCGGACTGAGAGGTAAAGACGGGTCTGCCCGGAGCAGCCTCACTTTTCTATCATGATCAAGGAATGGGAAAGGCTCAAAAGTTACCGTCGGTCCCTAAGGGCCTGGATAGGCGGTACCCCTTGGATTTCATTGGATTTGTTGTTACTGCCATGGATGATGTGGTCAGGCTTGGCGCCAGAATTTCTTGCTTTTTGCTCTACACTGCTTGCTCTGTTTAAAGCAGTGCCAAGAAGTCCCTCACAAGTCTAACTTTTGTGGGAAGCCGGCTGTTTGGGGAGCGCCTGAACCTTCTGGTCAATGATGGTAGACTCCCTCAGAGAAGGAAGCCTGCTCGGTCCTTTCGGAACCCCTCTTCTTATCGGTCCTTTCGAGGAGGAAGAGGATCTTCGTGTCCCGCAGCCGACCCAACTCCTCCTGGGGAGCTAAGTCCAAACCCCCTGCCAAGCCCACTCAGGCATGAGGGGGCGCCCTCACCCATCCGGGTGGGGGGACGGCTTCTGCTGTTTGCTCAGATCTGGAGGTGGCACGTCTCGGATCGGTGGATTCAGGAGGTAGTGTCCTCCGGTTACGAGAACGGCTTTTCAACACCTCCTGAGGATAGGTGTGATTTGCCCTGTACCCCGGCAGGAACAGGGTCAGGGATTCTACTCTAACCTGTTCACGGTTCCCAAGAAGGAGGGAATGCTACGGCCGATCCTGGACCTGAAGGGAACAGGTTTGTAAGAGTCAGACATTTTCGCATGGAAACATTGCGGTCGGTGGTGAGATCGCTTTGGCCTGGCCACCTTATGACCACGGTGGACATCAGGGACGCTTATCTGTACATCCCGATTTTCCAGGGACATCAGAAGTTCCTGAGGTTTGCGCTGGAGGATCAACATTACCAGTTTGTAGCACTCCCATTTGGGATATCCTCAGCCCCCCCGTGTGTTCACCAAGGTGCTGGTGGGCATCATGGCTATCCTGAGGAGTCAGGGTATTCGTGTGTTACCCTGTCTGGACGATTTGCTGATTTCGGCCCAGTCCCTTCGCAGGCCGAGAGCGATACTCGGGCGGTGCTGTCAACCCTGGAAGCCTTCGGTTGGGTAAACAATTACCTGTTTATCACTCCCTCAACAGTGAGATCTGTCCTGGGAATGACGATAGACACCGCTCAGGTCAGGGTTTTTCTGCCACAGCAGAAGGCTTTGGGTCTCCAGACGCAAGTGCAGGCCTTGCTGTCTTGTCAGCAGCCATCGGTACGTCTGGGGATGAGATTGGTGGGTCTAATGGTGTCATGCTTCGAGGCAGTACCCTTCGCCCAATTTCACATGAGACCTCTACAATTGAACCTGCTGACCGGCTGGAATCGGACGCAGGAATCCCTGGAACAAGGCTTTTCGTTGTCCCCCCTGGCCAGGCAGTCCCTCTTGTGGTGGTTGGACTCCCGGAACCTGCTGGTGGGCAAGTCCTTTCTGACTCCCCAATGGGAGATAGTTACCACGGATGCCAGTCTGACAGGCTGGGAAGGCGTTTGGCAGACCCAGAAGATCCAGGGTCAATGGGGTCTGCAGGAGAACCGTTTACCCATAAATCTCTTGGAGCTGAGAGCAATCTGGGTGGGTTCTTCTACGCTTGACTCCCCATTTAAGAGGTCGTGCGATCCAGGTTCGCTCGGACAATCAGACTGCACCAGGGCGGGACTTGGAGCAAGAGATCCCTCAAGGAGGTAATACAGATTTTGACTTGGGCAGAGGAGAATGTTCACTGCATCTCGGCGGTCTGCATCCCCGGGGTGGAAAACCAGGAGGCAGACTCCCTGAGCAGGAGTTCCTTGCGTCTGGGGGAATGGTCCCTCAGCAGCGAGACCTTTCAGGCTCTGTGTCTCCGCTGGGGTCAGCCGGATGTGGATTTGTTTGCGTCCAGACACAATCACAAGCTCCCAAGGTTCGTCTGCCTCTCAAGAGATCCTCTGGCCATTGCAACAGATGCTCTGGCGATTCCTTGGACGGAGTTCAAATTTCTGTATGCATTCCCTCCATTTCCGCTCCTGGGCAGAGTGATAGCCCAGGTAGCCCAAGATAGCCCAGGAAGGGGTACCAATCATCCTGGTGGCTCCTCGCTGGCCAAGAAGGAGTTGGTTTGCAAACATAGTCCAGATGTCAATAGATCACTACATCATGCCCAACGACCCAGGGCTTCTCACACAGGGGTAGCTGCAGCACCCCAATTTACGGACGCTGGCTTTGACGGCCTGGCTATTGAAACCTCAATCCTGACGGAGAAGGGATTATCGGCCACGGTCATGCATACTCAGGCAAAATTTTCTTCCATGATATACTACAAAGTTTGGCGGGCCTATATCGTTTGGAGCAAGGCCAAGAGCCTACCTTGCCAAAAATTTGCTATTTTTAGGATTCTGGAGTTTTTGCAACATGGCTTAGACTTGGGTCTCCAGCTGAGCACCCTCAAGGGTCAGGTCTCGGCTTTAGCCATCTTTTTCCTGAGATCCATTGCCAACCATAGGTTGATCAAGACTTTTTTCCAGGGAGTTACCCATGTCCAGCCACCGCGTAAGTCAGCATTACCGTTGCGGGACTTGAATTTAGTACTACCTGCTCTCCATTGTATGCTGCATTGTCTATGTTGACTCTCAAAGTGGTCTTTCTGGTAGCGATCACCTTGGTGCGTCGTGTATCAGAGCTGGCCGCGCTTTGTATGAAACCACCCTACTTTGAGCTACACAGGGATAATACAATTCTGTGATTACTCACCTGTAGAATTGGTATTATATATATGCAGTACGTCCTGTTCCAGAAGATATTCCTTACTCTTGGGTAATACATCCAGTAGATGGCGCTGGACTGCAGAGACAGAAAAGTGGCTCCTCCCGGTCCCATATATACCAGGGACCTCCCACAAATTCCCCAGTATTGAAAAGCAGTTAAAATAAAACCGGGAGAACTATAACCATTATAAAAAATTGAACAATCACCATAAAGAGGTAACTAAAAATAATGATAACAAGGGTGGGGTGGAACAGGACATGCTGTATACATATAATACCAATTCTACAGGTGAGTAATCGCAGAATTGTATTATTCTAAGTATACAGCACGTCCTGTTCCAGAAGATATTCATTACTCTTGGGACATCCAATAGCAGTGTCCGTAAGGTGAGATCCCCAAAAGTAACAGCAGACAGTTTAAGCCACTGCCGCCTGCAGAACTTTGCGGCCAAAAGCAGCATCAGCTGAGGCCTTAACATCAACCTTGTAAAACTTAGAAAAAGTATGAACAGAAGACCAAATAGCGGCCTTGCAAACTTGTTCAACAGAAGCTTGGTGCTGAAAAGCCCAAGAGGCACCAATAGCATGAGTAGAATGAGCAGTAAGGCGGAAGGGAGGCTCCTTCCCCTTAGCAGAGTAGGCCTGTATCACAGCCTGATGGATCCACTTGCTGATAGTGGATTTAGCTGGAGCCAGACCCTTCTTAGGTCCAGACGGGAGCACAAAAATAGCATCAGTCTTTCTGAAGGGTTCAGTAGCCACAAAATAGAACTTCAGAGTCCTAACCACATCCAAAGAGTGTAAAACCCTCTCCTTAGAGTTACTAGGATTAGGACACAGAGAAGGCAAAACAATGTCCTGATTGAGATGAAAGGCAGAAACAACCTTAGGCAGAAAATCTGGCTTAAAACAAAACACCACCTTGTCCTGGTGTCTCTCAAAATAAGGAGGTTTGATGGAAAGCGCCGCCAACTCAGAAACACGCCTAACAGAAGTGATAGCCACCAAAAAGACCACCTTAAGTGTAAGAATGGACAAAGGGGCCCCTTGTAAGGGCTCGAAGGGAGACCCCTGCAGGGCAGATAAGACCAAGTTCAAGTCCCAGACTGGTAACATAGGCTTACGCGGGGGACGCACGTGAGTAACCCCCTGGAAGAAGGTCTTGACCAGGGGATGCTGAGCAAAGGATCTTTGGAAAAAAATGGCCAAGGCAGAAACATGACCTTGCAGAGTACTGAGCTGAAGACCCAGATCCAAACCATGTTGCAGAAACTCCAGAATCCTAGGAATAGAAAAAACGACAGGGAAGCGAGTTAGACTCGCACCAGTCAATGTAAGTACGCCAAACCCTGTAGTAGATGGAAGAAGAGGACCTTTTCCTAGCCCTGATCATGGTATTTACAACCGAGGCAGGCAGCCCCCTTTCCATCAAGATGGAGGTTTCAACAGCCAGGCCGTCTAGGCCAGCGTTTGTAAATTGGGGTGGCGTAGGTGCCCTTGAGCTGAGCAGATCTGGTACCCGGGGCAGGGCGTACTGATCTACTGCCAGCTGCACGATGTCTTCGAACCACACTCTTCTTGGCCAACAGGGGGCCACCAGTATGGCTGGCACCCTTTCCTGAGCTATCTTGCGCAGCACCCTGCCCAGCAGGGGAAACGGGGGAAACACATACAGGAGCTTAAACCTCGTCCAAGACATTGCCAAGGCATCCAAGGGCAAATCCAGAGGATCCTGGGACAGAGAGACAAAGACTGGAAGCTTGTGATTGTGACGGGACGCAAACAGATCAACATCCGGCTGACCCCAGCGGTGGCACAGGGAGCGAAACACCTTGCTGCTGAGGGTCCATTCTCCCAAACGAGAGGCCCCCCTGCTCAGAGAGTCTGCCCCCAGATTCTCCACCCCCAGGATGTACACAGCTGAGATGCAGGGAACATTCTCCTCCGCCCAGGACAGTATCAGGGACACTTCCTTGAGGGCCCTCTTGCTCCGGGTCCCTCCCTGATGATTCATGCAGGCAACCGCCATCTGGATGTCCGAGCGGACCTGAACAACCCCACCCCGCAGGTGTGGGGTTAAGTGGGCGAGAACCAACCTGATGGCCCTCAACTCCAGAATGTTGATAGGGGTATGGGCCTCCTGAGGGTCCCACTGACCCTGGAATTTCAGGGATTTCCAAAAGCCCCCAACCTGTCAGACTGGCATCTGTGGTGACAGTCTCCCAGCAAGGGCCAGAAAGGATCTGCCCCCAGCAGGTTTCTTGAGTCCAGCCACCATGATAGAGACCGCCAGACCAGAGGGGACAGGACAAACATCTGATCCAAGGACACAGGGTCCCAATCCCATACTGACAAGAGGTCTCATGTGAAACTTAAAAACAGCATATGGAACCGCCTCGAAGCAGGACACCATCAGGCCCACCAGCTGCATTCCCTGCCTGATGGACGGATGAGGACAAGACAGAAGGGTCTGTGCTTACTCTTGAAGACTCTCCACCTTCTGCTGAGGAAGAAAGATCTTGACCTGAGATGAATCCAGAATCCTGCCCAGAAAGGACTTCACCATGGAAGGAGACAGGGAAGATTTGGGGTGGTTGATCACCCAGCTGAATGACTCCAGTGTGGACACCACCCGCTGAGTATCCAGCTCTGCCTGTTGGAAGGACTGAGAAGCGATAAGCATGTCGTCCAAGTAGGGAAGAATGCGAATGCCCTGAGATCTCAGCAGAGCCATCACTCCTGCCAGCACCTTGGTGAATACCCTGGGAGCCGAGGTGAGACCAAAGGGCAAGGCCACAAATTGGTAGTGCTGATCCTCCAGAGCGAACCTGAGGAATCTCTGATGACCTGGAAAAATAGGAATGTGAAGGTAAGCATCCTTGATGTCTACAGAGGTCATGAAGTCCCCTGGGCGTAGGGAATTCACAGCGGAGCGCAGAGTCTCCATGCGAAAGTGTCTGAATCTGACAAATTTGTTGAGGCGCTTTAAATCTAATGGACCCATCCTTTTTGGGAACAATGAAAAGATTGGAATAATAGCCTTTGCCCCTTTCCCTCAAGGGCACCTGGCAGATGACTTCAATTCCTGAGCAGACAGGGGGTCTTGAGCTAACCAGGATTTGATGAATCCTGGGGGCGGCCAGGCTGCAAACTATCTTGTAACCGGAAGACACTACCTCCTGAATCCACCGGTCTGAGACATTACGCCTCCAGATATGAGCCAAGAGCGGAAGCCGCCCCCCCACCCCGATGGGTGAGGGCGCTCCTTCATGCCTGAGGGGGCTTGGGGGAGGACTTAGGCTTGGGATCCCAGGAGGGGCCAGGGCGACCACGTCCTCTGCCCCTGCCCCCAAAATCTCTGCGGGCTCCAGCAAAGGAAGGTCGGAAGGAAGAAAGGCACCTGAACCCCAAAAGGACCAGGGCTGCCTTCTACGCTGAGGTAACTTGCCTCCCTTAGCAAACAAGTCCAGATGTTCACCAAAGAGGCGCAGCCCCTTTAAGGGAAAACCAGTGAGAGCCTTCTTAGCAGCGCTGTCAGCTGCCCACTGACGCAGCCAGACCGAGCGGCGTATCGCCACCAACAAGGCAGAAGCCCTGCCACACATTCTAATGGTATCATCCAAGGCAGAGAGAACATATGCAACAAATTCCTCACAACGCAGAAGAGCTCCATACTCTTCACTACCTGCATCATCAGGGGTCCCATCTAAGGGACCCCTGAGCAGGCTTTTAATAGCAACAGCCGTAATGGCACAGACCGGACGCAGCACGGTCTGTACACAGGCAAAGGCATGGAAAGCCAGCTGATCTATGCGCCTGTCCTCCCCATCCCTCAGTGTAGTAGAGTCACGGGAATGCATGACGGATGTGTTGGACAACCCCAGAACTGGTGCATCCACCTCAGGATGACATGACCTTCGTTTAACCATCTCAGCGGGAAAAGGATACCTCTTATCCCAACTCTTTGGCACCCCGGGAAGCCGGCTAGGCCGTTCCCACTCTTTGAGCACCAGATTATTAAAGTGAGTTTGTTCAGGAAACTCCAAGCGTGGTTTAACAGAATGAAACAGCTCCCCCTGCTGCCGTGGAGCCACGGCAGGAGGAGAGATACACAGTACTTCAAAAATGTGAGCTAAAAGCCTGTCAGTATCATCTGAAGCCCAGGGGTCAGAATCGGCACCATAAACCCTAGGCTGATCCTCAGATGATTCTGAATCAGAAAATAATTCCCCCTCTTCCAGGGGGGTATAACCGGTAACGTCAAAAAATTTCTCAGCCTCCATAGGAAAGAGGGTAACACCAGGTAATAAATTAATAAAATCTTAGCAGAAGCCTTACGCGGGCCAGAGCCCGCTATATGTCTCTCAATGCTGGCCACCCGTGCAGCCAAATCAGGTTGAGACTCCCCACTAATATGCACCTCACTAGGAGTCAGATGTAAGCGTGGGGGGTAGGCGAAGCCAGAGGGGGCGCAGGCCCAGCCACCGGTAACCCAGACTGCAGCGCAAGCGTCTGCTGGGCGCAGTGTACACACACCCTGACATCATCACTTATAGGGGATACCCCACACGCCACACACAGCCGGGCTTGTTCCGAAGGAACCCCAAGCACATTATCCTGAGAAGCCTACATATGGTGATTATTGTGGCACAATAGGCCAAACGGGATTGACACCAATAAGGCTACCCGGGATGCCCCAATAGCCCGCTAGGGAAGTGGGAGATAAACCAATACAATAGCCCGCCAATAAGGGGTTAACGCTAAAAGGGTATAGGACCGGGAGAAACCACTACAAAGTTTGACCCGCCTGTAACACATAAAGCAAAGAACCCGTAAGTATAATACAATGAAAGTACAAGGAAAAAAACAGCCCGCAGGGGCACTTACGGACCGCGATAGGGAGACGCCAGACACGCAGCACAAGAGCTCCAAAATGGCGCCCGCATATACCTCGAGGGGCGGGCCGCGGAGAAGTGATGCGGAAAACGTCATCCGCAAGGCCGCCCCTCCCGAAGAGCGCGGAAAGCGCCCCCCCGTGACAAGACCAGCCAATCACAGCGCAGCAGCACCTGAGGCGATGTCACCGCCATCCGCAGAGCGGAGTACAAGCGCGCGGCGGCGGCATATAATAAAAAAACAGTGCAAAAGGCAAGACATAAAACACATAGTAAATACAAACACCCCCCCCCCCCCCCCGAGATCAACCTAGGGGGAGCGAAGGGGAAGCAGCAGACCACCTAAGAGGAGCCTAACTGAGGGGACAGGGGGCGAAGGGCACACGGCCGTGGGAGGGGCATCCCATAAGGCTCACCACGGGCCTATACCGCCTACCCTTTGGTGAGGGACTGCGGTAGGAGCAGCGCTCCTTAGCACCTGGCAGCGGTGCAGCCTACCATCACCCAACCAGCGCAGCCTAAGCTGGGAGGCAGAGAAAAGGAACGGGTGGGAATAGTCCTACAGGGCCGCAGGCTAATAAGCCCCGCTCACCTGCGAGTAGAAAGAGCCATCTTCAAGTCATCGCAGCCCAGAGTGCATAAAAGAACTGGGGACTTTGTGAGAGGTTCCTGGTATATATGGGACCAGGAGAAGCCACTTTTCTGTCTTTGCAGTCCAGCGCCATCTACTGAATGTATTACCCAAGAGTAAGGAATATCTTCTGGAACAGGACGTGCTTTATACTTAGAATAAGGTGGTTTTCGCTTTAAACCAGACTTTTTGCCTAAGGTTGTTTCTCCTTTTCACCTTAATGAGGAAGTTGTCTTACCTTCCTTGTGTCCAGCACCGGCTAATTCCAAAGAATGGACCCTCCATGCTTTGGATGTGGTCAGAGACATAAATTATTACCTGGCTGCGACTGAATCCTTCAGGAAATCGTATTTGTTCTTTGTCATAACAGGGGGTTCTAGGAAAGGGTTGCAACCGGCCAAGTCCACTCTCAGTAAGTGGATCAGACAGGCGGTGGTACAAGCATATTCTGCCCCTTTTCAGATCACAGCTCATTCTACCAGAGCTATTGGTGCCTCTTGGGCTTTTCAGCACCAGGAACAAGTTTGTAAGGCCGCAACTTGGTCTTCTGTTCATACTTTTACAAAGTTTTACAAGGTGGATGTCAGGGCCTCAGCTGACGCTATTTTGCCGAAAGGTGCTTCAGGCGGTAGTGAAATGAACTACATGCTGTTCCGCACTGGGGATCCTGCCCATATGGACACTGCTTTTGGATGTCCCAATCGTAAGAATATTGGGACGGCCTGGACTGGATGTAGGGAAAAATACAATTCTGTGAAACTCAACTGTAGAATTGTTTTTGTATACATCCAGCCCAGGCCGTCCCACCCCGCCCTTGTGTTCATTATGTCCTGTATGCCTTTTATGGTGATCAACCATTTTTTGTTCATAGGACACTGGTTTTTCTAGTTTTTGCTTAGAGAGAGTACAAGCTGAAGCTATGTGAAGTAACATGTTTTCTTAGGCCTCCCGGCCTGCCCTCTTTTGTTGAGTACTGCTTTTAAACCACTGGGAAATGATAGAGGGGCAGCTGCCTTTATAGGGGGCCGGGAGGAGCTACATCTTTGATCTTGCAGTCAAGCGCCCTCTAGAGGCGAACACCCCTAATCGAGAGGATATTGGGACGGCCTGGACTAGATGTATACAAAAACAATTCTACTATATTATATATAGTTAATGACAATACTAAAACAACAATACTAAAACGCAAAACACATTTGGCTCCTTACCGTGAGTTGTTACACTGTGCTCTTTCACTCCAGAACTGAAACACTCATCATTAGCCGCTGCTCCATTCACTAAAAAATAACATTTGTAATCATTATGAAACAGCCTCCATTAATCTACATAAATTACCCCCCCAGATCAATAAATCGGTATTCCCCACAACCAGACTTTCAGATTTTACCCCAACTATGCACCCAGACTTATAACAAATAGATAAAGTACCAGTGTATTCCCAAGATCCCCAAATAATAGGCAAAGTGTAAGAATATGCTGCCCAGACTCCAGAACAAAAGGCAATGGTGCATAGATGTCCAGAAACTGCAGAATAGGCAGCAGCAGGCAGGGGATCCAGTGATCCCATCAAACTCAGAACCACAATTGATAGGCAGAAGGCATAGCAGTTTCCCCCACCCACAAGTCCATAATTAAAGAAGAACTATAATCTTCCTCCTCTTCTGGTGACAGGCCTTTGAATATTTTCATTACAAACACTCCTATGCCTCTAAACAGCAGAGAATGTATCATATAGTGTAACAGACACTCAGCTGTTTACTCAGCTGATAAAAAGTTTGTTACATTTTCTGCTGCTTAAAGTGGACCAACACCCAGGGGGGATCGGCCTGGGAATCTTATAGATTCCCGGGCCGATCAGATCCCTCCCCACGGGTCATCCGAAATCGGGATGCCCCGCGGGGTGAAACCCCCCAGGACGCCCAGAAACCTTACCTTATCCCCATTCCAACGGCGCATGCGCGGCCGCATCTCGCGCTTCCTTCTAGCAGGGCGCGCACCCGCGCCGGCCGTTTGTGAATGGCCGGCGCGGGCGCGCTCCCTGTTAGAAGGAAGCGCGAGACGTGGCCTCCAGTGCGCTCAGAACCGCTGTGGTTGTCCGTCGCTTGTCCGTACATACCACAGCGGCTTTGAGCGCTCTGATTGGACGAGCGCTCGCGTAGGAGCGGGGTGAGGTGAGTTATTTAGGGCGATCGGGGGGGTTTCATGCAGAGGGGCACCCCCGATCAGGGTGCCCCGCAGAAGTGGACCAAAACCCAGGATAGTGAAAATCCTGGGTGTTGGTCCACTTTAAAGGCAAGAGAAGTGTGTGTAATGAAAATATTCCTAGCCCCTTTACCATAAGGAGGAAGATAACAGATATCCATTATTCGGCTGAGAGTGCTCTCCCCCCAAAACCAACAACAAAGGGCATGGCAATCCATCTACCCCAACCAGATTTACAGCCAATCCCACAACCCAGCATTAAAAGGATAAGATCTGACCAGTGAAAGTCAGAACATGTTTGACACGCCCAGTGGGAGGGCATGCATTACAAAAAAATTAAAGCAACCCATTTTGCTTTGAAGAGTATAAACTTTTGCTTTTTAAAATGGACCAACACCCAGGATTTTGACTATCCTGGGTCTTGGTCCACTTCGGTGGGGCACCCCCGATCTGTGAAACCCCCCCGATCACCCGAAAAACTCACCTCTCCCCGCTCCCAGCGCCGACGGACAAGAGATTTGACAGCCGCGGACAAGCGGCTCCTCCTCCGCCGCCTCGCGCGCGTCACTCTTGGTGCGCGCGCTGGCCATTCACAGACGGCCGGCGCGGGCGCGCGCACGTCTAGAGGGGCGCAAGGGAGGCGGCGGCGGCCGGCAAGGTAAGGGGATTTGGGGTGTTTGGGGGGGTTTCACCCCGCGGGACATCCCGATCTTGGATGTCCCGCGGGGAGGGAGGAGATCGGCCCGGGAATCTTATAGATTCCCGGGCCGATCACGGGAGGGTGATGGTCCACTTTAAATGCCTGTGCTTACATTTTGCAGGGTCAGATATAATGTAATGAGGGGGGGGGGTGTCAGGCACTGCCTCAGCAGGCCCCCTTCTTTGCAAAGAATGCATGGGCACAGTAACTGACATGACGGAACAGGACAGTGGACTTCATCGACTAACCTTTCTTAAAATATCTCATGAAAGCAAGGGTCATTTCAGGCTTTGTATCAAAACAAGACATGAGAAAAAAATAAGGTGTGAATGCCTAAAACAGAGGAGTAGCTAGGCTTTCTGGCACCAGGGGCAAAGATAAAGGCTCCCCTATAGGGACCCCTGACCTGCTGCACCCGGAGCACCTGCTGCCCCTAGCTACGTCCCTGCTTAAAAGTGCACATACAGGAATCTCCATGATGGTAAAAAGATGGTTGTGAAATTAATCATCCATAACCATAAAGGACAAGAGGCTAAATCTCCCCAATGACGCAATCAAATAAGGGTCTGAAGTTGGACTTGAAAGTTTAAGACCCATATGTGGGCACACACTAACTGCAGCAAATCAGACACTCACTTATAGCTCTTAAGCTCATAGGCTTTGGGCAGGTGGACACTGTAAATGCCTGTTCAAGAAATGAATGATGCCAAAAATGAATCAGCTTGTCATATACCCTGCTCCTTGGGAATCACCAAGTATGACTTTTCACATACAAACTAGTTCTGTTTACTTGCCTATCAATGCTTCAATAACTGGAGGACCAGGTAATCCAGACAGGCATGGTTGCCATTATTGTAAGTCACATGGCCAGCAAAGATGAAAGATAAGTAAACTGTCTGGGAAGTGAGAACCACTGATATTTTCTTGAGCTCTTGAGCTTTAACCATTATGATGTTCTGTTAGCTGCATAATCAGTGGCTTACCTAAATGTAATGGGCCTCAGGGCAAATATTAAATGGGACCCTATCAAGGCTCACACAGTATTCTTTTTCTGTCATTTAACTCAATTGGATGCAACTAGACAACTAAAGACTGAAAAAAGCAAATGGTGCTTCATTTCTCTAAATGATGCCAAGTGAGCACAAATCTGATAAATAAGGTGGAAGGGCAACAATGATTGGGCCCCCTGACCTTTTAGAGCCGGTGTGGTGGCACCCCCTGCATATTAGTTGTTAAATATAGAATATAAAATATGCTAGTATCACAAGTACAGGTTACACCTAAAGCCACCTAGACTCGCCAATAAATTTCAAATGGTCAGCCACAAGAACTTATACTCCAGGCTTTCTTATGATTTTACTTTATTAAACTTATTGTGTGTTTATATAAAGATCCTTCCTATAATGACTAAGAATCAAGTTTAACCCTTTAAATCTACAATGCCCTATACATGTGTGTGCAGCTGTTCCTTTTTCCTTGTCAGATGGAGCACTGCTAGAAAAAGGTATGGATGGGGTGAGGAGGTAGGTTAGTTTAATGTCTGTCAGTACACTCTCTGTCAGTTACAAAGGAGGTTTTAGGTTTGCTTTAAAGTTATACTAAAGGTAAGGCCGATTGTTTGGGCTATACGTTGCACTGTCCCAAACTTCAATCCGTTTTCAAAAAGACCCTGTAGTTCCGAAGTTATTTGTAAAAGTATTAGAGTATTGTAGATACAGAGAAAAAGTGAGGAGACACAGTGGGTGTTGCAACAGTGATGTGATGTAGGCACACTGTGTGCTTTACTGTGGTGGTCTATAACACGTGTGCCCAAGAGCACTCTATATCATAGTAAAAAAAATATAATTCTGTGATTACTCACCTGTAGAATTGGTATTATGAGTATACAGTACGTCCTGCTCCAAATCTAATACTTACACTTGGAATATACTCCGCCAGATGGCGCTGGACTGCAGAGACATCGAAAATAGGCTCCTCCTGGCCCCTCAAATACCCGGGGACCTCCCACAAATCCCCAGCATTGAAAAGCAGTTAATGAGAAGCCGGGAGAATGAAACAATCCAAACTATCAACTATAACAATGATAACAATCACCATACAGGGGATCCAAGATAATGCAAACCAAGGGTGGGTTGGAGCAGGACGTACTGTATACTCATAATACCAATTCTACAGGTGAGTAATCACAGAATTGTATTATTCTTAGTATACAGTACATCCTGCTCCAAATCTAATACTTACACTTGGGACATCCAATAGCAGTGTCCATAAAGTACGGTGGGATCCCCAAGAAAAATCAGCAGCAGACAGTTTAAACCGATCCACGTCTGGTTGGCCCAGAGGCCGGTGACACAGAGATTGAAACACCCTGCTGCATAGGGACCATTCTCCCTGGCGAGAGGTCCCCCCTGCTCAGAGAGTCCGCCAGGCGATTTTCCACCCCCGGGATGTACACAGCTGATATGCAGGGGACATTGGCCTCCGGCCAAGTCAGGATCAGAGGCACTTCCTGGAGGGCCCCCTTGCTCCGGGTCCCTCCCTGATGATTGATGTAGGCAACTGCCGTCTGGTTGTCCGAGCGCACCTGAACAGGCAGGCCCCGAAGGTGAGAAGTCAAGTGAGCCAGAACTAACCTGATTGCCCGCAGCTCCAAGACATTGATAGGGGTGTGGGCCTCCTGAGGGCCCCACCTCCCCTGGAACCACAGGGACTTCCAGAAACCCCCCCAACCTGACAGACTGGCATCCGTGGTGACCGTCTCCCAGGAAGGGGCAAGAAAGGATCTGCCCCCCAACAGGTTCCTTGAGTCCATCCACCACGAGAGGGACCTCCTGACCAGGGGGGAGAGCACACAGACCCTGTCCAGGGACACTGGGTCCTTGTCCGATACTGACAATAGGTAAAGTTGCAGAGGCCTCGAGTGGAACTGAGCATAAGGGACCGCTTCGAAGCATGCCACCATCAGGCCCACCAGCTGCATCCCCTGCCTGATGGAGGGATGGGGACAAGCTAGGAGGGACTGAGCCTGTGCAATCAGACTGTCCACCTTCTGTTGAGGAAGGAAGATCCTTGCCTGAACTGTATCCAGATTCATTCCTAGGAATGGAGTCACCAATGAGGGGGACAGTGAGGACTTGGGGTGGTTGATCACCCATCCAAATGACTCCAGAGTGGACACCACCAGCTGAGTATCCAACTCTGCCTGATGTAGAGACTGGGAAGTGATGAGAATGTTGTCCAGATAGGGAAGCACGTGGACGCCCTGACATCTGAGTAGAGACATCATGCCAGCCAGCACCTTGGTGAACACCCTGGGAGCTGAAGTGAGGCCAAAGGGCAAGGCCACAAACTGGTAGTGTTGATCCATCAGAGCGAACCTGAGGAACCTTTGATGACCTGGGAACACAGGAATATGAAGATAAGCATCTTTGATGTCCAAAGAAGTCATGAAATCCCCTTGGCGCAGGGAACTGATGGCAGAGCGCAGATTTACCATGCGAAAGCGCCTGCCCCTGACAAACTTTTTGAGGATCTTCAATTCCAGGATGGGCCTGACTGAACCATCTTTTTTGGGTACTGTGAATAGGTTGGAATAAAAGCCCTTGCCTTTTTCTCTTAAAGGGGACCTGGCAGATGACCCCCAGCTCCAGGAGGCCTTGCACTGCTTGCACTAGCTCCTGAGCTGACACAGGGTCCTGAGGAATCCGGGATCTGATGAATCTTGGAGGGGGACAGGCAGCAAACTCCAACTTGTAACCGGAGGACACTACCTCCTGAATCCACCGGTCTGAGACATGAAGCCTCCAGACGTGAGCAAAGTGCTGCAGCCGTCCCCCCACCCGGATGGGTGAGGGCGCCCCATCATGCCTGAGGGGGCTTGGGAGAGGATTTTGCTTTGGGACCCCAGGAGGAGCCAGGACATCCACATCCTCTGCCCCTACCCCAGAAATCTCCCCGGGCCCCAGGAAAGGAAACCCCCCTTCCCTGTCTGGCACCACGGTAAGGGGAGGAGAAGGAACCCTGACCCCGAAAGGGCAGAGATTGCCGCCCGCGCTGGGGTAACCTGCCTCCCTTAGCAAAAAGGTCCATGCGGTCCCTAAACAGGCGCAGTTCTTTAAAGGGAAATCCAGTGAGGGCCTTCTTGGCAGCGTTGTCAGCAGCCGACTGGCGCAGCCAAACCGAGCGGCGTATAGCCACCACGAGGGCAGAAGTTCTGGCACACATTCTGATGGTGTCATCCAATGCTGAGAGGACAAAATTTACAAAAACATCACAACTGGAGAGTGCATTAAACACCTCACAGGGCAAATCATCAGGGGCACTATCAAGCATATTTCTGATAAGGGTTCTAGTGGCCACAGCAGTAATGGCAGAGGCACAGACCGGGCGCAGCGCCGTCCCCGCACATGCAAAGGTGTGGGATGCCAGCTGGTCAATGCGCCGGTCCTCAGCATCCCGCAGGGTAGTGGAGTCAGGGGAATGCATGACAGAGGTGTTAGATAGCCCTAGGATCGGGGCATCTACCTCGGGGGGGGGATGACCAACATTTAACCACCTCAGCAGGAAAGGGATGCTTCCTATCCCAACTTTTTGGAACCCCGGGAAGTTTACTGGGGCGCTCCCATTCCTTGAGCACAAGGTTATGGAAATGTGCCTGCTCGGGAAATTCCAAAAGTGATTTTGCTATATGGAAAAGCTCCCCTCTTTGCCTGGGAGCAGCAACAGGGAGAGAGATGGACAGAACCTCAAAAATCCGGGTCAATAATCTGTCAGTGTCATCCGGGGCCCAGGGGTCAGAGCCAGAATCGTCATGAACCCTTGGTCTCTCATCAGATGAGCCTGAATCAGAAAAGAGCTCCCCTTCATCAGACGGGGTATAGCCACAAAGATTCCAAAACTCCTAAGTTCCCATAGGGAAAACAGTGACATTAGGCGTCAAGTGCCGCTTCTTAGCAGGGGCCTTACGCACTAAGGACTTAGCAATCAACTGCTCAACAGTAGCCAGTCTAGAAGACACATCAGGCTGAGAATCCCCACTAGTATGCAACTCAGTAGGAGTGAGGTTTAAGCTTGGGGGAGTAGGCGAAGTGAAACGAAGCACCTGCTCAGCACAGGGTACACAGACCCGCGCCTTGTCAGCGTCAGCATGAGGTTGCCCACATGCTACACACAGCCGGTCTTGTCCCGAAGGGACCCCGGTCACATTATCCTGGGATGCCTCCATATGGTGATTATAGCAGCGATATACGCCGATAGGGAATAACGCTATATAGCAATCCCGGATGCCCCAATAACCCGCTAGGGAAGTGGGAGTATTATTTTTACAAGGCCTACAAGTTATATACTAATACAGGGCCGGGAGAAGCCAAAAGGGTTCGCCCCGCCTGAAAGACATAAGCAGACAAGACCTGTAAGCACACAGTTACAAAAGTGAAAGATATAAAGCCGCCCGCGAGGGCACTTATGGACCGCGGTAGGTAGGGGTCAATCGCGCATGGGCCAACCAAGCAGGTTAAAGATGGCATCGGTATACCTCGAGGGGCGGGCCGGTATCAGCGATGACGCGAAGCGCGCCATAGACGGGCCCTGCCCCCCCCGAAGAGCGCGAAGCCAGAACGTGAAAGCAGCCAATTACGGCGCAACCAGCACCTGAGGTAATGCCGCCGCCAAGCGCGGAACCGAGTCAGCGCACTGTGGCGGCGGCAATTTTAAAAAGACAGTAAAGGCAAGTCAGTGCGGCGGCTGACACAAGACTAAACAGAATGGAAAAATACCATTTTGTGAGTACTCACCTTTAAAATGGGTACTATGAGTGTGTCATACACCCCGCTTCCACCATTCATGACATCTGGGTACTCTCCAGTAGAGGGCAAACTTCTGCAGAGAGGGTGTATGACACGCTGTTCTTTCTGAGCTTGATGTGGATGTAACTGCTAATGCTCAGTCTGGGCAGGATTTGGTAAGATCAAAGGAAGTGGACTTAAATAAGGGACCATATAAAATGAGTACAAAAGGGCAGCAAGGAACAGTTACCAAGTCAACCAATAGGAAAAGACATATTCTGGTTGGTGACTCAACAATTAGAGGTGTGGACTTTGGACAGGATAAAGATGAGCTAAAGGAAGTGAGGTGTCTCCCAGGTGCCACGGTTAATAGGGATAAGAAACGTATTATAAATATTGTGAAGTCTGCAAGCAAACATAACCAAGTGGACATTGTGCTACATCTTGGCACAAATGACTTATCCCAAAAAGATTTGTTTGTTGTACAGAGGGACTTCCAAAATTTTAGTCAGGAACTTTGCAAAATAACAGGTTCCATCACCTTTTCTGAAGTTTTGCCAGTATGTAATCAGGGAAAAAAGGCACTCAACATCGCCAAGTTCAACTTGTGGTTACGTCAGTGGTGTGAAGACAAAGGCTTTGGATGTATTAGTCATGATGTTAGAAGGTGGTTGAACAATGAGTTGTTTAAGAGGGATGGCTTGCATCCTTCACAGAAAGGCACAGAAGAACTTGGAGTGGAACTCAGAGCATTTTTTGATTTAAACTAGAGGAAGGGGACAGAGATGTAACTTGCGAGGGTGATTTCTGTCCCCTACCATTTAGGATGAAGCAGGACATTGAAGCAGGAAACCCGGTCAGTGGTAGGCTAGAGGTGGAAAAGATCAAGGACACACTAAAATACAATAGCAACAACATCCACATGATGTGTACCAATGCTCGCAGCTTGGGCAACAAGCTCTGTGAATTAATGGCTATCATATGCAGAGATGAATTGGATCTTGTTGCAATAACAGAGACTTGGTTCAAGGATCACAATGACTGGGAGATAGCCATACCCGGTTACACATTGTACAGAAAAGACAGATTGGATAGAAAGGGCGGTGGAGTAGCCATTTATGTCAAGACTACCCTTCAATCAACAATAATTCAGCATACACATAATGAACTAGAAACTCTCTGGGTTACCATGCAGACTAAGGAGGGAGCTGTGGTCAGAATTGGTGTGATATATAGGCCCCCTGGACAATCTGAGGATCTAGATAACCTGTTAATAGATTAAATCAGCGGAATGGCAGAGAAGGGGGACATTGTAATTACAGGTGACTTCAACATGCCTGATGTGGACTGGAATATCCCAAGTGCATCGACATGCAAGAGCAGGACTATATTAGAGGCACTTAATGGAGTGTCTCTAAAACAACTTGTGACATTGCCAACTAGAGGAGATAACATTCTGGACTTAGTTCTGACCAATGGGGATCTGGTGTCCGAGGTCAGGGTTGAAGAAAATCTGGGTTCCAGTGACCATCAATGCTTATGGTTCAGAATAAAAACAGACATTGTGCAATCACACCCCAGAACCAAAGTGCTAGACTTTAGGAAGACAAACTTCAAGGAAATGTGATTGCCCAGTGGTCACTATTAAAAATGGCCATCTTAAAGGCAACTAAGCAATATGTGAAACAAACTAGCAAGAATAAAAGGAAGAAGAAACCATTATGATTTACTAGGGAAGTCAGCACTATCATAAAAGATAAGAAGTCTGCCTATAAGAAGTATAAAGTAAGTAGAAGTGTAGCTGACAGAAAGGCATATAAAATTAAACAGAGGGAAGCAAAACTGATTATAAGGACTGCTAAAGGGCAAAAAAGAGGAAGAAATGGCCAAATCTATGAAGAGGGGAGATAAAACCTTTTTCCGATATATTGGTGACAGAAAGAAGAAAAACAATGCAGTCTAAAAAATTAGAAATAGGGAAAATAAATATATTGACGGAGATAAGGCTGTGGCTGACCATCTGAATAGCTACTTTTGTTCGGTATTTTCAGATAGTAGTAGGCATGGTCATAGCACAACATCCAGCTGGGAGGGTACAGCTCCGGAGTTTCTGGAGGCTGATGTCCTATCCGAGCTGGCACATCTAAAGGTAAGTAAGGCGATGGGTCCAGATGGAATTCACCCCAGAGTTCTAAGGGAACTTAGGTTTGTGATTGCAGCCCCTCTAACTGATTTACTTAACCATTCCCTTTCAACTGGTGAGGTTCCAGAAGATTGGAGAATGGCCAATGTCGTACCAATCCATAAAAAGTGGAGTAGAGAAGAAGCCAGTAATTACAGGCCAGTTAGTTTAACATCTATAGTGGTCAAATTAATGGAAACACTCTTAAAAAAAACAGATAATTTCCCATCTAAAAATTAATGACCTATTGGACCCAAAACAGCACGGCTTTACTGAGGGCAGATCATGTCAGGCCAATCTTATTGATTTCTTTGACAATGTCACTAAAGTGTTAGATGAAGGTGGTGCTGTGGATATCGCCTATCTGGATTTTAGCAAAGCCTTTGACATTGTACCACATAAGGAGCTCATAGATAAGTTATTGAAGGTAGGACTCAATCCCTGGATAGTTCAGTGGATTTCCAGTTGGCTGAGGGATCGGTATCAGAGCGTTGTTGTAAATGGCGTGCAATCTGAACAAAGGTGAGTTACAAGTGGTGTGCCGCAAGGCTCTGTCCTGGGCCCCATTCTTTTTAATATATTTGTAAGTGACATAGGAGAAGGCTTGGTAGGAAAAGTTTGTCTGTTTGCTGATGATACAAAGGTTAGTAATAGGGTGGATATTCCTGGAGGTGTCTGCAACATGGAAAATGATTTAGCTTTACTGGATAGATGGTCAAAACTGTGGAAACTAGAGTTTAATGTCTCTAAATGTAAAATCATGCACTTGGGTAGAAGGAATCCCTGCTCTGAGTACCGTATGGGCAGTATTATGTTAGCCAGAACCTCGGAGGAGAGAGATTTAGGGGTACTGATTACTGATAGCTGCAAGATGAGTGGACAGTGTAGCCAGGCAGTGGGAAAAGCAAGCAGGATGCTCGGCTGCATAGCTCGAGGCATCACCAGTAGGAAGAGGGAGGTTGTGATGCCGCTGTATAGAGCCCTGGTAAGGCCACAGCTAGAATACTGTGTGCAGTTCTGGAGACCTTACCTGCAAAAAGACATTATTCAAATAGAACGTGTCCAAAGGCGGGCAACGAAAATGGTGGAAGGACTTAAACTTAAAACTTATCAGGAGAGACTTAAAGAACTTAATTTGTACAGTCTGGAGGAAAGAAGGGAGAGGGGGGACATGATTGAGACCTTTAAATATGTGAAAGGATTGAATAAGGTTCAGGAGGGAAGTGTTTTTAAGAAGAAGCTTAATGATAGAACAAGGGGGCACAACCTGAAGCTAGTCGGGGGGAAGATCAGGAGCAATGTTAGAAAATATTATTTTACAGAAAGAGTAGTAGATGCTTGGAACAAACTTCCAGCAGAGGTAGTTGAAAAATCAACAGTCACTGAATTTAAACATGCCTGGGATAAGCACACATCTATCCTAAGATAAAGAGTACATACAGTATACACATAAGGGCAGACTAGATGGACCGTATGGTCTCCTTCTGCCGTCAACCTTCTATGTTTCTATGTTTCTATGAATGCAAATAAAGAAGCTCCTCCCGGTCCATAAATACCTGGGACCTCCCACTAATCCCCCAGTGTATGATAGCAGTAAGAGGACCAGGAAGAACCAATATAACAACAAAAATAAAAAAGGTTCACCATATAAAGGATCCGGAATACAACAAGGGTGGGGTGAAGCGGGGTGTATGACACACTCATAATACCCATTTTAAAGGTGAGTACTCACAAAATGGTATTATTCTAAGTGTGTCATACACCCCGCTTCCACCATTCATGACATCTGGGACATCCAATAGCAGTGTCCGTCATGGGTGGGAACCGGCAAAAAACAGGAAAAAAATGCACCAACTTAAACCACTGCAGCTTGCAGAACCTTGCGGCCCAAAACAGCAGCCGTTGAGGCCCGCACATCAACCTTGTAAAACTTGGAAAAAGTATGAACGGAAGACCAAGTAGCAGCCTTACAAACTTGTTCAACAGAAGCCTGGTGCTGAAAAGCCCAGGACGCAGAAACAGCACGAGTAGAATGCGCAGTGATCTTAAAAGGGGGAGTCCTCCCCTTAGCAGAATAGGCCCCAACAATGGCCTGACGAATCCATTTACTAATGGTAGACTTGGCTGGCGCCAAACCCTTTCTGGGCCCGCAAGACACCACGAAAAAAGCGTCCGTCTTGCGGAAGGGAGAAGTAGCCACCAAATAGTACTTCACACAACGAACCACATACAAAGAATGCAAAACCCTCTCCTTGTCATTGCTAGGTTTAGAACACAAGGAAGGGAGAACAACATCCTGATTGAGGTGAAAAGAAGAATCCACCTTTGGAAGAAAATCTGGTTTAAAACGGAAAACCACCTTTTCGTGGTGTCTCTCAAAGTAAAGTGCCTGAATAGACAAGGCTGCCAACTCCGAAACACGCCGTACAGAGGTAATGGCCACCAAAAAGGCAACCTTTTGAGTGAAAACAGAAAAACCAATATCCTAAAGCGGCTCAAAAGGAGGCCCCTGGAGAGCCGAAAGAACCAGATTAAAAACCAAACAGGAACCAGAGCCTTCCTAGGAGGCCGAACATGAGTAACCCCCTGGAAAAAAGTCTTAACCAGAGGGTGCAAAGCAAAAGACCTTTGGAAGAAAACAACCAGGGCAGAGACCTGCCCTTTAAAGGTACTAAGCTGGAACCCCCGATCCAGACCGTGTTGAAGAAACTCCAAAATCCTAGGGATAGAAAACACCCTACAAGGTAAGGCCCTAGCCTCACACCAGTCAATATAGGACCGCCAAGTCCTATAGTAAATACCAGAGGAAGACCTCTTCCTAGCTCTAATCAAAGTCTGAACGACAGCCTCAGACAAGCCTTCCTCCTTCAGAATGAAGGTTTCAGCAGCCAAGCCGTCAAAGCCAGCGTTTGTAAATTGGGGTAAAGTAGTTGACCCTGAGATATCAGGTCCGGAACCAGGGGCAGCCTGGTCTGCTCTACCGCCAGTCTTACGACGTCTGCGTACCAAACCTGTCTTGGCCACATTGGGGCCACCAGAATTGCTGGCGCCCCTTCCAGAACCAGCTTGCGAACTACCTTGCCCACCATGGAGAAGGGGGGATACAGATACAGGAACCCCAGATCCCTCCAGGCAAGAGACAAGGCATCCACCGCCAGAGCCAGAGGATCCTGAGATAGAGACACGAAGGATGGAAGCTTGTGATTGTGCCGTGAGGCAAAGAGATCCACCTCCGGAGTCCCCCACTTGTGACACAGGGACCGAAAAATCCCGAGATTGAGAGACCACTCCCCTCGGCGAGAGAAGCCCTGCTCAGGGCATCCGCCTCCGTGTTCTCCACTCCCGGAATGTAAACTGCCGAAATGCAAGGGACATTGCTCTTCGTCCAAGTCAAGATCAGAGAGACTTCCGTGAGGGCACTCCTGCTGCCAGTCCCTCCCTGGTGATTGATGTAGGCCACCGCCGTTCGATTGTCTGATCGAACCTGAACCGGCAAGCCCTGTAAGTGAGGTGTCAGCCTTGACAAAACAAGCCGGATGGCTCTGAGCTCTAGGACATTGATGGGGGTGTGAGCCCCCTGACCTCCCACAACCCCCTGAACGGATGACTCTTCCAGAAACCTCCCCAGCCCGAAAGGCTTGCATCCGTGGTCACCATTTCCCAACAAGGGGCCAGAAAAGACCTGCCCCTCAACAGATTGCTTGGCTCCAGCCACCACTGAAGTGACTGCCGAACCCTGGAAGACATCCGGAAGGACTGATCCAAGGACTGCGGACATCTGTCCTAATGCAATGTAACAACAGGTGAAGCTGGAGCGACCTCATGTGTAAGTGGGCAAAGGGGACTGCCTCGAAGGAAGCCACCATCAAACCTACCAGTTTCATCCCCATCCGGATAGAGTGGCAACGAATGGCCAGAAGAAGGTGAATTAGATCCTGAACCCCCTGCACCTTGGGTCGAGGTAGAAACACTCTGGCCTGAGTGGTATCCAGATTCATGACCAGGAATGAAATCTCCCTGGAAGGAGAAAGAGAGGCTTTGGGGTGGTTGATCACCCATCCGAACCTTTCCAGAGTCGACACCACAGTCTTGGTGTCCAGTTCCGCCTCCGAATGGGAGGGCCACAAACTGAAAATGAAGATCCTCCATCGCAAACCTGAGAAATCTCTGGTGCGCTGGGAAGATTGGAACATGCAGGTAAGCATCCTTGATGTCTATGGACATCATAAAATCCCCTTGACGAAGGGTACGGATGGCAGAGCGCAGAGTCTCCATGCGAAACTTCTTGGTTCTGATGAACCTGTTGAGAATTTTTAGATACAGAATGGGTCTTATGGTTCCATCCTTTTTGGGGACTGTGAAAATATTGGAGTAGTAGCCCCTGCCTCTCTCCGAGGGAGGCACAGGACATATGACTGCCAACAGGAGCCCCATGTGCAGCCTGAGAGTCCGTGGGCACCCAAGAACTTAAGAATCTTGGAGGGGGCCAGTAATCGAACTCCAGTTTGTACCCGGACGAGACCACTTCCAGAATCTATCTGTCTGTGACCTCCTGGGCCCAGACCTGGAAGAAGAGCCGCAGCCGTCCCCCCACCCGTACCGGTACGGGCGCCCCCTCATTGCTGAGTTGGTTTGGCAGGGGGCTTAGGTTTGGAGCCCCAGGCAGATGCTGGACGGGCCCATCCTCTGCCTCTGCCCCAGGAGGAACCTCTGAAGCCTGAGTAGGCGAAACATCTGACGGCTCTGGCACCTCGAAAGGAAGGGTTGAAGGAGCTCGCCCCGAAAGGAGCGACGCTGCTTCTTACGCTGGGGTAGCTTACCACCCTTAGCCACCGCATCCAACTTATCTCCAAACAGCCGTGTACCCAGGAAGGGAAGAGCGGTGAGCGATTTCTTGGCTGCAAAGTCCGCAGCCCACTGGCGAAGTCAGACCGATCGGCGCATGGCCACCAATAAGGCCGAAGTTCTACTACACATAACAATAGTGTCTTCCATAGCAGCCAAAATCCATAAACAATTCACATCTTTTAAAGGCAGCGAACTCAGCACTGGCCGGATCAAAATGGGCACCATTTAAAAACTCCCTGACAAGGGATCTATTAGCCACAGCCGCTAGCGCAGATGCACACACAGGCCGTTAGGCTGAACCCACACTGGCAAAGGCATGGCAAGCCAACTGATCAATACGCTTATTCTTACCATCTTTGAGGGTAGTGGCATCAGGGGTGTGGACCACAGAGGTGTTGGACAACCCCAAAACAGGCGCGTCGACCTTGGGAGGGGAAGACCAGCGCTTTACCGCATGAACCAGGAAGGGATACTTCCTATCCCATCCCTGAGGAAATGCCGGGAAGCCGACTCGGTTTCTCCCATTCCCTAAGGATCAATGCATCAAAATGACTTTGCGTAGGAAACTCCAAGCGGGGCTTAGAGGACCTGAAAAATTCCCCTTTTTTGAGAGGAGCCGCCTCCGGTGGGGTAATGTCCAAAACCTCCAGGAGATGGGCCAGAACTTTAGAAGTGTCAACGGCATCCCCCAGCGCCTGCCCAACACCATTATCACACAACTCCACATCGTCAGATTCTGATTCCTCAAACAACTCCCCCTCCTCTAACGGGGGAATAATCTGACCACTCATCCTCATCAAAATCCAAAGCCGGCCATACCGGCGATAAATGTCTCTTCTTGGCATGGGCCTTTTTGCCCCCTGCGCCAGAAAGAAATCTCTCAATGCTGGCCAGGCGAGCACAAACATCAGAGTGCGACTCCCCACTAGTGACGATGTCACTTGGGGTGCGGATAAGACGGGGAGGGGTAGGCGATGAAGCGGGCCGTGCTGACCCAGAAGCCTGGGAAGCAGACTGCTGCGATATGGCCTTTTGTGCACATGGAATACAAATTAGCACATTCTCCCCCATAAGGGATACCCCACAACCCACAAATGGCCGGGATTGTCCCGAAGGAAGCCCAAGCCCAATATCCTGCGGAGCCTCCATATGGTGATATTTTGGGGTAGTCGCAATGACCCTAGGGAATTAAGCTGGTAAGCAACCCTGGGATGCCCCTTTAAAGTCCCAGTGGGAGGATTTGGAAAAGGTGTAATTTAAAGCTAGGGACCCTAGGACTGGGAGAACCCCCTAACATGCAAAACACAGGGAGTCCTCCTGAAAGACACAAATGAAAGGGGACCCATCAGCCAACACTCATACATTACCTAATACTATAATATATATATCTATATAGATACATCTATATACACAATATGTACAATAAGGACAGCGCAGCCCCCTGCGGAGAGGGGTGCTGCCATAACAGGAAGAGAGGGGGCCCACAGGGCACTCACAAAACAGTCCGCAGCAGCAACAGGAACAAGATGGGCACCAGAGCCCAGCACAGCCTTGCCTGTAGGGAGTGAAGAGAAGAAGAAGGGGCGGGTCAGTGCAGAACGCGCGCTCGTTCCTCTCCCGCAAGTCCAGCAACGCGGATCCAGGCCGTGGGCTGAGCCTCAGCAAGGCGCCAAAATGAGGGGGAGGGGCGGGCCGCGCCCCCCCCAACACGCAGCCTGAGGGGGAGAAGCTCCCTCTGCTAAACGCTGCACAGCATGGTGCAGACCCACAGCAAAGTGACAGTACACCGCAACATGCGCACACACACACACACACACACACTGTAAGCACCCACACAATAAAGAATTGTGAGGGACAAGCCTGCCCCCCCCCCCACCAGCTGGAGGGTTAAGGAGGGGACCCAGAAGGTGGGGGATCTGGAGGACGGATACGGCAGAAGGGACAGGGCATCCCAAACCGGGGTCACCAACCCGGACAACGCCTACCCCTTGCAATGGGGTCTCACGGAGGAGCAATGCTCCTTAAACACCTACAAAGGTGTTGCCTACCCTCACCAGGACCTACAGCCAAGGCTGGGAGGCTCATACGGGACAATGGAATAAGGTCCAGGCAGAAATAGGGGCAAGAATGGCCAGGCGTGAGCCCGGCTTACCTGGAAGGAATAGAAGCCTTCATCTTCTGCTCGTCGCTCTTGCAGAGAAGGAACTGGGGGATTAGTGGGAGGTCCCAGTTATTTATGGACCGGGAGGAGCTTCTTTTTTTGCATTCATCTCTGCAGAAGTTCGCCCTCTACTGGAGACTACCCAGATGTCATGAACGGTGGAAGAGGGGTGTATGACACACTTAGAACAAGAGTGTAAAACACAGAATGCATAGCATACACATTTACACCCCCCCCCTCTTTTCCCCCGAAGGCTACAAGGAGGATGAGGGAGGACAGCGGCCACTTAAACAGGGCCCACCAATGGGCAGGGGCAAGGGAGCACTAGTGCGGGAGGGGCATCCCATAGAGGCTCACCATAAGTCTGAACCGCCTACACTTTGGTGTGGGATTGCGGTGGAGCAGCGCTCCTAAGCACCTAACAGCACTGCTGCCTACCTTCACCCGACCAGGGCAGCCAAGGCTGGGAGGCATATTACTAGTGGAATGGGTGGGAATAGTCCTACAGGGTCGCAGGCTAATAGCCCCGCTCACCTGCGAGTAGAGAGCCATTTCTCGTCCTTCGCAGCCAGACTGCAGAGAAATTCTGGGGATTTGTTGGAGGTCCCTGGGTATTTGAGGGGCCGGGAGGAGCCTATTTTCGATGTCTCTGCAGTCCAGCGCCATCTGGCGGAGTATATCCCAAGTGTAAGTATTAGATTTGGAGCAGGACGTACTGTATACTAAGAATATAAGTGCATTGTTGTGCCTCTAGTTATTATTGTCAGTACATAGTGTGATCAGATAAGGTGGGGTGAGAGATGCTGCAGAAAGTCAGAGAGGGTGAGGTTTCATAGCTGCAAAGAGAGGCAACCACTCAGGACATCTGGACAGAGAGTGGGGGTGCTTCCGTTCTTAGTCCCCTGAAGGTTGATTGGTGCAGCACATATGCCGGGTGGGGAAGGAAACAAGAATGGGGAAGTGATTTTCCTCACTAAGGAGGTGGGCAGGAGAGGAAGGATAGCGCTGGAGAAACATAGAAAGTTGACGGCAGAAGGAGACTATACGGTCCATCTAGTCTGCCCTTATGTGTATACTGCACTTAATGAAAGGTAAGCTACTGATTTTCTCTTTTACAATCACTTTATGTGCATATGTCTTGGGCAAAATAATTCTGAGTCACCATCTGTACTGGGCGAAACCATTTTGTGGCTGGGCAAAAAAACTTACATTTTGACCATACATTTGAACACATTTCAGTGGTCGTGCTTGCATTTCATTTTGCATTTGATATTAAGCTGCCCTTTGAAGGTGACCGTAATGCTGATGTGGCCCTCGGTGAAAATAAGTCTGACACCTCTGCACTAGAGGGAGTATTTTACAGCAAATTAAGCAGCAACAAAAAGGTGATCATGTTGCTCTCAGGTTCTCTGGGGCCAACAAGGCCCCATGATTCTGAACCAGGGAAGAGGCCTCTCTAAAAATGGAAGGCCTTAAAAGGGTACAGGGGCCCATCTATTCCCCGTTGGCATGTTAAAAAAAAAGGATTACCCATTAGAGCACTGTTGAAGGAGAAGCTTGCCCATTGGTCTGATCATTCAGGCAAAAATCACATTCCATCTAGGTGGCCAGCTTGCGTTTTTATGGTCTACAATATTATGTCATTAAAAGTTATATTGACAGAAGTATATATCCATGTAGCATATGCCCTGTCCCTGCGTGCTGACATCAAACCAATAGAGCTTACAAGTGGTTTTCATGTACACAGCCGATCAGATCTTTCCAGATTAGGGTAACCAATATGAGTCACCCCCTGCTTATGTACATTTTCCCTTTCTCTGAACACAGTTGAAGTACAGAACATAAAAGGAGTTGGGTTGCAAAAACAAATTAACCTTTTCCATCAATACTCTCACAAGACAGCAAAGGGGAAGTCCCTGAAACAGCTCCAAACTGCTTCACTGCTTCTACCTAGTGGAGATCCAGTCACTAACGTATGGTTTAACTGAAATGCAGTCAAAATTAATGCCTTTCTGGGGCATCCTGATTTTCAATGCCTCACAGAATGAAGTCCAAAATTGTGCATAATAGTCACTCTTCCACGGTCCATTGGTGATGGCTGCATCTGGTTCAGGCTCCTGTACCTCTTGCATTCCCCCACTCTGCTGAGAGGTGTACATAGAAATGCACACACCTTACTGAATCCTATTGGCCGCCAGTCATGTTGGATATAGGAGCAGCATGTTAGCACTGATCTGGACAGTTTTTTTGTCTAGCTTTGGGCTTCCTTTTACTTTTTAACCAAAGGGGCATCCCAAGTTGCAAACCCCGAGGGGGTTCACATTAAAGTCTTCCTCAAGACTCAAGAGCTAGCATCACTTTAACAACTGGATGTCTGTAAAAGAACTGGAATGGAGGACATTTTATTGAAGAAGAAATATTTGAATTCCTCTATAGTGTCCTAAAAGCCAGCAGCATAGGGCATCCCAGATTGGGACCCAGTACGATTATCATCCTGAAGAAGGACAGAATAACAAAAGTTGTTTTTTACATAGCTGGCCCTCTGGTGATAATCTGCTGGGCAATTAATAGTGTGATAAGGTGCTTCCTAAAATAAAGGCTACACACTTGTTCCCTTCGAGGCAGAGCAGATTTACGGCTTTATTTAAATGTAAGCCATCGGTTTGTTACAACACATGTGTGTGAAGAAGCGAGCGCAAGGGGATTTCACTAAACTACAGACAAGCAAATCCTCACCCTGGAAGGATCAGGGGCTGCCGCCATATATTTAGTACATGCAAATAACTTTCCTTTTTACGACTGTGCTGGCAAACCTGCACAGCGTGGGCGGGAGGGCCCACTGATGCAGTTACATGACCGAGAAAGCCCTTGCTTGACAGACCCGCTCTCTGTGTTTTATTGTTACAGGCCCAGCAACACACTCAACTAATTTCAAATTTCCATTTACAAATTATAAATGCACGCTGTCCATTTTTTCTTTTCCAAAAGAAACTGATTTTCCGAAGTTATTCGCTTCACTAAAAGGCTCTTATATTTCTTTACTCATTTTTCATGACATGATATAGTCTGACCCAAAAGTGATATGATGCATGAAAGTAGACCTAAACCCAGAATGGCCTCCTTGACTGCTCTGGCCCACACCTCTAAGACATTCCAGTTTGCCTGTAATGCCCAAATTGCTACTGGAACTTGAGTCATGACAAATGACCAACTGTGGTCAAATAAGTTTGCCAGGTCCACCTACTCAGAGCATCCCATTGGCTGCTATTGGAAACATGATGTGACATCTGAAGTGCAAATGGGGATGGTAAACTATTTTAGATTTTAAATACTTACAGGGGCAGTAAATAGGCATTCTAAAATGGTCTGCTTTAATAAGAGATACTGTATTTTTCACCCTAGAAGACACACTTTTGTGTGGGGGTGGGGGGTCAGTGCGTCATATCAGGCGAATGTAAAAAACAAAGTATGTAACCATCACTCCTGCTCCACTGGTTTGACTGCTGGCGCCCCGGGAGGCCAGACAATCGAGGAGCGACGGATGGACAAAGAAACTGATCCCTGTCCCTGCTCTGGGTGCCACCGCTGCTCCTTGGGTACACCCCAGTGTGGGGACAGCGGGCAGGGATCAGTTACCCTGCTGTCTTCCTGACCGCTCACTGCTCCATCGTCTGGCCTCCTAGTGGCAGAAGCGGGGAAGCAACATTTTTTTTCTTCCCTTCCAGTGCTTGGGGGGAGGGACGCTTTTGGGTTGAATCTGCCACACTGCCTATAACGGGGAACGGGAGGGGGGATGCCACACTGCCTATAATGGGGAACGGGAGGGGGGATGCCACACTGCCTATAATGGGGAATGGGAGGGGGAATGCCACACAGCTTATAATAGGGAAATTCCACTTCCGGTGTTATTTTTAAAAATATATGCTTTGCAAAGGACAACAGTTTACCCTAGCAACAATATACCATATTTTTCACCCTATAAGACGCACCTGCTCATAAGACACACCTAGGATTTGGAGGAGGATAATAATATCCTGAACCAAATAATAGGCAAGGTGCAGAATCCTCCAGTTACAGGCAGAGTGGCATCCCCCCTCTTATTCCCAATAGACAGTGTGGCATTTCCTCTTCCCATAGGCAGTGTGGCATTCCCCCAATCCCATAGGCAGTGTGGCATTCCCCCAATCCCATAGGTAGTGTGAGATCTCCCCCATAGACAGTGTGGCATTCCCCCCTCCCATTCCCATAGACAGCTTGGCATTCCCCCCATCCTATTTCCCACAGGTAGTGTGGCACCCCCCCTCCAGTGTGGCAGTGTGGCATATTTTTCGCACTATAAGACACAACTGCCCATAAGACACACCTAGGATTTGGAGGAGGATAATAATATCCTGAACCAAATAATAGGCAAGGTGCAGAATCCTCCAGTTACAGGCAGAGTGGCACCCCCCCCCTCTTATTCCCAATAGACAGTGTGGCATCCCCTCTTCCCATAGGCAGTGTGGCATTCCCCCAATCCCATAGGCAGTGTGGCATTCCCCCAATCCCATAGGTAGTGTGACATCTCCCCCATAGACAGTGTGGCATTCCCCTCTCCCATTCCCATAGACAGCTTGGCATTCCCCCCATCCTATTTCCCACAGGTAGTGTGGCACCCCCCCTCCAGTGTGGCAGTGTGGCATATTTTTCGCACTATAAGACACAACTGCCCATAAGACACACCTAGGATTTGGAGGAGGAAAATAATATTCTGAACCAAATAATAGGTAAGGTGCAGAATCTTCCAGTTACAGGCACAGTGGCCTCCCCCTCCTATTCCCAATTGACAGTGTGGCATTCCCTCTTCCCATAGGCAGTGTGGCATTCCCCCAATCCCATAGGTAGTGTGACATCCCCCCCCCCCATAGACAGTGTGGCATTCCCCCATCCCATTCCAATAGACAGCTTGGCATTTCCCTCCCATCCCATTTCCCACAGGTAGTGTGGCAACCCCCCCTCCAGTGTGGCATATTTTTCGCACTATAAGACACACCTGCCCATAAGACACACCTAGGATTTGGAGGAAGAAAATAATATTCTGAACCAAATAATAGGCAAGGTGCAGAATCCTCCAGTTACAGGCAGAGTGGCACCCCCCTCCTATCCAATAGACAGTGTGGCATTCCCCCAATCCCATAGGTAGTGTGACATCCCCCCCCCATAGACAGTGTGGCATTCTCCCCTCCCATTCCCATAGACAGCTTGGCATTTCCCTCCCATCCCATTTCCCACAGGTAGTGTGGCAACCCCCCCCAGTGTGGCATATTTTCCACACTATAGGGTTGATTCAGAGCCCCTCTCATAATTTTTATGGATGTCTTGCTACCAAACGAAAAATCATGCAAAAATGAAAACATTTCACACTAAAGTTCTCGCAGAAAAAAGGCTTTGCTGAATCAGACGAGGGGAAAAAATGAACGAGAATGGAAATATTCATGCAAAAAAGGTGAGAAAGGGGCTCTGAATCAACCCTTATAAGATGCACCTGCCCATAAGACACACCTAGGATTTGGAGGAGGAAAATAATATTCTGAACCAAATAATAGGCAAGGTGCAGAATCCTCCAGTTACAGGCAGAGTGACATCCCCCTTCTATTCCCAATAGACAGTGTGGCATTCCCTCTTACCATAGGCAGTGTGGCATTCCCCCAACCCCATAGGCAGTGTGGCATTCTCCCAATCCCATAGGCATTGAGGCATCCCCCCAATCCCATAGGCGGTGTGACATCCCCCCTATAGGCTGTGTGGCATTCCCCCCTTCCCATAGGCAGCAAGGCATTCCCCCCTCCCATTTCCATAGGCAGCGTGGCATTCCACCCATCCCCATAAGCAGCATGACATTCCCCCCCATCCCATTCCCCATAGGCAGTGTGGCATTCCCCCATCTCATTCCCCATAGGCAGTGTGGCATTCCCACCATCCGATAGGCAGTGTGGCATCCCCCCCAATCCCATAGGCAGAGTGGCATTCCCCCATCCCATTCCCTCCCATAGGCAGTGTGGCCACACCCACCCACTGCTCGGACCGGGTGTTTGCATGTGCCTTGGCCCGAAGAGGCAGCGGCTGAAGGCCAGAAGAAAATGGAGGATCGACAGGCGCTGTCTCCGTCCCTGTCGCTGCCAAAATAAACAGTGATAGCAGGCCCGTCCCCGTCCCCGCTGCGCCTCCCACAGTGTGGTAGGCAGCCCGGCCAGCAACGCAAGAGCAACCATAACATGTAAGTTTACTTTTTCTCTGCTTTTACATTCGTCTGATAAGACACACGGACATCCCCCCCACACACTTTTTAGTAAAAAATAAGTGCGTCTTATAGGGCGAAAAATACAGTATGTTTACTTTAGCAACGTACACCAAAGTGGTACGTTTAATATAGATAGCAGAGACTTCCTGATCTGGAAGACAATGCTCCACACACCTGAGCGCAAAGGTTTAACCCCTCATTACATCTGCCTGAAGTTCTGCTATGTGGGGGAGGGCTCACCATTGTCAGTGGAAGTATTCTGGGATTTGTTGTAAGCAGCTATACTAAAGGGCTTTACTCCAAGCCAGGAAACTCACTACCACTTGCAACACAGAGCCACAAGGATAAAGGAAACCTGGAAACAGCATACGTCACAGGTATGGGGGTACAATCCAAACATGATTTTTATTTTACATCCCAAAAAAGATATAAAATATCCCATTTATTTTTTAAATTCTTTATTTAAGCCATCAGTGCAGCATACAGTGAACATGGAACAAAGATGCAGGGGCATTCTGGTTGCTGATGCTCCCCCCCCCCCCCCCTCCCGCAGACATCGCTGCCAGCGCCAGTTCTCCCAGCAATATCTGGCCCAGTGATTGGCCAAATTTGGTCAGTGTCCAGGTGTCTCTCCTGGGATTCTGGCCATTAAAGGAAACCCAGATCATGTGACTGTAACAATCGTGGGGTCGGATTTTGCCTGAGAAAGAAGAGTAGGTATGGAGGACCAGGGCTCGGCGTACCAACACTCATTTTGTTTAACATGTATGTTGGTACACCCAGCCTGTAGGCTCCATCCCAGAGAGACCTGTAGGTGCAGCCCTCCTGTTTCTGCACTGTTGGCTGTTGAAGCGGTAGAATCTAGCCTGTGGGAGGTAAGTGTAATTTTTTTAACAGCATGGACAGGGACTTGATAGGGGATAATACTTTGTAGGAGATAATTCAATACCCAGGGCAGCCATCAGGGCAGTACAGGCAGGACTCCTGTAAGGGACACTCTTGCTTGCAGGGCTCGGACACCGGCTCTGATGATCACCCAGTCTCCTTTCACCTGCGCACATGCTTTTAGGTAATCTAGATGCCCTCTACCTACTACAGCTTCTGTTCTTTACTCCCGCCATTAGCACTGCGGTGGCAGAAATGTCATGGCTGTGTCTGCAGCAGCTCCTTATTGTCACATCTATGAAAATCTATGTCTTCAGGGGACTTGATAGGGGATAATACTTTGTAGGAGATAATTCAATACCCAGGGCAGCCATCAGGGCAGTACAGGCAGGACTCCTGTATGGGACACTTGCTTGCAGGGCTCGGACACCGGCTCTGATGATCACCCAGTCTCCTTTCACCTGCGCACATGCTTTTAGGTAATCTAGATGCCCTCTACCTACTACAGCTTCTGTTCTTTACTCCCGCCATTAGCACTGCGGTGGCAGAAATGTCATGGCTGTGTCTGCAGCAGCTCCTTATTGTCACATCTATGAAAATCTATGTCTTCAGGGGACCCTTAATCTGAACTTGTATGGAGCACAAATATTTCTAATGATGGTCCTGTCAAAACCACTACCCTGACAAGCAGAAGCCGATGGGTTCCTATGGCGCTATGCACTTTGCACTACTGTATTAAACAAGTATAACCTTGGGGCAGGTTGGCAGGAAGCAGATGTCTCTCTCTCTTCCCCTATATCCAGGAGCACTGCGCAATAATAATGTATTAGCTGGGTGATCCAGGCTCAGACATGTCACTCTGTCTATCTCTCTACTTAAGTCTTGGCTTTTAACAATCAAAAGTTTTTTCTCCTCTTTGGATGAGGCATCAAACTGAGGGGGATGGAGAGCAGAATATCCTGCCTTAAACCGCATCCTGAACAAGCAAAACTAAGTTTTAAAGTAAATAAATATTCTCTTCTTGCAGCACTTCCGTCAACTGTCATTGACTTGGCTCCAATCACCTTTCAAGTCCAAACAGGAAAAGCGAGCAATGCAAGTGAGATGTCAGATATGAGTCTTAATTTGCTTTTCACTGCAGATTTCACTGGCGGTGCACTTCCGATTCTATGGCTCTGCCAGCTGCCGGGAATCACTCCTGGACCGCGGCTCTTTCCTGTTAACCTTTCCTGACTTATTATTATTATTATTATTGTTGTGGGCTGGCCCCGCTGGCCGCTCTCCAGAATCCGCTGAGGATACAGACCTTCCCTGTCCCACCCTCCATCCTAATACTCCTGTCGGCAGACGCAGACCATAGCTGGCAGGATCTGTTGAGTCACAGGAAGCCAGATCTGTATGGCCCCTGGGGCGCCTCTGCGCACCATTCCTGGGTTCAGACACCTGACATTTAAATAACACGTTTCCCTGACAGGCGGCACTCATATGCCAGGGATTTACTAACATACTGGAGGTCTATAAAACTGATGTGCCAGTTATGTGTTACTGATATTCTCACAGAAATAAAGAGCCACTGCAGACAAGGGTATAGCCAAAGGAAGTACAGAGGTAGCAACTACACCGTGAGGTGGAGGGCCCTGCTGCGACGGTTCTGCTTCCTGAAGTGGACCTGAAACTTTCTTTTGCAATTCTGTTGTAGGGAGGGACTGGTGCACAGGGACACTAAACTAACCTAACCTACCCTCTCATACCATCAATGAGCTCTGCATTATTGAGACTCCCCTTCTCAGTAATAAAGTGCCATCCGACAGGGGGCTGCAAACACGTTCTCCTTTTGGAGGTGTGAAGCAGCTGGTTTCTGGTCTACCATTTTACAGAGCTCAAAGGAAAAGTGAGTATTGATTACATTTGGGGCTCACAGGCAGTGGAAGTACCGCATTTTTCGCCCTATAAAGCGCACTTACACGCGAGCATCGGCCACGCCACCTGCTGTACCGAGCCAGGTGTCTGTGTGCGGTGGCAGATACAGCGAAGACGGCCGGGCCAGCGGGAAGGATGGAAAGGTGAGTTGTTTTTTTTTTTACTTAAGCCTATATGGGAATGGGAGGGGGGTGAATGCCACACTGCCTATATGGGGAATGGGAGGGGGGATGCCACACTGCCTATATGGGGCATGGGAGGGGGGATGCCACACTGCCTATATGGGGAATGGGAGGGGGGAATGCGACACTGCCTATATGGGGATTGGGAGGTGGGAATGCCACACTGCCTATATGTGGAATGGGAGGGGGGTTGCCACACTGCCTATATGGGGGATGGGAGGGGGGTGAATGCCACACTGCCTATATGGGGAATGGGAGGGGGGATGCCACACTGCCTATATTGGGCATGGGAGGGGGGATGCCACACTGCCTATATGGGGAATGGGAGGGGGGAATGCCACACTGCCTATATATGGATTGGGAGGTGGGAATGCCACACTGCCTATATGGGGAATGGGATGGAGGTAATGCCACACTGCCTATATGGGGAATGGGAGGGGTTGAATGCCCCACTGCCTATATGGGGAATGGGAGGGGGTATGCCACACTGCCTATATGGGGAATGGGAGGGGGGATGCCACACCGCCTATATGGGGAATGCCACACTGCCTATATGTGAATGAGAGGAGGGATTCCACACTGCCTATATGGGGAATGGGAGGGGGTATGCCACACTGCCTATATGGGGAATGTCACATTGCCTATATGGGGACTAGAAGGGGGATGCCACATTGCCTATATGGGGAATGAGAGGGGGATTCCACACTGCCTATATGAGGAATGTGGGGATGCCACACTGCCTATATGGGGAATGGGAGGGGGTATGCCACACTGCCTATATGAGGAATGTGGGGATGCCACACTGCCTATATGGGGAATAGGAGGGGGAATGCCTATGTGGGGAATGGGGGGAGAATGCCCCTTTGCCTGTAATAGGGGGGTTCTGCACCTTGCCTATTAGTTGGTTCTTGGAGGGACAGTTTTTTAGCACAACATTTGGTTCAGAATATTAATTTTCTTATTTTTCTCCTCCAAATCCTAGGTGTGTCCTATCGGCAGGTGCATAATAGGGTGAAAAATAAGGTAGGTGGTTTAGGGCACTTGCAGATCAAATGCATTATGTATCTGCTTTCATTTAATTTATGAATGAGTGGAAAAGCGGTTGGGGCCATTTAGTTGTTGCGGTTGTGACCCCATTGTTAAATTTTAGCTTCTCGGATGGAATTCAGTTTGTTATTTCTGTGCCATTAAAGAGGACATCCAGTCAAAACTGACTTTGAGGTCCCCTTGCTCTAATAGCATGTGGGCATACACAATCAGGATGCCCTGTCGCTCATCACCATGCCACAGCCTGATACACACCTCTTCCTTGTTGTGTCCCATGGCCACCGTTAACAAGACTGCTTGGACAGTGATGACCTCAGTCAGGCAGGGTACAACGCAGAGCTGAGTGCCGGCTGTGGGGACCTGTGCTTCGAAGCGGTAATAAGAGAAGTCTTTTAACATCCCTCAGTCAATGTCAGCCATGCATTATCTGTTTAATTTTCTGTTCAGTGAACACAGACAATGGTTTGGGCGTGTCAGATGGACCCCTTCCATTACAATCAATAGAGAGGGCCTGACACTGCCTTTGAGACTGATGACATAGGGTTGTGATCCCGAAAGGGAAGTTTCGGTGACTGGTGTTCTGTCTGCCTTGTACGGGATGCATTCTAGCGATCGGGTGATTTCAGCTGTGGGGGACAAAAGGTAAGCCCTTTTGTTGTTTTATTTGGGAGCTCCATACTTTTGAAGCTTCTGAGCAGCCATATACCTCTATCATAGAAGAGATTTATTTTGCTGTAAGTTAACTTTGCTGTACACAATGAAGCAGGGAAACAACATACAAGCAGAGAAAGGAGCCACTATTCTCCTGCAGACACATGACCGGTGAGTTCCACACAGTCTGATACAAAACAGGTGGAGATAGGTTGGCCTCTCCATTTCAAAAAGAAGGTAAATAAAGAAAAGCTAGGGACTGGGCTAAAGAAGACTGGATTTTAGCAACAATAGCTTTATTTAGAAGCACACAAGGATGGATATTCTGCATAGCAGGTAAGCAAACAATGATTTATTTTAACACTTAGATAGGACCACTTTTTAAAGCTGTTGGTCCACTCCCAAAAACACCAACTCTCATCTGGACGATGCAAAGCCCAATTTGGGCACACAATGTAAAAATTACCTTATCTCCTCACCTGGTGCTCCTATTGAACTCAGCAATGTGTAATCTACTTCTATCTTGCAGCACAGGGGAACATAAATGACACGTTAGTCACCCAATCTGCAAGGGGTGGAGGAGCTGCGCTACACCAGTGATTGGGTAATGGTCATGATCCTTGTACTATAGCATTCAGCCATCAATGCTCTGCACAGAGAGAAATATGCTGATCGGTTTTGTATTCCTGATTTGTTTATGCCCTAAATAGACCTAACTTCAACCCCCCACCCGTTAGCAAAATCAGTTGAAAAATATACACCTTGAGATACTTACAGGCAAGCTTTCCTATGCTCCTGGTATGGTGCACCACCATTTGAACACACACACGTTCCTCTGCAGTTTGCATACTGTATGGAGTCTCACTGTCGCACAAATATTCAGTCAGGCTTTAGTAGGTGACACCTGACCCAGTCTCAGAATATTACGTAGTTTACTTTTTAAAAAAAAAAAAATATTCAAGCAGTGCCATAGAGGAAAATGTCACATGTTCACATATTCGTAAGTGTGACAGGTGTTATATCTAGTGACAGTTCTTGCACCTCTTACAACTCATTACCCCGCCTTGTGTCAACTATTTTTTGGTTTTTGCCACCTGCCTGTTTTGTCGTTTACCTGTAATTTTACATGAACTGTGAGGTGTGAATAGTCACTACATTTTTAAGAGAATACTTCCATCCATCTGTACTGAAAGTGCAGGCTGAGGGTGAGGCTTGCATCTGATTTGCCTCGGTTTTGGAAATTTCCAGAATTAAAAGTGGAGTTTGACCTAACACACCCTCACAGATCAAAAAACAAAGCCTAAAGCCCCTCAGTTGTGCATAGTTACAACATTCATCGGTTCTCCATATGCTGGGGGACTGGAAGCCACTGCACAGAATGCCAGCCATTGAACGTGGGGAGCTCAGTAAGAAAAGACACTTAAAGTGGACCGATCAGCTTCTTGCCTGGGCCTAAGGTCTAAAAGACTCCAGGCCTGGCTGAATACTTACCCCCTGGCCATCCCGCCCTGGGCAGTGCATAAAGGCACCACCAGAAAGGTGAGTTTTGCGGACAATCAGTGGGGTTTCCTACAGCAGGGCATCCCTGGAAAAGAAAGCAGAGCCAACAGTAAAGCCGCTGCTGCTCAAGGAAGGAGAGCCTGCTGCTGTCAGTCCTGGAAGGAAGCAGGTCTGAGAAAGGAGGGGGCTTGTTGGGGGACAGGGGGTTGAAAACAGAGGAAGTCAATTTAGTGAATTTTGTTTTATCACACAAAAGGTTATTTAGAAGACTGTAACTAATGTCAGCAAAAAAACTGTTGGGAAACAGGGCGTATAGGTCAATTGCCACCATCTGGTGCTCAGCTAAAGAAAAGACAGCTTCTTGGTTCCTCTTTAATGCAAAACCATAAACCTCCAGGAAATAACATTGCTAATCTCCTCTGTCTTATTTTACCTTGGCAAAAGCTATTTGGTAAACACAAACAGTCCTATCACCGAGAGGGATGCAGCTATATTGTTTATTTACCACCAATAAGCCCGAAAGATTAGAAACAGCCTATTTGCTGTATCGTTTCACAGCAGTGCGCCTCTTCTGACCCGACTTTTGACGATAAATCAAAATAACGGCCAAATAAATATTGGAAAAATACAGGTAGTCTGATTGTTCTGCCGGCAAATGCCGTAACAGGAGGGATTTAATGAGAACAGCCCGATATGGGGGAACATTTTCTAATAAAATGGAATCTGAGTAACAAAAAGGAAATGAATAAACAAATTATTTTGGTTATGAAAACAAAACAATCAACAAGGAGCAGGCAGCCAGCTGATGAATCATTTTTCAGCTATTGCTAGGAGAAATAATGGAGCTAGAATATGCTACCTACTATTTATTTAAAGAGGACTCGCACCTGTGCAGTGTAAAGGGGAGGTCTCTCGTGATACAGAGCTGTGTTGGTTAGTAGAAGGCACCAAGGAGGACAACATACAGGCTGACCTAAACACCCTGCAGCAAATACAGATGTTATTGTTATTATTCTGGGACTAGAAAACCTCCATTAAGTATACAGCTTTAAAGTGGAGCGCATGCTCCTGAATGGTTTCTGGTTTGCATCTGAGCCTCCAGCAACAATAGGACATCACTGGTACAAGCTCATGTGATGTGCCCTGTTACCAGTCAATGAGAGAGCTTGCCCGCGACCAACAGCCACTGTTGCACTAGAGTTAACAGCGCTGAATCCTAAATGGCCCAGGCCTGCAATTTAGAAGCCAACCAAGCTTTTTTTTCAAATTGCCTAGCCTAGCGGTCTGTTACACACCCGATCCTGAGATCAGGTCCCACAACCTTCATGCCAGCCCCTGTAATGCTGCAGGGATAGGAAGGGGTGGGGGTAATGCCTGGCACAGTAGCTCTATTACAGTAAATGGAATAGGCTCACTCCAGTCTCTGTGAAAAAGGAGGGGGCAGAACTTTATCCACCAATTTGTATGTAAACCATGAATGAGCACTCAAGAAATCCACTCTGTGGTATTCAACCATGAAAACGGGTGAATACTAGACTAAGGGGCTGTGGGGAAGCCACTGCAGAAGAGAAACACTAAGCATTTATTATTTTTTATTGTTGCCTTAACAGACTATTTCATGCTAAATTAAATGCAAAAAAAGAGGAAAGAAAGAAAACACTTTAGGTCCACTTACACCCCCACTACCAGTATATCTCAATCTCCCCTGTTACTAGTCCTAAAATCAAGCTTTAACCATTGCAGGCAAAACTAAAAATCCTACACGTAAAAAAAAACTCCAATTCTTTCTTACAGCCCAATAATTAAATGTAAAGTATTTTAGACCTATTTTTTGCTGTGTCAGCTAGTTCTCCCCCTAGTGGATGCTTAAGGCTTTAAATGAAATCTCTCATTAAAGCAGACCAAAAACCAAAAACTATCCTGGGTTTTGGTCCATGGCCCTAGATGATCTCATTTTGGGACGCCCCTGCTGTGTGAAATCCCCGGTTCACTTGGTTTGCTTACCTTGCAGGGGATCCCATGGTGCATGTCAAGGCTCTCCTCCAATCAGCTTATTTAGCTGTGCATATTAATACATTTCCACAGTTGTTTGAGACTTTTTGTGACTATGTTCATGTAGCTCTTCCACTCCCTATTTTAATATGCCCCCCCAGTAATCAAGGATCTACACATCCCAGTGCCAAAAACTTGTTATTGTCCAGGCTGTTGGGCGTGGTGTATAGCTCAAAGATGGCCAAGTAAAAGATGTCTTCTGTAGCATTTGCTTCCACAGCCACCTTCTTTTATGTGCATCAGTGATGTTACATACAGTCCCCACCACTTTTCTCAGCAGCGTTCCTCCTAAAGCGAACCAACAGTCACCAAAACCAGACCAACACAACAAACAGTGCTCGGCAGCTGACAGGTGTGTCAACAAAGATTGAAAGCTGTAGCTCCTCCCACTTATCTTATATACTGTTTGAATGCCCCCTCAGACACAGTTGGTCAAAAATTAATAGAATCTAATCTAACTAATGCCCAATAGGCGAACAATTTAGGAGGACAATTTTGAGATGGAAGGATGACACAACCTTAGTTAAAAGTTAAAAAACCACCCTGTCCTCGTGAAAGATCGTGTAGGGGCCTTGAATGACAGGTGAAAGCGAGGCCCTTTCAAAACTGACAAAACCACATTGAGGTCCCAAGATGGCAACGGGACCCTACACAGTAAGCGAATTTGAGAAGCCCCTTGCATAAAAGTCTTACTAAGGGAACGTTCGCTGAAAAAAAATGCTGAGCTGCAACCCATCATCTAAACCTTTCTGCAGGAAATCCAGAATTCTGGAAACAGCAAAACACTGACATGGATAACCACCTCGCACTAGGACAAAAAGGCACACTGAGTTCAATAGTAAATCTTGGAAGGCTTATGAGCTTTGATGTGGGTCTAAATAACCGCAGTGGACAACCCGCACTCTTCTAGGATCTTGGTCTCAGTAGCTAGGCTGTTAAAAGCCAGTGCCTGTGAATTGGGGTGCTGCAGAGGTTCCTGTGGCAGAAAGTCTGGCAGCCACAATGGTCGATCCACTACTAGTCTTACTATGCAAACCACATTTGTCTTGGCCAATGCAGTGCGACAAATATGGTTGAAACTCCTTCTGTTCTCATCAACTCAGACGTATGGAGGGAAGGAGGTACACCAGTCGGAACCTTGTCCAAGAAAACACCAGTGCATCCAATGCCACAGCCTTCGGATCTCTTATCCTGGCCACAAATGATTCTACCTTTCTGTGGTGGGAAGCAAACAAATCCACCTCCAGTGTCCACCACGGGTCACACAGGGACTGAAACACTTCCTGATGAAGGCTCCAAATGTTCTCCACACTAGGTATGTAAATTGCTGAGATGCATGGGATGGCCTCTGCCCAGTGCATGATCCTGCTCACCTCTAGGAAGGCTAACCTACTCCAGGTGCCACCCTGATATGCAACAGTCATCACATTTTTGGACTGACCCACAGGACAACCTCCAGCAGACTGGTCCAATGCAGTAGAGAGAGCGGGCAGCACCAGCATTTCCAGCACATTTATAGACAACCTACTCACCTGTTGGTCCCAACAGCCCTGAACTGTGAGATTCGCCAGCAGTCCGTCACTGCAGAGGTTCCTGTGACAGAAGGTCTGGCCGGTCTGGAAGCAGTCAAGGTTGACCCCCTGCTAGCCTTAATATGTCTGCAAACCATGTTCTTTTTGGAAAATGCGGTGCGACGAGTAACGTGGGAAATTTTTCTGCTCCCAACTTCTTGAGCAGACAACCCAGACCAAGTATCAGAGGGAATGCATACACCTGTTGAAAACTCGTTCAAGGAGACACCAGGGCACCCACTGCCACAGCCATCAGATCTCTCTTTCTTTTAAGGCAGGATGCTAACAAATCCCCCTCCATTGCCCCCACTGCTCGCACAGGAACTGATACACCTCCAACTTCTTGAGTAGACAACCCAACAGCAGTATCGGAGGGAACGCATACACCTGTTGAAAACTCGTCCAAGGAAACACCAAAGCATCCACTGCCACAGCCATCAGATCTCTCTTTCTTTTAAGGCCCCATGAGGGCCCCATTCCCCTGGATCCAGAGTCTCCCTGCTCAGGAAGTTGGCTTGAACTTTCTCCACAACACCTATTTGCTACTGCCTCCGCCGTGTGCATGATTCCTGCTTTCCTCACCTCTAGGAAGGTTAACCTGCTCTCATGCTGTCCTGCTGATTGAGTTTGTGGAGTAACACACTCTGAATGGTCATACGAATCTAAGGAAAGAACTTTAAGTTTGAGACGAGGAATGGCAAAGTTTTCCAGCAAATAAAAGCCTAGATAAACCGTTTGACTCCCTGTGAGCTGGTAAGCAGTAAATTCAGGTGGTGGCCACAACCTTTGCTTGAATAACACGTGGTAAAGAAAAAGAGAAAAGGTGTTTAGAAGCACAGTGTCAGTTTGATCTTAATCAGCTATTATTTTTTATTGTTAAACTTTAGACCTTTTTTTAAGCATCTCATTTTGACTTTGTGCATTGCATTTGGTAGTTATGGCCATGCTCACGAGGGAATCTTTATTTTCTAGAACCCCCATCGAACAGCAGGTCAACTAATGAAGTTCAGAAAAGTCTGCAGCTTGGTGACTGTGGTCCGTCAGGGGCACACTGACATGACTACTGCCCACCAGGGTTGTAAAGATTCACTTCACGGCCTCCTCAAGCAGAAGAAGGACTGGTCCTTATGCGGTACAACACACTGTCTGATTGATCTAGAGAGGCTGATGTTAACAGATCAGTCTCTTTATGAAAGGCTTGTGAAATGCGGCGGAAATATTCTCCAATATTAAGCACGCGGTTACTAAACATAAAAGAGCAGATAAACCTTAACACACAGCACTCATTCTCGCCGAGCTTCTAAGAGAAGATAAAGGGCCCCACAGTATAATAGGCATCTTATGGAGTTTTTATATGCTTTAAATGGTGAACATTCTTTTCAACATTTTTTTCCATCTTTGAAATACTTCTCTATTAGGTCCTCTGGGTATTTGAACATTGATATGAATGCAGTGAAAAGATTTCCCCATTTAAAAAGTGGCAGTAATCTATTTTTTTACAGGGACTTAAAACCTCATTGTTAAAATATTTTACAAAGAAGAAAAAAATTAATAAAAAACTTTCTTGCAAGGTCTTTGATTAAAAAAAATAGAATGTGATGTCAGAAATGTAGTAAATGGACAAAAAAGAACATTGTGTTTTTTTACCCCACAACATCGAACATGTGATGTGTTAATTGAATAGCAACTTTTAAAATGGTGTTGAGGTTGTATTGTTACATAAAGCAAAGCTTAAAGTGGACCAAAACCCAGATTTTTAACTAGCATCCCCCGAATTGCTCATTGCTCTCCTTATGAAGAGCACCTTTTGCCATTTGTTAGTGCTCCTAGTCTACTCTAATCCCAGATAGTGGCCCTCATTTTAGCTGTAAAGCTCCGCCTCCTCTATTCATTGCTATTGTTGTGTGCAGCAATAATGTCATTGCCATACTTATGCAATGACTGATCATCTGTCATGTCACACCGAAGGGACAGCAAAAAAAACAGTGTTCCAGCACAATTCACAAAGCAAAAACATTTATTTCTAGTTCTACAATCTAAGGAGGAAATATTGTCAGGGGCGTTGGTCAAATGTATTTGACAAGTTATGTGGTTTTGGTCAGCTTTAATGAACTGCAATGACTGATCATCTGTCATGTCACACCGAAGGGACAGCAAAAAAAACAGTGTTCCAGCACAATTCACAAAGCAAAAACATTTATTTCTAGTTCTACAATCTAAGGAGGAAATATTGTCAGGGGCGTTGGTCAAATGTATTTGACAAGTTATGTGGTTTTGGTCAGCTTTAAGAATGAACTGCTGAAAATCTCCAGAACACTGCACATGCTTTTATTGAGCAGCCCTTTTTTGCACCCACCAGGACCAATGTGGGATGCCCTACTCATTATCGAGACAAATAATTATTTACCAAGCTTTTGTGCCCCACGTGACCACATAACAAATAGATTAATTTCTGGTGGTGGGGTGCAGTCAGAAACCCACTAGCCATCTGGAAGATGGTGAAGATTCAGCCAGAGTGAATGTCTGTTACGTTACCCTCAGTGTCCTGGAGGTGCCACATAGAGGAGTGTCAATATGAGTTGCTATGCATCCGAAAATAAAAATAAATAAATAACACAGAGCAACAGAGTTCTTTAAGAAAGTCCTTTAAGTTATATCAGAATGGGGATCCCACGCTGCATGTGCTCAGCATTAAAGTGATCGTGCTCAAAATCCTCCACCATCCAAACAGAATGCTTACCAGATGCAACCAATAATATGGCCTTAAATCAATTTCAATCCTCTGGCTCCCCAATTGCCTTGTTAATCAGACTTCCTTATCTTGAAACAAAAGCTCTTTCAATGCTGGGCAACACAAACCACTTGTCTCTCAGGTAATGGTCCAGCATACACAGAGGGAAGGAAGCATAAACAAAAAACCTAGTGCAACTCTGTATAGCAAGCTCAGATTTTTAATAATTAAAAGTAATGCACTCACAAAGTAGACTTCAGATAACAGCGTTTCTCAGGCTCCAAAGTACAGAACTGTACAGAAGATTTGCTTCTCTCAGTGATGATAAAATAAAAGCCGGCAATAATCCACAAGGCCTTCGTTAAAGTTGCGATTGCAACGAAACGCGTCAGGCGGGATATGGCGTTATTCTAAGGAAAATTGTATCAGCTTTGTTATTGTGGATTATTGCCGGCTGGTGGAGTGAACAGTAGATTTACACGTGAGAGCACATTTAAGATCATTTATTTAAGACATATTGGGTTTAGCGCTGTGCCTATCGTCCTCTTCTTTTTGATGTGAAAATAAGGACACACTGCCATGCTCATAAATATAACTGGAGCAGGCACATTGAAAATGGAAAGATGAACACTAGCAATTGGTGGAAAAGGGGAGAATAAATACTGGATGTGAGGAAACGCATATCGCGTGATTGCGCTAACAAGGCATTTAGGATCACACTTTCCTAACCCTGGTCTGTTGACCAGCCCAAGGGCCTTAAAATTCTTTTTTTTGCATATTCTTTATTTATTTATTTATCTCAACAAATCAAGAAGAAAGGATACAGTTTAACAGGAAACTCAGGCGAGTTTGCACAGAATCACTCCATGCACTCTTACGTAAGAAGAAAAGTACAGAAACACAATAAAAGATTAATACCAGACTGTTTTCCCGCGTGTTGCTTATCTTCTTTGTCAGACACGACCTGTTGGTTGACAGCCTGGGGGGGTAGAACCGAGAGGATCTCCCCTCGCTCAATCTCCCCATAGCGTCCGGCCTATTTTATGCTGAATCATCTCCTGGACACTTAAGGCGGGAAAGTCGGCTAAAGAGGGGAGAGGTGGAAGGGGTGAAGGGTTAGGGGGAAAAAGGGGGAGAAAGATGGGGGGGGGGAGCTCCCACCGCCTGGGTTGGGTGAGCAGTTTCTGTAAGGGCTTTATATTCAGGGGAGGACACGAACACGGTCCAATCTACCCATTTACGGTTGTGTTTCTCCGCCATCTCGTCACGCTCTGCCATCATGCCCTCAAATCTCTCCATCTCCGAGACCCTACCGAGCCACATCTGAACGCTAGGCGGCTCTGTCTCTTTCCACCGGGCCGGGATACACGCCCTCGCCGCGTTGATCATCTGACCCAGGATGGTATTCCGGTATCTCTTAGCGGGCACCTCTGAGTGGTGGAGCAGGAAGAAGGCCGGGTCCCCCGGTAGGGTCTCCCCCAAGACACGCTCCATGGTCGACTTGACTGTCGACCAGAAGCCGGTTATCTTAGGGCAGGACCAGAAGGTGTGAAGGAGGTCCCCCCTCCCCTGGCCACATCGCCAACAGAGAGGGGACACTCCTGGAAACCATCTATGTAGCGTGGCGGGCACCCTGTACCAGCCAGTGAGTATTTTGTAGTTACATTCCTTGTACCTGGTGCATTTGGCCGTGTCATGCGCCAAGCCCGCTATCCTGTTCCATTGCCTGGAGCTGAGGGAAATACCCAGAGCCCTCTCCCACATCCGGACAAAGGAAGGGGCCTCCATCTCCGCAGGGGCGATCAACATCTTGTATGTCATAGAGAGGACATGCCGTATCGGGCCCTCCCCCTCACAAAGTCTCTCAAATGGGGTAAGCTCCCTGGTCTCCAGAGCTAGTCTCTGAATGGATGCTAGGAAGTGCTTCAGCTGTATTTCCTGCCAGGCGTTCCATCTGGGTAGACCTCCAGCGTCTGCGACGTCAGCTAGTGGCACCCATGCTCCTCTGTGTTGGAAGGAACTAACCCTACCCACGCAGCCCCTTATCCAACTCCCCGCCGTTCCCCCTGACAATCCCGGCGGGAACGCAGGGTTTCCCAGGATCGGATACAGCGGCGAGAAGCCCGGGGAAATGTTGCAGCGGGACCTAAATTTTTGGAAAATTTTTATGGAGGCCCCTATGGTCGGGTGTTTTAAGATCACTCCCAGGTGTTGTTTTGCCAACCAGGGCAGGAAGCTCAGGGGGAGGGGGGTGCTTCCCTGTTCAATTCGGACCCATTGTTTATGTTCCGAGTGTCTACACCAGTCAATAATTCTGGTGAGGTGTGTAGCGGCGTAGTATAAACTGGGGTCCGGAAGACCAATCCCCCCCTTCTCTTTGGAGCACCTGAGTGTCTTTTTACCAACCCTTGGTTTTCTCCTGAGCCAGACAAACTTAGTGAATAGGGCTCCCACCCTCTGTAGATAGGAGTGCGGGATGTCGAGCGGAAGGGCTTGCATTAGGTACAGGAGGCGAGGTAGTAAATTCATTTTTAGGGCATTACACCGCCCAAACCAGGAAAGGTTCTTGAGAGCCCAAGCCTCGGTGTCTCTGACGAAGCTCCGCAGCAACGGGGGAAAGTTCAGGGGGAATATTTTGTCTAATGTTTTGCCGATCTTAGTCCCCAAGTAGGTGATGTGTTCGTTAGCCCATTTAAAAGAAAAAGAGTTTCTGAGGTTAGTTTCCCTGTGCGTCTCCAAGTTAAGGTTCAGGGCTTCCGACTTTTGTAGGTTAATTTTGTAGTTTGACACGTCCCTGTAGGCATCCAGCTCTCGCATCAGGTTAGGGAGGGTAACCTCAGGACATGTCACAAAGAAAATCAGATCGTCTGCGTATGCTGCCGCTTTATAGTGACCTGATGGCAGGGAGACCCCCTTGATGCAGGGGTTTGACCGCACTCTGCAGAGAAAAGGCTCTAGAGTCAAGATGAAAATAAGAGGGGAAAGGGGGCAGCCCTGCCTTGTCCCGTTCCCGATGCTGAGAGGCTCCGACAGTAGGCCATTGATCCTCACCACAGCTGAAGGGCAGTGATAGAGACTAGTAATCCATGCTATCATGGAGGGCCCAAGACCCACATGCTGCAGAACCCCCACCATGAAGTCCCAGAGCACCCTGTCGAAGGCCTTCTCAGCATCGGTGGCAAGGAAAACCGCAGGGAGTCTAGTTTTGTGGATGTTGTCCAGCAGGTTCAAGACCTTCACTGTGTTGTCTCTTGCTTCCCTGAGTGGCATGAACCCCACCTGGTCTAGATGAATAATGTGGTGCAAGTGCGGGGCCAGACGGGAGGCCAGTATCTTGGCGAACAGTTTAATATCTGTGTTGAGGAGGGAGATTGGTCGGTAACTAGAGGTCTGTGAGGGGTCCTTCCCCTCTTTCGGGATCACGGATATTTGGGCTCGAAGACCATCTCTGGGGAGGGTAGCGCCCCCTGCAAGTGAGTTGAAGACTATCTGAAGCCGAGGTAATAAGATCCCGGCGAAGGTTTTATAGTACAATAGCGGGAGCCCATCCGGGCCCGGCGTTTTACCATTAGCAGACTCCCTGATGGCCTTACTAATTTCGTCTACTGTGATGGGGTCTTCCAGTTTCCCGATCAAAGCCGAGGGGAGTCGCGGGAGGCCAGATTTCTCTATGTAGTCCCTGATTTTCCCTGTCCTGTCTCCCTGGAGTCGGGGCGGGATGTTGTAAAGTGTTTCGTAGTAACACTTGAATACTCCTGCTATCTCCTTATCACTGTGGACCACTTTACCCGCCTGGTTTGTAATCTTAGGGATGTACGCTTTAGCCCTCTCCCCCCTCAGAGCGGATGCCAGGAGTCTCCCACATTTGTCCCCGGTCTCATAGAACACTCTCCGGCTCTTAAGGAGCTGAAGTTTGGTTTTGTCACTAAGCAGCTTCCGGAGGCGGTCTCTAAGGGCAGTCAGGGGGGCCAGGTGTGACCCAGCAAGTGACTGTTTATGGGCTCCTTCTAATTTTTTTATTTCATCTAGTAGGTCCTTGATCTGCTTGCCTCTCTCTTTTTTTGCTCGTGCCCCTCTTTCAATCAGCGCTCCCCTAATGACACATTTGTGGGCTTCCCAGACCACTGGCGGACTAATCTCGGGTGAAGAGTTGTCCCGGAAGTAGCCCTGCAGGGTCAGATTCAGTTCCTCTCTAATCAACGGGTCCTGGATTAGGGATTTGTTCAGTGTCCACGACCAGGGCCGAGGCGCGTGCCCCGTGGATGCTAGCCGGATGCCTACAGGTGCGTGATCCGATATGGTTATGTTACCTATGGTGGCAGATAGAATCACGGGAAGTGAATGGTGTTGGACCAGGAACATATCAATCCTCGAGTACATGTTGTGGGGAGGGGAGTAAAATGTATAGTCCCGCCCATCGGGGTTTAAGATCCTCCAAGGGTCCACCAGTTGGTGCTCATGCAGCAGTTTCTTGATTCTCTTTAGTTTTGCGTATGACATATAGGAGTGGCCCTTGGAGGTATCTAATAAAGGTTCGAGGGAGAGGTTGAAGTCCCCGCCTATGATCAACCGCCCCTCCGAGAAGGCCGCCAGGTTCTCTAAGACATCCTCTAGGAAATTGATCTGCCCCACGTTCGGGAGGTACAGGTTGGCCAGGGTGACGAGCTCGGACCGGATCCTCCCTTTGACAAAGAGCCAGCGACCCTCTCCACCACTCAGAGAGCCCACCTCCTCCCAGGCCACCGATCTGGAAATGAGGATGCTCACTCCCCTAGACCGCGAATCAGGGGAAAAGCTGTGAAACGATACCGGAAATACCTTATTCCTGAAGACCGGAGGACCAGACGCTTTGAAATGGGTCTCCTGTAGGAATGCCACCTGCGCCCTCTGCGCTCTGAGGTAGTTCAGGATCATGGATCTCTTTTCTGGAGTGTTCAGCCCTTTGACGTTGAAAGAGATAAGGTTAGTGTCTGCCATATTAAGGGAGGGGGAGCACCTAGTGCCTTAGGGGGGTTAAGAAGGTACGGTCAGGTGGGCCCTCTAGGGAGGTCAAGCAGGCCAAACCCACCGACAGACAGCAACTGGCTACGTGGGCCGTCCAGACAGCTCAGGGTCCCGGAGATGGAGGAAGGGGGGGGGAGCAGGAAGGGGAGGGGAGCTCAAAGGTAGGTCGGGGGATGAGTGTAGGAGAGGAGGGGGGGGGGGTGTAACACTAGGGAGGGGGGGGGGAACTTTTAAAAGGTCAAAGGGGTCCGATGGACCTCGGACCGGCCCCGGACTAAGCCCCCCGGCAGGACCCAGCCCCAAAAGCCAAGTCCCGGCGGGGCACCCAACCGCGGGGAAAACCTAAAGTGCGTCAGCACTCAACCGTGGCCACCTCTGAAACAGAGGAGAGCCCACCCAGGCCTAATTGGGGGAAAAGTGACTGGCTCCGGGCACAGCGTTAGCTACTCCGGGAGTCAGTGGGCAAGGGAGGGTCTAATGAGCAATCGGGGTAGCAATAATAAGAGACCGTCAGGCGAGGGGCATCCAGAGCGCCCCCCGCCGAGGGCAACATAAAACCTGTTAACAAGCAATACACAAAATATTCAACAGAGGATCTGAAGTAATTAAGCTAGGAGAAAAGAGCAAAACAGTTCAACAATGGATCTGAAGTAATTAAACTAGGGGAACGGAACGAAACAGTTCAACGATGGATCTGAAGCAGTTAAGCTGGGAGAACAGAACAAAACAGAGGAGCCAGTAACTGGAGGAGCGAAAGGCCCTCCCGGGGGGAGGGCCTCTGTCTCGCAGCTCTATTACACTACAGTTCGTTGTCGGTCGGTCTTGGCCTCCGCGAACTTCTCTCCCTGGGTCTCTCTGCTCTGGCCCGTCTCGCCGGAGCGGCAGGGCGCCTCCGTTGCGGGAACTCCATCGGTGGGGACAGCCAATTTGGCACCGGGACCGGCTCGCATCCCAGAAACCCGAAGAGGCCCTCCAGGTCTCGATGTGTCTTGAGGAGGTAGGTGGCTCTGTCCTTGGACACGATCAAGTGAAAGGGGTATCCCCAGCGGTATGAGGCGCCGGAATTCCTGATTAAGTCCAGAGCCGGCCTAAGCAGTTTCCGCATGATCAGTGTGCGTCTCGAAAGGTCTGGGAGGATGGTGACTCTGGCCCCATCGAAGTCCACTGGCCCGTGCCTCCAGGCACAGCGGGCTATTTCTTCTTTGATGCGGTATAGGTGTATCTTGCAGATCACATCTCTCGGGAAGGCAGGGTCTGGGTTGCGAGGGCCAAGGGCCCTATGAGCTCTGTCTATCTCTATGGGAGTGTCGAAGGGCCTCCCCAGGACTGTGTTAAAGATGGTAGTTATGAGTTGCTTCACGTCTTCCCCAGCAGAGGCCTCCGGGATGCCCCTCAGCCGCAGGTTGTTCCGTCTGTGTCTGTTCTCCAAATCGTCGTGCTGAAGCAGGAGTTGTTGGATCTGTGCGTTTTGCGCGTCTATACGGGCCGACATGGCTGCCAACGCGGTCTCGCCGGCTTCTTGGTTAGCTGAAACTCTAGCGTCGAGCGTCCGGATTTGGGTCCTGACTTCCGCCAGGTCTCGTTTGAATGCTGATTCATAACGCGCTATGAGAGCCTCGAAGTCTGCTCTAGACGGGATAGCTCTCAGAAATGATAGCGTTTCCCTGTGGATGTTTCTTCCATCCGGTTCCAGGTTGGCTGTAGAAGGGGTGGAGGAAAGTTCTGGCGGCGGGAGGGTAATTGAGCCGACCGGGGAGATCATCATTAGGGAGGGGGGGGTGCTCGGTGGGATTTCTCCCGGTGTGGTATCTGGGGTCAGGGTTGCCCCTTCTGCGTCCCTTGTTGCCTCGGCCTCGCTGCCAATTTTCGCGGGACCCTGGTGGGAAGGGGACCTGGGTCCGCTGGGGACAGGAGCCCCCCGCGCAGTTCCGTGGGCTCCTATAGAGGGTTCTTCACCGAGTCGCCCCCAAGCGCGGGGTGCGCGTTGCGGTAGCCCCTGGAGCAGTGCGGGCCCCGTGGCTGAGGTCTCTTGCATTCCCATTTGGTTTGCAGCGCAGCTCTCCCCCCGGGTTCCTGGGGTGAAGGCAAATTTGCTCAGGCTGGGGGCAGTATTGGTGGGTCTCCTGGGCTGCCGGTCGCGCCCTGTCTCTCCAGCATCTTCGCCCCCCGTCACCCTGGGCATCACCCTGGGGTTCTGCGTTCCTCTCTCCCCTCCCGGGCCATGCTTAGTGCTCAGCTCCCCTGCCCCCTCACTCACCGCGGCCGCTGTCACCTTGGTCACCGGGAGCTTCAGTGAGACGCCGTCTTCCTCGAGCTCCGACTGAGCTCTCCCTCCTCGCTCACACCCGCCAGCTGCTTCGCCGCTCCCCGCTGTCTGCGCCGTCACACAGCCTGCCGCGGGGGGGGCCCGAGGACATGACCCGCCCGGCCGCATCACTCCCGCGGTCTCCGCCGCCGCCGCCGCCACCGCCATGCGGTCTTCAGCCGGCTCTTCCGCCGATCTCCCCGCCTGCTCAGCCAGCCTCCGCCGGTGTCCGTGGGACGTCTCTCTCGCCGGGTCCCCGCCGTCCGCCCTCTGCATAGTGGGAGATGAGGCTTCCTCCCCGCTGTCTGAGGCACACGTGGATAGTGAAGACGCCAAGGGCCTTAAAATTCTAACCACAAACGCACTTGTTTTAGTTAAGGCAAAAAGACAATTAATTTAAATATATATTTTATATATGATAGGCGCACTAGGCATTCCAGAGCTGCTAGATTCCCTCCCTTCAGAATCGGGATGCCCTGCTGTGGGAAACCCGCCAAGTGGCCTGGAAACTCACCTTGTTTCCTGGTCCACTTACTATCCCTTTAGTAGGGAGGGCGCCCGCACCAGGCATTTGTGAATGGCCGGCACGGGCACGACCCCTAGTAGAGGGTAGCAGGGGATGCGTCCGCCAACTCCTTAGACAAGCTCTTAGACGAAGGGTGGAAGCGGATCCGAGTGCGCAGATTGGACGAGAGTCAGATCGGATGACCTGGGGGGTTTCACACAGATGAGCATCCCCGATCTGGGTGTCCGGGGGACAAGGACCAAAACCCAGGATAGTCAAAATCCTGGGTTTTGGGCCATTTTAACTCTTCTAACGCCAGCTACATATATTTTAAACAGCTGCCTCTCCTGTCGTTAACTGCCAGCTATGTAAATTTTAAGCACCTGTCCCCCCCCCTTCTAGTGGCTCCCAAAAAAAAAAGACACTCACCTGACCCCTTGATTAATTCAGCAGGGTCTCCTCTTCCCCCCCCCACCCCCCCCCCCCCCCTTGGGCTCTTTTGGCTTCAGGAGAGTGCATTTACTGTAAAAAAAAAAAATTACATCCGTGAGCTTGTTCCCTCCCGCCGGGTCTCTTCACCGGGGGGGCCTCTGATCCCCCCAGGGCTCTTCCGCGGTGAGGAGAGGGCCCTAATGATGCCCTCTCCCCCGCCTCTGACATAGTTGCTGCGAGCCAGTGATGTCATCCCGCTCCTTTCTCGGAACTGGAGGATGGACCCTATGTAATTTTTTTTAAATGAACCCTTTGTTAACAGTCACCCACCAGGTATAAAAGGCTTCCAGCAGCAGCAAGAGAGCAGAAGCCAAAGAGATCAGCGTGGGACACAGTGCTCTGGTATGGATGGGAGGTATTAAAAAAAATAATAATATTAATAAAATATTTTTTCTCTGTGCCCGAAAGATGCCCTCTCCCCCGCCTCTGACATAGCCGCTACTAGGCAGTGATGTCATCCCGCTCCCGACTCGGAACAGTTGCTGAGGGCGATCACTGGGGGGAGGTTGAAGGGGTAGGGGGCTGTGAGCCCCTCTCTAGTGATTTTTTTTTACATTTAACCCTTTGTGAACTGATAAGGGATCCATGAGAACCCTATATCAAACCACAAGGAATAGGAGGCTGGCAATTCACCTGCAGCTAGCGGGCGACTTGCCATTAACTCCCCTCCTCCCCATTACTTGCCTTCCCAAAGCCCAGGGGGGGGGGGGCAGAAGAGCCCAGGGGTCATTAAGGCTGTGTCGGTTTGTAGCCTGCAGGGCGGGAGAGCACCGAGGCAGGCCCCGGGGAACTGTTCTGCAAGCCCACATAGCTGGTCCCGGGCTGGTTATGCTGGGTAGATGGGACCCCATGCCATTTTTAGGGGGGAATTATAACTCTTAAAATTTCACATGGAGCTTTCACATGCAATATGATTTTCTTTAATAAAATTAATGTCTCATTTAATTTTTTTTTGTTTTTTTGTTTTACTTAAAAATATTTTGAAAACAGTGGAAAGATTACAAACAAGACATTTCATGTTAAAGCCTAAACTCTGCCGTAAAAAAAATATGTAATTTTCCTGGAAATTGCTGCAAAAATGACAGTTAAACATAGCACAACATGGTGAAAAATGGCTTGTCAACAAAGGGTGACAAATCTCAAGTAGGCTGGCAGTTAAAAGGGTTAAAAGTACCTATGCATGTTGGGTATTGTTCTGTTAAGGGGACCTTGCACTTTCAAATTTAGGTTGTTTTCTCTTTATTACATTTATTATTCATCCAATACAAAAAAAGTTTAAAAGCAATTAAAAACACACATCTCATGAGGGGGAGGACTACAAGAACACATGTATGCCTAGCACATCTATATACATACAATTATTAACCCCGTGTTATCTTCAAAAACATCAATATACAATATCAACCAACTTATATAATGTGTATAAACTATCCTATATACATCTATATACATACAATTATTAACCCCGTGTTGTCTTCAAAGACATCAGTATACAATATCAACCAGCTTATATAATGTGTCTAAACTATCCTATATACAATCCTATTTTATACAAATATACATCAGTAAAGTGCAATCCAGTGCTATCAGTATCACTCTACCCTAAAGAGGACACCGAGGGGGAAAAGACATAGAAAAACAGTGCAATAAATCATAACATGTGCTATGTGTACTTCACCAGGCAGACATGCGCCGAGCGCCTCACCCCGTCCCAGCCAGCCAACGCGTTTCGTAACGGACCTCCCGTTACTTCATCTGGGCCACAAGTATAGACTGTCTGTCCCCCCCTGGGTCCCCTAAATACTCCTCCAGCATCATAATAGAAAATTGGAAACACCGGTGTCAGTCAGCACGAGGCACCTGAAGTGCATCATCAGCCGCATTTGAAAACGAGGCTTGGGACTCACTGCAATACTCCGGCCGGAAGTAGGTCAGCGGTCCCGCCCCTTGACATGATTACTAACATTAACACAAAGGACAGCTGCACTTCCTCGCAGCGAATAGCAGACTGGGCGCCGGTATTACCAGAGTGCCACCCAGCAGTCCGATCTAGTTAAGAAAGGAGGGGGGGGGTTTGGAGGGTAGATGCGGGACCCGTCAGGGACAAACAGCCTTATTGTTTAAACATATATCCCACAACCATACTTATGTTTGTAATCTATCTATAACCTAAACCATAAATAATTTTCTAATTGTGCCTTAGTATACCCACTTATCGAATTGAATTTTTATTTATCCTGTTTTGCAGAATGTGGGACCACCGGGTAGTGTTATGGTAAGACTGGAGGCCAGTCCGACATGTGCAGTCAAAATTACATAAGTTTACCCATACATAGTCTAAGCACAGAACCTATGGGTAGACAGTCTGTAGAGACCAGTAGAACCCGATATTTGAGGTCTTCCTTCTTGGTTGTGGGACAAACTATGTAAATGGGCTTAGAGTTAATCACATAGATATCACCTTCTGTCTTTGATTCCCTAGGACAAAAGAGTCTCCTGTTTGATAAGTGGGTATACTAAGGCACAATTAGAAAATTATTTATGGTTTAGGGTATAGATAGATTACAAATATAAGCTCCTGATAGAGGACTTGGCCCATGTGATGGTAAGCATGAGATCATGGGCTATCCATGTAGAGATTAGTTACTCTTTGAATTTTTATTTATCATGTTTTGCAGAATATGGGACCACCGGGTAGTGTTATGGTAAGACTAGAGGCCAGTCCGACATGTGCAGTCAAAATTACATAAGTTCACCCATACATAGTTTAGGTACAGAACTTATGGGTAGACAGTCTGTAGAGACCGGTAGAACCCGATATTTGAGGTCTTCCTCCTTGGTTGTGGGACAAACTATGTAAATGGGCTTAGAGTTAATCACATAGATATCACCTTCTGTCTTTGATTCCCTAGGACAAAAGAGTCTCCTGTTTGATAAGTGGGTATACTAAGGCACAATTAGAAAATTATTTATGGTTTAGGTTATAGATAGATTACAAACATAAGTATGGTTGTGGGATATATGTTTAAACAATAAGGCTGTTTGTCCCTGACGGGTCCCGCATCTACCCTCCAAACCCCCCCCCCCTCCTTTCTTAACTAGATCGGACTGCTGGGTGGCACTCTGGTAATACCGGCGCCCAGTCTGCTATGCGCTGCGAGGAAGTGCAGCTGTCCTTTGTGTTAATGTTAGTAATCATGTCAAGGGGCGGGACCGCTGACCTACTTCCGGCCGGAGTATTGCAGTGAGTCCCAAGCCTCGTTTTCAAATGCGGCTGATGATGCACTTCAGGTGCCTCGTGCTGACTGACACCGGTGTTTCCAATTTTCTATTATGATGCTGGAGGAGTATTTAGGGGACCCAGGGGGGGACAGACAGTCTATACTTGTGGCCCAGATGAAGTAACGGGAGGTCCGTTACGAAACGCGTTGGCTGGCTGGGACGGGGTGAGGCGCTCGGCGCATGTCTGCCTGGTGAAGTACACATAGCACATGTTATGATTTATTGCACTGTTTTTCTATGTCTTTTCCCCCTCGGTGTCTTCTTTAGGGTAGAGTGATACTGATAGCACTGGATTGCACTTTACTGATGTATATTTGTATAAAATAGGATTGTATATAGGATAGTTTAGACACATTATATAAGCTGGTTGATATTGTATACTGATGTCTTTGAAGACAACACGGGGTTAATAATTGTATGTATATAGATGTATATAGGATAGTTTATACACATTATATAAGTTGGTTGATATTGTATATTGATGTTTTTGAAGATAACACGGGGTTAATAATTGTATGTATATAGATGTGCTAGGCATACATGTGTTCTTGTAGTCCTCCCCCTCATGAGATGTGTGTTTTTAATTGCTTTTAAACTTTTTTTGTATTGGATGAATAATACATTGAATATATTTTGTTATAAGAGTATGTGGTGGTGCCAGTTGTTTGGTTAGGCATTGTTTTGGGGTCTTGTGGGATCCCATGCTCTGGAGATTATTGTAATTTCTTGCCAACCAGGCACACCAGTTACTACTAGGTACTTTGACACTAGCTGGTGCGGTTTTTTCTTTCCTTCTCTTTATTACATATTAATATTTTTAGAAAATGTGTGTTTTATTCTGCTTTTTTGAACATTTTTTAGGGAAACCCTGTGCAACCAGATAATTCTTCAAGGGATTACTTACAGAAATATAAAGCCACTACAAGCTAGGTACTCCTAGAAAGCTTATTGTGTGTTCTTTCAAGGTGCGTACTTTGACTGCAGAGCTGAAATTTTCAAGTAAAATTACCCTTACGCGCATGCTTTACTTGGGGTGTTTAGCAACTCTTCCCTTGACAGTACCTAAGCATGTTGGGTATTGTTTTGTTCGGGGGGGGGGGGGCTTGCTTTTTCAGCTTTAACTTATTTTTTCTTGTTTGCATATTGTTTTTCGGGAAAATTTGATTTTGATTCTGCTTTTTCTTTCTTTTTTAGGGAAACCCTGTGCAAACAAAGAATTAATTGAGGGATTACATCCAGAAAGCTGCGCTCACATAAACAAGCCTGGTAGGCCTAGGAATCTTGAGTTGAGTACTTCCAGAGAATATATAATTCGTTGGGGGTATTTCAAATGTAAAAGGTTGTTGTTGTTAAATTGCAAGGTTCGCATAGCAGTTCTATTTGATCTGAAAATCTCCTAAAATGCTCTTCAGTTTGGGGGATTCTTCTGGGAAGGAAGGGGTGTCTACTAATACACATGCAGTACTGTTGGAACCAGGAGAAATGGGGCTTTCACATGCAATAAGATTTTATTGAAAAACTTATATTTTTATTACAAAAAACACTACAAATTGTAAAAAAATGACAAACAGGACATTTCATGTTAAAGCTCAGACTCTGCTGAAAAAATATATATATATGTATAAGTTTCCTGTGAAATTGAACATGTGTAGCGCAAAATAGTGAAAAATGGTCTGGCAACAGAGGGTGACAAAAACTCTAAGTACTTGCAGTGCGCCTACTCGTAATCTAACCTAGTCTGGAGAACCCTGCCGCAGCACAACAGCCGTGGAGCTGTCTCGGGCAAAGTACTCTGGGCAAGGTCCAATTGCTGCAGGATCTTGGGGAGCATACCCCGGGGTCATGCTCCTGGCCCTCTTCTGGGGATTGTGCCGCAGCCCCATTAGTGAGGCCGGAATGATACACCATATGTCCCGGGATTATGCCCCAGGGTCCTTGTGCAGAACAGCTACCAATTTCTTCCGGAGTTGTGGTTGGACAACTCCCTGTAAGGAGTGTGGGTGCGTCACATGCTGATGGCAACCCTTCCCTTTCTGCATTATTCAGGCCAGGGGCTCTGATGCATGTTGCCAGAGCAGGAGTTTGAAGGGGTAGCACCCAGTTAATGCAGAACCTCCAGAAACTGTGCCACGAACTGGATCCCCTGAATGAAGAGTGTACCCTGGGGGGTATTCTCCCGGGGAATAATTTCCCGCAGCAGAGTACCCACCTTGCTTGTGCAGGTGAATGACCAGGCCAGGGGTGGCATAGTCCTTTGCCATCAGTACGAAGCTCTTTCAGTTCAACACCCTCAGACAGGTGTTGTATAAATGGTAATGGGTAGCCACGTCGGGCCCCACTTGTTGTTTGGAGATTCCTATGTGCCCATTCTTTCAAATCTCCAGGGTGTACCGCTTCTCAGCCCTACCACCAAACTGCCGGCACCCCATCCCCCCCGGTGACCCTGGATGGACCATCATCAGGTACAGCCACTTTTGTCCCCAGACCATCCACCTGGTGTCTAGGACCAAGTCTGGCCCCTTAGCACCCCAACAGTGATGAAACCCTGCTGTGGGGACTTACCTGGGCATCCCAATTCACCTGGGACAGCCCTCACCTGCAGGTTCCATCAAAGCCACTCCTTGCCACAGGCTTGTCCTCTCGTGCTGAGGTACAAGGAACCCTGGGGGTGGCATGGTCGGCAGAGCAGAGACCGCCCACCCCCCTGTCTGTCTCCCGGGACCTACGTCCAGACCTACATCGGCCCTGGCAGCCACTTGGTCAGAAGGAACGGAGCCACTGAGTTTCTCAATGAATTGGATATAGAAACAGTACTGTTTCATAAAAGAACAGTGGCCAACACCATCTTGAGGGCTATGAGCTCCCACCCTCGAGCACTAATGAAAAGTATCCCTCATCATGAGAACGAGACTGATCAACAGAGGATACAAAAGGAAAAGCAAAAAGCAGGAATAGGAATACTCTATTATACAGAGAAAGAAATAGGGAGTCAACCATTAAACCATCCCAGATAGTGACTTATACTAACCAACAGGGAGCGGTCAGACAAATTGTTGACAGGCACTGGCATTTGTTACTGACAGATGGGTATTTGAGAGATATTCTCCCCCAAAAAACAAAAACTGTCATTAAAACAGCAAGGAGCATTAAGGACAAATTACTTAATAACCCATTATGACCATAAAAGAAAAGAATGAGAAAGTTGCCGTACAATAGGGACATACAGATGTGGCTGATGTAGTACCTTCCAATATGTAAAAGAAGGCAAACAGATATGTTTAGGGAAAAAGATCATAGAAATCCGGCATGTCATAAACTGTGACTCACAGAATGTGGTATATGTGCTCAACTGACCCTGTGGGCGGTTTTACGTTGGAAAGACCAATCGTAGGCCGAGGCAGAGGGTCAATGAGCATGTATATTCCATTAGAACACAAAATAAGCAAATCCCAGTGGGGAGACATTTTTCCCTGAAACATAAAAGGGATCCCAAGAGACTTTTAATAAAGGGTTTAAAGTGGACCAAAACCAAAAAGGATTGACTACCCTGGGTTTTGGCCCTTTCCCCAGGAGCTCCCCGATCGGGGGGCTCCCCGCTATGTGAAACCCCCCAGATCGCCGCAGCCAACTCACGTCTTCCCGGTCCCACGGTGTGTCTAAGAGCAGCAGCTCTGACGGCCGCATCCTCCGCTTCCCTCTCGCAGTGCATGTGCCCCAGAGCTGCTGCTCCTGGACGCATGTGTGGGAAAGGGAAGAGGTGAGTTGTCTGCGGTGTTCTGGGGGGTTTGACACAGCGATCGGGGTGCCCCCCGGGAAAGGGCCAAAACTCAGGAAAGTCATAATTATTGACTATCCTGGGTTTTGGTCCACTTTAAGTAGAATACACCCATCCTCTAGGTGGGGGGGGGGGGGGACTTGGAGAATAGAACGCATTTGATAATTGAAGGACCATGTTCCACCAGGTTTAAATGAAATGATAAGCTATATCCCATTTCTGAGACATTAATTAAATCATGATACGGAATAAAAATGAATAAGTATAGATTTCAATGTGATTCTCTTAGATGCGTTTCATTTAATATACTTAATAAGAATTCCTTTGTATAAAGCCAAATATGTACAGTTTATTATATTTAAAGTGCAATATGATTTGAGATCTAGTTGTATAAAACATATTTAGGATGATTTATATTGATATCTATATTTATGTTGTTTTTTTCTATAGAGCATTGAGTAATCTGCATGGAGTGAAAGCGGTGTGCAGCTATGTATAGGATGTTAGCAGTCAAGTGGCGGATATAAATAAAGCCCGGTGGGACCCACAGTGCATGATAGGTGCTGCGCCACCAACAAGATGGTGCATGTATGCCACTTGGGTGAGTGATTTGGAGTGCTTGCGAGCACTGGGACTTAAGTGGTCTTTCTCCTGGGTCTCTGTGGGCACTGAGACACCGCTGCGATGAACACGGTGGCATCATGCGTAGGCGACAGCAACTCATATGCGCTCCACGGAGTGCGGAAATGAGCGCAGACGGGAGGGAGAGGTGGAAGCTGGTGGCCGTGAGAGCTGCTGGTTCACCCGAGATAAGCCAAGGGACATTGATCGGCCTGAAGGCAGGAACTCACCCTCTCTTACTGACCCAACACCAGGGCGATGTGGGGACACCAACAGCATTGCACAACAGATGGAGCTAACCGCATGGGGGGAATAACAAAGTGATATACATATACCTGATGTTTTGAAGGGGTTTGAATTATGGAGAGATGTGCAATACTAACTAGACACTTATTAGATTGTAGATAGCTGCATAAGTATATGCCACCTGGTACCACATGCTGCGCAGCTCTTACCATTCCAGACAGATCGCATGTAAGAATATTGATTGGTTTAATGATCATCTTTGTATATATAATATAATACGATGTAACATATGATTAATATTGGGTATGCTTAATCTTTAAACATGTAATAGGGTGTTGAGAAAGCCGGACAAAGAACAGCGAAACATGTTCACCCACCATTTTTGAAAAGTTTTAATAAGCATATCCTTTTATTGTACAACAAAAAGAGGATAAAGAGATGTAGTACTGTAACTGTATGGACATTCTTTTATTAACTTTAGCGCTTGTCGCTTTTTTCATGTCACTATTTTGAATGAATAATTGAAAATAAAATGTGAAGATTTTTAAGCATAGATTGATTTTGAATCGGGTCAGAGGTATAGCGACCCATGTGGGGAAATAGGAGCGACTGGAAGCTCCAACCAGAAGGAGATTATCCATCAAGCCCCCAAAGGGCCCCTGGGCTTCCAGCACTCCCACTGTGCATGACAGTAGCCAGAGCTGCTGTGAAATCAGGCAGTGCCTGTCTCCCTTCCACCCTTTCACCCAAGCCACCAGCCCAGATGGACTAGCCTGGCCCTCTGACAAGCCTGGTTGTGGAACAACCCTGCAATGCGGACTTACCTAGGGGGTCCCAAGCCTTCTGAAACAGCCCCCACCTCAGTCACATGTTCCTCCACAGCCACTGCTAGCCCCTGGCTCATTCTCTTGGGGACAGCCTCGGGGTACAGCTGGCTCCAGCATGCTGGATAATCCTCCTTCCTCTGGGAGGAAAAAGCACACGCTACACTACCCACCCCCACAATTGCTGTAGCAGGCAGGTTAAACACATTACGCACACATTGGGGTACACATTGCATTGCAGTCTGGGGGACCAGACATTGGGGTCAGTGGCCACATACTGAGACATTAGCCACCCCAAGTCTTCCCCAAGCAAAACACTGGCAGAGATATTTGATGATACCCCACTTTTGCAACTGGGAGCGTTGATGCACCACTCTCAAACACGGAAAGTGAGAAAGTCTTTCCGGGTGGGGACACCATCTCATGGCGCAACAGAGTTGTCTCAGCGTAAGTAACCCCAAGTCCCATGGCCACAGCCTGGCCTACGGTGATGGGTTGTGAAGTTTCCCAGAACCTTTCAGCACCCCTACCCACACAGTGGAGGAATTTTGGGACAGGCCCTGGTAACGCTGAGGACACGTGGCTTTGAAGTGTTCAGGCAGGTTGCAAATGTGACACAAACGGGTTTCATCCCCCAGCTTGGAGAGAACAGTAGTGGCGGGTGCCTCAGGCACCACAGGTGACTTAGCCCATCTCCAGCTGGAACGTTCTGGGCCTCGGTAGAGCTCCACCACAAACTCCACAGAATATGACTCAGGGGTCAAGTGGTACTGGTGGACCAGAGCCTGCTTGATTGCCTCACAGCTCAGGGTGGCCTCACTATGTAGCTTTCCAAAAATTACCAAGGTTTTACCTAAGGCGAGGGGTTACTGTACCTTACCCACTGATCCTCAGGAACATAGTATTGATGGCATATGGTTTTAATAGCCATCAGAAATGTGTCCAAATCTGTACCAAGAACAGGGAGATCTCCATATCTCCAGTTCTAAGAGGGTTACAGAAAATGGACAACTTCCTGGTTTTGGCGCTATACTGGGTTCGGGGCTAGAGGAAATGGAACCCCAGTTATTCCTGGTTTAATGACAATACTGGCTGTCTGGGGATTTGGTTTTTGAAGAGAGAGCGCTCTCTGCATAGGGTAATCTGTTGGCCAGGCCTTGTGGCTGCAGCTTAGACTAGAAGTGTGAAAGCAACAAGGGTTGTCTTTTGAAGCTGGTCAATGCTTGCCCGAATCATGAGAGCACCCCTAGGGTGAAAATTGTTACCTATGCTAGCAGATGGTTTTGACAAAGGGACATTTTGTTAGAAGGCATCCTAGGTTGAAAAGAGCTAGGCATCAGGAATTAAAATAAAATATAACGTTTGCCCTATCCCTGACACGTGAATAGGCACAATACAAGCCAGCGTGGAAGGTAAAATCCTTGGGTGACTTTCGGCTCCAGTCTGCCCCTCAAAACAGTCCGCAAGGGTGGAGTACCATTGGAAGATAGTGTATTAAGGCTCTGTTTTGGACTAAATAGGCATATTATCTAAAGAGTTGTACAAAATCAAAGTACCTCAAGGGGGTGGATTGAGCATGTTTAAACTTTGTAATTTTTCGAAACTTTAATATTTTAAAACTTGCTAGTAGAGCAGAAAACCATTTACTAAACCATCAGGGCACACATGTGGAGACAGGTGGCTCTGGCTTTTATTTACACAGACAACATTTTAAGGCCCATGCAGGACTCCTTCTTCAGCTACAGTGAACAATGGAGACGAGAATGTACTTCTCGAAGCGGTTCTGCATGACCCCCATGATCACATGGATAGATAAAACACCATGATTATGAAAAGGTGTGTCATGTGACATGTTCATCTAAAATAATTATTTTCCTTCTGTTCCACTCAATAGCTCACAGATACTTTTTAAAGGGGGCAAATTTTCTAAACTTTTCAGAAACTATGGTTTTAGATTATACATTTAAAGAAATTGTCCAAGCTAAAAATAAAAAAAAAAACCTCTATAGTCACATTTTGTCCTCCACAGATGATTGCTCCTAGCCTGGCAGATGCGACTATTGGGCCTGTGTGGCACAAAACTAGAGATCAGTAAGGCATGCTGTGATGGACTAGAAGCAATCACCTGGGACAAAAGGTGAATAAAGCCTGAGCAGTAAGTTAAGCCTAATGTAAAGGTACCGTAGAAGGAATCAACAGCATCAAGACCACTGCATCAAGGGCACTTGGCAGCTGATGGCAGGTCTGTGGACAAATTAAGTTCACTAAAGTGGGCATTCACTCTAGTGACCTCTAGGATGCCCAAAAACAATCCTTCAAAACTTACCCTTCCAGTATACTGTATGATTCAGCGTTCCACGGCACATATGTGGCTCAGCTCTGGCATCCCTGCTGTGCTGCGTCCGGCAGACTTGGATGGCTTCTGGTGCCAGCGTTTCGGAGGTAGCAGAGTAGACTTAAACTTGGTCTGGACAATCCTTCTAACAGTACAGGTCAATAGGAGTCTATGGCAACGGGCTGCCATAGAATTTACCATTTACTTATTGTTTTTTTTTTTTTTTAACACACATTGCCAAAGTATCAAAAGCACAGCTTTTGTTTTCATAAAATGCACCTTTGGCATACTTACGAACAGCCTGCTCTTAACGCAGAGGTATGAAAATAGCCTAATAGGTTTGTAGGGGCGTTGATGGTGTAACGCATAAGTGAGCAATGGAAAGTTTTTCTTTTTTATTTAGAACATCTATCTGCCTTTCAGGTTGCTTTTTATTTAAGGTAAGGTCAATGCTAGAGATGCGTGAGTTGTCTCTAAACTGCCCACCCTTCAGGGGAGTGCTGGTGTGGTTTCTTTGAAGAAGAAATAAACTACCGCCGTTCAAACCAAACGGCAGAGCATATTTTTTTCCTTTTTCCTGTATATAAATAGTAGTTCCAGAAATGTTCAAATGCAGAACGGCGTATTCTGCGCAGATACTGCGCTTGACATATTGTTGGAAACGTTTCCCCAATCTATGTCTTGAAATGGAATTTGGGAGCCTGCCACAATCTAAAATGTGTGAGCAGGCCTTTTATTTTGTCACTTTACCGCTAAAAATAAATAATAAAACTGTTGATAAAGGTATGTGTTCAGTATATGATAAACTATAGAAAATGTGCTGCAAGAATTATGTTCCAGAAAATCAGTGGGAAGAGCCAAAAAATACAATTTTGTGATTACTCACCTGTAAAATGGGTATTATAAGTATGTCTCACACCCTGCTTCGGAAGTATTAATTACACGTGGGTTATAGACAGTAGAGGGCGCACTTCTGCAGAGATGACTAGAAAAAAAGAAGCCCCTCCCAGTCCATAAATACCTGGGACCTCCCACACATTCCCCAGTATAAGAAAGCAGTAAGGGGACCAGGAAGAGCCAATAAAATCTATGAGAAAAAAGTTTCACCACATAGAGGATCAAAGATACAACTCAGGGTGGGACGAAGCAGGGTGTGAGACATACTTATAATACCCATTTTACAGGTGAGTAATCACAAAATGGTATTATTCCAAGTATGTCTCACACCCTGCTTCGGAAGTATTAATTACACGTGGGACATCCAATAGCAGTGTCCAAAAAGGGTGGGGATCCCAACAGGCAATAGTGCACAAATTAAACCACTGCAGCTTGCAGAACTTTACAAAACTTACAAAAACAGCAACCGCTGAGGCCCGCACATCAACCTTATAAAACTTGGAAAAAGTATGAACAGAAGACCAAGCAGCAGCGTTACAACTTGTTCAACAGAGGCTTGGTGCTGAAATGCCCAGGAAGCCCCAACAGCACAAGTAGAATGAGCAGTGATCTGGAAAGGGGGATCCCTCCCCTTAGCAGAATAGACCCTAATAACGACCTGACGAATCCATTTACTAATGGTAGACTTGACAGGCGCCAAACCCTTCTTGGGCCCAGAGGGCACCACAAAAAAAGGCGTCCTTCTTCCGGAATGGTGAAGTAGCCACCAGATAGTACTTTACACATCTAACGACGTCCAGAGAGTGCAAAGCCCTCTCCTTGTCATTGCTAGGTTTAGGACACAATGAAGGAAGCACAAAGTCCTGATGGAGGTGAAAGGCAGAGACAACCTTTGGCAGGAAGTCTGGTTTAAAGCAGAAAACCACCTTGTCCTGATGTCTCTCAAAGTTGGGGGCCTGAATGGACAGAGCCGCCAACTCCGAAACACGTCGAACAGAGGTGATAGCCACCAAAAAGGCAACTTTTAAGGTGAAAATGGATAGAGCAGAATCCTGCACTGGTTCAAAGGGAGGACCCTGAAGGGCAGACAACACCAAATTCAAATCTCAAACAGGGAACATGGGTTTGCGAGGAGGGAGCACATGAGTGACCCCCTGAAAAAAAGGTCTTAACCAAAAGGATGAAGAGCGAAAGATCTCTAAAAGAAAACCTCCAGAGTGGACACATGCCCCTTAAGAGTGCTAAGCTGAAAACCCATGTCCAGACCATGCTGAAGAAACTACAAAATCCGAGGAATGGAAAACACCCGACAAGGAAAGGACCTAGCCTCACACCAATCAATGTAGGTCCGCCAGGTCCTGTAGTAGATATTAGAGGAAGATTTCTTCCTAGCCCTGACAAGAGTCTGGACAACGGCTTCAGACAAACCCTTTTCCTTTAAGATGAAGGTTACAGCAGCCACGCCGGCAAAGCCAGCGTTTGTAAATTGGGGTAGCAAAGCTGACCCTGTGCGATCAGATCCGGAACCAGAGGCAGCCTGAATTGACCTGGGTCTGCGAACCACCCCTGTCTTGGCCACCTTGGGGCCACCAGGATTGCTGGCACACCCTCTTGAGCCAATTTGCGTACCAACTTGCCCACCAAGGGAAAGGGAGGAAACAGATACAGGAGACCGAGCTCCCGCCAGGACAGAGACATGGCATCCACTGCCAGAACCAGAGGGTCCTGGGACAGAGACACAAATGCCGGAAGCTTGTGATTTTGACGAGAGGTAAACAGATCCACCTCCGGACTCCCTCACCTGCGACAGAGGGATAGAAATACCTTGTAGCTGAGGGACCATTGCCCCCGGCGAAAGGTCCCTCTGCTCAGAGAGTCCGCTTCCAGGTTCTCCACCCCTGGAATGTAGACTGCCAAGATGCACGGAACATTGCTCTCGGCCCAAGCAAGACTCATAGACAACTCTCGGAGGGCACTCCAGCTGCAAGTCCCTCCTTGGTGATTAATGTAAGCGAACGCTGTCCAAATGTCGGAGCGAACCTGGACTGGTAAGCCCTGAAGGTGATGTGTCAGGTGCGACAGCACCAACCGAACCGCCCTCAGCTCCAGAATGTTGATGGGGATATGGGCCTCTTGAGGACCCCACAGCCCCTGGAACTGACGTTCCCTCCAGAAGCCTCCCCAGCCTGACAGACTGACATCCGTGTTGACCGTCTCCCAACAGGGGCGCAAGAAAGGACCTGTCCCCCAGGAGATTTCTCTGGTCCATCCACCACTGTAAGGACAGCCGGACACAGCACAAGTCTGATCCAGAGACAGAGGACATTTGTCCCAAACCGATAGAAGATGGAGCGGAAGGGGTCTCATGTGAAACTGAGCAAATGGCACTGCCACGAAGCAAGCCACCATCAAACCTACTAGCCTAATGCATTGCCTGAAGGACGGACGAGGGCTGGACAGAAGAAAATTAATAAGAGCCTGAAGAACATCCACCTTCGGCTGGGGTAGGAACACCCTGGTCTGAATGGTATCCAGAGTCATGCCCAGAAATGAAGCCCCCCTTGACGGGGATAGAGAGGACTTGGGGTAATTGATTACCCACCCGGACCTTTCCAGCGTCATCACCACCGCTCTGGTGTCCAGCTCCGCCTGGTGGAGAGAGGATGACATAATGAGAAGGTCGTCCAGGTAAGGCAAGATACGAATGCCCCAGACTCTGAGAGGACTCTGAGGGCCATCACGCCCGCCAAAACCTTAGTGAACACCCTGGGCGCCGAAGTCAGCCCGAAGGGAAGAGCCACAAACTGGAAGTGCTGGTTGTCTACCACGAACCTGAGGAACCTTTGGTGTCCCGGGAAGACCGGCACATGAGTGAATGCGTCTTTGATGTCTATTGAGGTCATAAAGTCCCCCGGACGAAGGGAGTAGACCGCAGAGCGCAGAGTCTCCATGCGAAGTTTCTTGGTTCTGAGGAACCGGTTGAGAAGTCCAAAATGTGCCTTATGGATCCATCCTTTTTGGGCACCGTAAAGAGGTTGGAGTAGTAACCCTGACCTCTCCCTATGGGGGGAACCGTAGAAACGACCCCCATATCCCGAAGGTTTTGCACCGCCAGGAAAAGTTCCTGTGCGGTCCGAGGGTCCGCAGGAACCCGAGACCTGAGGAATCTGGGAGGAGGCCGGTACCCAGAGGAGACCACCTTCGGGATCCAGTTGTCTGTGACCGCCAGAGTCCAGACCTGGGCAAAGAGCCGCAGCCGTCCCCCCACCCGTGAGGGTGAGGGCGCCCCCTCATTGCTGACTGGGCTTGGCAGCGGCTTTGGGTTTGGCACCCCAGGAAGTCCTGGGTCGGGCTCGTCCTCTGCCCCTACCCAGGAATCTCCTCTGAACGCAGGGAAGGAAATTCCCCTGCTCGTCCGAGAACCACGAAAGGAGGGATTGAATGAGCCTGAACCCCGAAAGGGCCGGCACTGCTTTTTGCGCTGAGGTAACCAAACAGGCGCAGACCCACGAAGGGTAGCCCTGTGAGCGCCTCCTTTGCAGCGATATCGGCCGCCCATTGGTGCAACCAGACCGATCGGCGTATAGCAACAAGCAATGCCGAGGTCCTGCTACACATACGGATAGTATCATCCAAAGCTGATAAGACAATGCAATGAACATCTCACAATGCGTCAATGCTGTAAATTCCTCACTGGAAGGATTCAGTTGGGAACCATCCAACAGGCCCCTGATTAACGCTCTAGTAGCCACGGCTGTGAGAGCAGAGGCACAAACCGGGCGCAAGGCCGAACCCACACAGGCAAAGGCATGCGAAGCCATTTGGTCGAGACGTTGGTCCTCACTATCCTTCAAGGTAGTGGAATCCGGGAAATGCACAACCGACGTACTGGACAATCCCAGTACTGGAGCGTCGACCTCTGGGGGTGTCGACCAATGCTTAACAACATCAACAGGGAAGGGATACTTCCTATCCCACCCCTGAGGAATATCATGGAGCCGGCTAGGCTTATCCCATTCTTTAAGGATCAGATTGTTAACGTGTTTCTGATCCGGGAACTCCAAACTCCAAAAAATTCCCCCCCGTTGCTGAGGGGCCCCCGCAGAAGGGGAAATAGCAAGCACCTCAAAAATACGGGTCAGGAGTCTGGGGTATCAATGGTATCCCCGCGCTCCGTACCGGCATCAGCATCCAGGTACTGCTGATCGTCAGAGCCTTCAGATTCTGAAAACAATTCCCCTTCCTCAAGCGGGGAATAATAAGACCAAACAAAAGAATCGTTATAAACAAAGGCCTTCCTGGCCGCAGAGCTAGCAATCATCTTCTCAATGTTGGCCCGTCTAGCACAGACATCGGATTGCGACTCCCCTCTAATGACAACGTCACTTGTGGTCAAAGCCAGGCGTGGGGGTGTAGGTGATGAGGCCAGCGGAGGCCGGGTCGGATTGCCGCACAATGGCTTGCTGTGCACATGGTGCACAAATTTGCACATTGTCTCCCACAAGGGATACCCCACAGACCACACACTGCCGGGGTTGCCCCGAAGGGATCCTGAGCCTGGTATCCTGGGAAGCCTCCATATGGTGATTTTTTATGGTAGTCGCAATGACCAATGGGAATTACGCTAAAAGCTACCCGGGATGCCCCTTAGCGTCCGTTAGTGGGAGGATTTGGCAATGACAAAGGGAACAGCAATTTGAACCAAGGGACCTAAAGGACCGGGAGAACCCCCTTTTTTATTAAGGTACGGTAGTCCCACCTGGAAGACACAATAAGGGCCCCAAAAATATAACATATGCACACAGAAACCCATTTTAACCACAACATATGCAGCATATATAAATATTCACACACACATACGGTGATAAGGAAGACCATTAAGGGGTTAAGTGCAGGAAATAAGCCGATAACCCCAGGTCCTCAGACGCTGTGCCATCAAAGCAAACTAATCAGATAACAATAAAGACCAAAGCCCCGAAGGGCACTCACGGAAGCCTGCGATCAGAAATGATGTCCATTCAACAGCAGCACCAGGAAAAAGGGCGGGCCAGCGCGGATCGCGCGCCGTGCGTGGCCCCGCCCCCTCCCAACCCGGGAAAAGACAAGCGGCTCCCAGCCAATGGCTGAGAGCCGTGAGACGCGCCGTAGGAGAGGATCACTAACCTGACGACCGCTTAACCCTTGGTGGGGGCCTTGCGGCGGAGCATGGCTCCTGTATAAACACCTCTAAGGTGTGCCCTACCTTCACCCGGACTCTACAGCGAAGGCTGGGAGGCATGGGGAAATTAAGAAAATAGTCCAGGTGGCAATAGGAAAAAAACAAAGTGGCCGGGTGTACACCCGGCTTACCTGCAAAGGAAAGAGACAGCCCTCTTCTTGACTTGCTTCGCCGTCTGCAGAGACTAAACTGGGGAATGTGTGGGAGGTCCCAGGTATTTATGGACTGGGAGGGGCTTCTTTTTTTCTAATCACCTCTGCAGAAGTTCGACCTCTACTGGCTATAACCCAAGTGTAATTAATTACTTCCGAAGCAGGGTGTGAGACATACTTGGAATAATTTGCCACATTTTCTGGGTGCTCTGCAGCTTCAGCCCAGATTTGGGTTTGGGTTTGAAATGCAGCAGGGGCAGGGGGGCATATATTCAACAGAATGTATTTAGTTCTTGTATCTTTGCAGGGTAATTTTGGGGGGGGCTCTTCAGAAAGAAGGGTATACATGAGATAAGACAGGCCTTGGTTTCACACAGAACTCTATGCAATAAGGAATAAGACCAAAAAGCTCCTTATTCAAGAGCGTCAAGGTAAAGAGTGCTTTCTTAAAAGAGAAAGTATTTACTTGGCGCATACAAACCAAAAATAAAAGAATTTACACATGATCCTCAGCAGTAGGGGGTGACATGCAAATCATTTCCTCTGGCCTTTGTGATACTTCAAGCATCCAGAAAAAGCCAGACAGGAGTACAACACTTCACTAGATCACTTCCTACATGGACGCATGTTTTGTGCTAGTGGCCCTCATTGGCAATTGATAATTGTATTGTAGGGAGAGAACCATGTAAGGCTTAATATGGTTGGCTAAAAAACTCTATTTAGAAAGTATTTACAGTAAATGGCATGTACAGAAAAATAACAACAGATTTACCCATGATACTTAGCAGTAGTAGGAGCTGTGCAAATAATCTTGTTATAATCTGTGATAATCTCAAGCTCTCAAACCAACACAGTTCTGTACAGGATGTATATTAAAGACTGTGGATACAAAACCACTTTTTATTTGTACTTACAGCTTTATTAACTTGGGTGATAGAAGCGCCATTGATGCAAAAGCATGGTCATGAGGGACTTTTGCAGAGCAACTGCCTTGCAATCGCACCACTGTAATGTTAAAACGCCCATAGGTAACTATGGGTAGCGTTTTCACCCTGTTTGCGAGGCAGTCAGAAGCACTGGATGATCAACTCGTAAATGCAGGTGGGATTATAGGCAGGTATTTTCAATCAATTGAGTAATGATCAGGTATCAGTGGGCAACCTGTTTTAAATAACGGGAAGCTATCAAAGTCTGATCTTCTCAGCACCTGGCATAAACAAAACAGGTTTCTAATGACCTCAGAAAAAGAGTGGTTGATTCTAATCAGGCTGGAAAATGTTACAACTAAAGGTTCCACTAATGCACAGTCAGACAGATTGTGTACATACAGAGGCAATTCAAGACCAGTATTATTCTCCCCAGTAGCGGTCCAACCAGAAAGCTCAGAAAAAAACACAAGGTAATGTCTAAGCAACTAAAGGTCTTTATTGCTATGGTGTGCATGGCAAGATTGCAAGGAGAAAGCCACTGCAGTTTGCTAAAGATCAAATGGACAAGCAAGGAGGCTAACAGAACATTTTTTTATAGACAGATTAGACCAAAATAGAGCATTTTGGTTTAAATGAGGAGTATTATGTTTGGAAGAAGATAAAACAAGGTGGTGGGAGTATAATTGTTTAAGTCTATTTTGGTGCAACTGTGCCAGGACAACTTGTCATCGTTGATGGAACAGTGATTTCTGAATCGTAGCAGCAAATTCTTAATTATATTATATTTCTGCAAGCTGAACCTCAGGAGCACATGGGCATGGAGCAAAACAACTGACCTAAGCACACCAGAGTCGCTCTACCAGAGAATAGTAAAACATAGTAGAGAATAATAAAGCGTAAGTTTTGAAATGGACTGGAATTCAAAGTCCTAACCCTAAACCAATGGATATGCTGTGAATGTGAGTAGTTCATTGAAGAAAACCCACCAACATAACAGAGCTGAAGCCGTTTTGTATGGAGTAAAAGGCTAAAAATCAGCTGATGTGCAGGACAAATGTACAACTATCAGAAATGCAGTTACATGCAGTTATTGCTGTACAAGGGGGTCATACCAAATACCATTCACATACTTTTGCCATTCACAACACATATCCACCAGTAACAAAGCAACACATGGAATGACATTGTTGTAATATTGTGACATTAATACCAGCCAGACCTGAAAGCTAGAGCGCCGGCGCTATACGCTGAGATTCCTGTAATGATCGCTACATGGCGCTGTTAGAGTTGCTCACCAGAATCACCTTTATAAATGTGGTATTGCATACAGCGCCCAGCGTTCACCAGACGCTGCCTGCCGCTACGAAGCACTACCTGCCGCTATCCCTTGATGAATAAACCCCTGAGTCTTTCAGACTTCAGGCCTGGCCGAAGAGAGTTTTGCTCCCCTTTAACCTCATGTAACACATACTAGGATATTTTTCTTATCTAGAATAACAAAATAACACAGGATACCATAAAGGAAGACTTTGAGAAGCCTGGACTGAAGGGCACCTAAGGGTTGGAGCAAAAACATACCAAGGGCAAGGGCTAGTAGCCTCAACGAACAATAAAAGCTTGTTAGCTCACAAACTAGGAGTGAGGGCCAACAGCCCTATAGACATAGAAAGCCTGCTCTCTTATATACTAGGAATCAAAGTAAGAGACCCCAGGGGCGCAAAAATCCACTACTTTGGTCAAGCAGTTCTGACAAATACCTGCATTAACCCTGTAAGTGCCAGACAGTGTTTCACTATTTTGCGCTACACATGTTCAACCTTGATTTTTGAAGGGATTTCCCAAGAAAATGATATATTGTTTTTTTCAGCAGAGTCTGGGCTTCAACATGAAATGTCTTGTATGGCCTTTTTTAGTGTATTCTCAATACTTTTGGGTGAAATATGTGCAAAAAAATGTAAAAAATATATTTTTTGCAATTTGTAATGTTTTTTGTAATAAAAAATGTAAGTTTGTCAATAAAATCTTATTGCGTGTGAAACCCCAATTTCTCCCGGTTACAGCGGTACCACATATGTATTGGTAGACGCCCTTTCCTGCCCAGAAGACTGAAACTGAAACAGTGCTTTAGGAGATTTTCAGATAAAATACAACTGTGACATGCGCACCTTGCAGTGTTTCCAGAAAAACAATGCTTTACATTTGAACTACCCCCCACAAACTATGTACCAGGCTTGTTTATGCGGGCGTAGTTTTCTGGAAGTAATCCCTCAATCAATTCTGTGGTTGCACAGAGATTCCCTAAAAAAGAATAATACAGTTCTGTGAAATACTCACCTGTAGAACTGGTATTATACGCATACAGCACGTCCTGCTCCAACTATAATACTTACACATGGGTAATCCTCCGCCAGATGGCGCTGTTTACTGCAGACATGCAAAAACAGGCTCCTCCCGGCCCTTCATATACTCAGGGACCTCCCACAAATCCCCAGCATTGAAAAGCAGTGAGAAAAGAAGCCGGGAGAAACCAACCACCAAACTGGTAATAATAACAATGATAACAATGGTAACAATCACCATACAGGGGATCCAGAACAAAGTGAAACCAGGGTGGGTGGAGCAGGACGTGCTGTATGCGTATAATACCAGTTCTACAGGTGAGTATTTCACAGAACTGTATTATTCTAAGCATACAGCACGTCCTGCTCCAACTATAATACTTACACATGGGACATCCAATAGCAGTGTCCATAAAGTAGGGTGGGATCCCCAACAACAAAGGCAACGGCACATAGTTCATACTACAACCGCCTGTAAAACCTTACGGCCAAAGGCAGCATCAGCTGAGGCCCGAACATCAACTTTGTAAAACTTTGAAAAGGTGTGAACAGAAGACCAAGTAGCGGCCTTGCAAACTTGTTCAACAGAGGCCTGTTGCTGAAAAGCCCAAGAGGCGCCAATAGCACGAGTGGAGTGAGCCGTAAGACGGAACGGGGGAGGCCTCCCCTTAGTGGAATAGGTCTGAATCACAGCCTGACGAATCCATTTACTGATGGTAGACTTGGCGGGAGCCAAACCTTTCCTAGGCCCTGAAGGCAGAACAAAGAGAGCATCAGTCTTCCTGAAGGCATTAGTGACAACCAGGTAATACTTCAAGCACCTGACTACGTCCAAGGAATGCAGAACCCGCTCCTTGTCGTTGCGAGGATTGGGACACAGAGAAGGAAGAACAATATCCTGGTTCAAATGAAATGCCGAAACCACCTTTGGCAGAAAGTCTGGTTTGAAACGGAACACCACCTTGTCCTGGTGTCGCTCATAATATGGAGGCTGAATAGATAGAACGGCCAGCTCTGACACCCGCCTAACCGAAGTAATAGCCACCAAGAAGACAACCTTGAGAGTGAGAATGACCAGAGCAGCCTCCTAAATAGGCTCAAAGGGAGCACCCTGCAAGGCAGACAAAACCAAATTCAAATCCCAAACAGGGACTGTAGGCTTTCGAGGGGGACACACGTGAGTGACCGCCTGGAAAAAGGTGATGCTGAGCAAAGGTCTTCTGAAACCTGACCCTTCAGAGTTCTAAGTTTGAGACCTAAGTCCAAACCATGCTGCAAAAACTCCAGGACCCTAGGGACAGAGAATTCTCGGCAGGGAAGAGACCTGGACTCACACCAGTCAATGTAGGAACGTCATACTCTATAATAAATAGCAGAAGAAGTCTTTTTCCTAGCCTGCACCATAGTAGCCACCACAGAGGCAGACAACCCCTTCTCCATCAAGATGGAGGTTTCAGCAGCCAGGCCGTCAAAGCCAGCGTTTGTAAATTGGGATGGCGTAATGACCCTTGGGTTAGCAGATCTGGTACGCTTGGCAGATCGTACTGATCTACTGCCATTAGAACCACGTCTGCGAACCACACTCTTCTTGGCCACCAGGATCACAGGTACCCCTTCCAGAGCAAACCAAGACATGGACAGGGCATCCGTGGCCATGGTCAGAGGATCCTGAGACAGGAAGACAAAAGCCGGGAGCTTGTGATTGTGACGGGAAGCAAACAGATCCACATCCGGTAGACCCCAACGGTGGCACAGGGACTGGAATACCGTGTTGCAGAGGGACCACTCCCCCTGACGGTACATTCCCCTGCTCAGGGCGTCCGCCAGCAGGTTCTCCGCCCCCGGAATGTAAACAGCCGTAATGCATTGAACATTGGCCTCCGCCCATGTCAGAATTTGAGACACTTCTTGGAGAGCACCCTTGCGCCGGGTCCCTCCCTGATGATTGATGTAGGCAACAGCCGTTCTGTTGTCTGAGCGAACTTGGACCGACAGACCCCTCAGGTGTTGGGTCAATCGCTCCAGTACCAACCTGACAGCCCGTAATTCCAGAATGTTGATGGGCAAATGGGCCTCCTGAGGGCCCCACGTCCCCTGGAAGCGCAGAGACTTCCAGAATCCTCCCCAACCTGACAGACTGGCATCTGTTGCGACCGTCTCCCAGGATGGGGTCAGAAAGGACCTGCCCCTTGTCAAGTTCCCGTGGTCCAACCACCACGCAAGGGACTGTCTGACCGAGGGGGAAAGCACACAGAACCCGTCCAAGGACGCAGGGTTCTTGTCCCAAACTGACAGAAGGTGAAGCTGCAGAGGTCTCAAGTGGAACTGGGCAAAGGGCACCGCCTCGAAGCTCGCCACCATCAGGCCCACCAACTGCATTCCCTGCCGGATGGAGAACTGTGGGTTCGAGAGCAGGAACCTCGCCTGCGCTCTCAGAGCTTCCACCTTCTGTTGAGGAAGGAATATCCTTGACTGAACCGTATCCAGAATCATTCCCAGGAACTGAGTCACCGAGGAGGGGGACAGGGATGACTTGGGGTAATTGATCACCCAGCCGAAGGACTCCAGGGTGGACACTACCAGCCGAGTGTCCAACTCTGCCTGTCGCAGAGACCGAGAGGTGATGAGAATATCGTCCAGGTAGGGCAGCACGCGTATGCCCCTTAGCCTTATCAGGGACATCTTCCCTGCCAGCACCTTGGTGAACACCCTGGGAGCCGACGTTAGGCCGAATGGCAGGGCCACAAATTGATAATGCTGATCTTTTAGTGCAAACCTGAGAAACCTTTGGTGTCCCGGAAACACCGGGACGTGCAGGTAAGCATCCTTGATGTCTACGGACGTCATGAAGTCCCCTGGGCGCAGCGAGCCAATGGCCGAGCGCAGAGTTTCCATGCGAAAGTGCTTGTTCTTGACAAATTTGTTGAGGATTTTTAAATCCAGAATGGGCCTGACTGACCCATCCTTCTTGGGTACTGTGAAAAGGTTCGAGTAGAACCCCGTGCCTCTGTCTCCAGGGGGGACCTTGCAAATGACCCCTAGGTCCATGAGACCCTGTACGGCCAGAAACAAGACCTGAGCTGAGGCAGGGTCTTGAGGGATTCAAGACCCAATGAACCTGGTGGGGGGCCGTACAGCAAATTCTATCTTGTAGCCGGGGGACACTACCTCCTGAATCCATCGGTCTGAGACGTGGCGCAGCCAGACGTGCTCGAAGTGCTGTAGACGTCCCCCCACCCTGACGGGTGAGGGCGCCCCCTCATGCCTGGGGGGCCTTGGGAGGGGCTTTGGGTTTGGTTCCCCAGGAGGAACCTGAACGGCGTCCTCTGTTCCTGTGCCAGGAATCAGCGCGGGCCCCTGCGAAGGCCCCTCTACCCTGCTTGGCCCCATGATAGGGGGTTGAGAGGGAGCCTTGGCCACGAAAAGGCCGAATCTGTCGCCTGTGCTGGGGTAACTTGCCTCCCTTGGCAAAGAGGTCTAATCGATCCCCAAACAAGCGCAGCCCTTTAAATGGAAGCCCCGTGAGGGCTTTCTTGGCGGCATTGTCTGCAGCCCACTGGCGCAACCAGACCGCGCCGTATAGCAACCACCAGGGCAGATGACCTGGCACACATCTTAATAGCATCGTCCGATGCAGAAAGGATAAAGTTCACAAACGCATCACAGCAGGACACAGCGTTGACAGTATCAGGAGGCAACTCATCTGTGCCATCAAGAGCACTCCTAACCACGGCCCTGAGCGCTACCGCCGTAATGGCTAAGGCACAAACCGGGTGCAGAGTCGCTCCCCCAAATGCAAAGGCATGACATGCCAGTTGGTCAACACGCCGGTCCTCAGAGTCCCGTAGCGTGGAAGTGTCAGGGGAGTGCATAATATAGGTGTTGGACAACCCAAGAATAGGAGCATCGACCTCGGGCGGCGATGACCAGCACTTAACCAAGTCAGCAGGGAAGGGATATTTCCTATCCACGCTCTTAGGGACCCCGTGAAGCCTGTTGGGATGTTCCCATTCTTTAAGCACGAGGCTATTGAAATGGGTCTGCTCGGGGAATTCCAAGCGAGCTTTAGCAGTATGGAAAAGATCACCCCTTTGGCGGGGAGCCGCAGCAGGGGGAGAGAGGGACAGAACCTCAAAGATCTGAACCAGCAGTCTATCGACATCATCCGAGGACCAATGCTCGGAGCCAGACTCTTCCTGACCCCTGGACTCATCATCATATGACCCTGAGTCAGAGAACAGTTCCCCTTCGTCCGAGGGTATATGGGCATAGGAATGCAACAAATCCTCAGGATCTACCGGGAAGAGGGTCGATTCAGGGTTCAGGTGCCGCCTCTTGGCGGTGGCTTTACGCGCTAGGGAATTAGCAAGTAAGCTTTCAACACTAGCCAGCCTCGTGGCCAGATCAGGATGAGAATCCCCACTGGTATTGGGGGTTAGACTCAGGCTTGGGGGAGTAGGTGAAGTGTGGCGGGGTGCAGGCCCTGCCTCAGAGGAGACGGGAAGCACCGATAGCGCCTGCTGTGCACAAGGAACACAGACCCGTGCATTGTCACCACTGCTAGGTAAGACCCCACAAGCTACAAACAGCCGGGCTTGTCCCGAAGAAACCCCGTTCACAATATCCTGAGATGCCTCCATATGGTGATTTGATCGGCACAATTTGCCAGTAGGGATTGATGCTGTAAGCTACCCTGGATGCCCCAATAACCCGCTGGGAAGTGGGAGTAAGTTTATATGGTCACGACCGGGAGCTATGCTGGACCGGGAGAAGCCACTTGAATCCGCGGTCTGAAAGACATAAGGGGAAACGGGATGTCAGAGCCATGCGCAACGGGGATGAGAGTAAAGAAAAGTCGCCCGCGAGGGCACTTACATACAGAGAGGAGGAACGATCTTCACCACGCGCGCGGGGGAAGAAAATGGCGCCGAAGTACCTCAGAGGGCGGGCCTGAGCCGATCGTGACGCGTAGCGCACCAAGCCGAAACCACGCCCCTCTCCAGCGAGCGCGAAGCTCGTGAGGCAACCAGCCAATGGTGTTACAGACAGGAGAACTAAAAGGCAGAAGGCCTATTAAAAATGGCGCTCGGAGCCGTGGCAGTTACAGCCGAGATCTGTGCTCGGGCCCTCCTGCGGCTCCCCGTCAGGGAAGAATCCCGGTCGGTGATAGAGACACTGTTATTAAGACAGGAGCTCAAGCCGGCGCAACCCATGAAGAGCCGATAAGGCTAAGAAGGAAAGAAGAAGACGCCAGGGCGTCCCAGGAAGTGAGGGAGAGGGCGATTTCTCACCCTCTTCTCACCACGAAAGAGCCCAGGGGGCGATCGGAGGCCCCCCTGGTGAAGAGGAGACCCCGCAAGAGGGATCACGGCCGCAGGTGAGTAAATGTCTTTTTTTTTACAGTACACTGCAGTGTCTGAAGCAGGGGGGGGGGGCGCTATTTCGGGCGCCCTCCTGAAGAGAGCCCCGAGGGGAAGAGAAGGGGAAGGGGAAGAGAAGACGTGGGGTCAGGTGAGTTTTTTACTTTTATACTTATTTAAAGGGGGTTTAAAGTCAGCTATGTGAGACTCACGTAGCTGGAACTAAAAAGGTTAAACTTATGTAACTGAACGACTTAGTGCTGAGGCATTTGTCCATGATAATCATCTGTTCTTGTATAATTACTAAGAGTTCTGCCTCTGGAGCCTAGAAGTGGCAGCCATGCTATGAAGGCATGTTGGGTGTACGATTGCAGTATATACCTGAAGATTAAAACTGTTTTAAAGTGTAACAAAACCCTGGAATTTGACATCCCTAACTGGGATGCCAAACTCTGTGGAACCCCCCAGAAAGCCGGTATTGAGCCCCAGGGTCCAATGGCACATACGCAAGCTCTCGTCCAATGCAGGCTCTCGTCCGTGACAATGTCATTCGGCAAACGGTTCTCATTGACATCAATGGGGAACGCAATTGGCTGCATCCCCAGAAGCATGTGCGCATGCCCGAGCCTGATCTGATGCCCAGTCTGATTGGCTGGGGTGGGAGAACACGCTTGAAAACAATGAGAGCCATTTGCCAAATTACATTGTCATGACAAACAACTCTCAATGGACAAGAGCCAACACATGAGCTGTTGGACCGGGAAAGGTGAATGAATACCAGTGCCCTGCGGGGTTTCACACAGTGGGGCATCCCAATTCGGGAGGGTTTTGTAGTAGTAGTAGTAGTAGGGCAGGTGGGTACAAGGGATTACAGTGGATGAGAGCTGTCAGTAATTTATGAAGATTTTGCAGCAATCTCACCAGAAAGGAGTTGGAGCCACAAACACAGGGGGCTAGATCCTAGTGTCCCAAGTGCCAAACCTAGCAATCAAACTCAAAAGCCAAAAGTCTGTATTATTAAAAGCTCAACTTGTTGATGATGTCAATTTTTTTTCTCCGAGCTCCTAACTTTGTGGACATACTGTAATAAAGAACATGAAAAAGATCAAAATGGAAAATAAAAGTGCTATCATGCAAAATACTTTTATATGGCAGATCAGAAAATGTTGGTAAAAGTGTGAATTAAAAAAAAGTTTTGGACACACACACTTCAGCGTTTCTGATACGGTGGCTGCAGCAATAATAAGGGTGGCAGGGCAGTTTAATATTGTTCTCTTTTAACAAAGGCTGACTCGCGCCTGTTCTTCTCTTTTGCCTCATTTGGCAGTCCTCTCTAAAGATTGTCAAGGTTATGGAGCTGAAAAGGTTTTTATTTTATTTCAGATGAATAAAACCCACATGGATAAAAACACTTTGAATCTCAGAGCACGGACATGATTGTCCTTTAATAATATATATAAATAAATACATATTAAGTGAAAAGGAACAATGGAACAAAACACATTTCCTGCAGAATACCAATAGGGCTAGGAATCTCTGTATAAGCCAACTCAGGGGTGCATGTAAAAAAAAAAAAAAAGCTTTGGAGCAGTTTATGCATGCACTGTAACAGCTCCAACAATTTCAAAGCCTCCTGGGAGAATACGTTTCTATTGCGTTGTGACAATGCCATAAAGACATCATTGGGTGAAACATCACTGTTCATCTGTTACTCTCCCTTAACCCTTTCAGTGCCAAGCACGTAGATTCTACGTGCTCGCTTCTACTCCACTGAAGTGCCAAGCACGTAGAATCTACGTGCCTGACTTCCCCCCTGCTAGTTAAAAAAATAAAAAAATATTCACCTGACCCCTCGTTGGATCCTGCCGGGTCTCCTCTTGGGTTCTCCCCGTGTGGGTTCGGATGGCTCCAGGAAAGCCCCCGGAATAGCGCCCCCCCCCCCCCCCGCTTCGGCAGCAGCAGCAGCTGCTCACTGTAAAAAAAAAAAAAAAAAAATATTTACTTACCTGTGTTCGCGCTGCCTCCCGACGGGTCTCCTCTTCACTGGGAGGGCCTCCGATAGCCCCCCCCCCAGGCTCTTCCGTGGCGAGGAGAGGGCAGAAATCGCCCCCCCCCCACTTCCTGGATCGCGTCCCTGAGGGCGGGGCTAGGTGACATCATTGTGATGTCACCAGCAGCTGGCCTCTTAATACCGGCACCCGAGACTCTGAGTCAGTCTGCTCGGGTGCTTGGAGCAGAGAGGTGGGGAGGGGGAGAGGGCTGTGATCGCCCCCCCGCCCCAGGCTCTCTCCTCCAAACACCCGAGCAGACTGTCAGCTGTCATCGGAGATCGCCGGGGGACAGAGGATCGGAGGTGAGTAAAGTAAAAAAATAAATAAATGTCTCTTTGTGTCTTTTTCTCTGTCTTTTTTTTACATTTAACCCCTTGTGAACTGGTAAGGGGTCCATGTGACCCCTATACCAGTTCACAAGGCTGGGGGATGGCAAGTCACCTGCGGCTAGCGGGTGACTTGCCATTAACCCCCAACACCCCCATTACCTGCCTCCCCAAAGCCCAAGGGGGGGGGCAGAAGAGCCTGTGGCCACGGGCCATACGGGCTTGTAGCCTGCAGGGCCTGGGGCCACAAAAGCTGGCCCCTGCTCCCTGTTTCTACAAGCCCTGCATAGCTGGTCCCGGGCTGGTTACTTCGGGTAAGGGGGACCCCATGTCATTTTTTGGGGATTTTTTTTTTTTTTAATTAACCCCTTATGTTCTGTCACCCAGCAGCTATAAAAGGTTTCCAGCAGGTGAGCAGAAGCCAGTGATTGCCGAGGGACACAGTGCTCCAGGATGGATGGGAGGTAAGTATTTAAAAAAATACATATATTTTTTTTTCTCTGTGTGTGTGGTGTGTTTACACTTAACCCCTTGTGAACTGGTAAAGGGTCCATGAGATCCCTATACCAGTTCACAAGGCTGGCAAGTCACCTGCGGCTAGCGGGTGACTTGCCATTAACCCCATGCACCCCCATTACCTGCCTCCCCAAAGCCCGGGGGGGTAGAAGAGCCTGTGGCCATGGGCTATGCAGGCTTGTTAAACCCTAAACCACGCTGCAAAAAAATATATATAAGGTTCCTGAAAATTTCAACAAAAATGGCGCAAAAATGGAGCAAAATGGGGAAAAATGACCTGTCAACAGAGGCTGACAAAATCTCAAGTAGGCTGGCAATTAAAAGGGTTAAAAGTAGCTATGCATGTTGGGTATTGTTCTGTTCGGGGGACCTTGCACTTTCAGACTTAACTTGTTTTTTCTTGTTTGCATATTTATATTTTAGGTAAAGGTGTTTTTTATTCAGCTTTTTGATACATTTTTTAGAGAAACCCTGCGCAACCAAAGAATTCTTTGAGGGATTAATTCCAGAAAGATGAGCCCACTACAACAGGCTTGGTACGCTTAGAAAGCTTAACATGTGTACTTTCAGGGAATATATGGTTTATGGGGGATATTACAAATGTAAAGTGTTGTTTCGGTTGAAAAATCGCAAGGTGCTCACTTTGTCTGCAGAGCTGAAATTTTCAAGTAAAATTGCCGTTACACACATGCTTTACTTTGGGCTGTTTGGCAACTCTTCCCTTGACAGTAGCTATGCATGTTGGGTATCGTTCTGTTCAGGGGACCTTGCTTTTTCAGATTAAACTTGTTTTTTTCTTGTTTATATATAGTTTTTTTTTAGGAAAATGTGGCTTTGATTCTGCTTTTATATCCTTTTTTTAGGGAAACTCATTGCAACCAAAGATTACATTGAGGGATTATTTCCAGAAAACTGTGGCCACATCAACAAGCCTGGTACACCTAGAAAGCTTGAGGTGTGTACTTCCAGAGAATATATAGTTTATTGGGGGTATTTAAAATGTAAAGAGTTGTTTTTCTGCAAAAACTGCAAGGTACGCATAGCACATATCGCGGTTGTATTTTATCTGAAAATCCCATTTCAGCGCTGTTTCAGTTTGGCGGAGTCTCCTGGGCAGGAGAGGGTGTCTGGAAACTTCTTGAATGAACACCGCGCTCCTAAATCTTAAATAAATCTAAATAAAATAAAATTAAAATAATGCTACAACATACCAGACCTTTATCCCTAGCAAGCCTCGAATGAATGTATTAGGGTACAGAGCAAATAATAAAAGAGCAATAAACAACCGCACAAGGTGAAAATATCCTTAGCCCAATAAGCATCAGATATCCACAATCAGAATAAATTTCAAAGCTTAACAGTTGTATATTCGTGAGTCCATGTTTTTAAGTGTCCCAAAAACACATGCACTAATACTAAAGTGCTGCAAAGAAAAACTTTTTCGTGCTGATGAAATCCGGTGGGTATCCCAAACGCATGCACCCGTTAACGGTGATCACCCTTCACTCCGTGTGCGCTTACCAAAACTATGTATCAAAAAACTCCTTATGATCAACTCCTTATAATCAACGTGCTCCGTGAATGATTCCAAAAAATAATTCCATAGATTCAATATACTTCCATAGGTTCAATCCATAATGCTCAGTGATCACATGAAAAAAGAACAAAGACAATAGTGCAACCCCATCTGATTGGTGTTCACGTGTTTAATATTATTAAAAAAGCACTTACAAAAGTCCAAATATGTATGCACAAAAGAATAAACTCGAAGAGTAGTTCTCCTTCCCCTAGTCCACTATGGCCAGTAGTAGATGCGGATGTGGTAGGAACTAAACTTATACTCAAATAAATGCACTTCACCTTAAAAAGATAAAAGAAAACTTTGCCGCGGATATTTTCACCTTGTGCGGTTGTCTATTGCTCTTTTATTATTTGCTCTGTACCCTAATACATTCAGGAAAGGGTGTCTACCTATACATATGTGGTACCGCTGTAACCGGGAAAAATTGGGATTTCACACGCAATAAGATTTTTTTGACAAACTTACATTTTTTATTACAAAAAAACTCTACAAATTGTAAAAAATAGATTTTTTTTATTTTTTTTCACATATTTCACCAAAAAATATTGAGAATACACCTAAAATATGACAAACAAGACTTTTCATGTTAAAGCCCAGACTATGCTGAAAAAAACAATATATCATTTTCCTGGGAAATCCCTTCAAAAATCACATTTGAACATAGGGAGCGCAAAATAGTGCAAAATGGTCTGGCAACAAAGGGTGACAAAAACTCCAGGTAGGCTGGGGTTAAAGGGTTAAACTGGATCAACAGCCTTGCACAGCTGGAAAAAATAACTGCCCAAACTCTTGTCCAATCAGAGCAAATCTATTAAGACCAGAGCTCAGCAATTGGGCCTATCTTAATGGCTGAGTGCGGGGGAGCACCTCACCCCAGAGTTCCCGGGAATGCGGCTCTATCTGTTTACATAACTGTAGGAGCCGCTGGCAAAGGTGAGTTTTGCAACCTCCGGAGTTCCACACAACGGGGTATTTCTAATTGGGGGAAGGCCAGTGACCGGCCCAGTCTTTTAGACTGGCATGTGCCATGGCGGTACACTGCCCAATCAACTGCAGCCCCAGTGTCCCAAATGGACACCTTACCAGTTCAGCCCCAGGAAAAATGAAAAAAAAAAAACACAGCACAAACAAAATTAATACACTTAAACCGGACCCTGAATAAGAACATATCTTATATGTTTCCCCCATGTTGTCCATACAGATTGCCCACATTAAAAATTATCCTTCCTGCATCTACTGCATTTTCTGAGCCTTTAATCATCCAAGATGGCAGCACATGGAGTTTCAGGCTGCCTGCAAACAGGAAGTGTCCTCTGACTGTGCCGCTCTGCATTCAGGGATTGCTGACCTTTTCCTGACCCCAGCTCTGCTCTTTCTGTGCAAAGAACCACTATAACCCAGCCCCCTGCACTTTTGACCCCTCTCCTCTCTTCAGTATGTGATGCTACTGAGCCAAGATGGCTGCGCCTGTATCCTAGAGTGCTGAACAGAGTTACAGGCTAGTGGGGAAAAGAATAAAAAGTAAGTTATTAAAAACATTAAATATATTAATTTTAGATGCTGGGGAATCACTTTTTAAGGGTTTGGGCTTTTCATTAAACTTCACTACTTACCAGTATGAACCTTCTTTACCCCACCAGGGGCGTCCTCCCCCAGTTCCACAGGGGCTTCAGTGTATCCACTGCATCTTCAGGGCTATTTACAGCCACTCTGCAGTTTTCTATAGGCGGCCTTAATCTTAAAAAAAACTCTCCCATCGCCATATATATCTCTCTCCTGGCTGCTAATTTTTAGGCTAGGGAGAAAGAAGCCTTTTATACCACAGAGGTGGAGCCTATGCGGATGCTCACCCCGTCGTTCCACCCCTGCCCGCCCCCTGTGATCAAGTAGGTTCCTGGAGGGGAGGGATTTAGAGTGGGTTTACCTGATGATTCAATCATTCCTCAGGCTTCTTCACTCCAGTTTTGTTTCTAAAATTTACTACAGCAGGAGTTAGAAAAAGATAAATGAATTTTTATGTGCAGCAATCTAAATTGCCCTGGGAAGGGATGCATATGAGCACTGTTTGTTGTGTTGGTCTGGCTTAATTCATTTCTGACTGATGATCCACTTTAAGCCCATGTGCAAAACAACTATCCAAAGATGGTAGTGGTGGGAGGTGGGACTAACAGGTTGGTCAGGGACAGAAAAATGCCAGACTTAATGTTGGCCCCAATTTGCCCCTGGCTACTATTTGCTTTCAGTGATGATTTATGCTATTTGAATGTCTATTAATTCTACCTGGCATTATATTGGAAATATGATTTGCCTCATGGTTAAAAACTTGTACATTTAATTTATTTATATACTGTATTTTTTGCTCTTTAAGATGCCCAAAAGTTTGGGAAATGCTTCTTATGGAGTGAATGTAAAGGAAACGTCCACTCCCCCAGCCTGGGTTCTGGCTACTGGCTGTGGCCTGTGTATGGCCAGTGTCGAATGTAAACACAGGCTACTTTAAAAGCCACCATACCCTATGGTCTAAATTACTATGCATTTCCTTACTTCTTGTAGGAAGCTGGAACCTTTAAGCATGTTTGATTTCACTTAGCCCTATATCTCAAACACTTAGAGGGTCATGCTAATTATTTGATGAAGCCACTGTGGATTCCAGTGTGTTTATCGGTGTGGATTTCAGCCTGCACCTCGGTGAGCGTTTTAGCATTAACACACAAAAAAGTGCAAATGAAAAAAATGTTTACACTATATTTTCCCCCAAAAAAATCACCTGAGGTGCTACTTTTTTTACTTACATTTTCATATATAAAAATAAGGTAAGGATATGTTTTTTTAATAACAAATAACATTTTGTTTTGCGTAGCCCATATAGGGTTCTGTTGTTTCCAACCGTTAAAAAAAATATCCTTATCTCATAGAAAAAATGATATACCTCTCTTGTACAAAAACCCCATCACAGTTACATTTTAGAGGGAAAAGTATAATAAACATTTTTTTATTTTGCACTTTTTTGTGTGTTTAAAGTGGACCAACACCGAGAGGTGATCGGCCCGGAAATCTATAAGATTCCCGGGCCGATCACCTCCCACCCCGCGGGACATCCGAGATCGGGATGTCCCGCGGGGTGAAACCCCCCAAAAAAACCCCAAACACCGCCGCCGCCTCCCTCGCGCCCCTGTAGGCGTGCTCGCGCCCGCGCCGGCCGTCTGCGAATGGCCGGCGGGGGCGCGCGCACGCCGAAAGTGACGCGAGGGAGGCGGCGGCGGCGGCAGCCGCTTGGACGTTCCTGATCCCCGCCTGGACGTTGGCGGGGATTGGACCGTCCAGTCACGTGGGAGCGGGGACAGGTAAGATTTTGGGGCTTTCTGGGGGGTTTCACACAGTGGGGCACCCCCGATCGGGGTGCCCCGCCGAAGTGGACCAAAACCCAGGATAGTCAAAATCCTGGGTGTTGGTCCACTTTAAAATGAAAAGCTCACTGGGATGCAGGTTGCAATACACACCTATAAGGACCCTGGATGCCACACTGGCGTCAAGAAATAACTGGCATGGTGAGATATAATATACTGTTTAGAAACTAATTACCACAGAGTTAAAAAGTTGCTGTCACCAACAATTAAATACTACGTGCAAACCGCAGCCTAGCAGGACTTCACTCCCAACCTCAGAGATCCGGGTCCTTTACCTCAGCGCACCAGACAGCCTACTTGGACTAAGCTCTACAACTTCAGCAAGTCCAACCTAAGCTTTGCAAGATAAATTTAAGATTATTTAACCAGCGCCATCCCCCTATTGCACACGGCCACAATTTTAATAGGGTGCTTTTATCCCTCTTAAGATCATTTATCTGGCATCACACTACCCCTCTCTTTTGTCTCCCCCCTGTCCTTTCCTTCTCCCCTCCACCCTTTTTGAAGTGAACCCTTAGGGACTAAGACACCTGTCATTTTGAAGCATCCACCAGAAGCTTGTACACAGTCACCTCGCTGCTACCTGGGGTATAAGCCTCCGCTACAAACAGAGGGACAACCACCTTAAATAAACATAAGGACAATCACTTGCTACAAACAGAGGGATAACCTCTTGCAACAAACAGTACGAACCTAACCTTGCTACAACTGGTGATATTTCACTCTGTGGATACCACTAGTACCATACAACCATCTCCTCAAGTTATGATTTAATCTTACCAGTTATGCAACTAGAGTCTAACTAGTACAATAACAAGACACATCACCTCATTACAAATCAGCAAAAAGCTGTCTAACACTCGCCTTACTCCCTCCAAAAAACACAGGTACAGATCCCAAAAGCGATTTAGGACTACAATACTATTATTTGTATTCATTATAGGGTTGATTCAGAGAGACAAAAAAAAGACCTTCGTTTCTGTGTCGACCTGATTTGTTTTTTTTAATTTTACCGCTCTCGTATGAGTGTACGAGCGATTCTATGCATGCATTGCAAGCCTTCTGTAAAGTCTTCGTCCATTTGTATGCCAACGAATGTTTTCCGTTTTTTTTACTCATGTTACGTCGGCTTTCGGTTTTGCCCTTTTTCCATCGTCTCCTCCCACGAATCCTTTACATTTCCCGTTAGATTCTGATTTCCTTTTACAATAATCGTCAAGACGAAAATCCTTACGATCTTACGCCTGCGAACTACAAACTTAACTCATTAAAGTGCTCGCCTACATATTTGGTTCACTCACTTGTGCTACAATGCTTAGCTAAATCACTTTGCGCTTTCATTCTTCTTCCATTTCTGACCCCTACAACTTACCCAAATCACTTTGCGGTTAGGTTCTTCTTCCATTTCTGACCCCTCAAACTGACCTAAATCACTTCGCGGTTAGGTTCTTCTTCCATTTCTCACCCCTAAAACTTACCTAAATCACTTCGCTGTTAGGTTCTTCTTCCATTTCTCATCCCCTAAAACTTACCTAATTCACTTTGCGGTTAGGTTCTTCTTCCATTTCTCACCCCTCAAACTTACCCAAATCACTTTGCGGTTAGGTTCTTCTTACATTTCTGACCCCTCAAACTTACCTAAATCATTTCGCGGTTAGGTTCTTCTTCCATTTCTCACCCCTAGAACTTACCTAAATCACTTCGCGGTTAGGTTCTTCTTCCATTTCTCACCCCTCAAACTTAGCCAAATCACTTCGCTGTTAGGTTCTTCTTCCATTTCTCACCCCTCAAACTTACCCAAATCACTTCGCGGTTAGGTTCTTCTTCCATTTCTGACCCCTCAAACTTACCTAAATCCCTTTGCGGTTAGGTTCTTCTTCCATTTCTCACCCCTAAAACTTACCCAAATCACTTTGCGGTTAGGTTCTTCTTCCATTTCTGACCCCCCAAACTGACCTAAATCACTTCGCGGTTAGGTTCTTCTTCCATTTCTGACCCCTAAAACTTACCTAAATCACTTCGCGGTTAGGTTCTTCTTCCATTTCTGACCCCTCAAACTTACCTAAATCACTTCGAGATTAGGTTCTTCTTCCATTTCTGATACCTCAAACTTACCTAAATCACTTCGCGGTTAGGTTCTTCTTACATTTCTGACCCCTCAAACTTACCCATATCACTTCGCGGTTAGGTTCTTCTTTCATTTCTGACCCCTAAAACTTACCTAAATCACCTCGCGGTTAGGTTCTTCTTCCATTTCTCACCCCTAAAACTTACCCAAATCACTTCGCGGTCATGTGAATCTTCATCTCTAAATATTTCTTGGCCCATTCAGTTTTGTGTTAATGTATTTTGAAAATAAAATAACACTGAAGCAGTTTTTGTTTTTTTTTTGTTTAATCCAAAATGCCATTTTTATGGCTTTTTTTTTTTATTTGTTTTAGAAAATTGTATAAACTTTTTTTTATTTCGAAAATATAAAATTTTAAAATTTTTAAAATTTTAAAAAATAGAAACCTTAAAAACTATATACAAAGCAATGGCAGGACCCAGAACATTAGTCTTCTTCTGTGGTCCCCAACGAGTCACGCAGCTCCTGCATGTCGGCCACCAACTGAAGGACCCTTTCACTCATTGCTGGCACGTGTGGTCCCTGTATAAAAAAGAAACAAGCATTATTTGTTGGCAAATACATGTTTCTCAGCTGTGGATGGAATGTTTTTTAGGTGGCAAGCTAACTCATGACGCCATATGTCATTATGCTAAGTATCGTATTTTTCGCCCTATAAGACGCACCTGCCCATAAGACGCATATAAGATTTGGGGGAAGAAAATAAGAAAAAAAATATTTTAAACCAAAAACGCACCATTACAGACAGTGTGGCATTCCCCTATCCCATTCCCATAGGCCGTGTGGGATGCCCCCATTCCATAGACAGTGTCGGCGCAGGCCACGCCCACCCCATTTACGAGCTGGCTCTGTCCCGGCCCCGCCACTGCGATCGCTGTCTTTTCAGGCAGCGATGACAGCGGCGGGGCCAGAGACAGAGCCCCTGCCGCTCCTCCATCTGCTGTTCCTGGGCACATGCGAGCACAAAGGTCCGGGCAGCGGGTGAGCGTGGCCTGCATCGGTGCAGGCCACGCTCACCCGCTGCCCGGACCTTTGTGCTCGCGTGTGCTCTGAGCCCGGAAGAGGCAGCAGATGGAGGAGCGGCAGGGGCTCTGTCTCTGGCCCCGCCGCTGTCATCGCTGCCTGAAAAGACAGCGATCGCAGCGGCGGGACCGGGACAGAGCCCTCGCCGCTCCTCTGGCCTCTCGCAGCGTGGCAGACAACGCGGGAGCGCCGGGAACGGGTGAGTTTTTTTTTTTTTTTTTACATTCGCCCGATAAGGCGCACGGACATTTTTCCCCCACTTTTGGGGAAAATAAGTGCGTCTTATAGGGCGAAAAATACGGTAATTAATCTAAGGAAGAGGGCATATGTCATTATGCTAAGTAATTAATCTAAGGAAGAGGGCATATGCCATTATGCTAAGTAATTAATCTAAGGAAGAGGGCATATGTCCTTATGCTAATGCCATTGACTATGGCTTTAGGTATCTTGGTGATCATGTCAATTACCACATACTCAAAAGAATGACATTACAACTTACTTCGTCGGTGGCCGACGTCTGCGTTGGGGACCACCCTGGGTTCTGGGACCTGCCACTGCTGGGAAGTTGAGGCTGTAGAAACATGTCAAATAGGGTAACTTCTAATGTTTGCGTCAACAGTAAGAAAATGACAATTTGAATGTGTGTGACATCACCCACCTTCTCCATGTGCCTCCTGGGCATCATCTGCTGCAGTCCCTGCTCCAGATCATTCACCCGCTAACGAATCATCTAGAAAAAGAGATTAAGGGAATCAGCTTTTGTTTAAATAGCATCACTGCGTATCTGCGTATGGGTGAAGGTGGTGTCCGTCTCGTGCTGGATCCTGGAAACGATCTCCAGGGCGACGGTCCTCTTCTCAAAAGAGTTGGGCAGGTAGTCGTACCTGCGCTGAAGCATCATCTAAAAAACACAAAATAAACATAGTTTTTAGATCAAACTGCATACAAATATCTGTCACAATTAGATCAGTTGACTAAATGACATCCCCAGACACATTTCTAGCCTCAAACTATCCTTCTAGATGTTAGTGAGTTGGTTCGCACATGTGCGCACTAACTTCTGTTTGGCACGGAGTTTTACACACTTTTACACATAACTGTTTCTTCCTGCGCTTCCTTAAGGCCCAGGCATGCATTTAGATGGCAAATTAAAGTCATTACAATACACTTACGAGCATAATCAGCTCTTCTAGTTGGTCGTGGGCGCCATCTTTCTTCTTGTCCGCAGCAGATAAGTAATGCCCCAGCGGTTGCCTGGGTTTCGCACGGCCGGACGAACGGCCGGACGCACGCGTACGCGAACGCGTAAGGGTCATACACAGGCATTAGTATTTAAAGGGTCCTGGACACACAGCTCATTTTCTTTGAGAGTCAACATGCCAGCCAAAAAACCCGTCAGGAAGGCCAAACCAGGCAAGGAGGCCACCAGCAAAATGCCACAGCGGCCTGAGGAGGCTTCTTCACAGCCGTCCACTCGGTCACAAATACCAACGCCAAAGGTGCGGGAAACGCGCAGCCACAGTGGCCAGGCCAAGGCGACAATACCCACCAAGTCCGCTAAGCCCAAAACAACCAGCAAAGCAAAGGAGGCAGCGGCGAAGAAGAAGATCACAACCAAGCAGGCAGGTACGCCCGCAAAAAAGGCCACTAAGAGGGTGAGAAGCCCCAGCCCCCAAAAAAACACTATCCCCTCCTCCCCGGCCTACCACATCAGTTCTGAAAGAACGCTCCACTGGCAAGGCCAGTAAAAGCCACAGGCCCAGAAGCCCCAGCCCACGCAGCTCAGCATCTCCAGAGCCACGTGGGAAACACACCCATGGCCATGGAAAGAGCAAGAGCCACAGGCCCAGAAGCCCCAGCCCACCCAGCTCAGCATGTAGTCATCCACGTGGGAAACACACCCATGGCCATGGAAAGAGCAAGACCCACAGGCACAGAAGGCCAAGCACAGCCAGCTCAGCATCTCCAGAGCCACGTGCAAATACCTCCCAGGGGCATGGAACCACAAGTGGCAAGGGCACAAAGAGGCACAGGGCCAGAAGCACCACACCCTCTCCTCCTCGGCCACATTTGCCACCGGCACAGGTGGCAAGCAACTATCCATATGCCACATCGACGCCTGCAAGTTCAGTGCCACCCAGGCAAGGACCCCAAGTCCATTTCCAAGTCCAGTCCATTCTTTATCCAGCCACCTGTCCAACATTTCAACACAACAGAGCCAGCCCAGAATGTCCCCCGAATTACCTACATCCAGAGATGAGCCCGAACATCAATCAATAGGCCGGACATTGCGGCGAGGACAGTTGAGTGGCAGGTTTGGTGAGGCCCAAACTCTGGCATTGGCAAGTGGGCTGACCCTACATTATGACGAGCTACATGGGTGAAAATCCAAATCTACAAGCAAAATGAGAAAAAATGAAATCTTGGAGGAGCTCATCAGACAGGTCAATGCAGCGGGGGAGGAGCTTAAAGATGTGGAGCAGATCCAGCGCAAAATTTCTGACCTGAAGTATGCAGCACGGAAAAAAGAAAATAAACAGCGCAATTACAGGTACATATTTGAGTTGTGCATTTGTCTGCTTCTTGTATTGTCAACAATTTCCTAAATTTGCCAACCTATATTTTTCAGCTTACAAACTGGCGGAGACCCCACAAAATTACACCCGAGCTGAGGAGATGGTGCTGGGGCTGATACATCCCGTGGCATTAGAGGGCCACTCGGGGCGACGGGACACTGACATCCCTACTATTCCTGCAGGTTAGTAAAGTTAGTGTGTATGTGAAATGTTTTAAACGTGTAAAATGAGGCTCAGAGGCATTTATGAACACATGCCCCTAGGGAGTGACTTGTAGGGGAGGTTACAGTTTTAGCAGGGTGTGTAATGTCTGCGGAATGTTCATTTTCAAATTTGCCAGCCCATACATGAACTTGGAGAGTATTTATGGTCACTATTAAAGTCTGAAAATTAGCAAAGCACTGCCTGTTATGTGATTCTACTCAATCATATCCAACACTTCCTTCTTTGTCTTTAGGCCACTTGGGTTTTAGCTGTGCTTTGGTCTCAAATACTTGATCTGGGGTCAGGGAAAGGTCTACATAGGAAGAATGCCCACCAGCATACGCTTAAGCCAAGTGCTACTTGCAAGCTGAGTGTGGGTCCCTAATGGCCCTTTAGGGATGTGCGAAGCCTCATAACATGCAGTACATGCATGTTTGTATTATTTAAGGTGACAAATGTGTATGTACAGGGTGAGTCATACATATAACAGATAATGACATTCATAGTGAAGGTCACCTTGGACCGTTGGGGGAGTTGACATTCCTGCTTGCCCACGTGTTTTATTGAAGCATATGTAGTAATACAGATCATCAATGGATATTTGGGTATTTACGTGCCTTTTTATTTACAATACAGCCCAGCATCAACCCTCAGCAAGTGTGGAAGCCTCATCCAGTTTGACCACGCCGTCAACTTCCATGTTGCCTAGAAGCCAGGAGCAGATATATATACGGTAAGTGTATTTTGCTGAATCTGCTGATGCATGTGAATGAACGTGACTAATTAGCATAACTAATATATTTAGGGACCAAACTGAACCTTTTTGGGCACATGTCCCAACAGACCCACACACTGACGGAGGAAATCCAGGAGATGGAGGAGGATGGCACCTTGATGGGACCTTCACAACTGACCCCCCTGGAACTCTGCAGCAGAGTGAAGCTGGCCGCATGCTGCCAGGCCATCGTGGGCATCATGCAGAGACTGAGCCTACAGTGCCCAGTGGTTGCTCTGCTGCAGAGGATTTGCCGAGCACATATGCGACTCTTGCTCGCCCTAGAGGTCCAGCATCTGCAGGCGCTCAAACCCGGAGAATTGGGAGGCGTAGTCAGCAACGTCGACCAGTTTCCCAGGGGAGGCGCGTGCCGATCCTGGAGTCAGCGTGGCACCATGAGTGGCGTTTATTTCGCCAGGTGACTCAAAGAACCACAGAGCAGCTTTCTGCACAATTAGATACATAAAATAATACATTCACCTCCAGGCTGACAGAATCTAGGACGAGCAACAGCCACATGGCCACCTTAACAAATAATTTGACAGGCATGCTCGAGGAAGTTAGAAAAAGCAATAGACTCATGTTGGAACAGTGGCAGATTCTGAATGCCACCCATGCCCAGGTGAAGGGCCATCCCCAAGGCCCACCACCAGTGTTTTATGGGCAACACCCATTTTGACAGCTATTTGCCCTGGATCTGCTCCACATCTTTCCTCTACATACCCACTGTATTGACCTGTCTGGTGAGCGCTACCAATATTGCCTTTTTTATGGGTTTGCTTGTATGATTTTGATTTTCGCCCATATAGCTCATTAGAGTGCTGAGATAACCCACTAGCCAATGCCTGAGCTAAAGCCTCACTGAACCTGCCGCTCAAGCTGCCACGCTGCAGGCTTTGGCCTAATGAAATTGTGTCTGGCTCATCCTGTTTGTAGGCATGATTGGGGGACATTCTGGGCTGGCACACTACTACATTGAACCCTGGCAAAGATTGGACTGGACTTGGATTTGAACTGGGGGTTATTGTTTGGGTGGGCCACTGACTTACAGGCGTGGATGTGGCATAGGTATGGCTGCTTTTCACCTGTGTCTGTGGCAAATGTGGCCAAGCAGTAGAGGGTGTGTATGTGGCCCTATGTATTAGTGGCCAAATATTGACATGCAAATGCTTGCTCCCTATGTCTGTTTATTTTATTTGTTATTTAAACTTCGGCCTGGAGTGCATTACTTTAAAACTCATGGATGTGGCCAATTGCTAGGTGCCCTGATTCAGCACCAATGTATATTTTGGTTGTACTATGTATGTACATGAAGTCTGCGAGTACCCTTCCACTAAAATTTTTCATATTTCAATAAAATATATTGAATGTGACTTTAGCTGTTGTTGACTAAATTGATGCATTAATGTTTTGGTTATTTTTAGATTACTGAAGGTTTTTCTAAACAAACAGGGCCAAAAAAATGCATGAGTCTCAGATCATGTGTGAATATTTTAGTAACTAACGCATTACTAGTTGATACCCAAAAAATAATAAAGCATTCACAAAGCAAAATTATAGTATAAAATAATAATTACATGCAACAAACACAGGACAAACAAATTAGTCAAAATGGGTATTAATCAAATTGGCCTGAGGCACTAGGTGTGCCACGGTAGTGGTCTTCTGGGTCCTGGCTGGGTGGAGAGGGGGGCAGATCCACATACCGGGGGACACGCTGCATGATGGCAAAGTTATGTAGGACACAGCAGGCCAGTATGATGTCTATGAACTTGTTAAGGTCATAATGGAGTGCCCCCTGGTATGGTCCAAACACCGGAAGTGTGTTTTTAACAGGCCAAAGGCCCTCTCCACAATGGCCCGGGTCTTCCGGCGGGCCCGATTGTAGGCGTAAGACGGGCGTCATCAGCCAGGGAAGTAGCGGATAGCCGGAATCCCCTGAAAGAATAAGAAACATAAATTACACATTACAACAAAAAATTTGCAAAAAGCGGTCATTCCCCCTGACTAAAAGCCTATCTTATATTTTAGACACACCCTGTACATACAGATTGCTCTGCTAAAAAAACAGCCTAAGACCATCTACTGCATGTTCTGAGCCTTTAAACATCCAAGATGGCGGATGAGGGCAAATCAGGCAGACTGCAAACAGGAATTGGGTTAGGACTGTGCTGCTCAGCATTCTTGGATGTCTTACATTTTCAGGACCCCAGATCTGCTTTGTCTGAGCCAAGCACAGCTCTAACCCGCCCCTGCACTTTATCCCGCTCTCCTCTACTCAGTAAGTATCATGCTTCTGAGCAAGGATTGCGCAGACCCTATCATAAAGTCAAGAACAGAATTGCAGCCGAGTGTGGGGAAGAATAATAAGTAATTTACTAGAAAGTAGAAATATATTATTTTGAAATGGTGGGAAATCATTTTTTAAGGGTTTGTGCTTTGCTAAAGATCATGGTTAAGGTCCAGTTTAACATGTCATCAAGGGGTAAAAACAGCCATAGGTTCAGACATGGGTCATCAACTATATTCATAGGCATACATTGAAAAGTGAATGACGTTATTTGCGTCAACTTACCAAGGAGCCATCCACCGGAAAATTCTCCAGACTCAAACCGAGGGTACAATCCAGATCGTCGCAATATGTACGTGTCATGGGATGAGCCTGGAAACCCGGCGAGGACGCTAAGGAACTGCATGTCCGGGACCACCACTGCTTGGACATTCAATGAGTGGCCCATTTTGCGGTTCCTGGGAAAATAGAAAAACAACAAAAATTAGCAAGGCTAGGTAAACTACTGAAACACTAACTCCTAACATCCTCCCAAAAACATCTTGGGCAATACAAATAACACTAAGTACCTAAGTATTTTTTAGCCCAAAAAAAGGATATGTATGTTGGATCAACTAAAGATTACCTTGAAAATGACTAATTAAGGTCCACATGAAAATGTTTGGCTTTGGCCGACATGAAAAACATTGATGAAGCTAAAGACGGCCAAATGTATCACCTGAACAATTTACAAGGAGGGATTAATAGATATACAGTGTAAGCTATTTCGCAGGGATATTTTACAAGGAGGGATTAAGAGATATACAGTGTAAGCTATTTCACAGGGACATTTCACAAGGAGGGATTAAGAAATATACAGTGTAAGCTATTTCACAGGGACATTTTACAAGGAGGGATTAAGAGATATACAGTGTAAGCTATTTCACAGGGACATTTTACAAGGAGGGATTAATAGATATACAATGTAAGCTATTTCACAGGGACATTTTACAAGGAGGGATTAAGAGATATACAGTGTAAGCTATTTCACAGGGACATTTTACAAGGAGGGATTAATAGATATACAGTGTAAGCTATTTCACAGGGACATTTTACAATGAGGGATTAATAGATATACAGTGTAAGCTATTTCACAGGGACATTTTACAAGGAGGGATTAATAGATATACAGTGTAAGCTATTTCACAGGGACATATTACAAGGAGGGATTATTAGCTAGTTAAAATACAGTTTATGTAAACTATATAAAAAAATGACAGATTGAACTTGCCTATAGATGTACTCGTCGGCTGCCGGAGGGACCAATGCAACGTGGGTGCAATCAATGGCATTGACGTTGGGCATGTCGGCAATATTATAAAATGCCAGCTTAACCGCGTTCCAGGCTACCATGTCATCCGGAAAATAAATATATTTCTGACTAATGGTAGCCATGCCTTCCAAAAACTTGGATAGCGCGCGGCTCAGCGTAGGCTGGGAGATCCCCACGGAGAGGGCACCCAGCCTCTGGAACGAGCCGATCGCCAAAAATTGCAGGCAGCCTAGCATCTTGGTCATACCTGAAATTGCTTGCCCCTTCCTTGTGGTGCGGGCTAACAATGGCTGCAGCTCACTATACAACTTATGGAAAGAAGCGCAATTAAGTCTGGTCAGCTCGAACAGCTGATACATTCAATTCCCATTTGGTGATGTTCCTCCACAAACGCACAAAACATGTTGATAGCAAGGTATCCGAGGTTAAAATGGTCCCGTAAGGGGATCGCAAATGAAATGGTTTTATAGGGTGGTGGTCCCTCGGCAATCAGCTCTCTGAATGAGACGCAAGCCCATACCAATAACTTAAGTTATCTGAACGAACGAAAAATATCAGATTTAGATGGGAAAATTATCCGAACTAACGCAAATGATCCAATTTACTTTTGTTAATCGAAAGCGCATAAACGCAGGAGCTCGTACGAACGTACGAATGAAAAATGCAACGAAAAAAACAAAAAAAATGACACACACAAAAACATACACAGACAGCTACGAAAGTGCAGATGAATGTGTCTCTGAATCAAGCCTAATGTATACACAGATCCAGCAACCCTCAATAGTCACTAGTTTACTCCACTCCTGATGAAGCCCACATTGCTAGTTAGGGCAAAACGCTAATTTAACACAAAAAGTTAATTTAACACCTTGTTAATTTTATCCAGAAGGGAAGATGCAAACTATTGCATCCTATGAAGGAATGGGACTGCCATGTTCATAAGTACTAATTTATGCACTGTATGAATAACATGGTAATGTCAACAATATACTAAAGTTTGTAAATGAACACATGCAATATAATTAGGCATAATTGAATTGCAACAAGTTAAACCGGACCTTCAGCATGATTTAATGAAAAGCCCAAACCCTTAACAAAACTATTCTCCAGCATCTAAAATTAATATATTTTAAGTTTTAGTCGCTTACTTATTATTCTTTCCCCCACCAGGCTGCAACTCTGTTCAGGACTCTACGATACGGGCGCTGCCATCTTGACTCAGAAGCATCACACATACTGGGGAAAGGAGAGTGGGATAAACTACAGGGGGCAGGATATAGCTGTGCTTTGCACAGACAGAGCAGAGCTGGGGTCAGGGAAAGGACAGCAATCCCAGAATGCAGAGTGACACAGTAAGAAGACACTTCCTGTTTGCAGGCTGCCTGATGCTCCATGAGCCACCCTCTTGGATGTTTAAAGACTCATAACATGCAGTAGATGCAGTTAGGATGATTTTTAATGTGAGCAATCTGTATGTACAGGGTGTGGGAAACATATAAGATATGCTCTTATTCAGGGTGAAGGTCCGCTTTAAGGCCACTGAGTTTTATCTATCGTATGATATTCTAGTAAACACTGGCCAGTCAGAACTAGAGCTGTGTGAGGGAAGTGCGGGGAGTGCCAGTAAGCTAAGTGGTCTTTTGCTAAAATCCAGTTTACGTGGGCGTGTGTATGTGAGGCTCTGGACAATTGTGGTCCAGCTGGTTGGCGGCCAGGAAGCAGACCTGTCTGTTATGGGGCCTAGGGAGGGATTCTGCACACTACATTTCATTGGCTTTTTTTGCGGGGGGAGGGGATTTGGATACTGCCTTTCATGGGCTACTTTGGGGGGGGGGGTTCTGCACACTGCCTGCTATTGGGTTCTGGGATGGGGATATTTCTTGAATAGATATTTTATTATCTCCTTGGAAATCATCATTAAACTTGCTTGGACTTTACTATCAGAGGTGGCCAGTAGAAAGATGACCACAGTGCTGCCATCATCACAGCTTTTCAAACAAGTTTCGGGACATCATCATTTTACACATGAATGGGTTCCCTACTTCAAATCATCAACAAGCATTTCTGATTTCATTTTTCAACCTGCATTTAACAAAATAAGCTCAGCATCTACCTAATATCAAGCACCTCTCTCTGGCCTTACACCTGAAGGTTTAAAAAATTTCAGCTACGCTGCTGCCACACATAAAGGGGGGGGAGTTGTGTAATTAACTCAGACTTGCAACAGTGTTATTACCTCCGGTAAGCACATTATCACTCAGTGATAAGGTGAAGAGGGACACCCACACCTCTGCAGGAGATCTTATATCACAGCCTGCAAGTAATGAGGTGTCTATATATAGAACGATATAGGTGTACAATTACAATATGTACCACATCTTATAGCTAAATTACAATTCAAAAACATGTATTACTAGTTATATAGTATCAGCATTTACATCTTTGCTTTTACATATAAGTTTCCCTTTTTAAAAGACTCATGTTAAAGCAACTGTCTACTATGTAGAGGGGTAACAGATTTAAGTGTGGCCCATGACATCACAATCGCACACTTACTTTTAGCAATTATGGACTGCACAGAGATTAAAGTATCTATAAAGTAGCCAGCATAGGTTAAAGCATCAAAGTATGCATGTAAAGGAACCCTTTAATTTCCAAAACCCTCCTTTTACCCATTCAGTCTACATGAGGCCCACTTTAAACCAATTTCCCATACAAGACCTGCCTTAACCCAATAAATATCTCCTCAACCTATAAGATACTCAACCATCTCAATCGTTCAGGGATCTTTTCTAGTCCAAGAGAATCCTTTTAATCTTTAAGTGGACCAGAACCCAGGATTTTGGCTACCCTTGGTTTTGGTCCTTGCCCCTGGGGCACCCCGGTGCAGGATGCCCCACTGTGTAAAACTCCCAGGTCGGCCACTTCAACTCACCTTTTATCGCACATGCATGGCCTCTGGTCAAATCAGCGCACTTAACTGCGTTGACGCAAACTTGTCTAGGCTCGTCTAAGGACTCAACTCGGCGCATTGCCGCTACCCATTAACAGGGAGTGTGTCCGTGCTGGCCATTCATAAATGCCTGGCACAAGTGCTAGCCCCGCTAAAGGTATAGCAGGAAGTGACCACTGTTCACACATGCGCTGTTGGATCAGGGGAGAAGGCGAGTTTACCGGGCAACCAGGTGGGTTTCACATATTGGGGGAGGGAATCAAGTGGTCCTGGAATCTTACAGATTCCAGGGTGGTCATGCCTGGGTTTTGGTCCACTTCAAGAAAAAAAAGGCAGATTTTACAAAAAACTAAAAAGGAGTTGGTCATCTTTAAATCGAAAAAGAGAACTGTGTTACATTGATGAATAACACTCAATCTATAAAATACTTTCCATAGTCCAGTAAACACGCCCAAAAAACTATTTTTACCCCCAACAGATACCCCTCATAACACAATAAATATCCTCTAAGTTTAAAAGAGACATGACTTGGGCCTATAAATAAATGCCTCAATACGAAGAAGATCAAATTTAGCCACTGTAAACAATCAAAAGAGATCTGATTTAGCCTAAAGAATAACCAACCTATTAATCTATAAAAGATTCACCTTTTCTCAATAAATAACAATAATATAAATAGGAAATCCATCTTAGCTCAATGAATAAACCCTAAATAAATAACATACCATATTTTTCATACTATAAGATGTCCATAAGATGCACCTAGGATTTGGAGGAGGAAAATAAGAAAAAAAAATATTCTAAACTAAATGTTGTGCTAAAACACCCCATTACAGGCAGTGTGGCATCCCCCCCATCCCATTCCACATATAGGCAATGTGGCACCCCCCTCCCATTCCCTATAGGAAGTGTGGAATCCACCCCCCATCCCATTCCCCATATAGGCAGTGTGGCATTCACCTCCTATTCAGTGTGGCACCCCCTTCCATTCCCCATATAGGTAGTGTGGCATCCCCCCTCCCATTCCTCATGGGCAGTGTGGCATCCCCCATTCCATTCTCCATTATAGGCAGCGTGGCACCACCCTCCCAATCCCCATATAGGTAGTTTGGCATTCCTGCCACCCCCTTCCCCTTATGCAATGCGGTATTCCCCCCAACTCCTGAGGGAAAAATAAAAGTATACTTACATGAACGCCCGACACCCAAGAGGCAGTGGCGGCACTGGAAGTCAGAGAGGGGACACAGTGCCTCTGCTTTGGCTTCCGGTTCCTCGTGTGTCAGTGCGCTCTGGCCCGAGCGGCGGTGGTGGAGCTGGAAGCCAGAGCGGGGAAAGACAATGGTCTGGCTTCTCACTCCGCCACTGCCCCTCCGCTAGAGAGCGTTGAAACACAAGTGTTTGGTGGCAGAGCTGGAAGCCAGAGTGGGGATGTTGTCTGTCCCCACTATGGCTTCCAGTTCCGCCACCACTGACACACGAGTGTTTGTTTCAGCGCTCGCTGACACAAAAAAGGCAGTGGCGCACCAGAAGCCAGAGGGGGGACACTGTGTCCCTGCTCTGGCTTCCAGCACTGCCACTGCCTCTCGGGTGTCAGTGAGTGCTGACACAAACACCTGAGTGTCAGCCAGAGAGGCTAAATATACTGTTTTTTCACCTTATTTCGCCCAATAAGACACACTGACATTTTCACCCCACTTTTGGGGATAAATGGTGCATCTTATAGTGCAAAAATGTGGTAGCAACCTTAGCCCAAATGAAAAACTCCTGACAAGACAAGATAAGATATATATTAGAGACTTGTAGCTCAATATCTACTTTTAAAAGATCAGCCTTAGCCCAGTGAATACACCACAATATCTGAGAGTCTAGGCTTAGTCCATTGAGTAACCCCTCAAATTATAGAAGACCTGAACGATCTACTTGGTGTATAAGATCTCCATTTCTAGCAGATACGGTACCAGACAAAGAATACATTTTTAGTGTCCGTAACATCACTCCTAGATTCCAAACGCTTGGTGAAGCAGCAAGCTTCAAATGTTTTGGTCATGACCAAAGTTAGCCTCCTTTTGGACAACTAAAAGATATGAACCTGGGTTTAATCCAACTTCTACCTCTAACACCACATCATACAAGGTAAAAACATTTATCACTAGGGCAGCTCCTGTCAGCAGCGAAGGCTTGTTTAACTTCCTTGTAGAGGTCAATTATACTTCCAGGTCTAGCCAAATAGGTAGACTCCATGACATTATGGTTATTGAAAACATGACAGAATCCCTGAAGAATACCTCTGATAGGTGAGCTATGAACTTCAAAGGTGGTTGCTTGCCTTTGGCTGCATAAAACTCAACAACTGCCATTCTAATCCATTTCCTGCTTTACCTCAGATTGGCATGCAAAATCGGTCTGTGTGACAATAGGTCTGGGAGAAGATGAAGGCGAAATGGATCACTGTCGAAGTTCACCATCAACGTACCACGCACTTCTCGGCAAATCTGGAGCGATTAGGATAATCTTGACCCATTTCAGATGTAGTCAACGCAGAAGTCGATGCATGGGTGGGAGAGGAAGAAATGCATAAACTAGATGAAACTGAGACTAGGCATCCCAGGGCAAGAGCATCTCTTACTCTGCCCACAAAATGTTACCTTTCTTTTGGAGCTTGAGGCAAATAGAGCCACCTATCTATTGCGATCACGGAGTACCCCCCTCTCACAAGGGAAAGGGAATCAAAGATTTTCTGATCTAATGCCCACTCCCCCCTCTCTCTTTTTGTTGTGGAATTTTCTATGCCAGGAATGTGAACTGAGAAAATGGCGGGTATGTGAATCTCTGCCCAACAAAGAATCAGGTCTGCCACTTAAATCAGGTCTGCCACTTAAATCAGAGCTGTGTATGCCACATTGATGGTTTAGGTATGCCACTGTCATGACACTGTCCCATTGTATGCATACAGGGACCAGTGATAGGGCAATAGAAAAGCTATTTCCAAAAGCTTTCCATTCCAGAATGTTGATGAATATCTTTGATTTGATTTTTGATTTGACTGACCACCTTCCTTGCATGGACTGGTTATCCTGGCCCCCCTCCCATTGCGTGATTATTCACCAATGAATGCTCATCTGGCAGAAAGCAAACATTTTCACTGCTTTTTTAGAAGAGAAAACTGCCATTTACTTTTATTGTCTACCTTGGGGCTGATTCAGAGGCAAGTGAGGCGAGGTGAAAATGTACACCCGGGAGACTATGAAAGTCAATGGCAGTTGTCTCTCCTTAAAAAGGAGTGAGAATTCTCACCTGGCTCTGAATCAAGCCCACTGTTTAGTGACTCCATATATCTGCCCCGGTTTAACAGAATAAAAAGTTGTAAAAATCTGAGCGTAGGGAACAGCTTCTATCGCTGCAACCACGAGGCCAAGATATTTATGCATTTTCGGTAGGTGAAGGCCTGATGAGAAATTAAATTCAGATTTTTTTCCATTACCTTTGGTTTCTTTGCCTTTGGAAGAAAAACCTTTTCCTGACATGTCCATTTCATCCCTAGAAATCTGTTTGGATGGAATCAGGGAAGAATATTTGTTAACAATACTGATACCAATAATCCTTTTCCACTGATACTTCTTACCTTAAAAGGTATGGCATCACCCTTGGGCTGCAAAATCGCCATCACTATGGCCAGAAACTTGTCGAAGACACTCAGTTGGCAAATCTGAGTAAACACTGAGGAAATTGTGCCAATAAACTTTTGTAGCTGGTTGAAATCCTATCCCTGAAACCTTTAGAAATCTGCAAAGTCGTACCTTCAGATGGTAGAGGATTTGGGAACCACCATAGTTTTAAGCTTCCAATGTGTTTCCCTTTAAAGGGAGCTTTGTCGGGGGGGGGGGCGTGTCCCGGCTTGGAACGGATGAGGTGTTTGTGAGTGGGCTCCTGCTTCCCAACCCTTCCATTTACCATTTTCCGGGCGACTGGTGGAATCCATCTGGCATGACCAGACGTGTGAAAGGCCACAGGAGAGGCAGAGAGAGTGGAGGTGCCCCGCGGGATCGGCGTTTCCCTGAAAAGGCGAGGAGAATGGAGGAGGCTGCAGCGATCAAGATGGCGGCGGCTGGTGTGTCCTGTGGAGGAGGTGCGGCCGGGAGCGATTGTGCCTCCTCAACTTCAGAAGATGTCTGCGGCGAAGTCTGCTGCGAGCAGCGGAGCTCCCCAGTGGAACGCGGGGACAAGGCGGGGAGTGCGGTCTGCTACCGAGCTGAGATAAGCTCTGGCTTTGAGAAGAGCGGGTGTACCAAGATGGCGGCCGCTCTCCGCCCGCCCACAGCTAACGCAGGAGAGCCGAAGGAGCAGGACCAACGCGAACTCGGCGGAGGTGAGAGTGGTGAGGGGGGGTGCCCGGCGACTGAGTGTGATGTCTGGGGGCTTGATCGCGGCCCATGTGAGCGCCCCAGCGGCCCCTCCTGCAAGGGTATACTGGACAGAATGGCGGGTGCTGCCATACCGGAGACCAGTGCACTGCCCACGGCCCACCCCCCCAGCATGTCCCCGGAGGAGCCCCTAGTTGTGAGGGATCGACCGGCCAAAGACGATGTGTGGCACACTGTTGGGGGGAAGAAAGGGAAAAATAAGAGAAGGAGCACCTCTGATTCCCCCATCCCAATAGGTGAGGACTGCCCCCTGGTCCACAATATAGGCAGCAGCATAGCAAGGGATGTGGAGCGGCAGGCTGATCCCTCTTCTTTCATGGAGAACAACTCTCAGCAAGACCAGGCCGATATTGGGGAGCACCCTCGTGGGAATGACGGCGTAGCAATCAGGTCTGGATCTTGCAATCCCATCGACTATTCCAGTAATCTGGCGGCAGGCCTGGTCAAATTTGCCTATACACCCAGGGAGACGGGTGAATCAGATCCTCCTCGGTGGTCCCTTAAAGTTCCTACAGGACCATTCCCCGGAGCCCCAACGGTTGGTCTCCCACAAAGGCAAGTGTGGTCCCAGGCTGAAAAAAGAGCAGCGACAGAGGACATTGCTGAGAAACGCATGGCTATGCGGTCCCCCGTATCGCCTCTCTCGCCCTCCCCTGCAAGATCTCCTGAATGGCTTTGCAAAAGCCCGATATTGATGTCCCCAGCAGCCCCTCTGGCTTCTCCTACGCTTACTCCAGTAGCGCCAGTCGATTGGGTAGCAGTGTCGGCTCCTGAAACTCCTGGAGATGTAATTCCTTGTGATCAGCAAATTCACTTGGAAACTACCTCCTTATTGAAGGGGATGCCTTCTAAAACGGATATAGAAAACCTCATAGAGAAATATGAAGCAGGATTTAAACGCAAAATTGCTGTGGTCCGCCACGAAGTTGCTGAGGTGTCAACTAGAGTTGATATTCTGGAGAAGGGAGAGAGCTCAACTGACAGCCGTATGAAAGCGTTGGAAGAAAGATGTAAGAAGCAAGAAGCTCTGATCAAAAACTGCCAACTGCACCTTGACAATCTTGAAAATCGAAGTCCTCGGAACAATCTGAGAATCAGAGGTGTACCGGAGTCCCGAAACGTGGAAGATGAAATATTAGAGAGGGAGCCTTCCACTCCCATTGAATTAGACCGAGCTCACAGGGCCTTGGGCCCCAAAAGTGCTGACCCTGCCTACCCTAGAGATATTGTGTGCAGGGTGCATCTCTTCTCGCATAAAGAGGAAATTTTGAGGAAGGTCTGGAACAAGGGGGTGGTGTCGCTTCGGGGAGCGGAAGTGAAGATTCTTCAAGACCTCTCTAAACGGACTCTCCAAATGCGCAGGATAATAAAGCCTTTACTCGACGTGATTACAAGCAACGGAGCGACATACAGATGGGGATACCCATTCCACTTGATTGTAAAGAACGCAAGAGGATTGTTCCTGCTGAGAACCCATCAGGATTTGGAGGAGCTTTTTGATTCCTGCAGTGTGATCCAGTTCGTATCCCGGACTGGCTTGATCCTGAGGCGCCTCTTGTGCACCCACGCCCTACAAGCAGGAAAACTGGTGGCCCGAGGAGCTTTCGAGATCTCAGGCATCTGGGGGGCCCCCCGAAGCGTTCCACTGGCGCTAGGAGCTTGGCTCCTTTCGACAGTAAATTCGTGGAACTCAGACCTGGAGATCCCAGAGGTAACGGGTCGCGGCGTCCCCTCTCTGCCCCGGCCCATTCATCTGGGGTGGGGGAGGGGACGGAGGCCTAAATTTGGCGGTAATGGCTGCCCTAAGGGAAAGCTTGTACTAGCCTGATGGGTCATAGTCTCCTCGGAGCGAGCTTCCTTTAATCCTCGTGGCCTGCGTGCCTCCTTTCTGAAGCAGATTTCATCCTGGTTGGTTATGTTATGATCTATATTTTATTGTTGCTTCGCCCCCCTTGCGGAGAAGCATTGGCTCCCTCCGGTCGTCCAGCTGCTGTGTGTGATGTGTCAGGCTGGGTTGGGGGGCACGTTGCTACGGCTTTGGACGTGCCTTGTCTCCTTGACAGACACAGCACCCCCAGTAGGTTTGGTCCGACGGGTTTAGTGCCCTTATAGACCGAGTTTTTTCCTGTAGAGAAAAGTCTTAGATTTTCTCCGGTTTGGTTCCTCTTTGTTACTTCCCCTCTTCCCCTCCGTTTTTTTTGCCTCTACCACCAGAGGCAGGCCCTTCGATCCCCCTTTCCTCCATCTCCTACCGTGCAGATCTCTGGTGTTCTTCTGCCCTAGTAGATATTGAAATAGTTGACATACGCTGTGTTCTTTCATGGCAGAGGTACGTATTGTCTCCCTCAACGTCAAGGAGCTAAACAGTCCGGAAAAAAGATCGCTCATTCTTAGGACCCTGAGAGGCCTAAAGGCTCAAGTGGCCTTTCTACAGGAAACCCACTTTAGGGCCAAAAACCCACCCTCGTTTGGCAACAGACATTATCTAAGAGCTTACCATAGTCATTCCATGGACTCCAGGTCTAAGGGGGACAGCATCCTTATAGATGCGGCCCTTCCCTGGGAGTTGGAGGACTTTAAGACAGATGACAATGGGAGGTGGATCTTTCTCAAGAGAAAGATCGCCTCCTGTAGCTATACATTTGCGAACGCCTACTTGCCGAACACGGGTCAGGTGGCTTTTTTGGACCAGGTCCTGAATACGCTGTCCTCCTTCAAAGAAGGAGAACTCATTTTGGGTGGAGACCTTAACCTAGCTCTTGACCCCCTCATAGACACCACTAGAGGGTGTCCTCACGAGTCATACGCAAGACTAAAAAAATTGAAGAATACGCTCGCGCTCTACCAATTGGTCGACCCCTGGAGGATTCTCCATCCGAGTGAGCGTGACTATACCTTTTACTCTGCACCCCATGGGTCCTATTCTATGATTGATTGGTTTCTGGTGCCCCACGCCTCCCTGTGCCGGGTTTCAAGTGCCACTGTAAGGTCCCCGGGTTCAGCTGGCGCCCGACTGGTGGCTGGGAGCTGTTTTCCCATCTGCAGTTCCTTCAGCCACCAGCGGGTGTCAGCGGAGCTCCGGCTGCTCACCCCAGCGGCAGTCCCTCCAACCTCCAGAGAGTGGCAGCAAAGCGCTTGTTGCTCTCTCCTCATCTGCTGCACCTGGTGTGTGTGCTATTTAAGGGAGATTTTCCCTCCACCAGGTGCAGCAGGATTTTGTTGTTTCTTCCTCTTTGTCCGTGGATCCATGTGCCTTGTATCTGGAGTTCTGATCTTCAGTCTGTTCCTGTCAGGAGTCTGGAGACTGCCTGCATCTGCCCTAGGACCCTGGGTGAGTGCTCCAGCACCTTAGGGGTTCGGTTTTCTGTTATCTGGTATTTTTTGTTAGTTAGTTTTTTCCCTGTATCTGAATATAAGAGTTCAGATCCTTGCCATTAATAAAACCTTTAAGCATATCTTATGACCCCCCCGGGCAGAGAGTGCACTTAAAGTACTCTTTGGTCCTGACATAATCCTGCTGCCACTATACCCACCTGGCCAGAGCATTACACATCCTGGGATTTGTAGTCCCTCTAGCTTTTGCCGTTCCTAGCCCCCACTATGGATCCTGCTTTGATCAGAAAGTTACTGCCTTTAGCTAAGACTCATGCTGATGAGGTGCAGGCATTATTTGTTGGGTACTCTAAACCCATGTGTTTAGACCTTATCAACTTTATTCACTCTTTGGTTGATCAGGGAGATTTTGTCTTCCCAGCGGCTCAACCCCTAGTTAGGATCTTGGTGAATGTAGCCTTTGATATAAATCCCCTTTTGCCACAGGTTAAGCAGCCCTGTCTAATTAAACCCAGTGTTCCTGTCCAGATTCCCCCATCTACCGTCCCTTTAGCCAGATCTGTAGATTCTAGGGGAATTTCTGAGGTGCTGTGTGCTTCACCTGGGGCCTTGGATCAGGGGTCTCCTGCTTCATCTTGGAACCAACCGGTGGCTACTACTAGTAACCAGGACCCTGATGCCTGGTTCTACGAAGATTCTGACAACGATGATCCGGTCTTTGAGGTCGATGCCAGCTTGCCTCCAGAGCGTCCCATGGTCGATGCCAGCTTGCCTCCAGAGCGTCCCATGGTCGATGCCAGCTTGCCTCCAGAGCGTCCCATGGTCGATGCCAGCTTGCCTCCAGAGCGTCCCATGGTAGAGTCAGCCGCCGCTGGGCCCCACCGCGAGTCAGCCGCCGCTGGGCCCCACCGCGAGTCAGCCGCCGCTGGGCCCCACCGCGAGTCAGCCGCCGCTGGGCCCCACCGCGAGCCATTGAGCCCTCTGCCGGGCCCCCAGCCATTGAGCCCTCTGCCGGGCCCCCAGCCATTGAGCCCTCTGCCGGGCCCCCAGCCATTGAGCCCTCTGCCGGGCCCCCAGCCATTGAGCCCTCTGCCGGGCCCCCAGCCATTGAGCCCTCTGCCGGGCCCCCAGCCATTGAGCCCTCTGCCGGGCCCCCAGCCATTGAGCCCTCTGCCGGGCCCCCAGCCTTTGAGCCCTCTGCCGGGCCCCCAGCCTTTGAGCCCTCTGCCGGGCCCCCAGCCTTTGAGCCCTCTGCCGGGCCCCCAGCCTTTGAGCCCTCTGCCGGGTCCCTCAGCGAGCCTGCAGCCGGGTCCCTCAGCGAGCCTGCAGCCGGGTCCCTCAGCGAGCCTGCACCCGGGCCCTGCTTCCAGCCTGTCCCTGGCTCGGCACCCGGGCCCTGCTTCCAGCCTGTCCCTGGCTCGGCACCCGGGCCCTGCTTCCAGCCTGTCCCTGGCTCGGCACCCGGGCCCTGCTTCCAGCCTGTCCCTGGCTCGGCACCCGGGCCCTGCTTCCAGCCTGTCCCTGGCTCGGCACCCGGGCCCTGCTTCCAGCCTGTCCCTGGCTCGGCACCCGGGCCCTGCTTCCAGCCTGTCCCTGGCTCGGCACCCGGGCCCTGCTTCCAGCCTGTCCCTGGCTCGGCACCCGGGCCCTGCTTCCAGCCTGTCCCTGGCTCGGCACCCGGGCCCTGCTTCCAGCCTGTCCCTGGCTCGGCACCCGGGCCCTGCTTCCAGCCTGTCCCTGGCTCGGCACCCGGGCCCTGCTTCCAGCCTGTCCCTGGCTCGGCACCCGGGCCCTGCCTTGAGTCGTCACCCGGGCCCTGCCTTGAGCCGTCACCCGGGCCCTGCCTTGAGCCGTCACCCGGGCCCTGCCTTGAGCCGTCACCCGGGCCCTGCCTTGAGCCGTCACCCGGGCCCTGCCTTGAGCCGTCACCCGGGCCCTGCCTTGAGCCGTCACCCGGGCCCTGCCTTGAGCCGTCACCCGGGCCCTGCCTTGAGCCGTCACCCGGGCCCTGCCTTGAACCGTCACCCGGGCCCTGCCTTGAGCCGTCACCCGGGCCCTGCCTTGAGCCGTCACCCGGGCCCTGCCTTGAGCCGTCACCCGGGCCCTGCCTTGAGCCGTCACCCGGGCCCTGCCTTGAGCCGTCACCCGGGCCCTGCCTTGAGCCGTCACCCGGGCCCTGTCTTGCACCCGAACCCGGGCCCTGCCCTGCACCCGGGCCCTGTCTGGAACCTGCATCCGGGTCCAGTGAAACTTTGCCAATTATTTGGATGTCTACTCCGTTGGACTCTGGCTCCTCTGTGGATCCCGGAGGTGGGATCTGTACACAGATTTTGGACATTTTTTTTTTTTGGACTTTATTTTGATTTGTTGGTACTGTTCTCAGGGGAGAGTTTTTTCTTTCAGGGGAGCGTTCAGGAGCCCGCTCCTGAAAGGGGGGGTAGTGTAAGGTCCCCGGGTTCAGCTGGCGCCCGACTGGTGGCTGGGAGCTGTTTTCCCATCTGCAGTTCCTTCAGCCACCAGCGGGTGTCAGCGGAGCTCCGGCTGCTCACCCCAGCGGCAGTCCCTCCAACCTCCAGAGAGTGGCAGCAAAGCGCTTGTTGCTCTCTCCTCATCTGCTGCACCTGGTGTGTGTGCTATTTAAGGGAGATTTTCCCTCCACCAGGTGCAGCAGGATTTTGTTGTTTCGTCCTCTTTGTCCGTGGATCCATGTGCCTTGTATCTGGAGTTCTGATCTTCAGTCTGTTCCTGTCAGGAGTCTGGAGACTGCCTGCATCTGCCCTAGGACCCTGGGTGAGTGCTCCAGCACCTTAGGGGTTCGGTTTTCTGTTATCTGGTATTTTTTGTTAGTTAGTTTTTTCCCTGTATCTGAATATAAGAGTTTTTTGTTATCCTTGCCATTAATAAAACCTTTAAGCATATCTTATGTCTCCGTGTCATTGCTCTGGCCAAACCTTTTACCCCCCCGGGCAGAGAGTGCACTTAAAGTTCTCTCTGGCCCTGACAGCCACCATTGGTAACATAACGGTCTCAGACCATTCACCCATTATGCTGACAGTCACCTGTCCTCACCCAATCCCGAGGAGCTGGTCTTGGAGGCTGAATAACTCGTTGCTCGAGGATCGGATCATCCTGGAAGAGGTGCACACTGAGATCAAAATTTTTTTCCAAACCATTACCTTTTCCAGACATCTCTCCCGGGGTCCTCTGGGAGGCACACAAATGTGTTATTAGGGGTACCTTCATTAAGATAGGATCCAGAATTAAGAAGGAGAAGGCTGAACAGATGTGTATCTTAATTAGAGAAATTGGGGTACTAGAAAGAAAGCACAAGGAGTCTCTTGCTGTATCGTGTTTGGCCACTTTAACCCTTTAAGTGCCAGCCTACCTGGAGTTTTTGTCACACTCTGTTGCCAGACCATTTTGCACTATTTTGCACTCCCCATGTTCAAATGTGATTTTTTAAGGGATTTCCAGGGATTTCCCAGGAAAATGATATATTGTTTTTTTCAGCAGAGTCTGAGCTTTAACATGAAATGTCTTGTTTGTCATTTTTTAGGTGTATTCTCAATATTTTTTGGCGAAATATGTGCAAAAAAATGTAAAAAAATAAATTTTTTACAATTTGTAGTGTTTTTTTGTAATAAAAAATGTAAGTTTGTCAATAAAATCTTATTGCGTGTGAAACCCCAATTTCTCCCGGTTACAGCGGTACCACATATGTATAGGTAGACACCTTTTCCTGCCCAGGAGACTCCCCCAAACTGAAACAGAGCTTTAGGGGATTTTCTGAAAAAATACAACTGTGATATGCGCTATGCGCACCTTGCAGTTTTTCCAGAAAAACAACCCTTTACATTTGAAATACCCCCCACAAACTATATATTCTCTGGAAGTACACACCTCAGGCTTTCTGTTTGTACCAGGCTTGTTGATGTGGCCACAGTTTTCTAGAAGTAATCCCTCAATGTATTCTTTGGTTGCAAAGAGTTTCCCTAAAAAAAGGATAAAAAAGCAGAATCAAAGCCACATTTTCCTAAAAAAACTATATACAAACAAGAAAAAACAAGTATGATCTGAAAAAGCAACATCCCCCGAACAGAACGATACCCAACATGCATGGGTTCTGTCAAGGAAAGAGTTGCCAAACACCCCAAAGTAAAGCATGTGCGTAACGGTAATTTTTCTTGAAAATTTCAGCTCTGCAGACAAAGTGCGCACCTTGCGATTTTTCAACCAAAACAACCCTTTACATTTGGAATATCCCCCATAAACCATATATTCCCTGAAAGTACACATGTTAAGCTTTCTAAGCGTACCCAGCTTGTTGTAGTGGGCTCATCTTTCTGGAATTAATCCCTCAAAGAACTCTTTGGTTGCGCAGAGTTTCCCTAAAAAAGCAGAATAAAAAACACCTTTTACTAAAATATAAATATGCAAACAAGAAAAAACAAGCTAAGTCTGAAAGCGCAAGGTCCCCCGAACAGAACAATACCCAACATGCATAGGTACTATTAACCCTTTTAATTGCCAGCTTACTTGAGATTTTGTCACCCTCTGTTGACAGGTCATTTTTCCCCATTTTGCGCCATGTTTTGCGCCATGTTTTGTGTCATTTTTGCTGGAATTTTCAGGAAAATTATATATATATTTTTTGCAGCAGAGTTTAGGCTTTAACATGAAATGTCTTGTTTGTAAATTTTATTTATTATTAATTTTATTTATTATTAAGTAAAAAAAAAAAAAAATAAAATTTTTTTTTAGAAAATTGACTCCTTTATTTTACATAAAAAATTTATTTTATTAAAGAAAACCATATTGCATGTGAAAGCCCCATTTCTACCGATTAGAACGGTACCACATATTTATCGGTAGCCCCCTGTTCCTGCCCAGGAGACCCCCCTAACTGAAACAAGTAATTTTTAACATTTACAAATAAAATACAACTACCATCCACACTACAAAGGGTTAAATCGAGAAAAAAAAATGACATAGGGTCCCCCCTCCCGGGAGGGGGGGCCCATTTTTGGGGGGGATTTTTAAGGGTTAAAAATCCTTAAAAATAAAAAAAAAATGACCCCCTTACCCCTTACCCAAAGTAACCAGCCCGGGACCAGCTATGCAGGGCTTGGAGGAACGGGGCGCAGGGGCCAGCTTTTGTGGCCCCTGGCCCTGCAGGCTACAAGCCCGCATAGCCAGTGGGCCCGGGCTCTTCTGCCCCCCCCCTGGGCTTTGGGGAGGCAGGTAATGGGGGTGCCGGGGGTTAATGGCAAGTCACCGGCTAGCGCAGGTGACTTGCCACCTCCCCCAGCCTTGTGAACTGGTATAGGGGTCATGGACCCCTTACCAGTTCACAAGGGGTTAAATGTAAAAATAAAACACAGACACACAAAGAGAAAAAATATTTTATTATTTTTTTTTTTTTTAATACTTACCTCCCATCCATAGTGGAGCACTCTTTCAGCCTTTTATAGCTGCTGGATGACAGAAAACAAAAGGGTTAATTAAAAAAAAAAATGACATAGGGTTCCCCCTCCTAGGGGGGGAGACCCCATTTTTTTTGGAATTTTAAGGGTTAAAAACCCTTAAAAATCCCAAAAAAAAATGACGTAGGGTCCCCCCTACCCAGCATTACCGACCCGGGCCAGCTATGGGGGCTTGTAGAACAGGGCACAGGGGCCAGCGTTGGTGGCCCCTGGCCCTGCAGGCTACTAGCCCACATAGCCACTAAGTGGCCCGGGCCCTTCTGCCCCCCCCTGGCCGTTGGGGAGGCAGGTAATGGGGGGCTGGGGGTTAATGGCAAGCCACCCACTAGCTGCAGGTGACTTGCCATACCCAGAGCCTTGTGAACTGGTATAAGGGGTCTCATGGACCCCTTACCAGTTCACAAAGGGTTAAATGAAAAAAAACGCCACACAAAAGTATTTTATTAAAAAAAAAAAAAAAATTTTTTTTACTGTACTTACCTCCGATTGTAAGCTCCTTTGTCCCGCGCCGCTCTGCTGACAGATGCCGGTGATCGGCATCAGAGAAGGGGGAGGCAGGAGATCAGAGGATCTCCTGCCACCTCCTTCCCCGTTGCCGATCACCGGCATCTGACAGCTGAGAACGCTGAAGCCGGTGATCGGTGATCGGGGCTGGGATGACGTCATAGCCCCGCCCCCAAAAGGGGCGGGGCTTGACGCTGCGACGGATCAGGATGACGTCATAGCCCCGCCCCCAAGGGGGCGGGGCTTAACGGCAAGATGGCGGCCACCATCGAAGAGGAGAGAGGAGAGAGCCTTCCGGGCTCTCTCCTGAAGATCGGTAAGTCCTGGGGGGCGATCGGAGGCCCCCCAGGTGAAGAGGAGGGACAGCGGGAGCCAGCGCACACACAGGTAAGTGAATGTCATTTTTATTTTTTTATTTTTTTTACAGTTAGCAGCTGCTGCTGCCAAATGGGGGGGGGGGGGCTATTCCGGGGGCTCTCCTGGAGCCATCCGACCCCCCATGGGGGATCGGATGGCACCAAATTAAAGAGGAGACCCGGCCGGATCCAACGAGGGGTCAGGTGAGTATTTTTGACTTTTATTTTTTTTACTAGCAGGGGGGAAAGTCAAGCCCGTAGATACTACGTGCTTGGCACTTAAGTGGAGTGGAAGCAAGCACGTAGTATCTACGTGCTTGGCACTGAAAGGGTTAACCTCCTTAAGAGAGAAACTTATATTAATGTGCTGTGACAAGATTAAAGCGCAGGTGAACAATTGTCGCATAATTTTTTATGAATCTGGAGACAAGTGTGGCAAACTTCTTGCTAAAGCATTAAGGGAAGAGAGGTTTAAAGCGTATATCCCAAAAATCTCCAATTCCAGCGGACGGGTCACGCACATATTAAGTGAAATTGGAGAAGCATTTCGGTTATACAACCTTCCGAAAGTCCAGATCCGAGACCCTGGGGAGCCTCTTAAGCTTTATTTATTGGAGTCGGGGGTTGCCCAGGCTACCGAGAGAGGCCCTTGAAGAGCTGGAAGACCCCCATCTGCATGGCTGAGCTGCACAAAGCAGTCTCCGGGGCGGCGGGAGGGAAGGCCCCAGGTCCCGATGGCTTTGGCCCTCAGTATTATAAGAATTTTTTTCCCCCCTTGCTTCAAAACTCTTGGAAGTCTTTAATTCAGTTAAAGAGGGGAAGTCCCTGCCAGCTGACACCCTGAGAGCGCACATTTCGGTCATCCCAAAGGAAGGTAAGGACCCCACCCAATGTGCCAGTTACAGGCCAATTTCTCCTTTGAACTCTGACTTAAAATTGTTTGCAAAAATTTTGGCCTCCAGACTAGCTCCTCATCTCCATCATGTTATCAAACTGGATCAGGCTGGGTTAATGCCGCACAGGGAGGCGAGGGATAATACCATTAAGGTGCTGAACCTTGTCCAACTGGCTCAGAAGAAGAGGGTGCCATCCCTGATGCTTGCGACAGACGCCGAGAAGGCCTTCGATCGTGTCAACTGGGATTTTATGCGGGCCACTCTGATATGTGGGGCTCGGCCCGAACATGATGAGCTGGGTTGGAAGCTTATATGACTCCCGTCTGCCACGGTGCGGGTGAATGGCATGCTCTCTGACTCCTTTGGAATAGCCAATGGGACAAGACAGGGCTGCCCACTCTCGCCCCTTATCTTTATTCTCACCCTAGAGCCCTTTCTCTGTAGGATAAGGAGAAATCCAGACATTAAAGGACTGCATTGCGGAACAGCTCACTATAAGGTGGCTGCTTACGCAGATGACCTGATCTTTTGCCTATCCTGCCCTGAGGTCTCCCTACCAAATCTGATGTCCAAGCTAAGGTCCTATGGTGATGTCTCAGGATACAAGATCAACTACCAAAATTCTGAGGCCCTCAACATAAACATTCCCTCGAAAAGATTTAGTGCCATTCTGGATTCGTTCCCCTTTAGGTGGGCCAAGGAGAGCATCACCTATCTGGGTACGAAAATTGGAAATAACCTTGCTAATATATTTAGCCTGAATTTCCCACCACTCCTGAAGAGGTTCGAGGAGGAAACGGCCAGATGGGCAAAGGGGAGATTATCCTGGTTTGGCAAATGTAACGATACCAAGATTAACTTACTTACTCGTTTGCTGTACCTGCTACAGGCGCTCCCGGTGGCTATCCCCCAGAGCTTCTTGCAAAGGGTCCGGCCCTCTTTGTCAGATTAATTTGGGGAGGTAGGAAGCCTAGACTTAGCAAAACTATTCTCTCCCGGACCAAAGAGAATGGGGGGCTGGGTTTTTCTGACCCGACTAGATACCATGTGGCGGTCCACCTTAACAGGGTAGTAGACTGGTGTCTGCATGGGGGCCACAAGCAGTGGACGAGTTTGGAACAGAGGTTTTTAGAAGCCCCGACTGCCGCTGCGGCCTGGATGGTGGGAGCTGTTGCCCCCCTGGTGCTTAAACATCCCACGTTGGGTGCCACGCTGAAGGTCTGTCAACGTCACCTGGGTCACCCAGACTTTTCCCCAGCTCCTTCCCCGATGTTTCCAATCCTGGGAAACCCCAGTTTCCCCCCAGGTAATAAAGGGCCGAAGGCGAGAGAGTGGAGGCCCAAACAAAGGGTCTAACGGCATGGTCAAGCTGGCAACGAAACCAGATCACCCACTTTCTCCACTCACTGTTGGAGTTTTCGGGGGTGTGAGGCAACTGACGCCGTTTGAACACTTGTGCTCTGGTGGACATGCAACTAAACACTCCCTTTCCTACTTACATAAACTGCTGGTCGACCCACAAGAAGGAGATCCTCCTGCCTTTTTGAGGAAGTGGGAGACTGACCTGAATATTTCCTTCTCCCCAGACCAGAGTAGAAGGCTCCTTGCCATGCAGCACAAAACTTCCATCTGCACTCGTTATCAAGAGTGCAGCTATAAAATTTTGACGTGTTGGTACAAAGTGCCAGTGTCCATTAATAGATGGTGCCCAGACGTCTCAGAGAAGTGCTGGAGATGCGACATGGCAAGGGGAGACATGCTGCATACATTTTGGTCCTGCCCGCTCCTCAGACCCTTCTGGAACTCAGTGAGAAAATTGGCGAGCGACGTGACTGGGTCGGAGGTGGCTGATGATCCGGCTGTCTGCCTCCTCCACCTGACACAGACTCCATTGAAATACTACAAAAAGTCTTTGTGTGCCACCTCCTAAATGCAGCAAAGATTTGTATCCCACAAAAGTGGAAAAGTGCTGACCACCCTTCAATTGCTATGTGGATATTGAGGGTAGTTGAACTCATGCGCTTCGAAAGCGTGATCCTCTCCCGGGAAAACAGATTTTATCAGTTCACATGTACCTGGTTTAGCTGGCTGAAATTTTCTGAATCAGATGTTTGTAGATCACTGCTTGGTGAGACCCAGAGATCCGTACAACCCCTCCCCCCTCACTAACCACACACAAGGTTTTTTTTTTTTTTAGTCTAATTCTGAGCCTTATTGTCGTATTTTTTCGTGTAACCTCCTTATTCCTTTATTTGTTATGGATTTCTACGGCGCAGACTAGATATTGTATGGAGATATTGTGATGCTGTATTTGCTTTTGAAAACCATAAATAAAGAATGATAAAATAAATAAAGGGAGCTTTGTCTTTACTTGTGTAATGTCCTTATCTGATATATCTGTTAAAAGGGCCAATTGGCAGATTTGTTATAGAAGTGTCAAAGGCTCTTTTCTGAGGAAAAGTTGTGCTCTTTGCTCCCTTAACTTCCTTAATAAAGCCTCATCTCTGAAAAGCTTACCACCTCTATAAGGAAAAAAAAAACATAGTTCTCGTGAGATTCATGTTTCCACAATAAGCCTTTAAAAATACAATTCTGTGAAATACTCACATGTAGAATTGGTATTATAAGTATACAGTACGTCCTGCTCCAGATATAATACTTACACTTGGGTTATCCTCCGCCAGAGGGCGCTGTACTGCAGAAGCATGCGAAAACAGGCTCCTCCCGGCCCTTCATATACCCAGGGACCTCCCACAAATTCCCAGCATTGAAAAGCAGCGAACAAGAAGCTGGGAGAATTCAAAAAACACCCAGAACAACTGTTAACAATAACAAGATAACAATCACCATACAGATCCAGAATAATGCAACAACAGGGTGGGGTGGAGCAGGACGTACTGTATACTTATAATACCAATTCTACAGGTGAGTATTTCACAGAATTGTATTATTCTTAGTATACAGTACGTCCTGCTCCAGATATAATACTTACACTTGGGACATCCAATAGCAGTGTCCATAAAGTAGGGTGGGATCCCCCAAAAACAAAAAGGTGACAACAGGCAGTTCAAACTACTACCGCTTGCAAAACCTTACGGCCAAAAGCAGCATCTGCTGAGGCCCTAACATCAACCTTGTAAAACTTCGAAAAGGTATGAACAGAAGGCCAAGTGCGGCCTTGCAAACCTGTTCAACCGAGACCTGGTGCTGGAAGGCCCAAGAGGCCCCGATAGCACGAGTAGAATGAGCAGTAAGGCGGAAGGGGGGACTCTTCCCCTTAGCAGAATAGGCTTGAATCACAGCCTGACGAATCCATTTGCTAATAGTAGACTTGGCCGGAGCCAAACCCTTCCTAGGACCAGAAGGGACCACAAAAAGAGCATCAGTCTTTCTGAAGGCCGCAGTGACAACCAGGTAATACTTCAGACACCTGGCCACATCCAAGGAATGCAGAACCCTTTCCTTAGCGTTGCTAGGATTAGGACACAATGAAGGAAGCACAATATCCTGATTCAAGTGAAAGGCCGACACCACCTTCGGCAGAAAGTCTGGCTTAAAGCGGAACACCACCTTGTCCTGGTGTCTCTCGTAGTATGGAGGATGAATGGACAATGCCGCCAGCTCCGAAACACGCCTGACCGAAGTGATAGTCACCAGAAAAACCACTTTGAGGGTAAGTACAGCCAAGGCAGCATCCTGAATAGGCTCAAAGGGAGCACCCTGCAAGGCAGACAAAACCAGGTTCAAGTCCCAAACAGGAACCGTAGGCTTACGTGGGGGACGCACGTGGGTGACCCCCTGAAAGAAGGTCTTAACCAGGTGATGCTGAGCAAAAGATTTCTGGAAGAAAACAGACAGGGCAGAAACCTGACTCTTCAGAGTACTGAGCTTTAAACCCAACTCTAATCCATGTTGTAAAATTCCAGAATCCTAGGGATGAAGAACTCCCTGCAGGGAAGAGACTCACACCAGTCTATGTAGGAACGCCATACCCTATAATAGATGGCCGAAGAAGTTTTCCTCCTAGCCTGAACCATGGTATCCACCACTGAGGCAGACAAGCCTTTTTCCATCAAGATGGAGGTTTCAGCAGCCAAGCCGTCAAAACCAGAGTTTGTAAATTGAGATGGCGTAAGGAGCCCTGAGTGAGTAGATCTGGCGCCTCTGGCAGGACGTACTGATCTACTGCCATTTGTACCACGTCTGCGAACCACACCCTGCGGGCCACTAGAATCACTGGCACCTTTTCCAGGGCAATCTTGCGCAGAACCCTGCCCAGCAGGGGAAACGGGGGGAATACATACAGGAGGCGAAATTTCTTCCAAGACAACGACAGAGCGTCCGTGGCCACAGCCAGAGGATCCTGAGACAGGGAGACAAAGGCCGGGAGCTTGCGATTGTGACGGGATAGATCCACATCCGGTAGACCCCAACGGTGGCACAGGGACTGGAACACCCTGTTGCAGAGGGACCACTCCCCCTGATGGGAAGTCCCCCTGCTCAGAGAGTCTGCTAGTAGATTTTCCACCCCCGGGATGTAAACAGCCGAGATGCATTGAACATTGGCCTCTGCCCATGTCAGAATCCACGATACTTCCTGGAGGGCACCCTTGCTCCAGGTCCCTCCCTGATGATTGATGTAGGCCACCGCCGTCCTGTTGTCTGAGTGTACCTGAACAGACAGTCCCTGCAGGTGATCGGTCAACTGTTCCAGAACCAACCTGACCGCCCGTAGTTCCAGAATGTTGATGGGTAAATGGGCCTCCTGAGGGCCCCACCTGCCCTGGAACCTCAGGGACTTCCAGAATCCCCCCCAACCTGACAGACTGACATCCGTGGTGATCGTCTCCCAGGAGGGGGCTAGAAAGGACCTGCCCATTAGCAAATTCTTCTGGTCCAGCAACCACGAGAGGGACCTTATGACCAACGGGGGAAGTACACAAAACCTGTCCAGGGACGCAGGATCCTTGTCCCATACCGAGAGGAGGTGAAGCTGTAGAGGCCTCGAATGGAACTGAGCAAAGGGCACCGCCTCGAAGCTTGCCACCATCAGACCCACCAGCTGCATTCCCTGTCTGAGTGAAAGCTGGGGGCACGAGAGCAGGGACCGCACCTGCACAGTCAGGGCTTCCACCTTCTGTTGGGGAAGGAATATTTGTGACTGAACCGTATCCAGAATCATCCCCAGAAATGGGGTCACCGACGAAGGGGACAGAGAAGACTTGGGGTGATTGATCACCCAGCCGAACAACTCCAAGATGGACACCACCCGCTGAGTGTCCAGCTCCGCCTGCTGTAGGGGCCACGAGGTGATGAGGATGTCGTCCAGGTAGGGCAGCACTCGAATGCCCCCTGACCTTAACAAGGACATCACTCCCGCCAGTACCTTGGTGAACACTCTGGGAGTTGAAGTGAGGCCAAATGGTAGGGCCACAAACTGATAATACTAACACCAGACAGTAGTACAAATAGACGATAGGCTGGAGATACTCCTAAATCTATCACCACTGCACAAGCCGCGCTATATCTTTAACAAAAAACAAATTATATCTCCAATAGTTTGAATCATACACAAATATATTCCAGCGCAGGAGTCAAAAGACTGTGTCAGAGCAGTCCAATTAGTAAACAAACAAAAAGCTATGTGTAATCACATAGCATAACTCCGCGGGATGAATTAAGGAAACTTATTCCAAGATCTTTAATACTTATAATTCCTCAGATGTTTACTTCACCAATGGTGCTCCTATAGGCAAACAGTGTGTTCCAGCCACCAGATAATTAAATGCACGTACCAGAAAACTTCTTTTCATATAGCGTGTCACACTCAAGAAAACCCGGGGCCCGCAGGACAGCTTCTAATTGTATATTTGTCTTCCTATAGACTCCTAAATACGGTTCTTTCAAACCCGGTAAAAAGTCGCGCTGCCCCGGCCGTGGGCTGCGCAGTTGAAATCAGGCGCACGCAGCTGTCTCTAGAGATGTGGTAGGGTCCCAATTCTCTCAAGGGAACCTGGCAAATAACTCCCAGCTCCAGAAGGTCTTGCACTGCTTGCAGCAGGACCTAAGCCGATGCCGGGTCCTGGGGAATCCGGGACCTGACGAATCTTGAGGGGGGCCGCGCGGCGTATAGTCACCGCCAAGGCGGAAGATCTAGCACACAGCCTAACAGCATCATCCGACGCTGACAGGATAAAGTTCACAAACGCATCACAATTAGATAGTGCATTAACAGCATCAGTAGGCAGCTCGTCTGGGCCGTCAAGAACATTCCTGATCATGGCCCTGAGTGCCACAGCAGTAATGGCCAAGGCGCAAACCGGGCGCAGCGCCGCCCCACCAAATGCAAAGGCATGACATGCCAATTGGTCAATGCGCCGGTCCTCAGAATCCCGAAGCGTAGTGGTATCGGGGGAGTGCATAATAGAGGTGTTAGACAGCCCTAAAACCGGGGCATCGACCTCGGGGGTGATGACCAGCACTTGACCATATCAGCAGGGAATGGATACTTCCTGTCCAAACCCTTGGGGATCCCGGGAAGTCTACTGGGATGTTCCCATTCCTTCAACACTAGGTTATTGAAATGGGTTTGCTCAGGAAACTCCAATCGAGCCTTAGCAGTATGAAATAGCTCACCACTTTGCCTGGGAGCCGCAACAGGGGGAGGTATGGACAGAACTTCAAAAATCTGAAGCAGTAGTTTGTCAGTATCATCAGTATCATCCGGGGTCCAGTGGTCCTAGCCGGAATCGTCATGACCCCTTGTCTTCTCATCAGAAGATTCTGAGTCAGAGAATAGCTCCCCTACGTCCGAAGGGGTATGGCCATAAAAATGTGAAAACTCCTCAGACTCCATAGGGAAGGGAGCCGAATCAGGGATTATGTGCCACTTTTTAGCAGTGGCCTTGCACGCTAGAGAACTAGCAAGCAATTTTTCAACACTGGCCAGTCTAGTGGCCACATCAGGATGAGAATCCCCGCTTGTATTGGGGGTTAGACTCAGGCTTGGGGGAGTAGGTGAAGTGAGGCGAGGTGCAGGCCCAGCCACAGGAGGGGCGGGAAGTACCATTAGCGCCTACTGTGCACAAAGGACGCAGACCCGTGCATTGTCACCGCTGATAGGCGAGACCCCACAAGCTACACACAGACGGGCCTGTCCCGAGGGAACCCCGTTCACAATATCCTGGGATGCCTCCATATGGTGATTAATAGGCACAATAGGCCAGTAGGGATTGACGCTATAAGCTACCCTGGATGCCCCAATAAACCGCAGGGAAGTGAGAGTAATTTAATTATGTCCACTGGTAATTAAGCCGGACCGGGAGAAGCCACTGGTGTTCGACCGTCTGAAAGACATAATGGGAATAGGGATGTCAGAGCCATGCGCAGTAGCAAGACAAGTAAAAAATCGCCCGCGAGGGCACTTACAGATCGAGGGAGGAGGAGACCGTTACCACACGCGCGTGTGAAGAGCATTGAGATGGCGCAAAGCGGACCTCGAAGGGCGGGCCAGAGCGGGCTGTGACGCGGAGCGCGCCAAGCCAGGTCTTCGCCCCCCCGAAGAGCGCGAAGCTCTGAATAAAGTTCAGTTGTCAGAAGATGGAAGTGAATGACACACTTAGAGACAGATTTGTCGATGAAGATGTAGCAGCGTCTGAGGCAACGCCGCCGCTCAACGCAGCACATTCAATAAGAGAAGGATTGCACGTGGCGGCGACATATACATAACAATAAAAAAATGTTCACAGAGCGGCACTGACACCAGGATACCAGTAAAGGACAGTAATAAGGCCAAGCGTGTAAGCATACACTGACCACCACACACACACCCCCCCCTTTCTTTCCCCCCGGACTACGGGGGGAACGAGGGAGGATGGCGACCCTTTGTAAAGGGCCCACCGCTACACGGGGCATGGGGAATAGCGCGGGAGGGGCATCCTCTAGAGGCTCACCATAAGCCTAAACCGCCTACCCTTTGGTGGAGGACTGCGGTGGAGCATGGCTCCATAAGCACACAAGGTGCTGCCTACCTTCACCCGACCGACGCAGCCCAAGCTGGGAGGCACATCACATGGAGGACGGGTGGGAGTAGTCCAACAGGGCCAAAGGCTTTTATAGCCCCGCTCACCTGCGAGAGAGTGATACTTCATGTCTTCGCAGTCAGCACTGCAGAGAAATCTGGGGATTTGTGGGAGGTCCCTGGGTATATGAAGGGCCGATAGGAGCCTGTTTTCGCATGCTTCTGCAGTACAGCGCCCTCTGGCGAAGGATAACCCAAGTGTAAGTATTATATCTGGAGCAGGACGTACTGTATACTAAGAATAAATAAGGCCTTGATTCAACATAGCTGAAAATAGTTCTCACGATAGAAAAACTTTCACTTTATGAGATCCCGATTTCCCGATTTTGGATGCCCCAGGGGGAGGGAATTGATCGGCCCTGGAATCTTCCAGATTGCGATGGGTTTTGGTTCACTTTAATGGTGTCTTTATAAGGCTTACAAAGAATGTCAGTGGGCCAACCACCATTTTTGCTGTCCCTTAAGTATAAAAGAGTCAAGGGATGGCTGATCCAAGTAGCCACAGGGCATCCTGATTCAGGATGCCTTGCTATGTGAGCCAGCCCCCCCCTTCCCCATGTTCGTTAGGATTCACTCACCTCATCTGGTTCCTTTGCTGAATTTGCCAGCTGCGGCTGCATCCCCAGCCTTCCTGTACCTAAGACGTGCCCCCACAACCAGCAATTCAGAGACCAGGGATGCCACGCTCAGTGTCCAAACAGAGGGCTGATTGGATGTGAACCTGTACATGCACCATGGGAGGGGCGAGTTTCTGAGGCGAACTGGGGAGGAGAGGTTCACACATTGGGGCATCCCAAATAGAGATGACCCCTGCAAGGATCAAAACCCAGAATAGAGAAAATCATGGTCCACTTTAAATTCTGAATATTAGATAGGATTGTGTCAAGGGGCGAATGATTGTATATATTAATCTCTAATTCCTCTATCCTTTGCTGCAGGTCTTGCTATTAGGGTCGAACCACAGCTAAGTCGAAATTCCGCACCCAGAACTGTTTGCTGATGTCTTAATAAGCATTTGATCCTTCTAAAAGAGGGCTCCTTAAGGACTCCAGGTTCGCCAGTCATTAAGGATCAACCTTTTAAAAGCTCCGCAACCTTTGCTATTTTACACCGTTTTTTATTAAATAATCAGAGAAAAAAAACCTTAATATTTGGGGGCCTTGTTCATGTCATGTTTGTTGTGTTGGTCTAGTTTAGGTCATTTTTGACTGTTGGCCTGCTTTAACTCCAGGTACAAAGAAAAACACAAGAAATATAAACATGAACTAGGCAGGAACCAAACTCAAAGGTACAGGATTAAAGCTTACCAAGACAGGACACCTGGATTACTAGTGGCCTGCAGAAAATTAGTGGCCTGAGAACTAGATGGGCCTAGCAGCTCATGGGATCATAAAGCCTGCTAGCTCTAGCTACATCAAGAAGATAAAATGCTGCTGCACTGGCTGGGAGAGGAGCCCCTTATTTAAAGAACCCCAGCAGCTGTAGCAAAAGACAAGGGCTGACAAATTAGGACACCTGTTGGTGAATGCTAAAATAGCAACTCTGCCAAATAATTGCACACAGCCACCAGCCAGATGTCTGCAGAGCTATGGAGCATGACAAATATAAAGCGGGCTGAATGAGAGATGCAGCCCCTGACAGCCAGCAGGCGTGAGGAAAATAATTAGCCATTTCCCTGATGCAGAGGAATGTGAGTCCCTCTGTCTCTGCACCAGGAACTAAGCCCTGCGTCTGTATACAACTCCTGCAGGGTGTATAAATGAATAAATAATGAAGCACTCATCCCTCCAGAGTGGGAGTAAAAGGGGAACTAATCTGTAATATCCTAAAATGCCTGCAGTGTGTGTGTTGTCACCTCAGCGACACAATGCAGTCTATGTGCCGAATATTTTTGGGGTGAGAGAATGGATAATATGGTGCATAGCCAATTAGCGTTCCTGGGACCTCAGAGGGGAGTCTGTCAATGCACAGCCCTCCCACTCAAGTGAAGACCAATGGACAACATCTCTCACGAATAAAAGTAAAAATGGCAGCAGTGCTGCTGACAAATAGGATAACCAGAAACAGTAGTGACCACCAAGGACTGGCTGGCATAAAATGTTCCCGTCAGTGGTTCTCCAAACATAAACAAATACAGAATTAAAAGTTTGAACTAAGGAAATATGATAATAAAATTAATCCCTACACTGCCAATCAGTGAAGAGCCCTAAATATGGTGGGGTCTGCAAGCGAGAGGAATAAACACTGCCTTTTTACCCTAAAAAACACACCAAAGCAAAAGTGCCCCTAATCAAGAACCTAAGCACGTTGCGAGGTGTTTCCTAGAAATGCTGCATCCTCCACATGCCACAGAAAAAGTATTTATATGTATAAAAAAAAATACAATTCTGTGATTACTCACCTGTAGAATTGGTATTATATGTATACAGCACGTCCTGTTCCAGAAGATATTCCTTACACTTGGGATATACTCCAGTAGATGGCGCTGGACTGCAGAGACAGAAAAGTGGCTCCTCCCGGCCCCTTATATACCTGGGACCTCCCACAAAATCCCCAGTATTGAAAAGCAGTTAGCAAGAGACCAGGGGGAACTATAACCATAATATGAAAATTTGAACATAAGAACAATCACCATAAAGAGGTAACTAAAGATAATGATAACAAGGGTGGGGTGGAACAGGACGTGCTGTATACATATAATACCAATTCTACAGGTGAGTAATCACAGAATTGTATTATTCCAAGTATACAGCACGTCCTGTTCCAGAATAATCTTTACTCATGGGACATCCAATAGCAGTGTCCGTAAGGTAGGGTGGGATCCCCAAAAGTAACAGCAGACAGATTAAACCACTGCCGCCTGCAGAACCTTGCGGCCAAAAGCAGCATCAGCTGAGGCCCTAACATCAACCAAAAGTATGAACAGAAGACCAAGTAGCGGCCTTGCAAACTTGTTCAACAGAAGCTTGGTGCTGAAAAGCCCAAGAGGCACCAATAGCCCGAGTAGAATGAGCAGTAAGGCGGAAGGGAGGTTCCTTCCCCTTAGCAGAGTAGGCCTGAAGCACAGCCACTTACTGATAGTGGACTTAGCCGGAGCCAGGCCTTTCTTAGGTCCAGATGGAAGCACAAAAAGAGCATCAGTCTTCCTGAAGGATTCAGTAGCCACCAAATAGAACTTCAGGGCTCTGACTACGTCCAAAGAATGCAAAACCCTTTCCTTAGGGTTACTAGGATTAGGACACAGAGAAGGCAAAACAATGTCCTGATTGAGATGAAAGGCAGAAACAACCTTAGGTAGCAAATCTGGCTTAAAATGAAACACCACCTTGTCCTGGTGTCTCTCAAAATAAGGAGGCTTGATGGAAAGCGCCGCCAACTCAGAAACACGCCTAACAGAAGTGATAGCCACCAAAAAGACCACCTTAAGCGTAAGAATGGACAAAGGGGCCCCTTGCAAGGGCTCAAAGGGAGACCCCTGCAGGGCAGACAAGACCAAGTTCAAGTCCCAGACTGGTAACATACTTACGTGGGGGACGCACGTGAGAAACCCCCTGGAAAAAGGTCTTGACCAGGGGATGCTGAGCAAAGGATCTTCGGAAGAAAATAGCCAAAGCAGACACATGGCCTTTCAGAGTACTGATCCAAACCATGTTGGAGAAACTCCAGAGTCCTAGGAATAGAAAACACATGACAGGGAAGCAAGTGGGACTCGCACCAGTCAATGTAAGTATGCCAAACCCTGCAATAGATGGAAGAAGAGGACCTCTTCCTAGCCCTAATCATAGTATTCACCACCGAGGCAGGCAGCCCCTTCTCCATCAAGATGGAGGTTATAACAGCCAGGCCTTCAAAGCCAGCGTTTGTAAATTGGGGTGGTGTAGGTATCCCTGAGTGAGCAGATCTGGAACCAGTGGCAGCGCGTACTGATCTACTGCCAACTGCACGATGTCTGCGAACCACACTCTTCTTGGCCAACAGGGGGCCACCAGGATGGTTGGCACCCCTTCCTGAACTATCTTGCGCAGCACCCTGCCCAGCAGTGGAAACGGGGGAAACACATAGAGGAGCTGGAACCTCCTCCAGGGCATCCGTGGCCAAAGCCAGAGGATCCTGGGACAGAGAGACAAAGACTGGAAGCTTGTGATTGTGACGGGACACAAATAGATCCACGTCCGGCTGACACCAGCGGTGGCACAGAGAGTGAAACACCCTGCTGCTGAGGGACCTCTCCCAGAGGGACCACTCTCACTCCACCTCCGGGATGTACACAGCAGGGAACATTTTCCTCCGCCCAGGACAGTATCAGGGACACTTCCTTGAGGGCCCTCTTGCTCCGGGTCCCTCCCTGTTGATTGATGTAGGCAAGCGCCGTCTGGTTGTCTGAGTGGACCTGAACAGCCCGACCCTTCAGGTGAGGGGTTAAGTGGGCGAGAACCAACCTGATTGCCCTCAATTCCAAAATGTTGATAGGGGCATGGGCCTCCTGAGGGCCCCACTGACTTCCAGAATCCCCCTCAACCTGTCAGACTGGCATCCGTTGTGACAGTCTCCCAGCAGGGGGCCAGAAAGGATCTGTCCCCCAGCAAGTTCCCTGAGACCAACCACCACACTAGAGACCGCCTGACCTGAGGGGACAAGACAAACACCTGATCCAGGGACCCAGGTTCCCGATCCCATACTGACACGAGGTGAAGCTGAAGAGGCCTCATGTGGAACTGAGCATATGGAACCGCCTCGAAGCAGGACACCATCAGGCCCACCAGCTGCATTCCCTGCCTGATGGATGGATGGGGACAAGACAGCAGGAACTGAACTGTCTCTTGAAGGACCTCCACCTTCTGCTGAGGAAGAAAGATCTTGACCTGAGCTGAATGCAGAATCATGCCCAGAAAGGGTTTCACCATGGAAGGAGACAGGGAAGATTTGGGGTGATTGATCACCCAGCCAAATGATTCTAGTGTGGACACCACCCTCTGAGTGTCCAGCTCTGCCTGATGGATGAACTGAGAAGCGATAAGCATGTCGTCCAGGTAGGGAAGAATGCGAATGCCCTGAGATCTCAGCAGGGCCATCACTCCTGCCAGCACCTTGGTGAATACCCTGGGGGCCGAGGTGAGGCCGAAGGGCAAGGCCATAAATTGGTAGTGCTGGTCCCCCAGAGCGAACCTGAGGAACCTCTGATGACCTGGAAAGATAGGGACGTGAAGGTAAGCATTCTTGATGTCTACAGAGGTCATGAAGTCCCCTGGGCGTAGGAAAGTCACAGCTGAACGCAGAGTCTCCATGCAAAAGTGTCTGAATCTGACAAACTTGTTGAGAAGCTTTAAATCCAGGATAGGTCTTATGGACCCATCCTTTTTGGGCACAATGAAAATACTGGAATAATAGCCTTTGCCCCTTTCCCTCAAGGGCACCCGGCAGATGACACCTAGGTCTAGAAGGCCTTGGACAGCCATGGAGAGACACTGAGCTGACAAGGGGTTTGGTGCTACACGAGATTTGATAAATCTTGGGGGAGGCCAGGCTGCAAACTCTATCTTGTAACCAGAGGAAACTACCTTCTGAATCCACCGGTCTGAGACATGACACCTCCAGACGTGAGTCAAGAGCGAAGCCGTCCCCCCACCCGGATGGGTGAGGGCGCCCCTTCATGCATGAGGGGGCTTGGGGGAGGACTTAGTCTTGGAACCCCGGGGGGGCCAGGGCGGCCACGTCCTCGGCCCCTGCCCCAAAAATCTCCACGGGCTCCAGCAAAGGAAGCTCCCCGTCCAGTTCTAGAGCCCCTGAAGGAAGGAGAAAAGGCACCTGAACCCCGAAAGGACCAGGGATGCCTTCTACGCTGAGGTAATTTGCCACCCTTAGCAAACAAGTCCTAACGTTCCCCAAAGAGGCGCAGCCCCTTAAAGGGAAACCCAGTGAGGGCCTTTTTGGCAGCATTGTCAGCTGCCCACTGGCGCAGCCAGACCGATCGGCGTATAGCCACCAACAAGGCAGAAGCCCTGCCACACATTCTAATGGTATCATCCAGGGCAGAGAGAACATATGCAACAAATTCCTCACAACGCAAAGGGCTCTATACTCTTCACTACCAGCATCATCAGGGGCCCCATCTAAGAGACCCCTGAGCAGGTTTTTAATGGCAACAGCCGTGATATCAGAGGCACAGACCGGACGGAGCGCGGCCCCAACATAGGCAAATGCATGGCTAGCCAGCTGATCCATGCGCCTGTCTTCCCCATCTCTCAATGTAGCAGTGTCAGGGGAATGCATGACAGATGTGTTAGGCAACCCCAGAACTGGTGCATCCACCTCTGGAGGACATGACCAACGTTTAACCATTTCAGCAGGGAAGGGATACCTCTTATCCCAACTCTTTGGTACCCCGGGAAGCCGGCTAGGCCATTTCCACTCCTTGAGAATCAGATTATTAAAGTGAGTTTGTTCAGGAAACTCCAAACATGTCTTAACAGTATGAAACAGCTCCCCCTGCTGCCGCGGGTCACGGCAGGAGGAGAGATACAGAGTACTTCAAATATTTGAGCCAAAAGTCTGTCAGTATCATCTGAAGCCCATGGGTCAGACCCAGACTCAGCATAACCCTTAGGCTGATCCTCAGATGATTCTGAATCAGAGAATAATTCCCCTTCTTCCAGGGGGGTATAACCAGTAACATCAAAAAACTCCTCAGCTTCCATAGGAAAGAGAGTAACACCGGGAGCCAGATGCCGCTGCTTAGCAGGAGCCTTACGTGGACTAGAACCAGCAATATGCCTTTCAATGCTGGCTACCCTGGTAGCCAAATCAGGTTGAGACTCCCCACTGGTATGCACCTCACTGGGAGTCAGGTGTAAGCATGGGGGGTAGGCGAAGCCCGAGGGGGCGCAGCACTAGGCCCAGCCACAGGTAAACCAGACTGCAGGGCAAGTAACTGCTGGGCGCAGGGTACACACACCCTAACATCATCACTTATAGCCGGGCTTGTCCCGAAGGAACCCTGAGCACATTATCCTGAGAAGCCTCCATATGGTGATTATCACGCCACAACAGGCCAATAGGGATTGACGCTAGTAAAAGCAACCCGGGATGCCCCAATAACCCGCTAGGGAAGTGGGAGTAATGTATGTAATAGCCCTCCAATAAGAGTTAACACTAAATAGAGGGGATAGGACCGGGAGAAACCACAAAGTTTGACCCGCCTGCAAGACATAAGCAAAAGATCCCATAAGCGATATGCAATGCAGATATGTACATTAAAAAATCAGCCCACAGGGGCACTTATGGACCGCGATAGTGAGACACCAGGCACACGCAGCAGAGAATTAAAATGGCGCCCGCATATACCTCGAGACAGTGATGCAAAACGCGTCATCCGCAAGGCCCGCCCCCCGAAGAGCGTGAAAACGAGCCCACCTGACAAGACCAGCCAATGATGGCGCAGCAGCACCTGAGGCGATGTCGCCGCCGACCGCGAAGCGCAGTACAAACGTGCGGCGGCGAAAGAAACCAGTGCAATCAGTTCAACAGGGATCAAACACAACACAATAAATATATAGCAAGACATACACCCCCCCCCCCCCGAGAACTACAAGGTAGAGCAAGGGGGAAGCAACAGCCAGCCTAAAGGGAGCCAAATGTGGGGACAGGGGGCGAGGGGCAATAAATGCAGGAGGGCTCACCATGGGCCTATACTGCCTACCCTTTGGTGGGGGACTGCGGTTGGAGCAGCGCTCCTTAGCATCTGACAGCGGTGCTGCCTACCTTCACCCGAACCAGAGCAGCCTGAGCTGGGAGGCAGTAGAAGGAAACGGGTGGGAATAGTCCTACAGGGCCGCAGGCTATTAGCCCCGCTCACCTGCGAGTAGAGAGAGCCATCTTCTAGTCATCACAGTCAGGACTGCAGAGAAGGACTGGGGATTTTGTGGGAGGTCCCGGGTATATAAGGGGCCGGGAGGAGCTACTTTTCTTCTTCTCTTCCTCTTCCAGGCACAAGAATAAGCCAAAACATGTGGGTATTGCACAGCAAGACAACGTCATCATCTGTTTTAATAGCTTTGCCTTCCTATACCCAAATTACATGGCTGTAATTATTTTGACAACATAATGAAAAGAAAATTGGATTTGGGCACTGCAAGTTTATCTAATAATTCTATTTCTTCCCAGACTTCACAGCACTGACAGTCACAAAGAGACCTGTCCATTCCAATAGGGGAAATATTTGATTTTTTTTCTGCATTGAGCGTTATTTTTGACAATTTCATTTTATCACGTTGTATATGATAGCTGAATAATAAAAAAGCAAAAAAAAATCTAGAAATTCTGGTGTTTCAAGGCTCTAATTTTTTTTTCTTCTCCGCTCTCACTTTTGACATTTTCTTCCCCTGGGAAGACAAGATAAAAATGCTGTCACAAATGGGTGACTTTTCTTGTCAAATGACAAATTTGATTCTCCATAGCAACTGCAAATCAAGGTGTTAGCCTAAATTAAAGGCTTGTTTAAATGGCGATTTCGTATTTATAAAAGCGGACTTAAATTAAATGAGTATTAGGTAAAGAGATTTTTTTCTACTCTCTGTACGTCCGTCCCTCTCTCTCTTTTTTCTGTGCACACTGAAGACTCAGTCTAAACAGAACAGAGTGTATTTACATTTTCTGAGGAACGTTAACATATTGTGTGAGCAGATGTACAAACAAGAGAGGTTGCTGGGGTCAGGTGCCGTTGTCTGATTTACAGTACTGGGGTTGGTATACAGATGGACAGTGAATGTACAAGGGGCTCAAAGCAGGAGGCAACACAAAAGCAAAAACATGCAACTAACAAAGGTTCTCTTTTTACTGAAATAATATGGCAAATATACTTTTGAATAAAACGAGAATAAAACGAGGACACAAGCTTCAGGGGCTATACATAGACACATATGTACGAGTCTAAACTGGACCTGCAATGTCAACTGGTGTTTGGCACACTACAGGGTACAGGTGCTATAGACCAAAAAAGAGGCAGGATGGATAGTTGCTCTATCAAAATTCCTGTAAAGGAGGCCAGGAGAGATTTTGGTTGTATTGCATGTACATCTAAAGGCAATCTACGAGCAGCTCTAATTTTTACAGCTGCTTTAGCCTGTAATGGGTATACTCAGACATGTCACGTGCCTCAGAAAAGCGCTCAATGTGAAAAGTAGAAACGGGACCAGCAATATCCACTGGTGCTCTCCACCCAACTGAGTACAGGTGCTTGGCACAAGAGAGAAGTAAGAATGTACAGTGGCTCTTTTGGTGCCCTGTCACCTTAAGAGTACGTGGCTATAGAGCATGCACAAACTAATTCAGCGCTTTGAACCTATAAGCAGGCCTAATCTTAACCAGAGAATGCCCCGATGGTTAGGAACATCTTGAAGTGAGCCTACCTGGATTGTGCACATGGGAAAACTGGCAGTCTATATTCATATTTGGGTCATGGACAGGCAGCTGAGGGTTCTAGTCAAAATTCAGGGTCAAAGTGAAACATTTAAATCAGGCTTAATGTTCGGGACTAGGTTAAAAGTAGTAACAAGAAGTTCAAAACTGAGGTCAGATTACAGGAGTCAACTTGAAATTCTGCTGCTTTGCAGTTTAAGGTGGACTAACAAATGACTTTAACCAGACCAACACAACAACACAGTTCTCATACGCATCCCTCCCCAAGACAATTCAATTGCTGCACATAAAAAATACCATTTTGTGATTACTCACCTGTAAAATGGGTATTATAAGTATGTCACACACCCCGCTTCCAATATTCATGACATCTGGGTTATAGCCAGTAGAGGGCGAACTTCTGCAGAGATGACAGGAAAAAAAGAAGCCCCTCCCGGTCCATAAATACCTGGGACCTCCCACACATTACCCAGTATAGGAAAGCAGTAAGGGAACCAGGAAGAGCCAAAACCAAAATTCTTAACAATAAAAGGTTCACCATATAAAGGATCCAGAATACAAAAAGGGCGGGATGAAGCGGGGTGTGTGACATATTTATAATACCCATTTTACAGGTGAGTAATCACAAAATGGTATTATTCCAAGTATGTCACACACCCCGCTTCCAATATTCATGACATCTGGGACATCTGGGACATCCAATAGCAGTGTCCAACCAGGGTGGGGATCCAAACAAGGCAACAATGCACAAACTTAAACCACTGCAGCTTGCAGAACCTTGCGGCCCAAAAGAGCATCCGCTGAGGCCCGCTCATCAACCTTATAAAACTTGGAAAAAGTATGAACAAAAGACCAAGTAGCAGCCTTACAAACTTGTTCAACAGAGGCCTGGTGCTGAAAAGCCCAAGAAGCTCCAACAGCACGAGTAGAATGAGCAGTGGTATGAAAAGGGGGAACCTTCCCCTTGGCAGAATAGGCCCCAACAATGGCCTGACGTATCCATTTGCTAATGGTAGACTTGGCGGGCGGCAAACCCTTCCTAGGCCCGAAGGGCACCACGAACAAGGCGTCCGTCTTACGAAAGGGAGAAGTAGCCACCAAATAGTACTTCACACAATGAACCACATCCAAAGAATGCAAAACCCTCTCCTTGTCATTGCTAGGCCTAGGAAACAAGGAAGGGAGAACTACATCCTGATTGAGGTGGAAGGCAGAAACCACCTTAGGAAGAAAATCTGTCTTAAAGCGAAAAACCACCTTGTCCTGGTGTCTCTCAAAGTAAGGGGCCTGAATGGACAGAGCCGCCAACTCAGAGACACGACGAACAGAGGTAATAGCCACCAAAAAGGCAACCTTTGAGTGAGCACAGAAAGAGCAACATCCTGCATCGGCTCAAAAGGAGGCCCCTGAAGGGCCGACAGAACCAAATTCAAATCCCAAACGGGCACCAAAGGCTTTCTAGGGGACCGCACATGAGTGACCCCCTGGAAAAAGGTCTTAACCAGAGGATGCAGAGCAAAAGACCTTTGAAAAAAGATTGCCAGGGCAGAGACCTGCCCTTTCAAGGTACTAAGCTGGAACCCCAGGTCCAGACCGTGTTGAAGAAACTCCAAGATCCTAGTAATCGAAAACACCCTGCAAGGCAAAGCCCTAGCCTCACACCAGTCAATATAGGACCTCCAAGTCCTGTAGTATATGTTAGAGGAAGATCTCTTCCTAGCTCTAACAAGAGTCTGAATCACAGCCTCAGACAAACCTTCCTCCCTTAAGATGGAGGTTTCAGCAGCCACGCCGTCAAAGCCAGCGTTTGTAAATTGGGGTAACGTAGTGGACCTTGAGAGATCAGATCCGGAAACAATGGCAGCCTGTACTGATCTACCACCAGCCTTACAACGTTTGCGAACCAAACCCGTCTTGGCCACCTTGGGGCCACCAGAATTGCTGGCACACCCTCTAGAGCCAGCTTGCGCACCACCATGCCTACCATGTTGAAGGGGGGAAACAGATACAGGAACCCCAGATCCCTCCAGGCAAGAGACATGGCGTCCACTGCCAGGGCTAGAGGATCCTGAGACAGAGACACAAACTTTGGGAGCTTGTGATTGTGACGTGAGACAAAGAGATCCACCTCCGGAAACCCCCACCTGTGACAGAGGGACCGGAATACCTTGTGGTTGAGAGACCATTCCCCTCGGCGAGAGGATCCCCTGCTCAGGGAGTCCGCCTCCGTGTTTTCCACTCCCGGAATGTACACTGCTGAGATGCATGGAACATTGCTCTCCGCCCATGCAAGAATCAGAGAAACTTCCCTGAGGGCACTCCTGCTGCGAGTCCCTCCTTGGTGATTGATGTAAGCTACTGCAGTTTGATTGTCTGATCGAACCTGAACCGGTAAGCCCCGTAGGGGCTGCGTCAAGCATGACAGCACCAACCGAATAGCTCTCATTTCCAAGACATTGATGGGGGTGTGAGCCTCCTGAGGACCCCACAGCCCCTTGAACAGATGTGTCTTCCAAAAACCTCCCCAGCCGGACAGGCTGGCAACAAGGGGTCAGAAAAAAATCTGCCCCTCATCAGATTGCTTGGTTCCAGCCACCACTGAAGGGACTGCCGAACCCGGGGAGAAACCAGGAATGACTGATACAATGACTGGGGACATCTGTCCCAGGCCAACAATAGATGGAGCTGGAACGACCTCATGTGAAACTGAGCAAAGGGAACTGCCTCGAAGGAAGCCACCATCAATCCCACCAGTCTCATCCCTAGACGGATAGAAGGACGAGGTTTGGACAGGAGAAGACGTATCAGATCCTGAACCATCTGCTTCTTGGACTGAGGGAGGAACACCCTGGTACGAATGGTATCCAGATTCATGCCCAGAAACGAGATCTCCATTGAGGGAGAGAGAAAAGACTTTGAAACTCTCCAGCGTCATCACCACCAACCTGGTGTCCAGCTCTGCCTGACTGAGAGAGGATGCCGTAATGAGGAGGTCGTCCAAATACGGCACGATGCGAATGCCCTGGGCTCTGAGAAGGGCCATTATGCCCGCCAGCACCTTGGTGAACACCATTGGTGCCGAAGTCAGCCCAAAAGGGAAGGCCACAAACTGAAAATGCTGATCTCCCACCACAAACCTGAGAAATCTCTGGAGTGCTGGGAAGATTGGTACATGAAGGTAAGCATCCTTGATGTCTATGGACGTCATGAAATCCCCATGACGAAGGGAATTGATGGCTGAGCGCAGAGTCTCCATACGGAACTTCTTGGTTCTGATGAACCTGTTGAGAAGCTTCAGATCCAGAATGGGTCTTATGGATCCATCCTTTTTGGGGACCGTGAAGAGGTTGGAATAATAGCCCCGGCCTCTCTCAGAGAAAGGCACCGGGCCTATGACTTCCATGTCCAGAAGATTTTGTACTGCCAACAGGAGCCCCTGCACAGCCCGGGGATCCGAGGGCACCCAAGATCTGAGGAATCTGTGAGGAGGCCGGTACTCGAACTCCAGTTTGTACCCGGAAGAGACCACTTCCAAGATCCATTTGTCTGTGACCTCCCGGGCCCAAACCTGGAAAAAATGTTGCAGCTGTCCCCCCACGCACAAGGGTGAGGGCGCCCCCTCATTGCTGAGCTGGCTTGGCAGCGGGCTTGGGCTTGGAACCCCTGGCAGGTCCAGGACGAGCGCGTCCTCTGCCTCTGTTCCAGGGATCACCTCTGAAGGTAGAGTAGGCAGCTCCCCTGCCTGCTCTGGCACCGCGAAAGGAGGGATTAAAGGAGCCTGCCCCTTGAAAGGAGCGACGCTGCTTGTTACGTTGTGGCAACTTTCCCTGTTTCGCCCACCGAATCCAACTTATCTCCAAACAGCCGCATACCCAGGAAGGGTAGCCCAGTAAGTGATTTCTTAGCCTCAATGTCAGCCGCCCATTGGCGCAACCAGACCGATCGGGGAATAGCCACTAGCAATGCCGAGGTTCTACTACACATGCATATTGTGTCATCCAAGGCTGATAAAACAAAAGACATGAACAATTCGCACCGCTTAAGGGCTGCAAATTCATCACTGGCCGGGTTAAGCTGGGAACCACTGAACAGGTCCCTAACCACAGACCTGGCAGCCACAGCCGTGAGCGCAGACGCACAAACCCACACTAGCGAAGGCATGGCAGGCCATTTGGTCAATGCGCTTGTCCTCACCATCTTTTAGAATGGTGGTGTCTGGAGAATGTACAACAGAGGTGTTGGACAATCCCAGAACGGGCGCATCGACCTCGGGAGGGGAAGACCAGCGCTTAACCGCGTCCACCGGAAAGGGGTACTTCCTATCCCATCCCTGAGGAACACCGGGGAGCCGGCTAGGTCTCTCCCATTCCTTAAGAATCATGCTTTCAAAATGATTCTGATTTGGAAACTCCAAGCGAGGCTTAGAAGTCCCAAAGAATTCCCCTTTCAGCGGAGGAGACTCCGCTGGAGGAGAAATATCCAGCACCTCAAATGAATGGGCCAGGACCCTGGGGGTATCAACGGCATCCCCCTGCGCCTGCCCAGCAACAGCATAAAAAAACTGCTGATCCTCAGCATCAGATTCAGCAAACAATCCCCCTCCTCAAGCGGGGAATAATCAGACCAGTCAAGGGAATCACAGTCATCAAAATCCAGAACCGGCACGCCGGAGACAGATGTCTTCTCTTAGCTGGGGCCTTTCTGGCCGCAGAGCTAGAAATCAATTTCTCGATGTTGGCCAATCTAGCACACACATCAGATTGTGACTCCCCGCCAATGACAGTGTCACTTGGGGTGCGGATAAGGCGGGGTGGGGTAGGAGATGAGGCCGGTGGCGTGGACCCAGACGCCTGGGACCCCGACCGCCGCATTATGGCCTGCTGAGCACATGGTATGCCAATCAGTACATTATCCCCCGTAAGGGATACCCCACAACCCACACACTGCCAGGATTGCCCCGAAGGGAGCCCAAGCCCGGTATCCTGGGAAGCCTCCATATGGTGATTTTAAGGTAGTCTCAATGACCCGAGGGAATTACGCTGCTTGAGCAACCCAGGATGCCCCTTTAAGTCCCTAGTGGGAGGATTTATAGGACCCCAAATTTATCTGCACGGGACCCTAGGACCGGGAAAACCCCCTTTTAATATATTGATAGGGAGTCCTCCTGAAAGACATAATGTGAAGGCACCCATGAGCAGGCACACACACAATAGCATATGGAAGCACAAATTGGCAGGCAGCCCCAACGCACTGGAATGAACACGCAGCGCACAGCTAAAGAAAAAAGAGGGGCCCAGCAGGGCACTCACGGAGGATAAATGGCGTCCTGCCAGCCAGTAACTCCTGGGAGAGAGGGAGAAGAAAGGGCGGGCCAGCGCGGACCGCGCCGCGCCTGGCCCCGCCCCCATCTGAAGGACGCGGATCCCAGCAAATAGCTGGGCTCCGCAATGCACCACAAGCAAAGGGGGCGGGCCAGTAGCAGACAATTTTGGCCCAGGGGATGGTCAAACAGGAGTCAGGCAAGCTAATGATCATCAGGTTAGAAGATTTAGAAGCAGGTAGCAGGCTTTTTGGGGCCACTGCCCAACTGAAGCCTGAGGTTAGTGTCACCCCTGCTTTGGCTAATGGACCACATTAAACAAAATTGCATTCTCTAGTCTTCCTCATATCATAGCATTAGATGTCCTTTCCATATTTAGTTTCTTTACCAGACTCCTTACAGATAAAGAGACCAAGTCCAAAAGGTCACATCACCACTTCCAACCTCATTACTAGATTTTGCTTTGAAGATCACCTTCCTCTGCAGGCAATACGCGATAGGATTGGGTTGGTCCTATTTACAAAACTTCAAAGCTTCAAGAACCTATATATTTTTTTGTCCACAAAAGCTCAGATAACAGAACAAGAAGGACAAATAGCCAGAAGTGAAAACCATTATCAATGCAAAGTATTAGGCTAGCAAACAATAACAAAGCCTTAAAATACAGCTATATGGGACCAACAGGGTCCAAGAGAGCCATGGATTGGTGGGAGAAGGGTGCAAAACCTGCCTACACGTTGACGAGTTACAACCATTTACAGCAGAGGGAGATGCTGTGCTGCTGAATAAAAAGGTAGAAAGACAATGGTAGCTAGCTAACTCACCCAGGAGAGGTCTAAATGGTGATATTCATAAAAACAATAGCAATTCATGACAGACTGACATTGGAAAAAACTACAGGCAATCTGTTAGGAAGATAAACAATTAGACTGGCTGCTCATCAGGAGTAGATTTCTGCAGAATACAGAAGAAAGTTGTAGTAGGGAAATGATTTGCAAGGTAAACAACAACACACACACACACACACACACACACACACACACACACACACACACACACACACACACACTAAAACTTGCCAGGCCCAACAAACATTAAAAAAAAACACAGACATCAGAGACTCTAGTTTGTTTCTAAGAAACAATAACATAAACCTCACCTCCACCTCATTGTTTATATATGTGACCATGGTATGCCAGTTCACAAAACTTGAGAGAGTTATTTGACAGGGATGCAGACAGTTTCTAACAACACCTTGTAGAGTTGCTGCCCAAATCCCCAAAGCAGGAGACAACTTGATAAACACAAGATTACTGAAATAAAGGGAACCCTGGGTAATGGTTGTTGAACTGGATATTTCTTTAAAGATTATTCCACTTTCGATGGTCTTTTTAAAAGTTTCCATGATTGTGAGCTAAACGAATGTGCTCAATGTGCTGATCATATCAATGTTTTTATTTATTTGATTGTTTGTTTGCCAATTTGTAATATAAAAGAAAACCATTTTCTGTAGCAACAATGTGTTTATGTTAGCAATGTACACGAAAGTGGTGTTTTCGAGTACATATAATAGATTTCCTGACTCTGTGTTGCTAATCATCTGATTGGCTGAGGCACAGATGACATGTTTAACCCCATCTGTCCTAATTCAAATCTGTAGATAAGGAGATCGCAATCTTATGTACGAGTAGCTAAAGGGTTACCGGCAGTATTCTCACCTGGGGTCATTATTTCTGAGTGATTTAGTCAAAGCTAATGCTGATGAGTTCACCTGTAACAGTGAAGGGATGCTGGGACATGTAGTCAGTAGTTTTTACTGAAGGGCAGCATAGCCGCTCCCACTTTAGGATCACGGACACACAGGAATATAAGAAACTTGGAAACAGCATGCTGAAAAGTAAATCACAGGTCTCGGGGCACAATCCTAACACACATATTTATTTTACATCCCAGAAGAGGAAAACAATAAGGCAGAACACCAAAAACCTCAGAAAAGAAAGTTTTCCTTTAAAGCCGACAACTAAAAACATCAATGTTGTTTCTAGTGACTCACAGATTGATTGCCAGACCAGTTGGGGAGGTCTAGCACACTGTAAAAGGAATTGACCAGTCACATTTTAAAATCAATTGCATGGCCGCTTACCTGATGCAGTGTCAGCCCCATGTGATCTGTTTCTCTGGTCACAGAAAGGAAGTGGATTTTTTTCCTCTGCCTCCAGCTCCCTGATCCTAACCACCAATTCAAGCTTGAGGCTTGTGTCAGGTTGCCACCCCCTCCGTTAGTGATAAGATAAAATGGAGCTCTCCATACTGTCAGTCACAGCTCAGCTCAACCTAATGCAATGCACACCATGTGCTTGTATTCCCATCACAAAGGACATGAGGAAGATTAATTAAATTAGATAAAACTATTTAAATATTATAATTAGTGTGGCAATATAGCTAAGGAAAACAATCATTGATCATTGCTATGTATGGCTTTACACAATGAAAATTCTGAGTGTGCATAGACAATCACTTTAAGACTGGGGGGTATGTGATGCCCAGAGTTGGGCACTATCAATGGCAAGATCGGGATGCCCCACTGTGTGAAACCCCCCAGGACGCAAGCAAACCTTACCTGACTCCCGGCGCATGCACGGGCCGCAGCTGCATCTCACGCTTCTCTCTAGCAGGGCGCGGGCGCGCTCCCTGTTCGAGGGAAGCGCGAGATGCGGCCGCCAGCATGCTTGGAGCTGCTAAGGTTAGACGCGGCTTTGACGCGCATACCTCTGTGGCTCCGAGCGTGCTGATTGGACGAGCGGCCATGCATGTGCCATAGGAGCGGGATGAGGTGAGTTTCTTTGGCGATCTGGGGGGTTTCACATAGCGGGGCACGCCAGATCGGGGTGCCGCGAGGAAGTGGACCAAAACCCAGGATAGTCAAAATGCAAAAAGGCAGGAGCTGCCCAACTCGCCATCCCCAGATCCCTCCGCCCTGTATACAGCCTGCAAATGTATTGCTTTGATTGGTTTGCCTCACACTTGCAGGATTTCGTATATCTAGCCACTGAGAAAGCATGGAAGTTATGAGTATGACCCAAAAATGGGTTGTTTGTTATGTGTCAGTGTGGGGTGTTCCAAATCAGCATGCAGCTTTGCATCCCTTGCTTACCATACTAGCAAAAAAAAAAAAAAAAAAGAAAAATCCACTTTTGTGCACTTCTTTCCAAAGACCTCAGACATATATATGGTCCTTTTTTTGGCTTTGGTCCTTGCCCCACTGTGTGAAACCCCCCAGGTCGCCGAAACCAACTCATCTCCAGTCCTATGGCGCATGTGCGCCTGCATCGTCCAATCGGCACGCTCAGATCCGCTGACGTCACATTGTCTAAGCCTTCGTCTAATGTGAGCGGCTCCGAGTGCTGACGACCGCATCCCCCGCTACCCTCTAACAGGGAGCATGCTGGCGCCAGGCCTTTACAAATGCCTTGCACGGGCATGCGACTCGCCCATGCGCCATTGGACCAGGAAAGAAGGTAAGCGTGTGGGCAACCTGGGGGGTTTCAAACAGCGGGGCATCCCAATGTTGGGGAATCGATCGACCCGGGAATCTTATAGATTCCTGGGCTGACCGCTGTGGGTTTTGGTCCACTTTAAAGCGGAACTTCAGTTAACTTCAGGATCCGGGGCGCTGGAGAGGCGGCACTAGCCCCTGGAGAAGGTAGTGTTTTTTTTCTTTGTAACCCCCCCCCCCTCCCGCTGTTCAGCACCAGGATAGGGTGGCGGGGGGGTCATAGTTGACTGAAGTTCCACTTTAATAGGAGCTGGCTGTACATAGGCTACGTCCACCTACTACTGCCTTCACAAACCAGGGCTACGCGAGCCTGATCAGCAGGGTAGGAGCAGCCTCCCTGCTCTGAGGTCTTTGGAAAATATGCCAAAATAAGACTTTTCGTTTAAGATCTGGAGCAATTGGATGTAGGCCATTTGCCTTTCAGGTTTACCCTAGTTTCAGAAGCGTAATACTGTAGCCTTTGCATTACCAACTTTCCTCTCCTTTTATTCTGTTTTTATGAAGAGCAACATGTTAGATGTTGCTCTTCATAAAAACAGAATAAGAGAGGAAAGTTGGTAATGGAAAGGCTACATTATTACACTTCTGAATAGCTCCCAGTAGCTTAGATATATAATGGCTTGCTGCTTCCAATAGCATGAGAAGTCAGCTCTTAAGAGTAAAATCTGGCACCTGTCAGGCTGCGGATAGGGACTTATTTTCCCCAAGGTAAAATGCAATGTCTGGGCTCAAGGCTGTAGGAGAAGTCACCTATACGACTCCCTACCCACTTGCATAGTGTGAACAACACCTCCTACCATGGGGTAGTGCCGAAGCTGTGCCTGCCACACCCTCTCTGTTGCTGTGAATGGAGCTGGGCATGCTGATGGGGAGGTAGGGTCACATCCCGCATTTCACAACTTAACTGTGGACTGGAGCACAAGGAAGCCCAGGTTGTGTAAATACAGCAGGATTAAATCCCAGAAGCCGGTACATTTCGGAGAACCAGACCTGAATGAACCAGCTAAAGGGAGGAAATGTTATTACTTTTTCTTTCAGTCTGGAAGTCCTTTTAATTTGGTAGTGCATAGATTTTATCTTTGTAGCATTAAAACAGCATGAAATCTTTTGCATGGCATTTTGCTTGCATCAGTATGGTGAAGAATGGGTTAGTGCAGGGGTGCTCAACCTTTTGACGAGTGGGAGCCACTTCAATGATTTGGTCACCACAATTCCAAATTATTTTATTTGGAACAGCATAATGTAGACTTTCTACAACAATCAGGATACCTGCTGTCTCTACATACTCCACGTGTATGCCCTTCCATCACACCCCTACATTTATATTTAACAATCCCTGCATTCTAGCAATACACATGCTGATTGCCTCACCTCTATGTATATATGAGTCCCTTATTTACAGCCCATCCCCCCATCAGTCCCACATCTTATGTGAACTCCCACAATTGCACATTGTATAGTATACAAAGTATACATCCGTCATACTGTACCTCTGTTTAATTACCTTTACACGTCAGCTCTATTTACCCCACCCACTTTCCCCAAGCAGGTCACGGGCCACCTCAGATGGCTCTGAGGGCCACATGTGGCCCCCAGGCCGCAGGTTGAGCATATGTGGGTTAGTGTACCAGAAAATACAACTATCACCATACAAATCAGTTTCATTAAAGCTGCATTTACTGCACATTTAGCTATTACGATAAAGATATTGTTTTTATTTATAATAAATGCAGATGCATTACAAAATAAACATGTTATTTCTCTTGGTGATCCACATACAATTTTTTCTCTCCACATCCAGCCTCACATGCCCTGTGTTTCTGTTTCATTACCGCCTCTGAGTCCATTTTTCTAACCCACATGCTCAGAATAAAACACTTTCTGAGGCTGTCCTGTCAAGAAGGCTCTTCTTCTTTATGAGTGAAATGTGTCACTTCAAACTTCCAAGAATAACCAGCACCCCCATTCTCACATGAACTCAAAAAAAACGACTGGGAGTCAATAGAATATTCAGCTGTGCACAAAAACTCCATAATAACAGGACACAATGAAAGTGACAAAGGAAAATACATATGGATTAGGTGTCTCAAAATTGCAGGTCAGTGTGTGTGTGCAGGAGAAAACCTAACTGCCTCCCCCCCCCCCCCCCCCCAAAAAAAAAAAATCAGGTCACAAAAGAACAAGACGCAGATGAACAGGGCGCTAGAACACCATATTCATGAGTTTAAGGTTCAAGGTCCATACATACTGCCAGGTACAACATAGTAATATTATTTAGGCAAAGTTCTTCTAGAACCTCTTTCTCAGTTTTAAGTACCACCTAGGTGGTACACATGGTCATGGTCAGATTGTGGTTGTATACATTTTGGAGCTGTCCTTTCATCCCCCCCCCCCCCCCCCCCCCCACAATCCAGCATCCTACCCAGCAGCATCAGCAGCAGCGACCAGCTGCAAGGCAGCTGCGATTTGAACACAGTACAGATAAAGTAGCAGATTTACAAAACACTACAATAGCATCTGCCATTATCTAGTTTCCTCCATTTTAAAGTGAACCTATCAGTGCCACAGAGCCATTGAGGGATCCAGGGCCGGCCAACCAAGTGCCCCTGGAGAATCCCGATTCAGAATGACCCACTGTTTGAACTCCTCACACCAGCCTGAAACCCCTTACATCCCCAGCAGCCCTGAAGGTGAGATGCACTCCCATGCCAAGCCATTTAGTCTGGGGATGGGAGTGTGCTGTCAACTGCAGGGAAACCGGGGATGTGGCCACTCACACTCCCTATGCTGGCGCTCTTTTCAAAACAGCAGCAATTGGACAATAGCCCGCACATTCGCCTTGGAACTGGCAGAAAGGTTAGTGCTATGGGCAATCTGAGGGGTTTCGCATAGTAGGGCACCCCAAATCACAATGTTCCAGTGACAAGGACCTATCAGCAGGATAGTGAAAATCCATTTTTAGGATTTACAACTCGCATGATAGTTTCGTGAATCACTGTCAGTGAATTGGAAAAATTATCGATTACTATTTTTACCGAAATGAATAGGTCACTGGCCTTGAAGAGCTTTTTCAAGTGTAATGTTTTATTGTTAAAATAATATACCAGACCTATAAGTGGGCGGGCAGATGACGTCACTCAGTGACGTCATCCCACTGCCAGTGCTGAGCAGTCAGATGCTAGAGGTGATCGCTAGAGGAAGGTTGGATGGCTAGAGGGCTGTGATCCCCTGCCTCCCCAGCTCCTCTCCAGGACACAGGATCAGAGGTGAGTGTTAAGAGAAAATGTCTTTTAAATATTTTTTTGTGAAATGGTAAGGGGCCAGTCTGCAGGGCGGGGGGGGGGGCCACAAAAGCTGGCCCCTGCACCCTGTTCTACAAGCCCTGCATAGCTGGTCCCCATGCTGGTTATGCTGGGTAGAGTGGACCGGTCAAACTGCTAAGGGGTTCATTAGACCCCTTTGTAGCGGGCTTGTAGTGGAAATTACAAACAAGGCATTTCATGTTAAAACCTAAACTCTGCTGCACAAAAATGTATCATTTTCCTAGAAATTCCTGCGAAAATCACAGTTAAACATAGCTATGCATGTTGGATATTGTTCTGTTCGAGGGACCTTGCTTTATAAGACTTGACTATTTTTTTCTTGTTTGCATATTGTTTTTTTTGGTAAAAATTGGCTTTGTGTTTCTGCATTTTTATTCTTGAGGGAAACCATGTGAGGGATTACTTCCAGAAAACTGCGTCCATGTCAACAAGGCTGGTATGCTTAGAAAGCTTGAGATGTGTACTTCCAGATAATATATAGTTTGTGGGGGGGGGGGAGTATTTCAAATGTAAAGTGTAGTTTTTCTTGAAAAACTGCAAGGTGCACATAGCATAGTTGTATTTTATCTGAAAATTTCTTAAAGCGCTGTTTCAGTTTGGGGGAGTTTCCCTGGGCAGGTGTCTTCCAATACATATGTGGTATCACAGTAACCAGAAGAAATGGGGATTTTACATCCAATATTGATTTTATTGAAAAACTTTCAATTTTTATTACAAAAAACCCTATGAATTGTAAAAAATAGATTTAATTTATCGTTTTGCACATATTGCAACCCAAAATATTGAGAACACTTAAAAAATGACAAACAAGACATTTGACATTTCATGTTAAAGGTCGGGCTAAAAAGAAAAATCTAAAACAAATCTACTTTTCCTGGGAAATCCCTTGAAAAATCACAGGTGAATGGGCAAGATGGTGAAAAACGGTCTAGCAAAAAAGGGTGAAGAAAACACTAAGTAGGCTGGCTGTTAAAGGAGCACTATCATGAATATTTGCATTAAAAAAGAAAAATAATTAAATAGCCCCACAGTAGCTTCTAACACATGTATAAATATAATTGTGGCAATAGAAAGGTAAAAAATGCATGCCTTACTTTAAAATGTTAAAATAAAAATGGCTCAGTCCATTTGCTGAATAGGGGAAGCTACTGAGTCTTATTAAGTGAGGTGATAGCAGACAGAAACAGCGTTAGGCCATTGGTTTCCTAACAACAGTTGCAGTGAACTTGCTCCAGACAGGCACTGTACACAGCAGTAACAGCTCTGTGTGTGTGCGGTACTGCTTCTATGATTAGACCACCAGGTCACTCAATAAATATATACAATCTCAACAAAATAGACTAAACTGACTGAAAATAATTTCTTCTTTGAATGACTCTACAAGTATATATAAAGGTATTAAAGCAGAACAAAACCCAGAGTGGCCGAGTGCCCAGCAAACAGCGCTGATTGGACGAGAGCCCATATGTGCGCTATGGGACAGGAAAGGTACATTTACACCCCCAAGTTGGGATGCCCCCAGGGCAAGAAACTAAACTGCAGATAGTGAAAACCAAAAGATACTGCAGACAGCAGCAGCGGTAACAGAAAACTGTAACATAATAGCTTCCAAACCCCAGTCTTACTCTGCTCACTCCCAGAACTGCCCCCTCCTCATCTGCACTTTGCTCCTGCACCACCGCAGTTCTACTGCACACTTGGCTTCTTCCTGGGTGACAGGACCCGTCACCACAGGTGAATTGCTGACACTCTACCATGCCACCATATTTTGGACAACAGACATTTGCTTATCATTCAAAAAATTTACTAAATGACTACAGTAAAACACTTTATCCCCAACTTTATCCCTTAATGCTCTGGTGTGTTCCTTGCTTTTCATGATGCTGCTTGTTCAATAATGTTCTCTAACAAACTGCTGATTCTTCGCAGAACAGCTGTAATTATACCAAAAAATACATTACATACAGGTGCACTCCATTTACTAATTAGGAGACTTCTAAAGGCAATTGGTCACACTGGATTTTATTTAGGGGCATCAGGCTGCATACATTTGCCTGCCACACTTTTCAGTTTTTGTATTTTTTTACGTATGTAGCATTTTCTTAACACTTCACCATTACATGCTTACAAGTTTTGTTGCTATATTACATAAACTGTCAATAAAATGCATGCAATTTGCAATGAATGGAGTTGTCTGTGCTCCAGTCTCTGTGACTGTGACATGGACTCACACCCTCCCCCTATATGGCCCTAATGAATAGTGGACATGTGCCCAAGAAACCTCAGGGAGCCCCAGATCTGGATGAGACAGCTGCAGTGGAGAAATGTTTTTCTTAGTGTGTACGTCCCTTTAAAAGCTGCTGGTATCCCCAAAATGCGTGTCAGGGTACACTTTGTTTTCATACTATGTAATATGTTGTCTGTCTCCAGCAGTTTTCTGTAACATGGCAGCAGTCCCTATAATATAGTAGAGATAAAGGAAGATATTGGGTGGGGCTGGATGCAGGGATAGACACATATATTCCAGAGGCCCCTTTACACAACCCGCACCTCCCAACTTTTAAGGATAGGAAAGAGGGACAATTGTTAAATTAAGCCACATCCCGTCATTGGGGGATGAATAAGAGATACGTTGTAACAGTTACAACAGTATAAACACTTTGAATAGGCAAATGAATCATTTGCAGATCTGCGTGTTACACCTCAAAGAGGGACAGAGGAGAACGAGCGACAGAGGGACATGGACTCTAAAGAGGGACAGCCCATCCGAATCAAGGATAGTTGGGAGGTATGCACAACCTCTAACTCTGTGGACTACCTACACATCTAAGGACACTTACCGTATTTTCCACCCTATAAGATGCGCATATTTTCCCCAAAAGTGGGGGGAAAATGTTCTCGGGCGTTACTGGCGCTCCCACGTTGCTGATGGGGCTGCCTGCCACATTGCGGGAGGCAAGAAGAAGACAGAGGAGCGGCGGGCTATGAAGGCAGGAAGAGGCAGCAGCTGAAGTGCAGAAGATGGATGAGCGGCGGGCTCTGTCTCTGCCGCCGGCAGGCCACGCCCACCCAATTCACAGAGCCGGAGGCTTGTGTGTTCCCCGCCTGTCAGAGGTTTTTTTTAACTTGTTGACTTCTGCCCATATGGGGAACGGGAGGGGGTGCCACACTGCTTATATAGAGAATGGGAGGGGGACTGCCACACTGCCTATGGGAATGGGAGGGGGAATGCCACACTGCCTGCAATTGGAGGATTCTGCACCTTGCCTATTATTTGGTTGAGAATATTATTTTTCTTATTTTCCTCCTCCAAAAACTTCTGATTAGGTGGCAGGCTGGCTATAGTTAAGGACCATAGCAGAGATAAGCAACATAGATCACAATCTGGGCGTATCCAGGACGTGGCAAGGCCAGCAACAGGGATCACAACTCAGACGTGGTTAGGACAGGGGAAAGGTTGGTATCAGTGGTCATAATTATAATTGTGGCTGGAGGCTTAGGAATAGTCTGGAACTGCTGGTCCATGTGGCATTTTTTTCAATAAGCTGCTGAGATACTGAGCTCACTGGCGTAAGGCTGCTGCAGTGCCGTGCCTTGAGACAGGCCTGCACCCTAAGTTGGAGACATACTGAGCTTATTAGGGCTAGCAGAAACACAACCACTGGCCAGGGGGCCAGGAGAACTGAGGTGTGAATATATGAAAAGGAAGCCACATGACATTCACACGTCTAACATTCTAGAAGAATATCAGCACACAGCCCTGTATTTTAGTTAGTATATGTGCCCCTTAAATTAATATTTTGCTCGCTTTCCCTGTCTTTTTGATAAAAGGTTCTTTTCCTCCCAATCACAAAAGATATATACTTGAAAAGGACTAAAAGGAAAATCTATTAATATTTGCTCCTCTAAGCAGTGCAGCATGATGGAATGTGTCAGATTATGTGGCTGGCCTCATTTAAATAACAATATCTGCCCAGGAAGTTTTCAGGTCTCTCACCTAATGCCTCCTTTATATTGTTTAACATTGGTTAGATCAAAGACAATTGACCAAAACATTTCCAATTTGCGACTGCAGCCTTTTGTCATCACCCCTGGAAACGTCGCTCTCCCTGCTGCCCTCACTTTGCATGACAATGGTGGTGAACTGTGCAAAATTAAAAGTCTGACATACATGAATTATGTAAATCGATGGCTCTGACTTATACTGAAAGCCTAATGCTTTTAGATTTGGCATGGTAATTACAGGAAGGGGACGAGAACATTTTACATACAACAATATTTACGTAGTACCTTTTTAACCGCCGTGTAAATCACCACTGCACTGCCAGAATGCAAGAATGTCTTGGAGGCTTCCTTTGTAGTCTTATTTCACTACTGTAATAATAGAAGGAATAAGGGCATGAGGAGCAGAGTGTATTGTGACAGGACGGTGTGACAAACTCATCAAGCTAAAAGGAAAATAGTATATATACTTGGAGGTGATACTTTTGCCATCTTACTGGCATTGCTATGGTTGTATTTACAGACCTGCTCATTTAACAACCTGTGTTTTTGGCTTAAACCCGCCGTGGTTAGTTGGATGAGGAACAGGTGTAGGACTCTTTGTGAGCTGCCCCCACCCCAGCCTTGCAGTAAAGAGATACTAAGGGGGTTATTTAAGAACGGATAGCGCCAGGTAGTGCCTCTTGGTGGCAGGCAGCGTCTGGTGAACGCCGGGCGCTGTACGCAAAACCACATTTAAGAAAGCAAATCTGGTTAGCGCCTCTAACAGCGCCATGTAGCGTCACATGTATTAATCCAGGCGGCTCAGGGTATAGTACCGGCGCTCTAAGCCCAGGAGAGCCATGTAGTACCTGTCGCTCAGTGTCGCTCTCCTATACATTTCAATGGGGCTTCATTAGTTGTGTATAAATAACTTGTTTGGCAATTACATTTTTTTTGCTCAAATCATTGTGTGACCTGCAAACAAAAACTTTTATACATTTTTTGGACTTTTTATATTTTTATGGTACATGGTACAGGCTTGCACACAGTGTCGGGAAAGCCTGCCTGGTGAACCCCAATTGCTGTGGATAGTCATCTGGGTGGCTAGACCAGCTGCTGGCCAGGAAACAGGAAAAGCGGGAGTGGGTTAATAGTGGTGTTCAGTCTTGAGCATCCTGTTACTGTCAGAGCTCTAGAGGCATCCCAAACCAGGGATGGAACAAAAATCCAATATAGGGCTATATATTAGCCCTCTTAATGACTCCCCTGGCTGTGAAATGTAGCACAGACCAGAGAGCCCTACACGGAGGAAGTAGGGATGCCACTGCTCTTTGTAACATTTGACCACTAGGAGAGCTGCTGAATATGTGGCCCGATTGTGGGTTTCTTGCATGATTACCCCCTGAAGGCATTTCAAATCAGGATGCCCTCTGGGAAACTCAGGCAGTGAACCAAAAGTGTCCCACTTTACAGCACTTTACAGTACTTTTTAGTTATAGAAATAGTTAAGATTTTTTTAGACTCTCCTAGTCAACAGCCCCCGATTCCACTAAGAGCAGGGTTAACCTGCCATTGACATCAATCCTGGCTGTGATTTGTGAGCCAAGGTCCCTCTTCAAACAGAGGGGGATGTGTCACAAGATTGTGATGTAATCTCAGTTTAGCTAAATGAAAGCAGCACGTTAAAGCAAATCAAACCCCCCAAAACAGCTCAATTTATTTTGCCCACCCACTCCAGGTACATTACTGTTTGGATGTTTTCTGTCCTCAATGCTGCTTGGTATTCCTGTTATATTGATTTTAAATTTAATTTTCCCCAAGTATGCCATTGGTTTCTGACAGAATACAATTGTTCTAAAATAGCTGTTTAAACCACCCTCCTTCCCCCTCAACACAATCTCATGCTGGGTGCAGTTAGTGTCTACTGAAAATAGTACTAGAGGCAAGATAAGAGCCAAATGAAGATTTTACTTTTTTATTAATTTTCCTTTGAAGCCCAAAAAGTATTTCGTATTCAACTCATTACCAGGACACTAAGGGGAGTTGATACTTAATCCTCCATGGGGTTTAGTTGGCCCTCTTTAATGATGGGGGAGTGATTGTTGATGAAGATCTGTTGGATTTTAATCTTACCGTAATATTTTTTCCTGTAGTCCTGTAGGGCACTTTCTCAACCTGCAGTATGCATACTTTAGGAGATATGCGGTGCAGGTTGATAGGGTACAAACGAGGGGGGAACAATTGGTCTGCTTTATTATGTAAGCAGCAAAATATAATCTCTTCTTGCTTTGAAACTGCTTGAGGCTCGTGGCCTACGTATTTTGGTAACGTTTCTAATGGATCCCCTCATTGGGGGCACTCAGCTGTAATGTCTAAGAGGAACTTGGAGTAAAAGGTTGAGAACAACTGCTGTAGGAGACCCAGTAAAATAATTAATGACTGGGCTAATAGAGATCTGCTTAAAAATCAAGGTAATATAAGAACTTCTAGAAGCATGAGCGCTGAAAACAAAGCTATCCCAGGAGTTTTCCTTTAGAAAGCCTAGGAAATTAGGTCTGCATGCCCAGCGGTTGCTATGACACCTGTCAGTAAGCCACTGATGCTAAAGGCTTTGCAGGCCTGCCAAGCATAGCTCCAGCCGACAAGCGTGTATCCAACTTTTACTCATTTCGTATTTCTGAACTGTTTATATTACAGCTTTTCGTTTTCCTTATATGTACAGGCCAGAAAAAAAAAAAGTCAACTGCCCAAAAAAATATTTTGGATGTGGAAAGAAGCAGCGGGGCGATAGGAAATTGAAATTCTGCTGCATTCAAAATAAACATATGCCTGGAAGGCATAAGGACGCTAAAGAAACATTTCACTGAGTGAAGGCCTGTTTGTGAAAGCTGGCAGACACGTGCATTCACAGACCTAGATCCTGGCATGCACAGTAATCCCCCCCCCTTCCCTTACAACCCACCCACCCAGCCAAAAGCAGAACCTGCAAAAGGTGTTACTTCATTTAACTGCAGATTATGAGGCCAGCTTGACTGGTATTTATAAATAGAACTGAATTATAATGATTCAAGACTTGGCTGGAGAGGAAACAAGAGTTCCAGAATTTGTAAAGAAACGTCACCGTTTCGAGGGCTGTATTTACCACAAGGCACTGGTGGGTCAGAGCATAGATCAGAAGGGGTCATGATGTAGTCAAACTGAATGGCAAAATCCTTAAAGAGAACCACCTATGGTTCATTTCTAAAGGTGAAAGGAGCAAGGGGAGCAGAGCCCAAATTGGGATTTAAACACTCACCTGCTGGGTGCAATCCACCAGGATCAATCATGTTGTGTGCTCTGCTTTCGGCTGCGGAGCTGCATGCCTTGAGTGGTCAGTCAAACAACACACATGTCACTCAATCTGCGAGCTCCAGGCCCTGCAGCAGGGCCATACCTCTGTTGGAATCTACACAGGATTACTGCAATCGGATGAGTACTTTTTTTCTAAAGCCCCAGTCAAGCTTAGCACCAACAGCAGCTAATTTGGGATGCCCCAGGGAACAGAACAAAACCCAGGAAAGTCAAATTCCTGGGTTTTGTTCTGCATTCTTATATTCAAACAGGTTTTCGAATTGGTTTAGATAAACCTCAAATCATTTACTCATTATCATTTCCACTTGTAGCAGATCTTGCTTGCAAACCCCAATACATTAATTATTTGTTTTCAAGACTGCATTAAGTGGTATGACTTTACCAGGATAGGTGAGACTGTATATTTTGTTTTTAACTTTTGTCCAGAGGTGGGCTTTAGTTATGCCAAGATTGCAACAGCAGTTGCCCCAACAGGCTGTATATCACTATCGCTATTGTCTATAACAAACCAAACCCAACAAAATCAGAAAGGAAAAGTCAGTTACCACATTTAAAAAGGAAGATATTATCTGATAATGGCAGAATTTAGCTAAGCTCTCAGGATGCCAGTTTAAAACTAAACTAAACTAGGCTACTAAACAGTGAAACGGCAAATACAAGTTTTGCTTCCTTTCTGTATATAATGCCACATGGGAAAGAATGGGATAAATAAGGCAGAGGGGCAACAATGGTGGGACCCCTTTCAGGGTCACATTGCAAATATTATCTCTGTACAACCTGTAGTTATGCCCCTGGAAACCACAGATGTGAATTAGTGGTCAAATCAGAGAATATAAAATTCCTATAACAAATTATTTTATTACATTATACTATATTGTATTATATCGTATGCTCCAACTGATACATATCACATAGTTTTATTTTGCACAATCATTTTAAAAAGAATCAAACAGTAATGGAATATGTGCAAGAGAGATCCCAAAGCATTTGGCCTCACAACTTCAGTGGGGGATATTCACACATGTTTATATGGCTATCAGTATTATTAAAGTGGCTGTCGTGCGCACCCATGATATTCTAATAGGCTGGCGTCGGGTACACGCCCTAATCTAAATGGTAACTGTGGATGCAAACATTAATATGCTGGGTTTTGTTCCACTTCAGACAGAACAAATGTGAATGCATGTGTTTATTACCAGAGTTAATGTTAATGTAAATATATTTAAAAAGAAGGGTAAAACAAAGAAAGGGTAAAAGCAGTAACCTACCCAGCCTCTAAAGTGGATTTTCAGAAACAGGTATGCCCTGAACGACATAACAAATCTAAATGTAAACTACTACATCATGTCAAGTCCCTGTATGACCTATTGTGGGTCATTTTTATCAGGAAGTTTTTTTTTTAAAGCCCATAAGTACTGAAAAGCTGAATGCCCACCATCACCACCGTACAACAAGGAGAACAATTGCCGAAGATAAACTAAGAACAGGACAAGAAAAATGAATGTTCAAAGGCTCAAGATGATATTTATCTTTATGGGGGACAAGAAGCATACGCTTTTAAACCGTCTTTTGGGAGCAGATAAATGCATCATAACTGGGAAATTGTTATGTGTAAATAAATAACTCACATTGTGATTGAGCGCCGCTGTTCCCAGACATTTTACTGCAAGACTAAATAAAAAGTCATATCAGCTCCCTCAAGTGCGCAAAGGAATGTATGTGTTTAAAGCAGGACTCCATGTGTATAGAGTATATGTGTATAGATATATATAGAGATCAATAGTCATCAAGCTGCCTGTGTGATATAAGCAGCTGTAAAGCAATGCACACACAACTACCTTGAACATCTTGTTCAAGACCAATCTATAAGGCATAAGGTCAGAATGGTACTTGCTATGGGGAGAGTCAGGAGGATTCCTGATGGGCTGCAGTGCTTTGGAAGTAGCCTTTACTGGAAATTACTCTCTCCTGAAGATCCACTGCTGCTTCTAACACTCGCCTACACATATATGAATACCCATGACTAGTTCACAAATTAATCAGGTGGCCCATACTGCTCAAAAGATCGAGACCCCCTGCTTTAGAACTTCTAACTTTGTATTGGACAACAAACCACTTTCTTACCATTCTGACTCAGGTAAGTTGCTAGACCTAAACAATTTGTATTTTTTTACCATATGCTTCGGGTTATCCTATTGGCTTCCATTTGTTTAATAACTCATTATATCAGATGTAGATATAGAGGGGCAAGGATACAGGAGTACTTAATAACTGGGACACTGTGTTCCAATATGTGCAACATATTCATGAGTTTCAAGCAGAAGTTAACTAATATATACACAGGTGAGTCCTGTTATTATGGCCACTTACCACTACTACCTACTTCTGCCATTGGCAGCATGTAACTAATGTAGGAAGCCATTTTCTGTGAGCTTGCTTGGTGCACTTACTCACAGCCTGTCTAGCTGCTGTCCTGTCCTGTAGCACATGGCCGTTACTCTCACCTTTTGTATACTAGGGCCGGATTCAGCAAATACTTTTTAGTAAAAAAAAATACAATTCTGTGATTACTCACCTGTAGAATTGGTATTATGAGTATACAGCACGTCCTGCTCCAGATAGTAATTCCTTACGTTTGGGTTATACATCCACAAGATGGCGCTGGACTGCAGAGACAGCAAAAAAGTGGCTCCTCCCGGCCCCTTATATTCCAGGGACCTCCCACAAATTCCCCAGTATTGACAAGCAGTTAGCAAGAAGCCGGGAGAATAATAACCATAATCAAACAATTTAACCATGATAACAGGGTGGGATGGAGCAGGACGTGCTGTATACTCATAATACCAATTCTACAGGTGAGTAATCACAGAATTGTATTATTCTAAGTATACAGCACGTCCTGCTCCAATAGCAGTGTCCATAAAATAGGGTGGGATCCCCAAAAGCAACAACAAGCAGATTAAACCACTGCCGCCTGCAGAACTTTGCGGCCAAAAACAGCATCAGCTGAGGCCCCAACATCAACCTTGTAAAACTTAGAAAAGGTATGAACAGAAGGCCAAGTAGCGGCCTTGCAAACTTGTTCAACAGAAGCCTGGTGCTGAAAAGCCCAAGAGGCACCAATAGCACGAGTGGAATGAGCAGTAAGGCAGAAGGGAGGATCCTCCCCTTTAGCAGAATAGGCCTGAATAACAGCCTGACGGATCAACTTGCTGATAGTAGACTTAGCTGGAGCCAGACCCTTCTTGGGACCCGAAGGGACCACAAAAAGAGCATCAGTCTTCCTGAAGGGCTCAGTAGCCACCAAATAGAACTTCAGGTTCCTGACCACATCCAAGGAATGAAGATCCCTCTCCTTAGAGTTACTAGGATTAGGGCACAGAGAAGGTAGAACAATGTCTTGATTGAGATGAAACGCAGACACAACCTTAGGCAGAAAATCTGGCTTAAAGCAAAACACCACCTTGTCCTGGTGTCTCTCAAAGTAAGGGGGCTTGATGGAGAGCGCCGCCAACTCAGAAACACGCCTAACAGAAGTGATAGCCACCAAAAAGACCACCTTAAGCGTAAGAATGGACAAAGCAGCCTCATGCACAGGCTCAAAGGGAGACCCCTGCAAGGCAGATAGGACCAAGTTCAAGTCCCAGACTGGTAACATAGGCTTACACGGGTCCCTCCCTGATGATTGATGTAGGCAACCGCCGTCTGGTTGTCCGAGCGGACCTGAACCCGCTGAACCGACCCCAAAGGTGCGGGGTCAAGCGGGCTAGAACCAACCTGATCGCCCTCAGTTCCAGAATGTTGATAGGGGTGTAGGCCTCCTGAGGGCCCCACTGCTCCTGGAAGGTTAAGGATCCCCAGAATCCCCCCCAACCTGTCAGTCCGTGGTGACCCTCTCCCAGCAAGGGGGCAGAAAGGATCTGCCCACCAACAGGTTCCTTGAGTCCAGCCACCACGAGAGGGACCGCCTGGCCAGGGGGGACAGAACCAAGACCTGGTCCAGGGACACAGGGTCCCTGTCCCATACAGACAAGAGGTGGAGTTGAAGAGGGCTCATGTGGAACTGAGCATAAGGAACCACCTCGAAGCAGGACACCATCAGGCCCACCAGCTGCATTCCCTGCCTGATGGAAGGATGAGGGCAGGACAGAAGGAGCTGAGCTTGCGCCTGCAGACTGTCCACCTTCTGCTGGGGAAGAAAAATCCTGGCCCGAGCTGTATCCAGATTCATGTCCAGAAATGGCTTTACCAAAGAGGGAGACGGAAGATTTGGCGTGGTTTATCACCCAGCCGAATGACTCCAGAGTGGTCACCACCCTCTGAGTATCCAGCTCTGCCTGTTGGAAGGACGGAGAAGTGATAAGAATGTCGTCCAAATAGGGAAGAATGCGAATGCCCTGAGCTCTCAGCAGAGCCATAACGCCTGCCAGCACCTTGGTGAATACCCTGAGAGCTGAAGTAAGACTGAAGGGCAATACCACAAACCGGTAATGCTGATCCTCCAGAGCAAACCTTAGGAATCTCTGATGACCTGGAAAAACTGGAACGTGGAGGTAAGCATCCTTGATGTCCACAGAAGTCCCCTGGCGTAGTGAACTTACAGCTGAGCGCAGAGTCTCCATGCAAAACCTCCTGGGTCTGACAAACTTGTTGAGAAGCTTTAAATCTAGGATGGGCCTGACAGACCCACCTCATTTGGGAACGGTGAAAAGGTTGGAATAGTAGCCCTTGCCCCTTTCCCCTAAGGGCACTTGGCAAATGACCCCCAGCTCCAGCAGATTCTGCACAGCAAGCAACAGGCCCTGAGTTGACAGGGGGTCTTGAGGAATCCGGGATCTGATGAATCGTGGGGGCGGCCAGGCTGCCAACTCTATCTTGTAACCGGAGGAAACTACCTCCTGAATCCACCGGTCTGAGACATGATGCCTCCAGACGTAAGCAAAGAGCTGAAGCCGTCCCCCCACCGGGATGGGTGAGGGCGCCCCTTCATACCTAAGGGGGCTTGGGGGAAGACTTAGATTTGGCACCCCAGGAGGATCCAGGGCGGCCACGGCCCCTGCCCCTGAAAACTCCTCGGGCCCCTGCAAATGATGCTCCCCTTCCCACTCTGGACCCACGGTAGGAGGAAAGAAAGGAACCTGAACCCCGAAAGGGCCGAGACTGTCTCTTGCGCTGGGGTAACAAACAGGTCCAGGCGATCCCCAAAAAGATGCAGCCCTTTAAAGGGAAACCCAGTGAGAGCCTTCTTGGCAGCGTTGTCAGCTGCCCACTGGCGCAGCCAAACCGAGCGGTGTATAGCCACCGCTAAGGCAGAAGCTCTGCCACACATTCTAATGGCATCATCCAAGGCAGAGAGGACATAAACAACAAATTCATCACAACGCAGAAGAGCACTATACTCAGCACTAGTACGAAACCACACGGGACGAAGGCCGGCCAGAGGTAACCCAGATTGCAGTGCAAGCGCCCGCTGGGCACAGGGTACACAAACCCGCACATTGTCATCACTAGTAGGGGACACCCCACACACCACACACAGCCGGGCTTGTCCCGAAGGAACCCCAAGCACATTATCCTGAGAAGCCTCCATATGGTGATTATCGCGGCCACCGGCCAATAGGGCTTTACACAATAAAGTCACCCGGGATGCCCCAATAACCCGCTAGGGAAGTGGGAGGTAAAGGCAGATTAGGCCTCTAATAGCACTAAATAGAGGGGATAGGCCGGGAGAAACCACAATTAAGTTTGACCCGCCTGCAAGACATAAGCAAAAAGACCCGTAAGCGGTATGCATACACAACAAAAAATAAGATAAGCCAGCCCACAAGGGCACTTACGGGCCGCGGTAGGTAGAAGCCAGCCACGCAGCACTAGAAGGCAAAATGGAGTCCGCAGATACCTCGAGGGGCGGGCCGCGGAAACAGTGATGTGGAACGCGCCATCCGCAAGGCCCGTCCCCCCCGAAGAGCGCGGAGGCGCCCACGTGACCATGTCAGCCAATGATGGCACAGCAGCGCCTGAGGTAAAGTCGCCGTCGACCGCAGAACGCCTAACAGGAGCCCACAGATGGGCAGGGGGCGAGGGGCGGGAGGGGCATCCCATAAGGCTCACCATGGGCCTATACCACCTACCCTTTGTTCGGGGATTGCGGTCGGAGCAGCGCTTCTTAAGCACCTGACAACGGTGCTACCTACCATCACCCGACCAGTGCAGCCAAAGCTGGGAGGCATTAAAAAGAGGAACGGGTGAGAACAGTCCTACAGGGCTGCAGGCTAATAGCCCTGCTCACCTGCGAGTAGAGAGAGCCATCTTCTTGTCATCGCAGCGCCGACTGCAGAGAAGTTCTGGGGAATTTGTGGGAGGTCCCTGGAATATAAGGAGCCGGGAGGAGCCACTTTTTTGCTGTCTCTGCAGTCCAGCGCCATCTTGTGGATGTATAACCCAAATGTAAGGAATTACTATCTGGAGCAGGACGTGCTGTATACCTAGAATAAAAGGGGAAAAACTATTTTTTTATTTATACAGTTTTGTTTTTTTATCATATTGCATAATTATTCACATCATTAGTATGATTGAGAACTGCTTTAATTTTTTTTCCCTATTTTTAAACATGCTTTCTACACCTGCCTGAAGCCAGTCTAAATGTTTTTTTTTTCTTTTTATAGTTACTTTTAAGTTTTGAAAAAAGTGTGCCACCCCCCTCTTTCAGGTTATCAGCCCAATGCATCAGGCATAGTAACAAGGCTTGTGACCCACGTGGTATGGGCCAAAAGCCTAAAGCTACAGCCACCCCTTATTTTTTCCACGTACACATGATGGGTCAGTAGCCACAGTAGCTTCTCAGCAACTGATTTGGGTAACACAATGGAAACTATTTGTCTATATGCCAGTAGGAACTACCAGACTTAGATTATTTAGGTGCACTTGGCAAGCTGAACTGTTTTAAAATATACAGAATGTAGAAACTAAAGCTCCTAGAAGTAGGGTTGGATATCCAGTATACATATTGTCCAAACATCAGCAGAATTGTTAAACGTGCACCTGTTTAATTTAACCTGTCTGGAACAGAAAGGCTCTGGGAGAGAAATGTTATGTATTACCTTTTTTTGCCTACACAATGACTTTAACCCTTTAACTGCCAGCCTACCTTAAAGATTTTGTCACCCTCTGTTGCCAGGCCACTTTTGCCACTTTTCTCCCATTTGCGCTAAAAATGTTTAACTGTGATTTTTGCAGTATTATATTTTTTTTCAGCAGAGTTTGGTTTCTATTTTCTTCTATTTCAATACCAATAACAAACCAATTTACCTAAAAGAGCCAAGTAGGACTGCCAATCATATATGTAGCTAACAATTATTTTCACCAGCAAAACCAGCCCGGCATTAGCTATCGGCCGCCCTCCCCGGGCCCTGGCAGCTACTAGCCCACATAGCCCACATGGGCTCTTCTGCTTCCCTTCTTCCCGCATGCCAACAGGTAACTTGCCAGTCTGTCCTGCCCTTTGGTCTGGTAAAGGGGGGGCCTCAAGGCCCCCAGCTCACACAAATGAGTCAGCCAACAAAATCACTGCTAAAAAAAGCTCCCCTGCAGCAGCGAGCGAGCTGTCAGAAGCCACTGTGTGGGGCAAAGAACAGGTGTTTTCTGCCATGCTAAAGACCCCAGGGGGAGGGGATCGGAGGTCCCTGGGGGGATAAGTAGACCCCCAGCAGTTTTGAATTAATGGGGCAAATCAAGTTTTGTAAAAAGTATAGATGGCTGCAGATCAAGTTGGTGTAAAGATCAAAAAATACAAAATGTATTTTTTTCTTTTTTACATATATAGACACACTTGAACACTCTTCAGTGGTAACAGAACTCTACTAGCACAATAGTTCCAGCGCTACATCTATGATTTACTAATTATAACTTTCTATGAAGTACTGTTTAGCAATAACACATATCACGGCTAAGCACCATAACATCTGAATCAATTACACCTGCAATATTCAATTCCTCCTAATTATTCGCACTGGCTTTAAAAGCACATTTTTTGCATAGATGACATTATTCCGTATCTACCCATATACATTCAATTATTTTCACACCATTTACATATGCTATAAATGTGTTGCTTCTCAATAAATACATTGAACAATTGCAAACTCCTAATTACAAAGCTAAGTCAAAAACACATTTTAAAAGGTCACAAGTGATAACTGACAGTAAATAACTGAGCTATGGTCTTCTTTGCAGATTATTTCTTTTCAGAAAATAGTTGTGGCCTCCGTGAAAAGCAAGAAATGAGATTAACCTTTAATTTCTCAGAATTAAAATGACCCTTAGAACTTACCCAAAGCAAAATGTGATCTATTATTATTGTGTTGATTTACATAAAATATGTATAAAAATAATTGTTGTTGCATATTTGGGATTTATTCATTCAAGAACTTGCTTCTGGCACCATTTCCAGTGCCCAATTTGTTAATTTACACATTGGGTTTAAAGCTTTTTAATGCTTATTAGACTAGACTAGGGGTTCCTAACCAGTGGTACTAGTAGTCCCATAAGGTGGTACTCAAGGTCCTATCTGGTGGTATGTGACTAATGAAGATTGCTAACATCTATACCTTAACCATATCTGTACAAAACTGCTCCAAGCATTTTTGTATGCTTCATGCACTTTAAATGGCTGTTATGTGTGTTTTTAACATTGTTTTTTGTTAAGTGACATCCCATACATACCATCTAGCTGAGATAATTAGCAAATGGAAAGTGGAACTTAAAGTAAAAAAAAGTCTGGGAACCCCTGGGCTAGACCAATATCTGTAATAAAGGCAACTGGATTTTTTCAATTCAGAATGCCTCATACAGGAATTCAGCATTGTAAGTGGTAGGCCACAGATGGCACAGCCTTCTATTCAAGCTTGGCCATTTAATTTTGGCTCTATATCTAATGCTATCTAAAAGTGCTTCACGCCCATCCCCCCCCCCTCACCCTGTGTTGTTCTTTGCCGATGATATGAGCTTGCTGAATTGGCCATCATCGAACTATGCATACACAGCAACTCATTTGAAGTACTGGAAACATATCAACACTGCACCAAGGAAAACCTGTGGAAAAATGGGCTCTTCCTTCACTGTTTGCTATAGCAGTGCTACAGCCAGACAATTATCAGTTGAGGAGAATACCAAGTACCTCAGAGAAGATAATCCATATCCCTCTCCCTTCACTGGAAAAGCAATTTGTAGGCTTAAATTACATGCAAAGAAAAAAAATATGGACTCATCACATCCAGGCCATTCTTTCTTCAAAATTTTGCTCTCAAGTTGCAGGGGTCATATCATCAATAACCTCCAGGCACGAATAGGTTCTATCCTCTAAATGGCTGTTAAGAAACGCAACAGTTATCCTACCAAGAACAGCAGCAAGGAATAAAGAAGCTGTGGGAGTTTAAAGAAAAAGCTCTTACCTGCTCCTCGCTCCCATGGTGTCTCGGGACGGCGTGCAGAGCTGACCGTTGCTCAGTCTGCACGTTGTCTTCAGGTGCTGCCCAAACACTGGCGAGAACCTCCTGGAAAAAAGAATGGGCCAATGAGCCCAGGTTATTGTCAGGCCCCGTGGGATACCCGCCTTCAAGGTAAGCCCACAACCCCCAATCTTCGCTGCTAGCTTCACCTTTAGTCAAGCCCCGTTTGCCAGGACACTTTATACGCCTCGCCGGACACGGTTGGCCCCAGGACTTAATAGCATAAAGGATGTGAGCTTACAGGGGGTGAAGGCGGATGAACCAGAGGCCAGACTGGGCAATGTTGGATAAGTACTAGAAACAGTTCGGGTGCTTCAGAAACGGGTAAGTACTCGAAGCAATTCGGGTGCTCAGGAGAAATCAAGCGAAGTCAGACGTCAAGCCAAGGGTCACACCAGGAGGTCAGAGAGCTGCGCAGTGCAAAGGGATGAGACGGAGACGTGGTCGAGATTCAAGCAGATGGTCAATAACCATATATACAGGAATACACAGGAGCAATCACAAAGCCAGCTAAATGCTATCACAGGCACTGACACACTGAAGTGGTAATCCCTTTATAGGACTGAACCCGACTGGATTGGACAGGGAGGCAGTGACTGTGATTGGTGCACTTCAGATCTGTGTGCTGATTGGTGCATTTCGGATCTGTGGTTTGACTGGTGCACTTAGAGAGCTCTGGGCTGATTGCCCCAGCGGAACTTTAAAGGCATACTGCCCAGAACTGGACCTCCTAGGTTTAGCGCTTTTAAACAGCCTCCAGCAGCCGCGCTGTGTGTAGCTCCACCGGAGGACATAAGCTGACTATACTCGCGCGCAAGCACGAGTCGAATGACAGTGGACGAGGGCGCGCTCGGCGAAGCACGTGCCGCTGGAGCTGGCACCTGAGGCAGAAGCGGCTGCTGGGCAGGAGAAACCCAGGCCAGTTGCCTAAGGACACCACGGGCATGGACTGAAGGTAAGTCATTCATGACAGTTATGTTGTAGGATGTACAAGATGAGGGATCTCAGTCTTGCTCTTATCTGGCTATCATCCTCAATGGGCAGACTAAGAAAAACAATCTCTGGAACAATACTTTAGGTGTTTTGTGTCTGATTCACAGGAAAAAATGGTCAGAGTATTTTGATTTTGCTGAATATGCCTGCAATGATGCTCCTAGTGATTCCACGAACATTTTTTCTGTAATTATGGAATTTGCCAGCCTTAGAGGAATCACTAAAGGAAAGATTGAATACACGGACAAAAATCCAAGGTAATTTAAATATAGTTGCGAAGAAGTCTACTGATAGATCCGACCATACAGAGGGGGATTTGGTGTGGGTTTCCACTAAGAACATTGCCTTCCGCTAATCTTCAGTAATGTTGGGACTTAGATTTATTTCAAAAATTGAGCGCTGTGAAGTTTAAGATCGACCTTGCACAGTAAATGAAAATTACCAATGCTTTCCATATGTTTTGAAACCTCGTAATATTGATCGGTACTCTCCTCCTCCTGTTATTGTAGAGAATCAACCTGAATATGAAGTGAATCGAAGACTCTCAATATATTTGTAACTCGCTGCAGTATCTGATTGACATGAAAGAGTTTTCTCCTGGGAAGAGGTCTTGGGATACACCTGGTAAGGGTCTGGAGGCACCTCCTCAATGGGGGGGGGTTAATGTAAAGTAAAAGATCTTACCTGCTCTCACTGTATCTCAGGCCCATCTCATCCCTGTTCTTTGGCATGTGGTTTTGGACTGACAACCCATGTATGGCCTTTGCTAGCCCAAGGAATAAATGTTTAATTCTCCTTTGAGTGTTTGTCCATTTGTAGTCCCAGGAATCAGGGGATATAGTTTGCCCCTTAAGGCCGCAGGGGCAAGAGTGCTTGATTATGCTTCCCAATAAACTGGGGTTGTCCACTGGGGTGAAGCAGTAGTGAAGGTTGAGCAATATCTGTTTGAACTGGGTTCTGCATAAAGTCAAGCATTAGAGGAACTTTTACAGTAAACTTGTAAATGATGGTTGAATATGCTAAACTAGGTTACTTATTTATTTATTTTAATTAAATTAGGTAAGTTCTGATTGTTGAGTCTCACTCTTGTGAAATAAAAAAAAATGTCAACTTCATTCTCTATTCTAGGCATTGCAAAAAAGACACCCTACATCACATTTGATTATCTAGAGATCGTCTGCACATCAGGTCTTGAGTGTTTTTCTGCTGATGAGACCTAATCTGAACATATAGGAAGATTTAAAACTATCTTTAGCTTAAGATATCCACTTCAACAATTAATGTAGGGTTTCTTGCTCTGTGATCTAGAGGCCACTTGCGCATCTAACTAAGGGCACTTTTCTGCTGATGAGAAATGCAAGACCATATTTAGTGGAATGTTCCCATCGAGAATTTACAGCTTCTGTATATTAACTGGCATTATCCAGAGGACTTCCGAAATCAAGCCAGATGAGATCAATTTAAGACCATATTTTGTTTGAGATCTCTGTTGTGTTGTAGGGTTTTCCTATATTGGATCATCGAAAGGTCATCTACACATCGAGCCTGCATTTTTCTCTAAAATATATATATATATATATATATATATATATATATATATATATAGAGAGAGAGAGAGAGAGAGAGAGAGAGAGAGAGAGAGAGAGAGAGAAAGATAGAAATGTCTTATTTGTCTTATTTTTATGTGTTTTTTATCTCTGATCTAACCTGACCAATAGATAGTGTACAGTGGGTTCTGCATATTCGTGGATATTCACAAATTTTAATAACAGTTTAACAGCCCAAGAGAGAGTTCAAGAGAGACCATAGGGAGCAGAGAAACGGGTGAACCCTAGGAGGCACGGAGAATTCAGCTAGTGACTGTAGCATTGGTTTAAAGTGTACCAACAACAGAATGGATACAACAGAATGAATGTTGGTAAAGGTGCGGGTGGAGCATCCCGATTGCCATTATCGCCGCATTTACTTGCAAGCTCTATTCTCCACAATAGGATGCCAGCGGTCACGTGGTTCAGACACATACACCCGTGTCCCATAAAAGGTCTGATCTAATCAATCTGCAGCAAAAGTTCAAGTGAAGTTTTTTTTTTGCAACAATCATGTTACGTCCCTATATCATAGGCAGTGGATATAAAAACTCTATACACCTGTTATAATAGCAGGTTTTGGGCAAAAAATATAAAAAATCAGACCAATAAGATTTTAAAACATTTTCCACATTTAATCTTAATAATTTAATTGAAAAACAAACTGAAATATTTTAGTGTAGAAACAACAGTTTTATAATTCTAAACAATGGTTAATACCATATTTTTTTAAATACAGTTGAATCAATCCTGGGCACACCTTAACCTCCCACGGTAACTGTTATCCCATAACCTCTCACGGCAACAGTTGCTAGTTCAAAATCAGTAATAATCAAGGAGAATATCAGTTGGAAAAGGTTAACCAATTAGGCAACATAATAAAAATTTGAGGCAGCCGTGGGGGGAGGGGGGGGGGGCGCTGCATCCTAAGCATGCCCAGCAGAAAACACCTTTACGGTGAGTATACTTAAAACCGTTCTGGGACATGTGGAGGATCCAGCATTTCTCTTCATTTTAAATGTCCCAAGTAGTGAGAAGCAGGGCAGGAATATAACTGCTGCAATTAACCAGTAACTGCAAAGTACAAACAACTGGAGGATAAAATTTTATCTTTCAAAATATGTTTCGGTCTCAGACAACTGCATGTAAAACTTTTCAGCCCAGTACAGCATCGACCAGTGCCACAATGTCAATTTTATAACATTTTGTAAAAGTAGGCCATGGAGACCAAGTAGCTGCTCTCAAGACCTGTTCCACAAAATAAGACGATGAAAAAACCCTGGTTAGATTTACCTGTAACTGTGTTTCCATTAGACTTTTTGCCACTTGTCTCCTTCTACCTGGAAGAGGACATTAAAAACTGGAACGGCATTAAATATTTCCCCTTCGGCTCCAGTTTTTTTTTTTTTTTTCACTAAGAAGTCTAAGGGCGAGGACTAATGGTAACACCATTACCAATAAGTCTAAACAGGGGTAAGGCGTCCTCAAGGACAGCTTGCCGATGAGCAAGAAACCCTGTAGCATCCTACCTTCAGAGTGGGATAACAGCTTGGAGGACCTTTTCCCAAAAGACTTTGTCTTGAGCTTTGTAGGTCCACTCTGTAGTGCCACAGAAAGGTGTCCAGACGTTTCCAGGTTGCAGCTTTATAAATTTGGTCCAGCGGAACTCCCACTTGGCTGGCCCAGGATGTGGCTACTGATCTCGTTGAGTGAGCCCTCATATTCTATGGCAGCTGCATATTTTGCACCTGGTATGCTTTAAGAAACGTATCTCTAACCCATCTTGCTAGGGTTGCTGTAATGCCCTGTGAGTCTCCCACCTTCTGTGAGCTGGCAACCCTCAATCTCCACCGCCGTTTCTTTTTTTTTTTTTTATAATTAAATGTTTTTATTAAAGGAAGCAGAAGTTACAGCGTTCGGCAACGCAGTACCAATTAAATACATGCATTACAACCACCAAAAAGAAGTGCAGAGCTACATTGAGCCCTGCTCCAAGTGTTTTAGGCTGCGATTCTGCTTGTCAATGTGCTACAGCAACTGCAACCCATGCCTCCAACCTTTTTTTAATGGGTAAAAGAACAGTGTAAAACAGAACTTTTTGGAAACGAGTAACATAGGGGGGAAAGGAGAAGGGAGGACAAGACAGAAACAACAGGGGGAAAAACAAAGGAGGGGGGGAACAAGGGGTAGGAAAGGGGCTCGGGGGGAGGTTATTCCCCCGAGAAGCCCGACAAGACCATGTTACGTATAAAGGAGGAAATCAGGGGAAAAAGTGAAACCGGTTCTCCTGTGCTTTTCCAGGGTCCCCTTTAGCGAGGCAGTAAGTTACTCCATCCTACAGATGTCCTGAACGACGGCCAGCCACTGCGCTATTGTGGGGGGGTCAAGGGACCTCCATTTAGCCGGAATGCATGTTCTAGCAGCGCTCAAGAGGGGGGGCAAGAAGGGACCTGCGCCTAGATCTCATGGAGGCCGGTGCCAGGTTAAGCAGGTAGCATGCGGGGTCCTCACCCAAGTCAACATCCGTCAGTATCCTGACAACCTCTCTCACTCCTCCCCAGAAGCCGGACAGCTTCTCGCACTCCCAAAAGATGTGTGTCATAGCACGCGAGCACCTCCAACAGAGGGGGAAAGAAGAGGGAAACATATTCGCCACCAGCACCGCCGTTTCTGGCTTTAGTCAAGCCCCTGTAGGTGGGACGCGCTATATGCCTCGCCGGACACGGTTGCTCCTCCTCCCCACATGAGGGCTTCTGTCAGGGCAGCTGCTTGGCAGTCTGAGGAGGGATAAATAAAATCCCCCCACGCTACCACCCTTGGCCCTCTGGGGGACAGGTTTCTTTGGGGCTGTAGTCTTAATGATTGTAGTGGCTTCATCTTTAGGGGACTCTAGATCAGAACCAAAGAGCAGCTTCCCATCTCATAGAAAGTTAGCACACTTCGACCAGGGGTTCTCTTTTAATAATGTCTTGTAAAAACTGATGGACATGAAAACATGAACCCTTGTCTTCCTGCAAATTTAGGTACATTCTATCATGTATGGACATGGGCCTAGCCTCTTGCTCAAAGTAGTGAAGATAGAGCTCAGAAGCTCCTCCATATCATCTGCTGGGAATTTATACCTAAAGGATCTAGGTTTAACTGGTTGCCCCAGGTCTTTATCATCTAATGCCTGTAGAGATTCCTCCAAGGAGGTTAAATCCTCGGCAGAAAAGGCCACTGCCCAATGGTTCCCCTGCCACATGCGCTCTAAAACGTGCGGGCCACATCCGTAGCTGATTTATGATGTGGTTTAACGCAGCCATCCAGCAAACGCATTGCATCAGTGCACCAGACCATGGCCACTCCAGCAGCCCATTCACACTGCTGGGTCAGTCTGCCCCCTCCAGAGGAAAAAGAGAGCAAATTGATGCTGCGGCCTCCTCATGCGTTAGGCCACAGCCTGGACTTCTGCAACTGGATCCTGAGGTTTGACCAGCTCACCTGGAGACTGGACGGAATAAGTACTCACCTGGTTCCCCTGTTGCCTCCATCCACTCTAGAGAGTGGGGAATGGCTGCAGGGAACACCGCTTAGGGGCCAATTGGACACCCGGCCCTCCTTGGCACCTGCTGTTTTGCGGACACTGCCGCCAAATGGAAAGGGGAAGGATTTAATGCTGTTCCAGTTTGTGTTTCCATTTCCAGGTAGGAGGAGACAAGCGGCAAGCTGTCTTTGAGGAAAAAGCCCAGGAAGAACCGACTGATCTGGTGGCCTTAACGGAAGAGGATTTGCATGCATTTAATAAGGTTGCAATGACAAAATGGGAAACCTTTTCATCTCTAAGATCAACCTTTCAATAGCCATGCTGTCAAAGACAGGAACATCAGATCGGGATGTAAAATTGGTCCTGGATGTAAGGGGAGACAAACTGAAAGTAAAAGTAGACAAACTGGATTAGCCCCTGAAAGATTCAATACCATGCACATTTAAGCTAGTCTGGATCAATGCTTAACATATTGGACCTAATCTAGGTGCAGTTGAGGAAGAAGGAAACATATACTAGACGACCAAGAAGTCACCAAGGCATCTACTTCTCCGGCTAGAAGATCTCTCAACTTTACAGTTGGACCTCTATCTTTGGAGTTCCTCAAATGCTCGCAAAGAGAATCAAAAATCTGATTCAGTTCCCACTCCCATGGCATCACTTCTTGTCAGCAGAGAAAATCTGCCCTGGAATTGTATACGTCTGGCACGTGAATGGTGGAAAAAAGGGTCACATGAATCTCTGCCCATTGAAGCATCATCACCTTCATCACCACCGATCTGCAAGTGCCTCCCTGAAGATCACTATAGATCACTGTCATGATGTTGTTTTACGAATTGTTATACTTTTTGGGTGACCAGATAGAATCTTGGACCAGTGGCACAGTGATAGCAGCACAGCTTTCATCTCTAGAACATTGATCTGATAAAGCCGAATAGGGTTTAAAGTTAAAAAATGATTGGGAGGGGGCATGGCTCGACTATGGCCATGTGAAGACGATTGTTTCTGGAGCTTCCTAGTCAGCGTGCTAGGAATATCATCTAGCCTGCCCAGTCACCAGCAAACCACATGGCCAGGGGGTGGGAAACCTTCAGGAGGCTTAATCGTGGACTACTTTGCTGCCAGAGAAGAGGAAACAGAGAGGGCCATGGGCCACAAGATGGCGGGGCAATTGTGCGCTCCAGGCACAAGCTCGTCTTCAGTGCCCCCTCCAATCCCGCCCGCTGTCCCGTTAACTGGGCAGCACAGCACCCACCGAAGCAGAGCCTTTGCAGGCTGGTTTGGGGCAAGGACAGCATGGGGCCACATCGCCGGAAGACAATGGGCCCCCTCCTGCAGCCAGGGATCGAGAAACCACCGGGCGCGCACACAGCAGCGAGGGAAGGGGGAGAGAGTCTGTGCAGAGCACAGACTAGCGGCTCCCAGCACGGGCACTGGCGGGGGGAGACTTCAGTGATGGAGGAGAACCAGTATTTCCTTAAAAGTGGACCAACACCCAGGATTTTGACTATCCTGGGTTTTGGTCCACTTCGGCGGGTGTGCCCCGCTGTGTGAAACCCCCCAGAAAGCCCCAAAAACTCACCTCTCCCCGCTCCCACGTGACCGCTGCTTCCAATCCCCGCCGACGGACAAGCGGGAGGCAGCGATGGACAAGAGAGTGCGCCCGCCGCCTCCCGCGCGTCACTCTTACAGGGCGCGTGCCGGCCATTCACAAACAGCCGGCGCGGGTGCACGTCCTGCTAGAGGGACGCGCGGGAGGCGGCAGCGGGCGCCGCTGGATCGAGGATCAGGTAGGGATTTAGGGGTTTCTGGGGGGTTTCACACAGTTTCACACACCCCCGATCGGGGTGCCCCGCAGTCAGGGGGCTGATCGGTCCGGGAATCTTATAGATTCCCGGGCCAATCATGGGAGGGTGTTGGTCCACTTTAACTCTTCACCAGAATGTTCAGCAGGCTCCGGAAGTAAGAGGCCCACCGACCACAACATGCTGGACGGCCAGCTGTCTGCACCTTGGCCCACAGACCAAATCAGGCCAGGCACAATTCCACCCAGCAGGCCGGACTGGAGGGGGGCCCTGGCTCAAAAACATACCCTCAGGGAGAAGGGCAACACAAGTATCCGGGGAGGTGACACTGGGCCATCCGTCGGGGGGGGGGGGGGGGGGGTTGTGAGTCCCCTGGAGGCTCAGACCTCGGTCCCTTGCCGTGCGTTGGTGGGGGGGAGGCTGAATCAGCCCCATAGTGGCAGCAGGATCCCGGGTCCTCAATCAGCTGTGCCTCAGAAGAGTCAGAATACACAGAGGGTGAAAATAGGAGCATGATAGCCCTACTAAGTTCTCTCCCCACATGAAGGGACTTTGAAAATGTTATCAATGGCATGGAGTCTACACTTAGGAGGGAAATTGATGAAGTGGTTAAATCAGTGTCAGATGTGGACATCAGAGTAGTAACACTTGAACAAGGCCACATGGATATCTTGCAGTGTCTGAACACCCACAGGGAGCCATGGAGCATGGCCAGGCAGATTCCTCACTACTTAACTAATGTTTTGGGTCACCTAAATGACATGGAAAACGGGGGCCGGTAGAACAATATCAGAATTAGAGGGCTCCCGGAGACCCCTAATCAACCTACCCAGCCTAAGCTATCCAATGCTGTTACCCAAATATTCAATCAGCTCCAGGACCAACCGGCAGATAAGGAGAGAGGAGCTTTGTTCTTAACTCCCCTGCACAGCTGCCGGATGTGTTTAAGTTCCTGGGGGTACCTCCTGTCAGGGTTGACGACTGGCTGGCTGTGGCGCACAGCTATTTGCCATCCTGCACCAGATAGGAGGACCCCGGCCTAGAGAGTCAACAAGACAACTCTCTCTGCCTCTCTAATTTTTTGCCTTTCGAAGTCTGGATTCTGCAACAGGCTTTATGGACTAACCTGCTGACTTTACTGAATTTGAAGTACACTCCAGACCGGGAGGGAGAGGGGTGTGGAGAGGAACTCCTGGGTTACAGCCACCTGTGGCCCCACTCCTATTCGCGATGGGCAATCTCTTGACATAACAAGCCGGACATATACAGGCCAACTGTCTCTAGTGCTTGGCTGGCCCTTTCTACGTTAGTTATATTTCTTTTTCCTATTTGTTTGTTTAATTTTTTATTGAAAAAACATAGAGACAATACAAGTAAAGCAAATACAGCAATGGAGTGCTAGTTTATCACAGCAGTGTCGTCCATGATTATATATAATATTACAACCGAAACCAACATCATTCTTATCTATCTCTTAGACCCTCCCCCCCCCGGGTCGAGGGGAGCCAGAGGGGGGGTCACGCCGAACAGTAGGGCGTAGATCCCCTAGCAGCCCCCCCCCCCATCGACGGCCAAGAAGGTCACGACATATAGCCTACTATTTAATCCCATACTGTCCCAGAGGTTCACCCCAGAGGTCATACTCTGGTCTTCCCACACCCCTAGGTCAACTGGGCACCCAAGAGCAACCTCTGAGACTTGACGGCCTCTTAGGACTAAGCAACTCCAAGAAAGAAGAGTATGAAAGAAGAGAAAATGGAGATAAAGGGAAAGGGGGAAGAAAGGGGTATTGTCTGAAATTACAGACATATGCACCAACCCACAGCACATCTGGAGGGGGGGGGGGGAGGACAGGGAGGGCCACGGGACCGGGGAGACAGTCATTACCACGACTCAAGGCCAGCTGTTGGGGGATAAGGGGGGGTGACTCTCGTGGAATCCAGCCAGGGAATCCGGAGCCCCTAAAACACCTCCCCTCTATACCGTGTCCACCTGTCCGTCTATAGTGAAGACAGGAACACCCCGAATTCAGGTGTGTAACGACTCACCGACCAGATTGTCCATGTTATGTCAAATTTCTGTCTCGCGTTTTCATCCCCTCCAAGCATTAATTCCTCCATTCTTCTAATGTTCTCCACCTCCTGTACCCATTCCATGACTCCCGGTGCGCTTCATGTGCGCCAGTGTCATGGGATCACCGACCTTGCTGCATTAAGCAGGTGTCTCAGCAGTCCCCGCTTTGCTGAAGAGACTGACCCGGGCACAATGGACAGGAGGGTGATCTGAGGATTGTTAGGGACCTCTTCCAGAGTCAAGAATTTGTAAGTGGAGAGCACACTGACCCAGAGCTTATGTATCGAAGGGCACTCCCACCATATATGTAACATTGTGCCTTCCGCTCCACCACATCTCCAGCACGTACCCGAGTCAGACCCCCCAAATCTAGCCAAGTCCGCCGGACACCTGTACCATCGGGACAGAATCTTGTAGTTTTTCTCCTGTGCCCTGCATGCCACGGAGAGCTTGTGAGTTAATGTTAAGGATTTAGCCCAGTCTTCGTCACTAATCTCACAGCCTAACTCTGATTCCCATTTCCTTACATATCTAGGTCGCTCCGAGACCTCTCCTTCATTTAGCAAGATCCGGTAGGTAAGCGAAAGGGCATGTGTAGGTGCCGTATCTGCACTCAGCAAGCTCTCGTAAGGGGTTAGGGGACGCAAGAGGGATGACATGGGACCTTGAGACCCGAGGAACGCCACCAGCTGCCGATGAAGCAGCCAGGACATCCTCCCCCCCCGGCCCCCCGCCTGAAGCTCCTGGAGAGATGGGAGGCGATCCTTGTGTGCTGTCCCAGATCAAAAACTTGCCTACCCCTACACCAGGGGGGAAAGCGGGATTATCAAAAAGGGGTGTGAATGGTCCCGGCCTGGTTGACAGGTTTTCTTTCTTGAGCTCTGTGTCCCAAACAGACAGCAGCGAACATGTCAGGATCGACATGGTGTGTTCCCCAGGTCTCAGCCTGGGGTCTATCCACGGGAGCGCTGTAAGGCTCAGCGGAGACACACCTTCTTCAATGGCCACCCAGATTTTATCCAATCTGTGATGGAACCAGTCCGTCATCCTGACCAGGATCGCCGCCGTATGGTATAGCTTGATGTCCGGCACCCCCAGGCCCCCTCTCCCCTTTGTTCTAGTTAGGGCTGTGTAACTGATCCTAGGTCTCCTATAGTTCCAAATAAATTTGAGAAGGGCTGTTTTTAGGGCTTTGAAGTAACCCCTATCTGGTACGATAGGGATAGCTTGGAAGATATAAAGGAAACGTGGCAAAATATCAATTTTTACTATGTTTATGCGTCCCATCCAAAAATACTGGGATTTGTTGCATTTTTTGAGGTTCTCTAAAGTTTTGGAGAGTAATGGGGCGTAATTCAACCTGTATAGGTGGCCAAGGTCAGAAGGAAGGCAGACTCCCAGATACCTAAGGGACTCTTTTTGCCATTTAAAAGGGAAGTTTGATTCTAGTAGCCGTTGAACCTCCTGAGGCATAGAGACATTCAAGGCCTCCGTTTTTGCTAAATTGATTTTAAAGTTGCTGAGGCTGCCAAATCTATCAAATTCCTTCATTATAGAAGGCAGCGAGATGTACGGGGATGTTATGTACAATAGGAGATCGTCCGCACACAATGACAGTTTGTGTTCCCTCCCGCCGCATGTAAGTCCCTTAATCGAGGTGTTGGCGCGCAATGCCTGGGCCAGATGCTCGATTACTATTACGTATAGAAGCGGCGACAGTGGACAGCCTTGTCGCGTACCATTCCCTATGGCAAAGGGAGATGACAGTAAGCCATTAACCCTGACTCTGGCCGAAGGCTCCCCATAGAGCGCCATGATTTTCCCCAGTAGTTTGGGACCTATTCCCACCTGGACCAATGCCGCCCTCAAGAACTTCCAATGGACCCTGTCAAAAGCCTTTTCTGCGTCCACTGACAGCAGACATGCTGGGATCTTGTTTGACTGGGCATGGTGCATGAGGGTGATTGTTTTTAGAGTATTGTCTCTGGCCTCCCTCCCCTGGACAAACCCCACCTGATCCCCATCTATGACCTCTGCTAAGGGCGCTTGCAGTCTTGTAGCTATCACTTTTGCATATAATTTGATATCTACACTAATTAGTGATATCGGCCTGTAGTTACCAACTACAGTCCTGTCCTTATTGGGTTTCAGTATAACAGAGATGTGAGCCTCTAAGGTCTGTCCAGGGAAGGGGCAGGACTCAGAGACACTGTTGAATACCCTTGTCAAGAAGGCGGAGAGCTGCCCCTCAAAGGTCTTTTAGAATTGTGGCGTGTACCCATCCGGTCCCGGGCTCTTCCCTGCAGGCGTCCCCTTGATGGCGACCCTCACTTCATCCTCAGAAAAAGGCTCTTCCAAGGAATCCCCAACCTCTCTGACCATGGGGGGTATTGCTGTATCCGCCACATATGATGCTATACGAGCGTCTAGGTCTGCAGCAGGCAGAGAGTCCCATTGTCCCTTGATGTTATATAATTCTGAGTAAAACTCTTGGAACTCGTCCACTATCTGCGCTGGCTTGTATACCTCACGCCCCCCCCTCCCGCCCTTGATCGCCGGCACGTATGTCAAGTTTTGTCTGGGGTGTAACAATCTAGCCAACAGTTTCCCACATTTGTCGGAGAACTCGTAGAACCGGGCTCTACATTTATCTCTATACTTTAGGAAGCCCTGGTCATAGAGCCTCTTCTACTCCTCCCTGGCCGCAATCAGTTGCAGCAACTCTTCCTGTGCGGCGGTCCGTTAGTGTCTGGATTCTGTCCAGGGTGACCTGAATCTGCCATGCCCTTTCCCTCTTCAGCCTCGCCCCATGCTTGATGAACACCCTACGAAGAACGCACTTCAGAGCCTCCCACTGGATGGGTAAGGGAGTGTCATCATGCCTGTGGTCCACTAGGAAATTGGTCATGGACTCTCTAACTTCCGTGAGGCACAAGGTATCTTTGAGTAAATAGTCATTCAGTCTCCACGTGAACTGTCTTTTGGATCCTTCGGGCAAGGGAAGAGTAAGGAACACTGGAGCGTGGTCCGACCACAGGATAGGACCGATAGATGCCCCTATGTCTCTAGACAGTGCGTGGTGGCTAATGAAAATATAGTCAAGTCTGCTGTAGGAAGCGTGTACATGGGAAAAAAAGGTATAATCTCTAGCCCCTAGGTTCAATACTCTCCAGGCGTCTATAACCTGTAAGGTAGTAAGGGCCTGCCGGAATGCCGCCAGCTTGGATAGGGAAATTGCCGACATACCCTGCGAGGAGTCCACTCTCGGGTCTAGGGCCATGTTGAAATCCCCTCCCAGGATTATGACCCCCTCTGCATAATCCTCCAGTAGGTGTAAGAATCGCAGACCCGTCTCTACTTGGTTAAGGTTAGGCAAATAAATGTTTGCTAGCGTATAGGTGATCCAATTCATTACAAATTTCAGGAAAATGTATCTGCCCTGTGGGTCCACTTTTGAGTCCAGAGGCTCCAGGGGGGTACCTCTGTGGACGGCAATCAATACCCCCTAGACTTGGTGTCGGGGTTCATCGAGTGGAACCATCTAGAGAAGTACCTATTTTTAACCTCCGGCATCCTCTCCGCACAAAAGTGGGTCTCTTGGAAGAACACAATATCCACCTTTTCCTTGTGCAGCCCATACAAACCCATACAAAATCTTTTTTCAGGTATATTGAGGAACTTTGCATTGAGTGAACATACTTTCAAACTGGCCATTTCTCCTCCCGATTCCTCCGCCCCCCCAGATGACAAAGCAATCGGGCCTGGAGGGAAGATATGTCAGAGGGGTGGGAGCACAGAATGGGGGGGGGGAAAGAGAATAAAGGGGGGAAGAGGGGGGGATTGGGGGGTATCACTGGTGCACAGAGAGTGCTGTAGGTCGAGGGTGGAAAATGGGAAGACTAGATGAGAGGACAGAATAGACAGAAACAACAAGAAAGAACAGGAGAACGAACAAACAGCCCTCCCTATAGAGAGGGTGGGCAAGAACTAGGGTTGGAACAAATCCTATTCTGCTTGTTCCCACCGGGCCTCGACTCAGTGGGAGGAAGCAGAAAACTATTGGAGGTAGTGTGTCCCCACAGCGCGGGGCAGGGCTCCGAACCCCCCCCCCCCCGAGTTTTGACTACTGTAACAAAACTTTCGGTGGGTTCCCGTGGTCAAGCCCTGGTCCCCCACCTATGTTCATGGGATAGCCCTCTGCTTATGTGGAGCAATCTAGAACAAAACATATTAACAGTCATAACCCTGCAGGTTTCTTAAAACAAAACATAACGTATAGTCACAACCACTCTTGAATCAAGCTTATGGATAGGATATTGTTTCAGTGGGGGCGTCCCAACTTGTGCCGGGTCAAAATCCACTCTTCACCTTCGAGGCCCTGGACGAATCGGACCCCCCCGACCTCTTCCCCCTCGGTGGCCGCCCCGCTCCCGTCTCCCCCCTCCAAAAAAGCGAGTCCACGCTGAAGTCCGCGATGGGTTCGATGCCCAAAAACCGGAACAACTCTGGAAGGTCTGCTTGACGTCGCAGAGGAAACACACCACTGTCCCTTTGCACGATAAGATGAAAAGGATGACCCCCTTTATATGGGACGTTGATTTCTCGGAGCTTGTCCAGCAGAGGGCGCATGATCCTCCTCATGCGCAGGGTATGACGGGAGACATCCGGAAGGATCTTTATTCCGAAGCCTTCCCATTCCGCCTGACGCCTCTCCCAGGCATATCGTAGAATATCCTCTTTCACGGTGAAGAAATGGATGCGGCAGAGGACATCCTGTGGCGCCTCGGCCGCTGCTGCAGGTCGGCCCGCCACTCTATGGGTGCGGTCGATAATAATTTCAGAGTCTCTGGGTCTCCCCAACAGAGAATTGAAAACAGCTGATGCTGTGGACCGCAGCAAGCTCGAGGGAACCGACTCGGGGATGCCCCTTAACCTCAGATTGTTGCGCCTGTTACGATTTTCAAGGTCGTCCGACTGTAAAAAGACATTGATGAGCTGTTGTTGTTGAGTATGGAGTGAGCGCTCTAACTCCACTATCCGGTTTTCATGATTCGCGCTGGATCCTTCTAGTGTGGAGACTCTGGTGTCAAGGGTCGACGTTTGCTGCTGGAGATCCTCAATCTCTTTTCTCATAGCCCGTTCAATTCTCAGTGCAACTGCTTCCAGATCATCTTTTAGGTCTGCTTTAGTGGGAAGAAACTGTAACAGGAGCCTGAGACTGGGATCTAGCTCTGTATCGGCTTCAGGGGGTTCGGGAGACAACTCGTGCATCTCACTGGGTAGAGCCCGATCAGCTTCCACTGGCCCCCCTCCTCCACTCATTCTGGTACCCGTTCCTGTATGGGAATCCTTATGCCCTTGTCTCAGCTCTGGATCCCCTTTGGGGCCAGAGGACCAGCCCCAATGTGAGTGTTGCGGGGATGGAGCAGGTGACAAATTGGGGCTGTGCAGTGGAGTCCATCTATGGGAGTTATTGTCGGCCGGGGTATCCCATATTGGGCTTGAGATGGTCGTACTGCTGCTGCCCGCCTGTGGATGTTGCCGCCCTCTTGGGGTTGCCTCCTTATGATGGCCTGGGGAGTGAGGGCACCCAATCCTCCTCCCCCCCTCTGTCCCTCTTTGGTGTTGTGTGGTGCTGGATATTCCTTTAACTGAGGTTTCATTTATGATATTGACTGAGCCCTCGGCGGCTCCCCAGTGGTGCTGTCTAGGGCCACATCTGTTGTGCCAGGCTGCCCTCCTGACCCAGCCGCCTGGTTTTCCCCCCTCACACGGGAGTGTTGCCGCTCCTCGGCGCGCACGTGGCTGCCTGTCAGGCGGAGTTTATTCTCTCCCCTCTGCCTGCCTCCGCATCAGCCGATGAAGCCGCCGGGTGGCTCTCCTCGGCGCGCACACTCACCTGCGCTCCCGTCGCCTCTTCTTCCTCCCGACAGCTATCCTGGGTTTTGGTCCACTTGCCCCGCTATGTAAAACCCCCCAGACTACCCAGATCAACTCACCTCACCCCGCTCCTACGGCGCATGGGCGGCCGCTCGTTCAATCAGCGCGCTCGGAGCCGCTGAGCTATGCGTGTCAAAGCGACGTCTTAGCTCAGCGGCTCCGAGCCTGCTGGCGGATGCATCTCGCACGTGCCCTGCTAGAGTGAAGTGCGAGATGCGGCCGCGGCCCACGCATGCACCATTGGACCGGGATTCAGGTAAGGTTTGTGGGCGTCCTGGGGGGTTTCACACAGCGGGGCATCCCGATTTTGGATGCCCCGCGGGAAGGGAATGGATCGTAAGATTCCCGGGCCGATCCTGCTGGGTTTTGGCCCACTTTAACATGAACAGACACACAGAAACAATGCCAAAGGAAAACTCACCCATTCTTAGCCCAGCATTGTTTAAAGATCTGGGATAAACTAACCACTAAACACAAACTAGCCCATAGGCCTGGCCCATTCACCCAGGATTTCTGTCCCGGGCTGGAGGCTAAAACATATTGTAGTGGCATGCAGACCAGGATTCGAGGGTGCCCTTCAAAACAGCACTCTTCCTACTTGAAAGTTGGAAATCTAGTCAAATATTTTTCTTGGTTTTTACATAGAAAGATTCAGGCTTTCGTCTCCTTCCAAAAATTATCACCGTTGACAAACCAATCTCTCACAGATCTGGGGAAGCTTCTCTCCCAAAAGAAACTCCCTCATGGAATCTCAATGATATACCAGGCTTTGTTAGACAATATTTATACCTTCCCCATGGCCTACATTACAAAATCAGAAAAGGATGACCTGGCCAAAATTCAGCTCCTGCATAAAAAGTCAATAGCGTGCTCCATGCAGTAAAAAAACTATACAGTGGTAACTAGGTGGTATTGATGCCCTGTAGATATACATTGACTTGGCCCATCCACAACAGATAGGTGTTGGAGATGCCTAACTGAGCTAGGAACCATGGTGTATGTATCGTGGGGGTGCCCTGCCATTGAATCCCTCTGGGATCAGGTATATAAAATGACTCTGACATTACGGGGAACCGACATCAATCCTTGTATAGCCCTGTTATCGTTGATCAAGGGTTCCATCGAGCGGCTCAAGACAGATATTCTCAGACACTTTTTAGGTGCTGCACACATGTTCATATCCAGTAGCTGGAGGTCCCATAAAACCCTGATTTTTAGGGAATGGGTGAATGAAGTGAAGATGCATGGAGGAACTGATCTCTGATGATAATCGGCTGCAGAGTAGGTACACTATGATATGGATGGGCTGGCTAGATTACATAGACTCTGACAGCATGAAGGCAATAGTCTAAACCTCTACAACCCTTACAAGAAACAGTGCTCATAGACATCACTCCCCAGGGCAATTCAGATTTACCTCTTTGTAACTCCTGTCTTGGTTAATTTTTTCCCTGTAATGGCGACCTATGTACATGCAGGTAGCCTGTGGAAGTGGAAGTGCTGCTGGGTGTGTATTGTTGGTTATGTCAATTAAATCTAGGCAGCAGTGCAGCAGGGATGCTGGGAAAGGAAGCCCCCCAGGTCCTGCAAAATGGCATGCAAATGGGGCAAGAAAGTTTCAGGCATTTTCTTTTCCAACTGCGCCAAGTTGGTCCGGTTTCACTAAAAATAAATACTTACATTAAATGGTTGACAGTATGGCTCTGATCCATGGCATTCGAGCTATAATTCTGCTCAGGAAGTACACATTGGCAAAAAAAAATCATCTGATTCCCCCAGTTCAGGTGAATGGCCAATCAGCTGCTTTCTATTATCAGAGAGGGAGAAGTCTCTCCCGCTTTCCCACCTAAGAAGAATCCCTAGCTCCTTGCTGCAAGAATGCAGCTGCATTTTGAAACAGTACTATTACATTAGTATTACTTTAAAAGTGAAATATTAAACACATTAAAAACGATTGCTGCCTAAACTATTGCTGCCCCCAAGCTGTGATATGAGCCTACCAGTGAGAGGTCTGCTTTATAGTGTAACAGCATTAATAAAAAAACATAGCTTTAAACTTAAACCTATGTACTCATTGACCAATCTGGTCCCCAATCAAGAGTCTCAGCACAGTGTGAGGCATCCTCTGACAGACCTATTGGAAGCAAAATGTCAGGGTGGAAACCTTCACTTTATTATGAAAACTAGGTGGAAAAATATACACAGTATATCTGAGAGAAAAGATAAGTTGAACGTTGGTCTCCCCAGACCATAACACATTTTTCTACCTGTTTTCAGTAGACTTGATGTAGGGTTAAAACATAGCTGGACTTATATGTGAAAAAATGGCTTCCGTCTTGCCACCAATCCCTATAGCCCAGACTTATGAAGAATATGGGAGATTATTGACACATGCACTACATAATCAGTAATGCATGTAAGGATGTCTATCTATTGCTAGCCCTAGCCACCACCATCCTAACTCAAGGCTTAGTAAATTACAAAAAGGAAAAATTACACAATAGAAATGTACATAATTAGAGCAAATCTGAATTTTTTTCTTTCACCTATTTATTACAAATCAGCATCATCTAGGTTTAACGTTTTTAAGCTTCTTTGAGCTTAAACCTGATTGGCTGCTCTACTTTTGCTCACGTTCCTTTAAATCAGCCCCAGAGAGTCATTATTCCATTAATTAGCCAGAATGTATGAAAAGAAATCAGCTATTCACCTTCCTATCACTGCCAACTGTGACCTACAGAGGGACTCATTAAAGAGATGTTGTATCTCCTTTGTTCAAAGTAATCATTTTAATTAAAGTGTAATCTTCCAAAATATTTGGAAGATTTTTAATTGACATGAGCAGTAATTAATTGGTAAGCATTAAAGCCTTGTCAATGAAATCTTAAACCAAAAATTAAATTTGACGGAGAAATTGGATAGCGACCACTGTAAAACTCCTGCTGGTAGAAGGTCATCATTTAGGAAGAATAGGGGCAAATGATGGACCCTTTCATACATTTATGAACTACATTACTAATGTATTCCATTACTACCTGCAAATGTCATGTTCATTTTTGATTATCGCTGGTACAGGCAATAGATTTAGCTCTGGTAACATGCCTATTAGCTATATAAAATGTTAAACAAAAAAACTGTCAATTTTTAATTTGACATAGGAAAAAATCATTATAATCCGATCTTACTGTATGTAACTCTAGTCTAAAACTTTGAGGTACATAGTATAGTTCTCCATATTTTATCGAACTGCCCCAAAATTTGAGAGTTCTGATCCAGAGTCTTTCGCCTGATGTATTCTTTATTCTCTACACACCAAACTTTATAGGGTATGCACTGCTGTTCCTATACACCTGGGTGCTTGCCTGTGGGACCAACCTTCATACAGCACTGTAATTTAGGTGGGGCTCCAGGGCTAGCCCACCTCAATGTCCCTACTAATTAGGCTGCACACCACTTAATTTTAAATGTCAAATATTTATTTATCAGCAAATATCTATACACTGATCATACATAGGACAAAACAACATAATAAAATACATATATTTAAAAACCCCCAAGTGGGGAGGAACTATCAGGGCTAATTTTGCAAGACACTCAAATTCCAGTGTTCCCCTTGTAAATAATGGGCCTTTATGGAAAATCAATATTGTTAATAATGGTATATATATATATATATATATATATATATATATATATTTGAATATACAGCAGGGCATGACATGAAGTGGGAAGGCCTAAGGCACGTTTTCCAAGCTAGATAATATCTGCATTCCAAAACCAGAAAATAGAACAAAAGACATCTGAGAGGGCACTAGATAATATCAACATTCTGTGACCATACCATAAATATGTTGTAAATAGACATATAGACCTGAAATAGCAGTTACACCCTCCTAGCAAAACACCTGGACATCAAAAGGTAGATAGACGCTGGCACCATAAATTATACAAACGGCTTCTGGGAATTTCCGGGATGCACCCTCTTTTGCATAACCTGTGGGTCAAGCCCAAGGGAGGAGAAGACTAGGGTCGTAAAAGATCAAAGGAATACCAGAAGCCCACTTTTAGTATAATTAGGAGATGAGGAGAGGCAGAAGGGGGGGACAGAAGGAGGTGGACGGGAGACTGCTTGCACAGGAGAAGCTTGTGAGTGCCGTATCAGGAGGGTAATGTGTCTTTCCCTGTATATATGTATGCCAGTCTCATAACTGTATGTCAGTCTCATGTATTGTGTTTGATTTGAGATTTGATTGCATCATTGTGTTATTTTGTCAACAATATATCTCTTTATTTACTGCGTGTCTCAGTGTCTCTTGCATTTACCAGAAATCAAAAGAACCTACAGTCTTATAGACTTATGCGTGTATCCATTGCGTGAGTATTGGCCAGATATTGATAATATTGGTATATGTGTTGCCTATTTTAGTCGAGCCGGGCAGGATATAAATATATACACAATATTATTAATATCTGGTTATAATATTGTTTACATTTGCCGAGCGGCAGGCAGGAGATTAATATTGTTTACAGTTTGGCTTGCGCCAGCCAGGAGATACTATTTATAATATTATTATTATTATTAGTATTGTTTACAGTTTGGCGAGCCAGGCAGGAGATTTAGAGTTATAAATTAATATCTAGATATATAATTGTTTACATTTGGCCAGCCACTCAGGAGAGGTTGGATTGTTTACAGTTTGGCTAAGCCAGGCACGAGGCATCTTGTGTGTTTGCGGAGCGCTGGGATGTGGTGAATATTGAGTGTATTGTGGTATATAATACATTGTGCAATTCAATTTCTATAGTTCACAGACCGCTGTTGCTATTGGTAACTATAGCATATAAGTGTTGCAATTGATTTGAAGTGCCTTATTGTATAGACATGGAGGGTCTTTTAAAAAAGTTGAACAAGGTAAAGAATGCAGAGGGGATTATTAGAGCAATGCAGGGATCCAGTAACCCATGGGCTGAAGCCCAGGATTATGTGTCTAAATGCATTGCTGCTAAGCAAATCTCCAAATCTGAGGGCAAACGCTTTTTGATTTATGGGGCAGTTTGGATTGCAAAGGAGTTTGTTTTGGTGAAAATACAAAATGAAAGCCTCAAAGAGGAGGTAAACTCCCTGGATAAAGCGCTAGGAGCCATGAGGGCATCTACTGAAAGTTTGGGCGCAATTGTGGAGCAGCTGAGAGCTGAGAGCATAGAGTTGCGCAGAAACAATCAGATAATGTCAGAAAAGCTGATAGCCACAGAAAAAGAAGTTGAACTTGTGTCTGTGGATATCAGGAGACAGAGAGATGCATTTCCTGGTGCTGCTGAGGAGGTTTCATGTGGGTCTTCACCAAATGAGCATATAGATTCGGGGGTGCAGGGTAATTGTAGGAGTGAAAATTACCCAAAGGTAGCCCCAAAGGTTAGTGCAGTCACACAAGCTCCAGTGGCAGTCTCAAGGCCCCCATTACAAAAAGCAATGCTTAGAATAATTAACTCTGCAGTAGCCTGCAGAGACAATTTAAAGAGAGCTGGAAGGGTGACGTGCCACTCTTGTGGCCAAGCGGATCACATTTCCAGGCTCTGCCCCTCTGCAAAACCAATGTGTAGTAATAAAACCCAGAGTTATAGAACCCACAAAAGGCAGACAATGGTTTACTCTGCTAGATTTGGGACAGGAAGCTTTAACCAAAAGAAATTTGCTAGGGAACATTATAGTCAAAGCAAACCTGTAAAGTGTGTCCCAGTAAAATGGTTAAGAGCACGAAATGAATACCTTATGGCAGAAAATCTGCAGTTGAGGAGTGATATGAGCTCACTGATACAACAGGTTATGGCCATAAGAGAAGAGGTAAGTATGTCGGGGAACAGAAGAATGTCGGATGAGCCAAGGCTTGCACCAAAGGTTATAGAGAGGCACCCAGTTAGTGTGTGCTTTGTCTTTCAGGTCCATTGGATAAAATCCCGGCTAAGTCTCTGATTAACTCTTTGATCTTTACATTAGGTTTTGGGGACCTTAACGTGTGCTTTTTTGTGTTGGGTTTTTTTTATGTGCTCACGTTTAGGATAAGCCTCAAAGATTAATTTGATAAAAGCAGTCAGGTTATCAAAAATCTAAATTCATTTTTGTTTTTTTTAGTTAAAAGACCTGAACTGCTAAGCTGGCAGGGACAGGGTTTCGGATATCCCTGATTTCCATAGAAGTGTAAATTTTGTATTTTTTTTGTGATTGCGCTATATTTTACGGATTGCGCATATTTAATGACTAGTGCCAGCCTAGTGTATGTAGGATTTCTCCCAGAAGTCACTGGCAGGCTGTGTGGAATGCTCTGTTGCTGGGGCTGCAGTGTCATTCCAGGCTGATTAGCATTTCTATACAGCCAGGGTCTTTCCAGTGACAATACATTGGGAACCAGTTTTTAAGCTTTTTTTTCCTTTTACAATGAACAATGAAAAGGTTAAAATTCATATTTTAGCCTGTTCATTGGATCAATCATTTTAAATTGTGTGCTTGTAAGCTATTTTTGCTGTTATGTTATTGGAGTGGGAACCATTTTTTTTTCCTAAGGAACTTTTTTTTGTAGTTTGTACACAGGCACACAATTTGAAACTGTTTGTTTAGGTTTCCTACTTTGAATGGTATGAAGTGGGCGAGCAGCTTTTCTCCCCATTTTCTTCACAAGCATTACTTTTGAGATGGTAGGAAGTGGGCGAAGGTTACCATTTAGTATTGTACAATATTGTCAATACACGAGGTCTGCATTAGGCGGACCTAATATCTTATGTATGTTTGTTATAATATGTTGTATATTGTTGTAAAATAACCTTTAAACAGTATTTTTCCATAGATAGCCCAGATATGCCCTTGATTTGAGTTTGCAGAGACGGAGGGGGATTATTGATATAGCATAGTGGCACCCTTATTTTTCTTGGGTTATAGCTTGAATCCTCAAAGCCACATCTACAGAGTCACACTTTCTTTTGTTCAAGGTTTTCTTTCAGACATTTCCACCGTAATACGCCGTTTGCTATGTTGCATTATGTTTATGCTCTGTGACCAAAAATCTATTTCTTGGAGTCTGCTGTGTATCACTGTGTTGGAGAGTATATCACCGAGTGCTTCTAATATTGCAGATGTACTGTTGCTGTAACTCATTATGGTCTGTGTGAACTGTCAAAGTACATGTGCACCCATGACAATATGGACTGTTCTAATGATATGCACCCATGACAATATGGGCAGTTCGGATGCTGTGCACCATGAAACAATGGGCAGTTCTGATGATGTGCACTCATAACCATATGGACTGTCACACGGTGCAATCAGTATATTATGGACTGTCACCTTGTGCACCCACTTCGTTGATAATACAGGCCTTGGACACTCAGTGACAGCTGATAAAGCATTGTCTGCAACATACAATGGAAGTCGACGGATGTCTGTCAATACCAGCAGCAGTGAATAAATCCGGATGTCACCAGATTTGGTCACCCAAAATCACATAAGCGGATATGGATGGTGTAAAAATATGAAATATGTTTGATGATCTGTTGAAGAAGGTGTGGCATTAAAACATTTGTGTGGTGGCTGAGGGATGCAGGCTGTAACTTGAGATACTGGGGGTTGTGATAACATTGTGCGGTAATATATCGGGTCCCATCGGTCTCAGTAAATTTGAAGCACTTACATTTTATACTGTATATTTGTGAGACCTCGATATATATGTATACATATAAATATAATATATATATCTCTGTCTCAAGTGGGCGATATGTAAATAATGGGCCTTTATGGAAAATCAATATTGTTACAGCAGGGCATGACATGAAGTGGGAAGGCCTAAGGCACGTTTTCCAAGCTAGATAATATCTGCATTCCAAAACCAGAAAATAGAACAAAAGACATCTGAGAGGGCACTAGATAATATCAACATTCTGTGACCATACCATAAATATGTTGTAAATAGACATATAGACCTGAAATAGCAGTTACACCCTCCTAGCAAAACACCTGGACATCAAAAGGTAGATAGACGCTGGCACCATAAATTATACAAACGGCTTCTGGGAATTTCCGGAATGCACCCTCTTTTGCATAACCTGTGGGTCAAGCCCAAGGGAGGAGAAGACTAGGGTCGTAAAAGATCAAAGGAATACCAGAAGCCCACTTTTAGTATAATTAGGAGATGAGGAGAGGCAGAAGGGGGGGACAGAAGGAGGTGGACGGGAGACTGCTTGCACAGGAGAAGCTTGTGAGTGCCGTATCAGGAGGGTAATGTGTCTTTCCCTGTATATATGTATGCCAGTCTCATAACTGTATGTCAGTCTCATGTATTGTGTTTGATTTGAGATTTGATTGCATCATTGTGTTATTTTGTCAACAATATATCTCTTTATTTACTGCGTGTCTCAGTGTCTCTTGCATTTACCAGAAGTCAAAAGAACCTACAGTCTTATAGTCTTATGTGTGTATCCATTGCGTGAGTATTGGCCAGATATTGATAATATTGGTATATGTGTTGCCTATTTTAGTCGAGCCGGGCAGGATATAAATATATACACAATATTATTAATATCTGGTTATAATATTGTTTACATTTGCCGAGCGGCAGGCAGGAGATTAATATTGTTTACAGTTTGGCTTGCGCCAGCCAGGAGATACTATTTATAATATTATTATTATTATTATTATTAGTATTGTTTACACCCTACTCATTCAATTTAATTTAATTATTGGTATAAAATAGGCTCTCACAATATAACCATATAGATACCGACGCTCATGCCACGAATTATAAAGTGCTTGTGCAATCCTATTAGCAATGTCATGAACTAAATTAACAATAATTAAACGGTGCTACTGAGCAGTACTGCTATATATAAACGATAATAATAGTGCAAATTAAAAATTTAACATGCTTGAAAGTGCCAAGTGCCTAAGTGCTTCCATGCAAAAATATTCAAACTACCATAGTGCCTATTCATAACATTGAGCATCAGAAAATACATGCCATAATGAGCCAACAATCATCAAATTAATAGTTCACCTTTGTATCAATAGCCCTTTTGTCCTCCCCACTTACCTTCTCACCTCAATATTCTTTATTCTCTATAAACAAAAGATCAAAGGTTGCTGCTTTGCATACCAAACCTAAAGGGTTATCGTGAAACCAACAAGAGTTGATGGTTTAAATACTCATAGTTGCAAAGTAAGAATTGCTAACACATGGAAGATGGAGATGGTGCTCATTCAAGAATTGTTCAAGAATGTAAGTGGAAGTCCAGTGTAACAGAATTCCTCTGCCGCTGCTCCCAATCCAATGCTGAGCCTGATGTGACATGAAAAAAATCAAAAACCAGTTTACCTTACCAAAGCCACCTGTTCCCCGCTTCCGTGTTAACCTCCCTGCTCATGGCTGAGTGTCTGATTGCAGGTTGGGGGGAGTGGAGCCTAGTTACCCTGGTGTTCTGTTGTAATGTTTTTTTGGTAATGAAAGTTTATGACCATTCTCAATAAAAAGTGGTTCAGTCAAATTTTGGATCCCTGGGTAATTTTTTTTTTTTTCCACCACGAATAATGTAACAGTCTATTTAGTTGGTTATTCAAGGCTTTTAGCATCAGTTAGAATCAGATGAAAAGGAAACTGAATTGTTTCTGGGGATAGACAAAGATTTTGAAAGCGCAGTATATTTTGGAACAATCTATGACAATCTGTCTATCTTTATACCCAGATGTGCTCTATCATATGCTTGTACATTATAAGACCTAAAAATAAAAACTATTCATGCTTTCTTCTGAATAATTAACCCAAAGTATGATTTAATAAAGTTAGAGACATCACTCACCCCTTAAAACTTTCACTAACACAAAACGTATTTAATTTCAATCTTGTGTAAACCTTTTAGAGTCACTGGATCTTTCTGCCTGCTCTGAGTGAAGATTCGGCCTTCAGTGCTTGAATTCATAACTTTACCAGTGCTGTTTCTGTTCCAGTTTGGAACCAGTTCACACCACTTCAGTTTTTCTTACTTGAACTATGGCAATCCAGCCTAATGTGAAGTATACCTTATTTTATCTCATGCCTTATTCTGAAATAAAGCATAAATACTATCTCTAATTTCAGGTGCTATTTTGAGGAAAGTTTATTGAATCAAGGGCGTTTAAAAATAACCTGTGCGTCAAACATACATGTATGTCATCATAAGCTCATCAACAACATGAGCCTAAAAATACAGATTGCTACATAGCCTAATATTGTCTTTAAAGTGGACCAAACTCTGCTGTAGGCAGCCCTGGAATTTAAAATACACCAGGGCTAGCCTACTAGGTGCCCCTGGGGCATCCTGATTTTGGATGCCTGACTGAGTGAATTCCTCGCATCTCTGCAGCTTTGTGTGCCCAGCCATTCAGAGAGGTTGGTTGCTGGAGCATGTGCACCCTGCAGCTGCCACTGCTTGCTGTGCTTTTGCTCAGTCCAATGGCTTAATGGCATGCATTCATTTGCACCGCATAAAGCGCTGATTGGAGCCCACGGGTGCGCCGTGAGAATGGTGGAAAGGTGAGTTGAGTGAGCGACCTGGGAGGCTTTCACACAGATTGGCAGCCTAAATAGGGATGCCCCAGGGACAAGGACCAGTCACCAGAATAGTGAGAATCCTGGTGATTAGTCCCCTTACATGCCATGCTGACATTTTGCTCCATGTCCAGCCTCACACTGATTTTGAATTAGTACAAGATAATCTCGAGCAATTATGTGACGAGCCTCTTGCTGCCAAGCAACAAGGGATCTTGCTCCCACATGACCGGCAGTAAGGACGTATAGCCAGCCCAGGAAGAAGTGCACTGCCAACTCCAAAGCTGACAGTGCTAAAACTGGAGGGAAGTAATTGGCAGCCACACAATGAATATGGTAGTGGTAAGGAATGGCTGACTTCACTTTATTGTCTATTAAAAACAAGTGTGCCATATACTCACAAGCAAACTATGTGACTGCCTGATGTTGGTGTGGTCGTCTTAGTCATGCAACCTTTCTAGTAACCAGAAAAAGCAGCTTCCTTTGGCTGCTGGGTGCCATCCAGTGCTAATGGGCCTGGAGTGATCCTAAAGTAGCTGGAGGGAGTGGAATATCACTGCAGGCATTTTGTCTCCTGAGAATTTGCCATCAATCAATATTCAATATGCCAGACATTCTAGTCAGGAAGCTGGAGCAATCTGACGGACAAGAGACAGCAAGTGAAATTGGGACTAACTGGGGTCGGAAATGATCATATGCCCCCCTATGCCAAGGCCGATCATGTTTGATCCATCACCCTGGTAATTCCCTAACAGGCTCCAAAAAAGAAGTTTCTCTCCTAGGAGCATAAAAGACCTGAATTCTTAAAAGAATATCCATATTGCATACAGTTTGAACTGTGTCACCGATTTATACAGAACTTTCCCCTCATCTGCTTTAAGTCTCTAGTCAAAGCAAATTCCTTGTATGATTGTAAGACTGTCAGTGGACGGAAACCTTACAAGCGACTTTCTGAATGGCTGGGCACAGGAGCGCGCGTCCTCGAACAGAGTTATGGGGGTGCGACCACCCGGCTACACCTCGTCACAACAGCAACTTTGAGAGAGCCAAGAGCCTTATCTTCTAGAAAATAGGTTTTGGACAGCTTTAACACCTGTAATCCAATGCTTCTAAAACACCTTATGCCTTCAGTCTGGTACACAATAGTAAGGGGACTGTGCTGAGTTGGTATAAAAGCCAGAGGCATGAGGGGGCGAGGGGGCACAGGGTGCCTAAGGTCAGGGGGGCGCCAAAGGGGGGTCTGAGCACAGGTGGGGGTGCCATTTCCAACTGCCAGAAAGCCTAGCTACACCTCTCATAAAAGCCTTTTCAATACCAAGCATGCTGAGTTGAAAAATGCTGTTTGCATGAGTGGTTAGACATCTTCAAGCTCAAATGCTTTTGAATTATCCATGCCATGACCTGGAAGAATGAAATCCTTCACAGACGCTAAAAGAGGTTAGCATTACCTTTATGTGGTGCTGGGTGGCAACTGACAGGCCTTATATCTCCTTTATTTGGGCACCTTTTCATGAGATCATTGGAAATAAAATCTCCACCTCTGAGTAGGATAAAGGACAAATCTTTTTTAAACAAAGATATTAAAAATGCACAGGTATAAAAGTGAAAAGTTGAGAATTTATATATATACATTGTGTTGTTCGGGGGGAATTGATTTACAGCTCTGTACAGTAAATTGACCATTATATTCACTGTAAAGCCTAAACAAGATTACGAATGATCAAATACTTATAAGCAGGGTCTAAAATACTCAGACAGCTATAGGAAATCAAAGGTCAAATATTACTATATTATAAGTGCAAGCAATGTTCGGTATATAACACAGAAATGTACTGAGAAATACAAGATGTTAAGAAGCCGCTAGCAACCCATTTTGTTCACTGTATACTGATCAGCTAACTTTAGAAATTTACCTTGCAAGCCCCTTGATATAGGAGATGCATTAGGGGCTTTTTACACCACTGTTTCTCAACCTAGGGGGTACACGCCACAGCTTGAAGGGGCATGCAGTCATTTTCAGTGGTGCACCATACAACATAGTAGGTCTAATGGGTTTGGTATATTATTTTAACAGAGATACATTATTCCTTCTTGTTTTAAAAATGTAACAAGGCCTGTGGCCTACTTATTTTATTTTTTTATTTTATTTTTTTAATTTTATAAGTGATCCTTTAACTGGGGATACTTTGCTTTGTAGCTAGGGAGTACTTGGTTGGAGTTTCTTTTTGCTAGGGGTACTTGGCTTTAAATAGTTGAGAAACACTGTTTTACACTATGTGTATCAACAAGGCAACTTTCACTAAATAGTACGTTTTGAATAGCAATAGGGCTTTGTTTGTGCTAAGTGGCAGACTAAGTTGAGCCAAGCTAAGGTAAGACTGTCAGTCAACAGTGAGAGCAAAACCACAACAAAGCGCAGCAAAGGTAAAGTGTACTGTGTTTTGAAGAGTCTATTAATTACAAAGAGGATAAATCACTTCCTACTTTTGTTGCATGGATGTTGGATGTGACTACTTCTCCATCACAATCCAAGGGGGAAGGTGTAAAAGGGCCATAATAGTAAAAAAAGAGTGATACAAAGGTCAATCCAAAATGCCAATTAGACATGTACATTTATTTAGTGTTGGACAGGCCCATCATCTTTGACCTTTAACACTGACCCAGGGCCACCATCAGTTCAATAAAAGAGATCCAAGACTACACCAGTGTTTCTGGCTTGCTTGGGTGTTCTCTAAGTTTGTTATTACTTCAGTAATTTACAACTGTTATTTGGTGAATAAACACAAGATTTTCTATTATGACATTCTAATTGTTTTTAGCTGAAGGATGAGTCCCCAAGAGCAATTTCCTCTGGTGGGCCTAGGGGACTCCAGTCTGATCCTGTAGGTATCAATATGTTTTAGCAGCATGCCAAGTTATTAACCCTTTAAATGCCAAGCCCGTAGAATATACAGCTTCTCCTATTGGTAATCGCCAGCCATGTGGATTCTACATGCCTGGCGTTTTCCCCAATTTACAACTCAAGAAAGAAAAAAGAAACTCTGTCCAAGATCCAGTGCCAGGGGTCTCCCTGCCCCTGACCGGATGCTGTTCGATGGTCCGGGGTCTTCAGCGGAGCAGAGAACACCGTTTATCTGCCCCACGCAGTGGCTTCTGACAGCTTGCTCCCCGCTGCAGCGAGAGGCCTTTTATACCGACAAGTGTGCTGACGTTAGCCCACTCAGCCGGAAGTGGGAGTGAATGCCAAAAATGTCCGTCGCCCCATTAGCTGCATCCCCAAAAACCAGGGTGCAGAACAGTCTGGTGAACCAGTGGGCTATGTGAGCTAGTAGCCTTCAGGACCAGGGAGCGGCTACTCGGCCTCCACACCATCGAATTCCAAAACCCTATAAGCGGTGGTCAGCCTTTTTTAAACAAAAGAATAGTGCCCCCCCCCAGGGGGAGGGGAGACTTCACGCCGCACGTTAAACTCTCTTTTCAGTTTGGGGTTTCTCCTGGGCAGGAACGGTCTCTACTGATATATGTGGCAGTGTTGTAATTGGTATGATCATCTTGAAAAAATTACAACAAGATTTAATGTTAAAGCGCACTCTTCTAAAAAAAACTGTATATATATATATATATATATATATATATATATATATATATATATTCCACTGCATTTTTGCACCATAAGATGCATCCAGGGTTTAGAGAGGGAAAATAAGAAAAAAAAATGCAGCTCACCCTCCCTTCTGCATCTACTAGTCCCAGGACATTCCGCCCCAGCAGCCTGCAATAGGCAGGTATGATCGTGCTCCGTGTCACTGCGTGATTACCTCGTGCCTGGTCCTACACCGTCCTTGGGTGGCTGGCTGGAAACCTTTCCGCTTGGCGGGCACGTCCTTGGAGGGTGCCAGCTCAGGCAGTCTCTTCTCAAGCGGCCCCGAGCGCGCTCGTCTCCTCCTCGTGTCCTTCCCCCGGCTTCTCAGCACGTGCGCGCGCATGAGCACAAGTAACTTATGTCCTCTGGCGGCGCTGCAGCAAGCATGGCCACCAGAGGTTAGGTTAAAGGGCCAATGAGCCCAATGATTACTGTGGGTGAAAACGCCCTGGGGTTTGAATGGGGCAATCAGCCCATAGCTTGTTTGACATACAATGGGCATGGTTTTTCCTGTCCAATCCCCTTCACCCATGCCCTGTAAAGGTGTTCCCAGGTCACCCAGTCTTTGCCTGTGATAGCGTTTAGTTGGGTGTGTGTTATCCTGAGATTCCAGTATTGTTTACCTGTTGCCAACCTTGCTAGCCTGAGTATCCCGACTGTCCCCTGTTCCGACCTCAGCCTGAATTACAACTATGAACCCGTCTAATCCCCGGTGCCGCAAAGCTCTTTGATCTCCCGGTTTGATGATTGGCGTGACCTCTGACCTCACCTATTTTCTCCTTCTCCCTTACCTAGGCTACCCTATTGTGCCCAGTCTTACCTTCGGTTCATTCGTCTTCACCCCCGCGAGCTTACATCCTTTAAGCTAATAAGTCCTGGGGGCAACTGTGTCCGGCAAGGCGTTTAAAGCATCCCGGCGAATGGGGGCTTGGCTAAAGGCGAAGATAGCTGTGGAGATTGGGGGTTGCAAGCTCACAAAGAAGATGGGTGTCCCTGGGGTTTGACACTCCGACTGGCATTCACTATGCATTCTCGACAGTACGAAAGAAAATATAATTAGCTCCATAAAACGCAGGGTAATTTCCCCAAACTTTTTTGGGGGAAAAGTCTGGAGTAAAAAGACAACTAGCTTGACTTGTGGGAAAAAAGTTATGGCACAGAACTCAGACCATGAGGCTGAACTGCTGCCTGAAGCACCTGCCTACCAAATGCTGTGTGCTCGGACACATGTGCAATCATCTTCACAAAATATAATGTAAAATGTACAAATGTGGACAGAATAAAAGGTGATCACATTACACATCTGGCACACAGAAGCCTGGTGCCAAAAAAGCCCAGGGTTGCAACTGGGATTTAATCGCCACACCATCAAGCCAGCAACTGTGAATTGGGACAGAACAGCTGGCACTGTGACAGCAGATCTGGGAATGGAAGTCGGGAAGCCGAAGAGGTAGATCATCGGCCAATATGACAATGTCAGCAAACCAGGTTTGGCTAGACCAGTGAGAAGTGACTAGAATGGTTGTGATGCTTTCCAGACCTATCTTAGGCATAAACTTGGCAGGATTGGTACCAGGGAGTCACCAGAGCATCCACTGCGAAAGTTAATGAGAGAGAGAGCTACAAATCCCATAACCTTCCTGTTGCATCTGGATGCAAACAGGTCCGCCCCAGGAACACCCCACTTTTCACAGATCACATGAGATTTCAGCAGATAAAGTCTGCATGTGTATTGTTTACACTTGGAATGTGAACAGCACAAATGCAGGGAACATGCTGTTCCGCCTATGCAATACCTGGTACCTGCCTGATGGTTGACATATGAAACGGTAGTCACACTGTCTGACTAAATTCTGGCTGGGAGACCCCACAGACAGTTGGACCAATTGGACAGGCACAGAGAAACCGGGACATGTGATGACCATAGACCCCACTGGACCATCAGGAAGGCACAACCCAGGGATTGTGACTGAAGCCACCCCTCCTAGGGCTGTAACCACCCCACCACCATGTGGGACATAAGAAAGGATGCACTCGCAGCAAGTTTGCAGAATGTAATAGGCAGTGGGCAGTGAAGCCCTTTAACTGGTGGGGAGCCGCAGGTACACCAGAGGGATATCTGTGATTCAACCCAGGGGAATGAGTAGGAGCAAGCGTTTTGCAGCTTGATCTAACCATGTCCCCCCTTCAAATTCCAAAAAAAGGCACTTTCCTTCTTCCCACTGCACCCCCCCCTCTAGTGTAAAAATTCCGCCCCCCTTAAATAGACAAACAGTAAAAAATTACCTAAACTGGACCAACAAAATGGGGATTCACATACTTGCAGGTCGCAAACAGGAAGTGCTGCTCTGTTTTCTGTTACTGTATATTGTAGGTTATGTCAGTTGAATCCAGGCAGCAGCATGGCTGAAATGTCAGGAGTGGGAGCTACAAACTGGCCACTACCAGGAGCAAATGCAAGAGCAAATGTAAGTGCTCACAATGTTTCAGTATCATGCATGCAGATAGGGCAAGTGAGCTTTGGGGAGATTTCTTTTCCAACTGTGCCAGGCTGTTGGTTTGGTTTAGGCCTACTGCCCTCAGCAGTAAAGGGGACTAAAAGCTCTTTAGTCCAGTGGCCCTGTCTAACTGCCTCTTGGCTAGCATAGGCCCCAAGTCACATGGACCATAACAAACCTCACACCAGAAACATCCGCTGCCCCCATGCCTAGTGTTGGCGGTAGTACCTGGGGCAAGGCATACGAATTGTTTGTCCCCAGGAAGGAAAAAAAAGGAAAATAGGGACATGATCAAGACTTTGTGAACAGTTTGAATAAGGTTCAGGAGGGAAGGGTTTAAAGAGGACCAACACCCGTATGGGGGACGGTCATCCAGAATGCTGGAGCCCCCGCCCTGTACATAACTCCCCAGAACACCTGTAAATCTTAACTTCTTCCTCTGCGAGGAATCCAGCACTGTCTGTGACTGGCTGCCGGCACTCACATGGACAGGAAACAATGGTCGCAGTCACTACCCATGTGATCCTGGCAGAGAATCAAGGCTAAGGTAAGATTTACGGACATTCTGGGGGGTTATGTGCGGGGGGGGGGGGGGGGGACTCCAGAATTATAGCTTTTACCAGTGGTACAAACAAAAGGTTCCTATGAACCTAATAATACGACCCTGCCTATACTCTAAGTAAAGTTGAATTAATTTAAGTAAAATAAAATTAAAGAAAAAAAAAAAAAAAGGGGGGGATAAAGGTCACCCGGATAATAACATCCCAGGTGGCCTAAACAGGTGTTGGCATGCTGTAACAAGATATGTAATAATAGAATAAGGGGGAATACATTGAAGCTAATTGGAGTAAAGATCTGAAGCACTGTCAGGAAATATTATTTTACTGAAAAAGTAGTAGATACCCCTTGCCATCAATTCTAGTGCTTGCAGCGTGCCCCCTCTATTCACTGTAGACTGTAGAGGCATTGGTGACAGATGGTGCCGGGACAGATGGTGTAGGGCTTGATCTCACGGTCTGCTGAGCATTCTCTCTTTTTTTTTCTTACCTGGACTGTCTCTTTAAGGCATAACAAAACTCAACTGGGCTGCCCTGGATGACCACAAAACTCACCTTTGTCCTGGCTCCCTGATCAATGTAGACACCAGCGGCCTCATTCCCACCATCTTTGGGCTATGTGCACACTCCTATCCCCAGCCATTCAACTATACTGGGAATGGGAGCGTGCCTGCTGCTGGTATGTAGCCAAACGCGTTCCTGATGGCCACAAACAGAGCCATTTGACGAATATTACATTTGCCATGTAAACGGCTTTGATTGGATGAGAACACAAGCATGCACCTTAAGATCAGGCAAAGGTGAGTCTTACTTGGCATTCTGGGGCGTGTCACACAGTTGGGAATCCCAAATTGGGATGTTCCCAGGGCACGGATAAAAACCTGGGATAGTCAAAATCCGGGGATCTGTTCTGCTTTAAACAGCCTAGCATAAGCATATTGTACATCTGTCCTAAGATGAAAAGAACATATACACATAAGAGCAGACAAGATGGATCACGTGGTCTCTTTCTGCCGTCATATTTCTATGTTTCCAATTTTTGTTAAATTTGATGACCAGCCTAGTATGTATCTGTAAACTCTCTAAAACGGTTTATGGCCTTACGTATTGCCCATATACCAGCGAAGTGGCAAAAAATTCCAAAAACTGCTGGCTAGAGCCATGATGCACAAGGAGGATGAGTGTGTCTATTATAAATACATTTTTTAAGTGTTTGGCAGGTGAAAAAAAATGTATCCTGTATATACGCTCATCTATTTAGCTAATACACAGATGGTCAGTTACTCATAATCCACACATTGCGCTCACCTAAAGCGGAACTTCACCAAGGGGTTACGAAGAAAAAAAAACCTTACCTTATCCTCTGGCCATGCCGTTGCCCTGGTCTCTTCAATGGGTGGGCGGTAGCACGCATGGTGGCGTGCATTCAAGATGGTGGTGCCCAGGGTCTGGAGCGCTAGCGTGGGCCCCTGAGTAGGGTAGGGTTTTTTTTTCTTTGTAACCCCCCGGTCCTGCCTCAGGGCCAGCGCCGCTTTAATATAATCTGTTAATGGCTTACTGTATAGCCGTTCCACTGAAAATATTACTATTTACCCTAAAGTCTAATCGCTGCTGCAAAAATACAATTCTGTGATTACTCACCTGTAGAATTGTTTTTACTATGCACAGCACGGCCTGTTTCATGTAATCCTTACTTCTGGGTATTCCGCCACAAGGTGGCGCAGTGGACTGCAGAAGATTTGTGGCTCCTCCCGGCCCCATATAAAAACAGGAATCACCCATAGACCCCCAGTGTTGAAAAGCAGTTATACAAGAAGCCGGGAGGTAATAAAGGTAAAAAAGATATAAAAGGTAAAAAACCTCACAACTAAACTTTGGAACAAATCACCTTAAAGAGGCAACCAAGAATAACGATAACAAGTGAGGGATGAAACAGGCCGTGCTGTGCATAGTAAAAACAATTCTACAGGTGAGTAATCACAGAATTGAATTTTTCCTAATGCACAGCACGGCCTGTTTCATGTAATCCTTACTTCTGGGACATCCAGTAGCAGTGTCCGTAAAGTAGGGTGGGATCCCCAAAGAGTAACGGCGGGCAGTTCAAACCACTACCGCCTGAAGTACCTTGTGGCCAAAAGCAGCATCAGCTGAGGCCTTAACATCAACCTTGTAGAACTTGGAAAAAGTATGAACAGAAGACCAAGTAGCGGCCTTACAAACTTGTTCAACAGAAGCTTGGTGCTGAAAAGCCCAAGAAGCACCAATAGCTTGAGTGGAATGAGCAGTAACCCGGAAGGGAGGTTTCTTCCCCTTAGCAGAATAGGCTTGCACCACCGCTTGACGGATCCACTTGCTGATATTTGGCCAGAGGCAAACCCTTCCTAGGTCCAGCAGGAAGAACAAAAAGAGCATCAGATTTCCTAAAAGACTCAGTAGCAACCAAATAAAACTTCAGTGCCCTGACAACATCCAGAGAATGAAGGGTCCGTTCCTTAGAATTAGCAGGGTTAGGACACAAGGAAAGTAAGACAATGTCCTGATTGAGATGGAAAGCAGACACAACCTTGGGCAAGAAATCCGGTTTAAGTGAGAACACTACCTTATCCTGATGCCGCTCAAAATGAGGAGGTTTCATGGAGAGTGCCGCCAGCTCAGAAACTCGTCTGACTGAAGTAATAGCCACCAAAAAGGCCACCTTAAGAGTCAGAATGGGCAACACAGCCTCACGCATAGGTTCAAAGGGAGGACCCGGCAGAGCAGACAACACCAAATTTAAGTCCCCTACCGGTAGCATAGGCTTACGCGGCGGACGCACATGAGTAACTCCCTGAAAGAAGGTCTTACCAAGCCTGTGATTGGCAAAAGAACTTTGGAAAAAAATTGCCAGAGCCAACACCTGTCCCTTGAGAGTACTAAGTTGAAGGCCCGAATCCAAACCATGTTGTAAAAACTCCAGAATCCTGGGGATAGAAAACACCCGACAAGGAAGAGACTTGGACTCGCACCAGACAATGTAAGCATGCCAGACCCTATAGTAGATAAAAGATGAGGACTTATTCCGAGCCTGAATCATGGTATCAACAACAGAGGCCCACAACCCCTTGACCATCAAGATGGAGGTTTCAGCAGCCAAGCCGTTAAAGCCAGCGTTTGTAAATTAGGATGGCGCAGCTGTCCCTGAGTGAGAAGCTCTGGATCCTTGGGCAAGACGTACTGATCTACTGCCAGCTGTACGACGTCCGCGAACCACACCCTCCTCGGCCAACAGGGGGCCACCAGAATGGCCGGCACCCTATCCTGGGCTATCTTGCACAGCACCCGATCCAGCAGAGGAAAGGGAGGGAATACATAGAGGAGTCAAAACTCTGTCCAGGGAATTGCTAGCGCATCCGTGGCGAAGGCCAGAGGGTCCTGTGACAGGGAGACAAATCTTGGAAGCTTGTCCCAGCACGGAGGCAGAAAGGTCCTGCCCTCTAGAAGATTTCTCGAGTCCAACCACCACGAGAGGGACTGCCTGGCCAGAGGGGACAGAACAAATTCTTGATCCAGGGACACCGGGTCCCGATCCCAAACTGACAGGAGATGCAACTGAAAAGGTCTCATGTGAAACTGAGCAAAGGGAACCGCCTCGAAGCAGGACACCATCAGGCCCACTAACTGCATCCCCGGCCGAATGGATGGATGAAGACAAAAGAGCAGGGCCTGTGTCTGCATTTGAAGGCCCTCCACTTTCTGCTGAGGGAGAAATACCTTGGCCTGAGAGGTATCCAGAGTCATGCCCAGGAAGGACCTCGCCAAAGACGGAGACAGTGAAGACTTGGGATAGTTGATCACCCAGCCGAAGGACTCGAGAGTGGACATCACTACCTGAGTATCCTTCTCGGCCTGATGAAGAGACTGAGCAGCAATCAGAATGTCGCCCAGGTAAGGGAGGATGCGAATGCCCTGGTTCCTCAGGAGAGCCATTACGCCAGCCAGCACCTTGGTGGATACCCAAGGAGCAGAGGTGATACCGAACGGTAAGGCCACAAACTGGTAATGCTGATCCTCCAGAGCGAACCTCAGGAATCTCTGATGACCTGGGAAGATTGGTACGTGAAGATAGGCATCCCTGATGTCCACAGTGGTCATGAACTGACAGCCAAGCGTAGCGTCTCCATGCAAAAGTGCTTGAACCGGACAAACTTGTTGAGACCCTTTAAGTCCAGGATGGGCCTCAGAGAACTGTCCTTTTTGGGCACCGTGAATAGATTGGAATAGTACCCCTGACCCTGTTCCTGGTTCTGGTAACCGGAGGACACCACCTCCTGAATCCACCGGTCTGAGAGGCGAAACCTCCAGACGTGAGCAAAGACCCGAAGCCGTCCCCCCACCCGGTCGGGTGAGGGCGCCTCCTCATGCCTGAGGGGCCTTGGGAGGGAGTTTAGGCTTGGATCCCAATGAGAGACCGGGATGACCACGGGATCTGCCTCGGCCACAGGAGTCTCTGCGGCTACCCGAGAAGTGGGAGCCCTGACCTCCCCTTGAGGCACGAAAGGAGGAGGAGGAGGAGAACCCCCGAAAGGGCCGTGACTGCTTCCTACGCTGAGGAAGCCTACCATCCTTGCCATCCATCCCAGTGAGGGACTTCTTAGCTGCAGTGTCAGCTGCCCACTGGCGTAACCAAACAGACCGGCGCATAGCCACCAAGAGTGCCGAGGCCCTACCGCTCAGCCGGATGGCATCATTCATGGCAGCCAGCACAAAGGCAACAAAATCAGAGCAAAGCAAGAGGTCCCTATAATCCTCCTTTTTCTTACCAGACAGGACGCCATCAGCAAGACGCTTGAGCTTCCTCTTAATGGCAATGGCCATAATGGCCGCAGCTCAGACCGGGTGCAGGCCTGCCCCTACAAAGGCGAAAGCATGACAGGCCAGCTGATCCATACAACGGTCCGCGCTGTCACGCAGTGTAGAAGTGTCAGGGGATGGCATGACCGAAGTGTTAGACAATCCTAGAACCGGAGCGTCCACCTCAGGAGGGCAAGACCAGCGCTTAATCAGATCAACCGAAAAGGGATACGTTCTGTCCAATTCCTTGGGCACCATGGGCAATCTATTAGGACGTTCCCACTCCTTGAGCACCATATATTGGAGAAATGGCCCTGCTCTGGGAACTCCAAGCGTTGATTGCCAGGGAGAAAGAGCTCACCCTGCCTCCTCTTCGCCACCTTAGGGGGGGCGATGTGGAAAGTCTCAAATATGGCCGACAACAGTCTATCAGTGTCATCAGGGAGCCAGGTATCCTCATCAGAGGAGGACCCCAGGTCACTGTCATAACCTTCCTGATGGCCCCCAGAGGAGTCTGAATAACAGAAAAGCTCCCCCTCCTCTAGGGAGTCACAGCTACCAAACACATCAAGGCCCTCATCCTCCTCGGCACTTCTTGCTCGAGGCCTTGCCCGCCACAGGTCGGGCCAACTGCCTTTCAATGCTGGCCACGCATAGTGCCAGATCAGATTGGGACCCCCTGCTAGTATCCCCCTCACTGGGGGCTAAATGCAGGTGTGGGGGAGTAGGAGATGCCGGAGGGAGCGCAGAAATGGGAAGAAAAGCGTTCATCCCAGCCTGGTCCGCAGTAATACTTTGGGCGCACGGCACACAAACCGCGCCACCACCACTCAAAGGGGATGCCCCGCACATGGCACATAGTCGAGGCTGCCCCCAAGGGCCCCCAAGCTCGCTATCCCCAGAAGCCTCCATATGATGATTATCACAGGCACAATAGGCCAGTACAGGGTAAGGGCTAAGAAAAGCCACCCGGGATGCCCCCCAAGGGATGCCCACTGAAAAGGCCAGGAGGGAAAAAGGGGGAGGGATAGGACCGGGAGAAACCACAACACACATTCCGCCTGAAAGACATAATCAAAAAGACACCATAAGTATCCCGCAGCACATGCCCCAACAATAATCCCCATGGAAGACTCACGGACCAAGAGCGCAGTGCGCGCAGCACACACAGGCGACCAGAGTACAGGATAAAGATCCGCGGAGGGTAGATCGGGAAGAGCAGAGTCACCGCCGCAGTCTACACTAAAAAGGAGCCTCCGGAACTCAGTTCACCTGCGACGCAGCATGCCAGCATAATGGCCCCACAAACAAGCACCTCAAGGGGCGGGCTGCGGGAGGATGACGCAATACGCGATCTCCGGCGCCGCCCCCACAAAGAGCGCGAAAACGCCGCCCACGTGACCAGGCGCCCAGCTCCATGACAGCCGGTACAAAAAACAGTAGTAATAGCACCGCCCGCCGCGGAGCGCAGCACGCCGTGGCTGCGGCGAGAAACAACCACGGGGGCACCACTCTGCAACCGCCACCACCCCCCCGACAAGAGTGAGGAGGAGAGGGCAGGCAGCGGCGGGAACCACACAGGCTAAGAAACCAAAGGGGAGGGAGAGGGGCAAGGGAGACATACATCCAACAGGGGAAGGGGGGGAAAAATGAAAACGGGGAAGACTGACCAGGAACCCCACCAGGAAGTCCCCTAAGCACAACTCACCCCCTACACTAGAATGACAGCAGTGCAGATTTTCATCCCTCAGCAGGCACACCATAAAAAGCCTATGGCCGGCTACCCTTTGTTGTACAGGGTCTGCGGCTTGGAGCAGCGCTCCCCGAGCACCCGACCCCAGTGCTCCCCTACCATCACCCAATCCGACAGCCGAGACGGGAGGCAAAGAGGGTTCGGAAGCGGGTGCAAACAGGCTTGCAGGGCCGCAGGCTTGGTTGCCCCGCTCGCCTGCGAAACATAGAGAGCCATCTTTTATCTTCGCAGTATGACTGCAGAGAAAACACTAGGGGGTCTATGGGTGATTCTTGTTTTTATATGGGGCCGGGAGGAGCCACAAATCTTCTGCAGCCCACTGCGCCACCTTGTGGCGGAATACCCAGAAGTAAGGATTACATGAAACAGGCCGTGCTGTGCATTAGGAAAATAATTTTAAAGCCCTTCTTGCAATAAAAGAAAGAGGGACAGGATGCTGCTACCTAAAATTTATTGAAACCACTTAGCAAATCAGTATGCTCCAATAATGGCTCAGAAATTGCATTTTTATGTCATGACATGATTTGAACGACAATGAAATATAACAAATCAATGAAGTGCACTGTGTCCGTTCCTACCCAGCCTCAATATTGGCCAATTTGTTCTTGTAAGAGGCAAAGGAGACCAAAAAAATAAGCATATCCATAGATTTAACATGGCGGTGTGCCCTCATAACTATACAGAATGTTAGGTAAAAATAGTCAAAATCTATATAATGATAAATTGCCAAGGAGACTTGGTTTCCTGCATTAAAAAAATGTAGCCAAGCTTGTTTTTTCTTCCACTAGGGAAAAGAAGAATTAGGGGTGACAGGTTTTGAAGAAACCATTCTGTTTTTACAAGAAGGGGGGGGGGGGGGGGCTGCTCAGCAGAAAAAAGCCAAAAGCTTGGTGGGCATTTTTTTTCGGTTATGGTGTATGAGTAACCCCTCCTTTCACCATTCAGCATATTATAGGGATTTGTAAGTAATATACAGTTAACGTCAGCCAGATAATACTAATGAAAAATTGGAAAGGATTGCTCTATATACTGTGGCATATGCACCCGCTTGGCATTTTTACCTCACATTCTGGAATTAAAACAGATTTTTTGAGGGTTTGCATTGTTACATTTAAATAAATTATGTGAATCAAACAACAAATAGGACAAAATATAAAACTTTAGTGTGCATTTCTATTCACCCCCCCTAACGTCAGTTCATTGTAGGGCCCCTTTTGCAGCAATTCGCTTTGGAAAAGCTTATGAACTTGCCACTGAGATATTTGTCCATCCCTCAAGGCAAAACTGCCCCAGATCCTTTAAATATATATGGTTTATATATATGGTTTCCTCTGGTGAACAACAATCTTCAAGTCTGACCACAGATTATCAATTAGATTAAGGTCTGGGCTTTGTAAATACATTTACAAAGTTACATGTTTACAGTTTCCCTGTAAAGCACTCAAATGTTGCTTTAACTTTTATGTTTGGGTTATTCCCCAGGTTCTGTTGGAAGGGGAACCTCGGTCCCAAGTCTCAAATCACTAACAGGCTGAAACAGGTTTTGCATTGGAACAGGGGTTCCCAGTCGGTGGTAATAGTACCATTGGTGGTATTCGAGATCCTCTCAGGTGGTACTTGAAAAGGCTGATCTGCTGCCACCCAGACTTCATACAAGAGTTATTTTCACCATAAATAAACAATTGGCTATTTTTTGTGTGATTCATTTACTTTAAATATCTGTTTTGTGTGTTTTGATTATGATTTAAGGTGACTGACAATGCTCACGCAGCACCAAGAGTATAACTATAGGGGGTGCAACCACAATGGGTCCCAGGAGGTCAAAGGGCCCTATCATTGTTGCGTCTCCACCTTATTTATGATATTTGTGCCCACGTGGCATCGATTATATAAAGGAAGCATCCCTTTGGTCTCATCTGAACAGAGCATCTTCCTCAATACATTCAGGAAGTCTCCCACATGCCTTTTGGCAAACTCAAAATGAGCCTTCCTATTTTTGCCTGTGACTAAAGGCTTTTTTCTTGTCAATCAGCTTTATGCAGTGTATCCTTATTGTGGTCATATGGACAGATACTCCAGGTTCTGCTTGCGAACTCTGGAGCTCCTTCAGGGTATTTTTGGTCTCTGTGCTGCCTCTATGGTCAATGCCCTCCTTGGACAGTCTGAGAGTTTTGGTGGGTGGCCTCTCTTGGTAGGTTTTTTCTTTCCATTTGATAATAACAGATTTGATGGTGCTCTGGGGGATCATCAAAGATTTGGATGTTTATTTATGACCTAACTTCTCAACAAATCTGTCCCTGAGTTGTCTGGAGAGCTCCATGGTGTTGCTTGGTTAGTGACACCTTTTCTTAATGGTCTTGCAGCCTATGTGGCCTTTCATATTGAGAGACCATGTGACACTTAGATTGCACACAGGTGGACTTCATTTCACTAAGAATGTGACATCTAAAGGTAACTGGTTTCCACAGAACTTTTAGGGGCTTAATTGCACATGCCAAACTTTTTTTTTATTGTATATCATTTTTTTTTCATTTCACGTCACTTGTTAGACTTTTATTTTTACAATTAGACTATTTTTTGCATTTTTTGTGCAAATGCATCACACACAATTCAGATTAAAAACATTTAAATACAGGTTGTAATATAAAAAAGATAGAGAAAGACCTTTTTTATAGGAAGGTTAAAATTACCAAAGCTGACCTGCATAAGAATAAGTTGTATATGAAAAAACAGTTAGAAAAGTTGTGATTTTGATATAGTAATTTAATATGCATGCAATAATTGCTAATACCATAGACCCGTGCGATGGACGCATCTCTCTTTATGGGCAAGGTCCCAATTAGCTGCATAAAACTGGAAGTGACAGACTGATTCACCTGGAAATCCCCTCTATGCCCCTCTCCACCAGTGATGCTAAGAGTAATAGGGGAAACACCAAAGGCCATGCCTTTGGGGTTTAAAACTGAATCTATCGTGGCCCACCATTAACCCCTATGGGATGCTGAGGGAGAAGGACAGGGTTTTGTCTCCCTAAATACTAGATGCTGGCAAGATGCTGCTAAAGTCACTGCCACTAGCATCCAAAGATCTGGCCCCCGGACAAGGAAGAAGGCCCCAGACCCGGCAGAGCTGCAAGTGGACGCAGACTAGTGGGGGACTGGAGAAGAAAGAGGGGTAGGTACCTTTCCACTAAATGTATTTAAGTGTTTTGTGTGGTGTGTTTTTTTTCACTTTACTCTTGAGCTGTTAAGAGACACAAATACCAGTTCCTTTTTGGTGTATTTTTTGCAATTTTCATGAAGTCATAAAAAATGTAAAGTCATATTTCAGTCTAAAAAAAAAAACAAAATCACTATACTCACCTTTCATTCTGCACAGGCTATCACTGCTGGTCCAGTGTATACACACTTACCAGATCGCCTGTTCCGAGTCCTGCACTGGGCATTGCTCCTTTCTCCACTGCCAGCATCGACTCAGCGACCCCACTGTGCAGAGCAGACTTCGGCGCGCCCCCATCCCCTCGTCATAGGAACTATGGCACACCCCTCTCCATTCACTTCAATGGACATCTAATTATCTGCTTCAGTGCTTCTGAACTCAATTTCACCAGCAGCAATAACAAAAAAGACAGCTACACAGATATGCAGAAACATGGCATTTCTCCCTGCTTTCACAGATCTTAATGGGATAATCCTAGCTTGTCTTACACAGAGACAGGACAATTCAGCCATGCTGCAGGACAGGACAATTAAAGCGGACAAAAATACAATTCTGTGAAATACTCACCTGTAGAATTGGTATTATACGTATACAGTACGTCCTGCTCCATATATAATACTTACACTTGGGTTATCCTCCGCCAGAGGGCGCTGTGCACTGCAGACATGCAAAAACAGGCTCCTCCCGGCCCTTCATATACCCAGGGACCTCCCACAAATCCCCAGCATTGAAAAGCAGTGAACCAGAAGCCGGGAGAAGTCAACCACCAAAAACAACTGGTAATGATAACAATGATAACAATCACCATACAGGGGATCCAGAATAATGCAAAAACCAGGGTGGGGTGGAGCAGGATGTACTGTATACATATAATACCAATTCTACCAGTGAGTATTTCACAGAATTGTATTATTCTAAGTATACAGTACGTCCTACTCCATATATAATACTTACACTTGGGACATCCAATAGCAGTGTCCATAGAATAGGGTGGGATCCCCAACAAAAAGGCAACAGCAGACAGTTGAAAGCACTGTCACCTGCAAACCTCGCTACCAAGAGCGACACGAGCAAGGGCTCTAACGTCAATATCAAAACAACCTTTGAAAAGGTACGAACAAAAAAACAAGTAGCGTGCAAGCAAACCTGTTCAACAAAACCTGGTGCTGAAAGGCCCAAGGACACCAAGGCACCAGTGGAATCAGAATAGAATGAGAAGAACTCCTCCCCTTAAGGAATATGCCTGAGTAACAGCCTAACAAGATCAAGCTAACAGTAGTAGCCCAGGAAGAGGTAAAGCCTTCCCCAGGACCAGAAGGGACGTCTATCCGAGTAAAAACTAGGCCCAAGGCCGCTTAACCCCTGGAGGCAGACGAGATCAGGCACATCCAGATGTAGGTGCCCCCAACCCCAAGGAGCATCAGTCCCCTTAAGGGACAAGAGACAAACCAGGAAAAAAAATCCAACACCTATTGAGGGAAAATAGATTCCCTTTGCCCCAGCGTTACAAGGAATAAGGCCCAGAAGAAGGACAATGTCTTAACACCTGAGCCTAAAACACCACCTTAGGCAGAATATCCGGCGTAAGGTGGAACACTGCCTCATCTCGGCGTATATACATCAAAAAACGAGGGCTAGCTAGACAGAGCCGGCTGAAGTAACAGCCCCAGAAGGACAACCTTAGGGAAGGACCAGTCAGACAGCATCCAGAATAGAGCCAAAGGGGAACACCCCTCAAGGCAAACAGGATAGAATCAAATCCCAACAGGGACCCTAGAACTACGTGGGGGATGCCGCTGAGCAATCCCTGAGAGAATGGTCAACCCAGGCAAATTACTGAGTAAAGACTTCAGGGCACAGAGTAGGAGAGCCGACTCCAACCAATGCTGTAATAACTATATCACCCCGGGAACAGGGCGCGCCCACAGGGGAGAGACCAAAACTCACACCAATCAATATGGGTAAACAATACTCCACAAGAGACGGAGCAAGAGGAGGAAGAAGCCAACTCCTAGGCTTCCAGAAGTCACAGACACCCAGCAGATACGCCCATCTCCATCAAGGCGGATGAATCAACCGTCAGACCATCCAGACCAGAGTCTGTAGATTGGGGTGAAATAGAAAAGGGGGGCCTGAATGAGCAGGTCAGCACTCCTGACAGGACGTACAGGTCCGCTGTCCACAGAACCACGTCTGCAAACCACACTCCACTAGGCCACCCAAGGGCCGCCAGTATCACTGGTTCCCCCTTCCAGAGCAAACTTGCACAGAACCCTGTCAAGCAGGGTGAATGAAGATAAGACACACAGAACAGAATGTCCAGGACTAAGCCTCATGACCAAGGTCAGAACAATCTGAGACAGGGAAACAAGGGCCTAGAACCCATGATAGCGACGGGCCCAGAAAGATCCACACTAGACGGATCACATAGAGACACAATAATTAGCACATCCTGTCGCAGAAGGACATCCACAGAAGCGAATATCGCAGATATGCAGGAGACGCCGTCCTTCACCCAGATCCGGGTCAGATACCCTCCTGGGGGATCATCCTGCTTCCTAGTCCACACAGATAATTAATACAGGCCACTGTCATCAGACAGACCAAGAAGCCCCCAAATAGCCAGATCCCGCAAGGGAGAAGTCCAGCGAGATAGAGCCAACCTGAAGGCCTACCGCTTCAAAAATAGACAGGTGAATGGACCCTTAACCCTTTGAGTGCCGGCCTACCGAGATTTTTTTGTCACAATCTGTTGCCAGACGACTTTTCACGTTTTTGCGCTACACGTATGCAACCTTGATTTTTGAAGGGATTTCCAGGGATTTCGATGAAAATTATATATTGTTTTTTTCAGCAGAGTCTGGGCTTCAACATGAAATGTCTTGTTTGGCCTTTTTTTAGTGTATTCTCAATACTTTTGGGTGAAATATGTGCAAAAAAATGAAAAAAACCTATTTTTTACAATTTGTAGTGTTTTTTTTGTAATAAAAAATGTAAGTTTGTTAATAAAATATTATTGCGTGTGAAAGCCCTATTTCTCCCGGTTACAATGGTACCACATATGTATAGGTATACCCCCTTTCCTGAAATAGCAGTTTAGGAGATTCCAGATAGGATACAACTATGCATGCATGCATGCAATATGATTGCATAGTTGTAAGGGGTTAATAAAAAAAAAAAAATGACATAGGGTTCCCCCTCCCAGGGGGGGGGGGGGGGGGGGGGACCTCATTTCTTTTTTGGAATTCTAAGGGTTAAAAACCCTTAAAATCACCCCCAAAAAATGACATAGGGTCCCCCTTACCCTGCATTACTGACCCGGACCAGCTTTGGGGGCTTGTAGAACAGGGCGCAGGGGCCAGCGTTTGTGGCCCCTGGCCCTGCGGGCTACTAGCCCACATAGCCACGTGGCCCGGGCCCTTCTGCCCCCCCCTGGCCGTTGGGGAGGCAGGTAATGGGGGGCTGGGGGTTATGGCAAGTCACCCGCTTGCCGCAGGTGACCTGCCATACCCAGAGCCTTGTGAACTGGTATAAGGGGTCTCATGGACCCCTTACCAGTTCACAAAGGGTTAAGTTAAAATAAAGACACCAGACAAATATTTTATTATTCTATTTTAACTTATACTTACCTCCCATCCAGTGTCCCACGCTGCTGCAGATGACAGTTGTCGGTAGTGATCAGAGCAGGGAGGGTGGCAGGCAGGTAGATCAGAGCCACCCTGCCTGCCACCCTCCCTGCTCCGATCGCTGCTGACAACTGACAGATCGGAGCCCGGGTGCCAGTAACCCGAGGAGCGGGATGACGTCATCAAGTGGGCGGAGTTAGGGTCGGGGCCAGCGCCGGCCGAAGAGGATGGTGATGGCCCGTTTCTGGGCCCTCACAAGCAGCGTGGAAAGCCCAGGGGGGGGGGATCGGAGCCCCCCCTGGTGAAGAGAAGACCCGGGGAGAGCCATCGCGCTGCCAGGTGAGTAAATGTCATTTACTGTTTTTTTTTCAGATGTCGGCGCCGGCGGGGGGGGGGGGGGAGGGGGGCTATTCCGGGCCCCCTCCTGAAGATCAGAGGCCTGGGGGCGGAAATCTAACAGCGGATTCTTGTACAGAATCGCTGGCCCTTTCAAATGAGGGGTAAGTCTGTATGTTTTTTACTTTTTGTTTTATGGGCCTCTAAAGTCAGCTACGTGACTCTCACGTAGCTGGCACTTAACGGTTGGAGAGGCAGCTACGTGAGAGTCACGTAGCTGGCACTAGAAGGGTTAAAGGTCCCACCTCCCCCGGAACCACAGGGGAATTTAGAAGAAAAAAGTCCCCCCTCCGTCGACCTGATAGATTTGGTATCCAACTACAGGAAGACGCAAGGAAGGGGGCGCCCCCTGACTGGTACCTCTAGTACAACAGTCTCAGGGGAAACCACCATACCAAGGTGGAAGGGTACACAGACCCAGCTCCAGGGAAGCTGGAACCCAGTCCAGCATTTACATTATGAATTGCAGAATAGCCCAAGCGCACTGAGCATAAGGGACAACCTTTGAATAGGCACCAACAGGCCCACCAGCTGCAATCCAGCCTGGTGAAAGAGACGGGAACAGCAACGAGGGACCGAGCCCATGTAACCAGATTGTCCACTTTATAGTCAAAGAAGCAGGTTCCCACCTGAACCGAATCCAAGTTCAACCCTAGGAATTGGAGATACCAAATAAGGGGACAATGAGGAATTGAGGTGATTGAGCACCCATCCAAAGACTCCCAAAGGGCACCACCAGCCGAGTAACAAACTCGGCCTGACTTAGAGATTGGGAAGCAAAAAGGGACGACCAGGCAGTTCCTCACGCGGACGCCCCCTTGGTCTCAGTATAGATATCACCCCTGTCATCGCCTAGGCGATCACTCTGGGAGCAGAAAGGAGGCCAGGTAACAAGGTCACAATCAGCAGTGTTGGAGCACCAACACTAACCTGTAAGGTCCTAGGTGCCTGGAAGGCACAACGGCAATGAAATAAGCGTCTTAGATCCCCACAGACGGCAAGAGGTCCCTGGACACAGGGCACTGGCGGCCCAACTCAGAGAACCATGCAGAAAACCGCCTGTGAATGTAGATTGCCTCACCTACGGGAGGCCATAATGGGCAGCGTGTCTCATCCTTTTGGAAGAATGTGGAAAGGTTGGTGTAGAGGCCCCTGCCTCTGCTTGTTAAGGGCAACCTGCAGGTGACCCCAGACCTCGCAGGCCGCATGTGAGGCAGGGACCAGAAACATCCTGACAATCTCGAGAAGGGGCCGCCCAGCAGACACAATCCTGCATCCAGAGGAAACTTCCTTCTGACTCAGAACGAGGCATGACGCCTCCTGATAGGAGCAAGGTGCTGCGGCCATCCCCTCGCCCAGGAGGGCGAGGGCGCCCCATCATGCTTGGGGGGTTTTGGTGAAAGATTTGGACTTAGTCCTACCTGAGGGGCCAGGGCGTTGTCTGCCACTCCTGGGGCAGGAATCTATACCAAAAAGCTGGAAGGACACCCCTGGTTCGGGTTTGACGCTAACATAGGGGGTTGGAGGGGTGCCCCTGCTCCGAGGAGACCGCCTTCTGCCAAGGGGTGTTTTGCCCTTTTTTCCAAACAGGTCCAGACGGGCCCCGAATAGGCGTCGCCCTCTAAAGGGAAGCCCAGTAGCATCGTCAACACCCCACTGTCACAGCCAGACCAGGCGGCGTATAGCTACTGCAAGGGCGGAAGTTCTTGCACACATGCTAATGGTGTCATCCAGTGCCAAAAGGATCTTACAAATACATCACAACCGGAGAGTGCATTAAACACCCCCCAGGGGAGATCCTCAGGTCGATGAGCAATCATCTTTCTGATGAGGGTCCTAGCTGCCACTGCAGCGATGGCCGCGGCACAGACCGGGCGTCGTCCCTGCACAAGAAAAGGCGTGGGAAGCCAGCCTATCAATGCGCCGGTCCTCAGCATCCCGAAGGGTACGATAAGTAGCGGCTGCAATAAAGGGGGGGTTAAGAACCCCAATGATCGGTGCATCCACCACGGGAGGTGATGACCAGCAGTTAACCACATCAGGGGGAAAAGGGTATTTCCAATCCCAGTCCCCTGGAACCCCTGGAAGTTTACTAGGGCATTGCCATTCTTTGAGCACAAGAGCCTGGAAGTGATCCTGCTCCATAAATTCCAAACGCGGCGGCGCTGTATGGAAACTCTCCCTTCTAGGCCTGGAAGCCTCACCAGGGAGAGAGATAGACAAGACCTCGAAAATCATTATCAGTAATTCATCGGTGTCACATAGGCCCCAAGAACTGGGGCCCGAATCGTCATGACTCCTCAGCCCCTCGTCAGATGAGCCCAAGTCAGAGAATAGCCGACCTTCATCATAAAGAGCAAAACCCTGCTCAGCAGTGAACTCCTCAGATTCAGAAGGAATGGGCGAAATCACCTGCTCGGCCGTAGTTAGCCGGCACGGCACGACTTGCTGGTCATTCCCGCTCGAGTGCGACTCATCAGGAGTGAGATTTAAGCACGGGGAGAGAGGTTTATTGAAACGAGGTGCAGCCACTGGCAACCCTGACTGCAGGGCCAGTACTTGTTCAGCACAAGGTCCTTGTCCCGGAGGGACCCCGGTCACATAATTCTGAGATGCCTCCATATGGTGATTATTAATGTAATATATATATCAGTAGGGATTTACGCAATAAGCGTCCCTGGATGTCCCAGAGACCCGCTAGGAAAGTGGGAGAATTTTGTAAGCCCGCTATAATATATGTTAGGCCGGGAGAAGCCACCGGAATCTTTGACGTCTGAAAGACAGAAGGGGAATAAGAGGTGTCAGGGCCATGCGCAGCAGAAGAAAATACTAATGATGAAATCGCCCGCGAGGGCACTTACCGAACCTGGGGAGGAGAAGGACCGCAACCACGCGCGCGAGCGAAGAGCAACAAAATGGCGCCAACCGAACCTCGAAGGGCGGGCTCAATCTGGGCGTGACGCGGAGCGCGCCACGCCGGGTCCCCGCCTCCCCCAAAGAGCGCGAAGCTCTGAGTTAGCCGTCCAGGCTCGACAAGCCAGGCATAGGCTATGCCGGTTAAAAGTATCTGCTATGGACACTAATAATCTGATGACGCCACCACCCAGCCAGTAATTTTTTATGAAAAGTGAGAAGGCAAAGACGGTGACGGCCAATAAAAGGAGCAAGCAGCGCGGCTCTGACACCCGGTTGCCGCCAAGGGCAAAAACTATGGCCATAAGCATAACAATGCAGTACACTGAGGCCGCCACACACACCCCCCCCTTCTTTTCCCCCGAATACGGGGGGAAACGAGGGAGGATGGCGACCCTTTACACAGGGCCCACCGCTACACGGGGCATGGGGCAATAGCGCAGGAGGGACATCCACTAAAGGCTCACCATCAGCCTAAACCGCCTACCTTTTGGTTGGAGGACTGCGGTGGAGCGTGGCTCCGTTAAGCACGCATGGTGCTGCCCACCTTCACCCGACCAGCGCAGCCCAGGCTGGGAGGCACGTCACAACTAGATCGGGTGGGAGTAGTCCAACAGGGCCGCAGGCTGTCATAGCCCCGCTCACCTGCGAGAGAGTGATACTTCATGTCTTCGCAGTCAGCACTGCAGAGAAATCTGGGGGATTTGTGGGAGGTCCCTGGGTATATGAAGGGCTGGGAGGAGCCTGTTTTTGCATGTCTGCAGTGCACAGCGCCCTCTGGTGGAGGATAACCCAAGTGTATTATATATGGAGCAGGACGTACTGTATACTTAGAATAATACCCATTTTACAGGTGAGTATTCACAAAATGGTATTATAAGTATGTCACACACCCCGCTCCAAGACATTCATTACACTTGGGTATACTGACCTGTAGATGGCGATCTTGCAGAGATGATATCAAAAAAAGGTAAGACCCTCCCGGCCCATAAATACCTGGGACTTCCCACTCATTACCCAGTATAAAGATAGCAGATCAAGGGACCAGGAAAGCCAATTAAAACTAACAAAGGTTCACCATATAAAGGATCCAGAATACAAAAGGGCAGGGTGAAGCGGGGTGTGTGACATACTTATAATACCCATTTTACAGGTGAGTATTCACAAAATGGTATTATTCTAAGTATGTCACACACCCCGCTTCAAGAGATTCATTACACTTGAGACATCCAATAGCAGTGTCCATAAAGGGCGGGGATCCAAAAAAACAAGGCAACAAGGCACAAACTTACACCACTGCAGCTTGCAGAACTTTGCGGCCAAAAACAGCATCCGCTGAGGCCCGAACATCAACCTTGTAAAAATTGGAAAAAGTGTGAACCGAAGACCAAGTAGCAGCCTTACAAACCTGCTCAACAGAGGCCTGGTGCTGGAAGGCCCAGGACGCCCCAACACCACGAGTAGAATGAGCAGTAACACGAAAAGTGGGAACCTTCCCCTTGGCAGAATAGGCCCCAACAATGGCCTGGCGAATCCATTTACTAATGGAAGACTTGGCAGGAGTCAAACCCTTCCTAGGCCCAGAGGGCACCACAAAAAGAGCGTCAGTCCTACGAAAAGGAGAAGTAGCCACCAAATAGTACTTCACACAGTGAACCACATCCCAAGAATGCAAAACCCTCTCCTTGTCATTGCTAGGCTTAGGACACAAGGAGGGTAGAACAATATCCTGATTCAGATGAAAAGCAGAGACCACCTTAGGAAGGAAATCTGGCTTGAAGCGGAAAACAACCTTGGCTGCCAACTCCGAAACACGCCGAACAGAAGTGATGGCAACCAGAAAAACAACCTTCTGAGTAAGCGTAGAAAGTGCAATATCCTGCAAAGGTTCAAATGGAGGACCCTGCAAGGCAGACAAAACCAAATTCAAATCCCACACTGGGAGCAAAGGCTTCCTAGGAGGCCGCACATGCGTAACCCCCTGGAAAAAGGTCTTAACCAGAGGATGAAGAGCAAAAGACTTTTGAAAGAACACGGCCAGGGCAGAAACCTGCCCCTTCAGCGTACTAAGCTGCAAACCTTGGTCAAGACCATGTTGCAGAAATTCCAAGACCCTAGGGACAGAAAACGCCCTGCAAGGCAAGGCCCTTACCTCACACCAATCAATATAAGACCTCCAAGTCCTATAATAGATGGCAAAGGAAGACTGCTTTCTAGCCCTAACCAGAGTCTGAATGACAGCATCAGAAAGACCTTCCTCCCTCAAGATTGAGGTTTCAGCAACCACGCCGTCAAAGCCAGCGTTGGTAAATTGGGGTAGAGTAGTGGACCCTGCTCAGGGAGTCCGCCTCCGTGTTCTTCACTCCCGGAATGTACACCGCAGAGATGCATGGGACATTGCTCTCTGCCCAAGCAAGGATCAAGGACAATTCCCTGAGGGCACGCCTGCTGCGAGTCCCTCCCTGGTGATTGATGTAGGCGACCGCCGTCTGATTGTCCGACCGAACTTGAGGCCCCGCAACTGATGAGTCAAGTGAGCCAGAACCAACCTGATGGCTCTCAACTCCAGAACATTGATAGGATCGTGATCCTCCAGAGGCCCCCACAGGCCCTGAAACTGAAGATCCTTCCAAAATCCCCCCCAACCTGACAGGCTGGCATCCATGGTGACCGTCTCCCAGCGAGGAGTCAGAAAGGATCTGCCCCTCGTCAGATTGCTTGGTTTCAGCCACCACCGAAGGGAACGCCACACCTGGGGGGACATCAGAAAAGACTGATCCAATGACAGCGGGGACCCGTCCCAGGCCGCCAAGGGATGGAGTTGGAGCGTCCTTGTGTGAAACTGGGCAAAGGGAACCGCCTCGAACTACGCCACCATCAATCCCACCAGTCGCATCCCTAGCCGAATGGACGGGTGGGGGATGGATAGGAGACGCTGATCAATTCCTGAATCAGAAGAACCTTGGCTAGGGGGAGAAACACCCTGGCCTGAGAAGTGTCCAGCGACATTCCCAGGAACTCCACCACCCTGGAGGGAGTGAGGCAGGACTTGGGATAGTTGATCACCCAACCGACCCAACAGAGTGGACACCACAATCCTGGTATCCATCTGCGCCTGACTTAGGGAAGACGTCATGATGAGAAGATCGTCCAGATAGGGCACAATGTGGACACCCCTGGCTCTGAGCATGGCCATCACTCCTGCCAACACCTTGGTAAAAACCCTTGGAGCCGAGGTAAGGCCAAACGGAAGAGCCACAAACTGAAAATGTCGATTGTCCACGACAAACCTGAGGAATCTCTGGTGTGCCAGAAATATTGGAATATACAGGTAAGCATCCTTGATGTCTATGGACGTCATGAAGTCCCCCTGACGAAGTGAATGTATGGCTGAGCGCAGAGTTTCCATTACGGAACTTCCGGGGACGGACAAACCTGTTGAACGGACGAACGGAACCGTCCTTCTTGGGCACCGTGAACAAATTGGAATAGAAGCGGTCTGAGAGGAGCACGGGACAGATGACAGCCATGTCCGCTAGACTTGCTACTGCCGCCCGAAGCCCCTGGGCGGCCAGAGGATCTGATGGCACCCGGGACCTGAAGAATCTGGGAGGGGGCCGGAACTCGAACTCCAGCTTGTAACCGGAAGACACCACTTCCTGAATCCACCTGTCCGAGACCTCTTGGACCCAGACCTGGGAGAAGAGTTGCAACCGTCCCCCCACCCGCAAGGGTGAGGGCGCCCCCTCATTGCTGAGCCGACTTGGCAGCGGCTCTAGGCTTGGAGCCCCAACTGTGTCCTGGACGGGCCCGACCCCTGCCCCTAGGCCAGGAATCACCTCTGGACGAAGGGAAGGCCGAACCCCTGCCAACTCTAGCCCCACGAAAGGACTGAGAGAAGGAAGCCGCCCCCCGAAAAGGGCGACGCTGCTTCTTACGCTGAGGTAACCTACCTCCCTTTGCCACCGAATCCAATTTTTCTCCAAAGAGTCGCAGTCCCACGAAGGGAAGGGCCGTGAGCGACTTTTTGGACACAAAATCAGCCGCCCACTGACGTAACCAAACCCACCGGCAGATAGCCACAAGCAGGGCCGTAGCTCTGCTACACATCACCAATGTGTCATCCAGGGCAGACAGCACAAAGGACAAAAATAACTCACAGTGCTTAAGGTCGGCAAATTCCTCACAAGCCGGGTCAAGCCCGGAAGAGGTCAATAATCCTCTAACAGCCAACCTGGCAGCTACCAATACAAGCGCAGACGCACAAACCGGCCGCAAGGCCAATCCAACACTAGCAAAACTATGACAAGCCATCTGGTCAATGCGTTTATCCTCACCATACTTGAGGGTAGTGCACTCTGGAGAATGAAGGACTGAGGAGCTGGACAACCCCAAAACAGGAGCATCCACCTCGGGGGGAGACGACCAGTGCTTCACTGTGTCCGCCGGAAAGGGATATTTCTTGTCCCAACCCGGCGGGACACCCGTAAGCGGCGTCGGCCTCTCCCATTCCTTGCGAATGATACCATCAAAATGCTTTTGATAAGGAAATTCCAAGCGGGGCTTCGTCACTTCAAAGAACTCCCCCTTCAGCGGAGGAGCCGCCTCGGGGGGAGAAATAGCCAGGACCTCAAACATATGAGCCAGGACCCTAGAGGTATCCGAGGAATCCCCCTGGCCCTGCTCGGTATCAGCGCCCACAAACTGCTGATCGTCGGAGTCCTCAGACTCCTCATACAACTCCCCTTCCTCACGCGGGGAAGAATCAGACCAATCCAGGGAGTCAAAATCCTCCCTATCAAAGGCCTGCGCAGCCGAATACAAATGTTTTCTCTTTGCCGTGGCCTTCTTTGCAACGGCACTGGAAAACAATTTTTCAAGATTGGCCAATCTGGCACACACCTCAGATTGCGACTCCCCGCTAACGACCACATCACAAGCATGTGTCAAGCGAGGGGGAGACGGAGAGGAGACTGGTGGAGCAGAACCAGACCGGTCTGCCGCGTAATAGACCGCTGCGCACAGGGTATACATAGAAATACATCATCCCCCAAAAGGGATACCCCACACCCCAAACACAGCCTGGATTGCCCCGAGGGGGGCACAAGCCCAGTATCCGGGGAAGCCTCCATATGGTGATTTTTTATATATGTACAAATATATGTGTACAATGCATTATTTGGGAATTACGCAATAATGCAACCCGGGATGCCCCTTTAAGTTCCGAGTGGGAGGATTTTAAGCCAGCTAAAATTTTAACCAGGGACCCCTTGGACCGGGAGAACCCCCCTTTAATATGCTGAATGGTCCACCTGGAAAACAAAGACAAGCACACGCTCAGACCATGCCAGAATAAAGGGTTAAAAAACAGATGAAGCTGATGGCCATCAGGCCACTCACCAGACCTACAGAACCGCACGTCCAGGCACAATGAAGACCGCTATGTGCAGTAGGAGGAGGGAGGGCGGGCCGGCGCGGTTCGCGCGTGTCCCGGCCCCGCCCCTCCCCCGTCTCTCCCGGCCAGAAGTCGGGACTTTGATGACAAACGCGCCCGCAGCGCGCGAGCGCCCGGCCCCGCCCCCCCTGCCCAGAGGAGAGGACCTCATGGGCTAACCGCCGCCATTAGCCGCGGCACCGGCGCCAGCACAAGTAAAAGACACACACACAGTGAAGCAAAATCACACACACACACAATAAAGAAGTGAATCCATAAGGGACCCGGCCCACCCCCCCCTCTAAGGGTATCCGGGAGAGGGGGAATCCATGCCAGGGTAGGGCCAAGGGACGGGGCATCCCAAACCGGGATCACCAACCCGGATAGCCGCCTACCCCTTGTTATGGGGTCTCACGGCTCCTAAGCACCAGGGGTGCCAACTACCGTTGCCCGGACCAGCAGCTTAGGCTGGGAGGCAGGAATATTACATAAGGGGATCCGGGCAGGAATAGAAGAAAAAGAAGGCCGGGAGCCATCCCAGCTACCTGCAAGGAGGAGACATCATCTTCGGACTTGCTCGCCACTGCAGAGATGAAAGACTGGGTAATGAGTGGGAGGTCCCAGGAATTTATGGGCCGGGAGGGTCTTACCTTTTTTTGATATCATCTCTGCAAGATCGCCATCTACAGGTCAGTATACCCAAGTGTAATGAATGTCTTGAAGCGGGGTGTGTGACATACTTAGAATAACCCACATTATTAACTAGCATCCCTTGAATTGCTCTCACCATGACGAGCTCCTTTTGCCAATTTTTACTGCTCCTGTTTTACTCTAATTTCAGATAATGGCACCTGTTTTAGCTGTAAAGCTCCGCCTCATCCATTCATTGCCACTGCTGTGTGTGGCAATTATGTCATTGCCACACGTATGCAATGACTGATTGCCTGTCATCTTACAGTAAGGGACAGCAAAAAAATAGTGTTCCAGGACAAATCGAAAACCGAAAGTATCCATTTGTAGTTCTACAAATGTAGTTCTACACCCTAAGAAGGGAGTATCTGCAGTGGCTTTGGTCAAATGTATTTCACAAGTTCAGTGGGTGTCGTTCAGCTTTACAACTTCTTTACAACTCTTCTGAGAGTTTACAATGGCAGGAAGCTTAGTGTAGAAAAAAGTTCCAAAAAGAGGACATATCTTACACACAAACACAGGCAGGCTGATTCCTAACTAGCGCCAGGTATCGGCAGATGAGCATCTGTACAGAGGTGCTAGGAGCGACTGCTAGTATACGCTGTGATCGGCTATCAGGCGCTGTCTTATTCGCTGTAGTAACCTGGCTGGCATTGATGAATGAGCTATATGTCGGGCGTTCTAACAGCGTTGCAGGGAGCGAAAGGTAGCTTCAGCTCAGTGCGACCGTCTCTCAGCGACTCACACCATATTCAACAAAAAAACAGACACACACAGCGTAGGCGCTCTGGATCTGGTTGCTATAGCATAGAACGGCAGATTCTGTGTGATTAAAGTCTGTTTTTGAACACGTATCCACCAGTAACAAAGCAAAAACACATGGAATGACATTGTTGTAACATTGTGACATTAATACTTTAATGCCAGACCTGTAATGACAATTCTGCATAAAAATATAAAAAATTTAAAAACTTTTCAAAAATGACTTTCTACGCTACATGGTGCTGTTAGAGTCGCTCACCAGAATCACCTTCATAAATGTGGCATTGCCATACTGACTGCCGCATGTTGTTGATGTGTACCATGTTCAAAAATGTCCCGCTCTAGCCCTGTCAGCTCCGAAATAGACAGCGTGCTACCGATGGTCTCCCAACACACTTTTTTTAAAATCCTTTGAAGCATTTAGAAGTGGATTCAGAAGATTTAAAAGTCGACAAACAATAGCGCATCACACGCATGCTCACTTATAATAGGAAACAGGGACGTGTACCAAAGCTAGCCAGAAAAGGGGCTGTTCATCAAGATCAAACCTGTGACTGGCCAGGTGAGTAATGTCTTTTTATATTTAGTCCCCTATGCAAGGCAGTTTCGTTGAGTTGATTCCGGCGGAGGAAGAGGGAGCGGTGCCCAGTGCGGGACTCGGATCGGGCGATCTGGTAAGTGTGTATACACCGGACCGGCAGTGATAGCCTGTGTGGGGTGTTTTTTTGAATTTGACTCAAACATGACTTTAAATTTAGTTTTTGTTGCTGAATCGCAGTAACCTGTAAAAAACAAATCTGCTTTTTTATTTACGAAACAGACAACTGTTTTATTTACAGCTGTGTTGAATCAGGCCCCATATCTCAGTTTATGCTGGGATATAAGGTGTCACATTAAAAGATTACCTAAAGAAGTGCTATGTGTGTAATACTGATGAGGCACCCATCTTCACACATTCTTGAAAGACAAGAAGATTATTATTTAAGCAGAGTTCTCAAGTTAACACTAAGTGGGCCCTTAAAATGGAAATTCGTCCTCGTCTGCGTGCTGCGAAGTGAGCACTTTCAGCAAGTTGTCTCTTAGTGACAGAACAGAACTTGTCACAAAGATGTAACTGAAACCTTGAGGTCCATGAAAATAGATCGCCCCTGAAGCCTCACGCTTTCTCTCAAGAGCACTTAGACATACATATAGATGAGGCTTCTTCAGCAGTCATTATTCCCCCAATTGTTCATGCCACCTGCAGTTCCTCAACTGAATAAAACCTGTGTGGCACAAGCAAGTGGCTATGTTCAGTTGTGCAGTGGGCACATCACATGAGTTATGATGTGTGTCCACCACAGATCAGCGGCGGACGCTCATATTATTTTAAGTTGCCTGGACAGTCCCTTCAAAGAACCGCTGAAAACGTCTTAATTCCCATCCTTCAGCCATGCCTTGCAGATTCATGTTGTGTCTTTACATCAGAGACTGGGATAGTTACATTGTGGCTGTGAAGGTGGAGGCAAGGGGCTGTTTAATTTACTACTCAGCGTCAGTATAACCAGATCAAAAGGATATTTTTTACTTGTCGCATGAAAGTTGTGGCCTCTTCAGATTATGTAATGCTGGATTATGTAACTTGATTAGGTTGTTCCAGCTGACACATAACTGACTGCTGTAACGGATTCAACAGGTTCTGTCAAGTGCCCCATCGATGCATAGATGTCTTCAGAGGCTCACTGCAGAACAATTTTATTTTTTAGCCATTGGCCCATGTTATATTTATTCTGGACAGAATAGCAAGTTGCACCAATGTAAATGTTTATGCAAAAACGGAGTTATTTAGATCACTTTATCTTTAAACAGAAAGTCCAGAATGGGGTAAACAGAGATACCAAACTCTTTTTTTCCCCGCAGTTTCTTAGCTGAGGTCCAGCTCTGAAGTTCTCAGCTGAGATTGGGTATTGTGGCATGAGCATTCCCCTGCAGATTCCTTGGGTGGAATCCTGAATTAAAAAGTGAATGGTAAGATGGCAGGTCTCCTCCACTACTGCTCACTAAATTCACTGGAATGAAGTAGGCGTGCCAGCTACTGCCTCGGCACCCCTCCTCTGTATAATATCCCAGGGGGCAAAGCTGGACAACGGGGGACATGATCTTGGCATGTTCTGAGCCAGACATCGCTGGAGCAACTGAAGGAGATAAGAGAAGCATTCTTTTATTTTCAACCTAGCCTGGCCATGGCTTTTAAATAGATTGTCCTGTAAATACAAAACATTGTTTGCTTACCTGCCAAGCAGACTATTCATCCGTATGTGCTGCTGGAACAAGTGGGCTGATATCTAGTCCACCAAGTCTGTAGCCTAGCCAAATCCACTCGCCTCTTCACCATTCCCACGAAGCATGCATGGACTCTCAGGGCTTTATGCTGTGCGTACTAAGGCATAGGGAGTTGAACCACTGGTTTCCCTGTGGAGTGTGCATGCTCTGGCATCCAGCATATCCTAATGGCTGGGCATTGGAGTGCACATAGCTGCAGAGATTGCAGGGACCTGACCATGGCCCATGAATGTGGAGAGGGTCCGGAAGTATGGGGTATGTGGGTGATCTGGAGGAGGGGGCCCACATAGTGCGGCATCCCAAATAGGGATGCTCCAAGGGCCCTTAGGCAGCCGATGCTCGAGTCTTTAGACTCCAGGCCCATTGCCACTGATATGTAGACTTTAAAAGGTGGATCTACCTCCATCCCTCCAGCATCAGATTGAGTGGGATACACTCAGAGTGTAAGCATGGGAACATGGTTTATTTATCTACTTGTCTGTTTCATCAATGCTTCTGAAGAAATGACAGCTGAAGAAATGCATATGAAGAAATGACAGCTGCACAGATAAGCAGATGCATGGACTTCCCTCTACTTTCACAGATCGTAATAGGATGATCCTAGCTTGTCTTACACAGAGACAGGACATTTCAGCCATTCTGTAGGATAGGATAATTAAATCTTTACAACTGTCTTCAGAGAGTATAGAACGGCAGGAAGGTAAGACACTTATGCTTTGATTTTAGCATCTGCATTTTCTGATTTTTTAAGATAATTTTAAATATGCTTAGTGTAGAAAAAAGTATGAAGTTCTAAAAAAAAGACATATTTTACACACGTACACATAGTTGCCATTATTTTAGCCCTGCAAAATCAGCACGGTATTTCTAGACATACTGCACAGGAATTTTGCCACCAAATTTTTCACATTTTATTTTCAAATCAATGAACCATGCCAGCAAGGCATTTTTGTTTACCTGATCACACCCTACTGACTGCAGAATGTAGTTGATGTGCACCATGTTAACAAATGTGTCACCTCACCTGTTTTTCAAGTCACCCTTCAGCCTGACCACACCGAGATATGATGAGTGTCTACGGCCAATTTTTTATTTTAGTTTTTTATTTTAAACAACCCAGAGCTACTGGGCAGCCCACTGTACCCTTTATTTTGTCACATACGGGGTGTCGTCGCATCCACTGACTTGGGGCAGCTAGGGCTTGATTACTCCCACAGACAGACCTCTCCACAATTGGTGTGATGTCACCTTAAATCCAGAGCAAGTTCTCCTTACTGTGGGTATGCCAGCCATCTAGGTTGCACTTCACGCTGTATACAGGATTCAGGTCAAATCAGTCACCCTTTTTCTTCTTTGTATCTGATTCCCTCCAAATTTATGAATTTGGGGCTGCACCTAAGGCCGAGACCCGCCTTCCCGCTGAACGTGCAGCAGTCTCCGGAAGGGAGACAGAGGCACCGTCAGTCGACGACGAGATGTCCAGCGGAGGTCAGGCAATGCAGCAATTGGCTGCGGGAACGCCACCGGTACTGCTAGGTACCATTACCGGTAAATCTAACAGTGTTTTTTTCTTTGTAGTCCAGCAAGATAAATCAGTCCCGTTCTGGCACTGTCAGCTCTGAAATTGAAAGCAATCTACCAATTGTCTCTCAACACATTTTTTTACATATATCCTTCAAAGCATTTAGAAATGGATTTAGAAGATTTAGACATGGATGCAGAATAGCTCATCACATGCATGCTCACTTATAATAGGAAAGAGGGATGTGTATCAAAGCTAGCTGTCTTTTCAGCACGAAAAGATCAAACCTGTGAGTGACCAGGTGAGTAATGCTTTTTGAAGATCATACAAGGTATACATTTAGTTATTGGGTTCCCTGAAAGGTATTAACCTATCTTTTACCCAGTTCTGTTATTTCAAGCAGAACACTACAACCTTTGTGTTATAAGAATTTATCTAAACAATAACTGACTTACCGGTCATGCTGGAGGGCATCACAACATATTGCTCATCGATGGAAGCAGTTTTGATGTTGGACAGAACTTCTGACCATCACAGAATTGTAAATGATACACTTCATGGGTGTCCAAAAGCTAAACAAGACGAACATAAACATAGTAAATTCCCTGTCTGCAAGTAATCTCAGTGTCAGAGAAAAAGATATGCACAAAAATACAATTCTGTGATTACTCACCTGTAGAATTGGTATTATACATATACAGCACGTCCTATTCCAGAAGATATTCCTTACTCTTGGGTAATACATCCAGTAGATGGCGCTGGACTGCAGAGACAGAAAAGTGGCTCCTCCTGGCCTCATATATACCAGGGACCTCCCACAAATTCCCCAGTATTGAAAAGCAATTAAAATGAAACCGGGAGAACTATAACCATTATAAAAAATTGAACATAAGAACAATCACCATAAAGAGGAAACTAAAAATAATGATAACAAGGGTAGGGTGGAACAGGATGTGCTGTATATGTATAATACTAATTCTACAGGTGAGTAATCACAGAATTGTATTATTCTAAGTATACAGCACGTCCTGTTCCAGAAGATATTCCTTACTCTTGGGACATCCAATAGCAGTATCCGTAAGGTAGGGTGGGATCCCCAAAAGTAACAGCAGACAGTTTAAACCACTGCCGCCTGCAGAACTTTGCGACCAAAAGCAGCATCAGCTGAGGCCTTAACATCAACCTTGTAAAACTTAGAAAAAGTATGAACAGAAGACCAAGTGGCGGCCTTGCAAACCTGTTCAACAGAAGCTTGGTGCTGAAAAGCCCAAGAGGCACCAATAGCACGAGTAGAATGAGCAGTAAGGCGGAAGGGAGGCTCCTTCCCCTTAGCAGAGTAGGCCTGTATCACAGCCTGACGGATCCACTTGCTGATAGTGGACTTAGCTGGAGCCAGACCCTTCTTAGGACCAGACGGGAGCACAAAAAGAGCATCAGTCTTCCTGAAGGGAAGACATCCAAAGAGTGTAAAACCCTCTCCTTAGAGTTACTAGGATTAGGACACAGAGAAGGCAAAACAATGTCCTGATTGAGATGTAAGGCAGAAACAACCTTAGGCAGAAAATCAGGCTTAAAACGAAACACCACCTTGTCCTGGTGTCTCTCAAAATAAGGAGGTTTGATGGAAAGCGCCGCCAACTCAGAAACACGCCTAACAGAAGTGATAGCCACCAAAAAGACAACCTTAAGCGTAAGAATGGACAAAGGGGCCTCCTGCAAGGGCTCGAAGGGAGACCCCTGCAGGGCAGATAAGACCAAGTTCAAGTCCCAGACTGGTAACATAGGCTTACGTGGGGGACGCACGTGAGTAACCCCCTGGAAGAAGGTCTTGACCAGGGGATGCTGAGCAAAGGATCTTTGGAAAAAAATGGCCAAGGCAGAAACATGACCTTTCAGAGTACTGAGCTGAAGACCCAGATCCAAACCATGTTGCAGAAACTCCAGAATCCTAGGAATAGAAAACACACGACAGGGAAGCGAGTTAGACTCACACCAGTCAATGTAAGTAAGCCAAACCCTATAATAGATGGAATAAGAGGAGCTTTTCCTAGCCCTGAGCATGGTATTAACAACCGAGGCAGGCAGCCAGCGTTTGTAAATTGGGGTGGCGTAGATGCCCGTGAGTGAGCAGATCTGGAACCCGGGGCAGGATGTACTGATCTACTGCCAGCTGCACGATGTCTGCGAACCACACTCTTCTTGGCCAACAGGGGGCCACCAATATGGCTGGCACCCTTTCCTAAGCTATCTTGCGCAGCACCCTGCCCAGCAGGGGAAACGGGGGAAACACATACAGGAGCTGAAAACTCGTCCAAGACATTGCCAAGGCATCCATGGCCAAGGCCAGAGGATCCTGGGACAGAGAGACAAAGACTGGAAGCTTGTGATTGTGACGGGACGCAAACAGATCCACATCCGGCTGACCCCAGCGGTGGCACAGGGAGCGAAACACCCTGCTGCTGAGGGACCATTCTCCCAGATGAGAGGTCCCCCTGCTCAGGGAGTCTGCCTCCAGATTCTCCACCCCTGGAATGTACACAGCTGAGATGCAGGGAACATTCTCCTCCGCCCAAGACAGTATCAGGGACACTTCCCTGGGGGCCCTCTTGCTCCGTGTCCCTCCCTGATGATTGATGTAGGCAACCGCCATCTGGTTGTCTGCGCGGACCTGAACAGCCCGACCCAGCAGGTGTGGGGTTACGTGGGCGAGAACCAACCTGGTCGCCCTCAACTCCAGAATGTTGATAGGGGTATGGGCCTCCTGAGGGCCCCACTGACAATGGAATTTCAGGGACTTCCAAAAGCCCCCCCAACCTGTCAGACTGGCATCCGTGGTGACCGTCTCCCAACAAGGGGCCAGAAAGGATCTGCCCCCCAGCAGGTTCCTTCAGTCCAGCCACCACGAAAGAGACCGCCTGGCCAGAGGGGACAGGACAAACACCTGATCCACGGTCATGGGGTCCCGATCCCATACCGACCAGAGGTGAAGCTGAAGAGGCCTCATGTGAAACGGAGCATATGGAACCGCCTCGAAGCAGGACACAATCAGGCCCACCAGCTGCATTCCCTGCCTGATGGACGGATGAGAACAAGACAGAAGGGGCTGTGCTTGCTCTTGAAGATTCTCCACCTTCTGCTGAGGAAGAAAGATCTTGACCTGAGATGAATCCAGAATCATGCCCAGAAAAGACTTCACCATGGAAGGAGACAGGGAAGATTTGGGGTGGTTGATCACCCAGCCGAATGACTCCAGAGTGGACACCACCCACTGAGTATCCAGCTCTGCCTGTTGGAAGGACTGAGAAGCGATAAGCATGTCGTCCAAGTAGGGAAGAATGCGAATGCCCTGAAATCTCAGCAGAGCCATCACTCCTGCCAGCACTTTGGTGAATACCCTGGGAGCCAATGTGAGACCGAAGGGCAAGGCCACAAATTGGTAGTGCTGATCCTCCAGAGCGAACCTGAGGAATCTCTGATGACCTGGAAAAATAGGTATGTGAAGGTAAGCATCCTTAATGTCTACAGAGGTCATGAAGTCCCCTGGGTGTACGGAATTCACAGCGGAGTGCGGAGTCTCCATGTGAAAGTGTCTGAATCTGACAAATTTGTTGAGGCGCTTTAAATCCAGGATGGGTCTGATGGACCCATCCTTTTGGGAACAATGAAAAGATTGGAATAATAGCCTTTGCCCCTTTCCCTCAAGGGCACCCAGCAGATGACTCCCAATTCCAGAAGGCCTTGGACAACAAGGGACAGACCCTGAGCTGACAGGGGGTTTTGAGCTAACCGGGATTTGATGAATCTTGGGGGCGGCCAGGCTGCAAACTCTATCTTGTAACCGGAGGACACTACCTCCTGAATCCACCGGTCTGAGACATGACGCCTCCAGACATGAGCCAAGAGCCGAAGCCGCCCCCCCACCCGGATGGGTGAGGGCGCCCCTTCATGCTTGAGGGGGCTTGGGGGAGGACTTAGGCTTGGGACCCCAGGAGGGGCCAGGGAGGCCACGTCCTCTGCCCCTGCCCCAAAAATCTCTGCGAGCTCCAGCAAAGGAAGCTCCCCGTCCAATTCTGGAGCCACGGAAGGAAGAAAGGCACTTGAACCCCGAAAGGACCGGGGCTGCCTTCTACGCTGAGGTAACTTGCCTCCCTTAGCAAACAAGTCCAGACGTTTCCCAAAGGGGCACAGCCCCTTTAAGGGAAAACCAGTGAGAGCCTTCTTAGCAGCGTTGTCAGCTGCCCACTGGCGCAGCCAGACTGAGCGGCGTATCGCCACCAACAAGGCAGATGCCCTGCCACACATTCTAATGGTATCATCCAAGGCAGAGAGAACATATGCAACAAACTCCTCACAACGCAGAAGAGCTCTATACTCTTCACTACCTGCATCATCAGGGGCCCCATCTAAGCAACAGCCGTATTAGCAGAGGCACAGACCGGACGCAGCGCGGTCCCCACACAGGCAAAGGCATGGCAAGCCAGCTGATCTATGCGCCTGTCCTCCCCATCCCTCAGTGTAGTAGAGTCAGGGGAATGCATGATGGATGTGTTGGACAACCCCAGAACTGGTGCATCCACCCCGGGAGGACATGACCATCGTTTAACCATCTCAGCAGGAAAGGAATACCTCTTATCCCAACTCTTTGGCACCCCGGGAAGCCGGCTAGGTCATTCTCACTCTTTGAGCACCAGATTATTAAAATGAGTTTGTTCAGGAAACTCCAAGCATGGTTTAACAGTATGAAACAGCTCCCCCTGCTGCCGCGGAGCTACGGCAGGAGGAGAGATACAGATTACTTCAAATATGTGAGCTAAAAGCCTGTAAGTATCATCTGAAGCCCAGGGGTCAGACCCAGAATCGGCACCATAAACCTTAGGCTAATCCTCAGATGATTCTGAATCAGAAAATAATTCCCCCTCTTCCAGGGGGGTATAACCGGTAACGTCAAAAAATTCCTCAGCCTCCATAGGAGGGAAACACCAGGTGAAAAGTGCCGCTTCTTAGCAGAAGCCCGCTATATGTCTCTCAATGCTGGCCACCCGTGCAGCCAAATCAGGTTGAGACTCCCCACTGGTATGCACCTCACTAGGAGTCAGATGTAAGCGTGGGGGGGTAGGCGAAGCCTGAGGGAGCGCAGGCCCAGCCACCGGTAACCCAGACTGCAGCGCAAGCGTCTGCTGGGTGCAGTGTACACACACCCTAACATCATCACTTATAGGGGATACCCCACACGCCACACACAGCCGGGCTTGTCCCGAAGGAACCCCAAGCACATTATCCTGAGAAGCCTCCATGTGGTGATTATTGTGGCACAATAGGCCAATTGTGATTGACGCCAATAAGGCTACCCGGGATGCCCCAATAGCCCGCTAGGGAAGTGGGAGATATACAAATACAATAGCCCTCCAATAAGGAGTTAACACTAAAAGGGGATAGGACTGGGAGAAACCACAAAAAAGTTTGACCCGCCTGTAAGACTTAAAGCAAAGAACCCGTACGCATAATACAATGAATACAAGAAAAGCCAGCCCGCAGGGGCACTTACGGACCGCGATAGGGAGACCCCAGACACGCAGCACAGGAGCTCCAAAATGGCGCCCCCATATACCTCGAGGGGCAGGCCGCGGAGAAGTGGTGCGGAAAACGTCATTCGCAAGGCCGCCCCCCCCGAAAAGCGAGAAAACGCGCCCCCGTGACAAGGCCAGTCAATGACGGCGCAGCAGCATCTGAGGCGATGTAGCAGCCGTCCACGGAGCGGAGTACAAGCGCGCGGCGGCAATAAGAAAACCAGTGCAACCAAGGCAAAACATGATACACATAGTAAATATATACACCCCCCCCCCCCCGAGATCTACCCAGGGGGAGTAAAGGGGAAGCAGCGGACAACCTAAGAGGAGCCTAACTGAGGAGACAGGGGCGAAGGGCAAACGGCCACGGGAGGGGCGTCCCATAAGTCTCACCACGGGCCTGTACCACCTACCCTTTGGTGGGGGACTGCGGTAGGAGCAGCGCTCCTTAGCACCTGCCAGCGGTGCTGCCTACCATCACCCGACCAGCGCAACCTAAGCTGGGAGGCAGTGAAAAGGAACGGGTGGTAATAGTCCTACAGGCCGCAGGCTAATAAGCCCCGCTCATCTGTGAGTAGAAAGAGCCATCTTCTAGTCATCGCAGCCCAGACTGCAGAGAAGAACTGGGGAATTCGTGGGAGGTCCCTGGTATATATGGGGCCGGGAGGAGCCACTTTTCTGTCTCTACAGTCCAGCGCCATCTACTGGATGTATTACCCAAGAGTAAGGAATATCTTCTGGAACAGGACGTGCTGTATACTTAGAATATATATGGAGCACATTCGGGTATAAGGAAAGAAGGAACATAACTGGACCAAGACGATCAAACTATTGTATTCACCCAAAAAATATCAGTCCAGAGCAATTGCTCCAATTTACAATCTAATCTATTATGTACTGTATTACTAAGAAATGCAGATGAACCTTATAAAGAACAAAAAAGCATTTGCACCGTTTCCTGTCCATTATAGGTGATCACCATCTAATGTACCTCGCACAGTAACAATCATTTGGCAGGTGGCTCTTATTGTGCGTTCAGACTCATCCTAACCATTCATTTTAATCAGAGCCCTTTGCTGAATGACGTATTCAAGGCAAAGGACTCTGAATGTACCCGTGCATGCACTGTTGGGAGCCGGGAAAGGGGAGTTTTAATGAGCTTTCTTGGGGGTTTCACACAGCATGGAACAGGGGAATGTAACAAAGTCAAATTTCTTAGTTTTGCTCTGCTTGAATTCATAAAAGAACCTGCCAGCTTTAATAAAAAGCTTTAACATCATCTACATTTTTAAGAGTTTCCCTTCCGAGACAAATACCTCCCAATCCATATGATTTCCCTATGAAAATCCAATAAACCGCCCCTTAATCAATAAAAGCCCCACCACTCTAATTGTGAGAGAGTAAACTCACCCTGATGTAACTAATGTCTGCCCCAGGTCATGGCTCAATGGCTGAAAGGGCACGATATCATGAGCCATACAATAAACCGGGTTGTGGCTTAGGAAGTATTCTGTTTGGTGGTAGGCTGCATGCATTTGGGTGTAGCGAAGGGGAAATGCAAATTCAACTAGGAGAACATTATGGATTTAGATTCAGGAAGGAAACCTCTTGGGTGTATTAGGTGATTAAAGTAGCACTATCGTGAAAAATGGGCCAAAGGTAAAAATCCATATAAACGTGCTGGATGGTGGGGGGACGGGTCACTTATACATCTGACATCAAGGAATATCCACCAGGCTTGTTTTTCTTTCTTTTAATAGAAGGAAAAGCACATCTGGGGTGACAGGTTCTGTCACCTCTGCTAGACTAAACATGTCATCCCTGGATTTTATTTCTACCATTATAGAATAACCCACAAGCTTGGCCGGAGTTTTATTTAATTTGGGTGTATACGTGACCCCTCCTCTCATTAGCCAACTTGTTTCTATGCATTTTTAACATTACACTATTTCGTAATAGTGCTCCTTTCAGTTAGGGTTCCATAAGCTGGAAGGGATTCCCTTAACCCTTTAAGTGCCAGCCTTCCTAGAATTTTTGTCACCCTTTCTAGCCAGACCACGTTTCACTATTTGGCGCTACATATGTTCGACCTTGATTTTTTAAGGGATTTCTAGGGATTTTCCAGGAAAATGATATATTGTTTTTTTCAGCAGTCTGAGCTTCAACATGCAATGTCTTGTTTGGCCTTTTTTAGTGAATTCTCAATTCTTTTGGGTCAAATATAATAAAAAAATAAAAAAAGCTATTTTTTGCAATTTGTAGTGTTTTTTGTAATAAAAAATGTAAGTTTGCCAATAAAATCTTATTGCGTGTGTAACCCCAATTTCTCCCGGTCACAGCGGTACCACATGTATTGGTAGACACCCTTTCCTGCCCAGGAGACTCCCCCAAACTGAAACAGCGCTTTAGGAGATTTTCAGATAAAATACAACTATGCTACGCGCTAAGCGCCTTGCAGTTTTTCCAGAAAAGCAACCCTTTACATTTGAAAAATCCCCACAAACAATATATTCTCTGGAAGTACACGCCTCAAGCTTTCTAGGCATACCAGGCTTGTTTATGTGGGTGGAGTTTTGTGAAAGTAATCCCTCAATAAATTCTTTGGTTGCAGAGCGTTTCCATAAAAATGAATAAAAAAGAAGAATCAAAGCCACATTTTCCTAGAAAAAATATGCAAACGAGAAAAAACAAGTAAAATCTGGAAAAAGCAACATCCCCCGAACAGAACAATACCCAAAATGCATAGGTACTATTAACCCTTTTAATTGCCAGCCTACTTTAAGTTTTGTCACACTCTGTGTCACCCTCTGTTGACAGATCATTTTTCCCCATTTTGCGCCATGTTTAACTGTGATTTTTGCTGGAATTTCTAGAAAAATTAAATACATATTTTTTGCAGCAGAGTTTAGGCTTTAACATGAAATGTCTTGTTTGTAATTTTTCTAATGTTTTTTAAATATTTTTGCGTTTTTTACATTTTTACAACAGAGGCAGGCAGCCCCTTTTCCATCAAGATGGAGGTTTCAGCAGCCAGGCCGTTAAAGCCAGCGTTTGTAAATTGGGATGGCGTAGCTGCCCCTAAGTGAGCAGATCTGGAACCTTGGGCAGGGCGTACTGATCTACTGCCAACTGCACAATATCTGCGAACCACACTCTTCTTGGCCAACAGGGGGCCACCAGAATGGTTGGCACCCCTTCTTGGGCAATCTTGCGCAGCACCCTGCCCAGCAGAGAAAAAGGAGGAAACACATAGAGAAGCTGAAAGCTCTTCCAAGACATTGCTGGTGCATCCATGACCAAGGCCAGAGGGTCCTGGGACAGAGAGACTGGAAGCTTGTGATTGCAAACAGATCCACATCCGGCTGACCCCAGCGGAGGAACAGGGAGCGAAACACCCTGCTGCTGAGGGACCATTCTCCCAGACGAGAAGTCCCCCTGCTGAGGGAGTCTGCCTCCAGATTCCCCACCCCCAGGATGTACACAGCTGAGATGCAGGGAACATTCTCCTCTGCCCAAGACAGTATCAGGGACACTTCCTTGAGGGCCCTCTTGCTCCGTGTCCCTCCCTGATGATTGATGTAGGCAATCGCCGTCTGGTTGTCCGAGCGGACCTAAACAGCCCGACCTCGAAGGTGTGGAGTCAATTGGGCGAGAACCAACCTTATCGCCCTCAGTTCAAGAATGTTGATAGGGGTGTGGGCCTCCTGAGGGCCCCACTGACCCTGGAATTTCAGGGATTTCCAGAAACCCCCCCAACCTGTCAGACTAACATCTGTGGTGACTGTCTCCCAGCACAGGGCCAGAAAGGATTTGCCCACCAACAGGTTCCTTGAGTCCAGCCACCACGAGAGAGACCGCCTGGCCAGAGGGGACAGAGCCAACACCTGATCCAGGGACCGAGGGTCCCGATCCCGTACTGACAAGAGGTGAAGTTGAAGAGCTCTCATGTGAAACTGAGCGTATGGAACCGCCTCGAAGCAAGACACCACCAGGCCCACCAGCTGCATCCCCTGCCGGATGGAGGGATGAGGGCAAGACATAAGAAGCCTGGCTTGGGCTTGAAGACTCTCCACCTTCTGCTGAGGGAGAAAAATCTTGACCTGAGATGTATCCAGAGTCATGCCCAGAAAGGACCTCACCATTGACGGTGACAGGAAAGACTTGGGGTGGTTGATCACCCAGCCGAAGGACTCCAGTGTGGACACCACCAGCTGGGTATCCAGCTCGGCCTGCTGGAAGGACTGAGACATGATGAGAATGTCGTCCAAGTAAGGAAGGATGCGAATGCCCTGAGATCTCAGCAGGGCCAATACACCTGCCAGCACCTTGGTGAATACCCTGGGAGCCGAGGTGATAGCGAAAGGCAAGGCCACAAATTGGTAGTGCTGATCCTCCAGAGCGAACCTGAGGAATCTCTGATGACCTGGAAAGATTGGTACATGAAGGTACGCGTCCTTGATGTCTACAGAGGTCATGAAGTCGCCCGGGCGTAGTAAAATGACAGCTGAGCGCAGAGTCTCCATGCGAAAGTGTTTGAATCTGACAAATTTGTTGAGGTGCTTTAAATCCAGGATGGGTCTGATGGACCCCTCTTTTTTGGAAACAGTGAAAAGATTGGAATAGTAGCCTCTGCCCCTTTCCCTCAAAGGCACCTGGCAGATGACCCCCAACTCCAGAAGGTTTTGGACAGCAAGGCACAGACCCTGAGCTGACAGGGGGTTTTGAGCTATCCGGGAGTTGATGAATCCTCGGGGGGGGGGGGGGGGGGCAGGCTGCAAACTCTATCTTGTAGCCGGAGGACACTACCTCCTGAATCCGCTGATCTGAGACGTGAAGCCTCCAGATGTGAGCAAAGAGCCGAAGCCGTCCTCCCACCCGGGTGGGTGAGGGCGCCCCTTTATGCCTGAGGGTAGGATTTTGGCTTGGGACCCCAGGAGAGGCCAAGACGGTTAAGTCCTGTGCCCCTTCCCCAATGATCTCCGCGGGCCCCAGTAAAGGAGACTCCTCGGCCAGTTCTGGAACCACGGAAGGAAGGGAGAAAGGAACCCATCACCCGAAAGGACCGGGTCGGCCTCCTACGTTGAGGTAACCTACCGCCCCTGGCAAACTAATCCAAGCGTTCACCAAAGAGGCGCAGGCCCTTGAAAGGGAAACCAGTGAGAGCTTGACGTAGCCAATGACGTAGCCAGACAGAGTGGCGTATAGCCACCAACAGGGCAGAAGTCCTACCACACATTCTAATGGCATCATCCATGGCAGAAAGAATATATGCAATAAATTCCTCACAAAGCAGGAGAGATCTATACTCTTCTCTACCCGCATCCTCAGATGCCCCGTCCAAGAGACACTTAAGCACCCCTTTAATGGCAATAGCCGTAATAGCAGAGGCACAAACCGGGCGCAACGCCGTCCCCACACAGGCAAAGGCGTGACAGGCCAGTTGGTCCAAGCGCCGGTCCTCACCATCCCGCAGGGTAGTAGTATCAGGAGAATGCATGACAGATGTATTGGACAACCCGAGAACGGGCGCATCCACCTCGGGAGGACATGACCAATGCTTAAAGTGGACCAACACCCAGGATTTTGACTATCCTGGGTGTTGGTCCACTTAGGTGGGGCACCTCCGATCGTCAGCTCCTGTGTCCCTCGATCCGATGACAGATGCGATCATCGCTGGCCACAGGAGCAGAGGGGCAGAGGATGATCTGATCGCCTGCCCCTCTGCTCCTGTGGCCAGCATGATCGCATCTGAAAGAACAACAGCCAGGACGACACCCGGTGAGTGACGTCATAAGCCCCGCCCCCAAATGGGGCAGGGCTTAGCAACAAGATGGCGGCGCGCCGTCGGGAGAGGAGGGGAGAGGGCCTGTCAGGCTCTCTCCTGAAGCTGAAGAGCCAGGGGGGGGGGGTGATCGGAGGCCCCCCCTGGTGAAGAGGAGACCCGGCGCGAGCGATCGGACACTGAGGTGAGTAAATATATATATATATTTTTTTTTTACATGTAATTCCGACGGGGGGGCTATTCCAGGCCGGGGGGGCCTGGGTGGGGGAATCAAAGCCCCCCCCGGATGAAGAGGAGACCCGGCCAGATCGAACAAGGGGTCAGGTGAGTGTTTTATTACTTTAGTTGTGCTGTGGCGGGGGGGGGGAGGAGTCAGGCATGTAGATTCTACATGCTTGGCACTTACGTGGAGTAGAAGCGAGCATGTAGAATCTATGTGCTTGCCACTGAAAGGGTTATAAGTTATTTTAACCTTTTGCCTGGACAATCCCATTAAATTGCATCAATGTCCCAGTAAATCCCTAGCAGTGTATTTGTATTCACTTTCTATTTCTATCTTTTTATTGTCTTTTTGTAATATTACAGCTCAATTACACATAACAATAATGTGATAAGAGGATAAAGAGGGAATAAAGCTCCAGATCATTGCTTTTTCCTGACAGTCACACGCTAACATATCACTTTTTCATAGTCAGTATCTATACAAAGAAAAAGAAAACAATGCATTACTTTCAGGTTTTTCCTTTTGTCATTTGGGGGACAATGATGTTAGGAGGACTGGACTGGCGCTAACTATTACATGATGGTCATGCTTCTGGGCCATTGGGCGGGTATACATCACTGTCCCGTCCGGCCCAAGGTTCTACACCAGTGACCTCTGACCATAATTTTTCACTGGGGGGGGGGGGGGGGGGGGGGGGAGGCGGGGCGGGCCAGGAGTAAGGGGTAATGGGTGGGGACTGGAAGGAGGGTAAGGAAGAAGGAGAAGAAAAGAAGAGGGGGAGAAGGAAGAAGCAACGAGTTAGACTAATAGCAGATTTGGGCCACCTCTCACTGCAGCAGGGCATTTCCTAGATCCGGGAAGGCGTATTCTACCCAAGGGCTCCATATTTTCATAAATTTTCCATGAGAGTCTTTTAGAATACTCGTCATCTTTTCATTGACAAAAATACAGTTTAATCTCTCTTTCACCAACTGGAATGGAACACTATTTTTTTCCAGGAGCTTGCGATTACTAGCTTTACTAACTTTGCTGCCAGCATAACCTGAGTTAGAAGGATGTGCTGAGTTGTAGTGATGCCCCCTGGTTTCACATGTAGTAGTGCCACCCAAGGGTCTCTACACACGGCGGTATGTAGGAGTTCCCTGTAGACAGATCCTCTCAAAAGTGGTCATGTCAATTCCAGGGGTTTTGTTTTTGAGCAGAGGGGAGAGCCAGTGGCGGATCTGGAGATACCTGAAGTGTTCCATGGTCCATGGTCGGTGCGTTTTCCCTTGCTACCAATGCAGACCAGGAAACTATTCCCTCCCTGTCCATTAGGTGATGGATTTTGCTAATGCCTGATCGCTCCCACCAAGTAAACGCTCCTGGGCTCGCCATTTCTGGGGGGAACCATGGGTTTTTGAACAGCCGCATCGCCAGCAGATGCAGAGAAATCAGATTACCTGAATATTTGACTCTGTCCCACATTCGAAGGGATTGGTTCAAAATCGGGCACACTATTTGGGGTCTATATTGTGGAGGGGTCTATATTAATCTATGGGGGCAGGATTGCACGCAAGAGTCTCCATGGACACCCACAGCGGGATCTCCATCCTCAGGTGCAGATTATGAAGTTGCGCAATCTGCGCTGCCAGGTAGTACTTATTGATACATGGAACCCCTAGGCCCCCTTCCTTTCTGTGCTTGAACATAGTTGCCCTGGCTACCCTTGGTCTAGTGCTTCCCCAGACAAATTTCATGATGCTATTTTGCATACTTTTAATTTGGTGTGGGGGGACATAAACCGGTAGCGCTCTAAAATAATATAGCATCTTGGGTAACAAAGTCATCTTAGTTGCATTTATTCTCCCTATCCATGAGATCTCATGTCCTCGCCATGATTCCAGCATGGATTTCAGTGAGCGGAAGAGAGGAGGGTAGTTGGCCTGGTATAGCGAGTGGTAGTGAGGTGTGATGGTAATTCCCAAGTACGATAGTGCCCCCGATGCCCAGCGAACAGGGAAGTTAGATTGGAGAGCTTCTAGAGTCTGGGAGGGGATGTTTAAATTTAGTCCTAGTGCCTTTTCTTTGTTAACTTTAAGACCCGAAATCTTAGAAAAGTCATCCAGAAGTTGGAGTGCATTAGGAAACCAGATGCGGGGCTGTGAAAGAATTAATATGTCATCAGCAAATAAGCATGTTTTATGGTGGTACCCTGCCAGCTCCAACCCCTTTATACTTGGATTTGTTCGAATAGTGATTGCCAAAGGCTCTAGGGCTAATACAAACAGTATTGGGGAAAGCGGGCACCCTTGCCGCGTGCCCCTGCTAACCGGGAACGAGTCGGAAAGGTAGCCACCATATTGCACTCTGGCCGAGGGAAAGGAGTATATTGAGCGTATCCATGCAAGGAAGTTATCCCCAAAGCCCCATCTATGGAGAGCGTATGTCATATAGTCCCAAGAGAGGGAATCAAACGCTTTTTGTATATCTAATGATAGGAGGAGACTGAATATCTCTCTTTTTGGCCAGTTCAATTAGATGGAGCAACCTTCGGATGTTGTCCGAAGCCTGTCTGTGGGGGATGAACTCCACCTGGTCCCTGCTCACCAATGTACCCAAAAATTAATTGATTCTAGAGACCAGGACCTTCCCCAAGATTTTGAGGTCTACGTTGAGTAACAAAATAGGTCTATAGTTTTGTGCGTTCGAGTGATCTTTGTCCGGGAGGGAGCAGTAGGGAGCGAGACCGAGTCAAAGAATTTGGAGGCCAGGTCTCGGGGAAAAGAGTGGGGTGCTTCGTAAAGCTTGCCTAGTAGGTTCTTAAATGTTTTGAGGATTTTAATTCGGTTGGCTATGAGAGTCCCTTCTGGGGTCTTCAGGGAGATCAAATTTTGTTTAGGCCCGAAGCGTCGTATCTTATTCGCTAGAGGAGTATCTGGTTTGTTGGATCTAGCGTATAGTTTCTGTTTACCCCACCTGAGCTTTTTCTCTACTACCTCATCCAGTGCCAGATTAAGTTGTATGTTGGCCTCATCTACTTGCTTCTTAAACCGGACCTTCAGCGTGATTTAATGAAAAGCCCAAACTCTTAAAAAACGGTTCCCCAGCATCTAAAATTAATATATTTTACGTTTTAGTCACTAACTTATTATTCTTTCCCCCACTGGGCTGCAACTCTGCTCAGGAATTTAGGATACGGGCGCCGCCATCTTGACTCAGAAGCATCACACTTACTGAGGAGAGGAGGGCGGGATAAAGTACAGGGGGGTGGGTTATAGTTGTGCTTTGCTCAGACAGAGCAGAGCTGGGGTCAGGTAAAGGTCAGCAGTCCCAGAATGCCGAGCAGCACAGTCAGGAGGCACTTCCTGTTTGCAGGCAGCCTGATAAGATGGCGGCTTCCATAAGCCGCCATCTTGGATGTTTAAAGGCTCATAACATGCAGTAGATGCAGAGAGGATGATTTTTAATGTGAGCAATCTGTATGTACAGGGTGTGGGAAACATATAAGATAGACTCTTATTCAGAGTGAAGGCCCGCTTTAAGCTCTTTGGTAGGGTTTGCTTTCCAATCCTTCTGTAGCTGCTCTAAGCTGGACATTAATTGAGCTGTTTTCTCATTTCTATGCTTTCTAAGGGATGTAGCTAATGCAATGAGGTTGCCCCTCATGACTGCCTTATGGGCTTCCCACACACTTACTGCAGCAGCTGAATTAGCGTTAATCGTAAAGTAGTTCTTTATGGATTGTAAGATTTGCTCATGGGTGTCTTTGCGTGCTAACAATGAGTCGTTTACCCTCCACTTGAATGGTCTGGGGATCGGGGGTGAGGCGGCAAACTTCATGAGCACTGGGGCATGGTCAGACCAGGGCGTCGTCATTATCTGACATTTATCGACCATGGGGATGATATTTTGGGGGGTCAGGATATGGTCGATTCTACAAAATGAACCATGGGGATTGGAATAGAAAGTGTAATCATGTGTTCTGGGGTTCATTTCCCGCCAGATGTCCATCAAGGCTGCATCCCTTAGCATAGAATTTATTCGACATGGGGCTTGCTGTGCAGATGATGTAGTGGGGGAGCTATTGCTTTGCGGGGGTGATCTAACCAATTTAGGATCTAGTGCAATATTGGAGTCTCCGGCCAGGATTAATATGCCCTTTCTATGCTCTCCAACCTTTCACAGAAGATGGGAGAAGAAATTTGTCTGGTGAGTATTCGGCGCGTAGTAACATAGAAACATAGAAGGTTGACGGCAGAAGGAGACCATACGGTCCATCTAGTCTGCCCTTATGTGTATACTGTATGTACTCTTTATCTTAGGATAGATGTGTGCTTATCCCAGGCATGTTTAAATTCAGGGACTGTTGATTTATCAACTACCTCTGCTGGAAGTTTGTTCCAAGCATCTACTACTCTTTCTGTAAAATAATATTTTCTAACATTGCTCCTGATCTTCCCCCCGACTAGCTTCAGGTTGTGCCCCCTTGTTCTATCATTAAGCTTCTTCTTAAAAACACTTCCCTCCTGAACCTTATTCAATCCTTTCACATATTTAAAGGTCTCATTCATGTGCCCCCTCTCCCTTCTTTCCTCCAGACTGTACAAATTAAGTTCTTTAAGTCTCTCCTGATTGAAGTTTAAGTCCTTCCCACCATTTTCGTTGCCCGCCTTTGGACACGTTCTATTTGAATAATGTCTTTTTGCAGGTAAGGTCTCCAGAACTGCACACAGTATTCTAGCTGTGGCCTTACCAGGGCTCTATACAGCGGCATCACAACCTCCCTCTTCCTACTGGTGATGCCTCGAGCTATGCAGCCGAGCATCCTGCTTGCTTTTCCCACTGCCTGGCTACACTGTCCACTCATCTTGCAGCTATCAGTAATCAGTACCCCTAAATCTCTCTCCTCCGAGGTCCTGGCTAACACAGTGCTGCCCATACTGTACTCAGAGCAGGGATTCCTTCTACCCAAGTGCATGATTTTACATTTAGAGACATTAAACTCTAGTTTCCACAGTTTTGACCATCTATTCAGTAAAGCTAAATCATTTTCCATGTTGCAGACACCTCCAGGAATATCCACCCTATTACTAACCTTTGTATCATCAGCAAACAGACAAACTTTTCCTACCAAGCCTTCTCCTATGTCACTTACAAATATATTAAAAAGAATGGGGCCCAGGACAGAGCCCTGCTGCACACCACTTGTAACTACTCGCCTTTGTTCAGATTGCACACCATTTACAACAACGCTCTGATAGCAATCCCTCAGCCAACTGGAAATCCACTGAACTATCCAGGGATTGAGTCCTACCTTCAATAACTTATCTATGAGCTCCTTATGTGGTACAGTGTCAAAGGCTTTGCTAAAATCCAGATAGGCGATATCCACAGCACCACCTTCATCTAACACTTTAGTGACATTGTCAAAGAAATCAATAAGATTGGTCTGACATGATCTTCCCTCAGTAAAGCCGTGCTGTTTTGGGTCCAATAGGTCATTAATTTTTAGATGGGAAATTATCTGTTTTTTTAAGAGTGTTTCCATTAATTTGACCACTATAGATGTTAAACTAACTGGCCTGTAATTACTGGCTTCTTCTCTACTCCCCTTTTTATGGATTGGTATGACATTGGCCATTCTCCAATCATCTGGAACCTCACCAGTTGAAAGGGAATGGTTAAGTAAATCAGGCAGAGGGGCTGCAATCACAAACCTAAGTTCCCTTAGAACTCTGGGGTGGATTCCATCTGAACCCATCGCCTTACTTACCTTTAGATGTGCCAGCTCAGATAGGACATCAGCCTCCAGAAACTCCGCTGTGCTCTCCCAGCGTAGTATGACACTAATGTTACCTGCGTATCATGTAGGCATCCTATCAGTCTTAGGTACCGGCCTGTCAAGTCAGCCATTTGGGTTTCACATTTAAATGGGACATTGCGGCGGAATGCAATAGCAGCACAAACCACCAAAGGGTGGTGGGTCTAGGTGGGGAGGTGGTGGTAGGAAACTAGTTATCTGATAGGCGGTCCGCCTAGTGCGGATGCCCTATACTGTTACAGAGTATAAGAACAATTAAGCTTCCCCAGTTAGTGCCCGTTGAAAGGGACTGGGGGGAGCTTTTAAGGGAATCGGTGACTTCAGCAAGTCACAAATATACCTTCCGGATGGTATACCCACTACCGGAAGCTTCTGGGTATCTATGGGGGGGGTCGCCTCCGTGCGGGGGGTAGGCCATGCTAATGTAGACAATTGTAGCAGCTGGAGTCGGGTCATCCATTAGCAAAGAGGAGGGGCGGGGGGGGATAGTGGCAACCAGCTAATGACCGGACCACGCTCCATAGATCCCTATGTGCAGTCTAAGGGAGGGGTGACCGTAGCTGGGACATTAATCTAGGAGGCCTAGGCCGCCCAGGGTATAAACCTTCTAAAAGGGCACTCTGTAGAGAATTATAACAAATTATAACAAATAGAACCGTTACTTAACAAAGAACAACATACATTAATAAAAAGAGAGAAAAAAAGAACAATCTTAAACATTCTAAGATTGATTTCTATGTCGTAACCCATGTGGGGAGACCCCGACCTCCGGGTTGCCTTCCGTCACCAGCCCGTGCAAATTGTAACTAATGTAGAGGGCCATTGGCACACCTCTATAGTCTTGCTGACTGGGACAGGCAGTCCCACCTACTCAGCTGGCACGCTGCATCTTAAGCTCTTCCGGCCGGTCCGGGGGCATCCCACATGTTTCAAACAGCAACAATTATACAACAACATGGACAGCCTGCTATTCGAGCCGGTTGGCTGAAAGCTTTTGCAAGTAGTGCATGTTGCTAAAGTACACGAAACCAATTAAGGAAGTACTTAACAAAGGCTAACATGTGTAATAGAAAAGAAATTGAAGAACACGGTCACCTAAGAGAACAAAAAACACTAGCAACAACCATGAATAATCTAATATACTTTAAAGATAATTTCTTCTGCGTTAGGGATGTTTGCCTTCTACCGGGGGGGGTCCTCCTCAACCGCAGTAGGAGGCAAACATTGACGGAGAAAAAAAAAAATACAATTCTGTGATTACTCACCTGTAGAATTGATATTATGAGTGTACATCCCGTCACGTTCCGAAAGGTCTTCTTACACATGGGTTATTCATCTTCAGATGTCAAGTGACTGCAGAGCAGAAAAAGTGGCCCCTCCCGGCCTATATATACCGAGTAAATCCCCAGTATTTAAAAAAGCAGTTAACAGAAGCCGGGAGAAATAATCAACAATCACCATAAAGAGGCAACAAGAACAACAAGGGTGGGGCGGAACGGGATGTACACTCATAATATCATTTCTACAGGTGAGTAATCACAGAATTTTATTATTCTTACTGTACATCCCATCCTGTTCCGAAAGATATCCTTACACATGGGACATCCAATAGCAGTGTCTGTAAGGTAGGGTGGGATCCCCAAAAGCAACAGCAAGCAGTCTAAACCACTGCTGCCTGCAGAACTTTGCAGCCAAAAGCAGCATCAGCTGAGGCCTTAAAATCAACCTTGTAAAACTTAGAAAAGGTACGAACAGAAGACCAAGTTGCGGCCTTGCAAACTTGTTCAACACAAGCTTCGTGCTGAAAAGCCCAAGAGGCACCAATAGCACAAGTAAAATGCGCAGTAAGGCGGAAAGGAGATTTCTTTCCCTTAGCAGAATAGGCCTGAATCACAGCCTGACGGATCCACTTGCTGATTTAGCAGGAGCCTGGCCCTTCTTAGGACCAGAAGGAACCACAAAGAAAGCATCAGTCTTCCTGAAGGGTTCAGTAGCCACCAAATAGAATTACACAGCCCTAACATCAAGAGAGTGTAACACCCTTTCCTTGGGGTTACTAGGGTTAGGGCACAAAGAAGGCAACACAATGTCCTGATTGAGATGAAAAGCAGACACTTAGGCAGAAAGTCAGTTTTAAAGAGAAACACCACCTTGTCCTGGTGTCTTTCAAAATAAGGAGGCTTGATGGAAAGCGCAGCCAATTCAGAAACACGCCTGACTGAGGTAATAGCCACCAAAAAAGCTACCTTGACAGTGAGAGTGGACAAAGCCGCCTCCTGCAAGGTTTCAAAGGGAGACCATTGCATGGCAGACAAAACCAGGTTCAAATCCCAAACAGGTAACATGGGCTTGCGTGGAGGACGCAAATGAGTAACTTTAAAAGAAAGTCTTAATCAGAAGATGCTGAGCAAAAGAAGAAAACAGCCAGAGCAGAAACATGACCTTTCAGAGTACTAAGCTGAAAACCCATGTCCAAGCCATTTTGTAAAAATTCCAATATCCTGGGAATAGAGAACACTCGACATGGAAGTGACCTAGACTCACACCAGTCAATGTAAGCACGCCAAACCCTGTAGTAAATGGTAGAGGAAGACTTCTTCCTAGCTCTGATCATGGTATTAACTACAGAGGCCGGCAATCCCTTTTCCATCAAGATGGAGGTTTCAGCAGCCAGGCCGTTAAAGCCAGCGTTTGTAAATTGGGGTGACGGAGCCGCCCCTGAGTGAGCAAGTCTGGGACCAGGGGCAGTTCGAACTGATCTACTGCGATTTCTGCGAACCAAATTCTTCTTGGCCAACACGGAGCCACCAGAATGGATGGCACTCCCTCCTGGGCTATTTTGCACAACACCTTGCCCAGCAGATGAAACGGAGGAACAACATAAAGGAGCTGAAAGCTCTCCCAGGACATTGCCAGAGCATCCACTGCCAGGGCCAGTGGATCCTGTGACAGGGATACAAAGGCTGGAAGCTTGTGATTGTGGCGTGATGCAAAGAGATCCACATCCGGCTGGCCCCAACGAAGACACAGAGAGTGAAACACCCTGTTGCTGAGGGACCACTCACCCATGCGAGAGGCCCCCTGCTCAGAGAGTCTGCTTCCAGATTCTCCACTCCCGGAATGTACACCGCTGATATGCAGGGAACATTGACCTCTGCCCAGGACAGAATCAGGGATACTTCCTTGAGAGCCCTCTTGCTCCTGGTTTCTCCCTGATGATTGATGTAAGCAACCGTTGTCTTGTTGTCTGAGCAGATCTGAACCGCCAGACCCCGAAGGTGCATGGTCAGCTGGTAAAGCACTAACCTCACTGCCCTCAGTTCCAGAATGTTGATTGGGGCATGGGCCTCCTGAGGACCCCACTGCCCCTGGAATTTCAGGGACCTCCAAAAGCCCCCCCAACCTGTCAGGCTGGCATCCGTGTTGACCACCTCCCAGCAGGGAGTCAGAAAAGATCTGCCCACTAGCAGATTCCTTGGGTCCAGCCACCATGACAGAGATCTCCGGACCAGAGGGGACAGAACAAATACCTGATCCAGGGACCCTGAGTCCCAATCCCATACTGACAAGAGAAGAACCTGGAGAGGCCTCATGTGAAACTGAGCATAAGGAACAGCCTCGAAGCTGGACACCATCAGACCCACCAGCTGCATAGCCTGTCTGATAGACGGATGAGGGCAAGACAGAGGGAGCTGTGTTTATGCTTGAAGACCCTCTATCTTCAGCTGAGGGAGAAAGACCTTGACCTGAGAGGTATCCAGAGTCATGCCCAGAAAAATCTTTACTCTGGAAGGAGACAGGGAAGATTTGGGGAGATTGATCATCCAGCCAAACATTTCCAGAGTGGATACCACCTTCTGAACATCCAACTCTGCTTGTTGCAAAGTTTTGGAAACTACAAGAATGTCGTCCAGATAAGGAAGAATGCAAATACCCTGAGATCTCAACAGAGCCATAACTCCTGCCAAAACCTTGGTAAAAACCCTGGGAGCTGAAGTAAGACCGAATGGCAGAGCCACAAACTGGTAATGCTGATCTTCCACTGCGAACCGGAGAAATTTTTGATGGCCTGGAAAAATAGGCACATGAAGGTAAGCATCCTTGATGTCTATAGAGGCCAAGAAGTCCCCTGGACAAAGGGAATTTATGGCAGAACGCAGAGTCTCCATGCGAAAGTGCCTGAATCTGACAAATTTGTTGAGGAGCTTTAAATCCAGGATAGGCCTGACTGATCCGTCCTTTTCTGGAACAGTGAAAAGATTGGAATAATAGCCCATGCCCCTTTCTCGCAGAGGGACTGGGAAAATGACCCCCAATTCCAGTAGATTTTGGACAGCCAAGCACACGCACTGAGCTGACAGGGGGTCCTGAGCCCTCCGTGAATTTATGAACCTTGGGGGCGGCCTGGCTATTAACTCTATCTTGTAACCAGAGGAGACTACCTCCACCGGTCTGAGACAAGACGTCTCCAGATGTGAGCAAAAAACCGAAGCCGTCCCCCCACCCGGATGGGTGAGGGCGCCCCTTCATGCCTGCAGAGGTTTGGGAGAAGATTTTGGCTTAGAACCCCAGGAAGGACTGGTTCTGCCACATCCTCTGCCTCTGCCCCATGACTCACCACTCACTCACTTCTTGCGCTGAGGCAGCTTACATTCCTTGGCAAACAGATCCAGACGTTCCCCAAAAAGGCGCAGACCTTTAAAAGGGGCCCCCGTATAAGCCTTCTTAGCAGCCATATCAGCCATCCATTGGCGCAGCCAAACAGAGCGGCGTAAGGCAACCAGCAGGGCAGAGGTTCTGGCACACATTCTAATGGCATCCTCTAGGGCAGCAAGGACATAAGTAAATTCCTCACAATACATAAGCCAGTTAAATACATCTCTACCCAAAGCCGCAGAACCACCTTCCAAGGCACATCTGATCAATCTTCTAATTGCCACAGTAGTAATGTGGCACAGTAGATGCACACACCGGACGCAGCGCGGTCCCCGCACAGGCAGAACCATGTGTAGCCAGCTGATCAATGCGCCAGTCTTCCACATCTTTTAAGGTGGTAGTATCAGGTGAGTGCAGCACAGAGGTATGAGATAGTCCCAGAATTGGTGCCTCAACCTCAGGCAGGGAACACCATAATTTAGCGGTATCCATGGGAAAGGGATACCTCTTGTCCCAGCTTTTAGGTACACCTGGAAGCCTGCTGGGTTTTTCCCATTTGTGTAAAATGAGATTATTAAAATGAGCCTGAGCCGGGAATTCCCAGCGTGGTTTAGCAGCACAAAATAATTCTCCCTGCTGCTGTGGGGGAGCAATTTCAAGCACCTCAAATAAATAGGCAAGAAGCCTATCAGTATCAGCTGTATCCCAAGGCTTGGACCCAGTCCTTGGCTCATCAAAAGACCTATTCTGATCCTCAGATTCAGACTCAGAGAATAATTCCCCCTCCGGGGAAAAACCAACAATGTCTTCCTGCGCTTCAGAAGTCATGGTGCAAACATAGGAATTATCAATCAAATGCAGTGTCTTGCCAATAGCCTTGCGCGGCTCATAACCACCCATCCGCCTCTCCAGATCGACCAATCTAGTAGCAAAATCAGATTGGGCATCCCCAGAAGCATGTGCCACAACCGGAGCCGAATGCAAGAGAGAGGGAGTAGGCAAGGCCTCAGGGGAGGCGGCCCTCAGCAGGGGCATACCAGACTACCGCGCAACAGTCTGCTGGGCGCAGAAGAGACAGACCCTGAAGTCGCTAGGAACAAGGGAAAATCCCACAATCAGTACAGAACCGGCCTTGTCCCGAAGGAACCCCGGACTCAATGTCTTAAGAAGCCTCCATATGGTGATTATTGTGGCTCGCAAGGCCAAATGGGAATAATGCCGAAGCAAACCCGGGATGCCCCTAATGCACCGCAAGGGAAGTGGGAGGATTTTATATATTAGAAAATATCCCCTTAATGAAAGTAAAGGCCGGGAGAAACCACTGATTCTATAGGCCTATAAGACAGAAAAAGATCCCATAAGTACAAGGCATAACACAGTAATGGATAAAAAATAGCCTGTGAGGGCACTTACAGACCGCAGACGAGACGTCAGCCACGCCGCACCGCCGAGACAAGATGCCGCCCAGACATATACCTCGAGGGGCAGGCTGCGGGGGAGTGACGCAAAATGCGTCACCCGCCCACCTCCCTCCGAAGAGCGTGAAAAGACAAGCCCACGTGAGCTGGACAGCCAATGGCTGCACCAAGGCAGCTGAGGTAAATGTGGCCACCCCAAGCCAAGCGGTGTACAGTAGCGCAATGTTACAAAAAGAACAACCAGTGCAACCAATCAACCAGGGATCACTTCTAAAGCGCTCCGCATAAGCCAGAGCCTAAAAATCAAAGGTGCCACACCATACAAGAATACATCAGATACAAGGAACACCCCCCCCCTTTTCCCCTGAGAGACACAGAGGAACAAGGGGAGACATCGGTCCGGGAACCACTATAGAGGGAAAGGGGGTGAAAGGCACAAATGCGGGCAGGGCATCCCATAAGGCTCACCATGGCCTGAACCGTCTACCCCTGGTGGGGGAGTTGTGGTGGAGCCTAGCTCCTTGGCACCTAAATATGGTGCTGTCTACCGTCACCCGAACGCTACAGCCGAGGCTGGGAGGCAGTAAAACAAGGACAGAATCGGGTGGGGAATAGCTCAACAGGTCCATAGGGTCAAAGACCCCGCTCACCTGCCTGAAAAGAGAGAGCCACTTTCTCGTCCTGGCAGTCCGCGACTGCAAAGAAAATCTGGGGTTCTGTGGGAGGTGCCTCGGTATATATAGGCTGGGAGGGGCCACTTTTTCTGCTCCGCAGTCACGTGACATCTGAAGATGAATAACCCATGTGTAAGGATATCTTTCAGAACGGGACGGGATGTACACTAAGAATAAGGGGAATTGGTTAAGGGAAGTCCTGAGAATATTTACGGAGGATGGGTCTTCTGAGTCTGCTCAGCTCTAGCAGTAAGTGATCAGAATGTCCAGCGAACGTCAACCTTTGTCAGGCTGGTGAGCCCTGACTGTGCGCAAGGGCGTTGATGCAGGATAGGGTCGCTGGCTACTGGATCTTTGATCTCGTCGGGAGGTTTTAGGCTTCTGCTCCTGGGGCGGCGCTGTTGCGGATGAAGGGATAGACGATGTGATTAGTCCCAAACAATCCAATAGTTCCGAGGCCTCTTCTGGTGTAGATACTGAGTATGGGCGGCTCATATAAGTGAAGGAAAGTCTGAACGGGAAGCCCCATTTATAGGCAATTTGGTGTGATTTAAGTATCAACAAGCATGGCTTCAACAGGCGGCGTCTTTGAAGCGTCACTGGGGCTAGGTCCGAATAGACCTGGTATTTGTGGGTTTGGAAGACCAGATTATTATGGGCCCTAGCTGCTTGGGCTATCATTTCCTTGGTGTTGTAGAAAGTGAACTTAACAACAATGTCTCTGGGCTGGCCATCAGCCCTAGGTGGACCTAAAGCACGATGGATCCTATTCATCTCTAAGCGATCGATCGGGATTGCTGCGATTAGCTCCTGTATTAGAGCAATGATGGTGGATTTAAGGTCGACGATAGACTATGGAAGCCCCCTGAATCCCAGATTGCTGCGTCTGGACCTATTTTCCAAGTCCTCTATCTTCTGGTAGGCTAATGACAGTGCATCCTTATTATTTTGTATCTCGGTTTCATGCTCTTCTAGTACAGAGGTAGTGTCAATTATCTGGTGTTTCAGCTTGGATGTGCGGGACCTCAAGTCCCTGAGCTCCATCTTAAATGTGGCAGATAGCTTTTCAGTGGCTGTTTCTAGTTCCTGTTGTAGTACAGATTTAAATCTTTCTAGCAGTTCTGCGTCTCTTATGCCAGGGTTAGTAGGTGGGGATGGTTGGGGTTCCGGACTCCCATTTGGGATTCCAGCTGAGATTCAAGCTGCGAGTCAAGCAGCACTGGGGAAGGTATAGGAGAGGAGGACGGTTGCAGCTTGCTGGAGTGCCCTGCAGTAGTTGCCATTTTAGGGCTGGCTGCGTGTGCCAATTGCCTGGGAGTATGTGCTGGTTTGCTTCGGTCCCTGCGCCCCATTCGCTGCTCGGGTATACTTGGAGTGGGAAGGGGGTATCTGGCCCTAGGGCCCCCACTATTACGTTAGTCCCATAGCTGGCGTTTGGCTGACCCAGGGTGTCTATGGGCCGGACTGACCTGGAGTCGCTCCTGCGACAGGTATGCTGGCTCATCTGCAGCGTGGCTGTGTGGGGCTGGAGTCAGGCTGCGGACACCATCTTGAATGCGGCCGCATGAAGGAGACGACCGTGCTGACAGGATGGAGGCGATCGCTCCCCGCCTCACTATCGGTGCCTGGAGGTTCCCGGGGTGTTCACAGGCCGGGCCGACCCCAAACCGCCACCGCTACGGGCTGTGTAAGGGCTCGTTCCCCCGCACGATGAGGAGCCGAACTAGGCTGTGGCCATCGCTGTCGGCTGCTCGCGAGCACCCCCATTTGTATTCACTTTCACTGGTTAAACATTTAAAGAGGCACAAAACCCTCTCGGCTCCCTGGGACACCCACCAGCCCTTCACGCCCAAGTACCTGGTGTGTCGGCGGTGGCCCAGTTAAAAAATTCCAAATCCACGCCCCATGGCACTTTTGAGATCACCAATTGGCTGATCTCAAGGGTGCCGGGTAACACTTTGCAGCCGCGTGGCCGCATCTCCACTTTCTTCTCAAGCACCTGATTGGCTGGGTGCAGGAGTGGGATGCTGGATGCCCCAGGGGTAGGCTAGTGGCCAGGCCTGGAGACTTTTAGACTCCAGGGCTAGCCGGCATTTTTTGGTCTGCTTTAATGAAGTGTTTTCATAAGCATTTTGTTGGCTCCCTTTCCATAACAGACAGAAAGAAAAGCATAGATTTGCGAGATGTTGTGGCTCTGCTATTAGCTGCTTCTAATCTGAGTAAACTAGAGATGATGTATGGAGTCTCCCCAGCAATAATCTTGTTCTAGTGATAAGCGACAGCGCAGCTACACAACATCTGATGTAAACAGCACAGAGACAAAATGGAAACGCTATTTCTATTAGAGAACACAATACAGGCCGGGTGTAGTGGCAAGCAATTAGGCCAGCTGAAGCATCTCAGGCAAGGCAATGAGTCAAACTGAGGTGTGGAAAAACAGGATGTAATCTCCTACATTTAAATACTTCAAACTAAATACTCCAAACTCCAAAACACCAAAGCGTGGTGTCTGTTAATCAGTTAGGATGTAATCATAAAAATGTAGGTATACTACTATATTATATTAAATGTTGCCTACCGCTACCATTTCTGCACTTAGTCTGGGGAGTCTCTCCACCTAATCAGGGTTATGGGATTGAACTTTTTTTGGGGGGGGGACTTTCATTTTGGGGTGAAGAGAAAAAAAGGGTAGAGACATCTCCACAAGACAAACAACACTCATATTAAAGTGGACCTACATGCTCAAAATGTCTTCCCATTCCCACACCTTCAAATCTGATGCAGCCCTTCTACACAAACCGTTATTATTACTTTTATCCACTTCTCCAGAACTTCGAGGGCCTGGGGATTTAAACATGCTGTTTTTAGAATCTCACATCAATAGGTCCTTTTTCATTAGGGCTGCAATCTGATCTCATAGAAAGCCCAGGAATAGGATGCCAACCATTAGACTTACCGTTTTTTTTTCGGGAATCCTTCAGCTTGACTGACCACATTGAGAGATTGGGCTCCACCCCCTGGGAGGAAACACAAAGGCTGAACAGAGGCTAAAAGCCCCACCCCTTCCTCTCCTCCTCAGTAATAGAAAAGTAATACTCTGACCACCCTTGGAATAAGCGGTCAAGCTGAAGGATTCCTGAAAAAAACGTTACCGGTAAGTCTAGCGGTGGTTTTTCCAAGTCATCCTTCAGATTGACCGACCACATGGAGAGGATTAGCCAAGTAATTATACCTTAGGGGTGGGAGACTGCAAGAAGGTGTGGAGTGATGACCACATTGCTGCTTTACATATCTCATCTATGGATGCCCCAGTTCTTTCTGCCCATGATGTAGCCATAGCTCTTGTGGAATGGGCCAAGACTTCGGGGAGAGACACCTCCCTAGAAGATTAAGCTTGAGCAATAGTCTGTTTTATTCATCTGGCTATGGTGGATTTTGAAGCAGCTGTTCTGCCATTCTCCAATCCTTTGAACTTTCTAAGTAAATAATCAATGCTCTTCTGACATCAAGTAGCGAAACATCTTCTTCCTTGCCCGCAGCATCTGGCAAAGATGGAAGAACTATCTCTTGCCACTTATAGCAATTTTTGGCAGAAACAAAGGATTGTGCCTCAGTATCACTTTATCCGGTAGCACTGCACAGTAAGGTTCTTTAATGGACAATGGCTGTATTTCGCTCACTCTTCTAGCAGACGTAATAGCCAGCAAAAACAACACTTCAAGGTCAAACATTTTTCAGAGACCTCCTCCAAAGGTTCAAATGGAGGCTCCATTAACCCTTTTAACACAACTGACAAGTCGCATGTAGGAAAATCCTTGAATGATGCAGGTCTTTTATGCATTACCGACTTGAAAAAATGGTTACAAGTTCATTTTGTCTTAATTTCTGTTCCGAAAATATGTGATTTATTTATATACTCGCAGGGGGAGGACTATCGACGGGGGAATTAGCTCATTTGGATTTGCATCACTGGTTGGTTTTGGTCTGCTTTAACTTCAGATTTTCTGCCTATATAGAAACATAGAAGGTTGACGGCAGAAGGAGACCATACGGTCCATCTAGTCTGCCCTTATGTGTATACTGTATGTACTCTTTTTTTCTTAGGATAGATGTGTGCTTATCCCAGGCATGTTTAAATTCAGTGACTGTTGATTTTTCAACTACCTCTGCTGGAAGTTTGTTCCAAGCATCTACTACTCTTTCTGTAAAATAATATTTTCTAACATTGCTCCTGATCTTCCCCCCGACTAGCTTCAGGTTGTGCCCCCTTGTTCTATCATTAAGTTTCTTCTTAAAAACACTTCCCTCCTGAACCTTATTCAATCCTTTCCCATATTTAAAGGTCTCAATCATATATAAATGGCTAACAAGCTAAGATCGGAGCTGGGGCCCATTTGAAATGTCCTGAATGTTCCGTGTCTTTAAGGTGCTGCACAAAAAAATTTCAGTAATAAAAGTCCAAGATCCTAGTTGATTCCCCAACTAACCCACAAGAACAGAATGCTGCTGAAACAGGTCGATATCCAGTTTATCTAGCAAACAAATGTAAAATTACAAGCATGCAAAATGTTAGGGAGGATTAGGCCAACCTAGAACTGTAAATAATTAGCTATGTGTTTGTGTACGAGCTGTGTAGTCATGTGCCCCAGTTGTTTATCATTCTGTGCATTACACAGCCCATCTGTTGGCAAAAGGTGTGGTGAGCTTTCCTCCATACAAAAATCGTCATCAATTAACTGTTTCACTGCTGGAGAATTAAGGTGACATAAGGTAAGTATTCAAGAACACCTATTTCTATTTGTCATTATTATTGTGTAGAAAAACAGAAAATTATTGTCTGCCACCATGTGTTTATAAGAGCCGCTAATTTTTAAGTTTTTTTGCATAATACAAGACCTCCCAACTGTTCATGATTTGGAGGGACTGTCCCTCTTAAAGTGGAACAAAACCCACGCCGAATGACCCGGGAATCTATAAGATCGAGTCCCAAAATAGAGTCTTGCAGTATACAAGCCTCCCCTGTGTCACATTGTCTGCAGCAGGCCCATTCCAATCACTGCACTTAACATGTGCTGAGGCCTAGCATGCACCTCTTTATTGCAATGAATGGAGTGAGCATGCTCCAGAAACTGCACATAAAGTGAGGGCAGCTGCTCGTCTCCTATAGACTCGATTCAATGCTGGCAAGGATTTCAATCTCTGCCTGTTTTTTTGCGAGAAAAACATGTTTTCACACCTTTTCAGAGATTTTTTGGCCAAGAATTTTTATTTAGTGTAAGAACTCGCACAAAATTCTCTCCAAAAGTAGAAACTCTTTTATGCCCTGTCAGCATAATTGTCAGTGATGCAGTGCTGTAAGGTAAGTAAAGTTCAATAAGATTAATTACATTTTTTGTTTTTTTTGCTTTCCACTATTCCTATTACACACACCACCAGTGGGCAAGGTAATGGGCTTGACGGCCCATAGAATGTGCTATAGGGCATAAGGGCTGGTAATAACCAGAGCAAGGGACCGGCAGTTTGGCTCTTGAGCTGTTTGTTGGGTTGGTAAGCCTTAGAGGAGGGGGGGGGCACACATTTTGGGGGCAGTACTAATTAAAAAATATATTCCCACCAAAACATTAAAAATGTGTGCCCCCCCTCCCTTTAAAGCTTGCAAACCAAGCATAGGGGCTGGTAATTCCAAGGCTTAGGGGCCAAGCTGCCAGCCCCTGGCCCAAGTTATTACCTGCCTTTATGCCATACAGCACAGGTCCAGTGCACAAGTCTTAATTAATTAACTTATACTTACCTTTCACTGTCCAGTGCTGCATCACTGATAATTATGCCCTGGGGGAACACAGGTTTTCCTCCTGGCCCCGGGCTGGGAAATGCTTACCGAACCAGGAATAGCGCTCTTTTGGGATCTCCCCCACAGGACTTACACATCACAGGAAAGGAGGGGGACTTCCTGGGAGAAATTCCTCTACCTTGCTGTATAAAAGGCAGCCTGCACCCCCCACCCACATGCGGTCATTTGCTCCCAAATGACTCAAGGACACAGGAAGACCTGGCAGACCAGAGGAAGGCGGTGCATGGTGCGGGAAAGAAAACAGAGACCTGCAAGTAGCCAAAATATGAATATTGCAATGTTTTGGTGTAGTGGCTTATTTTTACACACTTGCATTTTTAAATCCTTGTATAGAAGCGAGAATTCTCACCCAGTTTTCTAGTATGCTTCTTGCACATGCAAGATTTTGCATGTCTCTCAATCATGCAAGAGAGCGATAATTCGTGCTTGTGATTTGCCTCGCGCACACAGCTGAGTTTTTTCAAAATGAATCAAGCCTCATGTCAACAGTGAACTATTTCAGAACACAGTGAAATTCATTTAACCATAACAGGACAGAACAGTAGCAAGGGACAAAAGGTGAGTATGTTTTTTTTGCTCAGACAGCCATTGTTTAAGCTCTTTATCTTTTTCTATTAACCCTGACAATTCATAAAAGCTGTATTCAAATAGTCAACACTGCCACAAATGATCTTCATCACCTTTTGGAGCAAAATCAGGCTTGGGATGCAGATCAGTCTGCAGCTGTGCAGCATACCACCTCCTCTGAATCTCTCATCTGAACACACTACCAGTGGTGCACATACCACTGGTTTGGAAACTGCATTATAAACCCACCTGAATGGCTGGGTTTAGAAGTGCGGAGGATGCAGCTGCTGGCAAAGACCACCAGTAATCAGCGGGAATATTGGATTTGGGATTGTCCCTCCCTGTCAATTTTTTCTAAGGAAGGCTGAAGTTCTACTTTGAAGCTAACCCCCCAGGCAGCATTATAATATTATATTTAAACCGTACAGATCACACACCTTGAAGATAAAAAAAGACAAGTCACCGAAGCACTAAGCCAAACTTTTTCTTAAAGATGTCTTTGACACTGACCACCGTTTAACTATACTGGTTACAGGTCCGTTTTAATTTTTTTACATTAGAAAATGTGTGTTTTATGGAAGCAGCTTTCACTCTGCAATCTCTTGCCATAGTCAACGTACACCAAGAAGAGAGGCATAAGCCCTGTACACACAGAACATTGCTGCTATGACTGCTGCTGAGGTGGGGAAGCTCACTCATCTGTGCACATGCCCAGCAGCAGTGTTGTGTGTCCAGGATCACTTCTATCTTCTGGGTGTAAAGACTGGGAGGCCGATTCATTAACAGCGGCAGGTAGCAACAGTTGAGCGACTGTAGCGGCATTTTCAGAGCGCCCGCTAGTAGTCGCTGTGCTTCGCCGTTGTTCGGTAGTTGATAGCGACTCAGTCGGTTTGCCGTAATGTTGAATATTGGGTGAGGACAGGTTCCGCGCTGTATGGGAGCGCATGATAGCGACTGGTCAGAGCGACCGGCTTCCACCATATTCATTAACAAATCACGCTCAAAAAATTCTTGCGCTGTCAAATGCATAGAGCACTGGCGGCGATGGGTTAAAAGTAGTTTTTTAACCCCCAAACAACCATATTTTTGTAAACCCAAAAAAACAAGTTTTTAAAATAATTTTGTAATATGAATACATTAATATCAGACCTGTAATATAAATTCTGTACATTTTTTTTTTTTTTTTACCTTGAAAAAAAATATTTAAAATGGCAGAAGTGGTCACAGAATTTTTCACATTTAAAAAAAAAAACAAAAAAACAATTTAATAACAATTAATTATGAATATTTAAAGATTGTCCCATTGAAATGCATTGGAGAGCGCCAGGTAGCGAGAGGTCATACCTGTCGCTGTTCAAGGTCGGACGCTGGTGCTGTGGGCTGAGGCTGGAATAATGATGAATGAGTCGCTATATGGCGCTATCTCAGTCGCTAAGCAGGATCGGCTTGATAAATGTGTGATTGTGGTGGGGAGCCGGTGTTCTCGTGGTGGGGCCCGTCATTACCGGCCGCTCACCAGTCGCTACCTGTCGCTATCCCTTGTTAAATAAGGGCCTTGGTGTACAGTTGCCATTGTACATAGAGTGTGGTCCCCCGAATTTGGGATTCCCCACTGTGTTTATCCAGAATTGGGATGCCCCGCTAGGTAACACCCCTCAGATTGCCAGTATTCACACACCTCTCCTTGGTCCAACGGCACATGCACTGTCTCTGGTCCAATGAGAGACATTTGCTTTGTCTATGTCAGTAACCAAACAACGCTGGGATTAATGGGAGCACAAATAGCCTCATCCCCAGCGGCATGCATGCTTCTGCCCCAGCCTATCTCAATGGCTGGGGCGGGAGTGCGCACACAGGCCGGAGTTGCAGATATCCAATTTGGAATGTCCCGGGGCGGTCAGTGGCTGGCCCTGGAATCTTTTAGATTCCAGAGCCAGCTGTGCAGGGTTTTGTTCCGCTTCAACCTCCTAACTGTCCTAGTGAAAAAAGTTTCAGAACATCCAAAAATGTGTCTGCATTAGCAGGGGCAGCTCTAGACACACAATGTAGAGTGTGGTCCCAGCACCCATGGTGGGGCAGCAGTAAGGGTCAGCAGCCTGCTAAACCAAACCAAAAAGCTCTTTTTATTTAAAGGGCAAAACATGTCAAAAGCAGCAGGTTAAAATACTCTTGGGGGTGTTGGTGTGCCTCTTTTTTGGGGCATCCCAAATTTGGCCCACACATACGCCAGTGGATCAGGGGTCCTAGAAGTTTAACTGAGGTTTTGGGGGTTTAGCACAGTGGGTCAAACCAAATTGGAATGCCCCAAGGACCAAAACATGGTCATCAAACCATAATTTTCTAGCACAGCTGAATCCAATGGGGAACAGAACACAGCTGCATATGCAATGTCTGCGACTCCTACAACAGGGTACAGTGTACAGCAGTTTCATGTCCACTACAGACATGCTCAGCTCCATTTGGAAGGGACACGTCTGCTATAATATAGGTACATTTTTATAAAATATTTTTTTTTTATTGCATAAAATGGTAACAAATTATACTATACTAAAGTCAGGCCAGGCAATAACTGCCCCTTTTATTTATAAGTGAGGGAATTTGTGTCTGTTTTAATGTTTAAAAAAAAAGGGGATTTGTGTACTCACCAGTACATTTCTTTTCTCGTTGTTTAGCATTCCAGGGCACCACAATAAGCAATGCCTGGGTTAACCTCAGTCGTAGACGAGAACTGCAAATAACAAACCAAGTTCCTTCCAGCCTATATAGGACATGCTGTAGCAGGAACTCTTCAGTTAATTAAACATCAGTCGAGCCACAGCCACAGGAGGGAAACAATGCTACCCATGCATACAGCTCCTAACTTTGTTCATAAAACTTCATAAAATTCTAACCCTGTAGAAGGCATCAAAAGAAACCAACACAGTTGCAACAAAACAGTAGAGCGCTGTGGTGCCCTGGAATGGAAGACGATGAGAAAAGAAATTCACCGGTGAGTATACAAATATCCCTTTTCTCTTCCCTTCCATTCCAGGGCACCACCATCAGCAATGCGCGGGCTCAAGAACGTATGAACAGACTAACGCGCTCTGCGATCTGGCCTTTGAGGGTGCTGGGCTGCAGACTAGCGTCCAGATCCAGAAATTATGCAACGGGGGTGCACCACCTATAAATATTCGTGTGCTACACTATGCAACAAACAAGAACAATACTAAGGGGCTTAAGGACAACGGGTCCAGCTCTACCCCAATCCTAGGAGCACCACACAATTAACTGATCAGACCAATACTAAGACTAAATGATCACAATTTTATTGAAACAACACATACAATACACAAATACAAAAAACAAACAGATACATTAAAAACCACAAGTGAACCACACTAAAATTCATTTTATATCTAAACGTGGTGAACAGTGATAGCAGAAAAATAGTAAATGAGAGTGTATCAAAAAAAACTTTATAAATATATAAAACTATATATCGCTACAACCTAACTGGTCATGGATACCAAATAAGTGCAAAAGTGCATATATTAGCATACAGCAATAAACAGGTGAAAATATAGGAATGAAAAAATCAAACCCAAACCAGGCAACTGAAACCAATCACACGTATATATGAGTGGGGACTAGCAGGTGGGACACCTGCGCACGCGGCCGCCCATGCCGCTTCGCTGGGTGAAAACAACAAAGAGAAGAGGAATGTACATGCCTTTATACTTACCTCCATATTGGCGCAGCCAACCACGCGTCCGTACACAGTCCTGGAGCGCATCTGCGCTCCGGCTGGGTTAGGCGGAAGTGACGTCACCCCTCACACCGGATGTGACGCGACCAACAATGCGCAGAATGGGGACAGCGAGCCCGGCAGCACAACAGCGGCCACCGCTATTGGTCAGGTTATGGTCTGCGTATCTTCATAGTGGGTTTTGTGCCGACACAAAATATATATATATATATTCTTTTGATATTCATTTCCAATCATGCTTTTCATTTTGGAGTTTCCCAGATATTATTGCTAACTAACCCTTTGGTAGCACTGGAGGTATCAGGGGACTTGCAGTGTTTTTTAATGTGTCTGTGTCTATTTGTGTATTGTATGTGTTGTTTCAATAAAATTGTGATCATTTAGTCTTAGTATTGGTCTGATCAGTTAATTGTGTGGTGCTCCTAGGATTGGGGTAGAGCTGGACCCGTTGTCCTTCAGCCCCTTGGTATTGTTCCAGATCGGGGGTGTCACCCCCGAAGAAGCCCTACCTGACCAGGTACTGGGAACCGTGGGGCAGCAGCAGCGATGGAATCGGAAGGAGCAGAGCAGAACAGGATCAGTGCTGTGCACCAAAGGGACACACACTGGTGATGTCTCGTGACTCACATGTTGCTGATGGTGGTGCTCCAGAATGGAAGGACAAGAAAAGGCGGTCTTTATAGTGGAACTATTATCAGGATTTACACCTCACACATCTTGGTGATAGATCAATTATACTGGGGCATCCCATGGGAAAGCTCCCAGACCACCCAAACAACTCCCCTTCCTGCGTTTCCCATGGCACATGTCCTGGCTCTCGTACTGTCAGTGCTCTATGGTGTGCCATCAAATTCACGGCATTAAGTGCTGTTTTGATAGAGAGCTGCCGCGTCCCTGGTTTCCCTGCAGTGTGTGACACGCTCAGCCCAGCCTATCTGAATCATGCAGGGATGCGGCCACAGCCCCCGATCGTGGCATGGGACCCCTGAAAAGGTAAGTTATTGCGGTCCTGCACAGGAGGCTCAAGGAGTGAGGCACCTGAATTGGGATGCCCCGGGGGCACTTAGCCAGGGCGGTAATAGGTCCACTTTAAATAGAAAGTCCACATTGGTGGCATGTGTATATCTTTTGTGCTCCCTCACCTCAGCAGCTGCCATAGCAGCAGCGTTCTGTCTGTACAGGGATAATTTTTCTCTTCTTGAAGGTTTTGTTGTACAGTTGCCAATAACAACAGATTGCAGGTATTGAAAACTGCATCATAAAACACACATTTTCTAAAATAAGAAAAAACAGTAGGTCAGCTCAGCATGTTGAGCTCTTGTCTCCTGCCTATCCAAGTGGTTTTGGGGGTGATCTAGGGGTTTCAGAAATTGAGAAACAACAGGAAAGTGGACAAAAATTACAGATCATCACAATTACAGGTTTTATTGCACTTGGAAGAGGAATAAAACCCCCAAATTGCACTTCTAACCTTTCCTCTTTGGTGGGGCATACTGATTTAGGATGCCCCTCTATGTCTATTCTCCCACACTCACCTCTTCCTGGCTCCCATGTGGTCCCCTCAGCCAGTCAGCGGCATTTGTTCAATTTAAATGTCCTTTGCGCTGAGCGGCAAGGACATATGAATCTAGCGAGCGCTACTGGCTCACCTGCAACTGTGGGCGTGCCCAGGTTGACCATTCAGAAAGGCCTGGCCCGGGTAGGTGTCTCAGATAGGGGTGAGTTGCACTGAGTTGCAGCAAGGGAAGAGGTGAGTGAAACCAGGTAATTTGGGGGGGTCGCACAGTGGGGCATCCCATCAAGAGGTAGGGCAACCCCTTTATATAGGCTCATATAGACTAGAGGGGAGTGTTGCTCCTCAATCATAAGGATCAACCACCTGTTTCGGCAGCTCTGGATTCTAAGATTCCACTGCCAGACAATCAAGCAACCTTGGAGCATCCCGATTTGGGATGCCCTACTTTATGAGCACCCCAAGATTCACTCACCTGAATAAAACCCAGGATGGCCTGCCCTGAAATTTAAAAGATTCCATGGTTGGCTGCTGGCCTTCCCCCCGGGGCACCCCGAATTGAGATGCCCCACTATGTGAAACCCCTCAGCTTGCCGGTACTCCCTCACCTTTCGCTGGTCCAATGTGCGGGCTCTCGTACAGTACAACCTATTTTCTCTGTATATGCTATTTGGCAAATGGCTCTAATTGTTTACAATGGGGAGATAGGCCGCATCCACTGCATCTTTGCGCCGTTTGCCAAACGGCATAGTAACGACAGACAGCTCTGATTGGACAAGAACCCACGCATGTGCAGTTAGACCAGAGAGGGTGAGTTGTCCTGGTTGATCTGGGTGGTTTCATACAGTGGGACATCCCAATTTGGCTCGCCCCTGGAGTCTGTGAACAAAACCCGGGATAGTCAAAAGCCCAGGTTTTGTTCACCTTTAAGCAAAGGATAGTTTTCACCTAAACATACTGTCTCAGTAAATGAGTAATCTATCAGTGTATCATTAACCTGTTTTAATGCATATGACTGATTGAATGTAAGCAAAACACTACTGACAAAGATCGAGCTCCAAGAAAAACAAATAGAACAACAACAACAAAAGATAGAGGGCACCACAAAGATATTTTGCTGTAGCCGCAAAGAGACTCAAGCGTACCTGAATATCTTCTAGGGACTCTATTTCTAGGGACAGCTATTTTTGGAGGAAAACAAGAGTTTATGGAAAGTTTATGCTGAATTCAATGCAAAAAAAACAAGTAGCCAATGTGCTCCGAAACTTTACTTACATTTGAGATGTTAGATAAGCTAAGAGCTGATCACCAATCTGAAATAGTATTATTAGCCCTCTTGTTCTAGGCTGTGATTTAAACTAAGCAAGTCATTTCTAAGTCCGCTGTAGCAGTAGCTTATGCCAAAAGAAAGCTGTACCCACTTTCTGGATGTATCCAAAACGTTAAATGTATCAGATTATTTACGGAGGACCATAAAAACTGTTGCTCTTCATTTAATAAACACCTATTCGCTTGTACACCTCCGGAGGTGGATGCAATCCAGACGTGTCCTACATGTGTGGATCATTTTCCATTAATTTAAATCAGATGAGGTTTAGCCTGGAAGCCACAAAAGAGAGCCGGCCGCTATCTCCCTGTTTTCCTGGACAATAAAATGTTTAAAGTTTGGCTGCCAGCAGTCACACTTGCAGAAACACTTGAGCTGTGTTTTCGGTCCATGATGCCACGTGAGGCCTATCGCGCTCGGCATCTCTGATCAACAGGCGTTTAGGGAATTAGGATTACAAACACCTTGTTCTTATAAACAGGACTGTCTGATGTCTACGTTTTCATCTTGCCCCCCTCTTTCGCCTGCGGCTCCCTTGAGCAATGTCGTTCCTTGGCAGAAGGCGCCTGCGGGAACGTGCAAGGAACAGCTACGGAGTCCCCAGAGCAACATCCACAACAATCAGCTTGTTTACACTCAGAAGTAAAGTAAACTGGCATGCAAAATAAAAGACATAGAAATACAACGTGCAAAGATTTAAAGGTACACTAATCTTGAATTATCTGATTATATGAAAATAGCTTTACAGGACTCTGTAGGACAACCACAGAGTTATGTTCGTTTGGCATGTGGTCCACCTTTATAAAGATTTTCTTGAATTAAACTTCAGTCAAAATCATAATTGTCGATAGCATAAACATGTTTAAGACCACTTTAATGCCTTTCTGCAACCCCATAGCAGATATTGTGGATTCAATAAAACTGCATGCTATTTTTTTTAGGCATGAAGTAATTTAAGGTGTGATTCAAAAAAATATGGAACCTTTCTGAGTCTGTAAAGCTTAAAGGGTAATTCCACTTTCAATGGAATTTTTAAAAGTTTCCATTGTGTGGCTATGTGATATCATCAATGTGCTAAGCTTGGATGGTTAATTTTTTAGTTTTCTATTTGTTTGCATCTCTGTGTTAAAAGTGCATTGTTAAATGTACAGATCAGGCACTTCCTGACTAGTCTTCTGATTGGCTGATTCAGAGACAAAAGTATTAACCCCTTCTGCTCTAATTCAACCTCTTCAGCTGGGAGGAAAACAATGCTATGTGTTTCAGCAGTGAAAGGGATTAATGGCAGAATTCTGGAGAGATAATTGCTGCTGTTTGATTTAGCCAAATCTTCCAATGAGTTCACCTGTTACAGTGGAAGGATTGTGGGAGTTGTAGTCAGAAAGGATACTGAGAGTTTTACTATAGGCCACTCCTGTTTTACCAAGACAGAGTCAGAGGAATATAAGACACATGGAAGCAGCATCACAGGTCTGGGGGCACAATGCTGACATAAATGTTTATTTTACAACGCAGAAGGAGAAAACAATAAAGCAGGACACCAAAGACCTGACAAGAAAAGGAAGTTTTTCCTTAAAGCAGAACAAAATCCAGGATTTTGAGTATCCCGGGTTTGATTCCCAATTTGGGATGCCCCGCTGTGTGAATGCATATTCCAGAAAAATTAACCTTTCCCTGGTCCTACGGCGCATGCACGGGCTCTCATCTGATCAGAGCCATCTGGCATGGCATGTATATTTAATGTTTAGCAAAAGGTGTGCTCCTGTCCCCAGCCTATCTGAATGCCTGAGGGTGGCAGCACGCCACAGCCCAAAGATGCTGGGGAAGTAGACGAGTTTTGTGAGTCCCCATGCGGGTTTCACACAGCAGGGCATCCTGATTTGGAACGCCCCCAGGGAGAACCAGTGGGTTTGTCCTGCTTTAAAATCCTTCTCTGGGTTCACCTATTTTCCTCCACAGCAGCCTGTGCCGTACTTGGTGAGATAAAACTTCCAAAACCTCAACAAGCTGGCACATCGCTGTCCTACTGAGGCAGTGCCTGGCACGCCCCTTCTGCCTCAGTGAATGCTGATGCTTTCTCATTACACTGTAATGAGAAAGGAGGTGTTGTCTCAGCCACCTGCTATATGTGAACAATGAAAAGCTTCTGAAAAATCTTCAGACATGCCTCAAGGCCCAAAATCCAAATCAGTTAAGTTTCAACAGAGAGAATGTGGGTTGCTGCAGGGGATATAATGTGAATATTGCTGTTTTAGTGTCTGCCCAGATAGTCTTTTTCAGATCCAGTTACAGCCAACTGTTGATAGAATAGACTAAGATAAGGGTAAGTTTAATGCATTTTTGGATGGTTCTTGGTTCATCTGAGGGAGTTTAGCCTAGTAACTAAAGGTAGACAGTCCATTTAACATAACATTTAAAATAAGGGGATTCTGTGCCAGTTACAACCTCGGCTTTTGGATAAAGCTACGGTATTGACACTGAAGACTGGAAGAAGGACTAAGGCTCTGGTTCAGTGAACTTTCCTTACAGAGTAAAGCAGTTCCGGCAGTCTGGTGCTCTGAAACCTTGCAGTTTGCGAGTTTGGGTCTAAAGGTTACCATGTGCACTCCCACTGCTGGTGCCCAAAGCAATGTAAACAACGGGCAGCCACATACCTGCATCTCGAGAATGTTTCCATCCCCTGCCATTCAGATGCGGGCAGGAGCACGCCCGCTGCGGGGGGTGCGGCCACCTGTGCTCAAGATTGCAACAGAACCACTTGCTGAACATTACATATGCACAGCCAACGGCTCTGATTGGGTGAGAGACCACGTTCTGGGGGATTTCACACAGCTGGACAATTTGGGATGCCCCCATGGCACGGAACAAAACCCGAGATAGTCAAGTCGAGGGTATTTGTTCCTGTTTAATGGAGTGGTGCGGCATTAAAGTAGCCTCACTCTATGAGACAGTCTGAGTCTCCAAACCCATATCGGAATGCCCCCTAGGAACTTTGGTTCTATTTCAAGCCCAAGTTCAGGCCACTGAGGTGGTTAAAAGGGAGTGTTATACTAAAATGGAAGCCAAAGACTGGGATGTTTATACTTCTTCACTCCCGCACTGCACCAACTCTCTGTTGGTGATTACTGGAACTATCGTAATGTGCCGGATGCACATAGAGTAAAAGGTGCCAGGCACACATGGCCACTGAATTCAGTAGGGTGGATTCGACTTGCCGCTTTCTTTTCCTTAAGCCATGTGACTGGCTTTCTCAATAGACTTGCTGTTTTAGTTTGGTGAAGATATTTCACTATCATGCAATAGGCTTCCTCGCTGATTTTGCTATTTTATTTCACTAGTTATTCGATTGGCTTTCTTGATGGATTTGCTGCTTTATTTTCTTGAAGACATTTGCTAGTAATTCGACTGGCTTTCCTACTGGACTTGCTGTTTTATTTTCTTGGCAAAGTGTTTTGCTAGTCATTCGACTGGCTTTCCTACTGGACTTGCTGTTTCATTTTCTTGAAGTCTTCTGACTGGATTGATTGCCTTTACATATTACTACAGATACCTTTGCCTGGTGGATTCAGAACCCTCACAGACAAATGTTTGAGAACTGAAAAATACTTCCCATGAACAGATTCCCTCTTTCTAGACTGGGAGTTTTTAATTAATTCGATCAAGTTTCAACGACCAGCCTTCTCTTTTAAAAGGTTGATGAAAAGTAACGGCAGTGTATATATATAGTATACACATAATAACCCAGCTGTTTCAGTATACATTGGCCAGACCTCCTCGTCAAGCTGTTGTAATGTACTAATTAATATAGCTCACTAATCCTTAGCAACAAAACAATGTGAAAACATTTACACTTGTGTAAACAGACATCAGAAAATGTGTACAAGAGTAACATTTTAAAAAAGTGAAACTCCATCCTTCTCAGCTTACCAAGTAATGAAAAGCACACATGCATAACTTATAACAATAAAGTGGGCATTCAGACCACTTAGGTCTCTTAACTATCACCCCCAGGGGATCCTGATTTGGCTGCAGTTAAAGATCCTTATGAATCCAAAATCTGTGCTGTGCTGTGTACTGACTTTATTCCAGCTTCTCATAGCAATCATATGTGGCAGAATGCCTCAGTAGCAGCAGCCCTGCTCTCCTTGCTCTGCAGTGTCATCCGCTGTTGTGACATGTGATTTTCATGAGAAACGTGAAGAAGGTGCGTATACAGCACGGCACCCAGCTTTAACCTAGCGCAGCGATACTAAACTAGCAGACCGGGGTTAGAATGCGGACCTCGGCACCAGATTTGCGGACCCCTGCCCTGACAGCCCTGCACTCAGTTGCTTCTGTGTTGCCGTGCTCAGAGCTGCCCCCTTGATGTTGATGTAGTGCCTAGTCTCCCTACCAGTGGCATGGCTCCCTGTCACTTAGCATTGCATAATGAAGTACTGCACGAACAGGAAGTGTCATTGCAAGGCAAACGCAAACTTTGTTTCTCAGACTCTTTGCCCCATCCAATCCTTTCCTCCTGTCCCAGCTCAGCCCCATCTATCCCTGTCCCACCATCTTTTCCCCCCATCTCTGCCCCATCTATCCCTGTCCTCTCAATTCTGTTCCTTTCCACCTAGCTTTGCCCAATCCCTGTTCCCCCAGCCTTGCCAATACATTACTATTTCATCCAGCTTTGGTCACCCCCCCCCCCCAGCTCTGCTCAATCATTCCTGTCCTTCTAGTTCTGCCCCTTCCCTTCTCCCAGCTCTATCTCCATCCCTTTCTGCCTTTTGTTTTGTATGTCCATCCCTCTTTCTTACAGCTTCTTACCAATCCATCCCTCTCCCGGCCTTATCTATCCAACCTTGATACCAAACCTTATTGCCAATAACAAATTTGGGCCCTAGTCCAACCCTGTACACAAGCAGTGTGCTGCGGGCCAGAGCTGTAGTTCTGTGGGAAAAACAAAAAAAAAGCTCTTGTTCTTTCCTATTGGCCAATAGTTTTTTTTGAAGTAGGGAGGGGCAAGCAGCCTTTTTTAGTATTGCCTGGGGGTATATAGCTCTCTTTCCTATTGGCCAATAGTTTTTTTTGAAGTAGGGAGGGGCAAGCAGCCTTTTTTAGTATTGCCTGGGGGTAGATAGCTCATCTCCCACTTCTAACTATCCATCCCCCGTGACAGCCCTCTGACCGAACCTTCACCTCCCACCAGATTCCATTAAAAGTGGTTAAGTACCCCTGCCCTAATGATACCTACTGCTGGACATTAGACTTTTGGTTCTCTAATATAAGAGCCGACACTATCAGGGGTTTAGTTTTGATTGTGAAATGTGGCTTTGAGAATTAGCTCCTATTCAGACTCAGAAGGTAGACAGGAGGTAGGAAAATTATTGTAATTGCATTTTAACTTGTGTTTCCATTTTGTTCATTTATCTTATAGATATTTCAGAGAAAAAAGAACCCTCTTCCCAGGACTAGAAGTTAGTACATCAAGCATAGGTCCTATTATCCTATTGGCATGGATGCCACATGGTCAGCTTCCAGCCATGGTTTCAGTATAGGTCCAGTAAAATAACACTCTTGCCCCTTTGTTAAAATACTTCAAAGGAATTGTAAAAGTTTACATCCACTCTTGTCACCCTGCAGACCTCCAATTAGGGGTGCCCTGACACCCCACATACCTTCCACCCAATTTCATTCCACACATCTCTCAACTACAGCAATGGAGCTGTATGGCCTCAGTACGGCGAAATAACATTATGATCAATAGGTTCCGCCATTTACAAGGGACTTCCATGTACAGAGGAGTCCATTGATGTCAATGGAAGTGCACCATACTGAGTAGTAGGTGAAAGGAGGTGGGTGTCTCGTGCCCAAGGGCACCCCTGATTTTGGGTCTCATGGAAAGGTCCACAGAAGTTTAGAAACAAAACTGAAGCCGAGATCCAACCCCCAGTTTTATTTCTGCACAACCTCCCCTTTTTAGATGTAGTTGAAATTCCAACCTTCTTGAAAAAGATTGTGTGCCAAACACTGTCCCCAGTGCCTGAAGGGAAATAGATGCTCTTTTCTTTTACAATAAATAAGTGTTCATATGGTGGTGAGAGATAAAGAGACAATATATACAAACATGGAACTTTACCATTCTCTTCCTCAGCGAGACCAGACACAGGAAGAAGCAACCATGGCTGGAATACAGGAGACAAGTAATCATCTCCTCCTGAGACCAGACTACCAGAAATTATCTCTCTAGGAGAGGCAAGGCACAGGGTATTTAATTTAAAACTCTTTACTTTGTGCTTTTAACTTGGGGTATAAATGTCACATGGGTATAAATGCCAAAACACCAGATATGAACATAGCCCTGGCACTAAGCAGGTGTTTTGCCCAGTGATATGTGTTTCTTAACAACATTGGTTCCATAAAAAATGGCATTAATTGCAAAGGTTCTGCTCCATTCTAGGCTCTCGCAACTAGTCATGTTATACCACATGAATGTTCCATGGTATTTCACAAATGTGGCAGTAATAAGGTCTTGTGAGACTCCTCCCGTTTTCTCTGCACCAAAGACATCTTGAGGAGCTCATGGTATTCTGTTTAGATGCATCAGCAAAAGCTCTGTCAATCCTCTGAGCCAATTCTCTAAACATGTTTGCTTTAAGAATGAGAGTCTAAAAATGCGCTCCCTAATATTCTAAAACTTTCCGGTTTCATTAACACCCCATCAAATGAACATGACAGAAAACTTTGCTTTTCGCTTAAGGTTTCCCAGGTGTTAAAATTTTTCACGAACTAGCAAGAAGCAGTTCATGTCAAAATAAAGCATGTTTAACATTCCCATACATATTTTTAATACACAAGTTTATTTTCTCCATCTGTCCTCAGCCATAAGAATCTGACTTCTATGTAATGTCAGTCAGTAATTTGGAAGTGAAGAAAAAAACTAATAAATATGACTAATTCTGAAGTTTGATTAAAGGGGATGTGAGGACACTAAACTAAGACTTGACTGGTTCATGGCTCAAGCAGAACAGTGGGTCAAGCCATAAAGAACCAAACCTTTTCCCTAATTTATTTTTAGGAATTTTGAGTATAGTGGATTGTGAGTATGGGTGACTTGCTTGTACTGGTAAAGAGGATCTCTTTTTCCTTTGCACAATGGTTCAAGCTGCTTCAATGCCTGGGACACAGATCTTTCAATTAAATTTGTTCAATCAGAAAACCCCAACCAAGTACCCCTGTGAATAAGCCCCCGAATAAAAGGGGCACAAGGCGCTTACCCTACTATAGTTATGGGCAGGTCTTGGTGCACAAGTCAAAAAATTGAACAGCTAGAGGGGTAATAAGAAGATTTAAAGCAGAAGAAAATCCAGCACAGATGGCCCTGGAAACCCCTGAGTGAAACCCCCAGATCACCCATAATAACTCACTTTTCCCTTTGGTTCTGTGGCACATGTGCATGCCCTCATCCAATCGGAGCCATTTGTTGTTAATACGTAATTTGGCAAATGGCTCTGCTCTTCTGCAATAGGGAGCACAAACAGACGCATTTCTAGTAGTGCGCATGCTCCTGCCCAGCCTATCTGAATGTCTGGGGGGTGGGAGCTCAGGCACAGCCAAAAAATGCAGGATTGCTGCCACTTGCACTCCCAGTTGAAGAAGGGCACATCCTTTTGCTAAATGACGTATGTACGCCAAACGGCTCTGATTGGACGAGAGTCTGTGCTAGGACTGGGACAGGGAAGAGGTGAGTTTTACAGGGTGATCTTTGGGGTTTCACATAGAGGGGCTCCCCAAATAGGAAGTGAAGTTGGTTCAATGGCCTCTTTCACATCTACAGTATGTGGAGCTGCTTCATGGTGGCTTCTTGGGCTACCACTAAGACACCGAAGCGTACCATGCTCTGTTGGTGTATTTTCACCAAACCAAAGGGGCCTAAAACCTTACAACAAGGTCAAACCAACAGCAGCAACTAGAATCTAACTAGAAGATGAACTCATTAGTTCTAAACTTATGGCCCATCTCCACCAATAAATAAAGCAACTGTTTATGTGAACCGCGAACGAATGTACGATTGGATGACTTGAATTCGTGGAAAAGGTGGAAGATTTGCCGCCCTCCCATGAATTCACCTAATCACTGCAATGCTCCCAGATTCTTGCTGGGGGGGGGAGGGGGACTATGAATGGCAGCCGTAGACCTGAGTCACAGTTGGATATGAGTGAATAACCAATACAGTCACAATGCTGGACAGGATTCGGTGACAGACCTAATACTCCCCCGTGCTGGGGGAATGGCGCTGGATCCCAGATAGGTAAGGCATTTCATTTTTTGTAACCCCTGTCCTGTCTGAGCTCAAGGGAGGGAGGCAGAGTGGAGGGTTTACATAGTGACTGGACTTCTGTTTTAATGGCTGAATGCCAATGCCCCAATACACAGGCACAAATCATTATACCAGTTCTAAGTCCTAGGAGGCCCAAATATCGGCTCTGTGCAGTCTTGGTAAGCTAGAATGCATTCCATCCATACAAAAGAATGGAAAGAACGATCACTGGCAGTAGGTAAATGTACAGAGTTTGTACTCAGCGGTAAATTTATTTTCTTGTCATCTTCCATTCCAGGGCATCACCATTAGCAACACGTGGGTTAACCTCAGATGAGGACTGCAAGTAAAACAAACTAAATTAAATTAAAAAGCAGTTCAGCCACAGCCCCAGGAGGGGAGTGATGCTAACCTTCATGTAATTCACATAACTTTCAGAAAAACTCTAATCCTGTAGAAGGCATCAACAGCAACCAACGCAAATAAAAAAAAAACAGTAGGGCAGGTGTGGTGCCCCGGAATAGAAGGTGACGAGAAAAAAAAAAATGACTGATGAGTACACAATTTTTCTTTTTCTCTTCCCTTCCATTACGGGACACCACTGTGCAATGTGTGGGACACCACTGTGCAATGTGTGGGACATCTCGAAGCAGTACCCTCGTTAAGGGCGGGAACGTGCTATGACAGACTGGCCAGCTGCATCAACATAACCAGGATGGTGGAACTGAAACCAGATGGTTCAACACCGTCTGCAACATCTTACGTCCCATCGCGGCATTGCCTAATGTCTGCACATCAACTCAGTAAAACTTGGTGAAGGTGTGAAGGGAGGACCAGGTCACTGCCTTGCTCACCTGGTTCACAGTCGCCTGGTGCTGGAAGGCCCAAGACACAGCAATTGCACTGGTAAAGTGAGCGTTGTCTCCTTACCCTTGCAGACATAGGCTTGTATGACCTCCTGCCTGATCCATCAGCTGAGCACAGACCTGGCAGCCGCCAGGCCCCTCCGTGGTCCTTCTGGGATCAAGAACAAAATGTCCATCCTAAGTACCTCCCATGTAGCCGCCAAGTAATACTTCAATGCCCTGACTCTATCCGGGGAATGTAGGAGCTGCTCCTCATGATGAGTAGGGTGCGGGCACAAAGAGGGTAGTGTGATCACTTGATTAAGATAGAAGGGAGAGACCACCTTGGGCAAAAAATCCTGATTAACATAGAACACTACCTTGTCTTCGTTCAGCTCTGAAACCCACCAGATGGAGGTGATCGCCACAGGAAAAACCACCTTCAAAGTGAGCATCGCACGAGAGGCCTCCGCCATGAGCTCAAAGGAAGGGCGCTGTAGCACCGGTAAGACCGGGTTGAGATCCCAGGACAGAATCAACGAGCATCTGGGGGGACGAGCATGCGCAGCTCCCTGTATGAAAGTACAGACTAATCTGTGCTCCACGATGGGCCTCTGGAAAAAATGGATATAGCTGAGCCCTGGCCTTTAAAGGTGCTGGGCTGCAGGCCACTGCCTAGGCCCTTCTGAAGAAATCAGCATCCTGGGCAACAAGAGCCTCCTACAGGAGCAGCCCTGTGACTCGAACCAAGCAACAAAGGCCCTCCAAGTCCTGTAGTAAATTCTGGAGGATGACTGCTTTCGTGCCTGAATCAGGATCTGAATTACTTTGGCGGATGGGCCCCTCTCCCAGGTCATCCAGATGTTCACCCAAAAGAAAACCCCTAGAAAAGGGGAGGGCAGTAAGCATCTTTTAGGAGGCAGCATCAGTCAACCACTACTTTAGCCAGACCATGCGCTGTAAGGTGACTAACAAGGCCAGATGACTAGCCACCAGGCACCATGTCATCCATTCCTGGCATGATATGCCTGAAAATTTCAGTAGCAAAGGAGTTCAGATGAAACGCAGAGGAGTGTGACATCCCATTGTTTATACTCCTCCGCTGCTGCCTCATCCACACAGAAACACCAGGGCAGAAAGCCGACCCCACCATGGAGAACGCATGCCGAGCAAGCTGGTCCAACCTCTTATCCACTGGATCTCTCAAGGCAGCACTAACCCAAGTAGAGATCAAAGTATACCAAGCCAGCCTGATATTGTATCGTATAACTCAGGTGGCGAAGAGCAAACCTTAACCGCTTCCTCCAGGAAGGGGTATCTGGCATTCTTAGGGAGAGACAGAAGCTTATCCTGCTTCTCCCACTCCTTTTCCACCAGCCTGTCAAAATGGGAAAGTCTGGGAACCAACTGTCTGGCTTGTAAGGCTAACCCCGCCGCTTCTGCCGCGGCAGAGGGTTAGCCAGGTTCAGGGCCTCCAAAATTGCCTCTATGAGCTCATCAACCTGATCCATCGCATAATTCAAAGGGGTGACAGGCGCGGAGTTCGATTCCTTTCTGCTGCTGCACACCTCCCCCTCTGACCAACTGGAACTGGAGACCGAATTGCTAAAGAGGTCCTCGCCATCAAGCTGGAATCCTCACAGTGCCTGAACATGCTTGCGCTTAGCAGTAGCCTTCCTGCCTGGTCTGACGGAGACCAACCTGGGATGCCCCAGGGGACTAAGGCTACTGACCATACTCTCCAAAAGTGCCACCATGACCGCCACTTCCTAAGACGGGACCCTGTTGTTTGGCAGATCCTGGGACAAGAATTGACCCAGCAGGCCCCCCGAGGGAGTATCCCAATCAGAGGAGTCTGAACTGGAAGCCGCGGGGGAAATAGGGCGGTCTGGTAGAATTGAATTGCGTAAGGTGCTGCAGGACTGCAGTGGAACTGGCAAGCAGGGGTACCTCGTCTGAGGCAGGTGGCGCTTGGCACATGCAGCACCACCCTCTGTTAAGATACGAAAACCCCAGCTCCTCTGATGCCTCTGACATGGTAAGATGGCCGCTTTGATAGCTAGCCAGTACAGCTGGTATGCTAGGCCCGCACCTCTCTGCCTGTCGCCCATGGGCCAACCTGACCTCACTTACAGGGCACGCTTACCTGACCCATGCATGCTTCCCTCACATTGAGCCAACTTCAGGCATCCAAGTGGGGTCTCCAGGAAAGTGCAGAGGGTGAGGAGCTGGGAGTCAAAGCCCCCGCTCCCAATGAGCACTGTCAAAGCAACAAAACTGGAAATAAAAAAATAAAATCCTGAATCTCTTCGCAGTCCCGTCAACTGCAAGAAAAGAACAGGAGGTGTCCGGCCACAGCCTGCGCTATATAGGCCAGGAGGAACTTTTTTGTTTTGTTCGTTTTTCTTGCAGTTCCCGCCTACGGTTGAGATTAAGCCATGCGTCGCTGATGGTGGTGCTCCAGAATGGAAGGGATGAGAAAAACAATACTGCACTGAATTGACACAGCTAAACTCAGTCTTCTAGTTTTTAGGGACCTACCGCCACAGCTATAAATCTAGGCATTATAAGGGGCAAATTTTGGGGTGGCAATTTCAAAAGAGAACATACAGGGCATGCAGTAACAACGATATCGCACACCCCTCATCCACAGACAGAAAAGGACAGTAGCATGAGGAGCAGAAAAGTGCAGCAGTGGCTGGGGAGATGTATGTAACAGTCTATTGCTCCAGTTGGCAAAGAGACACAATATAAGCAAAAGATGACTTTGCTAGTCATCAAACAAAATGATTCTGTGGCGGGAGCATTCAAAAGACTATTAAATGCAGCAATATATCCAAACACAGCTCTGTGAATTAAACAACCAGTAAAATGCAAGCATCCTGCTACTGTAGTGTGTCCCACACCAACAAAAAGCAAAGTAAAACATATGGTGGGTATATATAAAACAATTCTGTGATTACTCACCTGTAGAATTGGTATTATATGTATACAGCACGTCCTGTTCCAGAAGATATTCCTTACTCTTGGGTTATACATCCAGTAGATGGTGCTGGACTGCAGAGACAGGAAAGTGGCTACTCCTGGCCCCATATATACCAGGGACCTCCAACAAATTCCCCAGTATTGAAAAGCAGTTAAAATGAAACCGGGAGAACTATAACCATTATAAAAAATCTGAACAATCACCATAAAGAGGTAACTAAAGATAATGATAACAAGGATGGGGTGGAACAGGATGTGCTGTATACATATAATACCAATTCTACAGGTGAGTAATCACAGAATTGTATTATTCTAAGTATACAGCACGTCCTGTTCCAGAAGATATTCCTTACTCTTGGGACATCCAATAGCAGTGTCCGTAAGGTAGGGTGGGATCCCCAAAAGTAACAGCAGACAGTTTAAACCACTGCCGCCTGCAGAAATTTGCGGTCAAAAGCAGCATCAGCTGAGGCCTTAACATCAACCTTGTAAAACTTAGAAAAAGTATGAACAGAAGACCATGGGATGGCCTTGCAAACCTGTTAAACAGAAGCTTGGTGCTGAAAAGCCCAAGAGACACCAATAGCACGAGTAGAATGAGCAGTAAGGCGGAAGGGAGGCTCCTTCCCCTTAGCAGAGTAGGCCTGTATCACAGCCTGACAGATCCACTTGCTGATAGTGGACTTAGCCGGAGCCAGACCCTTCTTAGGTCCAGACGGAAGCACAAAGAGAGTGTCAGTCTTCCTGAAGGATTCAGTAGCAACCAAATAGAACTTCAGGGTCCTGACCACATCCAGAGAGTGTAAAACCCTCTCCTTAGAATTACTAGGATTAGGACACAGAGAAGCCAAACAATGTCCTGATTGAGATGAAAGGCAGAAACAACCTTAGGCAGAAAATCTGGCTTAAAACAAAACTCCACCTTGACATGGTGTCTCTCAAAATAAGAAGGCTTAATGGAAAGTGTCGCCAACTCAGAAACACGCCTAACAGAAGTGATAGCCACCAAAAAGACCACCTTAAGCGTAAGAATGGACAAAGGGGCCCCTTGCAAGGGCTCAAAGGGAGACCCCTTTAGGGCAGATAAGACCAAGTTCAAGTCCCAGACTGGTATCATAGGCTTACGTGGGGGACGCACGTGAAGAAGGTCTTGACCAGGGGATGCTGAGCAAAGGATCTTTGGAAAAAAATGGCCAAGGCAGAAACATGACCTTTCAGAATACTGAGCTGAAGACCCAGATCCAAACCATGTTGCAGAAACTCCAGAATCCTAGGAATAGAAAACACACAACAGGGAAGTGACTTAGACTCGCACCAGTCAATGTAAGTACTCCAAACCCTGTAGTAGATGGAAGAAGAGGACCTTTTCCTAGCCCTGATCAAGGTATTTACAACCGAGGCAGGCAGCCCTTTTTCCATCAAGATGAAGGTCGTCAAAGCCAGCGTTTGTAAATTGGGTTGGCGTAGGTGCCCCTGAGTGAGCAGATCTGGAACCCGGGGCAGGGCGTTCTGATCTACTGCCAGCTGCACGATGTCTGCGAACCACACTCTTCTTGGCCAACAGGGGGCCACCAGTATGGCTGGCACCCTTTCCTGAGCTATCTTTCGCAGCACCCTGCCCAGCAGGGGAAAAGGGGGAAACACATACAGAAGCTGAAACCTCATCCAAGACATTGCCAGGGCATCCATGGCCAAGGCCAGAGGATCCTGGGACAGAGAGACAAAGACTGGAAGCTTGTGATTGTGACGGGACGCAAACAGATCCACATCTGGCTGACCCCAGCGGTGGCACAGGGAGCGAAACACCCTGCTGCTGAGGGACCATTCTCCCAGACGAGAGGTCCCTCTGCTCAGGGAGTCTGCCTCCAGATTCTCCACCCCCGGGATGTACACAGCTGAGATGCAGGGAACATTCTCCTCCGCCCAGAACAGTATCAGGGACACTTCCTTGAGGGCCTTCTTGCTCCGGGTCCCTCCCTGATGATTGATGCAGGCAACTGCCGTCTGGTTGTCCGACTTGACCTGGACAGCCCGACCCCGCAGGTGTGGGGTTAAATGGACGAGAACCAACCTGATCGCCCTCAACTCTAGAATGTTGATAGGGGTATGGGCCTCCTGAGGGCCCCACTGACCCTGGAATTTCAGGGACATCCAAAAGCCCCCCCAACCTGTCAGACTGGCATCCGTGGTGACAGTCTCCCAACAAGGGGCTAGAAAGGATCTGCCCTCCAGCAGGTTCCTCCAGCCACCACGACAGAGACCACCTGGCCAGAGGGGACTGGACAAACATCTGATCCAAGGACACGGGGTCCCGATCCCACACTGACAAGAGGTGAAGCTGAAGAGGCCTCATGTGGAACTGAGCATATGGAACCGCCTCGAAGCAGGACACCATCAGGCCCACCAGCTGCATTAAAGATATCTTGGTTGCCAGCCTCAGACCCCGCAGAACTGCAGCCACATCCAAACAATGGGCAAACGGCAAAGAGTGCTCACCTCTTGATTCAATCAGTATTCGTAGTAAAGGAGCGCCAGCCACATAGTTGGGAAGGTAAAATCATCAATCCTTTATTCCGGTTCCATGTTAAAAAGCCATTACAGCCAGCAAGACACAAAGCACATATAAAAGGCAGACCCCGCGTCTACGCGTTTCGAGCGAAGGCTCTTAATCATGACAGTGGGGCAGTTGTATAGGAATCAATAAAATAGGTATACACATTACTAATGATTGGCATCACCTGGGAACAAACCATGAACCGGCGCAAATAATTAATTGATTAATTTCACAGCATGACCTACCTGAATATCCCGTAATAGCGCCGCCAAATTATCCTCCAAAACACGCTGGGAACAGAGCCATAATCAGCGAGCGGAGGAAGAAGCACTTCCGCGTAGTCAGAGAGACGCCAGCCAATCTCAATAGATCAATGTACGTTGACGCTGTTGATAGGTCAGATAGACCTCCGCGTCATAGTACTGGCAAACCGGGGCTCCATATCGGCGGCCATTGAGGGCAGGTGACGGATCGCTGGGATATAGATTCAACCGTGGGGAAACACGTAAAAGGAAAGGCGGAAAAACCCAGGAAAAGGGGCTAGTTAGAGTGTATTTGCTAGGTCTGGCCCGTATAACAGAATTAATACTCTATAGCTGCATTACCTGCCTGATGGGTGGATGAGGACAAGACAGAAGGAGCTGAGCTTTCTCTTGAAGACTCTCCACCTTCTGCTGAGGAAGAAAGATCTTGACCTGAGATGAATCCAGAATCATGCCCAGAAAGGACTTCACCATGGAAGGAGACAGGGAAGATTTGGGGTGGTTGATCACCCAGCCGAATGACTCCAGTGTGGACACCACCCGCTGAGTGTCCAGCTCTGCCTGATGGAAGGACTGAGAAGCGATAAGCATGTCGTCCAAGTAGGGAAGAATGCGAATGCCCTGAGATCTCAGCAGAGCCACCACTCCTGCCAGCCGAGGTGAGACCGAAAGGCAAGGCCACAAATTGGTAGTGCTGATCCTCCAGAGCGATCCTGAGAAATCTCTGATGACCTGGAAAAATACAATTCTGTGAAGTACTCACCTGTAGAATTGGTATTATACGTATACAGTACGTCCTGCTCCAGATATAATACTTACACTTGGGTTGTCCTCCGCCAGATGGCGCTGTGCACTGCAGACATGCACAAACAGGCTCCTCCCGGCCCTTCATATACACAGGGACCTCCCACAAATCCCCAGCATTGAAAAGCAGTGAACAAGAAGCCGGGAGAATTTAACCACCGAAACTGGTAACAACAACAATCCCCATACAGGGAATCCAGAATAATGCAAAAAAACCAGGGTGGGGTGGAGCAGGACGTACTGTATACGTATAATACCAATTCTACAGGTGAGTACTTCACAGAATTGTATTATTCTAAGCATACAGTACGTCCTGCTCCAGATATAATACTTACACTTGGGACATCCAATAGCAGTGTCCATAGAATAGGGTGGGATCCCCAACAAAAAAGGCAACAGAAGACAGTTTAAAGCACTGTCACCTGCAAACCTCGCTACCAAGAGCAACATGAGCTAAGGCTCTAATGTCAACCTCGTAAAAACCTTTGAAAAAGGTATGGACAGAGATCAAATAGCAGTCTAGCAAAACTTGTCCAACAGACAACGCGGTGCTGAAACCCAAAGGCACCAAATCATGAGTAGAATAAGGAGTAAGGCGAAAAGAAGATTCTTGCCCTTAGAGGAACAGGCCTGAGAAACAGCCTGACAAGTCCAAACGCTAACAGTAGCCCTGGCAGAAGCCGAACCTGTCCTAGGACCATAAGAGACCATCCCATCCCAGTAAAGGCCAGGCCCAAAGCCGCTCAACCCTGGAGATCAGACGAGATCAGACACATACAGGAAGGAGATGGCCATAAACCCAAAGGGGCATCAGTTCCCCTAAGGGGTAAGTGACGATCCAGGAAACACTTCCAACACCAGTTGAAGGAATGTAGACCCCTTTCCTCAGCATCGCTAGGAATAAGGCACAGAAGGAGGAAGAAATATCTTTAATCAATGAACATAAGACACCACCTTAGGCAGAAGGTCCGGCGTAAAGCGGAGCACCACCTTATCCTGGTGCATATCAAGGAACGAGGGCTAGCTAAACAGAGCCGCCCGCTCAGACACACGTCTGACTGAAGTAAGAGTCCCAGAAGGACAACTTTGAAGGTAAAAGACAGCCAGACAACATCCTGAATCGGTCCAAAAGGCAGGGACCATAGAATTATGTGGGGGACGCCATGAGCAATCCCCGAAAGAATGCTTAGCCGAGGAAAATAAGCAAAATACTTCTACAGGAAGGCGGACAGGGCAGAACCTGACCTTCAGAGTACTGAGTTGGAGAGCCAACTCCAAGCCATGCTGTAATAACTCTAGAGCCCTGGGAACAGAAAACACCCAACAGGGAAGAGACCTAGACTCACACCAATCCATATGGGTATGCCATACCTCATAAGAGATGGAAGAAGAAGAAGAAGCATGCTCTGAGACTTCCAATAGTCACAAACACAGAGAAGAGAAGCCTATCTCCATAAAGATGGAAGATTCAGCAGTCAGGCCGCCTAGGCCAGATTCTGTAGATTGGGGTGACGTAAAGGGGGCCCTGAGTGAACAGAGCGGCACCCCTAGCAGAATGTACAGATCTACTACCCTCGGTACCACGTCTGCGAATCCACACTCTACTAGGCCACCCAGGGGCCACCAGTATCAATGGTCCCCCGTCCAGAGCAATTCTGCGCAGAACCCCGCCTAGCAGGGGGAACGGAGATAAGACATACAGACCAGAATGTCCTGCCATAACATTAAGAAAGCATCATGACCACGGCCAGAGGATCCTGGGACAGGGAAACGAGGGTCGAGAGCTTGAAATAGTGACGGGGCACCAAACAGATCCACACTGGTAGAACCTCATAGTGACACAAGGATTAGCACATCCTGTCGCAGAGGGACCTCCACCGGAGCGAATACCACTGATATGCAGGAAACATTATCCTCCACCCATTATCCTCCACCCAGATCAGGAACATACTGGGGGACCATCCTGCTCCAGGTCCCACACAGATGATTAAGGTAGGCCACAGTCGTCAGACAGACCGAGCGCCGCCAAACAGGCAGGCCGTGAAGAGGAGAAGTCAAGCGAGATAGTGCCAACCTGAAAACTCACTGTTACAATATTGATAGGTGCATGGACCTCCTAAAGGCCCCACCTCCCCCGGACCCGCATGGGGTTACAGAAGAAACCCCCCCCCCATCAACCTGATAGGTTGGCATCCATGGTGACCGTCTCTAGGAAGGACAAGAAGGGAACTGCCCCCAGACAGGTTCCTAGAGTACATCCACTCCAAAAGGGACTCCTAACCAGGGGGGAAAGGCACACATGACCCTGCTCCAAGGATGCTGGGTCCCTGTCCAGTATTAACAATAGAAGTTGTAGAAGGACCCAGGTAGAAGAGTATAAGGGACCTCTTCTAAGCAAGTCACCAACGGGCCCACCAGCTGCATTCCTGCCTGGTGAAGGGACGGGGATAGCAAAGAGGGGCTGAGCCCCCACAACCAGATTATCCACCTTATTGCTGAGGAAGGAATATTCTCACCTGAACCGAATCTAGATTCATCCCTAGGAATGGAGTTACCAATCAAGGGGACAATGAGGACTTGAGGTGAATTAACACCCATCCAAATGACTCCCAATGGACACCACCATCCGAGTAACCAACTCTCCTTTAATATGGGTTTGACATATCCCAGAATATATGGCACACCTATATAGTGTATAAATTGGATGTAAATATGTAGATATTAGTTGCTGATTAAGTGGGCACTTAGGCGCATTGGATATTATAGCTTAAGGCTTGGATATGTATCAATAGTGGTTATGCAGTTTGAACATGTATCATTACAGTAGCTGTTGATAAGTGGTGTTATGGTTTATTATTTGTGTCACTGCTTGTCTCCTGCCCCGCCGGCGCACTCGCCCCGGCTGTCAGATGGCGGTCTCCTACTGCATGCTTTCCATGCTGCAGATGGCGGACCTCCAGTCATCGGTGAGGCCCGTCATCCCTTGCCCCGCCGTGATGAGTTCCCTTGGCTCATGCAGGGACTCCCGCGGCGCTGGGGGCGGGAGACGGGGGCGCGTCATTTGACGGCACTGACTTGTCAGAGGCTGGGGTCACGTGCCCCGGCCCGAGACTGACGTCACCATGCCCCGACCGAGTGCACGTCTTTGTGTGCGCGTGTCTGGACGGCGTGGGTTTTGGCGGGAGCGCCAGCGGGACAGGAGAGAAGCAGGTGTGTATATAAATGCAGTGAGACAATGTCATATTTCACCTTCACCCTTCTGAAGCCGCACGGGGGCGGCGGGCGCGGGTGGCCGGGTTACTTGTGGTCCCTCTACGATGCTTTGCTGACATGCTTCTTACCTTATATGAACAACTTTGGGCACTGGTAGTATGATCTGTGTTTACTGTGCAGGCACACCTATTTGTGCCTTTTGAGCTCTTTGTGAATCCTACACCACCTGTCATATTGATTTTTATTATATGTGGCAATTTTCTCTTTGATTGGTTGTGGACTTGTATATTGTTTATTAATTGTTGAGGTTTTTATTACTTATTTATATTTCACTGTTTAGACAATAGATTTGTTTGTGGCATGGATTTACATAGATTTACTAGTTGTATATAGGTTGTATTTATACATATTTTGATATAAGCACTTTGCACTTTATTTTAGAGATATTGCACAGGGTTTTTGTTTAGCAGGTGTACTCTTGACAGTTTTATATTATAGTTACACATTGTGGGTAGGGCTGTGGAACAACATAGAGACCCCATTTGGGTCCTCAGAGTGCCGGCACAGATACGGGGGTAAGTGGGTGTAGAGGTAGTTCACCTTTGCATGCACAGACCCAAGTACCTTATCCATAGAAATATATTTGCCCTTTTCATTTATTCATTATACAGCATTTGAGCTTTGTTTGCATCATAACACACTTTATATGAGATCCCCCATGATTGGGGTTTGGAGATATATTGAGATAGTAACATGAAGTGGGACCTAATAATTGTTTTTAATTGTCTTGTGTCATGTGTAATTTAGTGTATGTGTATTTTATGTATTTATATGGAATAATAAAATTTGAACATAAAGTTTTGGTATATCCTTGGTGCTCCTCGTAGGGAGGGAGGTGTGTTTAACACATTGGATTTGGATTGGATTTGTATAGAGTGAGCACAACAACACAAGTTATAGGTGGTGCACCCCATAGCATAGGTTGGTAACCAACTCGACCTGACGTAGAGATTGGGAAGCGAAAAAGGACGACCGAGTAGGTCTCACGCGGACGCCCCTTGGTCTCATCAGAGACATAGCCCCCAGCAGTACCTTGGTGAGCACTCTGGAAGCAGAAGAGAGGCCAGATAACAAGGCCACAAATTAGCAGTGTTGGGCTTCCAACACAAACCTGAAGAGCCTCGGTGTCTAGAAGACACAGGGATGTGAGCATAAGCATCCTTGATCTCCCCAGACGGCAGATTTTCCATGCAGAAACCTTGCCCATGCCTGTAATAGTAGAATTGCCGAAAGCCTGTGAATCCAGAATGGGCAGAATGACTCATCCTTTTGGGGAAATGTGAAGAGGTTGGTGTAGCAGCCCCTGCCTCTGCCTGTTAAGGGCAAACTGCAAGTGACCCCCAGACCCCGCAGGCCATGCATGGCCTGCACCAGCACCTGAACAGAGGCAGGGACCAGGAGTACCCTGACAATCTTGGGGGAGGCCGCGCAGCAAACTTTATCCTGTATCCGGAGGAAACTACCTCCTGTATCCACCAGAATGAGGCAAGATGCCTCCTGATAGGAGCAAGGTGCTGCAGCCATCCCCTCACCCAGGCGGGCGAGGGCGCCCCATCATGCTTGAGGGGGTTTGGTGGAAGATTTAGGCTTAGCCCCGCCGGAGGGCCCAGAGCGTTGTCTGCTGCTCGTGGGGCAGGAGTCTGCACGAAGACTCCGGAAGGACACCCCTGGTTCTTGTTTAACACTATGGTATGGAGGGGGAGGGGTGTCCCTGCCCCGAGGGGGCCGAGACGGCCGCCTGCGTTGGGGTGATTTGCCCTTTTTACCAAATAGGTCCAGACGGGCCCCAAACAGGCGTTGCCCTCTAAAGGGAAGCCCAGTCAGAGTAGTAGTGAACTCCTCAGATCCCATAGCAAAGGCAGGAACAGGGGGGGGTCGAGGACCGCTTCTTACCAGGGCCCAAGCGCTTTGTCAACCCCGCAATAGTCTGGTCAGCCGTAGGCAGTCTAGAAGACACAGCCGGCTGCAATTCCCCACTTGTATGCGACTCAGCAGGAGTGAGATTTAAGCCTGGGGAAATAGGAGTATTGAAGCGAGGTGCAGCCACTGGCAATCCTGATTGCAGGGCCAGTACTTGCTCGGCACACGGTGCGCAGACCCGTGCCCTGTCAGCATCAGCGTGGGGATATCCACACGTTATACACAGCCGGTCTTGTCCCAGAGGGAACCCGGTCCCATAATTCTGAGAAGCCTCCATATGGTGATTATCTAGGCACAATATGCCAGCAGGGATTTATGCAATAGGCAACCCTGGATGCCCCAAGACCCGCTAGGAATGTGGATGAATTTTTTACAAGCCCGCTATAATTTGTGTCAGGCCGAGGGCAGCCACCGGAGTCTTTGACGTCTGAAAGACATAAAGATAATAAGAGGTGTCAGAGCCATGCGCAGCAGGAAGAAAAAAAAAAAATTATATTGAAAATATCCGCAAGGGCACTTACAGGCCAAGGGAGGAGGAGGACCGCAACCACGCGCGCGCGAAGATCAACAAAATGGCGCCAAGCGAACCTTGAAGGCGGGCCCAATCTGGCCATGACGCGGAGCGCGCCAAGCCAGGTCCCCGCCCCCCCGAAGAGCGCGAAGCTCTGAGGCAGCAGTCAAAACTTGACCAGCAAAGGATAAGATACACTTAATATAAGCCTTCGCTAATGGAGACGCCGTAGCGTCTAGACGCCGCCCAGCGCAGTACACTTTAGTAAAAGATAAGACCCGTGCCCGGCGGCAGCCAAAAACTATGAAGAGCAAGCAGTGCGGCTCTGACACCCAGTTACAAGTCAAGGGCAATACTAAGGCCATAAGCGTAACAATACAGTACACTGAGACCGCCACACGCATACCCCCCCCTTTCTTTTCCCCCGAAATACGGGGGAAACGAGGGAGGATGGTGACCCTTTACACAGGGTCCACCACTACATGGGCATGGGCAATAATGCGGGAGGGACATCCACTAGAGGCTCACCATCAGCCTACCCTTTGGTGGGGGACTGCGGTGGAGCACGGCTCCATAAGCACGCATGGTGCTGCCTACCTTCACCCGACCAGCGCAGCCCAGGCTGGGAGGCACATCACGAAAAGGACGGGTGGGAATAGTCCAACAGGGCCGCAGGCTGTAATAGCCCCGCTCACCTGCGAGAGAGTGAAACTTCAAGTCTTCGCAGTCAGCACTGCAGAGAAATCTGGGGATTTGTGGGAGGTCCCCGGGTATATGAAGGGCCGGGAGGAGCCTGTTTTTGCATGTCTGCAGTGCACAGCGCCATCTGGCGGAAGATAACCCAAGTGTAAGTATTATATCTGGAGAAGGACGTACTGTATACTTAAAATAATAGGTATGTGAAGGTAAGCATCCTTGATGTCTACAGAGGTCATGAAGTCCACTGGGCGTAGGAAAGTCACAGCTGAGCGCAGAGTCTCCATGCGAAAGTGTCTGAATCTGACAAATTTGTGAGGTGCTTCAAATCCAGGATGAGTCTGATAGATCCATCCTTTTTGGGAACAATGAAAAGATTGGAATAATAGCCTTTGCCCCTTTCCCTCAAGGGCACCCGGCAGATGACACCCAGTTCCAGAAGGCCTTGGACAGCAAGGGACAGACCCTGAGCTGGTTTTGAGCTAACCGGGATTTGATGAATCTTAGGGGCGGCCAGGCTGCAAACTCTATCTTGTAACCGGAGGATACTACCTCCTGAATCCACCGGTCTGAGACATGACGCCTCCAGACATGAGCCAAGAGCTGAAGCCGTCCCCCCACCCATATGAGTGAGGGTGCCCCTTCATGTCTGAGGGGGCTTAGGGGAGGACTTAGGCTTGGGACCCCAGGAGGGGCCAGGGTGGCCACTTCCTCTGCCCCTGCCCCACAGGCTCCAGCAAAGGAAGCTCTCCGTCCAATTCTGGAGCCCCGGAAGGAAGGAGAAAAGGCACCTGAACCCCCGAGAGGCCGGCTGCCTTCTACACTGAGGTAACTTGCCTCCCTTAGCAAACAAGTCCAGACGTTCACCAAAGAGGCGCAGCCCCTTGAAGGGAAACCCAGTGAGAGCCTTCTTAGCAGCGTTGTCAGCTGCCCATTGGTGCAGCCAGACCGAGCGGCGTATCGCCACCAACAAGGCAGGTGCCCTGCCACACATTCTAATGGTATCATCCAAGGCAGAGAGAACATATGCAACGAATTCCTCACAACGCAGAAGAGCTCTATACTCTTCACTACCTGCATCAACAGGGGCCCCATCTAAGAGACCCCTGAGCAGGCTTTTAACAGCAACAGCCATAATGGCACAGACCGGACGCAGCGCGGTCCCCACACAGGCAAAGGCATGGCAAGCCAGCTGATCTATGCGCCTTTCCTCCCCATCCGTCAGTGTAGTAGAGTCAGGGGAATGCATGACTCATGTGTTGGACAACCCCAGAACTGGTGCATCCACCTTGGGAGGACATGACCACCGTTTAACCATTTCAGCAGGAAAGGGATACCGCTTATCCCAACTCTTTGGCACCCGGGGAGCCGGCTAGGACGTTCCCACTCCTTGAGAACCAGATTATTAAAATGAGATTGTTCAGGAAACTCCAAGCGTGGTTTAACAGTATGAAACAGCTCCCCCTGCTGCCGCGGAGCCACGAGGGAGGAGAGATACAGAGTACTTCAAAAATGTGAGCTAAAAGCCTGTCAGTATAATCTGAAGCCCATGGGTTAGACCCAGAATCGGCACAATACACCCTAGATTGTTCCTTAGATGATACTGAATCAGAAAATAATTCCCCCTCTTCCAGGGGGTATAACCGGTAACGTAAAAAAATTCCTCAGCCTCCACAGGAAAGAGGGAAACACCAGGTAATAAATGCAGCTTCTTAGCAGAAGCCTTATGCGGGCCAGAGCTAGCAATATGCCTCTCAATGCTGGCCAACCGTGCAGCCAAATCAGGTTGAGACTCCCCACCGGTATGCCCCTTACTAGGAGTCAGATGTAAGCGTGGGGGGGTAGGCGAAGCCCGAGGGGGCACAGGCCCAGCCACCGGTAACCCAGACTGCAGCGCAGGGTACACACACCCTGGCATCATCACTTATAGGGGATACCCCACACGCCACACACAGCCGGGCTTGTCCCGAAGGAACCCCAAGCACATTATCCTGAGAAGCCTCCATATGGTGATTATTGTGGCAAGTCGGGATTGACGCCAATAAGGCTACCCGGGATGCCCCAATAGCCCGCTAGGGAAGTGGGAGATATACAATACAAAAGCCCGCCAATAAGGGGTTAACGCTAAAAGGGGACAGGACCGGGAGAAACCAGTAAAAAGTTTGACCCGCCTGTAAGACATAAGGCAAAGAACCCATAAGCATAATACAATGAAATACAAAGAAAAGCCAGCCCGCAGGGGCACTTACAGACCGCGATAGGGAGACGCCAAACACGCAACACCAGACACGCAGCACAGGAGCTCTGAAATGGCGCCCGCATATACCTCCAGGGACGGGCCGCGGAGAAGTGGTGCGGAAAACGTCATCCGCAAGGCCCGCCCCCCCGAAGAGCGCGAAAACGCGCGCCCGTGACAAGCAACCAATGACGGCGCAGCAGCGCCTGAGGTGATGTCGCCGCCGTCCGTGGAGCGGAGTACAAGCATGCGGCGGCATATAATACAAGCCGGTACAAAAGGCAAAAACTGAAAACACATATTAAACACATACACCACCCCCCCACCTGAGATCTACCCAGGGGGAGCGAAGTGGAAGCAGCGGACCACCTAATAGGAGCCTAACTGAGGGGACAGGGGGCGAAGGGCACACGACCGCGGGAAGGGCATCCCATAAGGCTCACCACGGGCCTGTACCGCCTACCCTTTGGTGGGGGACTGTGGTAGAAGCAGCGCTCCTTAGCACCTGGCAACGGTGCTGCCTACCATCACCCGACCAGCACAGCCTAAGCTGGGAGGCAGAGAAAGGAAGGGTGGGAATAGTCCTACAGGGCCACAGACTAATAAGCCCCACTCACCTGCGAGTAGAAAGAGCCATCTTCTAGTCATCGCAGCCCAGACTGCAGAGAAGAACTGGGGAATTTGTGGGAGGTCCCTGGTGTATATAGGGCCGGGAGGAGCCACTTTTCTGTCTCTGCAGTCCAGCGCCATCTACTGGATGTATAACCCAAGAGTAAGGAATATCTTCTGGAACAGAATGTGCTGTATACTCAGAATATATATATATATATATATATATATATATATATATGAATATATATATATATATATATATATATATATATATATAATTTTTTTTTTTTGGCAATGTCTGCCCCAGATCCAGTGGTAGTAGAAGTAGCAAAAAATGGAACCAATAATATCTAACTTTGAGGGACCCCTCCAGCCACTGTTGGGGGGAGAGTGGTATGGATGTGGTAGGGAAGACACAAGTGGCACAGTGGGCTTTAATTGTCAAAAAGGGGGTTCTGTAATGAAATATTGCTATCCATAAAAAATGAAAGCCATAAAAGGCAAAAACAAAGGCTGCATCACACTTGCTATCTGGCTGACGCTGTCCTGTCGTATGGTCTGTGAAACATATCACATTTCCACTGTTTCCTTATTACATAGGTCAATAGAAGGAATCGGATTGTAATGTATTCCTAATTGAATTGAACTGCATTTATTGTATACAAAAAAATAAATACCAATCCTACTGTGTGTTGCGATGCTAATTTAAAGTGTTTCTTATAAGAGGAAGCACAATTAAATACTAGTAACAGTTTACCAGTAAAATATGTTAAATATTTAAAGGAAATGTCTGTTTTAATAAGACATGTAAGAAACAGCATTTGTTAAACACATATAAAGTAGTTCTGTAGAAGAAACAAAAATACAATTCTGTGAAATACTCACCTGTAGAATTGGTATTATACGCATACAGTACGTCCTGCTCCAATATAATACTTACACGTGGGTAATCCTCCGCCAGAGGGCGCTGTTCACTGCAGACATGCAAAAACAGGCTCCTCTCGGCCCTTCATATACCCAGGGACCTCCCACAAATCCCCAGTATTGAAAAGCAGTGAGAAAAGAAGCTGGGAGAAACCAACCACCAAACTGGTAACAATAGCAATGATAACAATCACCATACAGGGGATCCAGAAAATGTGAAACCAGGGTGGGGTGGAGCAGGACGTACTGTATGCGTATAATACCAATTCTACAGGTGAGTATTTCACAGAATTGTATTATTCTAAGTATACAGTACGTCCTGCTCCAATATAATACTTACACGTGGGACATCCAATAGCAGTGTCCATAAAGTAGGGTGGGATCCCCAACAAAAAAGGCACAACAGACAGTAAAGGCGCTGTCACCTGCAAACCTTGCTACCAAGTACGACATGAGCAAAGGCTCTAACGTCAATCTCATAACAAAACCTTTGAAAAGGTATGACAGAAAACAAGCAGTGGTTTAGCAAAACCTGTTTAACAGAAAACCTGGTGCTGAAGGGCCAAAGGTACCCAAACACCAGCAGAATAGAATAAAAAGAGAGGGAGATTCTTCCCCCTTAAAGGAATAGACCAGTGTAACGGCCTAACCAGCCCAAAAGCAACAGAAGCCTCGATAAAACTTAGAACTCTCCCCAACGGGGAATAGAAACTGGTCTCCCGCAAGACAGGCGAGGATACTGACCTCTTCAATAACAAGGATCAGCAAGAAGCCGAAACCTTTACTCAGGACCAGGAAGGCAAACCATCCAAATAAGATCAGTCCAAAGGGCGCATAGGCCCTGGAAGCAAACGAGATCAGGCGCATACCTATGGAGCTGCAGACCCCAAAGGGCATCAGTCCCCCTAAGGGACAAGAAACAACCAGGAAAAAGTCAAGACCTGTTGAGGGAATGTAGACCCCTTACTTCAGCATTACTAAGAATAAGGCCCATAGGCAGACTAAAGGGACTTAAAGAATGATCATAAAACACCACCTTGGACAAAAGGGTCCGGCGTAAGGCGGAATACCACCACATCATGGTGTGTATATATACATATATAATGAACGAGGGCTAAGTAATCAGGGCCACCTTCTCAGGCACACGTCTGACTGAAGCAACAGCCCCCGGAGGGGCGACTTGAACTACAAAAACAGCTCAGACAGCATCCATAATAAGTCCCAAGGGAACAATCCGCAGTGCAAACAGAATGAAAATTGATCCCAACAGGGACCATAGAACTACTTGGGAGATGCCCCTGAGCAATCCCCAAGAGAACTCCTAACAAGGAAGACTGAACCAGACTTCTACAGGAAGGTAGACAGGACAGAACCTGAACCTTCAGAGTACCTAGATGGGGAGCCAACCCCAACCTATGCTGTAACAACTCTAGAACCCTGGGAACCAAGAACGTCCAACAGGGGTACACCATAACCCACAATAGACGGAAGAAGAAGAAGCCAAAGAAGCTTGCTCCTAGCGCCCAATAGACCAAGTCACCCAGAAGATAAACCCGTCTCCAAAGGGGTGAATGAATCAGCTGTCAAGCACTCAGACTAGAGTCTGTAGATTGGGACGACATAAGCAGGAGCCTGACAAGGGCAGAACCGCACTCCTGAGAGAGCGTACAGGTCCACTGACCTCAGCAGAAGCATCTGCAAACCACAGTTCACTAGGCCACACAGGGGCCATCAATCTCACAGGTCTCTTTATCAGCACGACCGTGCGCAGAACCCCACATAGCAGGGTGAATGAAGAGAAGACATATAAAATAGAAAGTCTATACATCATTTTCTAAGCCCCCATGACCAGAGTCAGAATATTCTGGGGCAGTGAAAACAAGGGCAGAGCCCCTGTGATATTAGCGAGACCCAACAGAGCCACCCTAGTTGGCTCTCAGAGGGACACCAGGATAGCACAACCTGCCACTGAAAGACATCCATTGGAGCGAATACCACTGAGGAGCAGGGGACGTAGACCCCCACCCAGATCAGGATCAGGAACCTTCCAGGAGAATCATCCTGCTTCAAGCTCCAGACCAATAATAAAACAGGCCATTGTCTTCCAACAGGCCAAGAGTCCCCAAATAGACAGGTCCTGAAGAGGAGAAGTCCAGCAGTATAGAGTCAACTAAAGGCTCAATGTTTTAACAAGCCATTAGGTAAGATGGACCCTCTAAGGGACCCTACCTAGGAACCACGGGGGGTTTTGGAAGAAATTCCCCCCCCCCCCCCGCCAACCTGCGAGACTTGGTACCCAAGGTGACCATTCGCAGGAAGATGCAAGCAAAGAAGGGGGTGCCCCCTGACCGGGTCCTTGAATATAACCAGCTCAAGAGGAACCACCGTACCAAAGGGGAATGAGCACAGACCTAGCTCCCGGGGTGCTGGAACCCCATCTAGGATCAATAACCTACTGTGCTGAAGAGCCCAAGGCTCTGTATATAAGGGACATCATCTGATACGCCACCAACGGGCCCACCAGCTGCAATCCTGCCTGGTGAAAGTAAGATGTCAGCGAAGAGGGACAGAGCCCCCATAACCAGGAGTCCACTTGTTGCCAAGGAAGAAGGCTCAAGCCTGAACCGAATCCAAGGAATGGCGATAGCGGATAAGGGACCATGAGGGATTGAGGTGACTGAGCACCCATCCAGTAACTCCCAGGGGACACCTGCCGGCCGACTAACCTACGCGGCCTGACGTAGAGATTGGGAAGTAAGGAAGGACGATCCGGTAGGTCCTAGTGCGGACGCCCCACCGGCATGTCAGAGACATAACCCCCATCCACACCTTGGCGAGTAGCTTGGGAGCAGAAGAGAGGCCAAAAATAAGGCCCCTATCCGTAGGGTTGGTACTTCAACACTGACTAGTAAAGGTCTTGGTGTCCAGGGACACACGGGGAACTAAAAGGATCTAGAACTCCACAGGGGGCCGGAAGCCCCACTTGCACGGGGCGCCTGTGTCCCAAGACAGAGATATCATACAGGGGCTACCTGTGAGTGTAGAATTGCTAAGCCTACCATAGGCCAGTATGGCCCAGACCGCCTCATCAATTTGAGGGAAAGGTTAACATAGAGGCCATCGCCCCATTCTGTTAAGGGCAACCTGCAAGTAAGCCCAGACCCTGCAGGCCGAGTACGGCCTGCACCAACTCCTGAGGGGAAAAACAGGGGCTAGAAGCACCCTGACAACCTCTGAGAGGGACCGCCCAGCAAATTCTATCCTGTGTCCAGGGGAACTACCTACTGGAACCACCAGAAAGAGAAGATACGCTCCCAGATAGCAGCCAGGTGCTGTGCCAGTCCCCTCGTCCAGAAGGGCGAGGGCGTCCCTTCATGCTTGGGAAGTCTTGGCAGATTTGGACTTAGCCCTGCCAGAAGGCCCAGGGCGTTGCCTGCCCACCCCGTGGTGGAAATCCACTCAGAAAAGTTGGAAGCACACCTCAGGTTCATGTTTGACACTAACGTAGGGAGGGGGAGGGGTGTCCCTGCCCCGAGGAGGCCGAGACGGCCTTCTGCGTAGGGGTGCCTTACCCTTTTTTCCAAAAAGGTCCAAACGGGCCCCTAATAGACGCCGTCCTCTGAAAGGAAGGCCAGTGAGAGCCTTTTTCGTATCATTGTCAGTACCCCACTGTCGCAGCCAGACCAGGCGGCGAATAGCTACCACAAGGGCAGAGGTTCTAGCACACATCTTAATGGTGTCATCCAGCGCTGAGAGGATAAACCTCACAAACACATCACAATCTGAGAGCGCATTAAAGACCCCCCAGGGGAGGTCCTCAGGTCGGTGATCAAGTAGTTTTCTAATGAGAGTCCTGGCGGCCACCGCAGTGATGGCGCGGCACAGACCGGGCGCAGAGCCGTCCCTGCACACAAAAAGGCGTGGGAAGCCAGTCTGTCAATGCGCCGGTCCTCAGCATCCCGAAGGGTACGGTAATAAGGAGCAGTCATGAAGGGGGGTTAGTAACCCCTATAATCGGTGCATCCACCACAGGAGGTGCTGACCAAAAGTTAACCACATCAGGAGGGAAGGGGTACTTCCAATCCCAGAACCCTTTAAGTTTACAAGGCGATTCCCATTCTTTGGATATAAGATTCTGGAAATGCTCCTGTTCCAGGAATTCCAAGCGCGGCGGCGCTGTGTGGAAACTCTCCTTCTTAGGCTTGGGAGCCTCTCCAGGGGGGGGAGATTGACAAAACCTCAAAGATCTTAATAAGTAGTTCATCTGTGTCACACAGGCCCCAAGAACTGGGCCCAGAATCATCACGGCTCCAGGGCATCTCGCCCGAGGAGCACGAATCGGAGAATAGCTCGCCTTCACCAGAAGGATCAAGGTCCTGCATAGCAGCAGATTCATCAGTATCATTAGGAACCGGAGAACCAGGAGGCGTCAGGGACCTCTTCTTTCCAGGGCCCAAGCGCTCCGCCAAACTAGACATCACCTGCTCAGCCGTAGGCAGCCTGCGCGGCACGACTTGCTGGTCATCCCCGCTCGAGTGAGACTCATCAGGAGTGAGATTTAGGTCCGGGGAGACAGGTGTATTGAAGTGAGGTACAGCCACTGGCAAACCTGATTGCAGGGTCAGTGCCTGTTCAGCACACGGTCCGCAGACCCGTGCTCTGTCAGCATCAGCATGGGGCTGACCACACACTGTACACAGCCGGTCTTGTCCCCGAGGGACCCCGGGTACATAATTCTGAGATGCCTCCATATGGTGATTATCTGAGCAGTATGCCCGCAGGGATTTACGCAATAGGCAACCCTGGATGCCCCAAGACCCACTAGGAATGTGGGAGAATTTTTTATGTGAACCCGCTATAATATATGTCAGGCCGGGAGAAACCACCGAAATTTTGGCGTCTGAAAGACATAAAGGGGATAAGGGGGGGGGGGGTTGTCAGTGCCATGCGCAGCTGAATAAAAAGTCATAGGAACAAAAACCGCTCGGGAGGGCACTTACATGACCAAGGGAGGAGGCGGATCGCGTCAAAATGGCGCCAAGCGAACCTCGAGGGGCGGGCCTGATCTGGCCGTGACGCGGGGCGCGTCATGCCAAGTCCCCGCCTCCCCCAAAGAGCGCGAATCTCTAACCAGCGCAACGTCAATGACAGTAGTGGATAGGACACACATACAGTGTAATTGAGGAGATTGCTCTCAACACTAGAGAATGATGCTGCCGCCCGGGCTGCACACTTCATGTAATGAAAAGGACACACACGCGCACAACCAGACAAGGTTTATGTGGAGCAAGGAGCGCGGCACTGACACCCAAGTTTAAATAAAAAGTCAACGGCCATAAACGTGTTAACATTACGCCGGGACCGCCACACACATACCCCCCCCCCCTTTCTTTTCCCCCGAGCTACGGGAGGAAGCAAGGGAGAAGCGGACCTGCACCCAGGGTTCATCGCTATGAGGGGCACGGGCAATAATGCCGGATGGGCATCTAATGGAGGCTCACCATCGGGCCTAAACCGCCTACTCTATGGTGGGGGATTGCGGTGGAGCGTAGCTCCTTGAGCACACGAGGTGCTGCCTACCTTCACCCGACCAGCGCAGCCCAGGCTGGGAGGCACATCTTATCGAAGAGGACGGGTCGTAATAGTCCTGCAGGGCCTCAGGCTGTAAAAGCCCCGCTCACCTGCGAGAGAGTGATACTTCATGTCTTCGCAGTCAGCACTGCAGAGAAATCTGGGGATTTGTGGGAGGTCCCTGGGTATATGAAGGGCCGGGAGGAGCCTGTTTTTGCATGTCTGCAGTGAACAGCGCCCTCTGGCGGAGGATTACTCACGTGTAAGTATTATATTGGAGCAGGACGTACTGTATGCTTAGAATATACTGAATAGGGACTATTACTAACTAACCGCCACATGATGTGTCTGGCTGGGTGAGTGTGAAAGTTTAAAGTCAAGACTGTAAACTACACCATTGGTGGGAAGGGGAAAAAGTACACATCACAATACAGATCATCTTATACAGTTGCCTGAACTCAGTTTCATATAAAATGTGTTGCTGGCCCCACGTCTTCCAGCTGTAACAGTGGGGGTCATGTCAAATATTTATTGAAGCAAACTGCACTTCGATTGTGCATTGCAATTACAACCTGCACATCAGTAAGCTTTTTAAAGGGCCATTCCAGCCCTCCCTCAAAAAAAAAACTTACCCCTCGCCCCTTCCCGCTCCTATTAGCATTACTGCTTGTAATAAAAGAATAAAAAGACACTCACCTTCACCCCGAATCCAGTCGCCATCTTTCCAGAAGTCATAGCCGGCTGCTGAGAACCGGTGCTCTCCGCATCGTCTCTCTCACCTGCCTGCCCATTTATGTCCAGCCAGGATCTCAGGAAGATGGCAGCAGGCATTCAGTGCCGCATTTGGGGCACCGTCCACTTTGATGACTGGATTCGGGTGTCTTTTATTACATGAGCTGTAACGCTAATAGGAGGGGGCAGGGCAAGTTTATTTTTAGGAAGGGGCTGCACTGGCCCTTTAAAGCGATCCTATATCCATATGTTAACCACTTCCTTATTCACAAGTAGCTGGCAATCACGTGACCATTTTGGATTTCTCAGTGGGCTTGCACATCAAAACTGAATGGATTCATCACCTGATTAACTGCAATCTGCTGCCATACACCATAAATGAAGAAGTGGTGACTCAATTTTGCCACACAAAAAAGTGCAATAAAAAATTATTGTTTCAATTATTACAGAAAAAGGAGGCTAATTCCTAAGCAAAGAGACTAGTGACATGGACTTGGTGATCCTCTTCAATTTAGGAAGGTCGCTCCGAGGGGGGAGGGAACCAGGAAAATGATAGGTGGAAGCTGGGAGCAGGGAAGGTCAGCTGATCCACCTCCAAACACATGTCCAAAAGTGAAGTGGATGGCTGTGTAATTATTAGCGAAATTAATCCCATATGAGGATAATAACTAATTAATTGTGCTGTTCTACATTAATTAGGACATAATGTGTGATTATAAGCATTGCAACTAGCCCCCCCCCCCCCCCACACGTGAGCTCTGGGAGCTTGGGTAAGAAGATTTGCATAGCTCTGCCTACTGCTAAGAATCATGGGTGAATCTCGTTATTCTTGTATGCGTCATGTAAATAAGTTTTAAGTGAAAGCTCTAATACAAAAACACAATTATAAACATTCAAAAATATATTTTGTAAAACTTGTCTAAATGCAATTTACAAATGATAAAACATCAAGGTCTTTAAAAGTAACCTTTGTAAGCTCCTGAGAGCGAGGAAATAAAAAAACAAGCAATTCTTTAACATCCCCTGTATTCACAATGCGAAGGCTATGCGGCTATTACAATCAATTCGCTTATTGTGCATTTAAACTTGTTAGAAATGGAATTACAGTAATCTTTTTTGCTTACATGCACCTTGTTGCCACTAATTGAAGGTAGCCAAAAATAAAATACAATTGCAAGCACAACATGTACATGTGCTGGTGTTGTAGTAATAACTCAGGGTTGAATAAAACAACAGCTAAAAAGATACAAATTGGGGCCACTTCTCAGCCCGGCACGTTTGAAAATATAAAGGAGCTGACATTACAGACCACCTACAAGGCAACATTCTGAAAATAGGCAAATCTAACTCCCTGGTAAAGCATGAAGTTCACAACATTGTGAATAAAGACAATGTTGTAGTGGAATAAAAAAGTAAAAAGTTTAAGCTGGCATTTAAGCTTCTCCTGCTTGCATGGTCTTCTAGAAATATATAATTTCTGTAAAAAAAATAGCCGTAAAGCAACCATATCAGAACAAAGATGGCTATAATCAGTTTTCCTTGCTGATTTATACGCACAGTAGGAAGAAAAAAATCATATAGCTGAAAACCTCTGTTACAGAAAGGAAGTAGGTGGGCTGAGCACAAGAGCTTACAATCAAGAGCAGAAAATAAAATTACATACAGCAGCAGCTTGATAACATTATTATAGCCTTGGTAAATGAGCATTTAACGAGTAAAATATATGAGAAGTTGTTTTGCTTAAAAATGAATTTTGCTGTTTGGTGGTGCCGTGGGAGAAGGGATTTTAGACAGACCCTTTCAGCCATTATAACGCACTGCTGGTGGTATGTGGGGTGTTTGTGAGGTGGTGCACAACAAGGCTTGTCAGCTTGCCATACACTATGGGCAACATAAGCATACATGAGCGTACCCTGTCATAGGCAAAAACATTTTTTGACCATCAGCGCATGCAAAACTGACATTTACTAAACGTCAGCGTACAGCAGCTGGCATAGAAATATTTCACCCTGGCATAGCATATGTAGCAACAATGTTAAAATGCAGCTTGCTACTTAGCTGCACTACACTGAGGGGCTTTACACTGGTGTGCGCTCAGAACCCGACATGATGGAGCACACCTAGGCGAGTCCTGTGCTGGTGAGAAGGGCGCACTGTCAAAAAAATAGTAAATCAGGTCCTATATTCTGGAAGGGAGCTCTGCACAGGCTTCTCTATAGCTTCCTCCCCTATCATCCCCTATGCTGGGGGTGTAACTAGAGGTGTGGAAAGGAGCAACAGCATTAGAGTCCCTGTCATTGTAGTTCTTTCACCTTATTTATCAGATCTGATATTTAAATCTGGTCAGTTAAAACCACATGAAAAAGGTTTTAGCATTGTCCACTGCCCCTACTGAATTCCAACTCCGTAAGATTGAGCTTGCAGACTGGCTTTCTTTTGCTTTCTTTTTCTGCAGAAGAATTTTAAATACTGTGTGCACTGTACTTCTCCTAAAATGCAATTGTCTATTCTCGCCATAGGCTTTCCGGTTCCTTGTCACTATGACTCTTCTGAGTTTGGCCTAACCCTTTCAATGCCAAGCACGTAGATTCTATGTGCTCGCTTCAAGCAAGCAGTAAGTGCTTGACCCCTTGTTCATTCCGGCCGGGTCTCCTCTTCACCCCGGGAGCCTCTGATCCCCCCCCCCCCCCCCGCCCCCGGGTTCAGCAACGGGCAATTCCTGTTAAAAAAAAAAGACATTTACTTGCCTGCAGCTGCGATCGCTCCTGCAGGCTCTTCTCTTCGCAGCTCAGTCTTCAGGAGAGTGCTCAGCATGAGCACTCCCCCTGTTTCCAGATGGGCGCCGCCATCTTGACGACTAGGCGGGTATCATCCTGGTTCCTGCCAGTTCTGCTCTCAGATGCCCTGATGATTGCTGGGCAGAGCAGTAGAGGGGTAGGGGATGCTCTGATCCCCTGCCCCCCTCCTCTGGCCGGCAATTACCGGCATCTGTCATCACCAAAGCTGGCCTCTGTGCCCTGTTCTACAAGCCCCCATAGCTGGTCCCGGGCTGGTTATGATGGGCAGGGGGGACCTCACTCCATTTTTTTAAAGGGTTTTTAACCTTTAAAGTTCCCAAAAATAGGGTCCCCCTATGTCTTTTTTTTAATTAACCCCATGTTACCTGTCACCCAGCAGTTATAAAAGGCTACCGGCAGCAGCAGGAGAGCAAAAGCCAAAGTGGTCAGCGTGGGACACAGTGCTCTGGCATGGATGGGAGGTATAAAAAAAATAATAAAAAAGCAATTCTGCGAGTACTCACCTTTAGAATTGTTTTTGTTCTTGCATGGCACGGCCTGTTTCGGTATTCATAACAGTTGGGTTATTCCGCCACAAGGTGGCGCAGTGGTACTGCAGAAAGCTGTGGCATCTCCCGGCCCCCTATAAAAAGGGGGATCAACCATAGAGTTCCCAGTGTAGACAAGCAGTGAGACAAGAAGCCGGGAGAGAATAAAAGTAAAAAATGTAAAAAAGGTAAAAAACACCAATTAACTTAGAACAATCACCATAAAGAGGCAACCAAGAAAAATGATAACAAGGGTGGGTCAAAGCAAGCCCAGCATGGGAGAATCCACTTCAGGGGGAACTGACCACCTCCTAAAAAGATCAGCAAAAAAGGGATACCTCTTATCCAAACTTTTGGACACAGCAGGTAGCTTGTTAGGACGTTCTCATGCTTTAAGTATCATAGAGTTGAAATGACCTCGCTCAGGAAACTCCAGACGCTGTTTAACAGGACGAAACAGCTCACCCTGTTTCCTTTTAGCCTCCACAGGAGGGGCAATGTGTAGGATTTCAAAAATATGAGACAGTAAATTACCAGTTTCCTCAGGATACCATGAATCCCCAGTCGCAGCGTCACTGTCACAACTCTCCTGCTGGTCTCCCGAGGAGTCAGAATCTGGAGGCAATTCTCCTTCCTCCAGGGAATAACGTCCAGCAGTGACATCCAATTCCTCATACCCCTCAGTAGAGGGTGAGGGAGTGGAAGTCAGGTGCCGCTTCTTGCCAGAGGCCTTCCTGGGAACAGACTTGGCAAGCTGTCTCTCAATACTGGCCACCCGCAGAGCCAAATCAGAGTGTGACTCCCTGCTGACGTCCCCCTCACTGGGGACCAGTTGCAGGAGTAGGGGGGTAGGTAAAGCAGAGGGATGTGCTGAGCTGGAAAGCGAAGCAGGCAAACCAGCTTGTAGCACAATGACCCTCTCAGCGCACGGAACGCACACCATGACAACGTTACTCACAGGGGACACCCCACACATTGAACACAGCCAGGATTTCCCCGAAAGGCCCCCAAGCAAGCTATCACCAGCAGCCTCCATATGGTGATTAACACAGGCGCAATAGGCCAGCGATGGGTAAAGGCTACACAAAGGCCACCTGGGATGCCCTCCCACGGAATGCTCCCAGAAATTAGTGAAGGGGGAAATGAAGGGAGGGAAGGAATGGAGCCAGGATATGCCTCAACCCAATGGTATCCCGCCTGAAAACATAAGAAAAAAGACACATGAGCATCCCGCAGCACATACACCCTTCAATAAAAAAACCCCCAAGGGGGACTCACGGACCGAAGACACCACAGCGTCACTCAGGCACCGCCACAGGAGAAGCAACACACCGGAGGAGCAGCCAGAAGCAGCCAGGAAGGGAGAAATCCAGACGCTCAGCTCACTCAAAATGGCACCAATGGCCGCGGGGAGACGACGCGATACGCATCACCGAGCGGCCCTGCCCCCCCCCCCCGGAGAGCGCGAAAATGGTGCTCACGTGACCCGGCCGGCCCCATGACAAAGCAAAATGGCCTCAGGTTATATCGCCCACAGCCGCGTAGTACAAAGAGGCGTAGCAGCTAAAAACACCAAAAAAAAAAAAAAAACACAAAAAACGTCAAAACACCACAGAAATTACCTCTAGCCGCAGTCCCCAACAACTAAGGGGAACAGTCCCCAACAACTCGCCCCCTCAGAGGCTAGGGCAGGAACTCCGCATCCCAAGAAGGCTCACCATGAAGCCTATGGCCAGCTACCCTTTGTGGCACAGGGTCTGTGGCTTGGAGCTGCGCTCCAGGAGCACTTGACCCTAGTGCTCTGCTACCCTCACCCGATCTGTCAGCCAAGGCTGGTAGGCAGTTAGGGTCCAGAAACGGATGGAAATAGACATGCAGGGCTGCAGGCTTGGTTGCCCCGCTCAACTGCGCAAGAGAGAGAGCCATCTTCTAACTTCGCAGTGTCACTGCAGAGACAACACTGGGATCTTGTTGGTTAATCCCATTTTTATAGGGAGCCGGGAGCTGTCACAGCTTTCTGCAGTGCTGCTGCGCCATCTTATAAAATTCATGCTTACCAATGCTAGAAGCATGACCAAAAAAAATGGATGAACTGGAACTGATAATAACAGAGGACCAGTATGACATAGTAGGGATAACCAAGACATGACTAGATGAAAGCTATGACTTGGTAGTAAACCTACAGGGTTGCTGTGAGTTTAGAAGGGACCATAAAAACCATAAGGGGGTGGAGTCTGCTTATTTGTTAAATCCTCTTTGCAACCCACTCTGCGGGAGGATATATGCGAGGGAAATTAACAAGTGGAGTCTGTATGGGTAGGAATACTTTGGAGGGAAAAAAAGTAAAATACTGTTCGGGGTTTTAGAATCCACAGAAAACCTGCTGCTAAGGCAAATAGATAAAGTCGCTAATTTAAATAAGGTAATTATGGGGGACTTTAAGTATCCAGATATAGATTGGGAAATTAAAAGCTCTGGATCCCAGAAATCTAAAAGATTTCTATTAATAATTAAAGATGGCAAACTTTCCCAACAAGTGCATGCTCCAACTAGACAGGGCCAGGCTGGACTTAATACTAACCAATGTATCAGCCAAAATAACACAGGTAGAGGTCGGGGGACACCTTGGAAACAGTGATCATAATATTATTAATTTCCACTTAACTGTCACTAGGATTCCTTATCAAGGATCCACAAAAACACAGAACATCAGAAAGACACGATTTGACCAGCTAAAAGATGCCTTAAACCTCATTGACTGAGAGAATGTCCACGGACACCAAATGGGATCCCTTTTAAGAAATTCTTAATGTACAATTTAATAGATATATACCTTACAGGAATAAAGGTAGAAACAAGAGTAAACATATGCTAAACCAAAGGGTTAGGGGGCAATACATAACACACACAGGGCATCTAAACATGTAAAGGAAGAAAGTACTGTGGAAGCATTACAAAATTATAAAGAAATTAACAAACAGTGCAAACAACATTTAAGGGTGGCAAAGCTTGAGAAGGAAAGACGGATTGCCAAAGAGGGTAAAACTAACCCCAAAATGTTCTACAGCTATGTAAACAGTAAAAGATACAAACCTGAAAGTGTGCCCCCCCCCCCCCCCCGAAAAATACAATTCTGTGATTACTCACCTGTAGAATTGATATTATGAGTGTACATCCCGTCCCGTTCCGAAAGATATCCTTACACATGGGCTATTCAGCTTCAGATGTCACGTGACTGCAGAGCAGAAAAAGTGGCCCCTCCCGGCCTATATATACCGAGGCACCTCCCACAGAACCCCAGTATTTAAAAAAACAGTTAACAGAAGCCGGGAGAAATAATCAACAATCACCATAAAGAGGTAACAAGAACAACAGGGGTGGGGCGGAACGGGACGTACACTCATAATATCAATTCTACAGGTGAGTAATCACAGAACTGTATTATTCTTAGTGTACATCCGGTCCCGTTCCGAAAGATATCCTTACACATGGGACATCCAATAGCAGTGTCCGTAAGGTAGGCAACAGCAAGCAGTCTAAACCACTGCCGCCTGCAGAACTTTGTGGCCAAACGCAGCATCAGCTGAGGCCTTAACATCAACCTTGTAAAACTTAGAAAAAGTATGAACAGAAGACCAAGTTGCGGCCTTGCAAACTTGTTCAACAGAAGCTTGGTGCTGAAAAGAGGCACCAATAGCTTGAGTGGAATGAGCAGTAAGGCGGAAAGGAGGTTTCTTTCCCTTAGCAGAATAGGCCTGAATCATGGCCTGACAGATCCACTTGCTGATAGTGGATTTAGCAGGAGCCTGGCCCTTCTTAGGACCAGATGAAACGACAAAGAATGCATCAGTCTTCCTGAAGAGTTCAGTAGCCACCAAATAGAATTTCACAGCCCTAACAACATCAAGAGAGTGTAACACCCTTTCGTTGGGGTTACTAGAGTTGGGGCACAAAGAAGGCAACACAATAGGCTTGATTCAGAGAGGCTAAAAAAAAACTTCAGTTTTAGTGCCGATCTGTTTTTTTGTGAAATGTTTCCATTCTCGTATGAGTGTACGAGCGATTCTATGCATGCATTGAAAACCTTCTGTAAAGTTTCCGTCCGTGCGTACAGCAGATTACGAATACGAGGATGTCATTTTCCAGCGTGACTTTTCAGTTTCATTTTCACGTTACAACGTTACAACGTAGGCTTTCGTTTTTGCCCTTTTCCCATCGTATCCTCCAAAGAATCCTTTTCGTTTCCCGTTAGATTCTGTTTCCCTTTTTCAATAAATATTCGTCCAGACGGAAATCCTTACGATCTAGCGCCTGCACACTACAAACTTAACTCATTAAAGTGCTCGCCTACATATTTGCCACCCTCACTTCTACTACAATGTTTAGCTAAACCACTTAGCACTATCCTCCATCTTCCCTTTTGGACCCTTAAAGCTCACCCAAATCACTTCTCGGTCATGTGAATATTCATCTTTAAATATTTCTGGGCCCATTAGTTTTGTGTTAATGTATTTTGTAAATGAAATGACACTGTAACATTTTGTTTGGATTCCATCATAAAATATAACATTTTTAAAAATTTAGAAAATTTCTAATTTTTAAAACTATAAAAAACAAAATACATAGCAATGGCAGGCCACAGAACATTATTCTTCATCTGTGGTCCCCAACGAGTTGCGCAGCTCCTGCATCTCGCCCACCAACTGAAGGACCCTGACACTCAGTTCTGCCACTCTGGCACGTGTGGTCCCTGTTAAAAATCGTAAATTTAAATATTGGTATAACCTTGTTGGGGTCATACTGCAGTGCCCCCCCCCCCCCCCCGTATGGTCCAAACACCTAAATCTGAGTCAGAGGGCCCTCGCCACCACGGCCCGAGTTTTGCATAGTGCCCGATTAGAGAACCCCTGGCCCGCATTCTGCAGGCAAAGAACGAGCATCAGGAGCAAGGGCAGGAGTGGATATCCAGAATCCCCTAAAAGAATTTAAAAATACTAACATAAAATACACATTCTAAGCAACAATATTGTTTAACATGTCATCAAGGGCTAAAAACAGCCATAGGTTAAGTCATGAGTCATCAAATATATTCATTGCCATACAGTGAAAATGGATTGATGGAATGTGAGCAAACTTACCCAGGAGCTATCTACCAGATAATTCTCCAGACTCAAACTGACGAAATAAGACGGAGCTCTGCAATATATAAGCATCATGGGATGACCCTGGATGCCCTGCAAGAACACTGAGGAACCGCATAGCTGGACCAAAGACTGTATGTTGTGTGAGTGGCACATCTTGCGGTTCCTGCAACCAAATATAAAATAATTGCACAAAGCAAAGGTAACCGACTAAAACAATAACTCCTACAACAAATTAAGATTCAAGTTCAACAATCCAAATATAATTCACAAAGGACATAAGTCTAAAAAAATATAGCAATTACATGGATGTGTGGGAAAATAAATGTTTACATGCTAAGGACTAATTTAGGTCAGCATTAAAATGCATCTAGAAGGCATACAAGAAATGTATTGGTTTAGGTATGCATTGCTATACAATTTATGGCCCCGGCCATGCTGATACATGCAATTCCTTGGTGCTAAAGGCGCCCAGACTCCTCCACATAGCCGCAAAACATGTTCAACAATAGCAATCCGAGCCCTCAAAGGTCCCGTAAGTGGATCGGAAATTAAACGGATTTATAGGGTGGTGGTCCGTCGGAAATTAGCTCTCTGAATCAGACGGAAACCCATCCCAACAACGGAAGTTATCTGAACGAACGAAAAATTTCCGATTTTGTTTGGAAAATGATCCGAACTAACGGAAATGTTCCGATTTGCTTCCGTTCATCGAAAGCGCATATACACATTTTCCCGAACGTTCGTAAGAATGAAAAATGAACGAAAAAAAGCAAAAAAAAAGTCTAACACCCACCCAAACTTTCACAGACAGCTACGGAAGTCCGGACGAATGTGTCTTTGAATCGAGGCTAATGTCCTGATTGAGATGAAAAGCAGACACAACCTTAGGCAGAAAGTCAGTTTTAAAGCGAAACACCACCTTGTCCTGGTGTCTTTCAAAATAAGGAGGCTTGATGGAAAGCGCAGCCAATTCAGAAACAAAACCTGTCAAAAACAAATCAAAACCTGACTGAGGAAATAGCCACCAAAAAAGCTACCTTGACAGTGAGAGTGGACAAAGCCGCCTCCTGCAAGGGTTCAAAGGGAGACCCTTGCATGGCAGACAAAACCAGGTTTAAATCCCAAACAGGTAACATGGGCTTGCGCGGAGGACGCAAATGAGTAACACCTTGAAAGAAAGTCTTAACCAGATGATGCTGAGCAAAAGATCTCTGGAAGAAAACAGCGAGAGCAGAAACATGACCTTTCAGAATACTAAGCTGAAAACCCATGTCCAAGCCATTTTGTAAGAATTCCAATATCCTGGGAATAGAGAACACTCAACATGGAAGTGACCTAGACTCACACCAGTCAATGTAAGCACGCCAAACCCTGTAGTAAATGGTAGATGAAGACTTCTTCTTAGCTCTGACACCAGAGGCAGGATGAACTGATCTACTGCCAACTGTACGATTTCTGCGAACCAAATTCTTCTTGGCCAACACGAGGGCCACCAGAATGGCTGGCACTCCCTCCTGGGCTATTTTGCACAACACCTTGCCCAGCAGATGAAACGGAGGAACAACATAAAGGAGCTGAAAGCTCTCCCAGGACACTGCCAGAGCATCCACTGCCAGGGCCAGTGGATCCTGTGACAGGGATACAAAGGATACAAGGGCTACGAAGGTGCATGGTCAGCTGGTAAAGCACGAACCTCCCTGCCCTCAGTTCCAGAATGTTGATTGGGGCATGGGCCTCCTGAGGACCCCACTGCCCCTGGAATTTCAGGGATCTCCAAAAGCCTCCCAAACCTGTTAGGCTGGCATCCGTGGTGACCACCTCCCAGCAGGGAGTCAGAAAAGATCTGCCCACTAGCAGATTCCTTGGGTCTAGCCACCATGACAGAGACCTCGGGGCCAGAGGGGACAGAACAAATACCTGATCCAGGGACCCTGGGTCCCGATCCCATACTGACAAGAGAAGAACCTGGAGAGGCCGCATGCGAAACTGAGCGTAAGGAACAGCCTCGAAGCTGGACACCATCAGACCCACCAGCTGCATAGCCTGTCTAATGGACAGATGAGGGCAAGACAGAAGGAGCTGTGTTTGTGCTTGAAGACCCTCTATCTTCAGCTGAGAGAGAAAGACCTTGACCTGAGAGGTATTCAGAGTCATGCCCAGAAAAATCTTTACTCTGGAAGGAGACAGGGAAGATTTGGGAAGATTGATCACCCAGCCAAATATTTCCAGAGTGGATACCACCTTCTGAACATCCAACTCTGCTTGTTGCAAATTTTGGGAAACTACAAGAATGTCATCCAGATAAGGAAGAATGCGAATACCCTGAGATCTCAACAGAGCCATAACTCCTGCCAAAACCTTGGTAAACACCCTGGGAGCCGAAGTAAGACCGAATGGCAGAGCCACAAACTCCAGAAATGCTGATCTTCCACTGCGAACAGGAGAAATTTTTGATGGCCTGCAAAAAAAATAGAAGGTAAGCATCCTTGATGTCTATAGAGGCCAAGAAGTCCCCTGGACGAAGGGAACGCAGAGTCTCCATGCGAAAGTGCCTGAATCTGACAAATTTGTTGAGGAGCTTTAAATCCAGGATAGGCCTGACTGATCCGTCCTTTTTTGGAACAGTAAAAAGATTGGAATAATAGCCCGTGCCCCTATCCCGCAGAGGGACCGGGCAAATGACCCCCCAATTCCAGTAGATTTTGGACAGCCAAGCACACTCACTGAGCTGACAGGGGGTCCTGAGCCCTCCATGAATTTATGAATCTTGGAGGCGGCCAGGCTATAAACTCTATCTTGTAACAAGAGGAGACTACCTCCTAAATCTACCGGTCTGAGACAAGACGTCTCCAGATGTGAGCAAAAAAACCGAAGCCGTCCCCCCACCCGGATGGTTGAGGGCGCCCCTTCATGCCTGCGGAGGTTTGGGAGAGGATTTTGGCTTAGAAGCCCAGGAAGGACCGGGTCTGCCACGTCCTCTGCCTCTGCCCCATGACTCACCACAGCCTCCCGCAGGGGAAGCTCCCCTTCCTCTTCTGGGGGAATAAAAGGGGGACAGAGCATGGGGGAATAAAAGGGGGACAAGAGGGGGAAAGAGCCTGAGCGGCTTCTTGCGCAGAGGCAGCTTACCTTCCTTGGCAAACAAATCCAGACGTTCTCCAAAAAGGTGCAGACCTTTAAAAGGGGCCCCCGTAAGAGCCTTTTTAGCAGCAATATCAGCCACCCATTGGCGCAGCCAAACAGAGCGGCGTAAGGCAACCAGCAGGGCAGAGGTTCTGGCACACATTCTAATGGCATCCTCTAGGGCAGCAAGGACATAAGAAGTAAATTCCTCACAATACATAAGCCAGTTAAATACATCTCTGCCCAAAGCCGCAGAACCACCTTCCAAGGCACATCTGATCAATCTTCTAATTGCCACAGTAGTAATAGCAGATGCACACACCGGACGCAGCGCAGTCCCCGCACAGGAAAACCATGTGTAGCCAGCTGATCAATGCGCCGCTCTTCCACATCTTTTAAGGTGGTAGTATCAGGTGAGTGCAGCACAGAGGTATGAGATAGTCCCAGAATTGGTGCCTCAGCCTCAGGTGGGGAACACCATAATTTAGCGGTATCCATGGGAAAGGGATACCTCTTGTCCCAGTTTTTAGGTACATCTGGAAGCCTACCATTCATGTAAAATGAGATTATTAAAATGAGCCTGAGCCGGGAATTACCAGCGTGGTTTGGCAGCACAAAATAATTCTCCCTGCTGCTGTGGGGGAGCAACAGGGGGAGCAATTTCAAGCACCTCAAATAAATGGAAAGAAGCCTATCAGTATCAGCTGTATCCTAAGGCTTGGACCCAGTCCTTGGCTCATCAAAAGACCTATTCTGATCCTAAGATTCAGACTCAGAGAATAATTCCCCCACCGGGGAAAAACCAACAATGTCTTCCAGCGCTTCAGAAGTCATGGGGCAAACATAGGAATTATCAATCAAATGCTGTGTCTTGCCAATAGCCTTGCGCGGCTCATAACCACCCATCCGCCTCTCCAAATCGGCCAATCTAGTAGAAAAATCAGATTGGGCATCCCCAGAAGCATGTGCCACAACCGTAGCCGAATGCAAGAGAGAGGGAGTAGGCAAGGCCTCAGGGGAGGCGGCCCTCAGCAGGGGCATCCCAGACAAACGCGCAACAGTCTGCTGGGCGCAGGAGAGACAGACCCTGAAGTCGCTAGGAACAGGGGAAATCCCACAATCAGTACAGAACCAGCCTTGTCCCGAAGGAACCCCAGACTCAATGTCTTGAGAAGCCTCCATATGGTGATTATTGTGGCTCGCAAGGCCAAATGGGAATAATGCCGAAGCAAACCCGGGATGCCCCCAATGCACCGCAAGGGAAGTGGGAGGATTAATGAAAGTAAAGGCCGGGAGAAACCACTGATTCTATAGGCCTATAAGACAGCAAAAGATCCCGTAAGCACAAGGCATAACACAGTAACACAGGGCACTTACAGACCGCACACGAGACGTCAGCCGCGCCGCACCGCCGAGACAAGATGGCAACCGGACATATACCTCGAGGGGCAGGCCGCGGGGGAGTGACGCAATATGCGTCACCCGCCCCGCTCACCTCCCTCCGGAAAGACGCGCCCACGTGAGCTGGACAGCCAATGGCTGCACCAAGGCAGCTGAGGTAAATGTCGCCGCCCCAAGCCAAGCAGTGTACAGTAGCGCAATGTTACAAAAAGAACAACCAGTGCAACCAATCAACCAGGGATCACTTCTAAAGCGCTCCGCATAAGCCAGAGCCTAAAAATCAAAGGTGCCACACCATACAAGAATACATCAGATACAAGGAACACCCCCCTCCCCTTTGCCCCTGAGAGACACAGAGGAACGAGGGGAGACAGCGGTCCGGAAACCACTATAGAGGGAAAGGGGGTGACAGGCACAAATGCGGGCAGGGCATTCCATAAGGCTCACCATGGCCTGAACCGTCTATCCTTTGGTGGGGGAGTTGCAGCGGAGCCTAGCTCCTAGGCACCTAAATATGGTGCTGTCTACCGTCACCTGAACGCTACAGCCGAGGCTGGGAGGCAGTAAAACAAGGACAGAATCGGGTGGGGAATAGCTCAACAGGTCCATAGGGTCAAAGACCCCGCTCACCTGCCTGAAAAGAGAGAGACACTTTCTCGTCCTGGCAGTCCGCGACTGCAGAGAAAATCTGGGGTTCTGTGGGAGGTGCCTCAGTATATATAGGCCCGGGAGGGGCCACTTTTTCTGCTCTGCAGTCACGTGACTTCTGAAGATAAATAATCCATGTGTAAGGATATCTTTCGGAATGGGACGGGATGTACACTAACAATAGCAGGGAGCCACTATAGAGGGGAATGCAGAAAAGGCCAATGTACTAAACCTCTTCTTTGCTTCCAAATTCAGAGAGGAACATGATATGATGTGAAATGCGGAGAAAAACCCCAAACTTAAATGTCAGTAGTCTGGCCAAGGAAGAAGTGCAGCACCACCTTAAACAGATTAAAATAGACAAATCACCAGGACCAGATGGCATTCACCCCTGTGTGATAAGGACATAATTTACAGTAAAAGACAAGCCAATATTTTTAATTTTCCAAGACCAAGGATTGGAGCATAGCAAATTTGGTGTCAATATTTAAAAAGGAGTCTAAAGTGGAACCTGGGAACTACAGACCAGCAAATTTAGCATCTGTGATGGGCAAGCTTTTAGAAGGCTTTCTAAAAGATGCCATTGTGAAGTATCTCTGCGAAGGTGAGCTTATTACTCCTTATCAGCATGGATTTATGAGAAATCGCACCTGCCAGACAAACCTCATCAGCTTTTATGAGGAAGTAAGTTCAAGAGTGGATAAGGGTGAGTCTTTCGATCATATATCTTGACTTTTCTAAAACATTTGATATTGTCTCATAAAAGACTGGTACAAAAGATGAATATCCTTGTATTGGGGGAAATGTGTGTACGGTTATGGATTCGGTCACTGTTACTAGCAGAGTAACACAGGGGTCAGTTCTGAAAAATACAATTCTGTGATTACTCACCTGTAGAATTGTTATTATGAGTATACAGTACGTCCTGCTCCAGATAAGATTCATTAAACTTGGGTATTACTCCGCCAGATGGCGCTGGACTGCAGAGACCGCGAAATTGGCTCCTCCCGGCCCCTCAAACACCTGGGACCTCCCACAAATCCCCAGCATTGAAAAGCAGTTAACGAGAAGCCAGGAGAAAGATAACAGAACGAAATAGTAACTATAAAACAATGATAACAATCACCATACAAGGGATCCAAGGATAATGCAAACCAAGGGTGGGGTGGAGCAGGAGGTACTGTATACTCATAATACCAATTCTACAGGTGAGTAATCACAGAATTGTATTATTCTTAGTATACAGTACGTCCTGCTACAGATAAGATTCATTACACTTGGGACATCCAATAGCAGTTTCCATAAAGTAGGGTGGGATCCCCAAAGTTAACAACAGACAGCTCAGACCACTACCGCCTGCAGAACCTTGCGGCCAAAAGCAGCATTAGCTGAGGCCCTAACATCAACCTTGTAAAACTTTGAAAAGGTATGAACAGAAGACCAAGTAGCGGCCTTGCAAACTTGTTTAACAGAAGCCTGGTGCTGAAAAGCCCAAGAGGCACCAATAGCAAGAGTGGAATGAGCAGTAAGGCGGAAGGGAGGATTCTTCCCCATAGCAGAATAGACCTGAATCACAGCCTGACGGATCAATTTGCTGATAGTAGATTTGGCAGGCGCCAAACCCTTCCTAGGACCAGAAGGGACCACAAAAAGAGCATCAATTTTCCTAAAAGGTGCGGTAGCCACCAGATAGTACTTCAGGCACCTAACCACATCCAAGGAATGCAAACCCCTCTCCTTAGAGTTACTAGCACAAGGAAGGAAGAACAATGTCCTGATTCAGATGAAAGGCAGACACGACCTTAGGCAGAAAATCTGGCTTAAAGCAAAAAACCACCTTGTCCTGGTGTCTTTTAAAGTAGGGGGGCTGGATGGAAAGCGCCGCTAACTCAGAAACACGCCTAACAGAAGTGATAGCTACCAAAAAGACAACCTTGAGAGTAAGAATGGCCAGGGCAACATCCTGCACAGGTTCAAAGGGAGCACCCTGCAAGGCAGACAAGACCAAGTTCAAATCCCAAACAGGCAACATAGGCTTACGTGGGGGACGTACATGAGTAACCCCCTGGAAAAAAGTCCTGATCAGAGAATGCTGGGCAAAGGACCTCTGGAAGAAAACAGCCAGGGCAGAGACATGACCCTTCAGAGTACTGAGTTGGAGCCCCAGCTCCAATCCATGCTGCAGGAGCTCCAGGATCCTGGAAATAGAGAACACACGACCTAGCCTCACACCAGTCAATGTAGGCACGCCAAACCCTATAGTAAATAGAAGAAGAAGACTTCTTCCTAGCCTTTATCACGGTATCAACAACAGAGGCAGACAGCCCCTTTTCCTTTAAGATGGAGGTTTCAGCAGCCAGGCCATCAAAGCCAGAGTTTGCAAATTGGGATGGCGTAAATGACCCTGAGTGAGCAGGTCTGGAACCCTGGGCAGAGCGTACTGATCGACTGACAGCTGCACCACGTCTGCGAACCACACTCTTCTTGGCCACCTGGGGGCCACCAGGATTGCTGGCACCCCCTCCTGAGCTATCTTGTGCAGAACCATGCCCAACAGGGGGAATGGGGGAAAGACATACAGGAGCTGAAAGTCATGCCATAACATTGCTAGGGCATATGTGGTCAAGGCCAGATGATCCTGGGACAGGGATACAAAGGCCGGGAGCTTGTGATTGTGACGGGACGCAAACAGATCCACATCTGGTTGGCCCCAACGGTGACACAGAGATTGAAACACCCTGTCGCAGAGGGACCATTCTTCCAGGTGAGAGGTCCCCCTGCTCAGAGAGTCTGCCTGCAGATTCTCCACCCCCGGAATGTACACAGCTGATATGCAGGGAACACTGTCCTCTGCCCAGGCCAGGATCAGAGACACTTCCTTGAGGGCCCCCTTGCTCCGGTTCCCTCCCTGATGATTGATGTAGGCAACCGCTGTCTGGTTGTCCGAACCAGGCCGGCCCCGAAGGTGTTGGGTCAAGTGAGCCAGAACCAACCTGATCGACCTCAGTTCCAGAATGTTGATAGGTGTGTGGGCCTCCTGAGGGCCCCACTGCCCTTGGAACTGCAGGGACTTCCAGAAGCCCACCCAACCTGTCAGACTGGCATCAGTGGTGACCGTCTCCCAGCAGGGGGCCAGAAAGGATCTGCCCACCAACAGGTTCCTGAGGTCCAGCCACCACGAGAGGGACCGCCTGACTAGGGGGGACAGAACAAGGACCTGGTCCAGGGACACAGGATCCTTGTCCCATACTGACAAGAGATGGAGTTGCAGAGGCCTCATGTGAAACTGAGCATAAGGGACTGCCTCGAAGCACGACACCATCAGGCCCACCAGCTGCATTCCCTGCCTGATGGAGGGATGAGGGCACGATAGCAGGAACTGAACCTGCGCTAGCAGACTGTCCACCTTCTGTTGAGGAAGAAAAATCCTTGTCTGAACTGTATCCAGAATCATTCCCAGGAAGGGAGTCACCAAGGAGGGAGACAGGGAAGACTTGGGATGGTTGATCACCCAGCCAAATGACTCCAGAGTGGACACTACTAGCTGAGTATCCAGCTCTGCCTGTTGGAGGGACTGAGAAGTGATGAGAATGTCGTCCAAATAGAGCAGCATGCGAATGCCCTGAGACCTGAGCAGAGACATCACTCCTGCCCGCACCTTGGTGAACACTCTGGGAGCTGAAGTGAGACCGAAGGGCAATGCCACAAATTGGTAGTGCTGATCCTCCAGAGCGAACCTGAGGAATCTTTGATGACCTGGAAAAACAGGAATATGAAGGTAAGCATCCTTGATGTCCACAGAGGTCATGAAGTCCCCTGGACCCAGGGAGATGATGGCAGAGCACAAGGTTTCCATGCGAAAGCGTCTGCACCTGACAAATTTGTTGAGGATCTTCAAGTCCAGGATGGGCCTGACTGACTCATCTCTTTTGGGCACGGTGAAAAGGTTGGAATAGAAACCCTTGCCTCTTTCTCGTAAGGGTACCTGAGAGATGACCCCCAGCTCCAGAAGGCTTTGCACTGCCAAAATTAGAGCCTGAGCTGACATAGGGTCCTGAGACATCCGGGAGCTGATAAATCTTGGGGGGGCCCGGCAGCAAACTCTATCTTGTAACCGGAGGACGCTACCTCCTGAATCCAATGGTCTGAGACAAGAAGCCTCCAGACGTGAGCAAAATGCTGAAGCATCACCGGATGGGTGAGGGCGCCCCATCATGCCTGAGGGGGCTTGGGAGAAGACTTAGGCTTGGAGCCCCAGGATGAGCCAGGGCGTCCACGTCCTCTGCCTTTACCCCAGAAATCTCCTCGGGCCCCGGTAAGGGAGACCCCCCTCCCCTGTCTGGCTCCACGGTAGGGGGAAGAAAAGGAGCCCTGGCCCCGAAAGGGCCGAGACTGCCGTCTGCGCTAGGGTAACCTGCCTCCCTTAGCAAACAGGTCCAGGCGGTCCCCAAACAGGCGTAGTGCTTTGAAGGGATACCCAGTGAGAGCTTTCTTGGCAGCGTTGTCAGCAGCTCACTGGCACAGCCAAACCGAGCGGCGTACAGCCACCACTAGGGCAGAGGCTCTGCCACACATCCTAATGGTATCATCCAAGGCAGAGATGACATAAGTCACAAAAACCTCACAACAAGAGAGTGCATTAAACTCCTCACTAGACACATCATCAGGAGCACCCTCTAAGACACTTCTAAGCAGGGTCCGAATTGCCACAGCTGTAATGGCAGAGGCACAGACCGGGCGCAGCACCGTCCCCACACAGGCAAAGGCATGGGGCGCCAGCTGATCAATACGCCGGTCCTCACTATCCCGCAGCGTAGTAGAGTCAGGGGAATGCATGATAGAGGTGTTAGATAACCCTAGGACCGGGGCATCCACCTCTGGAGGGGATGACCAACGCTTCACCCCATCAGCAGGAAAAGGATACCTCTTATCCCAACTCTTAGGGACTCCGGGGAGCCTGCTGGGACGCTCCCATTCCTTGAGCACGAGATTATTAAAATGGGCTTGCTCAGGAAACTCTAAACGTGGCTTAGCAGTATGAAACAATTCCCCCTGCTGCCTGGGGGCCGCAACCAGGGGAGAGATAGACAGTACCTCAAAAATCTGAGCCAACAGCCTATCAGTATCATCTGGGGCCCAGGGGTCAGAGCCAGAATCATCATGACCCCTGGGCCTCTCATCAGATGACTCCGAGTCAGAGAATAACTCCCCTTCTTCCAAGGGGGTATAACCAGACAGTTCCAAGAACTCATCAGCCTCCATAGGGAAAAGAGTCACATCAGGCGTCAAGTGCCGCTTCTTAGCAGAGGCTTTACGCGCCAAGGTATTAGAAAGCAACTTCTCAACACTAGCCAGTCTGGAAGACACATCAGGCCGAGAATCTCCACTGGTATGCAACTCAATGGGAGTCAAATTTAAGCTTGGGGGAGTAGGTGAAGCCATATGTGGCGCAGGCCCAGCTACTGGTAAACCAGGCGCGATTCAGAGAGACAAAAAAAACCTTCTGTTTTAGTGCCGATCTGTTTTTTTTGTGAAATGTTTCCACTCTCGTATGAGTGTACGAGCGATTCTATGCATGCATTGCAATCCTTCTGTAAAGTTTCCGTTCGTACGGCAGATTACGAATACGAGGATGTCATTTTCCAGCCTGACTTTTCCGTTTCATTTTCACATGTTACAACGTAGGCTTTCGTTTTTGCCCTTTTCCCATCGTATCCTCCCACGAATCCTTTACGTTTCCCGTTAGATTCGGTTTCCCTTTTTCAATAAATACGGAAATCCTTACGATCTTGAGCCTGCACACTACAAACTTAACTCATTAAAGTGCTCGCCTGCATATTTGCCACCCTCACTTCTACTACAATGTTTAGCTAAATCACTTAGCACTATCCTCCATCTTCCCTTTTGGACCCTTAACCCTTTTGGTGCCAAGCACGTAACACCTACGTGCTGGCTTGGCTGGGCCTTAAGTGCCAAGCCCGTAGGTGTTACGTGCTTGACTTTCCTCGCTTCTAGTTTAAAAAATAAAAATCAAAAATACTCACCTGACCCCTTGTTGGATCCGGCCGGGTCTCCTCTTTAATTTGGTGCCATCCGATCCCCCGTGGGGGGTCGGATGGCTCCAGGAGAGCCCCCGGAATAGGCCGCCCCCCCCCCCGCTTCTGCAGCAGCAGCTGCTAACTGTAAAAAAAAAAAAAAAATAAAAATGACATTCACTTACCTGTGTGTGCGCTGGCTCCCGCTGTCCCTCCTCTTCACCTGGGGGGCCTCCGATCCCCCCCCAGGACTTACCGTTCTTCAGGAGAGAGCCTGGGAGGCTCTCTCCTCTCTTCTTCAAGATGGCGGCCGCCATCTTGCCTCTAAGCCCCGCCCCCTTGGGGGCGGGGCTTATGACGTCATCCCGGTCCCGATCACCGGCTTCAGCTTTCTCAGCTTCTCAGATGCCGGTGATCGGTGCCCTGGAAGGAGGTGACAGGAGATCCTCTGATCTCCTGCCTTCTCCTTCTCTGGATGCCGATCACCGGCATCTGTCAGCTGAGCGGCGAGGGACAAGAGCTTGCAATCGAAGGTAAGTACAGTAAAAAAAAATTTTTTTTTTTTCTAATAAAATACTTTTTATTATTGTGTGGTGTTTTTTTTTCACATTAACCCTTTGTGAGCTGGTAAGGGGTCCATGAGACCCCTTATACCAGTTCACAAGGCTGGGGGGGTGGCAAGTCACCTGCCCTAGCGGGTGGCTTGCCATTAACCCCCGCACCCCCATTACCTGCCTCCCCAAAGGCCAGGGGGGGGCAGAAGAGCCCGGGCCCACATAGGCTATGTGGGCTCGTAGGCTGCAGGGTGGGGGGGCCACCAAAGCTGGCCCCCCCACTCTGTGCCTACAAGCCCCCATAGCTGGTCCCGGGCTGGTTACTTTGGGTAAGGGGGACCCCACGTCATTTTTTTTTTTGGATTTTTAAGGGTTTTTAACCCTTAAAAATCCAAAAAAAAATGGGGTCTCCCTCCCCGGGAAGGGGGACCCTATGTCATTTTTTTTTTTGAATTAACCATTTGTCATCCAGCAGCTATAAAAGGCTTCTGGGCAGGAAAGGGTGTCTACCTATACATATGTGGTATCGCTGTAACCGGGAGAAATTGGGGTTTCTCACGCAATAAGATTTTATTGACAAACTTACATTTTTTATTACAAAAAACTCGACAAATTGTAAAAAAATATATTTTTTTTAATTTTTTTCACACATTTCACCCAAAAATGTTGAGAATACACCTAAAAAATACAAACAAGACATTTCATGTTAAAGCCCAGACTCTGTTGAAAAAAACAATATATAATTTTCCTGGGAAATCCCTGGAAATCCTTTCAAAAATGACAGTTGAACATGTGTAGCGCAAAACAGTCAAACTCAGTCTGGCAACAGGGAGTGGCAAATGCTGCAGGTAGGCTGGCAGCGAAAGGGTTAAAGCTCATCCAAACCACTTAGCACTATCCTCCATCTTCCCTTTTGGACCCTTAAAGCTCACCCAAACCACTTCGCGGTTAGGTTCTTTGTCCATTTTAGCCCCCTAAAACTTACCCAAATCACTTCTCGGTCATGTGAATATTCATCTTTAAATATTTCTGGGCCCATTAGTTTTGTGTTAATGTATTTTTTAAATGAAATGACACTGTAACATTTTTTTTTGGATTCCATCTTAAAATATAAAAATGTTTAAAATTTTGAAACTTTTAAATTTTTACAACTATAAAAAACTAAATACATAGCAATGGCAGGCCACAGAACATTATTCTTCATCTGTGGTCCCCAACGAGTTGCGCAGCTCCTGCACCTCGCCAACCAACTGAAGGACCCTGACACTCAGTTCTGCCACTCTGGCACGTGTGGTCCCTGTTAAAAAACGTAAATTTAAATATTGGTATAACCTTGTTGGGGTCATACTGCAGTGCCCCCCCCCCCCGTATGGTCCAAACACCTAAATCTGGACTTCAAAAGCCAGAGGGCCCTCGCCACCACGGCCCGGGTTTTGCATAGTGCCCGAATAGAGAACCCCTGGCCCGCATTCTGCAGGCAAAAACGGGCATCAGGAGCAAGGGCAGGAGTGGATATCCAGAATCCCCTGAAAGAATTTAAAAATACTAACATAAAATACACATTCTAAGCTACAATATTGTTTAACATGTCATCAAGGGCTAAAAACAGCCATAGGTTAAGACATGAGTCATGAACTATATTCATTGCCATACAGTGAAAATGGATTGATGGAATGTAAGCAAACTTACCCTGGAGCCATCCACCAGATACTCAAACTGACGAAATAAGCCGGAGCTCTGCAATATATAAGCATCATGGGACGACCCTGGATGCCCTGCAAGAACACTGAGGAATGCATAGCTGGACCAAACACTGCTTTTATGTTGTGTGAGTGGCACATCTTGCGGTTCCTGCAACCAAATATAAAATAATTACAGAAAGCAAAGGTAACCGACTAAAACAATAAGTCTTACAACAAATCAAGATTCAAGTTCAACAATCCAATTCACAAAGGACATAAGTCTAAAAAAATATAGCAATTATATGGATGTGTGGGAAAATAATGGTTTACATGCTAAGGACAAATTAAGGTCAGCATTAAAATGCTTCTATAAGGCATACATGAAATGTATTGATTTAGGTATGCATTGCTATACAATTTATGGCCTCAGCCATGCTGATACATGCAATGCCTTGGTGCTAAAGGCGCGCAGACTCCTCCACATAGCCGCAAAACATGTTCAACAATATCAATCTGAGCCCTCAAAGGTCCCGTAAGTGGATCGGAAATGAAACGGATTTATAGGGTGGTGATCCATCGGAAATCAGCTCTCTGAATCAGACGTAAGCCCATCCCAACAACGTAAGTTATCTGAACGAACTAAAAATATCAGATTTTGTTTGGAAAATGATCCGAACTAACGGAAATGATCCGATTTGCTTCCGCTCCTAGAAAGCGCATATACACATTTTCCCGAACGTTCATACGAATGAAAAATGAACGAAAAAAAGCAAAAAAAAAAAGACTAACACCCACCCAAACTTTCACAGACAGCTACGGAAGTCTGGAAGAATGTGTCTTTGAATTGAGGCTATTGTCAGCACTAGTAGGGGACACCCCACGAGCTACACACAGCCGGGCTTGTCACGAAGGAACCCCGAGCACATTATCCTGAGACGCCTCCATATGGTGATTAAAACGGCACAATAGGCCGATAGGGATTCACGCTATAAAAGCAACCCGGGATGCCCCAATAGCCCGCTAGGGAAGTGGGAGTAATTTACACACTAGGCCTCACAAGTTTAATCACTAAATAGAGGGAGTAGGGCCAGGAGAAACCAATAGAGTTCGACCCATCTGAAAGACATAAGCGAAGAGAACCCCATAAGTGACATGTATAATGACATAGGGTAAATAAAGCCGCCCGCAAGGGCACTCACGGACCGCGGTAATAGATGCCAGCCACGCAGCATCCAGAGAAAAATGCCACCGGGTATACCTCAAGGGGCGGGCCGCGGAGACAGTGACGTGGAACACGCCATCCGCCCCCCCCCCGAAGAGCGTGAAGCAGCACACGTGACAAGCAGCCAATAACAGCGCATCAGCGCCTGAGGCAATGCCGCCAACCGCGGAACACAGTGGAAGCGCGCGCGGCGGCATTTTCAAAAACGCAACCAGTGCAACCAAGTCAGCGCGGAGACTGACACCAACAAGAAGCACATAATACAGTGAAACACCAAGGCATATACACACACCAACCCCCCCCCCCAAGAGCTACAAGGGAGATCGAGGGAGGGCAGCGGCCACTTAACATAGGGCCCACCGATAGACAGGGGCAAGGGGCAATAGGGCGGGAGGGGCATCCCATAGAGGCTCACCATATGCCTATACCACCTACCCTTTGGTGGGGGACTGCGGTGGAGCAGCGCTCCTAAGCACCTGACAGTGGTGGTCACCCGGACCAGCACAGCCAAGGCTGGGAGGCACATTAAAAATGGGACGGGTGTGAATAGTCCTACAGGGCCGCAGGCTAATAGCCCCGCTCACCTGCGAGAAGAGAGAGCCATCTTCTTGTCCTTCGCAGTCCAGACTGCAGAGAAATTCTGGGGATTTGTGGGAGGTCCCGAGTATTTGAGGGTCCGGGAGTAGCCAATTTTGCGGTCTCTGCAGTCCAGCGCCATCTGGCGGAGTAATCTTATCTGGAGCAGGACGTACTGTATACTAAGAATATTGGTGTCATAATTACACACTAAATAGGGAAACGCTGGGTAAAACAACAATGGAAAAAGACTTAGGTTTTTTAGTAAATAATAAACTAAACTGTAGTGATCAATGCACGCTCCAAAATTGTCATCACTGTCCCTCAGTCCTCCCAGTTGGTAAGACTAAGGGGCCCACAACCCCGAAATGCTTCACCCAACTCAGCCAGGAGCAAGTAGCCTTTCACATATATCTTGCACTGAGTATACAATCTTTTTAAATGCATTAGCAAAAGTTATGTTTTAAAGGGTATTGGTGAGCTGGATACATGTTCATAGCATACTTCGGATTTGCAGATATTCCTCCTTGCTCCCAATGGCCCCGTTATGGGAATTTTTCTGAGCTGTTATATATTTTTGCAGCTCCTAGTTTTAGTAAGTGCATCCAGTGGGGCTTGCTGGGCATGCTCACGCTGGGAGAACTGAAGGGAAGGAGCAGCAATGTGACCATATTTGTAGGAGGCCATGGAGGAAATACCATTTTGTGAATACTCACCTGTAAAATGGGTATTATGAGTATGTCACACACCCCACTTCAATCATTAATTATTACACTTGGGTAACTCCACCAGCAGGTGGCAACGTGCAGAGAAGTCATGAAAAACAAGCCCCTCCTGGTCTATACATTCCTGGTACCTCTCACTCATTCCCCAGTATTCAAACAGCAGTAAAGACAAGGTACCAGGAAAAAACCCTCAAACTGTAAACGAAAACTTCACCCTATAAAGAATCCGGGATACCAAAAGGGCGGGTGAAGTGGGGTGTGTGACATACTCATAATACCCATTTTACAGGTGAGTATTCACAAAATGGTATTATTCTAAGTATGTCACACACCCCACTTCAATCATTAATTATTACACTTGGGACATCCAACAGCAGTGTCCAGAAAAGGGCGGGTATCCAACCAGGCAATAATGCAAAACCCAAACCACTGCAGCCTGCAGAACCTTGCAGTCAAAAACAGCATCCGCTGAGGCCCGCACATCAACCTTATAAAACTTGGAAAAAGAGTGAACCGAAGACCAAGTAGCAGCCTTACAAACTTGTTCAACAGAAGCCTGGTGCTGAAAAGCCCAGGACGCTCCAACCGCACGAGTAGAATGAGCAATAACACGAAAAGGGGGAGCCTTCCCCTTGGCAGAGTAGGCCCCAACAATCGCCTGACGAATCCATTTACTAATGGAAGACTTAGCCGGAGCCAAACCCTTCCTAGCCCCACAGGGCACCACGAAAAAGGCATCAGTCTTACGAAACGAAGATGTAATACGCAAATAGTACTTGACACAACGTACCACATCCAAACAATGCAACGCCCTCTCCTTGTCATTCCCAGGTCTAGGACACAAGGAGGGAAGAACAATGTCCTGATTCAGATGAAAAGCAGAAACCACTTTAGGGAGAAAGTCTGGCTTGAAACGAAAAACCACTTTGTCCTGATGTTTCTCAAAATAAGGAGCCTGAATAGACAAGGCTGCCAACTCCGAAACACGCCGAACCGAAGTGATGGCCACCAGAAAGGCAACCTTCTGAGTCAGAGTGGACAGAGCAATATCCCGCAAAGGCTCAAAAGGAGGAGCCTGAAGAGCAGAGAGAACCAAATTCAAATCCCAACAGGGAGCAACGGCTTCCTAGGAGGCCGCAGATGCAAAACCCCCTGGAAAAAAAAAAAGTCTTGACCAAAGGATGACTTGCAAAAGACCTCTGAAAAAAGATAGACAAGGCAGAGACCTGCCCCTTCAAAGTACTCAGCTGAAGACCAGAGTCCAGCCCTGATTGAAGAAATTCCAAAATCCTAGAAATAGAAAAGACCCGGCAAGGCAAAGATCTAGCCTCACACCAATCAATAAAAGATCTCCAAGACCTATAATAGATGGAAGAAAAGGATCTCTTCCTGGCACTAATAAGAGTCCGAATGACCGAATCCGAAAGACCCTCCTCCTTTAAGATGGAGGTCTCAGCAGCCAAGCCGTCAAAACCAGCGTTGGTAAACTGGGGTAACACAGTTGGCCCTGAGTGAGAAGATCCGGCCGAAGAGGCAGATCGAACTGATCCACCGGCAGAAGAACGATGTCTGCGAACCACACCCGCCTTGGCCACCTTGGGGCCACGAGAATGGCGGGAACTCCTTCCAGAACCAACTTTCGCAGCACCCTGCCTAGCATGGGAATCGGAGGAAACAGATAAAGAAACCCCAGGTCCCTCCAGCTCAGGGTCATGGCATCCGCCGCCAGAGCCAGAGGATCCTGAGACAGCGACACGAATGTCGGAAGCTTGTGATTGTGACGAGAGGCAAACAGATCCACCTCCGGCGTCCCCCACCGGAGACAAAGCGAAAACACCTGGGGATGGAGAGACCATTCCCCCCGGCGAGACGAACACCGGCTCAGAAAGTCCGCCTCCATGTTTTCCACTCCTGTAATGTACACTGCCGAGATGCAAGGGACATGAGTCTCTGCCCAAACCAGAATCAGAGACACCTCTCTGTGGGCACCCAGACTGCGAGTCCCTCCTTGGTGATTGATGTAAGCAACCGCCGTCCGATTGTCCGACCGAACCTGAACCGGCAGGCCCTGCAAATGCTGCGTCAAGTGAGACAGAACCAACCTGATGGCTCTCAACTCCAGAACATTGATGGGCAAGTGGGCTTCCTGAGGACCCCACCGCCCCCGGAACCGAAGATTCTTCCAGAAAACTCCCCATCCTGACAAACTAGCGTCCGTGGTGACAGTTTCCCAAAGCGGGGTCAAAAATGACCTGCCCTTCAGAAGATTGTCCGAGACCATCCACCACAGAAGAGACTGCCGAACCCGAGGGGACATCCGGAAGGACCGATCCAACGACCACGGTCGCCGGTCCCAAGACGCCAAAAGATGAAGCTGAAGCGTCCTCGTGTGAAACTGCGCGAAGGGAACTGCCTCGAATGAGGCTACCATCAACCCCACCAGTCTCATCCCTAGCCGGATGGACGGGCGGGGATTGGAAAGAAGAAGCTGAGCCAATTCCAGAATCAAAAGAACCTTGGCCCCAGGGAGAAAAACTCTGTGCTGGCAAGAGTCCAAGGACATCCCCAGAAAGGTCACCACCCTGGCCAGAACCAGAGAGGACTTGGGGTAGTTGATCACCCAGCCGAACCTCTCCAGCATAGACACCACCATGCTGGTGTCCCCTTCCGCTTGACTGAAGGAAGGTGCCATGATGAGAAGATCGTCCAGGTAAGGCACAATGCGAATCCCCTGAGCTCTGAGCAGGGCCATCACTCCCGCCAACACCTTGGTGAACACTCTCGGAGCCGAGGTGAGGCCGAATGGAAGAGCTACAAACTGGAAATGCCGATCCTCCACCACAAAGCGAAGAAACCTCTGATGAGCCGGAAAAATCGGAATGTGAAGGTATGCATCCTTGATGTCTATGGACGTCATAAAGTCACCCTGCCGAAGCGAACCGATCGCAGACCGCAGGGTTTCCATGCGGAACTTCCGGGGACGAATAAACCGGTTGAGAAACTTCAAATCCAGAATGGGACGGAACGACCCATCCTTTTTGGGTACAGTGAAGAGATTGGAATAATACCTGTCCGAGACCTCCTGGTCCCATACCCGGGAGAAGAGTCGCAACCGTCCCCCCACCCGTACGGGTGAGGGCGCCCCCTCATTGCTGAGCGGGCTTGGCAGCTGGCTTGGGCTTGGCGCCCCAGGCGTGAGCGGAACGGCCACGGCCTCTACCCCTATTCCAACTGGCGCCCCTGGAGGCCGAGAAGCCCGCACCCCTGCCGGCTCTGGCTCCCTGAAAGGACGGATTGAAGGGGGCCGCCCCCCGAAAGGAACGGCGAAATTTCTTGCGCTGAGGTAACTTACCTCCCTTGGCAACAGAATCCAGCTTTTCACCGAAAAGCCTCAAACCCAAAAAGGGAAGAGCCGTGAGCGATCTTTTAGAATTAAAATCAGCCGTCCACTGTCTCAACCACACAGAGCGGCGAATAGCCACCAAAAGAGCAGAAGCCCTGCCACACATCAACATGGCATCATCCTGAGCGGCCAGAATAAACGACAAGAAGGAGTCACAACGCTTAAGAGCGAGAAACTCATCACCAGAAGGATCAAGATCCACACATAAATCCCTGACAATAGACCTAACAGCCAATGTCAAAAGAGCCGAAGCACAAACAGGCCTCAAAACTGAACCCGCACAGACAAAACCATGGCGGGCCAGCTGATCAATCCGGCGATCCTCACCGTCCTTGAGAGAAGTAGTGTCAGGAGAATGAACAACCGCCGTATTAGACAGTCCCAAGACCGGAGCATCCACCTCGGGAGGGACAGCCCAACGCTTCAACAAGTCCGCCGGAAAAGGATATTTTTTATCCCAGCTAGGCGGTACCCCGACGAGCCGTGTACATTGCTTAAGGACAACATCCTCGAAATGCTGTTGACTGGGAAACTCTAAGCGCTGCTTGGACCCCCCAAAAAGCTGGCCCTTAGGCCGAGGAGCAGCCTCGGGAGGATCCAAATCCAAAACCTCAAACATTTGGACCAAAATGGAAGGCGTATCAGGAGCGGGACCTTCAGCCTGGTCCCCCTCAGCACCCAGCAACTGCTGGCCCTCCGAATCATCTAATTCCTCAATGAGCTCACCCTCTTCAAGGGGACGATCTGACCAATCCAGATCCTCAACAACCTCCTCATCTGAGTCCGGTGGAGGCGGATAGGTGTTTTCGCTTAGCCGGAACCTTCTGAGCGACCATGGCGGAAAACATTTTCTCGAGGCTGGCCAAGCGGGCGCACACCTCAGATTGCGAATCCCCACCCATGACAACGTCACACGGGGTCCGGAACAGGCGAGGAGGAGAGGGAGATGGCGCGGCCGATGAAGTACCAGGCACCGGGGTACCGGACTGGCGCTCAATGTTCCGCTGTGCACATGGAATACATATAATGACATCATCCCCCGGGAGCGGAGTCCCACAACCCCCACACAGCCTGGATTGTCCCGAAGGACCGTTTCCGGTATCTTTGGCAGCCTCCATATGGTGAAATTTATGGTATTCACAGACCCCAGGGATTTACGCAGTAAGCGACCCGGGATGCCCCTCTCGGATTTCAATAGAAATATATATATCTATATATGAAAATATTAAAATAGCCCTGACCAGGGAAACTAGCCCAAGGGACAATAAGCCAACCCCACTAGCCAGGTATATAAGACCGGGAGAGCCCTTATATGATGGAATCCCGGGATCTGGAAAAGAAAGGCCACAATCAATCCAGGCACACAGAACAACACCAAACACAAAAACATAGAAACTACAGGCCAAAATCATATAACAAGGTATAAGCACAAGAAGACTTCCAGCCAGCATGCCCAAAGTCCGGCTGAAGCACCCTGCCGTTGCCCCCACGGGGCGGGGGGGGGGGGGAGGGGAGGGAGGCACAGACCATGTAAGAACTTCAAAGACAGTTGGCCGTTAGTACTAAAGAAAGATAACTGCTGCCCCCTTAACAGAACGCTCCCTCTAAAAAGCGTTCAGACATTATAATAAAAAGGCCCTGAAACACAAGCCGCAGCCTACCTTAGTCCCCGCAAGAAAATGGCGCCAGCCAGAATAAGCGTGAGACGGAGACAGAACATGAGACGGAGACGAGGGGCGGGCCCGGCAGAAGCGCGGGACTGCTGTAGCCCCGCCCCTCCCTAACCCGCCAGACACGGCGCGGGCCGCGCCAGACGCGGCCCCGCCCACCTAAGCTGCCGAGCGAGCAGCGGGAGCCGCACGCAATGGCGCCCGCAGAGGCCGTCGGGCGGACCGGCGGCACGCAAGCCGCCCGGTCCCGCCCGCCTAAATAATAGCCAGCGGGGCGCCGAAGGTCCACGGCGCCGCCAGGCCCCGTCCACCGTAACAACAACCCTGAAGTAATCGTCAGACCAAAGACGGGCGCCCTAACATGGCGCCCGCCCACAGCACCGGGTGGCGGGCCGTCGGAACCCCCGCCCGACTCGGCCCCACACGTAAAAACACAGGCTAAAACACAGGAGCTCCGAAGCCCCCAAACACCAGCTAAAAGGCAGATGCAAACGGGCCAACGCCGCACAGGCCACCCGTCCCTACCCCAACGCACACGCACACACAGTAACAGCCACACGCATTCCAAAGAATGGGATTGTTAAAAGTCAGAGGAAAAAAACTAAGGGGGAGCATAAGGGCTGGGGCATCCCACGTCCGGATCACCAAACCGGATCACCGCTATGCCCCATAATATGGGGTCGAGCGGAGGAGCTAATCTCCTAAGCACCTAAGGTGCCATCTACCCTTGCCCGGCCTACAGCCTAAGCTGGGAGGCTACCAGATAAACAAGGGGATTAACACAACAGAGCCGGGCAGAAATAGACCATGGGGGGGGGGGGGGGGGGGCGGGGTGATACCCCGGCTACCTGCAAGCAGGAGACTTCTTTCTTCTGTCTTGTCGCCATCTTGCAGAGAAGAAAAACTTGGGAATGAGTGAGAGGTACCAGGAATGTATAGACCAGGAGGGGCTTGTTTTTCATGACTTCTCTGCACGTCGCCACCTGCTGGTGGAGTTACCCAAGTGTAATAATTAATGATTGAAGTGGGGTGTGTGACATACTTAGAATATAGAATTTAAAACTGGGGCAGGGGAACATTTTGGAGCCCTGTTATGGGATCTAGAGTGAGCTGTAGAAAAATGGAAGGCAGGCAACATTCAGTCCTGTGATTTGATGTGGTGTTTTTTCAGGCCTGATTTGAAAAGCAGATATTACTATATTGTATAGCTTTTAGGCTAAAGAAAATCCTATATACATATACAAGGCCCAGGGGCAGAATACGACCCTCCAAGCCTTTTTGCATGGCCATCTTACAGGTGCCAAGATGGCTATGTGAGGTGCCGTCAGGATATGTGCCCGTATGCTGTGTTTTATTGCGGAGAACAGTACTGCCAGACATGGTGCCTATACAAGTAGCTGGTACGCACCTTTTTAATGTTTTGGGAGAGAAGAAGGTAGCATCTGCAATTGTTTAGAGTTTTAGTGCAACCAGCTCTCAATAAACAAGGGGTGTCTGAGAGATCTGCCCGAAACGTGTGGATGTTTCTGTAATTGTCATGGACACTTTTAATGGTGAAAGGGGTTGCTTTTCATGGATGATCTACGGACATAAAAGCGAGTGTTTCTATACTATACTCACTGGATATCTCTTTTTGCAAATGTACTTCAGGAAGTACATGGGGGACCCCAGGCGATAGATGTTGCTAAAATGGTAATGTAATTCCTTCCTTGTATATACATTGCTTTTTTATGTATTGTTTGGCCAGTGGTTTCTGGTCTGCCTCAGAGCAGACATTCATAGACAGTGTCTTTAATTGTGTATATGTTTTTTGATACATCTAAGGTTTGCACAGTATCTTTTTCTTTTTTTGTGAATATACTGCACACAGCACTTTCTTTCTTTGTCAAATGTTTTTCATCTGCATGTGTATTAAGGGCAGGCAGATATAACAATACCGGTACCTTCCTGCCCTCTATCCCCATTGGCATTTAGCATTACTGATTACTGTAATTACTGACTATTTATAGGATTAGGAAGGTGTTCACTTGTGTATATATAAATATTTAAAGCCTATTTGTGGGAATTCCCCCATTTTTGTCATTGTGTTGATGTATTTTAAAATGTCACCTGTTTTGTCTATTTGTGTGTAATCCCTCTTATGAGTCATTTTCATATAAATAAAACAATATTTTATTTTAGTATACAGTTTTTTGGATTGTTTTTGTGGGTTGAGGGTCTGTGAGGGGTTTCCAGAAGCCCCCTCAAAATCTTGTTTGCTTGGTGTTTAGACGGGCACAGACGGGTCCAGCACCCCCATTTCTTATGTTATTGGGCTGTGCGTTTCTATCTTTAGGTTTTTGCATACTTCAGGAAGTAGGCATCTTCCTAAGACCTTGCAAGTAGATAATTTAATGAAATTAGTTTGGAGAAGACATTTCTGGATTGTATGCCTGCCTAACCAGCCCAACTTACTGCCACAGCACAGGGTGCTACAGCTGCTGCAGGAATTATTGATAGCTATTGCCAGATGGAAAAAGTTGATTGTGGGGCTGACCTGGGTAAAAACTGGTTTAATTGCATTTTAATCCTAAATTTTGATATGTATGAATGGTCATGCTTGAATTTGGTTTCTGTTAACAGACCCTTCGAAAGTAAATGCTCCAGTGACCCTCAGCCTACGTGAGTTTGACACATCTGCTATACAGGTTGAAGGAGCCACATGGAAAGAGCCTGTGTGAGAGCAGACATGTGTACAAACTACGTAAAGCCACTAACTAGCACTCTAACTTTCTTTGAAGGCCAGGTGGGCAATGAATGTCCCAAAGCTCCAGGAGTAGCTCTGCATGGGAAGGCTTTTGGAATTCAAGTTATGGCAACTAAAAGGACTATTGTCCACAAACATAAGTGATGCTCCTGTCACAGCCCAAGAAAAAAAAAGACCAATTTTTCTAGAACACTGTTGATTAGACATCTAGTTTTCACAGACAGTAATCTAATAATATGGCGACAAATGGCTTTTTAACATCTTTTGACTGGCAAAGTCGCCCATATTCTGACACACCACTGAGGCACAGATTGTGACACCGCAGCCAAGCGACATCAGGCACAAGCTGCGGGATTCCGAAAAAGCAATTAGATTATCACTTGAAAAGTGATAAAAATGCCACAGCCTCCAAAAATATGTAAATATCAACTTTGTCAATTAATTAACGCTGATAATTAGCACTTCAGGCCCACGTGGGTGATCTCAAACGTGTCATTTCCTAATTGTGTGGCCCCCATCTTGCCTTCATCCTAACTGAATTGCACACACATATTGTCAGATTTTTCTATGTCTGGGTTGTATTTATTCCCGAAAAAATTGCTAATAAAATTACATATCCCAGGTAAAGTTCTTTACGTAATTAATGAAACTTATAGCAACTTATACATGGCTATTTCAACCTGGGAGAAATTCTAGCTTACCACTAGTGAAAAAGCAATTCTGTAGAATTGTTTCTGTTCTTGCATGGCACGGCCCGCTTCGGTATTCATAACAGTTGGGTTATTCCGCCACAAGGTGGCGCAGTGGTACTGCAGAAAAGCTGTGGCTTGTCCCGGCTCCCTATAAAAACGGGCTTCCCCAGCGTACACAAGCAGTGAGACAAGAAGTCGGGAGAGAATAAGTAAAAAATGTGAAAAGGGTAAATAAAAAACCCCAATTGACTTGAAACAATCACCATAAAGAGGCAACCAATAATAACGATAACAAGGGTGGGGCGAAGCGGGCTATGCCATGCAAGAACAAAAACAATTCTACTGGCGAGTACTCACAGAATTGCTTTTTCTTTATTGCATGGCACGGCCCGCTTCGGTATTCATAACAGTTGGGACATCCAAAAGCAGTGTCCATAGTAGGGTGGGATCCCCAAAGAGTAACGGGCAGTAGTTCAAGTCACTACCGCCTGAAGCACCTTGCGACCAAAAGCAGCATCCGCTGAGGCCTTAACATCAACCTTGTAAAACTTTGAAAAAGTATGAACAGAAGACCAAGTAGTGGCCTTACAAACTTGTTCAACAGAAGCTTGGTGCTGAAAAGCCCAAGAGGCACCAATAGCACGAGTGGAATGAACAGTAATCCTAAAGGGAGGTTCCTTTCCGTTAGCAGAATAGGCTTGAACCACCGCCTGACCGATCAACATGTTGATAGTGGATTTAGCTGGAGGCAAACCCTTTCTAGGTCCAGAAGTGAGAACAAAAAGAGCATCAGACTTCCTGAAAGGCTCAGTGGCGACCAAATAAAACTTCAGAGCCCTGACCACATCCCGGGAATGCAGAGTCTGCTCCTTGGAATTAGCAGGATTAGGACACAATGAAGGCAAGACAATGTCCTGATTAAGATGAAAGGCAGACACAACCTTTGGCAGGAAGTCCGGCTTGAGCCGGAACACCATCTTATCCTGATGTCTCTCAAAATAAGGAGGTTTGATGGAAAGTGCCGCTAGCTCAGAAACTCGCCTTACAGAAGTGATAGCCACCAGAAAGGCTACCTTAAGAGTCAGAATAGACAAGCCAGCTCCAAAGATAGGCTCAAAGGGAGGCCCTTGCAGAGCAGACAACATCAGATTCAAATCCCAGACTGGTAGCAAAGGCTTAAGGCGTGGACTCACATGAGAAACACCCTGAAAAAAGGTTTTAACCAACCAGTGATTGGCAAAAGATCTTTGGAAAAAAATTGCCAGAGCTGAAACATGGCCTTTTAGGGTACTAAGCTGAAGACCCTGATCCAAACCATGTTGCAAGAATTCCAGAATCCTGGGAATAGAAAACACCCCGACAGGGAAGAGACTTGGACTCACACCAGGCAATGTAAGCATGCCAGACCCTGTAATAGATAAAGGACGAGGACTTCTTCCTGGCCCGAATCATGGTATCAAAACCAGAAACAGGCAACCCCTTTTCCATCAATATGGAGGTTTCAGCAGCCAAGCCGTTAAAGCCAGAGTTTGTAAATTCGGATGGTGTAGCTGCCCCTGGGTGAGAAGATCTGGATCCTTGGGCAGGACGTGCCGGTCTACTGCCAACCACACGACGTCTGCGAACCAAACTCTTCTTGGCCAACAAGGGGCCACCAGTATGGATGGTACCCGCTCCTGGGCTATCTTGCGCATGACCCTGCCCAGGAGAGGAAACGGAGGGAACACATAGAGAGGCTGAAACTCCGTCCAAGGTATTGCCAATGCATCCGTGGCGAAGGCCAGAGGATCCTGAGACAGAGAGACAAATTTGTGATTGTGACGGGACACAAACAGGTCCACATCCGGCTGACCCCAGCGGTAACAGAGGGAGAGAAACACCTGGTTGTTGAGAGACCACTCCCCAAGACGAGACGTCCCCCTGCTCAGCGAGTCTGCCACCTGGTTCTCCACCCCTGGGATGTAGACCGCTGAGATGCAGGGAACATGCTGTTCCGCCCAAGACAGAATCAGGGACACTTCCATGGATGATGTAGGCAACCGCCGTCTGGTTGTCTGAGCGAATCTGAACAGCCCGACCCAGGAGGTGCGTGGAAAGGTGAGAAAGAACCAACCTGATCGCCCTCAGTTCCAGGACGTTGATGGAAGCATGGGCCTCTTGTGGACCCTGGAACTTCCAGAAGCCTCCACAGCCGGTCAGACTGGCATCCGTGGTGACCGTTTCCCAGCACGGGGGCAGGAAGGACCTGTCCCCCAGAAGGTTCCTTGAGTCCAGCCACCACGAGAGAGACGGTCTGGAAGACATAACAAATTCCTGATCCAGGGACACAGGGTCCCGATCCCAAACTGACAAGAGGTGCAACTGAAGAGGTCTCATGTGGAACTGAGCAAAGGGGACTGCCTCGAAGCAGGACACCATCAGGCACACCAACTGCATCCTCTGATGGATGGAGGGATGAGGACATAACAGCAGAGCCCTAGCCTGCTGCTGAAGACCCTCCCCCTTCTGCTGAGGAAGGAACACCTTGACCTGAGAAAGGGCAGAGACTGCCTCCTACGCTGAGGCAGACTCCCATCCTGGGCTAGAACATCAAGCCGTTCCCCAAATAGCCGCAGCCCCACAAAGGGAAGGCTAGTGAGAGCTTTCTTAGCCGCAGCGTCAGCTGCCCCTAGCGCAACCAGACAGAGCGGCGCATAGCCACCAAGAGCGCAGAGGTCCTTTCACACAGCAGCACAGCATCATCCATAGCAGTAAGGATAAAGGCCACAAAATCAGTACAAAGTAAGAGAGTCCTATATTCCTCCCCCACACTACCAGCTGTTGTGCCATCAAGGAAACGTTTAAGCAGTTTCTTAAGGGCAATAGCAGTAATGGCTGCAGCACATACAGGGCGCAAGCCAGCCCCCACACAGTAAAAGCATGGCAGGCAACTTGATCCATGCGCCGGTCCTCTCCGTCCCTCAGAGTGGTAGTGTCAGGGGAAGGCATGACCGAAGTATTAGACAAGCCTAGCACGGGAGCGTCCACTTCAGGGGGAAATGACCACCTCTTAACAAGATCAACGGGAAAGGGATACCTCTTATCCAAACCCTTGGGCACCGCAGGCAACTTGTTAGGACGTTCCCATTCTTTAAGCCCCAAGGTGGTAAAATGTTCCTGCTCAGGGAACTCTAGACGCTGTTTACCAGGGCGAAAAAGCCCCCCCTGCTTTCTTTTAGCTACCTCAGGGGCAGCAATGTGCAAAATTTCAAAAATATGTGACAGCATATTATCAGTGTCCTCAGGGTACCATGATTCCTCTCCGGACGCAGACCCAGGGTCACTATCGCAACCCTCCTGCTGGTTCCCAGAGGAGTCAGAATCCTGGGAGAGCTCCCCCCATCTCAAGGGGGTGACAGTCACCAAGCTCATCAATCTGCACATACATCTCAGTAAAGGGAGCAGGCCTGGGGTCCAGGTGTCTCTTCTTGTCAGAAGCCTTCCTAGGAACATTCCTGGCAAGCTGCTTTTCAATGTTAGCCACCCGCAGAGCCAAATCAGAATGTGACTCCCTGCCAACATTCCCCTCCCTGGGGTGCCAATTGTAGAAGGGGGAGGGAGGTGAAGCCGAGTGAGGCGCAGAGCTGGGAAGCGAAGCAGGCAAACCAGCTTGAAGCGCAAGGACACTTTCAGCACACGGCACGCACACCGTAACACTGTTACTCACAGGGGATACCCCACACATGGAACACAGCCGGGCTTGCCCCGAAGGGCCCCCAAGCGCTATCCCCATAAGCCTCCATATGGTGATTAACACAGGAACAATAGGCCAGCAGTGGGTACAGGCTTAATACAGAAGCCACCCGGGATGCCCTCCCACGGGATGCCCCCAGAAGGTAATAAAGGGTGGATGAGGCGGAGAAAAGGAGTGGAGCCGGGAGAAACCACAACCCAATGGTATCCCGCCTGAAAGACATAAGTAAAATCACACATAAGCATCCCGCAGCAAAAAAACCCAATCAATTAAAAAACCCCAAAGGGGGACTCATGGACCAAAGACACCGCAACACCCGGCCCCGCCCCCCCCCCCGAAGAGCGTGAAAAACTGTGCTCACGTGACCTGGCCGGTGCCATGACAAAGCAAATTTACCTCAGGTTATAGCGCCCACAGCCACGGAACGCAGTACAAAGCGGCGCGGCAGCTAAAACACAAAAAAATAAAAAAACACCACAGATATGACTACTCACCGCCACCCCCCCAACCAAGTTAGAGGGGGGGGAGAGAGAAAGACGAGAAGGCAGTGGCGAGCAGCCATGTTCAAGGAGGGAGGGGGGGCACGGGGGGGGGGGGGAACTCCAAGAAAAATGAGGCGACACAGTCCCCAAACTACTTACCCCCTCAGAAGCTAGGACAGAAACTCTGCATCCCTAATAGGCTCACAATAAAGCCTATGGCCGACTACCCTTTGTGTTACAGGGTCTGCGGCTTGGAGCTGCGCTCCAGGAGCACTTGATCCTAGTGCTCTTCTACCTTCACCCGATCTGTCAGCCGAGGCTGGGAGGCAGTGAGGGTCCAGAAACGGATGGAAATAGACTTGCAGGGCCGCAGGCTTGGTTGCCCCGCTCACCTGCGCAAGAGAGAGAGCCATCTGCTAACTTCGCAGTCCACAGTCCACTGCAGAGGAAACACTGGGGAACTCTATGGTTAAGCCCGTTTTTATAGGGAGCCGGGACAAGCCACAGCTTTTCTGCAGTACCATTGCGCCACCTTGTGGCGGAATAACCCAACTGTTATGAATACCGAAGCGGGCCGTGCCATGCAATAAAGAAAATCGTGACAGCTAATGAACACTTAGGTCTGAGAGGTCTAGCATTTCTTAAGTTCAAGGGTAATTCCGCTTTCGGTGGCATTTTTTTTAAATGTTTCCATTATTGTGTGGCAAATATTATGTCTTCAATGTGCTAAGCTTATCTTTTTTTTAATTTTCTATGTGCTTGCAACTGTGTTATTAAAAAAATGTTTTCCATAGCAACAATGGGTTTACCTTAGTTATGTACACCAAAGTGGTGATTTTGAGTACATATCATATACTTCCTCACTCTAGCTTGCTAATCATCTGATTGGCTAAGGCATGAGTGTCTAGTTTAACCCATTCTGCTGAAATTCAATTTCTTCAGTTTGGGACAATCACAGTCGTATAGTCTTTCAAGTAGTAAGGGTTAATGGCCTTTTTTAGTTCTCCAGTTCTTGGCTGGATAGGTCATTAGGCTGCTTAGACTTAGACAAAGCTGCTAAAAAGTTCCCCTGTTACATTGGAAGAATTTTGAGACTTGTAGTTCATGTGTTTTACTTAAGGCCATTAAAACCACTCCCACTGTAGCAATACAGAGTCCCAGGAATATGGGAATCATGGTAACAGTGTGCTGATATGTATTCATTCGTGTGCTGATATGTAAATAACAGGTATGGGGGCACAATCATAACACAAATGTTTATTTTACACTCCAAAAAAGAAAAACAATAAGGCAGAACACCCAAAACATGCCAAAAAGGGAGTTTTCCTTTAAAGTGGACCAACACCCTCCTGTGATCGGCCCGGGAATCTATAAGATTCCCGGACCGATCAGCTCCCTGACTGCGAGGCACCCCGATCGGGGGTGCCCCGCTGTGTGAAACCCCCCAGAAACCCCTAAATCCCTACCTGATCCTCGTTCCAGCTGCGCCCGCCGCCGCCTCCCGCGTGTCCCTCTAGCAGGACGCGTCACCCTTACAGGGCGCACGCCCGCGCCAGCCATTCAGAAACGGCCGGCGCGGGCACGCGCCCTGTAAGAGTGACACGCGGGAGGCGCGTCACTCCGTCGCTGGTCCGTCGCTGCCTCACACTTGTCCGTCGGCGGGGATTGGCAGCAGCGGTCACGTGGGAGTGGGGAGAGGTGAGTTTTTGGGACTTTCTGGGGGGGTTCACACAGCTAGTCAAAATCCTGGGTGTTGGTCCACTTTAAGCCTTTAACTGCCAGCCTGCCTAGAGTTTTTGTCACCCTCTTTTGCAATTTTTCACTATTTTGTGCTACAACTGTGATTTTTGAAGGGACTTCCTGTGGAAATTATATATTGTTTTGTATGGGCAAAAAAAGAAAAAAATCTGTTTTTGAAAGTCCCCAGGAGCGCTTTAGGAGATTTTCAGATAAAATATAACTATGCTATGCACTAAGCGCATCTTGCAGTTATTCAAGAAAAACAACCCTTTACATTAGAAATACCCTGAACAAACTATATAATTTCTGGAAATACTCACTTCGACTTTCTAGGCATACCAGGCTTGTTGATGTGGCCACAGTGGGTTTCCCTAAAAAAAGAATAAAACGTCAGATTCAAAGCCCCTTTTTCCTTAAAAAAACAATATGCAAACAAGAAAAAATAAGTTAAATCTGAAAAAGTAAGGTCCCCCAAACAGAACAATACCCAACATGCAGGTACTGTCAAGGGAAGAGTTGCCAAAAAAAATGTTAAGCATGCACGTAACATTTACATTTGGAATACCCCCCCCAAACCATATATTCCTTGAAAGTACACACATTAAGCTTTCTAGGCATACCCAGCTTATTGTAGTGGCTTCATCATTCTGGAAGTGATTCATCAAAGAATTCTTTGGTTGCACAGGGTTTACCTAAAAAAATGAATAAAATAAAAGCAGAATAAAAACATTTTACTAAAATATTAATATGCAAGCAAGAAAAAACAAGCTAAATCTGAAAGCGCAAGGTCCCCCAAGCAGAACAATACCCAACATTCATGTTTAACCCTTTTAACTGCTAGCCTACTTGAGATTTTGTCACCCTCTGTTGTCAGGTCATTTTTCACCATTTTGCATGATGTTTAACTGTGATTTTTGCAGGAATTTCCAAGACAATTACATATTTTCTTTTTGCAGCATATTTTAGGCTTTAACATCAAATGTCTTGTCTGTAATTCTTCCACAGTTTTTAAAAATATTTTTAATGATAATATATATATATATATATATATATATATATATACACATTTTAAAATTTTCTCATTTATTTTAAATAAAACATTAATTTTAATAAGTAAAACTATATTGCACATGAAAGCCCCATTTCTCGTGATTACAATGGTACCACATATGTATCGGTATCCCCGTTCCTGCAAAGGAGACCCCCCAAACTGAAAATAGCACTTTATAACATTTACAAATAAAATACAACTACTATCCACACTATAAAGGGTTACATTTTCCCAAAAAATTGGCGTGAGGCTCCCTTTCTACAGGTGAGTTTCACAGAATTGTATTTTTCTCCTCCATCCATTCCAGGCCGTCCAGAAGTACTTACAGATGGGATCCAAAAGCAGTGTCCATAAGGGCGGGATCCCCAGTGCGGAACAGCATGTAGTTCATTTCACTACCGCCTGAAGCACCTTTCGGCCAAAAATAGCGTCAGCTGAGGCCCTGACATCCACCTTGTAAAACTTTGTAAAAGTATGAACAGAAGACCAAGTGGTGGCCTTACAAACTTGTTCCACCGATGCCTGATGCTGAAAAGCCCAATAGCCCTAGTAGAATGAGCTGTGATCCGAAAAGGGTTTCCTTCCCCCTGGCATATAGGCTTGCACCACCGCCTGTCTAATCCACTTACTGAGAGTGGACTTGGCTGGTGGCAATCCCTTCCTAGAACCCTCTGTTAAGACAAAAAGCAAATCCGATTTGCTGAAGGATTCAGTCGCAGCCAGGTAATACCTAATGGCTCTGACCACATCCAAGACATGGAGGGTCCGTTCCTTGGAATTAGCCGGAGCTGGACACAAGGAAGATAAGACAACCTCTTCATTAAGGTGAAAAGGAGAAACGGCCTTAGGCAAAAAATCAGGTTTACTACTTGTGCAACTCAAAGTAGGGTGGTTTCATACAAAGTGCGGCCAGCTCTGATACTCAACGCACCGAGGTAATCGCCACCAGAAAAACCACCTTAAGAGTCAGCATAGACAATGTAGCATCATTCAATGGCTCGAAGGGAGAACCCTTGTCTTGCTTGGGCGTAATTTATTTAAAACTTACAAAATATATTTGCAGCCCTCAAATATATATAAGGGAACTTAAGAGCTCAAATACATGTATATCTCCAAAAATTACGCCTTGTTTGTCTAATAAGTTCATTTGCCAGTAATCTCCAAGGAAGATGATGCACTTTAAAGTTATTTTATATACCTTGCAAAATGTACAAAACAAAAATACTACAATCTGTGTTACAACATAGAAAGCCTAACAGGGCAAAAGCATATATATATTAAAACGGATTACTCATCTGTTTTAATTGCTCCACGCAGAAAATCAGCAGACCACGTCCAAACAAGATGGCTGCTGTACTTGGCTTCACAATGCAGGTCCATCTACCCAAGGCAAAGTCCCATCATCGTCCGTCTGGTCAGTCTCTCCAGCTGTCCTCCAAAAGAAAAAATCTCTCTCCTCTCTCCAGCCTCCTGTTTTTTATCAGGTGGACCCTTTGTTCCATTTTGAAATCTGCAGGTCGTCTGTGATTGGCCCAGGCAAAACTCACAAATGAATACCCTTAGTCTATCACAGGTAGCCAGCTTAATTTGCATACAAATGCACACCTGAAACTGGAGCTACAGTCAAACCAGTTTTCAAAGAACAAAGGGGGGTTCCCACCATGCTACACCAAACAAAAGGGATTGTCCTATATACAGTTATTGCATGTATAAGATTTTTTTTTTTACAATTTCTATGGGAACAAAATATATAAAAACTATCATAGCTTCACAACCCTGGAGAGCCGACAGCACTAGATTCAAGTCCTACACCGGTAAGACTGATTTACGCGGTGGGCGGACATGGGTGACTCCCTGGAAAAAAGTCTTGATCAATCTATGATCGGCAAAGGACCTCTGGAAAAAAATGCATTAGGCCGAGACCTGACCCCTGAGGGTGCTCAGCTGGAGGCCCAAGTCTAGACCGTGTTGAAGAAACTCAAGAATTCCTCCGGCAAGGAAGGCTCTTGGCCTCGCACCAAGCGATATAGGCCCGCCAAACTCTGTAGTATATCATGACTTTTTCCGTGCCTGAATCATGGTGTGAATAACCGTGGCCGACAACCCCATCTCCGTCAGGATTGAGGTTTCAACAGCCAGGCCGTCAAAGCAAGCGTCCGTAAATTCGGGTGCCGTAGCGACCCCTGTGTGAGAAGGCCTGGGTCGTCGAGCATGATGTAGTGATCTATTGACATCTGTACTATGTCCGCAAACCAACTCCTTCTCAGCCAGCGAGGAGCCACCAAGATGGCAATCTTGCGCAGCACTCTGCCCAGGAGCGGAAACGGAGGGAATGCTTACAGAAATTTGAACTCCATCCAAGGCATCGTCAGAGCATCTGTTGCTATGGCCAGAGGATCTCTTGAGAGAGAGACGAACCTTGGAAGCTTCTGATTGTGTCTGGACGCAAAAAGATCCACGTCTGGTTGACCCCAGCGGAGGCACAGAGCCTGAAAGGTCTCGCTGCTGATGGACCATTCCCCCAGGCACAAGGAACTCCTGCTCAGGGAGTCTGCCTCCTGGTTTTCCACCCCGAGGACGTAAACCGCCGAGATGCAGGCATCTCTTGCTCCGAGTCCCGCCCTGGTGGTTGATGTAGGCCACAGCTGTCTGATTGTCTTAGCGGACCTGGATCGCATGGCCTGTTAAATGGGGAGTCAGGAGTAGAAGAACCAACCGGATGGCTCTCAGAGAGAGATTTATGGGTAACCGGTTCTCCTTCGGACAGCACTGACCCTGGATCTTCTGGCTCTGCCAAACGCCTCCCCATCCTGTAAGACTGGCGTCCGTGGTAACTATCTCCCAATGGGGAGTCAGGAAGGACTTGCTTACCAGCAGGTTCCGAGAGTCCAACCATCACAAGAGGGACTGCCTGGCCAGGGGGGACAGCAAAAAGGGTGGCACACCCTAGCGAAGTGGTGGAGGACCACGCAGCGCGTCGGTGAGGTAAGTGGGGAGGACAGTGGGCTTGGCCGGGGTTTGTACAGATTGCTCTTATATGGATGTACTGTATAATGATTATTACATTGTTTGTGGATGGCGCTTATCTGATCTGATTTAGGCACTGTAGAGGTTAGCATTAGAACAGATGCACGATTTTTGTTTTGCACATTGCACTTTATTTCAGATTTTTCCGGTTTGTGTGATATGCACGTTTTATTGTCACAATTTTAACTGCAAGTTCTTAGCAGTACCCCTGCACTTTGGATAGGACACATTCATATATCAGGTACTAGGCACTTTATGCACATTGCACTTTTTATAAGCGCCATTGCACATAATGATGTTTTTATTGGATTAATATTTGGATGTTTACTTGATTAAATAATTGATTGGCCAAAATTACAGCCCCAAGTTCCTCCCCACTTCTTGGGTTTTTATGTGTATGTAGTATTGTTAGTATGTAGGATTATATGTATGTACTCTATGTCTCTAATAAAATTGTATTAATGAATATAGGAGTGTGCAACTAGTTTTGTGGACCTATAGTTGGGCTAGCCCTGGAGTCCCACCAGGTACTAAGGGTATATGTGTAGTGGTCCCTATAGTTAGCACCTGTTTACAAGTATTTAGGTTGTGCAAACCAAGTAGGTGGACCGACGGTAATTTGTTGGGCCTTTCCCACTCCTTAAGAATCATGTTAGAAAAATGAGGCTGCTCAGGAAAGACCCGCCGTTGCCTCTCAGGCCGAAATAAATCACCCTTTTTCCTCTTAGCCAATCTGGGAGGAACAATGTGCAAGGTATAAAACACAGAGATGAAACTTTCCATATCATCCAGGAGGCAGGAATCCTCATCCGAGGAGGAACCAGAAATGCTGTCGTCTCCAGCGGAAAGCATCTCCGCCGCTGAGAGTGAGACATCTGGCAACTCACCTTCCTCCACGGATCCCAAGAAATTATAGAACTCATCATCCGAGTAAATCGGCTCCAGATGCCGCTTCTTACTCGAGGCCTTTTTAGGGGCTGCCAACGAGATCTGCTTCTCGAGACTAGCCAGCCTGTGCGCAAAATCAGCATGTGACACCTTTCTCGCTCCCCCTTCACTAGGGGCTGGCTGCAGCAGCGGAGGATCCAGGGAGGCTGATGTTAACGCCGGGCTAGGGTCAGGAGCGACCGCCCGCTCATGGTCCAAAGCAATGCCTCCTGGCGCAAGTGGAACAAATCGTGCTGAATCCGCACAGGGGATTACGCCTGCACAAGGGGCAGAGCCTGTCTTGCCCAAGTGGGGTGCCCGGGTCAATATCCCCTGATGCCTCCATTATGGTGATTCTAAATAGCAATATTCAATAAGGCTACTAGACACTAACGGCCTAAGCCTAATAGCCGATCCCTCTTATTGATAATGGGGACCGGGAGGAACCACAACCCTCAACCTTAAGCCCACAGTCTAAAACAAAAAGAGAAAGACAACAATTACAAATAACCCAAAATGTCATGCATTAAAAATAATAGAATATACATGCAATAAATGAGAAGTACAGTATCTTCCCATATCCCCTTAATAAGATATACCAAAAAGAGGGACTCACAACCACCGTCAAATTCAGTGAGGGATTACATGCAGACGCTCCACATCAAAACCAGAGGATTGATTCAGAGAGACAAAAAAAGACTTTTGTTTTTGTCTCTATCGTTTTTTTTTTTTAAATATTCCCGCTCTCATATGAGTGTACGAGTGATTCTATGCATGCATTGCAAGCCTTCTGTAAAGTCTTCGTCCGTTCGTATGCCAGAGTACGAGTATGTCATTTTCCAGCTTTCGTTTTCCGTTTTTTTTCTAATGTTACAACGTCGGCTTTTGTTTTTACCCTTTTTCCATCGTCTCCTCCCACGAATCCTTTACGTTTCCCGTATCCTTTTACAATAAATAATCGTCCAGACGAAAATCCTTACGATCTTACGCCTGCGCACTACAAACTTAACCCATTAAAGCACTCGCCTACATATTTGGTTCACTCACTTGTGCTACAATGCTTAGCTAAATCACTTTGCGCTTTCATTCTTCTTCCATTTCTGACCCCTACAACTTACCCAAACCATTTCGCGGTTAGGTTCTTCTTCCATTTTGGACCCCTAAAACTTACCCAAACCACTTCGCGGTTAGGTTCTTTTTCCATTTTGTACCCCCAAAACGCACCCAAACCACTTCGCGGTTAGGTTCTTCTTCCATTTCTGACCCCTAAAACTTACCCAAATCACTTCGCGGTTAGGTTCTTCCTCCATTTCTGACCCTTAAAACTTACCCAAACCACTTTGCGGTTAGGTTCTTCTTCCATTTTGGACCCCTAAAACTTACCCAAACTACTTCGCGGTTAGGTTCTTTCTCCATTTCTGACCCCTAAAACTTACCCAAACCACTTTGCGGTTAGGTTCTTCTTCCATTTCTGACCCCTAAAACTTACCCAAATCACTTCGGGGTCATGTGAATCTTCATCTCTAAATATTTCTTTGCCCATTCGTGTTAATGTATTTTGCAAATAAAATGAAACTGAAACAGTTTAGTTTTGGGGGGGGGGGGGGGGGGGTTATTCCTAAATGCCATTTTTTGATGGCTTTTTTTTTTTTAAATGTTTTTCTGTAAAATGTATAAAATCTTTGTTTTAGTTTTTTTTTGTTTCAATATTTTTATTGAAATTTCCAATGATACAGATCTGCAAGACATACAGCAATGTATTGCCATCCCACGCAGGAGAGGTGTATAGAAAATGAAATGGGTTAGCAGCATACATTTTACAGTACAACAGGGTAACCAGACCAGTGTTTTAACACTTCTCACAGTAACTGCAAGCATGGAGAGACACCGGACATACGTTCGGTACTACCAGCGCAATTTACGTTACGTCGCGACTGTGTCCAGGACCGTGCGGATCACGGAGCCCCGCGGTGTCCACGACCAGCCCCGCCATCCGCACACCCATGACCGCACTAGTCATGCCAGAACCCTTGGGGTATGCCAGTGGGCTGTCCCACACAGCCGTAAGCATGCACAGAAGGAACCGTCAAGAAACCGTCAAAAAACATTAAAGCTCTTATGTTGTAAAAAGGAAAAGAAAGAGAAAGTGACCCCACAGGGGGGCCAAAGTATAGAGGGGGGAAGAGAAAGGAGGGGGGAGAAGGGGGGGGTTGTCACTCCCGCGCTCCACCAGACACCACATATGGTTGTTATAGTGCCCGCAGAGATTCGCCAGGCCAGGTAAATCTTATCCATGGTTCCCATGCCGAGAGGAATTTGTCGCGGGAGTCGGTCAGGATGCTAGACAACCTCTCGTTGATGAGAAAGCCGTTCATTCTGGTCGACACCTCCGAAATTGGGGTAAATTGCTTCTTCCAGGCCTTAGCTATGGTCTGCTTGGCGGCCAGGAGAAGGTAGACAAAAAGTCTATGTTGCTTATTAGACAATTCACAGGGTTTACAGTGCAGGAGGGCCACCCAGGGATCCTTCTTCAAGTTAGATCCGAAGATTTCATTGGCCGCCCTGAACACTTGGTTCCAAAAGAGAGCCAGCATGGGGCAGGTGCACCAAATATGCATAAAGTCCCCATCCACACTGCAGCCCCTAAAGCATGACCTATCCTGCCCCGGAAACATCTTACTCAAGCGGCTCGGCACAAGGTACCAGCGAAACATCACCTTGTAGGCTGTTTCTACTGTCAGGATGTTAATGGAACATTTTGAGTTACGAGACCATATCTCTGTCCACCCCCTTTCCCCCCCAGGCGGACCCAAATCCTTTTCCCAGCTACTCACATATGCGTGGGACTCTGGTTTGGTTACATTAAGTGCAGAATAAATTAAGGAAATTATTCCCCTTTGAAAAGGGTTATCAGCGCATAAATCCTCAAAGGGGGTCATCACCCAAGAGGAAGGACACAGTTTAGTCAGGGGCAGAATCCAATGCCTTAGTTGAATATAACGGAAATATTCCTTGTGGGGGATACCATATTTCTCCTGTAAGTCGCGGAAAGACCCCAGACCTCCCTCGTAGGTCAGATATTCTATTTAAACCCCGGTCTTGCCACCACTTAAAAGCCAGTTTGTTCTGCACTCCTGGGGGAAAACTTGGGTTATCCCAAAGACGTGCTAGGCGAGTGTGGGGGGACAGCAAGGAAGCAGAACACTTAACCGAGTCCCATACTGCATGTGAGTGTCTCATTAGGGGGCTAAGCGTTTTGGGCCTAAGTCCAGGGTCCATCCAAAGTAAGCTGTCAATAGGTATCGGTGCGCAATAATTGGGAAGTTCAAGGAAAACCCACAATGGGGGCCTGAGGGCCGAGTGCATGGGAACCAGCTGGGTGATCTGCGAGGCTTTATAATATTTAAATATGTCTGGCACTCCCAACCCCCCTTGTGCTCTGTGAGCTAGCATAGCGCGTTTAGATACCCTTGGGCGGACAAGCGGTCGTTCCCCCTGACTAAGAGACTATCTTATATTTTTGCAACACCCTGTACATACAGATTGCTCACCTCAAAAATACAATTCTGTGATTACTTACCTGTAGAACTGGTATTATACGTATACAGCACGTCTTGTTCCAAAACTCCTTACTCTTGGGTAATACATCCAGTAGATGGCGCTAGACTGCAGAGACAGAAAAGTGGCTCCTCCCGGCCCCATATATACCAGGGACCTCCCACAAATTCCCCAGTATTGAAAAGCAGTTAAAATGAAACTGGGAGAACTATAACCATTATAAAACATTGAACATAAGAACAATTACCATAAAGAGGAAACTAAAAATAATGATAACAAGGGTGGGGTGGACCAGGACGTGCTGTATACGTATAATACCAATTCTACAGGTGAGTAATCACAGAATTGTATTATTCTAAGTATACAGCACGTCCTGTTCCAGAAGATATTCCTTACTCTTGGGACATCCAATAGCAGTGTCCGTAAGGTAGGGTGGGATCCCCAAAAGTAACAGCAGACAGTTTAAACCACTGCAGCCTGCAGAACTTTGCGGCCAAAAGCAGCATCAGCTGAGGCCTTAAAATCAACCTTGTAAAACTTAGAAAAAGTATGAACAGAAGACCAAGTGGCGGCCTTGCAAACTTGTTCAACAGAAGCTTGGTGCTGAAAAGCCCAAGATGCACCAATAGCACGAGTAGAATGAGCAGTAAGGCAGAAGGGAGGCTCTTTCCCCTTAGCAGAGTAGGCCTGTATCACAGCCTGACGGATCCACTTGCTGATAGTGGACTTAGCTGGAGCCAGACCCTTCTTAGGTCCAGACAGGAGCACAAAAAAAGCATCAGTCTTCCTGAAGGGTTCAGTAGCCACCAAATAGAACTTCAGAGTCCTAACCACATCCAAAGAGTGTAAGACCCTCTACTTAGAGTTACTAGGATTAGGACACAGAGAAGGCAAAACAATGTCCTGATTGAGATGAAAGGCAGAAACAACCTTAGGCAGAAAATCTGGCTTAAAACGAAACACCACCTTGTCCTGTGTCTCTCAAAATAAGGAGGTTTGATGGAAAGCGCCGCCAACTCAGAAACACGCCTAACAGAAGTGATAGCCACCAAAAGACTACTTTAAGTGTAAGAATGGACAAAGGGGCCCCCTGCAAGGGCTCAAAGGGAGACCCCTGCAGGGCACATAAGACCAAGTTCGAGTCCCAGACTGGTAACATAGACTTACGTGGGGGACGCACGCGAGTAACCCCCTGGAAGAAGGTCTTGACCAGGGGATGCTGAGCAAAGGATCTTTGAAAAAAAAATAGCCAAAGCAGAAACATGGCCTTTCAGAGTACTGAGCTGAAGACCCAGATCCAAACCATGTTGCAGAAACTCCAGAAACCTAGGAATAGAAAACACACGACAGGGAAGCGAGTTAGACTCACACCAGTCAATGTAAGTACGCCAAACCCTATAGTAGATGGAAGAAGAGGACCTTTTCGTAGCCCTGAGCATGGTATTAACAACCGAAGCAGGCAGCCCCTTTTCCATCAAGATGGAGGTTTCAGCACCCAGGCCGTCAAAGCCAGCATTTGTAAATTGGGGTGGCGTAGGTGCCCCTGAGTGAGCAGATCTGGAACCCGGGGCAGGACGTACTGATCTACTGCCAGCTGCACGATATCTGCGAACCACACTCTTCTTGGCCAACAGGGGGCCACCAGTATGGCTGGAACCCTTTCCTGAGCTATCTTGCGCAGCACCCTGCCCAGCAGGGGAAACGGGGGAAACACATACAGGAGCTGAAAACTCGTCCAAGACATTGCCAAGGCATCCATGGCCAAGGCCAGAGGATCCTGGGACAGAGAGACAAAGACTGGAAGCTTGTGATTGTGACGGGACGCAAACAGATCCACATCCGGCTGACCCCAGCGGTGGCACAGGGAGCGAAACACCCTGCTGCTGAGGGACCATTCTCCCAGATGACAGGTCCCCCTGCTCAGGGAGTCTGCCTCCAGGTTCTCCACCCCTGGAATGTACACAGCTGAGAAGCAGGGAACATTCTCCTCCGCCCAGGACAGTATCAGGGACACTTCCTTGAGGGCCCTCTTGCTCCAGGTCCAGGTCCCTCCCTGATGATTGATGTAGGCAACCGCCGTCTGGTTGTCTGAGCGGACAGCCCAACCCTGCAGGTGTGGGGTTAAATGGGCGAGAACCAACCTGATCGCCCTCAACTCCAGAATGTTAATAGGGGTATGGGTCTCCTGAGGGCCCCACTGACCCTGGAATTTCAGGGATTTCCAAAAGCCCCCCAACCTGTCAGACTGGCATCCATGGTGACTGTCTCCCAACAAGGGGCCAGAAAGGATCTGCCCCCCAGCAGGTTCCTTGAGTCCAGCCACCACAAAAGAGACCGCCTGGCCCGAGGGGACAGGACAAACACCTGATCCAAGGACATGGGGTCCTGATCCCATACTGACAAGAGGTGAAGCTGAAGAGGCCTCATGTGAAACTGAGCATATGGAACCGCCTCGAAGCAGGACACCATCAGGCCCACCAGCTGCATTCCCTGCCTGATGGACGGATGAGGACAAGACAGAAGGGACTGTGCTTGCTCTTGAAGATTCTCCACCTTCTGCTGAGGAAGAAAGATCTTGACCTGAGATGAATCCTGAATCATTCCCAGAAAGGACTTCACCATGGAAGGAGATAGGGAAGAATTGGGGTGGTTGATCACCCAGCCGAATGACTCCAGAGTGGACACCACCCACTGAGTATCCAGCTCTGCCTGTTGGAAGGACTGAGAAGCGATAAGCATGTCGTCCAAGTAGGTAAGAATGCGAATGCCCTGAAATCTCAGCAGAGCCATCACTCCTGCCAGCACCTTGGTGAATACCCTGGGAGCCGAGGTGAGACCGAAGGGCAAGGCCACAAATTGGTAGTGCTGATCCTCCAGAGCGAACCTGAGGAATCTCTGATGACCTGGAAAAATAGGTATGTGAAGGTAAGCATCCTTGATGTCTACAAAGGTCATGAAGTCCTCTGGGCGTAGGGAATTCACAGCGGAGTGCAGAGTCTCCATGCGAAAGTGTCTGAATCTGACAAATTTGTTGAGGCGCTTTAAATCCAGGATGGGTCTGATGGACCCATCCTTTTTGGGAACAATGAAAAGATTGGAATAATAGCCTTTGCCCCTTTCCCTCAAGGGCACCCGGCAGATGACTCCCAATTCCAGAAGGCCTTGGACAGCAAGGGACAGACCCTGAGCTGACAGGGGGTTTTGAGTTAACCGGGATTTGATGAATCTTGGGGGCGGCCAGGCTGCAAACTCCATCTTGTAACCGGAGGACACTACCTCCTGAATCCACCGGTCTGAGACATGACGCCTCCAGACATGAGCCAAGAGCCGAAGCCGTCCCCCCACCCCGATAGGTGAGGGCACCCCTTCATGCCTGAGGGGGCTTGGGGGAGGACTTAGGCTTGGGACCCTAGGAGGGGCCAGGGCGGCCACGTCCTCTGCCCCTGCCCCAAAAATCTCTGCACGGGCTCCAGCAAAGGAAGCTCCTCGTCCAATTCTGGAGCCACGGAAGGAAGGAAGAAAGGCACCCGAACCCCGAAAAGACCGGGGCTGCCTTCTACACTGAGGTAACTTGCCTCCCTTAGCAAACAAGTCCAGATGTTCCCCAAAGAGGCGCAGCCCCTTGAAGGGAAAACCAGTGAGAGCCTTCTTAGCAGCGTTGTCAGCTGCCCACTGGCGCAGCCAGACCGAGCGGCGTATCGCCACCAACAAGGCAGAAGCCCTGCCACTCATTCTAATGGTATCATCCAAGGCAGAGAGAACATATGCAACAAACTCCTCACAACGCAGAAGAGCTCTATACTCTTCACTACCTGCATCATCAGGGGCCCCATCTAAGAGACCCCTGAGCAGGCTTTTAATAGCAACAGCTGTAATAGCAGAGGCACAGACCGGATACAGCACGGTCCCCACACAGGCAAAGGCATGGCAAGCCAGCTGATCTATGCTCCTGTCCTCCCCATCCCTCAGTGTAGTAGAGTCAGGGGAATGCATGACGGATGTGTTGGACAACCCCAGAACTGGTACATCCACCTCGGGAGGACATGACCATCGTTTAACCATCTCAGCAGGAAAGGGATACCTCTTATCCCAACTCTTTGGCACCCCGGGAAGCCGGCTAGGCCGTTCCCACTCTTTGAGCACTGGATTATTAAAATTAGTTTGTTCAGGAAACTCCAAGCGTGGCTTAACAGTATGAAACAGCTCCCCCTGCTGCCGCGGAGCCATGGCAGGAGGAGAGATACAGAGTACTTCAAATATGTAAGCTAAAAGCCTGTCAGCATCATTTGAAGCCCAGGGGTCAGACCCAGAATCGGCACCATAAACCTTAGGCTGATCCTCAGATGATTCTAAATCAGAGGATCAGAATAATTCCCCCTCTTCCAGGGGGTATAACCGGTAACGTCAAAAAATTCCTCAGCCTCCATAGGAAAGAGGAAAACACCAGGTGAAAAATGCCGCTTCTTAGCAGAAGCCTTACGCGGGCCAGAGCTAGCAATATGTCTCTCAATGCTGGCCACCCGTGCAGCCAAATCAGGTTGAGACTCCCCACTGGTATGCACCCCACTAGGAGTCAGATGTAAGCGTGGGAGGGTAGGTGAAGCCTGAGGGAGCGCAGCCACCGGTAACCCAGACTGCAGCGCAAGCGTCTGCTGGGCGCAGTGTACACACACCCTGACATCATCACTTATAGGGGATACCCCACACACAGCCGAGCTTGTCCCAAAGGAACCCCAAGCACATTATCCTGAGAAGCCTCCATATGGTGATTATTGTGGCCCAATAGGCCAATTGGGATTGACGCCAATAAGGCTACCCGGAATGCCCCAATAGCCCGCTAGGGAAGTGGGAGATATACAAATACAATAGCCCTCCAATAAGGAGTTCCCTGGAATATATGGGGCCGGGATGAGACACTTTTCTGTCTCTGCAGTCCAGCGCCATCTACTGGATGTATTACCCAAGTGTAAGGAATATCTTCTGGAACAGGACGTGCTGTGTACTTAGAATAAAGAGCCTAACACCATCTACTGCATGTTCTGAGCCTTTAAACATCCAAGATGGCGGATGAGGGCAAATCAGGCAGAATGCAAACAGGAATTGGGTTAGGACTGTGCTGCTCAGCATTCTTGGATGTCTTACCTTTTCAGGACCCCAGATCTGCTTTGTCTGAGCCAAGCACAGCTCTAACCCGCCCCCTGCACTATATCCCGCTCTCCTCTACTCATTTGCAGCCGAGTGTGGGGAAGAATAATAAGTAATTTACTAGAAAGTAGAAATATATTATTTAGAAATGGTTTGAAATCATTTTGTAAGGGTTTGTGCTTTGCTAAAGATCATGGTTAAGGTCCGGTTTAACATGTCATCAAGGGGTAAAAACACCCATAGGTTCAGACATGGGTCATCAACTATATTCCTAGGCATTGAAAAGTGAATGACGTTATTTGCGTCCCCTTACCAAGGAGCCATCCACCAGAGAATTCTCCATACTCAAACCGACGGTACAATCCAGATCGTCGCAATATGTACGCGTCATGGGATGAGCCTGGAAACCCGGCGAGAACACTAAGCAACCGCATGTCCGGGGCCACCACTGCTTGGACATCCAGGGAGTGTTCCATTTTGCGGTTTTAGCAAGGCAAGGTAAACTACTAACTCCTAACACCCTCCAAAAAACATGTTGGGCAATACAAATAACACTAACTAAGTACCTAAGTATTTTTTAGCCCAAAAAAGGATATGTATGTTGGATCAACTAAAGATTACCTTGAAAATGACTAACTAAGGTCCAGATGAAAATGTTTGGCTTTGGCCGACATGAAAAACATTGATGAAGCTAAAGGCGGGCAAATGTATCACATGAACAATTTACAAGGAGGGATTAATAGACATACAGTGTAAGCTATTTCAAAGGGACAATGTACAAGGATGGATTAATAGATATACAGTGTAAACTATTTCACAGGGACAATTTATAAGGAGGGATTAATAGATAGTTAAAATAGAATTTATGTAAACTATATAAAAAAAATGACCAATTGAACTTACCTATATATGTACTCGACGGCTGCCGGAGGGACCAAAGCAACGTGGGTGCAATCAATGGCACCCATGACGTTGGGCATGCTGGCGGTATTATAAAATGCCGGCTTAAGCGCGTTCCAGGCTACCATGTCGTCTGGGAAATAAATATATTTCTGACTAATGGTAGCCATGCCTTCCAAAAACTTGGATAGCGCGTAGCCTCTGGAATGAGCCATTCGCCGAAAATTGCAGGCAGCCAAGCATCTTGGTCATACCTGAAATTGCTTGCCCCTTCCTTGTGGTGCGGGCTAACCATGGCCGCAGCTCACTATACAAATTATGGAGGGAAGCGCGATTAAGTCTAGTCAGCTTGAACAGCTCAACGTCATGCATGCCATCGATATGCATGCATCGCCGGTGCAATCTGGTCTCGGCCCTGCTGATACATTCTATGCCCATTAGCTGGAGTTCGTCATGTTCCTCCACAAAGGCACAAAACAGGTTCATAGCAAGGGTATCCGAGGTCAAAATGGTCCCGTAAGGGGATTGCAAATGAAACGGTTTTATAGGGCGGTGGTCCCTCGGCAATCAGCTCAAGCCATACCAATAGCGTTATCTGAACAAATGCAAAATATCAGATTTTGATGGGAAAATGATCCGAATTGCTTTGGGTCTTCGAAAGCGCATATACGCATTAGCCCGAACGTTTGTACGAATAGAAAATGGAACGAAAAAAACAAAAAAAAATGACAAACACACACAAAAACATACACAGACAGCTACGAAAGTCCAGACGAATGTGTCTATGAATCAAGGCTCAGGAGACACAACAACGCTGTCTCCCTACACAGCCGAGGGCCCAATAGCGCACTCTGCAGCCGCTGAGCTTCTGGAAAGATCCGCCGGGGGGGGGGGGGCGTCACTGGCACGACGCAGCCTACGCGACGCGCCCGACTCCGCCCCCCGCGGCACGTCAGCAGAGAGGACCTCGCCACGAGCGCCACCTGTCATGGCTGCGGTCCCCCCCATCCCCCCCCACTGCTCGAGAGAAGCAGACGCGTGAGCCCGCGGGGGCGCGTCTGCCAGCGTGCGGCGCGCGTCCCGGGCCGGAGAGGGAACGAGGGAGGTAAGAAGTGTAAGGAGCGGCGGACCGCTCCTCGGCTCACCATAAAGCCTGTGGCCGACTACTTTTTAATAATAAAGTCTGCGGCCCAGAGCATGTGCTCTGTCAGAGCGCCCCAGACCCCGGCGTTCTCCCTACCGTACATGGATCCCTGTAGCAGCCAAGGCTGGGAGGCAAGGATGGGTCAGAGGAAATCCGTGGAAATAGGGTCCTGTAGCAGCTGACAGGCTAGGTGGCCCCGCTCTGCTGCCAAATTCTGAGAGAGTGAGTAGCGATCTTATGCAGCCAACTGCAAGATGAAGAACTGGGGACTGGATAGACGGGCAGCTGCCTTTATAGGGGGCCGAGAAGAGCTACATCTTTTGATCTTGCAGTCAGCGCCCCCTAGGGGCGAACACCCATCTGCAAGTACTTTTGGATGGCCTGGAATGGATGGAGGAGAAAAACCACTTCCATAAAACCCACATTTGCTAAGATCAGGCAAAAAAAAATACCAAATTAGCCCTTTAAAGACAACCTTTTGGCACACAAAAATATACTATATCAAAAATTCCATTGAAAGTGGACTTTTCATTTAAGTAGATAATACTACACCTGTTAGAGTCCCTCTATCAAAGTGGTTAGTAACCACTTTGCATTGTTATACAGCGCAGCACAAGTGGATCGATGTGAACAGAGCCTTTACTTGCCCCAATCTAGATCAATTATCAAATGGTGTACAAAAAAGTCTTGTCAAAAAATGGCCAGACTCCCTATTTAATATGCAGCAGAGAGGCAGCCAAAATCGGGCTGCCTGCTGTGCAACGGCACCACTAAACCGGAGAATGGGGCTGGCCAGAGGATCAACTCTTGCACGTCTTACAGATTCAGAGCAGCATCAGATTCACTGGTAGCCAAGCACATTACTGTGAAACATTCAGCCATGCAAGTCTGATAGTCTGCACCACAGCCGTCATGGAAGGGTCCTGGAAGGTGAGTATCCCAGTGACCATGTTTACTGGATTTGTGGCACCGATGCATAGCTTCTGCGTACCAAAGAGGGAGTCTGGTCATTTTTTTTCTTTAAGAGAACCCAAGGGGCAGACTTTTTCTCTCCTCTTGAGTATCCGAGAGTTACAGTACAACAGCCTAAACCTTGTCCCATCGCGATGACATTTGTCAATAAATCATAACTTTTTCCTTTTCACCTCTCCAGTTATACAGATTTATGCCTCCAGAGAGCCAAACATGTGCGTCTGTATGACAGGTTTTCAAATGACATCCCATGTGGCAGGTTCAAAACTCCCTGTCCTACCACCCTCAGATGTCTGTCTCCAGCTTTGTACTTTTCTAAATATTTACATTTTGAAGGCTGGAGATTGAGAACAGATTGTAATAAAGACATCAAATATGCAAAATATAAATGTTAGTGCACAGTTGGTCAATACTAAAAAAATAAATTTTTTTAAGAATTATGATAGTTCCTATTAATAAAGGGACATTTTCTAGACTAGCCAGAGACTGACATTGGTGAAAGGGAAGTATTGCTTTGCTATAAATAAGATTGTTTTGAGTTCAGGAGCTTTTGCGAGTTCTGGTTGTATTTTCAAGTGAGGTTGTATTATAAGTGAGGGGACTTTTCATTAAGGGAAATAAAACATTTTGTTTTCTGTGTATTATGTTTCCCTTGTATTGCAAGGTTTAGCCCTACATTAAAATACTTGTTTTGCATTTGCTAGAGAGCAGCGTTAATTGGGTGGGGTTGTTGATGCCTAATTAGAATCCCATTTATTTCACCTGAGACCAGCCTTCTGACTGTTTACCAGCCTGGCCAGAGACTGACACTGCTGAAGAGAAGAATTGCTTTGCTATAAATAAGATTGTTTTAAAGAGAGTTTAGGAGCTTTTTTGAGTTCTGGTTGTATTTTTAAATGAGGTTGTATTATAAGTGAGGGGACTTTTAATTAAAGCGGACCTTCACTCTGAATAAGTGTCTATCTTATATGTTTCCCACAGCCTGTACATACAGATTGCTCACATTAAAAATCATCCTACCTGCATCTACTGCATGTTATTAGCCTTTAAACATCCAAGATGGCGGCTCATGGAACATCAGGCAGCCTGCAAACAGGAAGTGCCTTCTGACTGTGCTGCTCTGAATTCTGTGACTGCTGACCTTTTCCTGACCCCAGCTCTGCTCTGTCTGAGCAAAGCACAGCTATAACCCGCCCCCTGTACTTTATCCCACTCTCCTCAGTAAGTGTGATGCTTCTGAGTCAAGATGGCGGCGCCTGTATCCTAAAGTCCTGAACAGAGTTGCAGCCCAGTGACCAAAAACGAAAAATATTTTAATTTTAGATGCTGGGGAATCGTTTTTTAAGGGTTTGGCCTTTTCAATAAATCATGGTGAAGGTCCGGTTTAAGTGGGGTAAAAACAGAGGGTGGAGTAATGGGTCAGGAGGAGCAGATAAGTAGCTGGGCATGTGCAGATACAGGGAGTAAAAAGGGAGCACAGAAAAGCAAGGCCATACCTGTGTCTGTACACCCTAGCAAAATTGCCAAGTGGATAAGGGTGGATGAATTACTGGAAGGGGCTGCGGATGACCCAACTGACCCACATGGAGTCCCCACTCCATGTGAGGACCAATAACAGAATTAACCCTTTAAGTGCCAGCCTTCCTGGAGATTTTGTCACCCTTTGTTGCCAGACCATTTTGCACTATTTTGCGCTCCCCATGTTCAACTGTGATTTTTGAAGGGATTTCCAGGGATTTCCCAGGAAAATGATATATTGTTTTTTTCAGCAGAACCTGGGCTTTAAAATGTCTTGTTTGTCATTTTCTAAGTGTGTTCCCAATATTTTGGGGTGAAAATTGTGCAAAAAAATTAAAAAACTATTTTTTACAATTTGTAGTGTTTTTTTGTAATAAAAAATGTAAGTTTGTCAATAAAATCTTATTTTGTGTGAAACCCCAATTTCTCCCGGTTACAGCGGTACCACATATGTATAGGTAGACACCCTTTCCTGCCCAGGAGACTCCCCCAAACTGAAACAACGCTTTAGGAGATTTTGAGATAAAATACAACTATGCTATGCAATATGCGCACCTTGCAGTTTTTCAAGAAAAACAACCCTTTACATTTGAAATACCCCCAATAAACTATATATTCCCTAGAAGTATACACCTCAGGCTTTCCAGTCGTACCAGGCTTGTTGACATAGGTGCAGTTTTCTGGAAGTAATCCCTCAATGTATTCTTTGGTTACACAGGGTTTCCCTAAAAATTAATAAAAAAGCAGAATGAAAACCACATTTTCCTAAAAAAAACTATGTGCAGACCAGACAACATCCCCCAAACAGAACAGTACCCAGCATGCATAGGTTCTGTCAAGGAGAGAGCTGCCAAACACCCCAAAGTAAAGCAAGCGCATAACGGTAATTTTACTTCAAAACTTCAGCTCTGCAGACAAAGTGCGCACCTTGTGCTTTTTCTACCAAAACAATTCTTTACATTTGGAATATCCCTGATAAACCATATATTCCCTGAAAGTACACATGTTAAGCTTTCTAAGCGTACCCAGCTTGTCGTAGTGGGCTCATCTTTCTGGGAGTAATATCTCAAAGAATTCTTAGGTTGCACAGGGTTTAACAAAAAATTGTATAAAAAAGCAGAATAAAAAACACCTTTTCCTAAAATATCAATATGCAAATAAGAAAAAACAAGCTAAATCTGAAAGTGCAAGGTCCACCGAGCAGAACAATACCCAACATGCATAGGTACCTGTAACCTTTTAACTGCCAGCCTACTTGAGATTTTGTCACCCTCTGCTGACAGGTAATTTTTCACCATTTTGCGCCATGTTTAAGTGTGATTTTTGCAGGAATTTCCAAGAAAATGGCATATTTTCTTTTTCTGGCAGAGTTTAGACTTTAACATGAAATGTCTTGTTTGTATTTTTTCTACTTTTTTTTATATATTTTTTCTACTTTTTTTATATATTTTTAAGTAAATAAGTAAAAAAAAATAAAAAAAATATATATTTTTTATTTTTTAAATTGTCTCCTTTATTTTAACAAAAACATTTATTTTATTAAAGAAAACCATATTGCACGTGAAAGCCCCAATTCTCCCGATTACAATGATACCACATATGTGTTAGGGCGAGCGCCGCACGCCCATCTAGCAGCACTTCACTTACCTCCATGGCTGCATCCAGCCATCATCCATTTTGCAGCTCTCTCCCTTCCCCCAATGCTTCCTTCTCACATGCTCAGGTGCGCGCACGTCTCCATCCACTAGAGGGCGAGCGCACTAGATTCCTGATATTTTAAGGGCCTGTACAGCACTGATTGGTGCCTGGTCATCCAATCCTGCATCCACTTCCCCTATTTAAAGAGGCACTTCCTTTCCATCAGTGCCGGATCTTGGTCTCTCCATGCTTGTTGAAAGTCAGACATTCTTGGAACCTTTGCTGCCTGCCTCGACCTCGGCTACTCACCTTTACCGCGAACCTGTGCTGCCAGCCCCGATCTCTGCCTGTACTTACTACGCCTTTTGCCTGCTACTTGTGTACCTCGCTGAACCTCAGCTGACTGTGGGACTGGGCCGCTGTTTGGGGGTAGCGACCTGACCAACCTGCCTTGCGGTGGGCTCTGGTGAATACCGGTGGCTCCTTAGACTCCGCTCCCCTGACACGGTACCCGCCATCGGTCCCACAGTTAAAGCAGATCCACACCCGAGTCCGCTCCACCCGGTCCGTGACAGTAAGATCCGGCCATGGATCCCGCTGAGGTGCCGCTGCCGGATGCCACTGAATTGCCTGCTATAGTGGCTATGCAGTCCCGCCAGATTAATCAACTCTCTGCCATGATGCAGCAATTATTAACGATTCAGCAACAGCAAGTTCCTTCACCAGCTCCAGCATTACCGCCACAGCCCCCGGTGGCATCTTCTGCCAGAATCCGTCTCTCCTTGCCGGCTAAATATGATGGGGATGCCAACGTCGCAAAATATTAGAATGGGGGCATTCTTCCCATGTAGCCGGCCATGCCGGCATCAGGAAATCTTGTTCTATCATTTCTAGATATTATTGGTGGCCTTCTTTTGAAAAGGATGTGACCAAATTCGTTCAGGCCTGTACCACCTGCGCTCGCGACAAAACCCCTCGCCAAAGGCCTGTTGGTCTACTCCACCCTCTTCCTATTCCGGAAACCCCCTGGACACACATTGCTATGGACTTTATTACTGACCTCCCTTCTTCGCATGGCAATACGGTTATTTGGGTGGTAGTGGATAGGTTTTCTAAAATGGCACATTCTGTTCCTTTGCCCGGTCTCCCGTCGGCTCCTCTGTTGGCAAAATACTTCCTGAAGCATGTCTTTCGACTTCATGGATTACCTTCACACATTTCTCAGACAGAGGGGTGCAGTTTGTGTCCAAGTTCTGGAGAGCTCTTTGTAAACAAATGAAAATTAAATTGGACTTTTCCTCCGCTTATCATCCCCAGTCTAACGGCCAGGTGGAAAGAGTCAACCAGATTCTCGGGCATTATCTTCACCATTTTGTTTCTGCGCGTCAAGACGATTGGGTCGATCTGTTGCCTTGGGCGGAATTCTCGTATAATTTTAAGGATTCTGAGTCCACGAGGAAGTCCCCGTTTTTGGTGGTGTACGGCCGTCAACTCCTTCCGCCTCTGCCTTTATCCACGTCCTCCGGAGTGCCCGCCGTGGATGACATCACACAGGATTTCTCCACCATCTGGCAAGAAACACAGCGTTCCCTTTGTCAAGCTTCCGCCCGTATGAAGGTTAGCGCTGATAAAAGGAGAAGAGCTCCGCCTGTTTATTCTCCAGGAGATAAGGTGTGGCTGTCGGCAAAATACATCCGCTTCAAAATTCCTAGCTACAAATTGGGCCCCCGTTACCTGGGTCCTTATAAGATCAAACAACAGATCAATCCAGTTTGTTATAAGCTACACCTACCTACATCACTGCAAATTCCCAATTCTTTCCACGTTTCCCTGTTGAAGCCAGTTATTGTCAATCGATTCTCTCCTAAAACCTTGGTGCCTGCCCCAATCTCTGGTACTGAGGATGCCTTTACGGTGAAAGAGATCCTGGCCTCTAAGCTCTCCAGGGGTAAAAGATAATTTTTAGTCGACTGGGAAGGCTGTGGACCTGAAGAAAGATCTTGGGAGCCCGAAGAGAATATTCTAGACCGTAGTCTCATCTCGGATTTTCTTGGCCCCAAGAAGAAGGGGAGACCCAAGGGGGGGGGGGGGTACTGTTAGGGCGAGCGCCGCACGCCCATCTAGCAGCACTTCACTTACCTCTATGGCTGCATCCAGCCGTCATCCATTTTGCAGCTCTCTCCCTTCCCCCAATGCTTCCTTCTCACATGCTCAGGTGCGCGCACGTCTCCATCCATTAGAGGGCGAGCGCACTAGATTCCTGAGATTTAAAGGGCCTGTACAGCACTGATTGGTGCCTGGTCATCCAATCCTGCATCCACTTCCCCTATTTAAAGAGGCACTTCCTTTCCTTCAGTGCCAGATCTTGGTCTCTCCATGCTTGTTGAAAGTCAGACATTCTTGGATTGCTCACCTGTGTACCGACCTCTGCCTGTCCCCGACTCTGAACCTTTGCTGCCTGCCCCGACCTCGGCTACTCACCTTTACCGCGAACCTGTGCTGCCAGCCCCGATCTCTGCCTGTACTTACTACGCCTTTTGCCTGCCACTTGTGTACCTCGCTGAACCTCGGCTGACTGTGGGACTGGGCCGCTGTTTGGGGGTAGCGACCTGGGTGTCACTCGCCGCACAAGACCAACCTGCCTTGCGGTGGGCTCTGGTGAATACCGGTGGCTCCTTAGACTCCGCTCCCCTGACACGGTACCCGCCATCGGTCCCACAGTTAAAGCGGATCCACACCCGAGTCCGCTCCACCCGGTCCGTGACAATATGTATCAGTAGCCCCCGGTTCCTGTCCAGGAGATCCCCTAAACTTAGAAGAGCACTTTATAACATTTACAAATAAAATACAACTACTATCCACATAATAAAGGGTTAAATAAAAAAAAATTGGTGTGGGATCCCCCTTCACGGGGGGGGGGGGCACCATTTCTTGGGGGAATATAAGGGGTTTTTTTTGGAAGCAGGTAATGGGGGGGTCTCGGGGTTAATGGCAAGTCACCCACTAGCCGCAGGTGACTTGCCAGACCCCCAAGCCTTGTGAACTGGTATAGGGGTCACATGGACCCCTTACCAGTTCACAAAGGGTTAAAAGTAAAAAAAAACACACGGACACACTTTTTCAAAATTACTTTATTAAAAAATATATATTTTTTTTAATTATTTTTTTTTAATACTTACCTCCCATCCATCCCTGTATCCCACGCTGATCACTCAGGCTTCTGCTCTCCTGCTGCGGCTGGAGGCCTTTTATACCTACTGGGTTTAAAACCCTTAAAAATAACAAATAAAAAAATGGCGTGAGGTCCCCCCTACCCAGCGTAAAGAGCCTGTGACCAGCTATGGGGGCTTGTAGAACAGGGCGCAGGGGCCAGCTTTAGTGGCCCCTGGCCCTGCCGGCTACAAGCCGTCATAGCCTAGGGCCACGGCTCTTCTGCCCCCCCCCCCTGGGCTTTGGGGAGGCAGGTAATTTGGGTGGCCAGGGGTTAATGGCAAGTCACCCGCTAGCTGCAGGTGACTTTCCAGACCCCCGAGCCTTGTGAACTGGTATAGGGGTCACATGGACCCCTTACCAGTTCACAAAGGGTTAAAAGTAAGAAAAAAACACAAAGACACACTTTTTAAAAATAACTTTATTACAAAAAAATATATATTTTTTAATACTTACCTCCCATCCATCCCTGTGTCCCACGCTGATCACTTAGGCTTCTGCTCTCCTGCTGCTGCTGGAGGCCTTTTATACCTACTGGGTTACAGGTAACATAGGGTTAATTAAAAAAAAAAATGACATAAAACCCTTAAAAATTAAAAAAAAAAATGTCGTGAGGTCCCCCCTACCCAGCATAACCAGCCTGTGACCAGCTATGGGGGCTTGTAGAACAGGGCGCAGGGGCCAGCTTTAGTGGCCCCTGGCCCTGCCGGCTACAAGCCGTCATAGCCTAGGGCCACGGCTCTTCTGCCCCCCCCCCCCCCCCCTGGGCTTTGGGGAGGCAGGTAATTTGGGTGGCCAGGGGTTAATGGCAAGTCACCCGCTTGCCGCAGGTGACTTGCAAGACCCCCGAGCCTTGTGAACTGGTATAAGGGGTCTCATGGACCCCTTACCAGTTCACAAAGGGTTAACAGTATAAAAAAAAAGACAAACACAGGTTGTTGAAAAAGTTTATTAAAAAAAATAAAAAATGTTACCTTTACTCATCTCCGATCTTCAGATGCAGTGTACCGCGGCGATCTGATGCAGGTGACAGCTGGGCAGAGAAGGGGGGAGGCAGGCGATCGGAGGATCGCCTACCTCCCTCCTTCTCTGCCCAGCCGTCACCGGCATCTGACAGCAGAACTGCCGGGTGCTCTGATGACACCCGGCGGTGACGTCAGCCCCGCCCCCGAAGGCTAAAATCCAAGATTGCGGGCGCCACTGGAAGCTGCTGCGGAAGGAGGGCTGTTATGCCCCCCCTCCAGAAGACGGAAGAGCCGGGGGGGGGGGGTGATCGGAGCCCTCCCCATGAAGAGGAGAGGCAGCGGGAGCGGAGGTGAGTAACTGTCATTTTTTTTTTTGCAGGCAATCCCGGCGGCTGCTGAAACGGGGGGGGGCACCCTATTCTGGGCCCTCCCCTGCAGCCGGAGGAGTCCCAATCGGCGATCGGAGCCCCTCTGGCTGAAGAGGAGACCCGGCCGGATCGAAAACAAGGGGTCAGGTAAGTGACTTTTTTTTTTTACTGTTATTGGGGAAAGTCAGGCACCTAAAATTTACATGGCTGGCACTTAAGTGACGGAGAGGCAACCACGTAAATTTTACGTGGCTGCCATTTAAAGGGTTAATGGTAGATGAAGAATACATTTAAGGAATTAGACACCACGTTCGAAGAAAAGGACCTCCAAGGTTGTATTCTCTGGAATACTGCTTGTGCCATGCGCTACACATAAACGACAGCGGGAGCTAAGAGAGTTAAGCACATGGCTCAAGTCCTAGTGCAGTGCTGAATTTGGGTTGATTTGGGTTCCTGGAGCACTGGGCTGATCTTTAATTGGGATACAAACTGTATTCTATAAATAATTTACACCAGAATAGAAGGGGGCTGCTGTGCTGGAAAATACAATTCTGTGAAATACTCACCTGTAGAATTGGTATTATAAGTATACAGTACGTCCTGCTCCAGATATAATACTTACACTTGGGTAATCCTCCGCCAGATAGCGCTGTACTGCAGAAGCATGCAAAAACAGGCTCCTCACGGCCCTTCATATACCCAGGGGCCTCCCACAAATCCCCAGCATTGAAAAGCAGTGAACAAGAAGCTGGGAGAATTAAAAACCACCCAGCTGGGTAACGATAAAAAGATAACAATCACCATACAGGGGATCCAAAATAACGCAACAACAGGGTGGGGTGGAGCAGGACGTACTGTATACTTATAATACCAATTCTACAGGTGAGTATTTCACAGAATTGTATTATTCTTAGTATACAGTACGTCCTGTTCCAGATATAATACTTACACTTGGGACATCCAATAGCAGTGTCCAAAAAGTAGGGTGGGATCCCCCAACAAAAGATGACAACAGCAGACAGTTTAGAACCACTGTCACCTGCATAACCATGCGGCCAAGACAGCATGAGCTGAAGGCCCTAACATCAACCTTGTAAACTAGCAAAAAAAGGTATGAGCAGAAGGCCAAAGGTAGTGGCCTAGCCAACCAGATCAACAGAAGCCCTGTGCTGAAGACCAAAGGGGCAACCAGCACAAAAGAAGGAACAGAGACGACAAGGAAGATTCTTCCCTTTGACGGAATAGGCTTGAGTAACAGCCCGACAATCCAATAGCTAAGGTAGACTTGGCAGAAGCCCGAAAGACCTAACCAAGGACCAAAGGGGAGCATCCAGTAAGGTAGAAACCAGGACCCAACTGCCCAACATCCGAGAGCGGAAGGGACCAAACACCTTAGGATGCAATGACCACATGCCCCAAGGAACAACAGTTCCCCTAAGGACAGAAACTACCAAGGAAGGCTTCCAACATCTGAATAAGGAAGGCAGAGCCCTATCCTCAGCGTTGCTAGGAAAAAAGGGCACGGCAGGAGTAGCAATACAACGAATCAATGAACAAGAGCCACTTCCAGATGCCGCTAGTCCCGGCATCAGGCGGAACTCAACCTATACTAGTGTATTTCAAGGAAGGGGGGCTAGGTAAACAGAGCCGCCTGCCAAACACCCGCCTTACCAAGGTAATAGTCACCAGAAGGACAACCTTGACAGCATCCTGAATAGGACCAAGGAACACAACCCTGCAATCAGACAGAAGGAATGAATTCCAATCCCAACGGGGACCGTAAGATTACATAGGGGGACCCGATGAGTACCCCCTGCAGGAAGTCTGACCAGGGAAGACTGAGCCAGACCACTAAGGCAAGGTGGACAGGGCAGAACCTGACCCATCAGAGTACTGAGTTGGAGAATCAACTCCAATCAAGCTGCAAACAACGCTAACACCCTGGGAACCGAGAACGCCCAACAGGGAAGAGACCTAAAACTCGCCACCAATCAATACGGGTATGCCATACCCTACAATAGATGGAAGAAGAGGAAGAACTTGCTCATAGCCTTCCCAGAGTCTCCAACATCGGGACAGATATGCCTGTCTCCAGCAAGATAGTTGTTTCAGCAGTCAGGCCAACTAGGCCAGACCCGTAATGGATCGACCTAAAAGGAGCCCTGAGAGAGTCGAGCTAGCACTCCTGGCAACAGGGTCCAGAACAACCATCCTTGGTACCATAACCACCCTCTACAAGGGCACCTGGGGCCTGCCTAGCAGGGGGCATAGAAAAGGGCAAACAGAACCGAAACGTCCAGTCAGGACAGTACAAAGGCATCCGGACCACTGCCAGAGGATCCTGGGGCAAGGTAACAAAGGACAAGAGCCTGTGATAGTGAGGAACACAACAGATCCAAGCTGATCGGACCTCCTAGTGACACAAGGATGAGCACATCCTGTCACAGAGGGGCAGCACCGGGGCGAACATAATGACATGCAGGGAACATTATCTCTGCCCAGATTAGAAACCTAGGCGTTTCCTGAAGGTTCCTCCAGCCCCCGGCCCCTGCAATGGTTACAGTAGGACACAGTCGTCAGACAGACCGAGCACCCCCAACTGGCAGGCCCGGAAGGGAGGCAGCCAAGCGAGGCAGAGCCATTGTAAGGCGCACCGGTGTTATATAACCAGTAGGCGTAAGGACCATCTAAGGGCCCACCACCCCCAGAATCGCAAGGAGTTTCATAGGAAAACTCCCCCTTCAACCTGATAGACATACATGGAGACCGTCTCCAGGAATGGGCAAGAAGGAACTGCCCCGTACAGGTTCCCTGAGATCATATAAACCAAGATAAAAACATCCCAACAGGTGGGAAGGCCCACAGACCCTACTCCAGGGATGCCGGATCCCTATCCTGTATTGACAGTAGAAGTCACAGAAGGCCCAGAAGGGACTGAACATAAGGGACCTCTTCCGAGCAAGACACCGAAAGGCCCCACCAGCTGCATCTCTGCCTGGTGAAGGGACCGGAACAGCAAGAGGGACTGCGCCCATGCGACCAGATTGTCTGCCACATTGCTGAGAAGGGAAGATTCAAGTTAGAACCTGATCCAGATTCAGTCCTGGTAATGGAATTACCACAGAAGGGGGCAATGAGGACTCCCAATGGATGTCAGCAGTCGGTTAACCATCCCGACGCAGACTGGGAAGTGAGAAAAGGAGCGTCCAGGTAGCCACCACGCAAGTGCCCCTTGGTCTCATCCGAGACCTCGCCAACATCCGCACCCGAGAGATCACTCTGGGAGATGAAGGGAAGCCAGGTAACAAGGTCACAATCAGCCGTGTTGGGCACGAACATGAACTGAAGATCCTTGGGGATCTGAAGTCACAGGGATGTAAACATTAAACAGTTTAGTGTTCCCCAGACGGCAAGAAGCCCGCTGGGCACAAGGTGCTGATGGACCAATCCAGAGTTTCCTCAGAAAAACTGCCTGTAATAAGAGAGTAGCCGCGAATCCAAATGGGCCCAACCCATCTCTCATAGGGAACTGTGAAAGGTTGGTATAGCGGCCCCTTCTTTTGCCTGCTACGGCAATCAGCAGGAGACCCTCAGGCCTCGTAGGCCTAGCTTGGACTGTGTCAGTAACTGAAGAGCGGCAGGGCCCAGGAGTACCTGGAACCTGATAAGAACTGGGGAAGACAGCGCAGCAACCTTAACCTGCATCTGGAGGACAAAACCTGCGGAATCCACCAGAATGAGGCAGGATGCCTCCCGATAATAACAAGGTGCTGCTGCCATCCCCTCACCCAGAAGGGCGAGGGCGCCCCATCATGCTTGAGGGGGTTTTGTGGAAGACTTGGGCTTAGCCCCGCCGGAGGGGCCAGGGCATTGTCTGCTGCTCGTGGGGCAGGAGTCCACACGAAAAACCCGGAAGGACACCCCTGGTTCCTGCTCAACACTCAGGTAGGGGGGAGGAGGAGTGCCTCTGCCCCTAGGGGGCCTAGATGGCCATCTGCGTAGGGGTGATCTGCCCTTTTTACCAAATAGGTCCAGACGGGCACCAAATAGGTGCCGCCCTTTAAAGGGAAGCCCAGTAAGAGTCTTTTTTGTAGCATCGTCAGCACCCCACTGTCGCAGCCAGACCAAACGACGTATGGCTACTGCAAGTGCAGAAGTTCTTGCACACATCGTGATAGCATCTTCCAACGCTAATAGAATAAATTTTACAAATACATCACAATTGGAGAGTGCATTAAACACCTCCCAGGGGAGATTCTCAGGGTGATGGTCAAGCAACTTTCTAATGAGTGCCTTAGCGGCTACTGTAGTAATAGCCACAGCACAGACCGGGCGCAGCGCCATCCCTGCACAAGAAAAGGCATGGGAGGCCAACAGCTCATTGCGCCAGTCCTCAGCATCCCGAAGGGTACTATAAGCAGGGGTTGTAATAAATGGGGGGTTCGGGACCCCTATGATCAGAGCATCCACCACGGGGGGTGATGACCAGCAATTAACCACCTCAGGGGGGAAAGGGTACTTTCTATCCCAGTCCCCTGGAACCCCTGTAAGTTTACTGGGACATTCCCATTCCTTGAGCACCAGGGCATGGAAATGAGCCTGCTCTAGAAATTCCAAACGTGCAGTAGCAGTATGAAAACGCTCCCCTCTAGGTTTGGGAACCTGACCGGGGAGGGAGATAGACAGTGCCTTAAAGACCTTAATCAATAAGTCGTCAGTATCACACAGGCCCCAGTACTCAGGGCCTGAATCGTCCTGACTCCTCGGGCTCCCATCAGATGAGCTTGAGTCAGAGAACAACTCCCCTTCATCAGAAAGGGTATAGTCACCCGGAGTAGTAAATCCCACGGTTCTCATAGAAGATACCGAAGCATGAGGCGACAGGTGCCGCTTCTTACCAGGGCCCATTCGCTCTGATAACCTAGCAATAATCTGTTCAGCCGTAGGCAGTCTGGAAGGCCTAGCAGGCTGCACTACCCCACTTGTAGGCGACTCAGCAGGGGAGAGATTTAAGCCTGTGGAGATAGGTGAATTGGAGCTAGGTGTAGCCACTGGCAGACCTGATTGCAGGGCCAGTGCTTGCTCGGCACAGGGTACACAGACCCGTGCCCTGCCAGCATCAGCATGGGGTTGTCCACACGCTATACACCGCCGGTCTTGTCCCGGAGGGACCCCAGTCACATTATTCTGAGATGCCTCCATATGGTGATTATTCAAGGCACAATATGCCAGTAGGGATTTACACTATAAGTAACCCTGGATGCCCTAAAGACCCGCTAGGGAAGTGGGAGAATATTGCAAGACCCACTATAAATTGACACCAGGCTGGGAGAAGCCAATGGTGTTCACCAGTCTGAAAGACATAATGGGAATAAAGGGTGTCAGAACCATGCCCAGTAATCAGGATAATGAAAGTCGCCCGCGAGGGCACTTACAGACCAAGTGAGGAGGCGGATCGCAACCACGCGTGCATGCGACCAGCATCAAAATGGCGGCAAGAACCTCGAAGGGCAGGCCAAGCGGCTGTGACGCGGAGCGCGCCAACCCAGGTCCCCGCCCCCCCCCCCAAGAGCGCGAAGCTCTGAGACAGTTTCAATTGTCATGAATGGCGAAGTGTATGGCACACTTTAGAATATGAATTGCCAATGAAGACGCCGCAGCGTCTGAGTGACGCCGCCGCTTGCGCAGCGCATCCTGCAAGGGAAAAAGTGCCCGTGGCGGCAACAGATACATAATAAAAGGGGCAAACAGCGCGGCTCTGACACCAGGAATATCAGTCAAAGACAGTATTAAGGCCATAAGCGTGTAAGCATACACTGAGACCACCACACCACACCCCCCCTTTCTTTCCCCCCGGACTACGGGGGGAACGAGGGAGGATGGCGACCCTTTGTACAGGGCCCACCGCTACACGGGGCATGGGGCAATAGTGCGGGGGGGGGGGCATCCTCTGAAGGCTCACCATAAGCCTAAACCGCCTACCCTTTGGTGGGGGACTGCGGTGGAGCAGCGCTCCATGAGCACGCAAGGTGCTGCCTACCTTCACCCGACCGACGCAGCCCGAGCTGGGAGGCACATCACAGGGAGGATGGGTGGGAATAGTCCAACAGGGCCGCAGGCTTTGATAGCCCCGCTCACCTGCGAGAGAGTGAGTGATACTTCATGTCTTCGCAGTCAGCAGTGCAGAGAAATCTGGGGATTTGTGGGAGGTCCCTGGGTATATGAAGGGCCAGGAGGAGCGTGTTTTTGCATGCTTCTGCAGTACAGCGCCATCTGGCGGAGGATTACCCAAGTGTAAGTATTATATCTGGAGCAGGACGTACTGTATACTAAGAATAGAGGATACTAGAAGGGGTGGAGGGGTTTTAAACTAGAGATGGGGGGAGGCAAGAGAGAAAACAGAGGGGAGGACAGAAGGGCGGGCCAAGCGGCTGTGACGCGGAGCGCGCCAACCCAGGTCGCCGCCCCCCCCCCCCGAAGAGCGCGAAGCTCTGAGACAGTTTCAATTGTCATGAATGGCGAAGTGTATGGCACACTTTAGAATATGAATTGCCAATGAAGACGCCGCAGCGTCTGAGTGACGTCGCCGCTTGCGCAGCACATCCCGCAAGGGAAAAAGTGCCCGTGGCGGCAACAGATACATAATAAAAGGGGCAAACAGCGCGGCTCTGACACCAGGAATATCAAAGACAGTATTAAGGCCATAAGCGTGTAAGCATACACTGAGACCACCACACACACCCCCCCTTTCTTTCCCCCCGGACTACGGGGGGAACGAGGGAGGATGGCGACCCTTTGTACAGGGCCCACCGCTACACGGGGCATGGAGCAATAGTGCGGGAGGGGCATCCTCTGAAGGCTCACCATAAGCCTAAACCGCCTACCCTTTGGTGGGGGACTGCGGTGGAGCAGCGCTCCATGAGCATGCAAGGTGCTGCCTACCTTCCCCGACCGACGCAGCCCGAGCTGGGAGGCACATCACAGGAAGGATGGGTGGGAATAGTCCAACAGGGCCGCAGGCTTTGATAGCCCCGCTCACCTGCGAGAGAGTGATACTTCATGTCTGGGGATTTGTGGGAGGTCCCTGGGTATATGAAGGGCCGGGAGGAGCCTGTTTTTGCATGCTTCTGCAGTACAGCGCCATCTGGCGGAGGATTACCCAAGTGTAAGTATTATATCTGGAGCAGGACGTACTGTATACTAAGAATAGAGGATACCAGAAGGGGTGGAGGGGTTTTAAACTAGAGATGGGGGGAGGCAAGAGAGAAAACAGAGGGGAGGACAAGTTACTTAGAGGACAGAATATGATAGTGGGTGGAGAATTAGAAGGCGGGGGCTTCTATGATGGATGAGCAGATCCATTCTATGATGGATAAGCAGTAATGCATCCGCCATTAGGTGAAGCGGTGTACCCCAGGGTTCAGTGGTGGGCCCACTATTAATCAACTTGTCAAGGATAGAAAAATTAAATAGAAAATTAAATGCTCTGATTTTGCAGATGACGAAAAGACATGTAGCACAGTGCACTCTATTGAAGATGTTCACAAGCTTCCAGCTGACTTGGACACTTTGAGTGTCTGGGCATCCACTTGGCAAATGAAGTTCAATGTGGAGAAATGTAAAGTCATGCACTTGAGGCCTAATAAACTGAGGGTCACATATGTCTATGGGGGAAGTAAAACTGGGAGAATCACTTGTTGAGAAGGATATCGGGGTACTGGTAGAACACAGGCAAAATAACAGCATGCAATGGTAAGCAGCTGCTGCCGAGGCCTCTAAGATTTTATCATGCATTAAAGTGGACCAACACCCAGGGGGGATCAGCCCGGGAATCTATAAGATTCCCGGGCCGATCAGATCCCTCCCCGCGGGGCATCCAAAATCGGGATGCCCTGCTGTGTGAAACACCGCAGGACGCCCAGAAACCTTACCTTATCCCCGTTCCAACGGTGCACGCAGGAGCCGCGGCCGCATCTCGCGCTTCTCTCTAGCAGGGCGCGCACCCGCGCCGGCCGTTTGTGAATGGCCGGCGCGGGCGTGCTCCCTGTTCGAGGGAAGCGCGAGATGCGGCCTCCAGCGTGCTCAGAGCCGCTGTGGTTGTCTGTCGCTTGTCCGTACATACCACAGTGGCTCTGAGCGCTCTGATTGGACGAGCGCTCGCGTAGGAGCAGGGTGAGGTGAGTTTTTTAGGGCGATCTGGGGGGTTTCACGCAGCGGGGCACCCGCCCGGTGCCCGGCGGAAGTGGACCAAAACCCAGGATAGTGAAAAATACAATTCTGTGAAATATTCACCTGTAGAATTGGTATTATACGCATACAGTACGTCCTGCTCCATATATAATACTTACATGTGGGTAATCCTCCGCCAGATGGCGCTGTGCACTGCAGACATGCAAAAACAGGCTCCTCCCAGCCCTTCATATACCGAGGGACCTCCCACAAATCCCCAGCATTGAAAAGCAGTGAGAAAAAGAAGCCGGGAGAAACCAACCACCAAAATTGGTAATAATAACAATGATAACAATCACCATACAGGGGAACCAGAATAATGGAAAACCAGGGTGGGGTGGAGCAGGACGTACTGTATGCGTATAATACCAATTCTACAGGTGAGTATTTCACAGAATTGTATTATTCTAAGCATACAGTACGTCCTGCTCCATATATAATACTTACACGTGGGACATCCAATAGGAGTGTCCATAAAGTAGGGTGGGATCCCCAACAAAAAAGACACAGCAGACAGTTAAAAGCACTGTCACCTGCAACCTTGTTACCAAGAGCGACATGAGCAAGAGCTCTAACGTCAACCTCATAAAAACCTTTGAAAAGGTATGAACAGAAACAAGTAGCAGTCTAGCAAACTTGTTCAACAGAAACCTGGTGCTGAAAGGCCCAAAGATACCAAAGCACAAGTAGAATTAGAAATAAAGTGAGAAGAAGATTCTTCCCCTTAAAAGAATAGGCCTGAGAAACAGCCTGACCATCCCCAAATGCTAACAGTAGCCTTGGCAAAACTTATAGCTCTCCCCATTGGGGAATTGAACCCCGGTCTCCCGCGTGACAGGCGGGGATACGGACCAGTATACTAACAAGGATCAGCTAGAAGCTGAAACCTTTCCTAGGACCAGAAGGGACAATCCATTCAAGGAAAGACCAGGCCAAAGGGCACATAACCCCTGGAAGCAGACGAGATCAGGCACATACGGATGGAGACGCTCGCAAACCCCAAGGGGCATCAGTCCCCCTAAGGGAAAAGAGACAATCCAGGAAAAACTTCCAACACCTGTTGAGGGAATGTAGACCCCCTTTCCTCAGCGTTACTAGGAATAAGGCCTAGAAGAAAGACAAATGTCTTGAATACATGAGCATAAGACACCACCTCAGGCATAAGGTCCGGCGTAAGCAGAACACCACCACATCATGGTGTATATATCAATGAACGAGGGCTAGCTAAACAGAGCCGCCCGCTCAGGTACACGTCTGACTGAAGCAACAGCCCCCAGAAAGACAACGCGAGAGTAAGAACAATCAGACAGTATCCGGAATAGGTCCAAAGGGAACACCCCACAAGGCAAACAGAATAAAATTCAATCCCAACAGGGACCATAGAATGATGTGGGGGATGCACATGAGCAATCCCCGAAGAATGCTTAACCAAGGAAAAAGAGAGCAAAAGACTTCTACAGGAAGGCGGACAGGGCAGAACCTGAACCTTCAGAGTACAGAGTTGGAGAGCCCACTCCAACCCATGCTGTAATAACTCTAGAACCCTGGGAACAGAGAGCGCCCGACAGGGGAGAGACCTAGACTCACACCAATCAATATGGGTACGCCATACCCTAAAATAGACGGAAGAAGAAGAAGCTAGCTCCTAGACTTCCAATAGTCACAGTCACCCAGAAAAAAACGCCCAACTCCATCAAAGTGGATGAGTCAGCCGTCAGGCCATCTAGACCAGAGCCTGTAGATTGGGGTGAAATAAAAAGGGGGCCTGAGTGAGCAGATCAGCACTCCTGACAGAACGTACGGGTCCGCTGTCCACAGTACCACGTCTGCACACCACACTCCACTGGGCCACCCAGGGGCCACCAGTATCACTGGTCCCCCCTTCCAGAGCAAACTTAGCTCAGAACCCCGCCTAGCAGGGTGAATGAAGATAAGACATACAGAACATAATGTCCAGCCATAACGTTACTAAGCCTCCTGACCACAGTCAGAATAATCTGGGACAGGGAACAAGGGCCGAGAACCTATGAAAGTGACGGGGCCCCAACAGATCCACACTAGATGGATCCCATAGTGACACAAGGATCAACACATCCTGTTGCAGAAAGACATCCACCGGAGCGAAAATCACTGATATGCAGGGAACGCTGTCCTCCACCCAGATCAGGATCAGATACTTTCCTGGAGGATCATCCTGCTCCGAGTCCCACACGGATAGATAATACAGGTCACTGTCGTCAGACAGACCAAGAACCCCCAAATAGACCAGTCCTGAAAAGGAGTAGTCCAGCGAGATAGAGCCAAACTGAAGGCTCACCGCTTCAGAAAATAGAAAGGTGTATGGACCCCTAAAGGCCTCACCTCCCCCGGAACCACAGGGGATTTTAAAAGAACCCCCCCCCCCGTCAACCTGATAGATTTGGTATCCATCTACAGGAAGATGCAAGAAAAGGGGTGCTTGAGTTCAACCGTCTCGAGAGGAACCACCGTACCAAGGGGGAAGGTACACAGACCCAGCTCCAGGGGTGCTGGAATCCTGTCCAGTATAAACAATGTAAGCTGCAGAAGAGCCCAAGGGCACTGAGTATAAGGGACATCCTCTGAACAGCCACCAACGGGCCCACCAGCTGCCATCCTGCCTGGTGAAAGTACGGGGACAGCAATGAGGGACAGAGCCCATGTAACCAGATTGTCCACTTATTGCCAAGGAAGAAGGTTCTCGCAGGAATCGAATCCAAATACAACCCTAGGAATGGAGATACCAAATAAGGGGGCAATGAGGAATTGAGGTGACTGAGCACCCATCCAAATGACTCCCAAAAAACACCACCGGCCGAGTAACCAACTCGGCGTGGCGTAGAGATTGGGAAGTAAAGAAGGACGACCAGGTAGGTCCTCGCACGGACGCCCCTCGGTCTCATCAGAGGCATCACCCCCGTCAGTGCCACGGCGAGCACTCTGGGAGCAGAAGAGAGGCCAGATAACAAGGCCACAATCAGCAGTGTTGGCCCTCCAACACTAACCTGTAAGAGCCTCAGTGTCCAGAAGACACAGGGGTATTAAAATAGGCATCTTAGGTCTCCGCAGACGGCAAGAGGCTCACTGGGCGCATGGCGCTGGCGGCCCAACTCAGAGATTCCATGCAGAAAACTGCCTGTGAATGTAGAAATGCCAAACCTATGGAAGGCCAGAATGGGCCAGACTGCCTCATCCTTTTGGGGGAATGTGGAAAGGATGGTGAAGAAGCCCCTGCCTCTGCCAGTTAGGGACAACCTGCAAGTGACCCCAGACTCAGCAGGCCGTGCAAGGCCTGCACCAGCATCTGAAGAGAGACAGGAAACTACCTCCTGGATCCACCAGAACGAGGCATGACACCTCCTGATAGGAGCAAGGTGCTGCGGCCGTCCCCTCACCCAGACGGGCGAGGCGTCCCGTCATACTTGGGGGGTTTTGGAAGGTTTGGACTTAGTCCTGCCGGAGGGGCCAGGGCGTTGTCTGCCAACCCTGGGGCGGGAGTCTACGCCGAATAGCTGGAAGCACACCCCTGGTTTGTGTTTGACACTAACATAGGGAGGGGTGTCCCTGCCCCGAGGAGGCCGAGACGGCCTTCTGCGTAGGGGTGTTTTGCCCTTTTTACCAAAAAGGTCCAAGCGGGCCCCAAATAGTCGTCGCCCTCTAAAGGGAAGGCCAGTGAGAGCCTTTTTTGTAACATCGTCAGCACCCCACTGTCGCAGCCAGACCAGGCGGCGTATAGCTACCACAAGGGCAGAAGATCTTGCACACATTTTAATGGTGTCATCCCGCGCTAAGAGGATAAACCTCACAAATATATCACAATTGGAGAGTGTATTAAAGACCTCCCAGGGGAGATCCTCAGGCTGATAATCAAGCATCTTTCTGATGAGGGTTCTAGCGGCCACCGCAGTGATAGCCGCAGCACAGACCGGGCGCAGCGCCGTCCCTGCACAAGAAAAGGCGTGGGAAGCCAGTCTATCAATGCGCCGGTCCTCAGCATCCCGAAGGGTACAATAAGTAGGAGCTGCCATGAAGGGGGGGGGGGTTAACAACCCCTATGATCGGTGCATCCACCACGGGAGGTGCTGACCAACAGTTAACCACATCAGGGGGAAAAGGGTATTTCCAATCCCAGTCCCCTGGAAGTTTACAAGGGGATTCCCATTCTCTGGATATTAGAGCCTGGAATGATCCTGCTCCAGAAATTCCAAGCACGGTTTCGCTGTGTCCTAGGCTTGGAGCCTCACCAGGAGGAGAGATAGACAAGACCTCAAAGATCTTTATCAGTAATTCATCAGTGTCACACAGGCCCCAGGAACCAGGGCCAGAATCATCACGACTCCACAGCATCTCATCAGAGGAACCCGAGTCGGAGAAGAGCTCACCTTCATCCGGAGGAGCAAAGCCCTGCGGCGCAGCGAACTCCTCAGTTTCAGTAGGAAAGAGAGAACCCGGGGGCGTCAGGGACCGCTTCTTCCCAGAGCCCAAGCACTCTGCCAACCTCGAGATAACCTGATCAGCCGTAGGCAGAATGCGCGGCACGACTTGCTGGTCATCCCCGCTTGAGTGCGACTCATCAGGCGTGAGATTTAAGTGCGGGGAAACAGGTGTATTAAACCGAGGTGCAGCCACTGGCAACCCTGATTGCAGGGCCAGTACTTGTTCAGCACAGGGTCCACAGACCCGTGCTCTGTCAGCATCAGCATGGGGCTGTCCACACGCTGAACACAGCCGGTATTGTCCCCGAGGGACCCCGGTCACATAACTCTGAGATGCCTCCATATGGTGATTATCAAAGCACAATTCTAACAGGGATTTACGCAATAGGCAACCCTGGATGCCCCAAAGACCCGCTAATTAATGTGGGAGAATAGTAGGTAAGCCTGCTAAATATATATATATATATGAGGCCGGGAGAAGCCACCGCAGACTTGACGTCTGATAGACATAAAGGAAATAAGAGGTGTCATGGCCATGCGCAGCTGGTAAAATATCTAATGAAGAATCGCCCGCGAGGGCACTTACAGACCAAGGAGGAGGGGGACCGCCACCACACGCGCGTGAAGATCATCAAAATGGCGCCCAGCGAACCTCGAAGGGCGGGCCCAATCTTTGCCCGTGACACGGAGCGCGCCAAGCCAAGTCCCCGCCCACCCCGAAGAGCGCGAATCTCTGAGGTAGTAGTCAAACACGCAAAGGATAAAATCACTAAATATAAGCCTTTGCAAAAAGAAGACGCCGCAGCGTCTATACGAAGCCACCGCCCGCGCAGCACACTATTCAGTAAAAGAAAGGACACACGTATGGCGGCAGCCAAACAATAATAAGGGGCAAGAAGCGCGGCTCTGACACCCATTTGAAAATCAAGGGCAATACTATGGCCATAAGCATGACATTAGAGTACACTGGGACCGCCACACACATACCCCCCCCCCTTTCTTTTCCCCCTAACTACTGGGGGAAACGAGGGAGGATGGCGACCCTTTACGCAGGGTCCACCGCTATACGGGGCACGGGGCAATAATGCGGGAGGGGCATCCACTAGACTAGAGGCTCACCATCAGCCTAACCGCCTACCCTATGGTGGGGGACTGCGGTGGAGCATGGCTCCATAAGCACACATAGTGCTGCCTACCTTCACCCGACCAGCGCAGCCCAGGCTGGGAGGCATATCACAAGGAGGACGGGTGGAAATAGTCCCACAGGGCCGCGGGCTGTAATAGCCCCGCTCACCTGCGAGAGAGTGATACTTCATGTCTTCGCAGTCAGCACTGCAGAGAAATCTGGGGATTTGTGGGAGGTCCCTCGGTATATGAAGGGCCGGGAGGAGCCTGTTTTTGCATGTCTGCAGTGCACAGCGCCATCTGGCGGGGGATTACCCACGTGTAAGTATTATATATGCAGCAGGACGTACTGTATGCTTAGAATATCCTGGGTGTTGGTCCACTTTAAAGAGGACCAAAACCCACTAAACTTGTAAATTACATTTGGCCAAGCCCCTTTCACTTATCGAATTGTTGGAACACTGTTTTTTTTTTTTTTTTTGCTGTCATTCTTTGTAAGATAGCAGGCGATCAGCCGTTGCATAGGTGTGACAATGACATAATTGCCGCACAACAGTGGCATATTCCCACACTTGGAATTTCTGGGCAACAGTTCATAGAAAGCACGCTCTGACTATGGAAAGGGTACAGAGAAGAGCCACAAAACTAATAAGGGGAATGAAGGATCTTAGTTATAAGGAAAGAATATGAAAATTAAATCTGTTCTGTTCTGTATTGAAAGGAGATGACTGAGGGGGGGAGCATGATTAACTTAAAATATATACATGGGCAATACAGAAAAAAATAATCTAAAGACAAGGGGGCACTCCCTCTCACTAGAAAAAAAGAAATTAAATCTCAAGAAGCGGCAATCCTTTTTTTACCATAAGAACTATAAATCTGTGGAATAGCCTCCCACAGAAGCTTGTTACAGCATCAACCACTGACAAGCTTCAAAAAAGGTTTAGGTGCTTATTTAGAAGAAAATAACATTGCCAATTACTATTAGCTGTTATCAGTAAAAAAATAAATAAATAACCTGCAACATTTGGTGAATGGTACCTCAGATCATGTCAACCCTTTTTATTGTTAGACTATTTGAAGTCTTCTCCTTTAAGAATAGATCTTACAAAATGTATTAACCTTGGGTATCTTTGACCTCGTAACATACAAATGCATTGAACTTGCTCTGATGGCGACAGGGCAGACAAGGTTACGGGGGCCAATGCCAGGATATTAACAGGTCACTGTGCGGTCCACTTGGGAACAATTACTTTTGGTCACGGCTAAATAGACACTTGATTGAATACCTGCAAGACAGCTCACCCAGCGCAGATAACAATCCTCGCGGCAATGGAGGAATTAAAACACCTATGATTCAGCCTTTATTACTCAAATGAACCTAAGTATTCAATAACGAAATCCCGGTATGTGCGGCATGCTAAGGCCTAAATTGAAATGCCACCTCATTAAACAATAATATCTAATTTTATCTAAATGAATTTTCATGAAAGAACGCCAGACAGCAAAGGAATTTTTAAAATGAATGATCACAAACGATATATAATTTTTAACCAAATCTAACTGCGGGTGTTGAGTGGAGGGAGGGGTGGGGTACTGGTAGCAGGATAATGTCAACAGTAAATGTGGAAAGAAAATTGCATTATTGTCATCATAAAAAATGGTTAACATTAAATTGTAGTCATCATAGGTAGATAAAAGATTCCATTTACAGGCCTGACGGTGAGAAAAAATAATCAAAGGCGGCTTCTAGCTTCTTATTTTGTTGGTTCCTTCAAAGTAAACCTGTCAGGGTGAGTGTAAAAGCCGGGGATGGTTACCCAAGCTGATAAGCTGTTTTAAGATAATGTAGAAGCTTTAAATTAGAACAATGATGTAAAAATCTCCCAACCCTCCCCCTACCACCACTTCCCCATCTAACCCTGATAACCAAAATGAAATATTAATATACTTACCACTCCGTCCTCACTGGAAGCCCCATGTTGCTACATAGCACAGCCCTGCGCTGCTAGGACCTTGTTTGACACTTTTGTCTGGCTTAACTGCTGCAGAGCCTGGGTTATAGAACTCTAGCAACCACAGGGCCACTGCTGCTGAACAGTACAGGGCCTCTGGCTGTGAAGAGGACTCTTTTGACCAGGTGAGTATATTTTTTTCATTAGGGCCCTCGTCGGGCATATCTCCACAGGGAAGCCTGAAAACAGCCTATACTCACTACCTCAACACAGGTGCCATAAGCCTATTGGGATCGCGGGGCAGGTGCACATTGATGAGCAAGCCTGTAGAGCGAACACTATAGAAAGCTGGCAGTCATGTGGGGCAGTGAACTTCCTAGTATAAGTATGCTCTGCAACCAAAATCAGGACACCCTAGTGCTGTGGCCATTGCCGGTCTGAACCCTCTGTCCTCTCTGGTATATGCTGCAACCGTTTCCTTTTGCATGGGTCCTGTTGAAAGGTCCTTCCATGGCCGCATCTTCCTCCTACCTCCACGCTGCCTTGCACAGCCACCACAGTGAGCCTGTAAATGTAGGCAAGACAAAGCTAGGCAGAACACAAAAGGGTACCAGGTTTTGCTGCATTACTGTTTCCCCCACAATAAGGTGGATAGGGACACTGTGAAATGGCCCTCAAACCTTTATCTAATATGGCATAGGTAGCCCCCTACACTTCATTTGCGTTTGTTTAATAAAAAAATTGCACCAGGCAAGCACACCTCTCACACTGTATTACAGCAAACAATAAGCTCCCCGCAATGCATAGGGCACATGCCATAGACCACAAACACAATAGAACAACATAAATCCTACACAGTGAAACACAGTCTACATTTCCAAACCTGTTTACTATACTGTATGTGGCTTTGAGTACACCACAAAGTTGCCACAGTTACAGGAGATATGTATTACAGGAAGATGCAGAGACACAAAAAAGCAATGTGAAAAGATTACAACAATCAGAGCAGGAACATGCAGGTGCTGCTTCAAACAAAGCCCTCTTTTTGGAGTTATTTATACACGATGTAGAATACACAAGAATTCCCCTAAAAGGAGAATGTAGATCTTTAGATGATATAAACCTTTCTCACCCTAAGCAAAAACACATCCTCAGTCTGCTCACTTTTGGATTTGTTTTGGCAGTTCTGTATTGTAAGAAAAAACAAAACAAAGCAAAAGGTCGCCGCTTTGCCAGTAGAAAAAAAATCCAAATAAGTATGTTAGTAAAGAGTCGCAGGCAGTAAAAGAAGCACTTAAATGCAATTAAAACTTTTAACTTATGAGCCCACACAGCTACAGTAAAATTCCCTAAATCAGATTACATAGATAGATCTTCTCTAAAGTGAACCTAAGGTTCAATGTTAGGAATGCAGCAAAGACTCCCCTGGGGGGGGGGGGGGGGGGGGGTGGTGGAATCTGATTTGGAATGCCCTACTCTTTAAATGGGAAGTCTAGTTTAACCCTTTCGCTGCCAGCCTACCTGGAGTTTTTGTTACGCTTTGTTGCCAGACCATTTTTCACTATTTTGCGCTACACATGTTCAACTGTGATTTTTGAAGGGATTTCCCAGAAAAATTGTTTTTTTCAGCAGAGTCTGGGCTTTAACATGAAATGTCTTGTTTGTCATTTTTTAGGTGTATTCTTAATATTCTGGGGTGAGATATGTGCAAAAAAATAAAAAAAAATCTATTTTTTACAATTTGTAGTGTTTTTTTGTAATAAAAAATGTAAGTTTGTCAATAAAATCTTATTGCGTGTGAAATCCCAATTTCTCCCGGTTACAACGGCACCACATATATATTGGTAGACACCCTTTCCTGCCCAGGAGACTCCCCCAAACTGAAACAGCGCTTTAGGGGATTTTCAGATCAAATACAGCTATGCTAAGCACTATGTGCACCTTGCAGTTTTTCAATAAAAACAACCCTTTACATTTGAAATACCCCCTACAAACTATATATTCTCTGGAAGTACACACCTCAAGCTTTTTAGGCATACCAGGCTTGTTGATGTTGCCACAGTTTTCTGGAAGTTCTCCCTCAATGTATTCTTTGGTTACACAGAACTTCCCTAAAAAAGGATAAAAAGCAGAATCAAAGCCACATTTTTCTAAAGAAAACTATAAGCAAACAAGAAAAAACAAGTTAATCTAAAAAAGCAACATCCCCCGAACAGAACGATACCCAACATGCATAGCTACTGTCAAGGGAAGAGTTGCCAAACACCCCAAAGTAAAGCTTGGGGAGACGGTAATTTTGCTTGAAAATTTCAGCTCTGCAGACAAAGTGGCACCTTGCGCTTTTTCTACCAAAACAACCCTTTACATTTGGAATACCCGCCACAAACCATATATTTTCTGAAAGTACACATGATAAGCTTTCTAAGCATACCCAGCATGTTGTAGTGGGCCCATCTTTCTGGAAGTAATCCCTCAAAGAATTCGTTGGTCGCACAGGGTTTCCTTAAAAAATGTATAATAAAGCAGAATAAAAAATGAGTTTTCCTAAAATATCAATATGCAAACAAAAAAAAACAAGCTAAATCTGAAAGCGCAAAATCCCCCGAGCAGAACGATACCCAACATGCATAGGTACTACTAACCCTTTTAACTGCCAGCCTACTTTAGGCTTTGTCACCCTCTCTTGACAGGTCATTTTTCACCATTTTGCGCTATGCTTAACTGTGATTTTTGCAGGAATTTCCAGGAAAGAGTTTAGGCTTTAACATGAAATGTCTTGTTTGTAATTTTTTTACAGTTTTGTTTAAATATTTTTGAGTACATTAAACAAAACAAAATAAAAAAATTTTTTTTAGAAAATTATCTCCTTTATTTCAAATAAAACATTTCTTTTATTAAAGAAAACCATATTGCATGTGAAAGCCCCATTTCTTCCGATTACAACGGTACCACATATGTATCGGTAGCCCCCTGTTACTGTTCAGAAGACCCCCCAAACTGAAAAAACATTTTATAACATGTAAAAATAAAATACAACTACAATCCACACTATAAAGGGTTAAATCAAGAAAAAAAATCGGTGTGGGGTTCCCCTTCCTGGGGGGGAGGTAACCCCCATTTTTTTTATTTTAATAATTCCCATAAAAATGACATGGGGTCCCCCCTACCCAGCATAACCAGCCCGGGGATCAGCTATGCAGGGATTGTAGAACAGGGCGCAGGGTCCAGCTTTGGTGGCCCCCCGCCCTGCCAAGTACAAGTCAGCACCGCCTAAATCAGCCCGGGCCCTTCTGCCCCCCCTGGGCTTTGGGGAGGCAGGTAATAGGGGGGCCGGGGTTAATGGCAAGTCACCCGCTAGCCGCAGGTCACTTGACAGCCCTCGAGCCTTGTGAACTGGTACAGGGGTCTCATGGACTCCTTACAAGTTCACAATGGGTTAAAGTGGACCAACACCCAGGGCTGATCGGCCCCGGAATCTATAAGATTCCTGGACCGTTCTATTCCCTCCCCCTGGGGCATCCAAAATCGGGATGCCCCCCTGTGTGAAACCCCCCGGAACGCCTGCTACCACTTACTTGAATCCGGTCCTACGGCGCATGCGCGGGCCGCATCCCCGCTATCCCTCTAGCAGGACGCGTGCCCAGGCCGGCTATTTATGAATGGCCGACGCGGGCACGCTCCCTGTTAGAGGGAAGTGGGGGATGCGGCCGCCAGCGCGCTCAGAGCGGCTGAGTTTAGATGTCTCTTAGACGTCCATAACTCAGCCGCTCTGAGCGCGCTGATTGGACAAGCGGCCGCGCATGCGCCGTAGGACCCGGGTAAGGTGAGTTATTGTGGGTGATCGGGGGGGTTTCACGCAGCAGGGCATCCCCAATCGGGATGCCCCAGGGGAAAGGACCAATACCCAGGAAAGTCAAAATCCTGGGTGTTGGTCCACTTAAAATGTAAAAAAAAAACACACCACAAAATGCTGGAAGCATTTATTACCAGCTGGGTGACAGGACATAAGGGGTTAATTAAAAAAAAAATTGACATAGGGTCCCCCCTCCCAGGGTGGGGGACCCCTTTTTTTTTGGAATTTTAAGGGTTAAAAACCCTTAAAAATAAAAAAAAAATATGACGTAGGGTCCCCCCTACCCAGCGTTACCGACCCGGGCCAGCTATGGGGGCTTGTAGAACAGGCCCACATAGCCATAGTGGCCCGGGCCCTTCTGCCCCCCCCTGGCCTTTGGGGAGGCAGGTAATGGGGGGCTGGGGGTTAATGGCAAGTCACCCGCTAGCCCGCAGGTGACTTGCCAGACCCAGAGCCTTGTGAGCTGGTACAGGGGTCTCATAGACCCCTTACCAGCTCACAAAGGGTTAACTGTAACAAAAAAAACACAAACACAAAATGATTTTATTAAAAAAAAAAAAAAAATTTTTTACTGTACTTACCTCCGATTGCAAGCTCTTGTCCCTCGCCGCTCTGATGACAGATGCCGGTGATCGGCATCCAGAGAAGGGGGGGCAGGAGATCAGAGGATCTCCTGCCACCTCCTTCCAGGTCGCCGATCACCGGCATCTGACAGCTGAAACAGCTGAAGCCAGTGATCGGGACCGGGATGACGTCATAGTCCCGCCCCCAAAAGGGGCGGGGCTTGACGGGGAGACGGAACGGGATGACGTCATAGCCCCGCCCCCAAGGGGGTGGGGCTTAGCGGCAAGATGGCGGCCGCCATCGAGAAGGAGAGAGCCTCCCGGGCTCTCTCCTGAAGATCGGCAAGCCCTGGGGGGGGGATCGGAGGCCCCCCAGGTGAAGAGGAGGGTCGACAGGAGCCAGCGCACATGCAGGTAGGTAAATGTCATTTTTATTTTTTTTTTTTTTTTTTTTTACAGGAAAGCCAGTGGCAGCTAAAACGGGGGGGGGGGGGGGGGGGGCACCCTATTCCGGGCCCTCCCCTGCAGCCGGAGGAGGTCCCACGGACGATCGGAGCACACCATCTTAAAGGGGAGACCCGGCCGAATCAAACGAGGGGTCAGGTGAGTGTCTTTTTTTTTTTTTTTTGCCAGTTAGCAGGGGGGAAAGCCAGGTACGTAAAATTTACGTAGCTGGCGTTTAACCCTTTCGCTGCCAGCCTACCTGCAGCATTTGCCACTCCCTGTTGCCAGACGATGTTTCACCATTTTGCGCTACACATATTCAACTGTCATTTTTGAAGGGATTTCCAGGGATTTCCCAGGAAAATTATATATTGTTTTTTTCAACAGAGTCTGGGCTTTAACATGAAATGTCTTGTTTGTATTTTTTAGGTGTATTCTCAATTTTTTTGGGTGAAATGTGTGAAAAAAAACAAAAAAAAAACATTTTTTTACAATTTGTAGAGTTTTTTTGTAATAAAAAATGTAAGTTTGTCAATAAAATCTTATTGCGTGAGAAACCCCAATTTCTCCCGGTTACAGCGATACCACATATGTATAGGTAGACACCCTTTCCTGCCCAGAAGCCTTTTATAGCTGCTGGATGACAAATGGTTAATTAAAAAAAAAAATGACATAGGGTCCCCCTTCCCGGGGAGGGGGACCCCATTTTTTTTTGGATTTTGAAGGGTTAAAAACCCTTCAAAATCCAAAAAAAAAAATGACGTGGGGTCCCCCTTACCCAAAGTAACCAGCCCGGGACCAGCTATGGGGGCTTGTAGGCACAGAGTGGGGGGGCCAGCTTTGGTGGCCCCCCCACCCTGCAGCCTACGAGCCCACATAGCCTATGTGGGCCCGGGCTCTTCTGCCCCCCCCTGGCCTTTGGGGAGGCAGGTAATGGGGGTGCGGGGGTTAATGGCAAGCCACCCGCTAGGGCAGGTGACTTGCCACCCCCCCAGCCTTGTGAACTGGTATAAGGGGTCTCATGGACCCCTTACCAGCTCACAAAGGGTTAATGTGAAAAAAAAACACCACACAATAATAAAAAGTATTTTATTAGAAAAAAAAAAATTTTTTTTTTACTGTACTTACCTTCGATTGCAAGCTCTTGTCCCTCGCCGCTCAGCTGACAGATGCCGGTGATCGGCATCCAGAGAAGGAGAAGGCAGGAGATCAGAGGATCTCCTGCCACCTCCTTCCAGGGCACCGATCACCGGCATCTGAGAAGCTGAGAAGGCTGAAGCCTGAGATCGGGGCCGGGATGACTTCATAAGCCCCGCCCCCAAGGGGGCGGGGCTTAGAGGCATGATGGCGGCCGCCATCGTGCAGAAGAGAGGAGAGAGCCTCCCAGGCTCTCTCCTGAAGATCGGTAAGTCCTGGGGGGGGATCGGAGGCCCCCCAGGTGAAGAGGAGGGACAGCGGGAGCCAGCGCACACACAGGTAAGTGAATGTCATTTTTTTTTTTTTTTTTTTTTTACAGTTAGAAGCTGCTGCTGCAGAAGCGGGGGGGGGGGGGCGGCCTATTCCGGGGGCTCTCCTGGAGCCATCCGACCCCCCACGGGGGATCGGATGGCACCAAATTAAAGAGGAGACCCGGCCGGATCCAACAAGGGGTCAGGTGAGTATTTGTTGTTTTTACTTTTTAAACTACAAGCGAGGAAAGTCAAGCACGTAACACCTACGTGCTTGGCACTTAAGGCCCAGCCAAGCCAGCACGTAGGTGTTACGTGCTTGGCAACAAAAGGGTTAATGACAGGAGAGGCAGCTACGTGAATTTTACGTAGCTGGCGTTTAAAGGGTTAAAGGAGCACTATCGCGTAAATTGGCCTAATGAGAAATATCCATATAAATATGCTAGATGGCGGGAGAAGGGGTCGCTTATATACCCGACTTCAAGAAATATCCAGCCAGGCTTGTTTATTTTATTTTAATGGAAGGTTCTGTCACCCCGATATACTAAACCTGTAACCCCTGGATTTTATTCCTACCAGGAGAAAAAAATACAATTCTGTGAAATACTCACCTGTAGAATTGGTATTATGAGTATACAGTATGTCCTGCTCCAGATAGATTACTTACACTTGGGTTATCCTCATGTAAAACAGGCTCCTCCCGGCCACTCAAATACCCGGGACCTCCCACAAATCCCCAGCATTGAAAAGCAGTGAACGAGAAGCCGGGAGAATTTAACCACTCAAACTGGTAACTATAACAATGATAACAATCACCATACAGGGGATCCAGAATAATGCAAAACCAAAGGTGGGGTGGAGCAGGACGTACTGTATACTCATAATACCAATTCTACAGGTGAGTATTTCACAGAATTGTATTATTCTTAGTATACAGTACGTCCTGCTCCAGATAGATTACTTACACTTGGTACATCCAATAGCAGTTTCCATAAAGCAGGGTGGGATCCCCAACAACAAGGTAACAGCAGACAGTTTAAACCACTGCCGCCTGCAAAACCTTGCGGCCAAAAACAGCATCAGCTGAGGCCCTAACATCAACGTTGTAAAACCTTTGAAAAGGTATGAACAGAAGACAAAGTAGTGGTCTTGCAAACTAGTTCAACAGAAGCCTGGTGCTGGAAGACCCAAGAGGCACCAATAGCACGAGTAGAATGAGCAGTAAGGTGAAAGGGAGGACTCATCCCCTTAGCAGAATAGGCCTGAATCACGGCCTGATGGATCCATTTGCTAACAGTAGACTTGGCAGGAGCCAAACCCTTCCTGGGCCCAGAAGGGACCACAAAAAGAGCACGCAGTGACCACCAGGTAATACTTCAACACCTGACCACATCCAAGGAATGCAAAACCCTCTCCTTAGCGTTGCTAGGATTAGGGCACAAAGAAGGATCTTGATTCAAATGAAAGGCAGACACTACCTTAGGCAGAAAATCTGGCTTAAAGCGGAACACCACCTTGTCCTGGTGTCTCCAAAAGTATGGGGGCTGAATAGAAAGAGCCACCAACTCAGACACATGCCTGACCGATGTAATGGCTACCAGAAAGACAACCTTGAGGTAAGAACAGCCAGAGCAGCATCCTGCATAGGTTCAAAGGGAGCACCCTGCAAGGCAGACAAAACCAAGTTCAAATCCCAAACAGGGACCACAGGTTTACGTGGGGGACGCACATGAGCGACCCCCTGGATAAAAGGTCTTAATCAGAGAATGCTGAGCAAAAGACTTCTGAAAGAAAACAGACAGGCAGAGTCCCGACTCCAACCCATGCTGTAAGAACTCCAGGACCCTGGGGACTGAAAACACCCGACAGGGAAGAGACCTAGACTCACACCAGTCAAGGTAGGTACGCCATACCCTGTAATAGATGGAAGAAGAAGTTTTCTTCCTAGCCTTCACCATGGTACCAACCACCGAGGCGGACAAGCCTTTCTCCATCAAGATGGAGGTTTCAGCAGTCAGGCCGTCAGAGCCAGAGTTTGTAAATTGGGATGGCGTAAGGGGCCCTGGCAGAACGTACTGGTCTACTACCATCTGCACCACGTCTGCAAACCACACTCTTCTTGGCCACCTGGGGTCCACCAGAATTGCTGTCACCCCCTCCAGAACAATCTTGCGCAGAACCCTGCTCAGCAGGGGGAATGGAGGAAAGACATACAGGAACTGAATGTCCTGACAATGACATTGCTAAAGCATCCGTGGTCAAGGCCAGAGGATCCTGGGACAGGGAGACAAAGGCCGGGAGCTTGTGATTGTGACGGGACGCAAACAGATCCACATCTGGTTGGCCCCAACGGTGACAAAGAGATTGGAACACCCTGTTGCAGAGGGACCATTCTCCCTGGCGAGAGGTCCCCCTGCCCAGAGGGTCTGCCAGCAGATTTTCCACCCCCGGAATGTACACCGCTGATATGCAGGGGACATTGACCTCCACTCAGGTCAGGATCAGAGACACTACCTGGAGGGCCCTCTTGCTCCGGGCCCCCCCCCCCCCGATGATTGATGTAGGCAACTGCCGTCTGGTTGTCCGAGCGCCAATGACCAGGCAGGCCCTGAAGATGGGTAGTCAAGCGAGCCAGAACTAACCTGATCGCTCGCAGTTTCAAGACATTGATAGATGTGTGGGCCTCCTGAGGGCCCCACCTCCCCTGGAACCGCAGGGACTTCCAGAACCCCCCCCCCCCCCCCAACCTGATAGACTGGCTTTCGTGGTGACCGTCTCCCAGGAAGGGGCAAGAAAGGATCTGCCCCCCAATAGGTTCCTTGAGTCCATCCACCACAAGAGGGACCTCCTGACCAGTCCTTGTCCCATATGGACAATAGGTGAAGTTACAGAGGCCTCAAGTGGAACTGAGCATAAGGGACCGCTTCGAAGCACGCCACCATCAGGCCCACCAGCTGCATCCCCTGCCTGATGGAGGGATGGGGACAAGCTAGGAGGGACTGAGCCTGTGCAATCCGATTGTCCACCTTCCGCTGAGGAAGGAAGAACCTTGCCTGAACTGTATCCAGATTCATTCCTAGGAATGGAGTTACCAAGGAAGGGGACAGTGAGGACTTGGGGTGGTTGATCACCCATCCAAATGACTCCAGAGTGGACACCACCAGCTGAGTATCCAACTCTGCCTGATGTAGAGACTGGGAAGTGAAGAGGATGTCGTCCAGGTAGGGAAGCACGCTGACACCCTGACATCTGAGTAGAGACATCACGCCAGCCAGCACCTTGGTGAACACCCTGGGAGCTGAAGTGAGGCCGAAGGGCAAGGCCACAAATTGGTAACGTTGATCCATCAGAGCGAACCTGAGGGACTTTTGATGACCTGGGAACACAGGAATATGAAGGTAAGCATCTTTGATGTCCACAGAAGTCATGAAATCCCCTTGCTCAGGGAACTGATGGCAGAGCGCAGAGTCTCCATGCGAAAGCGCCTGCCCCTGACAAAACTTGTTGAGAGTCTTTAAGTCCAGGATGGGCCTGACAGAACCATCCTTTTTGGGTACTGTGACTAGGTTGGAATAAAAGCCCTTGCCTTTTTCTCTTAAAGGCACCTGGCAGATGACCCCCAGCTCCTGAGCTGACACAGGGTCCTGAGGAATCCGGGACCTGATGAATCTTGGAGGGGGATCGGCAGCAAACTCCAACTTGTAACCGGAGGACACTACCTCCTGAAATCACCGGTCTGAGACATGAAGCCTCCAGACCTGAGCGAAGTGCTGCCGCCGTCCCCCCACCCGGATGGGTGAGGGCGCCCCATCATGCCTGAGGGGGCTTGGGGGAGGATTTAGCTTTGGGACCCCAGGAGGAGCCAGGACGTCCACGTCCTCTGCCTCTACCCCAGAAATCTCCCCGGGCCCCAGGGAAAGATACCCCCCTGCCCTGTTTTGCATCACGGTAAGGGGAGGAGAAGGAACCCTGACCCCAAAAGGGCCAAGGTTGCCGCCTGCGCTGGGGTAACCTGCCTCCCTTAGCAAAAAGGTCCAGGCGGTCTCCAAACAGACGCAGTCCTTTAAAGGGAAAACCAGTGAGGGCCTTCTTGGCAGCATTGTCAGCGGCCCACTGGCGCAGCCAAACCGAGCGCGCATAGCCACCACGAGGGGAGAAGCTCTGGCACACATTCTGATGGTGTCATCCAATGCTGACAGGACAAAATTTACAAAAACATCACAACTAGAGAGTGCATTAAACACCTCACAAGGCAAATCATCAGGGGCACTATCAAGCATATTTCTGATAAGGGTTCTAGTGGCCACAGCAGTAATAGCAGAGGCACAGACCGAGCGCAGCGCCGTCCCCGCCCGCACATGTAAAGGCGTGGGAAGCCAGCTGGTCAGTGCGCCGGTCCTCATCATCCCGCAGGGTAGTAGAATCAGGGGAATGCATGATAGAGGTGTTAGATAGCCCTAGGATCAGGGCATCCACCTCGAGGGGGGGGATGACCAACATTTAACCACCTCAGCAGGAAAAGGATACCTCCTATCCCAACTCTTTGGAGCCCCGGGCAGTTTACTGGGGCGCTCCCATTCCTTGAGCACAAGGTTATAAAAATGTGCCTGCTCAGGAAATTCCAAACGTGATTTTGCTGTATGGAAAGCTCCCCTTTTTGAATGGGAGCCTCAACAGGGAGAGAGATAGACAGAACCTCAAGGTCTGGGTCAATAATCTGTCAGTGTCATCCGGGGCCCAGGGGTCAGAGCCAGAATCGTCATGACCCCTTGGTCTCTCATCAGATGAGCCTGAATCAGAAAAGAGCTTCCCAGCATCAGGACGGGGTATAGCCACACAGAGTCATAAACTCCTCAGTTCCCAAAGGGAAAACAGTAACATTAGGCATCAAGTGCCGCTTCTTACCAGGGCCCTTACGCGCTAAAGACCTCGCAATAATCTGTTCAACAGTAGCCAGTCTAGAGGACACATCAGGCTGAGAATCCCCACTAGTATGCAACTCAACAGGAGTGAGATTTAAGCTTGGGGGAGTAGGTGAAGTGAAACGAGGTGCAGCCACTGGCAGGCCAGATTGCAATGCAAGCACCTGCTCAGCACAGGGTACACAGACCCGTGCCTTGTCAGCGTCAGCATGAGGCTGCCCACACGCTACACACAGCCGGTCTTGTCCCAAAGGGACCCCGGTAACCTATCCTGGGATGCCTCCATATGGTGATTATTAGGCACAATATGCCAGTAGGGATTTACGCTATAAGCAACCCTGGATGCCCCAATGACCCGCTAGGGAAGTGGGAGTAATTATACAAGGCCCAACTATCAATTACACCGGGCCGGGAGAGGCCAATGGCTTCACCTGTCTGAAAGACACAGTGGGAAGAAGGGGTGTCAGAACCACTACAATGAGTATAAAACCGCCCGCGAGGGCACTTAAGGGCCGCGGTAAGTATAACCGCCACAAGCGCGCGCGACCTGACAAAATGGCGCTGAGAGTACCTCGAAGGGCTGGCCAGAGCGGGCCGTGACGCAGGGCGCGCCAAGCCAGCCCCCCCCCCCCGAAGAGCGCGAAGCCCACAGACAAGCAGCCAATGATAACGCAGAAGCGTCTGAGGTAACGCCGCCGCCCGGCGCGGAACATCCAAATGAAGGAAAAGACGCGCGCGGCGGCGGCATTTGCAATAGTAAAAAGACAAGTCAGCTCGGCGGCAGACACCACATATACTAGTCAAAAGACATGCCAAAACGCCATATGCACGAATCACGCTCACCCAAACCCCCCCCCTTCTTTCCCTCCCGAAGGCTACAGGGAGAATGAGGGAGGATGGCGGCCCTCTGTACAGGACCCACCGCTACACGGGGCAATAATGCGGAAGGGGGCATCCCATCACCATCAGCCTATACCGCCTACCCTTTGGTGGGGGATTGCGGTGGAGCAGCGCTCCTTAAGCACACATGGTGCTGCCTACCTTCACCCGACCAGCGCAGCCCAGGCTGGGAGGCACATCACACGAGGAACGGGTGGGAATAGTCCAACAGGGCCGCAGGCTAATAGCCCCGCTCACCCCTGAGAGAGTGATAATTTCATGTCTTCGCAGTAAACACTGCAGAGAAATCTGGGGATATGTGGGAGGTCCCGGGTATTTGAGGGGCCGGGAGGAGCCTGTTTTACATGTCTCTGCAGTGTAGCGCCATCTGGCGGAGGATAACCCAAGTGTAAGTAATCTATCTGGAGCAGGACGTATTGTATACTAAGAATAATGCACAAGCTTGGTGGGAGTTTTATTCTGTTTCGGTGTATAAGTAACCTCTCATTAGCCGACCTGTGGATTTTAAATATTACACAATTTCGCGATAGTGCTCCTTTAGGAATGCTCCCCCCTCTCCCAGTGCTAAGCCCAATATGGAGGTTTAACCCTTTAAATGTCAAGCACGTAGTTTCTACGTGGTTGCTTCTCCTACCGTTAAAGTGGACCAACACCCAGGGGTGATCGGCCCGGGAATCTACAAGATTCCCGAGCCGATCACCTCCCTCACCGCGGGACATCCGAGATCGGGATGTCCCGCGGGGTGAAACCCTCCCAAAACCCCAAAAAAGCCGCCGCCGCCGCCTCCCGCGCGCCCCTCTAGACGTGCACGCGCCCGCGCCGGCCATTCACAAACAGCCCTGTAAGAGTGACGTGCGGGAGGCGGTGGCGGACGCGCTGTCTTGTCCGTCGCTGTCACCCGCTTGTCCATCGGCGGGGATTGGACAGCGGGGTCACGTGGGAGCGTGGTGAGTCTTTGGGGCTTTCTGGGGGGTTTCACACAGCGGGGCACCCCCATTTGGGGTGCCCCCCCGAAGTGGACCAAAACCCAGGATAGTCCAAATCCTGGGTGTTGGTCCACTTTAAGTGCCAAGCACATAGAAACGACGTGCTTGGCATTTCCCCCTGGTAGTGTAGGAAAAAAATAAAAACTCACCTCTGGTATTGATGGAAACCTCTTCTTCCCTCCGATCCCTCCCCCGGCATCTTCCGGCTTCAGAAGGAGGCCCGAAACCGCCGCTGACAGTTGCGGCTGTGAAAGAAAAAAAAAAACAATGACATTCACTCACCTCCTCTCGCGATCCCTCCGCCGCGTGTTCTCTTCACCGGGGGGGTTCCGATCCCCCCCCCCCCCGGGCTCCGCAGGATTCAGGCGAGGACCCTCTTCCGGGTCCTCACCTCCTCTAATGACAGCGTTGGGCGCTGCCCCTAGCTCCACCTTTTATGGGAGGAGCGAATTACGTCATCCCGCTCCTCAAAGACTTTCACCCACTCCCGGCTATGACAGATGCCGGTAGTAGCGGTGCAGAGCGGGTGAGAGGCGAGAAGGCTCCGATTGTTGTAATCGGGAGAAATGGGGCTTTCACATGCAGTATGGTTTTCTTTAATAAAACAAATGTTTTATTTAAAATAAAGAAGACAATTGTCTAAAAAATAATTTAGTTTTTTTTTTTTTTTTTTTACTTAATATTTTAATAAACTGTAGAAAAATTACAAACAAGACATTTCATGTTAAAGCTTAAACACTGCTGCAAAAAATATATATATAATTTTCCTGGAAATTCCTGCAAAACATGGCGCAAAATGGGGATAAATGACCTGTCAACCGAGGGTGACAAAATCTCAAGTAGGCTGACATTCAAAAGGGTTAATAGTACCTATGCATGTTGGGTATTGTTCTGCTCGGGAGACCTTGCGCTTTCAGATTTAGCTTGGTTTTTTTGTCTGCATATTGATATTTTAGGAAAAGGTGTTTTTTATTCTGCTTTTTTATACATTTTTTAGGGAAACACTGTGCAACCAAAGAATTCTTTGAGGGATTACTTCCAGAAAGATGAGCCCACTACAACAAGCTAGGTACACTTAGAAAGCTTAACATGTGTACTTTCAGGGAATATATGGTTTGTGCGGGGTATTCAGTTTGTGCAGTTTGTATGCAGAGCTGAAATTTTCAAGGAAAATTACCATTACCCACATGCTTTACTTTGGGGTGTTTGCCAACTCTTCCCTTGACAGTAGCTATGCATGTTGGGTATTGTTCTGTTCGGGTGATGTTGCTTTTTCAGATTTAACTTGTTTTTTATTTTTTGTATATAGTTTTTTTTTTAGAAAAATGTGGCTTTGATTCTGCTTTTTTATCCTTTTTTAGGGAAACTCTTTGCAACCAAAGAATACATTGAGGGATTACTTCCAGAAAACAACACATCAACAAGCCTGGTACACCTAGAAAGCTTGAGGTGTGTACTGCCAGAGAATATATAGTTTGTTGGGGGTATTTTCAAATGTAAAGGGTTGCTTTTATTGAAAAACTACAAGGTGCGCATAGCGCATAACATAGTTGTATTTTATCTGAAAATCCCCTAAAGCGCTTCAGTTTGGGGGCGTGTTCTGGGCAGGAAAGGGTGTCTACCAACACATGTGTGGTATTGCTGTAACTGGGAGAAATTGGGATTTTACACGCAATAGGATTTTATTGACGAACTTACATTTTTTATTACAAAAAAAACTACAAATTGTAAAAAATAGATTTTTATTTATTTTTTTGCTCATATGTCACCCAAAAATATTGAAAATACACCTAAAAATTACAAACAAGTAATTTCATGTTGAAGCCCAGAAGCCCATGTTGAAAAAAACAATATATAATTTTCCTGGGAAAGCCCTGGAAATCCCTTCAAAAATCACATTTGAACATGCGTAGTGCAAAATAGTGATAAAAGGTCTGGCAACAAAGGGTGACAAAAGCGCCAGGTAGGCTGGCACTTAAAGGGTTAAAATAAACATTTTCATGGCACAGATGCACAATCCCCCAGGATGAGCAGAGCTTCTCCCATCCATGCTGCCACGCTGGCATTGATTGACTGCTCAGCCATTTTTGACTTTAGTTCCAAATAGCTTTTTCAATTTCAAAAGCAGAAAACCATTTGGACGATTTAAAAAAAAAAATTGCAGCAAGTCATACTTGAGAGTCCGTAACCAGAGGGTAGTTCCCTGGTCCAACAGCGCATATGCAGGCTCTCATCCAACAACGGCTCTGATTGTTGTCAGATGGCACATGTGCATCTGTACATGCGCTCACATTTTTACATACTTACACAACTGTTGTCAGCATATTTTTAGGGGGCCCCCCTCCACCGTGGCACCATCCCTTCTTCAGGGTCTGTATAGGGAAGAACCTGAGTTAGAATTTGTGTGCATTTGAAGTTTGTGTAACGCTTGTGTAGTGTTTGGCTTCACTGAGTTGAAACCCACCTGAGTCTTGTGCAGCTTGGTTGGCCCCATCACCGTATACTCACCCTCAGATGATACTGTAGGGACAGAGAAGCACAACACACCAGCACTTAGCTAACATGTTATTAGACTTTACATGCAGCACAACCAGTGTTTTTCTGTTGTATTGGTCTACTGGAGTGTGCAGGAGCTGTGGGCGACTTCAAGCCCAACACACCCTCCTATTCACTGGGATCTATGGCTGGTGGTGGGGAGGTTTGAAAGGAGAAATAGCACATTGCCAGGGTTCGAGGCCGCCGCCTTACACTCACACCCATCTTCTTGGCGCCCCCTCGCCACTCACATGGGCTGCCACTACTTCTTCCAACGTCCTCTTTTCATGTGTGTTGGGCTTGTCCTACCTTTGCTACATGAAAGTCTGCAAAAAACACACATTTGTATTACTAACTTGTGTCCTTCTCTGTTTGTGTCTTCTTTGGGTACACATGCACACCCCTGCCCCTTTAAGTACTTGGCTGTGACAATGCAAGCACCAAAGTCCGCTATAGGCTAGTGTAGGCCTATGCCACCTAATCCAGCTCTCCCATCCCACAAAAGTGGCAGATTGCAAGCGCACACGCACTTAGACCAAGTGGCACGCCTAACTCTCCACTCCGCTACTACTGTCGCATAGTCCTCACTGACACCGCTCACCAACATGGCGCAGCCAGCTCTCCCATCACACAGTAGTGGCGGGTTGCAAGCACACACGCACTTAGGTCAAGTGGCACGGCTAACTCTGCTAATGTATTACATAAATCACTTAGGCACTTCAGGGTCGCATACAAAGATGCCAGATTGGTATATGTGACAGTGGCAGCACAGTACTATTGACCTGTAATGTTTGAAGACCAGGCCTCTGCAATTACTGTGGCACCATGTGCCTTCGCTCGGATTTCACAGCCACTTTATCACCTGTTTGCCCCTTGGCTGGAGTGTAATGTGGCACACATACATAATCAAATTGCATGAAAGGGTGACTTAACCTCATGATGTACTCCTGATGCTCACGGGTGTACAGGGTGAGTGCCATGTTGTTTTTTTGGATGTCAGCTGCACACACACCCCTGCGCCTAAACACAACCCCTGCGCCTACGCGGCCCCATGGACTCCGGAAGTGTGTGGATCGGCGCCAGACGGCCCGATCAACCAGAGGGATGTTTGTGCTTAAACATTGGCAACTCTCTGAAGCCAAGCTTTCTTTTGTTTTAATCTAGGTTAAAAACTGGTGGGGGCCTTTACAAGACCTACCAGGGGGTGTCAGGCACGATGGACACCAACCAGCAGCAAGTGCCCACCAGTGGTAAGACTGGTTGCTAATTGTAGCTTGTCACAGGGGGGGAGGAGTCGGACCAAACACCAAACCTACCAACCTGAGTGCCCACATGCACCCCAACTTTGAGGGCTTGCCTGAGACACACGTGTTGGCCTACAACACAAACCAAGTTGATGTGTCTTTCTATAAATGTAACATGGTGGTAGCAGCATATTTTTATGACATTGCTGTGGGTCCCAGTGTGTAGCCCTGGTTGTGATTTTGAAGGCGCACAGATACTGTAAAGAGTAAACTAAAAATGCATTTTCCTTGACTTTGCAGCAACCTCCCAGCCATCACCAACTGACCCTCCTGAGCCTCCACCTGCGGCCACAGCAGCCCCCTCTGGCGTGCCTACCACCATTCCACCAGCAATGACGGACCCACTCACCAGTCAACCACCCAGGAAGCGGAATACAGGCAGTGACGAGGTAAATGTGTGTCCTAAATTTGAAAAAGCCAAGGTGCAGTGTGGAGGAGGAGGGTAAACCCCTTGGATTTTTTAGGCCAAGTAGGCCGTGTGTTAACATTGAGCCAAACAAACACTAATGTTGACCTTTCTACACACAGACGGCACCTCTTGTGGCAGAAATTAATCAGCTGGAGGAAGGGGCACTTTGAAAATCTGGCAGAGACACACAATATCATCTGTACTCCTCCACCAGCTGCTGGCACCAGGAACACTGGGCATCACCACTACTCCCAGCATCAAGATCTTCCTTCTGCCAGCAGCAGCCCCACAAGCTCCCAAGAGCGCCTAGGAGGAAGTCAGCCCTGCAGCCTGGCGGCACATATCTCCGCTGAAGCGGTGCCAAATCATAGAGGAAAACAGGTGGGCCAACAGAGCCTCATTTTGGCAAAATGCCTAGAGATATTTTAATATTTTAAAGTGGTGCAACGGACCGGCAGTTTGCTCCATGAAGACCTGGCTGTAGTGGTTGTTGAGCAGCAGAGCCACCACCAATAGATGGAGGCGCTGCTTGGGACAATTGTGGAGGCCAGACAAAGGCTGAACAGACTGGAGGTCAACCAGGTTGTCACACAAGACCTGGACAGGCTGGAGGCACAGCAAGCAGCCAACAGAGAAAGCCAAGGAAAGCCAAGCAACATCGCATTAACAGGCCATGCTGGACTTTGGGGTTTGGGGGGGGTCCACAAGCTTTTTGAAAGCTGGACAGGCACATATTTTTACACCAATGTTATCTTTACCTGAGTTCACAGTTGAGCCATAACCAAACAACTTTGGACCCTTTAACACCTAATTTTAAACAATAAATTAGAAAAAAACATGATCTTGGTTTGGATGTCTTTTAATCACACACAGAAAGTGAAAAGGTGTAGACTAAAATAACACAAAGACAAAACCAACAAATTATGAGAAAGAGGAGTCCGCCAAATGCTGGCGAATGCTTTGGGAAGCACAGCTTTGGGTTCCTAAATAAAGCTGACCTAGAATCTGGAGCAGAGGCAGGGGTTGCCTCGTCCACATTTTCTACCCTCTCTGTCAAGGCAAAATTGTGGAGGGCGATGCAGGCCAAAATGTTTTCCGGCTTATATTGGAGGGCTGGCCTTCAAGAGGCTGAAGACATATTCCACTACTGCCCCTAAAAAAAGCAGCAAAGGAGAACCAGAATCCCCTAAAAGTTAAAAGAAACAGATTATTAACATTATCAGGCAAAAGAAAATAGTACATATTTGGAAAGAGTTGACAAATAAAACTAAAGTTAAGGCAGGAGGCTGGGACCAAGCATTTGTAACAGCAAAAGGGAGAAGGGGCCATTAACCCTTTAAGTGACAGCCTACCTGCAGCTTTTGTCACCCTCTGTTGCCAGACCATGTTTCACTATTTTGCGCTACACGTGTTCAACTGTGATTTTTGAAAGGATTTCCAGGGATTTCCCAGGAAAATGATATATTGTTTTTTTCAAGAGAGTCTGGGCTTCAACATGAAATCTCTTGTTTGGCTTTTTTTAGTGTATTCTCAAAACTTTTTGGTGAAATATGTGCAAAAAAAAAATAAAAAAAATCTATTTTTTGCAATTTGTAGTGTTTTTTTTGTAATAAAAATGTAAGTTTGTCAATAAGATTTTATTGCTTGCGAAACCCCAATTTCTCCCAGTCACAGCGGTACCACATATGTATTGATAGACACCCTTTCCTGCCCAGGAGACTCCCCCAAACTGAAACAGAGCTTAAGGAGATTTTCAGATAAAATACAACTATGCTATGCGCACCTTGCAGTTTTTCCAGAAATATCCCCCACAAATTATATATTCTCTGGAAGTACACACCTCAAGCTTTCTAGGCATACCAAGCTTGTTTACGTGGGCTTAGTTTTCTGTAAGTAATCCCTCAATGTATTCTTTGGTTGCACAAAGTTTCCCTAAAAAAGAATAAAAAGGAAGAATCAAGCCACATTTTCCTAAAAAAAACTATATGCAAACAAGAAAAAACAAGTAAAATCTCAAAAACCAACATGCCCGAACAGAACGATACCCAACATGCATAGGTACTGTCAAGGGAAGAGTTGGCAAACACCACAAAGTAAAGCTTGCGAGTAACAGTAATTTTACTTGAAAATTTCAGCTCTGCAGACAAAATGCGCACCTTGCAATAGGCTCACCTTTCTGGAAGTAATCCCTCAAAGAATTCTTAGGTTGCACAGGGTTTCCCTAAAAAAATGAATAATAAAACTGAATAAATAACATGTTTTCCTAAAATATAAATATGCAAACAAGAAAAAAACAAGCTAAATCTGAAAGAGCAAGGTCTCCCGAGCAGAACAATACCCAACATGCATAGGTACTATTAACCCTTTTAATTGCCAACCTACTTGAAGTTTTGTCACCCTCTGTTGACAAGTCATTTTTCCTCATTCTGCACCATGTTTAACCGTGATTTTTGCCGGAATTTCCAGGAAAATTACAGATATATATTTTGCAGCAGAGTTTAGGCTTGAGCATGAAATGTCTTGTTTGTAAATTTTTTACTGTTTTTTTTATATATTTGTGTAAAAATAAATAAATAAATATTTTTTAGACAATTGTCTCCTTTATTTAAAATAAAACATTTACTTTATTAGAGGAAACTATATAGAATGTGAAAGCCCAATTTCTCCCGATTACAATGGTACCACATATGTATTGGTAGCCCCCCCCCCCCCCCATTCTTGCCCAGGAGACCCACCCAAACTGAAAATAGCACTTTATAACATTTACAAATAAAATACTACTATCTACACTATAAACATAAGGGGTTAATTTAAAAAAAAATGACATAGGGTCCCCCCTTAAAAATCGCCAAAAAATTTAAATGGGGTCCCCTTACCCAGCATTACCAGCCCGGGACCAGCTATGGGGGCTTGTAGGAACAGAGTGGAGGGGCCAGCTTTTGTGGCCCCCCACCCTGCAGCCTACAAAGCCTGTGGGCCCGGGCTCTTCTGCCCCCCCCCCCCCCCCCCGAGCTTTGGGGAGGCAGGTAATAGGGGTGCCGGGGGTTAACGGCAAGTCACCTGCTAGCGGGTGCTAGCGGCAGGTGACTTGCCAGCCCCCAGCCTTGTGAACTGGTATAAGGGGTCTCATGCAGAAACAAGCAGAAAAAATATTTTATTCTTTTTTTTTTTAACTTTTTAATACTTACCTCCCATCCATCCCTGTGTCCCACGCTGATAAATCTGGCTTCTGCTCTCCTGCTGCAGCTGAAAGCCTTTTTTAGCTGCTGGGCGACAGAACATAAGGGGTTAATTTAAAAAAAAAAGATGACATAGGGTCCCCCCTCCCGGGGGGGGGGGGGAACCCCAGTTTTTTTGGAATTTAAAAAAAAAATGAAATGGGTTCCCCCTTACCCAGCATTACCAGCCCGGGACCAGCTATGGGGTCTTGTAGGAACAGAGTGGAGGGGCCAGCTTTTGTGGCCCCCCACCCTGCAGCCTACAAAGCCTGTGGGCCCGGGCTCTTCTGCCCCCCCCCCCCCCGAGCTTTGGGGAGGCAGGTAATAGGGGTGCCGGGGGTTAACGGCAAGTCACCTGCTAGCGGGTGCTAGCGGCAGGTGACTTGCCAGCCCCCAGCCTTGTGAACTGGTATAAGGGGTCTCATGCAGAAACAAGCAGAAAAAATATTTTATTCTTTTTTTTTTAAACTTTTTAATACTTACCTCCCATCCATCCCTGTGTCCCACGCTGATAAATCTGGCTTCTGCTCTCCTGCTGCAGCTGGAAGCCTTTTTTAGCTGCTGGGCGACAGAACATAAGGGGTTAATTTAAAAAAAAAAAATGACATAGGGTCCCCCCTCCCGGGGGGGGGGGGGGGGACCCCAGTTTTTTTGGAATTTAAAAAAAAAATGAAATGGGTTCCCCCTTACCCAGCATTACCAGCCCGGGACCAGCTATGGGGGCTTGTAGGCACAGAGTGGGGGGTTAATGGCAAGTCACCCGCTGCAGCTAGCGGGTGACTTGCCATCCCCCAGCCTTGTGAACTGGTATAAGGGGTCTCATGGACCCCTTACCAGTTCACAAGGGGTTAAATGTAAAAAAAAAGGCATAGACACATAAGAAAAAAAAATGATCTTTATTTTTTTTTTACTTTACTCACCTCCGATCCTGTGTCCCCCGGCGATCTGCGATGACAGTCTGCTCGCGCGTTTGGAAGAGAGAGCCTGGGGAGGGGGGGGGGGGGGCGATCTCAGCCCTCTCCTCCTCCCCACCTCTCTCCTCCAACCACTCGGGCAGACTGATTTTATGTCTCGGGTGCTGGACTTAAGAGGCGGCTGCTGGTGACATCACCATCACGCCAGCAGACCCATTCCAGGAAGTGGGGGGGGCAATTTCTGCCCTCTCCTCGCCACGGAAGAGGCTGGGGGGGGGGCGATCGGAGGCCCCCCCAGTGAAGAGGACACCCGTCGGGAGACAGAGCGGCCTCAAGTAAGCAAATGTCATTTTTTCTTTTTTTTTTCTTTACAGTTAGCAGGGGGGCTCTCCTGGAGCTATCCGATCCCCCAAATTAAAGAGGAGACCCGACCGGATCCAACGAGGGGTCAGGTGAGTATTTTTTTTTTTTTTTTTTAACCTAGCAGGGGGGTAAATTCAAGCACGTAACACCTACGTGCTTGGCACTTAAAAGAGCAGTATCGCAATTTTTTCTTGGTGACTTATATTTAAATGGTACTTTGAATGTAGGTAAGTGTTGGAGTAAGAATTACAAATTTAGAAAAAAATGATGTCTGTGTTGAGCAGCTGGAGACTAATAGCTCATGTTTAAGTCTGCTGAGTGTCGGGACCCGACACTCTGGCCTGTTCCACGCTGAGGAGAGGGGTGAAACAATGTATCAAAGTACCAGCTGTTCAGTGCTGGCAGCCGTCCAGCATAAGATAACAACATTGAAACATTGCCTGGCCAGAACTTATATATCTAAAACAGAGAGAAAAGCTCTAGAAGTCATTTAGCTGATTTTGTCAGTTTTCCCTTCATGTTGGCTCTGCTGCAGAATCTTTCAGTTTACCATTTTCTCTTTCATATTCTTATTTTTCATTTTTCCATATGATCTTTCTTTCAGCTTTGTGTGTTTTGAGCAAAGCTCAACCCAGGATTTTCACTATCTGGAGTTTTGTTTTGTGCCCCTAGGGGCATCCCGACTTGGGATGCCCTGATATGTGAAATCCCCAAGTTCGGCTGTGAAAACGTACCTTTCCCTGTCCCACAGCGCATGCGCGGGCTCTCATCCAATCAGCTCTGTTTGCACGCAGATGGGGAGCCTGAGCAGTAACCTTCCTGGCCGCCCGGCCTGTCTAAATGACTATCTGCGTGAGCACGCCAGAAAAATGGGGGGATCTGTGGTTATCCAGGGGTCGTTTCACACAGTGGGCATCCTGATTTAGAATGCCCAAGGGGCAAGGTCAATGGCCGGGTCTTATAGACTTCAGGGTCGGCAACTCAGGGTTTTGTTCCACTTTAATACCTTTAGATTTTCCTGCACAGTTATTCAAAGAAGAATTTCAGTTATTTTCAGTCAGCTTAGTTTATTTTGTATAGATTTTACACATTTGAGTCACCTGGTCTCATAACAAAAGCAGCACCTCACACACACACAGCCGTTACCACTGATTACAGTGTCAGCCTCTTAGGTAAAGTGTTGCTAGGAGACCAGTGGGCTAAATGAAGCAGCTCACTAAATACAACTCAGCAGATCCCCCTATTCAGCAAATGGACTGAGCCATTGTAATTATACAATTTAAAAGAAAGGCATATATTCTTTCCTATTTCTATCGCCAGATTATTTATACACATGTTAGAAGCTATTGTGTGGCTATTTAATTATTTATCTTTTTTAATGCAAATTTCGCGATACTGCTCCTTTAAGGCACGGACATGCAAGCACGTAGGTGTTACGTGCTTGGCACTGAAAGGGTTAAAAGAGGGCCATGAACATAGTGTAAGTGAGGGAGGGCAGGGAGATAAATTGGCACACACTTAACTGGGGCCTAAACCAAAAAATACAATTCTGTGATTACTCACCTGTAGAATTGATTTTATGGTAGTCCAGCATGGGTTGCTTCATCTGTAATTCTTCACATTTGGGTAATCTGCCACCATGTGGCGCAGTCGACTGCAGGAAGACTTGTGGCTCCTCCCGGCCCATAAAAGAGTGTTTGAAAAGCAGTAATGCAAGAAGCCGGGAGGCAAAGAACCATGTTAATAAAAACACAGTCCACTAAAAAAGAAACTCTCTCAACCAAAATCACCATAACAAGGCAAAACGGGATAATGATAACAAGGGTGGGATGAAGCAACCCGTGCTGGACTACCATAAAATCAATTCTACAGGTGAGTAATCACAGAATTGTATTTTTCTGGTATCTAGCAAGGGTTGCTTCATCTGTAATTCTTTACATTTGGGACATCCAACAGCAGTGTCCATGAAGAAGGGTGGGATACCCAGTGAGCAACGCCAGGCAGTTCAAGCCATTACCGCCTGAAGCACCTTGCGTCCAAAAACAGCATCAGCTGAGACCCTAACATCAAGTTTGTAAAACTTGGAAAAAGTATGAACTGAAGACCAAGTAGCGGCCTTACAAACCTGTTCAACTGAAGCCTGGTGCTGAAATGCCCAAAAGGCACCAATAGCCCTAGTGGAGTGAGCAGTAACACGGAAGTGGAGTGGCAGAGTACGATTGCACCACCGCCTGCCTGATCCACTTGCTGATAGTGGATTTGGCTGGAGGCAAGCCCTTCCTAGGTTCAGCAGGAAGGACAAACAGAGAATCAGACTTCTGAAAGGACTCAGTGGCGACCAAATAATATTTGAGCGCCCTGACCACATCAAGAGAATGAAGGGTCCGTTCCTTGGAATTAGAAGGGGCGGGACAAAAATACAATTCTGTGAAATACTCACCTGTAGAATTGGTATTATACGCATACAGCACGTCCTGCTCCATCTATAATACTTACACATGGGTAATCCTCCGCCTGAGGGCGCTGTTCACTGCAGACATGCAAAAACAAGCTCCTCCCGGCCCTACATATACCGAGGGACCTCCCACAAATCCCCAGCATTGAAAAGCAGTGAAAAGGAGAAGCCGGGAGAAACCAACCACCCAGAAACTGGCAATAATAACAATGATAACAATCACCATACAGGAGATCCAGAACAAAGTGAAAACCAGGGTGGGTTGGAGCAGGACGTGCTGTATGCGTATAATACCAATTCTACAGGTGAGTATTTCACAGAATTGTATTATTCTAAGCATACAGCACGTCCTGCTCCATCTATAATACTTACACATGGGACATCCAATAGCAGTGTCCGTAAGGTAGGGTGGGATCCCCAAAAGAAAAGGCTGTTTATACCACTGCCGCCTGCAAAACCTTGCGGCCAAACACAGCATCAGCTGAGGCCCTAACATCAACCTTGTAAAACTTAGTAAAGGTATGAACAGAAGACCAAGTAGCGGCCTTGCAAACTTGTTCAACAGAGGCCTGGTGCTGGAAAGCCCAAGAAGCCCCAACAGCCCGAGTAGAATGGGCAGTAAGACGGAAGGGGGGAGTCTTCCCCTTAGTAGAATAGGCCTGAACCACAGCCTGACGAATCCATTTACTGATGGTAGACTTGGCAGGAGCCAAACCCTTCCTAGGCCCGTGAGGCACAACGAAGAGAGCATCAGTCTTCCTGAAAGCCTTAGTGATAACTAGGTAATACTTGACGCACCTAACCACATCTAAGGAATGCAAAACCCTTTCCTTGGGGTTACTAGGGTTAGGGCACAAAGAAGGAAGTACAATATCTTGATTCAAATGAAATGCAGACACCACTTTAGGCAGAAAGTCTGGCTTGAAGCGAAACACCACCTTATCCTGGTGTCTCTCATAGTAGGGAGGCTGAATAGATAAGGCAGCCAACTCAGACACACGCCTAACAGAAGTGATAGCCACCAGAAAAACGACCTTAAGCGTGAGAACAGCGAGAGCAGCCTCCTGAATAGGCTCAAAGGGAGCACCCTGCAGAGCCAATAAAACCAAGTTTAAATCCCAAACAGGTACCATAGGTTTTTGAGGGCGACGCACATGAGTGACCCCCTGAAAGGTCTTGATCAGGGGATGCTGGGCAAAGGTCTTCTGAAAGAAGATAGACAGGGCCGAAACCTGATCCTTCAGAGTACTAAGCTTGAGACCTAAGTCTAGACCATGTTGTAAAAACTCCAGCACCCTAGAGACTAAGAATTCCCAGCAGGGAAGAGACCTGGACTCACACCAGTCAATGTAAGAACGCCATACTCTATAATAGATAGCAGAAGAAGTCTTCTTCCTGGCTTGCACCATAGTAGCCACTACAGACGCAGACAAACCCTTCTCCATCAAGATGGAGGTTTCAACAGCCAAGCCGTCAAAGCCAGAGTTAGTAAATTGGGATGGCGTAGAGACCCCTGAGTTAGAAGATCTGCCATTTGAATCACGTCCGCGAATCACACTCTTCTTGGCCACCTTGGGGGCCACAAGAATCGCGGGTACCCCTTCTAGAGCAATCTTGCGCAGAACTCTGCCCAGAAGGGGAATTGGTGGAAACACATACAGGAGCCGAAACTCCCTCCAAGACATGGACAGGGCATCCGTGGCCAGAGCCAGAGGATCCTGAGACAGTGATACAAAGCTCGGGAGCTTGTGATTGTGACAGGCCGCAAACAGATCCACATCTGGCACCCCCCAACAAAGACACAGGGACTGAAATACCCTGTTGCAGAGGGACCACTCCCCCTGACGGGACGACCCCCTGCTCAGAGCATCTGCCAGCAGGTTCTCCGCCCCCGGGATGTAGACAGCCGAGATGCATTGGACATTGGCTTCTGCCCATGTTAGAATCCGAGATACTTTCTGGAGAGCCCCCTTGCTCCGGGTCCCTCCCTGATGGTTGATGTAGGCAACCGCCGTCCTGTTGTCTCAGCGTACCTGAACCGCCAGACCCCTCAGGTGATGGGTCAATTGTTCCAGCACCAATCTGACCGCCCTGAGTTCCAAGATATTGATGGGTAGATGGGCCTCCTGAGGGCCCCACCTCCCCTGGAAGCGCAGGGACTTCCAGAACCCCCCCAACCCGACAGACTGGCATCCGTTGTGACCGTCTCCCAGGAGGGGGCCAGGAAGGATCTGCCCCTTGTCAAATTCCTGTGGTCCAGCCACCACGCAAGGGATTGTCTGACCGAGGGGGGGGGGGGGGCACCCAGGTCTCGTCCAAGGACGCTGGGTTCTTGTTCCACACTGACAGAAGGTGAAGCTGCAGAGTTCTCAGATGGAACTGGGCAAAGGGCACCGCCTCGAAGCTTGCCACCATCAAGCCTACCAACTGCATTCCCTGCCGGATGGAGGGATGAAGGCTCGAAAGCAGGGAGCTCACCTGCGTTTTCAGAGCTTCCACCTTCTGCTGAGGAAGGAATATCCTTGACTGAACTGTATCCAGAATCATCCCCAGGAACGGGGCCACCGAGGAGGGGGACAGAGAGGACTTGGGGTAATTGATCACCCAGCCGAAGGACTCCAGGGTGGACACTACCAACCGAGTGTCCAGCTCTGCCTGTCGCAGAGACCGAGAGGTGATGAGTATATCGTCCAGGTAGGGCAACACACGTATGCCCCTTAGCCTTAACAGGGACATCACCCCTGCCAGCACCTTGGTGAATACCCTGGGAGCCGACGTGAGGCCGAATGGCAAGGCCATGAATTGGTAATGCTGATCCAGCAGCGCAAATCTGAGAAACCTTTGGTGTCCTGGAAACACCGGAACGTGCAGGTAAGCATCCTTGATGTCCACGGACGTCAAAAAGTCCCCCGGGCGCAGCGAAGCGATGGCCGAGCGCAAGGTTTCCATACGAAAATGTTTGTTTCTGACAAATTTGTTGAGGATTTTTAAATCCAGAATGGGCCTGACTGACCCGTCCCTCTTGGGCACTGTGAAAAGGTTGGAATAGAAGCCCATGCCCCTGTCTTTTAAGGGGACCTTGCAAATGACCCCTAGATCCAGAAGGTCCTGCATGGCCAGCAATAAGACCTGAGCTGAGGCAGGATCCTGTGGGATCCGGGACCCAACAAACCTGGTAGGGGGCCGTACAGCAAATTCTATCTTGTAACCGGAGGACACTACCTCCTGAATCCACCGGTCTGAGACGTGGCGTCTCCAAACCTGCTCGAAGTGCTGTAGACGTCCCCCCACCCTGACGGGCGAGGGCGCCCCTTCATGCCTGGGGGGTCTTGGGAGGGGCTTTGGGCTTGGGTCCCCAGGAAGAACCGGGACGGTGTCCTCTGTTCTTGTTCCAGGAATCTGCGCGAGACCCATCGAAGGACACTCCTCTGCCCTGCTTAGCCCTACGGTAGGGGGTCGAATGGGAGCTTGGGCTACGAAAGCCTGACGCTTGTGCTGGGGCAACTTGCCACCCTTGGCGAAAATGTCTAACCTTTCTCCAAACAGGTGCAGTCCCTTAAATGGAAGCCCCGTTAGGGCCTTCTTGGCGGCGTTATCAGCGGCCCATTGGCGCAACCAGACCGCGCGGCGTATGGCTACCACCAGAGCAGAAGATCTAGCGCTCAGCTTAATAGCATCATCCGATGCCGATAGGATAAAGTTAACAAAAGTTTCACAGGTGGCCAGAGCATTGGCAGCATCAGAGGGCAAATCATCCGCACCTTCTAGAGCATTCCTAACCACAGTAATGGCTAAGGCGCAAACCGGGGGGAGCGACGCTCCCCCAAATGCAAAGGCATGACATGCCAGTTGGTCAACACGCCGGTCCTCAGAATCCTGCAGCGTAGTAATGTCGGGGGAGTGCATAATAGAGGTGTTGGACAGACTTAAAATTGGGGCATCGACCTCGGGTGGCGATGTCCAGCACTTGACCAGGTCAGCAGGGAATGGATATTTCTTATCCACACTTTTAGGAACCCCATGAAGTTTGCTGGGGTGTTCCCATTCTCTCAGCACAAGGCTATTAAAATGGGTTTGTTCAGGAAATTCCAACCGCGCCCTAGCGCTGTGAAACAGATCACCCCTTTGCCAGGGAGCCGCGGCAGGGGGAGAGAGGGACAATACATCAAAGATCTGGGTCAACAGTCTATCAATGTCATCCGAGGACCAATGTTCAGAACCAGACTCCTCCTGGCCCCTGGACTCGTCGTCATATGACCCTGAGTCAGAGAACAGCTCCCCTTCGTCTGAAGGGGGATGTGCATAAGAAAGCAGTAAATCGTCAGATTCTATAGGAAAGATAGTCGATCCAGGATTTAAATGCCGCCTCTTGGCGGTGGCCTTACGGGCTAAGGAGCCAGCTATCAAATTTTCAACACTAGCCAGTCTAGTGGCCAAATCAGTATGAGAATCCCCGCTGGTATTGGGGGTTAGGCTCAGACTTGGGGGAGTAGGTGAAGTGATGTGAGGAGCAGGCCCAGCCTCAGAAGAGGCGGGAAGACCTGCAAGCGCCTGCTGTGCGCAAGGAACGCAGACCCGTGCATTGTCACCGCTGCTAGCCAAGACCCCACAAGCTACACAGACGGGCTTGTCCCGAAGGAACCCCGTTCACAATATCCTGAGATGCCTCCATATGGTGATTATTAGGTACAATAAGCCAGTAGGGATTGATGCTAGAAAGCAACCCTGGATGCCCCAATGACCCGCGGGAAAGTGGGAGTAGTATTTGAAGGACAGGACCGGGCGCTAGACCGGGCCGGGAGGAGCCACCGAAGTACACGGTCTGAAAGACACAAGGGGAACAAGGATGTCAGAGCCAAGCGAGAAGGAGCAAAAGCTGAAGAAAGGGTCGGCCACGAGGGCACTTACAGAGCAGCGAGGGGAGGACAGTCTTCACCACGCGCGCGTGAGGAGGGAATGGCGCCAAGCAAACCTCGAAGGGCGGGCCAGAGCTGAAGGCGACGCGGAACGCGCCAAACCAGACCACGCCCCCCCCCCCCCGGAAAGTGCGAAGCTCGAAGAAATAGCCAATCAGAAACAGTAGATAGCAACGTCTGAAAACCAGACCGAGTGAATTACCTCAGAAAAATATTACAGGATGAAATAGAAAAAATAGCGTCCGCGAACAGAGCCGCCGTACACGCCGAGTGAAATACAGTAAAGGCGTTGTAGCTGACAATACAAGCAATGTAAAATGCGGCTCTGACACCCATTAACCGTTAAGGGCTATAAGATTACTAGTGTAATAGGGCAAGGTTAGGCCATCATACACACAACCCCCTCCCCCCTCTTTTTCCCCCCGATAAAGGGGGGAACTAGGGAGGAAGGTGACCCAATACATGGGGTTCACCGCTATACGGGGCGTGGGGCACTGATGCGGGAGGGGCATCCTCTGAAGTCTCATCATTAGCCTTGACCGCCTACCCTATGGTGGGGGATTGCGGTGGAGCTTGGCTCCGTAAGCACACACGGTGCTGCCTACCTTCACCCAACGCAGCCCAGGCTGGGAGGCATAATTCTTAACAAGGAGGACGTGTGGAAATAGTCCCGCAGGGCCTCGGGCTGTAAAGCCCCGCTCGCCTGCGAGAGCGTGATACTTCATGTCTTCGCAGTGAGCACTGCAGAGAAATCTGGGGATTTGTGGGAGGTCCCTCGGTATATGTAGGGCCGGGAGGAGCTTGTTTTTGCATGTCTGCAGTGAACAGCGCCCTCAGGCGGAGGATTACCCATGTGTAAGTATTATAGATGGAGCAGGACGTGCTGTATGCTTAGAATAGAAAGGCAAGACAATGTCCTCATTGAGATGAAAGGCAGATACAACCTTGGGCAAGAATTCCGGTTTAAGACGGAACACCACCTTATCCTGATGCCGATCCCCGGAGGAGTCGGAATTAGGGAACAATCCCCCCTCCACCATGGAGTCACGTCCGCCATAGGTAGCATAATCGTCATCATCATCAGCAAGGAGGGACAAGTCCGTTTCCAAGTGCCTCTTCTTACTAGAGGCCTTGCCGACGGCCGGACGGGCCAACTGCCGCTCAAGGCTGGTGACGCGCAGCGCCAGATCTGAATGTGACCCCCTGCTGGCTTCCCCCTCGCTGGGGGCTAAATGCAGGCGTGGGGGAGTAGGTGATGCTGCAGGCAGGATAGGACTGTGGAGAGTAGCGCTCGCCCCAACCTGTTCCGCAATGACACTTGGGGCGCAGGGGAAACAAACCGCGCTGCGACCACTCAAAGGGGATGCCCCACACATGAGGCACAACTGAGCCCGCCCCGAAGGGCCCCCAAACTCGCTATCCCCAGAAGCCTCCATATGGTGATTACAAAAATAACAAAAAGTAAACCAAGCACAGGAGATCGGGGCTAAGAAACCCCACCTGGGATGCCCCCAAGGTATCCCCTAACAAAAAAGGGGGGGGTACTGGACCAGGAGAAACCACAAGCACAGTAAGCAGGCACATCTGAAAAACATAATAAGAGCCAATGAGCATCCCATAGCACATGCACAAAAAACTGAAACACATAGAGAATGAAAGGAGTGGACTCATGGACCAGCGGGAAGGGGGAGCCTCCAGCAGCCTTAGCCAGGGAGCACAGCAAGGAGCAGCAGGCAGGACGAGGGGAGTCCGGAAACAAGCGCCCACGAAGCAGCCAGGACACCGTGGCCACACCACCGAGCGAGAAAGAGGGCACAAGATGGCGCCCGTCGTCAGGAACCTCAAGGGGCGGGCCGCGCAGAAATGACGCGTCATCTTGCGGCCCCGTCCCTCGGCAACACGCAAACCTCCGGGCGCCAGTTAGGCAAAAATGGCACCCGGAGGAGACAGGAGGAGGAAGCACTCCTCCTCAGAAGGCCCCCGGCGCTGAGAGCAAAGCTCCTGCAGCAGCAAGGCACAGATGGACGGCCGCGTCTGAGCGCCCCCCCTCCACCTAGCAGTAGAGACCCCGCTCCCGATAAGGAGAGGGGGAAGGGGGGGGGAGAGAGGGGGGGACTACCACAGCCAGAATGCCTGAGCTAAATCACAAATCAAAGAGTAAAACACGCAGTGAAAACCAAAGTGACACAAGCACAAAACAAAATAATAAAGCATGTGGGATAAAACAATAAGGGTGGTTTCTCGCTTCCCCCAACCAGGCTCACCATTAGCCTATGGCCGGCTACCGTTTGGGTACAGGGTCTGCGGTCCAGAGCAAAGCTCTATGAACACCCGACCCCAGGTGTTCCCCTACCTTCACCTGATCCGTCAGCCGGGGCTGGGAGGCAGAGAGGGTCCGGAAACAGGTGGGAATAGGCTTGCAGGGCCGATGGGCTTGGGATGCCCCGCTCTCCTATGAATAACCAGAGAGAGAAATCTTCTGTCTTCGCAGTCAGGACTGCAGAAAAACTCTGGGTCTTCTGGGTAATTCCTGCCGTTTTTTGGGCCGGGAGGAGCCACAAGTCTTCCTGCAGTCGACTGCGCCACCTGGTGGCGAATTACCCAAATGTGAACAATTACAGATGAAGCAACCCGTGCTGGATACCAGAAAAGTGCTCACATATGCAATAAACAATTGCTAATGCATCAATAGATAGGCAGATCTAATAAAAAATCAACAGACATACCCAGAAGCCAGCCGCCAGTCAGCTCATCACTCTCAAAATGGGTGTACAAACTGTAATTCCTCAAGATGAATACATCGTGGGACGTGCAAGGATAGCTGGCCATAACACTGACAAAACAAAGATCCCGTCCCACAACACATTTGGCGTTATCAACACAAAATACCCAGGCAAAATTGGGACACACGGAAGCTGGTTTAGGGTGGGTGAAGCAAGGCTAACATAATGAGAAGAGAGTGGGCAAGAAGGAGAAGCAATATGGAGCTAAATATACTGGGGACACAGGGAAGCTGGTTTAGGGTAGGAGAAGCTAGGCAAGCATAAAAAGAGTGGGTAAGAGTGGGCAAGAAGGAGGTGCAATGTGGACCTAAACATACCAAAAATATGCTCCTGGGAAGCTGGGGGAATCAGGGCGACGTGTGTACAATCGATGGAGTCCATGACTCTTGGCTATGCGCTATTCAAAAAAAGGCCCAAGCTCGCTGCCTGTCATGCTGTCAGGAAAAGAGATGAATTTCTCCTGCAGGACAGCCATGCCATCGAGAAATTTAGTCTGGGTGCGGCTCAGCAAAGGCTGGAACATGCCAAAAGAGGGGCAACCATGCCCCCCCAACCTCTGGAAGGAGCCATTCACTAAAAATTGGAGGCAGCCAACCAATTTAGTCACATCTCCACTTGCATGCCCCTTTCTTGTGGCGGTTCAGTTGGGGCATTTCAAACACCTGCTGATCAGTCATGTGATCGATATCCAGACAATAGCAGCTATGCCTAAGCTCTGGAAAGGTATATGGTTAACAGCCCCCACTGCTGTACACGCTCATACTCTTCACAAAACTTCACAAGAGGCTCAATCGTCTGTGTGTTGTCTGGTTTCCACTAGCAAAAAAAGGACGTAAGCCTCGATCCGTAGCTGTCTGTGAAAGTTTTGGTGGGTGTTTGTCATTTTTTTGCTTTTTTTCGTCCATTTTCTACTCGCACGAACGTTCGGGAATGCGCTTCCGATGAACAGAAGCATATCGGAACATTTCCGTTAGTTCGGATCATTTTCCAAACAAAATCGGAAATTTTCCGTTCGTTCAGAAAACTTCCGTTGCTGGCATGGGTTTCTGTCTGATTCAGAGAGCTGATTTCCGACGGATCACCACCCTATAAATCCGTTTCATTTCCGAACCACTTACGAGACCTTTGAGTGCTCGGATTGTTGAACATGTTTTGCGGCTAAGCGGAGTCTGCGCGCCTTTAGCACCAAGGCATTGCATGTATCAGCATGGCCGAGGCCATAAATTCAATGCATGCCTGAATTAATACATTTCATGTAAGCCTTATAGATGTATTTTAATGCTGACCTTAATTAGTCCTTAGCATGTAAACATTTATTTTTCCACACATCAATATAATTGCTATATTTGTTTACACTTATGACCTTTGTGAATTATATTTGGATTGTTGAACTTGAATCTTAATGTGTTGTAGTTACTGTTTTAGTTGGTTACCTTTGCTTTGTGTACTTGTTTTATATTTGGTTGCAGGAACTGCAAGATGTGCCACTCGCCCTTGCTCCTGATGCCCGTTCTTTGCCTGCAGAATGGGGGCCAGGGGTTCTCTAATCGAGCACTATGCAAAACCCGGGCCGTGGTGTCGAGGGCCCTCTGGCTTTTGAAGTCCAGATTTAGGTGTTTGGACCCCACGGGGTGGGGGAAATGCACTGCACTATGACCCCAACAAGGTTATACCCAAATTTTAATTTACGTTTTTTAACAGGGACCACACGTGCCACAGTGGCACAACTGAGTGTCAGGGTCCTTCAGTTGGTGGGCGAGATGCAGGAGCTGCGCAACTCGTTGGGGACCACAGATGAAGAATAATGTTCAGTGGCCTGCCATTGCTAGGTATTTTGTTTTTTATAGCTGTAAAAATGTTTAATTTTGAAAATTTTTTGATGGTCTAAAAAAAAAAAAGGTTACATTCTCATTTCATTTACAAAATACATTAACACAAAAATATTTAAAGATGAATTTTCACATGACCGAGAAATGATTTGCTTTTTTTTTGCTTTTTTGGCTGGCATTTTGCATGGACTCTCAAGAATGAGCTGAGAATGAGCTGTGTGTGCAGGGACCTTTAAATAAGGTATCCGCCGTGTGACGCCTACGCACGGAACCCGGAACCCGCTGGGGCATTGCTTATCTGCTGCCGAGAAGAAGAAAGATGGCGCCCACTATCTTCACCCGCCAACAAGAAGAGATCATCATGCTCGTAAGTGTATTTGTAGGCCTTTCAAGTGACATCTAAATGCTGCTCGACATGTTAAGGATGCGCACGAAGTAATAGATTTTTTTAAAATTTGGTTAACCTACATGCACACCCAAACGCACGCCACACACGTGCCAAACAACAGTGCGGCCAGATTGGAAAGTTAACTTAGGCTAGAAGTGTGTGTGTATGTGTTAATGTGATTGAACCAAATAATGTATTGTTGGCACTTCTTGATAGGCATTTCTAATTTATTGCTATGTTTGATTTATGTTTTGTAGACCATGCTGGAGCGCAGGTACGACTACCTGCCCAACTCGTTTGAAAAACGAAACGTCGCCCTGGAGATCATCTCGGAGATCCAACAACAGACCGACACCACCTTCACCCACACACAGATCATGCAGCATTGGTCGGACCTGAAACGACTGCACATGTCCCGGGTGCGGAGGTTTTTCAGGATCCATTTCCCAAGTAAGTACATAGCGATTGCATGCAAGATGTAACTACGACAGAAGGTAGGCCTTTTATTTATAATGCCTTTTCTTTGGTAGTGTTGGAAATGGATTACCGTATTCGCCGCACCCGGAGGCGCACAGGCCGACCAGTGCTGCATGATTCTGCAGCTGGGAGTGAAGGTGGTGGATCTCCAGGGCGACGGGTCTACCCCTCCTTACAACAGAGGAGGGGCGGCACAGCGTGGGCAGGCAGTCGTACCCTGCCACGCATGCGGGAGCCTCTGGTATGTCACTCTTCATGTATACGCACACACATATACATGCTAGCTCCTGATATCACCAAACTGATTCCTTGATGCTTCGGGTGCGGGTGAGGTAGTGGTTGAGGAGGCAGCAGATATGGTCCCATAAGAACCTGGAGAAGGTGAGTGATGTGACCCAGACTTAGCTAAAAACATCTGAGGACTGCTGAATCAGACATTAAAAATAACCATATTTCCCATGTTTCTACAGGCACTTCTTCACAGCAGAGCCAGGAACCGGGACATCGTGTTGTCCCCAACGAGCCATCTCTCGGCCACCAACCAAGTAAGTAGTCATGCCATTATTGCCATTTATGTGTTACTTCACATGAACACACAAATACATCATGCCCTAGTCAATGGCAATATAAGAGTGACCAGTGGCCACTTCATTAGCTTAATGATTTGCCAAACTGACCTGTGGCCAATTCATTAGCTTAATGACTTGCAAGAATGACATATGTGGCTTTTAGTTAATTTGTTAACTAAAATACATTAAATCCACAGGTGATAAACATGTATTGTTCTCCAAATAATATTTGGGTCGAAATTTGTTCCAGGGACCACACGACAAAGACTGGCGACATGAATCGGAGGGTCATTGATTTGGTGGCCGATCTGCAGGCGATGCGTGATACGTTGGGGACAACAGAAGAGGAAGAGTAGTGTCCTGGTTCCTGGCCCTGTATCTTTGCATATAGTTTTTATAAATTTAAAATTGTAAATAGTTTTTTAACAATGTAAATTGTATATAGTTTTTTTATATTTTATCCAAAATCTTTTAACAATTTCAAATAGTTTGAACAATGCCACCCAAACATGACAGTTGAATATTAAAAAAATTTCAACTAAACCAAAAATGGTGTGCCATTTATTTGCACAAATACATTTACACAAAACAAAGGGCCAGTGACCTATTTTTATAAATCAAGATTGTAATGTCTGTGAAGTGGCTTGGGTAAGTTTTAGGGTGCTGAAAATGAAGACGAAACTAACCGGGAAGTGGTTTGGGTAAGTTTTAGGGTGCTGAAAATGAAGAAGAAATTAACCGGGAAGTGGTTTGGGTAAGTTTTAGGGTGCTGAAAATGAAGACGAAACTAACCGGGAAGTGGTTTGGGTAAGTTTTAGGGTGCTGAAAATGAAGAAGAAATTAACCGGGAAGTGGTTTGGGTAAGTTTTAGGGTGCTGAAAATGAAGAAGAAATTAACCGGGAAGTGGTTTGGGTAAGTTTTAGTGACCGAAAATGGAAGAAGAACCTAACCGCTAAGTGATTTGGGTAAGTTTTAGGGACCGAAAATGGAAGAAGAACCTAACCGCTAAGTGATTTGGGTAAGTTTTAGGGACCGAAAATGGAAGAAGAACCTAACCGCTAAGTGATTTGGGTAAGTTTTAGGGACCGAAAATGGAAGAAGAACCTAACCGCTAATTGGTTAGGGTGAGCTTTAAGGGATCAAAAGGGAAGCTGCAGGATAGCGCTAAGTGGTTAGGGTGAGCTTTAAGGGATCAAAAGGGAAGAGGCAGGATAGCGCTAAGTGGTTAGGGTGAGCTTTAAGGGATCAAAAGGGAAGAGGCAGGATAGCGCTAAGTGGTTAGGGTGAGCTTTAAGGGATCAAAAGGGAAGAGGCAGGATAGCGCTAAGTGGTTAGGGTGAGCTTTAAGGGCTCAAAAGGGAATATGCAGGATAGCGCTAAGTGGTTAGGGTGAGCTTTAAGGGATCAAAAGGGAAGAGGCAGGATAGCGCTAAGTGGTTAGGGTGAGCTTTAAGGGATCAAAAGGGAAGAGGCAGGATAGCGCTAAGTGGTTTAGCTATACATTGTAGTAGAAGTGATGGGGGTGAAATTATGTATGCAAGCACTTTAATGAGTTAAGTTTGTAGTGCTCAGGCGCAAGATCGTAAGGATTCCGTCTGGACAATTATTTTTGGAAAAAGTGAAACAAAATGTATCGGGAAACGTAAAGGATTCGTGTGAGGATACGATGGGAAAAGCGCAAAAACGAAAGGCTACGTTGTTACCTGAGAAAATGAATCTGAAAAGTCTCGATGGAAAATGACATCCTCGTACTCTGGCATACGAGCGGACGGAAACTTTACAGAAGGTTTACAATGCTTGCATAGAATCGCTCGCACATTCATACGAGTGCGGGAACTTTTGAAAATGATACAACGGCACAAAAATGGAAGTTTTTTGTGTCTCTCAGAATCGAGGCTGTAGTTTTGAACTGGAACCCACAGGGATTTTATAGGCCTGAAAACGACCAAATCAGGGCTTAGAATCATGCGCATGCGCAGGCTAAACCCGTAAATTTAAGGATTAACATATGCCTTGAGCCGTAACAATACAGCTAATATTCAGTTTGGCGTATGCATACTGTATTTTCCAGCTAAAAGGAAAACATGACCCTGAATCACACGACACAAAAAAAATAGTCCAAATGCGGGCCATTGACATCATTCCCACTGGGGGAAATGCGTGCGAGAGAGGCTCTAAATCAGGCCATATACTTTGTCCCCTGCATCACTGCCATCCTACAACTATACATGTTTACTGCGTCCTGAGATTGAGTCCCGCAGCTTCCCCGACACCACCCCCCGTCTCAGTAACAGTAACTTCAGCATGGTCAATCTATTCATTTTAATACTATGTTAGGCCTTCATTGCATTGAACTGAGTGGGCATGGCCAGTCAGGCGGAAGTTTATACTATCATATAGAAGCGATGCAGGGGAATAAATGTGAGCATGTGAAAGAGTTGTTCTTACTATCCAATGTGTAAGATCTGTTTAATATTTGACAATTTAGCAAAAGTGCTATTTTAAGGTTTCATCCTCCTTGTATACAAAGTCAGTTCAATCTGTAAGCATTCACATGTCACATCGTTATCATATAGGGACCCTTTGGTGCTTTCCTCCAAATCTTTCCTTTTCCTGTATGAGCTCTGTAGTGTTTTAAGGAGAGCGTGGAACTCCCAGAAAACAAATGTTCTGGGGTGGCCCAGTGAGATAATTGTATGTAATGATATGTAGGAGACAGGGTTTTGGTTTCTGGCTTCTGCTCCTCAGTCTGGCTGGGATGAGTCATATGTCAACATCTGCTTGTAGGCTCTCGCACAGCATTCAACACATCTCAGCTTACTTAGTCATTGGTGGTCCGATGTGGTGCACCGTCTGAGTGGGGAAAACGACGACAGGAATGTCAGGCAGCCAAGTTGTGGCAGCGGTGCTTAACTGCTGCTCGTGCTCCATGAAATCTATATTTTCAACAAGCCTAAGGGTCAGAGAGAAAAACTTGTGCTCAGGGGGGCTTAGAATGACAGTTATAGGCTTCTGTGTTGGTGCCATCAGTTAGGCCCCTGTCAGGAATAATAGTCTGACCCTTTAAAAAAAAAAAGGTGGTGCATTTATTGTGTAGAAACATGCCAGGCAGCTAAGGACTCATTTTAAGGGGTGCAGTGAACAACACAATCACAAGCCCATTCAAAAACAAGGTATCAATGCAGAACATTACATGTATATAACTGTAAAAGAGGACCAGTTTAATCCTACCTATCGGAAGATAGAGAGGAACCCCTTTCCGCAGGTGGTTGCAGCATTGAATGATAAATTGGATTGGGCTAAGGAGGAGGGGTTGTTAACCCCCAAATTGTTTGAATTCTTGCGCATTAAGGATTTCAATACTCCAGTGCTCTACACGATTCCTAAGATACACAAATGCCCCACCGCACCGCCAGGTAGGCCCATCGTGTTCGGGAATGGTGGCCCACTAAAGGGCATCGCTAGGTTTGTGGACGAAAATTTAAAACTGTTGGTGAAGGTTTTACCTTCCTTTGTGTTAGACACAAGTGATGTCCTACGAAAGGTGATGCCCTTCCAATTGTAGGGGGGGCTGGCTTCTAGCCAGCATTGATGTTGAGAGCCTTTACACCTCCATTCCCCACACAGTGGGCCTAGAAGCGGTGTCCCGATACCTGGAAGATTTGGGTCCCTGTGATGCCGCCTATACCGAGCTGGTGGTGGAGCTGTTGGAGTTTGTTCTTTTGAACAACTTCTTTAGTTTCCACGGGGACTTCTTTCACCAGATACGGGGCAACGCGATGGGAGCGGCCTGCGCCCCGTCTTATGCCTGCCTGCACCTCAGACAGTGGGAGGAGGAGGAGGTGTATGGGCGGCCTGAGTTCGGGGCGCAGGTGGCTCTCTGGCTTCATTACATCGATGATATCCTGATGGTGTGGAGGGGCACCCCGGAGTCTTTCGAACTCTTTGTCGCGCAACTAAACCAAAACGGTCGAAATATACGACTGACGAGTAAAGTTGGCCCCTATGAACTAGAATTTGTAGATTTATTGATCAAGCGGGAGGGAAGCAGGTTGCTTACCTCCACGTTTAGAAAGCCCACAGCGGGCAATACTTGCATTATTCCAGTCATCATCCTGCACCCCTACGCCGTGGAATTCCACTGGGACAGTTTCTGCGAATTCGTAGAAACTGTGGGTCAGAACAAGATTATATACGGAAGGCATGACATCTTACCAGTTAGATTGATTACACAATTTGGGACGCATTGGGAACAGTTTCGTTTGATCTTAGAGTCGAATTGGCATATTTTGTGCCTGGACCCAGTAGTAGCTAAATGTGTGGGCCCGAGACCACTGCTAACGGCGCGTCGTGCACCAAATATCCGTGATTTGCTGGTACATAGTGATCTGGTAGAAGGCGCCAAGGGCAGTAGGATTGACAAGCTACATGGATCATTTAAATGTGGCCATTGTAAGATTTGCCCCTAAATGGATAGAACCACGTCCTTTTGGGGCCCTAAAAACACTGGAAGACCTCGCAGTATTAAAGGGTTTATTAATTGTGCGTCCTCCTATGTGGTGTATATGCTCACTTGCCCTTGTGGGAAGAAATATGTCGCTAAGACTAAGCGTGAACTTAGGGTACGGATAGGGGAGCATGTGCGCGACATTAGGAGGGGGAACGATAGGAGCCCTGTGGCCGAGCATTTTCGGTTGTTCCATCACGGGAGACCGGTAGGCCTTAGGGTCTTTATCCTTCGGAGAGAGGGGAGGAGAGGGTTCCTGGATAAAAGATTGCTGCAACAGGAGGCCCGTTTGATTTATGAGTTGGGGACAATGGCCCCTGTTGGGCTAAATACTGAATCAGGGCTTAATGCCTTTTTGTAATTCCCTGGAATGGTGCTGATTAGGTCCCCCGAAAATTAGGGAGTCCCCCTATTCTTTGGGGATTAGATATCATCCCCTGCTGTGTAGATTGTCCTTTATTAACAAATTTATTTTTGATATTCCTTAATTCCTGTAGGATATATGTGTGAAGGGACAGTTTTTATCCCAGCTTTAAACCTCTCTATGAGAGGCCGGTGGGCTAGGACCGTGTGAGGAATCCACATGATTTAGTGTAAATAGTAATTAGATATTAAATAGTAGCCCTTACCTACTTATAGGATATATGCACAGAGAGAGAGAGTGGGGAGAAGTTGACTATTTGGGATGTTCACTATAATAGAATATATCATAAATTAACCAATATGGTTTGCTAACGCATGGTCTATATGGTAATCATTATCACTTCCGTGCCCTCTCCTTGTGCACTATAGTAGTATAGTAGAATGGTGGAGTGTCTGGTATGTATCTGTGTGCATATGTGTGCAATTCGAATGTAGACCGTTAAGAAAATAATAATAAGTAGTATTGGACCCATGGGGGTTCTTATCTGGTGGCCTCACCCTGTGTAAAACATCTGAGCAGTCTCTATCTGACGTTTTGGAGAAGAAAAGGTGGCATATAAACAGTTAAATATGGCTGGGACCCATAGTCCGCCTGTTGCTGCCCAAGAGACTGGATGAAATAGTCTGCAAATGCAACGATTGGCTGAAGGACTGAAAGGGGAGGTTTCCCAGCATTCAAAAAGCCTGTCCCAGTGCCCGCCCCCCACCCTGACGAAGCTCCGGTGGGCGGAGCGAAACACGTGTCGGCGGACGGCCGGCCCACCGACTTCCCCGCTCCACCGCACTTCGGCTCTGTGAGCGCGGTGCTGATGGGACACTGCCCGCTCGTGTCCACGCTACATATCTGTCGGCGGCAGGTGTATGGATTGCCCTGTGCCGCATCTCTGACAGAAGCACGGAAGTGTATAGCAGGATGGCTGGATGCGGTAGCCGATGAATAGGACTACAACGCGCAGCTAAGTACCAACTTGCAGTACAACGTGCAGTATAAATGGCGTGTGTTTACATGTGAGCGGCGGACTTTTGCACCATGGTGTCACGCTATGGCTGAGCTAGCCTTTCAACTGGCAGAATTCATTGTTCATTATCTAAAAACTGCGCAAGCTACAATCAACGGGAAAGGGGATCCCCTAAGCTCATTGGCCCTCAGCGTTGGACCCAATTGAGATACCAGGACGTTAACCCCTGAAGTACCCTATTAATAGCTGCAGCTAGTTGGGTGACAATTAATGCCCTTGAGCCCTATCAGGACTTGATATTGCACAGAAGTACAAGCCATTATAGGTATTAGACACCGGCATACAACTATTGGTGTTGACAGCGCTGGGATTTACATATAGTTAGCCCGTTTAGAGGAGGTTCTATTTCTGTTAAATTATGTGTTGCAATGGCTATATAGCCTTATGAGTTTGTTGTGCCTGTTCTAGCATTTAACCAAGTCTAAGTGTTCTTTGTAGTGGTATTTGTGGGTTAGCTGGACGCCAGTAAAACTGGCAGTGCACACTCTATTACTGAGTGGGTCTCCCCATCTTTTTAAATAATTTTTCCCAGTTTAATCCTAGCAGCACAAAGGCCCCTGAGATCCTGTAACTGCAGGTCAGGGTTCCCCAGCCACATTAAGCACTGAAAGATGGCCGTGAGCCACATTCAGTTGCACAGATTGAAGAAGCCATATAACCCTTAAAGTGGTCCAAAACCATTCACACCCAGTCCTAGAGGTTAAAAGAATTATTTTGGATGTCCTGCTGTGTGAGCCCTCAACAATGGAGGGCAGGCCTCATCACACCCCCTTCATTGTAGTGTATGGAGTGGGTGTGCTCCAAGCACTGTGACTGATGTGCAGAATGACCATTCAACCCAGAGAGGATGCAGGACTCATACCTCCAGAGTAGAGTGGAACAACTGCAAGGGCAGGGTAATTTTTTTTTTCATTTGCCCATACAGACCCTTTGAGCCAGCTGAAACCCCGGTGGAGGATCAAAGAGTATGTCAGCATATGGAGGGCTATTATGGAGGTGTTTTCATGGAGATAAACCCATTCTAGTCCAAGTATATGTAGCGCAGTGAAGTCCGAATTATATGGACTCAGGAAGAGTGGGAAATGGATAAGATTATCAGAGTGGAGTCCTTGAGCAATAGCTAATGCTGAAGCTTAGACAATCCTGCTGTGTAGTATCTTGGTATTAACCCTGGGGCACATGGCTGAATATTAGTAGCCTCTTCCTTGCCTTTTGAACTGGCCTCATTGTAATATCTGTTCTCATTACAGTGCAGTAGGGAGCCAGAAAAGCCTGGAAATCTGTTTCACTCCACTAGCTTTATCTATTATTGGTGACTTGGTGAAAATGCGAGCAATAGAATGGAGGATCAAGTTAAGTAGGGTTTGTTTGTATGAGAGGTGGTTATAACCAGTCGCTCACACTCTGCACCTGGATCTTGGGCACCGGCTCGCCTTTTTGCTCTCGGCCCGTGCAACAAGCTCCGCCGAGTACCTCTTTAAAGACCCAAACATTTATACATTGCTTCCTCCAGGGCATCCCACTCCCTTAGCACTACAAGCGTGCCCCTAGTTCCCCTAGTCGACTTTCTACTAGTAAGTCAGGTCAATCACATCCCAACCAATGCAGCACAGTAGGATGACTCCCCTGTGCTGTTAGGGCACCAAACCATGACTATCACAGTGCAGCCTGCCATAAGCCCAAGGGTGGTATTATATATGTCTCATGTACTATTAAACCTGTTTTGCATGCCTCACCAGTAAGGCTTTTTCTTTGGTCTTTATATATGTAACCAGACAGCGAGGCCAGTCTTTTATTCCATAGCTTGGGTGTGTTGTGCAGTGTGATGTGTTACGGGGACTGGCACCTTATAGATAAGTATAATTTTGTGTAGGGTGGTTAGTTTTCTGTTTCAGATAATAATAAAAATTATTGTTAGGGAGCCATAGTCACATTATCCATCGTTTTATTCATTTTTAAACCAATAAGTTTGCCCACAGCTGTCAAAAAATACAATTCTGCGATTACTCTTGACACCTGTAGAATTCTACACCTGTAGAATTGTTATTATGAGTATACAGTACGTCCTGCTACAGGTAAGAATCATTACACTTGGGTATTACTCCGCCAGATAGCGCTGGACTGCAGAGACCGTGAAATTGGCTCCTGCCGGCCCCTCAAATACCTGGGACCTCCCACAAATCCCCAGCATTGAAAAGCAGTTAACGAGAAGCCGGAAGAAAGAAAACAGAACCAACTAGTAACTATAACAATGATAACAATCACCATACAGGGGATCCTAGGATAATGCAAAACCAAGGGTGGGGTGGAGCAGGACGTACTGTATACTCATAATAACAATTCTACAGGTGAGTAATCACAGAATTGTATTATTCTTAGTATACAGTACGTCCTGCTCCAGATAAGAATCATTACACTTGGGACATCCAATAGCAGTGTTCATAAAGTAGGGTGGGATCCCCAAAGGTAACAACAGACAGGTCAGACCACTGCCGCCTGCAGAGCCTTGCAGCCAAAAACAGAATCAGCTGAGGCCCTAACATCAACCTTGTAAAACTTTGAAAAAGTATGAACAGAAGACCAAGTAGCGGCCTTGCAAACTTGTTCAACAGAAGCCTGGTGCTGAAAAGCCCAAGAGGCACCAATAGCACGAGTAGAATGAGCAGTAAGGCTGAAGGGAGGATTCTTCCCCTTAGCAGAGTAGGCCTGAATCACAGCCTGACGTATTCATTTGCTGATAGTAGATTTAGCAGGAGCCAAACCCTTCCTAGGACCAGAAGGGACCACAAAAAGAGCATCAGTTTTTCTGAATGGTGCAGTAGCCACCAGATAGTACTTCAGACACCTAACCACATCCAAGGAATGCAAGACCCTCTCCTTAGCATTACTATGATTAGGGCACAAGGAGGGAAGAACAATGTCCTGATTCAGATGAAAGGCAGACACAACCTTAGGCAGAAAATCTGGTTTGAAGCGAAACACCACCTTGTCTTGGTGTCTCTCATAGTAGGGGGGCTGGATGGAAAGCGCCGCCAACTCAGACACACGCCTAACAGAGGTGATAGCCACCAAAAAGACAACCTTGAGAGTAAGAATGGCCAGGGCAGCCTCCTGCACAGGTTCAAAGGGAGCACCCTGCAAGGCAGACAAGACCAAGCTCAAATCCCAAACAGGCAACATAGGCTTACGTGGGGGACGCACATGAGTAACCCCCTGGAAAAAAGTCCTGATCAGAGAATGCTGGGCATAGGCCCTCTGGAAGAAAACAGCCAGGGCAGAGACATGACCTTTCAGTGTACTGAGTTGGAGCCCCAGCTCCAACCCATGCTGCAGGAACTCCAAGATCCTGGGAATAGAGAACACATGACAGGGAAGAGACTTAGACTCACACCAGTCAATGTAGGCATGCCAAACCCTATAGTAAATGGAAGAAGAAGACTTCTTCCTAGCCTTTATCATAGTATCAACGACAGAGGCAGACAGCCCCTTCTCCATCAAGATGGAGGTTTCAGCAGCCAGGCCGTCAAAGCCAGAGTTTGTAAATTGGGATGGCGTAAGTGACCCTGAGTGAGCAGGTCTGGCACCCTGGGCAGAGCGTACTGATCTACTGCCAGCTGCACCACGTCTGCGAACCACACTCTTCTTGGCCACCTGGAGGCCACCAGGATTGCTGGCACCCCCTCCTGAGCTATCTTGCGCAGAACCCTGCCCAACAGGGGGAATGGAGGAAAGACATACAGGAGCTGAAAGTCCTGCCATGACATTGCTAGGGCATCCGTGGCCAAGGCCAGAGGATCCTGGGACAGGGAGACAAAGGCCGGGAGCTTGTGATTGTGATGGGACGCAAACAGATCCACATTTGGTTGGCCCCAACGGTGACACAGAGATTGAAACACCCTGTCGCAGAGGGACCATTCTCCCAGGCGAGAGGTCCCCCTGCTCAGAGAGTCTGCCTGCAGATTCTCCACCCCCGGAATGTACACAGCTAATATGCAGGGTCCTCCGCCCAGGCCAGGATCAGAGACACTTCCTTGAGGGCCCCCTTGCTCCGGGTCCCTCCCTGATGATTGATGTAGGCAACCGCCGTCTGGTTGTCCGAGCAAACCTGAACAGGCCGGCCCCGAAGGTGTTGGGTCAAGTGAGCCAGAACCAACCTGATTGCCCTCAGTTCCAGAATGTTGATAGGTCTGTGGGCCTCCTGAGGGCCCCACCGCCCTTGGAAATACAGGGACTTCCAGAAACCCCCCCAACCTGTCAGACTGGCATCCGTGGTGACTGTCTCCCAGCAGGGGGCCAGAAATGATTTGCCCACAACAGGTTCCTGGAGTCCATCCACCACGAGAGGGACCGCCTGACTAGGGGGGACAGCACAAGGACCTGGTCCAGTGACGCAGGATCCTTGTCCCATACTGACAAGAGGTGGAGTTGCAGAGGTCTCATGTGAAACTGGGCATAAGGGACCACCTCGAAGCACGACACCATCAGGCCCACCAGCTGCATTCCCTGCCTGATGGAGGGATGAGGACAAGATAGCAGGAACTGAACATGCGCTAGCAGACTGTCCACCTTCTGTTGAGGAAGAAAAATCCTTGCCTGAACTGTATCCAGATTCATTCCCAGGAAGGGAGTCACCAAGGGGGGAGACAGGGAAGATTTGGGATGGTTGATCACCCAGCCAAATGACTCCAGAGTGGACACTACTAGCTGAGTATCCAGCTCTGCCTGTTGAAGGGACTGAGAAGTGATGAGAATGTCGTCCAAATAGGGCAGCACGCGAATGCCCTGAGACCTGAGCAGAGACATCACTCCTGACAGCACCTTGGTGAACACTCTGGGAGCTGAAGTGAGACCGAAGGGCAATGCCACAAATTGGTAGTGCTGATCCTCTAGACCGAACCTGAGGAACCTTTGATGACCTGGAAAAACAGGAATATGAAGGTAAGCATCCTTGATGTCAGCAAAGGTCATGAAGTCCCCTGGACGCAGGGAACTAATGGCAGAGCGCAAAGTTTCCATGCGAAAGCGCCTGCACCTGACAAAATTGTTGAGGATCTTCAAGTCCGGGATGGGCCTGACTGACCCATCTCTTTTGGGCACGGTGAAAAGTTTGGAATAGAAACCCTTTCTCGTAAGGGGACCTGACAGATGACCCCCAGCTCCAGAAGGCTTTGCACCACCAGAACTAGAGCCTGAGCTGACATAGGGTCCTGAGAGATCCGGGATCTGATGAATCTTGGGGGCGGCCAGGCAGCAAACTCTATCTTGTAACCGGAGGACACTACCTCCTGAATCCACCGGTCTGAGACATGAAGCCTCCAGATGTGAGCAAAATGCTGAAGCCGTCCCCTCACCCGGATGGGTGAGGGCGCCCCTTCATGCCTGAGGGGGCTTGGGAGAAGACTTAGGCTTGGAGCCCCAGGATGAGCCAGGGCGTCCAGTTCCTCTGCCCCTACCCCAGAAATCTCCTTGGGCCCCGGTAAGGGAGACCCCCCTCCCCTGTCTGGCTCCACGGTAGGGGGAAGAAAAGGAGCCCTGACCCCGAAAGGGCCGAGACTGCCGCCTGCGCTGGGGTAACCTGCCTCCCTTAGCAAAAAGGTCCAGGCGGTCCCCAAACAGGCGTAGTCCTTTGAAGGGAAACCCAGTGAGAGCTTTCTTGGCAGCATTGTCAGCAGCCCACTGGTGCAGCCAATCCGAGCGGCGTATAGCCACCACAAGGGCAGAGGTTCTGCCACACATTCTAATGGTATCATCCAAGGCAGAGAGGACATAAGTCACAAAAACCTCACAACAAGAGAGTGCATTAAACTCCTCACTAGACACATCATCAGGAGCACCATCTAGGACACTTCTAAGAAGGGTTCTAATAGCCACAGCCGTAATGGCAGAGGCACAGACCGGGCGCAGCACCGTCCCCACACAGGCAAAGGCATGGAACGCCAGCTGATCAATACGCCGGTCCTCACCATCCCGCAGCGTAGTAGAGTCAGGGGAATGCATGACAGAGGTGTTAGATAACCCTAGGACCGGGGCATCCACATCTGGAGGGGATGACCAACGCTTCACCACATCAGCAGGAAAGGGAAACCTCTTATCCCAACTCTTAGGGACTCCGGGAAGCCTGGTGGGATGCTCCCATTCCTTGAGCACGAGATTATTAAAATGGGCTTGCTCAGGAAACTCTAAAGGTGGCTTAGCAGTATGAAACAATTCCCCCTGCTGCCTGGGGGCCGCAACCGTGGGAGAGATAGACAGTACCTCAAAAATCTGAGCCAACAGCCTATCAGTATCATCTAGGGCCCATAGGTCAGAGCCAGAATTATCATGACCCCTGGGCCTCTCATCAGATGACTCAGAGTCAGAGAATAACTCCCCTTCTTCCAAAGGGGTATAACCAGACAGTTCCAAGAACTCATCATCCTCCATAGGGAAAAGAGTGACATCAGGCGTTAAGTGCCGCTTCTTAGCAGAGGCCTTACGTGCCAAGGTATTAGCAAGCAACTTCTCAACACTAGCCAGTCTGGAAGACACATCAGGCTGAGAATCTCCACTGGTATGCAACTCAATGGGAGTCAAATTTAAGCTTGGGGGAGTAGGTGACGCCATACGAGGCGCAGGCCCAGCTACTGGTAAACCAGGCTGCAGCGCAAGCACCTGCTGGGCCCACACATTGTCAGCACTAGTTGGGGACACCCCACAAGCTACACACAGCCGCGCTTGTCCCGAAGGAACCCCGAGCACATTATCCTGAGACGCCTCCATATGGTGATTATAGCGGCACAATAGGCCGATAGGGATTCACGCTATAAAAGCAACCCGGGATGCCCCAATAGCCCACTAGGGAAGTGGGAGTAATTTACACACTAGGCCTCACAAGTTTAATAACTAAATAGAGGGAGTATGGCCGGGAGAAACCAATAGAGTTCGACCCGTCTGAAAGACATAAGCGAAGAAAACCCCATAAGTGACATGTATAATGACATAGGGTAAATAAAGACGCCCGCATGGACCGCGGTAGGTAGATGCCAGCCACACAGCAGCCGAATCCGAGAAAAAATAGCGCCGGGTATACCTTGAGGGGTGTGCCATGCCCCCCCCCCCGAAGACTGCGAAGCAGCACACGTGACAAGCAGCAAATAACAGCGCACCAGCGCCTGAGGTAATGCCGCCACCAACTGCGGAACACAGTGGAAGCGTGGGCGGTGGCATATTCAAAAAACCAGCAACCAGTGCAACCAAGTCAGCGTGGAGACCGACACCAACCAGAATCACATAATACAGTGAAGCACCAAGGCATATACACACCCCCCTCCCGCCGAGAGCTACAAGGGAGAGCGAGGGAGGGCAGCGGCCAATTAAAATAGGGCCCACTGAAGACAGGGGCAATAGGGCAGTAGGGGCATCCCACAGAGGCTCAACATATGCCTATACCGCCTACCCTTTGGTGGGGGATTGCAGTGGAGCAGCGCTCCTAAGCACCTGACAGCGGTGCTGCCTACCATCACCCGGACCAGCGCAGCCAAGGCTGGGAGGCACATTACTAATGGAACGGGTGGGAATAGTCCTACAGGGCCGCAGGTTAATAGCCTTGCTCACCTGCGAGAAGAGAGAGCCATCTTCTTGTCCTTCGCAGTCCAGACTGCAGAGAAATTCTGGGGATTTGTGGGAGGTCCTGGGTATTTGAGGGGCCGGGAGGAGCCAATTTCGTGGTCTCTGCAGTCCAGCGCCATCTGGTGGAGTAATACCCAAGTGTAATGATTCTTATCTGGAGCAGGACGTACTGTATACTAAGAATATATCTTAAAGGGTAAGTCCACTTTTTAAAAGTGTATATATAAAAGTCCTGTACACTAAGAACACTTCTGCTGAGCATGTGTAAAAATACAATTCTGTGAAATACTCACCTGTAGAATTGGTATTATACGTATACAGTACGTCCTGCTCCAGATATAATACTTACACTTGGGTATTCTCCGCCAGATGGCGCTGTGCACTGCAGCCATGCAAAAACAGGCTCCTCCCGGCCCTTCATATACCCAGGGACCTCCCACAAATCCCCAGCATTGAAAAGCAGTGAAAAAGAAGCCGGGAGAAACTAACCACCAAAAACTGGTAATAACAACAATGATAGCAATCACCATACAGGGGATCCAGAATAATGCAAAAACCAGGGTGGGGTGGAGCAGGACGTACTGTATACGTATAATACCAATTCTACAGGTGAGTATTTCACAGAATTGTATTATTCTAAGTATACAGTACGTCCTGCTCCAGATATAATACTTACACTTGGGACATCCAATAGCAGTGTCCATAAAGTAGGGTGGGATCCCCAACAAAAAGGCACAGCAGATAGTTAAAAGCACTGTCACCTGCAAACCTTGCTACCAAGAGTGACATGAGCAAAGCTCTAACATCAACCTCATAAAAACCTTTGAAAAGGTATGAACAGAGAACAAGTAGTGGTCTAGCAGACTTGTTCCACAGAAACCTGGTGCCGAAAGGCCCAAAGATACCGAAGCACAGGTAGAATCAGAAATAAGGCGAGAAGAAGATACTTCCCCTTAAAAGAACAGGCCTGAGTAACAGCCTGACAAGTCCAAAAGCTAACAGTAGCCTTGGCAGAAGCCGAAACATTTTTCTAGGACCAGAAGGGACAACCCATCCAAGTAAAGACCAGGCCAAAGGCCGCATAATCCCTGGAATCAGACGAAATCAGGCACATACAGGATGGAGACGCCCGCAAACCCCAAGGGGCAACAGTCCCCCTAAGGGACGAGAGACAATCCAGGAAAACACTTCCAACACCTGTAGAGGGAATGTAGACCCCCTTTTCTCAGCGATACTAGGAATAAGGCCTAGAAGAAAGACAAAGTCTTGAATACATGAGCATTGAGAGGTTTAGGGCAACCTCAGGTAAGCCTGCTCCCATTTTATCTATTGCACTGTATGTCCCAGATGGGCTCTCAGAGATTAGAGTTACGACTGCACCCCACAGAGGCACTTTGGCGTAGTGGTGCAGCTTAAGCATACTTCTGCAGATGTGTGTGACCGAGTCCTCTGTTTTTAACCAAGTTTAGAGACAGATTATAGGCTGGCCTGCAAGCTAACAGGGTTGAGTGCTGTGGCTCCTTTAAGACTTGTGTGTACTAATTGCCCTGCTAACGTGCACCTCCCAGGTTAGTTATAAAATGGTCTGAGCGGCTGCCACCCCCCCTTTGTTTCTTTTGAATTTGTGCAAGCACATGGTGTGTGGGGTCTAGGCTGTATTGCAAGGTCTTTGACCCTTCCACCTCATGGCTTGCACTCGAGAGGTTTAGGGCAACCTCAGGTAAGCCTGCTCCCAATTTATCTATTGCACTGTATGTCCCAGATGGGCTCTCAGAGATTAGAGTTAGGACTGCACCCCACAGAGGCACTTTGGCGTAGTGGTGCAGCTTAAGCATACTTCTGCAGATGTGTGTGACCGAGTCCTCTGTTTTTAACCAAGTTTAGAGACAGATTATAGGCTGGCCTGCAAGCTAACAGGGTTGAGTGCTGTGGCTCCTTTAAGACTTGTGAATACATGAGCATAAGACACCACCTTAGGCAGAAGGTCCGGCGTAAAGCGGAACACCACCTCATCTTGGTGTATATATCTATGAACGAGGGCTAGCTAAACAGAGCCGCCCGCTCAGGCACACGGCTGACTGAAGTAACAGTCCCTAGAAAGACAACTTGAGGGTAAGAACAGTCAGACAGCATCCGGAATAGGTCCAAAGGGAACACCCCGCAAGGCAAGCAGAATAAATTCGAATCCCAACAGGGAACATAGAATTACGTGGGGGACGCACATGAGTAAGCCCCTGAAAGAAGCCTTAACCAAGGAAACTGAGCAAAAGACTTCTACAGGAGGTCCAATCAATATGGGTACGCATACCTTAAAATAGATGGAAGAAGAAGAAGAAGCTTGCTCCTAGTCTTCCCATAGTCTCAATCACCAAGACAGATAAGCCTGTCTCCATCAAGATGGATGTTTCAGCAGTCAGGCCGTCTAGGCCAGAGTCTGTAGATCGGGGTATCCAACGTAGCCAGACGTAGAGACTGGGAAGTGATGAGGACGTCCATCGCGCAGACGCCCCTTGGTCTCATGAGAAACCACACCCCTGTCAGCACCCTGGTGAGCACTCTGGGAGCTGAAGAGAGGCCAGATGACAAGGTCACGATTATCAGTGTTGGTCAACCAACGCAAATCTGAAGAACCTCGGTGTCCAGAAGACACAGGGAAGTAAAAATAAGCAGCATTGAGCTCCACAGACGGCAAGAAGCCCCCGACGCGCAAGGAGCCGATGGCCGAGGGCAGTGTTTCCATTGCAGAAACCGCCTGTAATTGACGAATTGCTGAAAATCTGTGAGACCAGATTGGGCCAGACTGACCCATCCTTTTTTGGGGAACTGTGGAAAGGTTAGTGTATCGGCCCCTGCCCCTGCCTATTAAGGGCAATCTGCAAGAGACCCCCAGACCCCGCAGGCCTTGCATGGCTTGCACCAGCACCTGAACAGAGACAGGGACCAGGAGCACCCGGGACCCGATAATCTTGGGGGAGGCCGCGCAGCAAACTCTATCTTGTATCCGGAGGGCACTACCTCCTGAATCCACCAGTCTGAGGCGTGATACCTCCTGGCATGAGCAAGGTGCCTCAGCCGTCCCCTCACCCAGACGGGCAAGGGCACCCCAACATGCTTGAGGGGATGTTGGTGGAAGACTTAGGCTTAGCCCCGCCAGAGGGGCCAGGGCATTATATGCCGCTCCTGGGGCAGGAGTCTGCACGAGCCCCCAGGAAGGACACCCCTGGTTCTTGGGTTACCCTGCCCCGAGGGGCCGCGACGGCCGCCTACGTTGGGGTGAACTGCCCTTATTTACCAAACAGGTCCAGACGGCCCCAAACAGTCTTTGCCCTCTAAAGGGAAGCCCAGTAAGAGTCTTCTTAGCATCATCGTCAGTACCCCACTGTCGCAGCCAAAGCAAGCCACGTATAGACACCACAAGGGCAGTCCTTGCACACATTCTAATGGTGTCATCCAGTGCTAATAGGATAAATTTTACAAATACATCACAACTGGAGAGTGCATTAAACGCATCCCAGGGGAGATACTCAGGGTGATGATCAAGCATCTTTCTGATGAGGGTTCTAGCGGCCACTGCAGTGATTACCGCGGCACAGACCGGGCGCAGCGCCGTCCCTGTAGAAGAAAAGGCGTGGGAGGCCACAGGTCAATGCGCCGGTCCTCAGCATCCCGAAGGGTACTATAAGCAGGGGCTGTAATAAAGGGGGGGTTAGAAACCCCTACGATCTGCGCATCCACCACGGGGGGTGATGACTAACAATTGACCACCTCAGGGGGAAAAGGGGTATTTCCTATCCCAGTCCCCTGGGACCCCTGGAATTTACTGGGGAAATCCCATTCCTTGAGTACAAGAGCATGGAAACGAGCCTGCTCTAGAAATTCCAAGCGCGCTGTCGCTGTATGGAAACGCTCCCCTCTCGGCTTGGAGGCCTCACCAGGGAGAGAGATAGACAGGTCCTTAAAGACCTTAATCAACAAATCTCACACTGGCCCCAGTATTCAGGGCCAGAATCGCCATGACTCCTCGGCCTCTCATCAGATGAGCCTGAGTCAGAGACCAGCTCTCCTTCATCAGAAGGGGTATAGTCACACGGAGTAGTCAACTCCTCAGTTCCCATAGGACAACAGAAAAACAGGAAGCGTCAAGGGCCACTTCTTACCAGGGCCCCTGCGCCCTGACAACCTCGCCATAATCTGATCAGCCATAGGCAGGCTGGAAGACACAGCAGGCTGTAAATCCCCACTTGTATGTGACTCAGCAGGAGTGAGAATTAAGCATGGGGAAATAAGCGTATTGAAACGAGGTGCAGCCACTGGCAAGCCTGATTGCAGGGCCAGTGCTTGCTCGGCACATGGTGCGCAGACCTGTGCCCTGTCAGCATCAGCATGGGGTTGACCACACGCTATACATAGCCGGTCTTGTCCCAGAGGGACCCCGGTCACATAATTCTGAGATGCCTCTATATGGTGATTATCTAGGCACAATATGCCAGCAGGGATTTATGCAATAGGCAACCCTGGATGCCCCAAAGACCTGCTAGGAAGGTGGGAGAATTTTACAAGGCCCGCTATAATTTAACCCAGGCCGTGGAAGCCACTGGATTCAATTGTCTGAAAGACCTAATGGGAATAAAGGGGTGTCAGAGCCATGCGCAGTAATAGGAATCATGAAAATCGCCCGTGAGGGCACTTACAGACCAAGATAGGAGGAGGGCCGTAACCACGCGCGCGCGACTAACATCAAAATGGCGCCAAGCGAACCTCGAAGGGCGGGCCAGAGTGGGCCGTGACGCGGAGCGCGCCAAACCAGGCCCCTGCCCCCCTGAAGAGCGCGAAGCTCTAAGGCAGAAGTAAATATTGTAAAAACAAGCAGAGTGTATGACACACATAGCATAGATGATTTTCGCCAATGGAGACGCCGCAGCGTCTGGGGTCAATATTGTAAAGAGAAGCAGAGTGTATGACACACATAGCATAGATGATTTTTGCCAAAGGAGACGCCGCAGCGTCTGGGGCGATGCCGCCGCCCGGCGCAGCACATCCAATAAGGAAAGAGACGAGCACGGCGGCGGCAGATAACAATAAAAAAGCAAACAGCGCGGCTCTGACACCAAGTTACAAGTCAAGGACAATACTAGGGCCATAATCGTGTAATCGCAGTACACTAGAGACCGCAACACACACCCCCCCTTTCTTTCCCCCCAAGCTACGGGGGGAAACGAGGGAGGATGGCGACCATTTGGATAGGGCCCACCGCTACACGGGGTATGGGGCAATAATGCGGGAGGGACATCCACTATGAGGCTCACCATCAGCCTAACCACCTACCCTATGGTGGGGGACTGCGGTGGAGCATGGCTCCGTTAAGCACGCATGGTGCTGCCTACCTTCACCCGACCAGCGCAGCCTAGGCTGGGAGGCACATCACAAGGAGGACGGGTGGGAATAGTCCAACAGGGCCGCAGGCTGTAAAAGCCCCGCTCACCTGCGAGAGAGTGATACTTCATGTCTTCGCAGTCGGCACTGCAGAGAAATCTGGGGATTTGTGGGAGGTCCCTGGGTATATGAAGGGCGGGAGGAGCCTGTTTTTGCATGTCTGCAGTGCACAGCGCCATCTGGTGGAGAATACCCAAGTGTAAGTATTATATCTGGAGCAGGACGTACTGTATACTTAGAATGGTAGAGTGAGCTTCCTCACCTCAGCAGCTGCCATAGCATCAAAGTGCTGTGTGTACAGTGCTCACCTCTCTGTTCTTGGTATACAGACGTAGCTAATGGCAACAAAATGCAGGTAGTGAAAACTGCTCCCATAAAACTCACATTTGCCAACATAGGAAAACATAACATAAATAATAAATGCTAGATAAACTCAGCATCTTGAGGATATCCTTTGGGCACAAATATATATTTCAAAAAATCCATCGAAAGTGACTCAACAATTAAATTTAGCTTACTTGATTGCATGTCATTTGTAAATAGTGAGAAAAAAATAAGTTATCGCTATCCTCTGATGCTGTATAATTATAGCCCTACACAGACGACATTCTTTACCTTTTTTCCCCATCAGAAAACCTACACATAACCGCTGCCAGCTCCATAAGCTGGTGCACCATTTTTCCACAATAAAAAAGCCAACTTTGCAGAAACTTCCAGGAAAGCGCAAGCTTTAGGAACATTTTTGTGGATTACGGGATGCTGGCATAACACAAGGCCATAAACAAAAACCAGTGAGAGTTCAGGATGGGAGGAAGTTTATTTGTCAATTTCATGGAAAGACTAAATGCTGGCAATGCAATTTTAAGTCCCATTTTCATTCTGTTGACTTGGGACGCCTCGAGTTGAAATTTGTCTGGCAGAAAAAAAAAATAGCAGGAAAGGGTGTGCACCTCGGCCCTCTGCCAGGGGAATATATACAAACCTTACAAGTGTGTGAGCTGGCAGGCGTAACGTGCAGGACGGACAGTATTGAAATGAAGGGGGAGAAAAAAAAAACAGAAAAAGAAAACAAGGGGAGTTGCCCTGTTTTCTATCTACATGAGGAAATAAAAAGAGGTGTAACTGTAAAAGGTGACTGCATTGTTCTAGGAGAGATAAAAATACAATTCTGTGAATACTCACCTGTAGAATTGGTATTATGAGTATACAGTACGACCTGCTCCAGATAGAATACTTACATTCAGGTATTACTCCGCCAGATTGCGCTGGACTACAGAGACATCGAAAATAGGCTCCTCCCGGCCCCTCAAATACCCAGGGACCTCCCACAATCCCCAGAATTGAAAAGCAGTTAACGAAAAGCCGGGAGAAATAACACAACCCAACTAGTAACTATAACAATGATAATAATCACCATACAGAGTATCCAAGATAATGCAAAAAACAAGGGTAGGGTGTAGCAGGACGTACTGTATACTCATAATACCAATTCTACAGGTGAGTATTCACAGAATTGTATTATTCTTAGTATACAGTACGTCCTGCTCCAGATAGAATACTTACATTCGGGACATCCAATAGCAGTGTCCATAAAATAGGGTGGGATCCACAAAAAAAGTTAACAGCAGACAGTTTAGACCACTGCTGCCTGCAAAACCTTGCAGCCAAAAACAGCATCAGCTGAGGCCCTAACATCAACCTTGTAAAACTTTGAAAAGATATGAACAGAAGACCAAGTAGCGGCCTTGCAAACTTGTTCAACAGAAGCCTGGTGCTGAAAAGCCCAAGAAGCACCAATAGCACGAGTAGAAAGAGCATTCTACTGAGCATTCTACTGAGCATGAGGATTCTTCCCCTTAGCAGAATAGGCCTGAATCACAGCATGACGGATCCATTTGCTGATAGTAGATTTAGCAGGAGCCAAACCCTTCCTAGGACCAGAAGGGACCACAAAAAGAGCATCAGTTTTTCTGAAAGGTGCAGTAGCCACCAGATAGTACTTCAGACACCTAACCACATCCAAAGAATGCAAAACCCTCTCCATAGCATTACTAGATTAGGTCACAATGAAGGAAGAACAATGTACTGATTCAAATGAAAGGCAGACACTACCTTAGGCAGAAAATCTGGCTTAAAGCGGAACACCACCTTGTCCTGGTGTCTCTCAAAATAGGGGGCTGGATGGAAAGCGCCGCCAACTCAGACACATGCCTAACAGAAGTGATAGCCACCAGAAAGACAACTTTGAGAGTAAGAATGGCCAGGGCAGCATCCTGCACAGGTTCAAAGGGAGCACCCTGCAAGGCGGACAAAACCAAGTTCAAATCCCAAACAGGCACCATAGGCTTACGTGGAGGACGCACATGAGTCACCCCCTGGAAAAAAGTCCTGATCAAAGGATGCTGTGCAAAGGACCTCTGGAAAACAGCCAGGGCAGAAACCTGACCTTTCAGAGTACTAAGTTGGAGCCCCATCTCCAACCCATGCTGCAGGAACTCCAGAATCCTGGGAATAGAGAACACACGACAGGGAAGAGACTTAGACTCACACCATTCAATGTAGGCACGCCAAACCCTGCAATAAATGGAAGAAGAAGACTTCTTCCTAGCCTTTATCATGGTATCAACCACCACCAGAATTGCTGGCACCCCTTCCAGAGCAATCTTGCGCAGAACCCTGCCCAGCAGGGGGAATGGAGGGAAGACATACAGAAACTGAAAGTCCTGCCATGACATTGCTAGAGTATCCGTGGTCAAGGCCAGAGGATCCTGGGACAGGGAGACAAAGGCCGGGAGCTTGTGATTGTGACGGGACGCAAACAGATCCACATCTGGTTGGCCCTAATGGTGACACAGAGATTGGAACACCCTGTTGCAGAGGGACCATTCTCCTTGGCGAGAGGTCCCCCTGCTCAGAGAGTCTGCCAGGAGATTTTTCACCCCCGGGATGTACACAGCTGATATGCAGGGAACATTGGTCTCCGCCAAGCTCAGTATCAGAGACACTTCCTGGAGGGCCCTCTTGCTCCGGGTCCCTCCCTGATGATTGATGTAGGCAACTGCCGTCTGGTTGTCCGAGCGCACCTGAAGGTAAGTAGTCAACTGAGCCAGGACTAACCTGGTGTGTGGGCCTCCTGAGGGCCCCACCTCCCCTCGCAGGGACTTCCAGAAACCCCCCCAACCTGACAGACTGGCATCCGTGGTGACCGTCTCCCAGGAGGGGGTCAAAAAGGATCTGCCCCCTAACAGGTTCCTGGAGTCCATCCACGAGAGGGATCGCCTGACCAGGGGGGAAAGCACACAGACCCGGTCCAGGGTCCTTGTTCCACACTGACAAAAGGTGGAGTTGCAGAGGCCTCAAGTGGAACTGAGCATAAGGGACCGCCTCGAAGCACGACACCATCAGGCCCACCAGCTGCATCCCCTGCCTGATGGAGGGATGACGACAAGATAGCAGGAACTGGACCTGCGCAATCAGACTGTCCACCTTCTGTTGAGGAAGAAAAATCCTTGCCTGAACTGTATCCAGATTCATTCCTGTCACGCTCGGGGTAACTCCAGCCCTCCAGATAAGCCCTCAACCCCCAATCTCCGCAGCCAGCTTCACCTGTAGGAGCCCCCGCTTGCCGGGACGCAGAATACGCCTGCCCGGGATCGGTTGCCCCCAGGACTTCAATGGCTCAAAGGATGAGAGCTTATTGGTAGGAGGTCTGGAGAACCTAATGACTAGAGCGTTAGTAGCGGAAGTCCAGAGACAGGCCAGAGGTCGACAGCGGGAAGACAGAGAACGTGGCGGTACAAAGGATTAGGCAACTCGAGATCACGGTTCAAAGCGGAGGTCGGCAACTGGGGTTCAGATCAAGAATGGTCGGTTCAGGCGGTGGTCGGCAACAGGGGTTCAGATCGAGAATGGTCGGTTCAGGCGGTGGTCGGCAACAGGGGTCCAGATCGAGAATGGTCGGTTCAGGCGGTGGTCGGCAACAGGGGTTCAGATCGAGAATGGACGGTTCAGGCGGTGGTCGGCAACAGGATCAATAACGGATACACAGAGGTCAAAAACTAGGTACAAGGCGCTATCACAGCCACTGAGTGAATGTTGGACTACAGTTTTATAGGGACAGACATGACTGAGGGAAGAGGGACAGGGACGTGATTGGTGCAACGTAGAATACCAGCCAGGATTGGCCAGTAACAATTAGGGGAGTGTAACTAACCCTACCTGGGCTCATTGGCCCAAAGAACAACACTAGGGCTCATTGGCCCATTCAGAAGGGAGAGGGAGGAATTCCTCCCCTGACTGAGCCCGCAGGCTCTAACACAGCTGCCTCCGGCGGACGCGCTGAGAGCAGCGCCGCCGGAGGGCATATGAAGAACGTGCTCTCGCGCGCGCGCGAACACGAGGCAGAGAGAGGCGGGGACGAGGAGGGAGGACGGCCGTGCTCGTGGACAGCACTGGAACGGGGCCCAGGTAAGCGATTCCTGACAATTCCTAGGAATGGAGTCACCAAGGAGGGGGACAGCGAAGACTTGGGGTGGTTGATCACCCATCCAAATGACTCCAGGGTGGACACCACCAGCTGAGTATCCAATTCTGCCTGATGTAAGATGAGATTGGGAGGTGATGAGAATGTCGTCCAGATAAGGCAGATCGCGGATGCCCTGAAACCTGAGCAGAGACATCACGCCAGCCAGCACCTTGGTGAATACTCTGGGAGCTGAGGTGAGACCAAAGGGCAATGCCACAAACTGGTAGTGTTTATCCTCCAGAGCGAAACTGAGGAACCTTTGATGACCTGGAAAAACAGGAATATGAAGGTAAACATCTTTGATGTCCACAGAAGTCATGAAATCCCCTGGGCGCAGGGAACTGATGGAAGAGCGCAGGGTTTCCATGCGAAAGCGCCTGCTCCTGACAAATTTGGTGAGGATCTTCAAGTCCAGGATGGGCCTGAGTGACCCATCTTTTTTGGGTACTGTGAATAGGTTGGAATAGAAGCCCTTGCCTTTTTCTCTTAAAGGGACCTTGCAGATGACCCTCAGCTCCAGGAGGCCTTGCACTGCCTGCACTAGCTCCTTAGCTGACACAGGGTCCTGAGGAAATCAGGATCTGATGAATCTTAGGGGCGGCCAGGCAGCAAACTCTATCTTGTAACCGGAGGACACTACCTCCTGAATCCACCAGTCTGAGACATGAAGCCTCCAGACGTGAGCAAAGTGCTGAAGCCGTCCCCCCACCCGGATGGGTGAGGGCGCCCCATCATGCCTGAGGGGGCTTGGGAAAGGACTTAATCTTGGGGCCCCAGGAGGAGCCAGGATGTCCACATCCTCTGCCCCTACCCCGGAAGTCTCCCCCGGCCCCAGTAAAGGAAACCCCCCTCCCTTGTCTAGCACCACGGTAGGGGGAGGAGAAGGAGCCCTGACCCCGAAAGGGCCGAGACTGCCGCCTGCGCTGGGGTAACCTGCCTCCTTTAGCAAAAAGGTCCAGGCGGTCCCCAAACAGGCGTAGTCCTTTGAAGGGAAACCCAGTGAGGGCCTTCTTGTCAGCGTTGTCAGCAGCCCACTGGCGTAGCCAAACCGAGCAGCATATAGCCACCACAAGGGCAGATGTTCTGGCACACAAAATTTACAAAAACATCACAACTAGAGAGTGCATTAAACACCTCACAAGGCAAATCATCAGAGGCACTATTAAGTATACTCCTGAGCAGGGTCCTAATGGCCACAGCCGTAATGGCCGAGGCACAGACCGGGCGCAGCGCCGTCCCCACACAGGCAAAGGCATGGGACGCCAGCTGGTCAATGCGCCGGTTCTCAGCATCCCGCAGGGTAGTAGAGTCAGGGGAGTGCATAACAGAAGTGTTAGATAACCCTAGGACCGGGGCATCCACTTCGGGAGGGGATGACCAACACTTTACCACATCAGCAGGAAAGGGATACTTCCTATCCCAACTCTTAGGTACATCGGGAAGTCTACTGGGACGTCCCCATTCCTTGAGCACAAGGTTATTGAAATGTGCTTTCTCAGGAAATTCCAAGCGGTATGAAACAGTTCCCCCCTTTGCCTGGGAGCGTCAGAATCGTCATGACCCCTGGGCCTCTCATCAGATGACACTGAGTCGGAGAATAGCTCCCCTTCGTCCGAAGGGGTATAGCCACAAAGATGCCAAAACTCATCAGTTTCCATAGGGAAAAGAGTGACATTAGTGCAGCTTTTCAGCAGGGGCCTTACGCGCCAAGGTATTAGCAATTAACTTCTCAACGCTAGCCAGTCTAGAAGACACACCAGGCTGAGAATCCCCACTTGTATGCAACTCAGTAGGAGTGAGATTTAAGCTTGGGGGGGTAGGTGAAGTGAAATGAGGTGCAGGCCCAGCCACTGGAAGGCCAGATTGCAGAGCAAGCACCTGCTCGGCACAAGGTACACAGACCCGCGCATTGTCAGCGCTAATAGGGGACACCCCACACAGCCGGGCTTGTCCCGAAGGAACCCCGGTCACATTATCCTGAGATGCCTGCATATGGTGATTACAGCGGCACTATAGGCCGATAGGGATTAACGCTATACAGCAACCCAGGATGCCCCAATAACCCGCTAGGGAAGTGGGAGCAATTACACTAGGCCTCACAAGTTAACCAACTAATAGAGGGCCGGGAGAAGCCAATGGGTTCGCCCGTCTGAAAGACACAATCAAATGAGCCGTAAGCAGACAATAATTAAAAGGTAATAAAGCCGCCCGCGAGGGCACTTACGGAGCGCGGTAGGTAGAAGCCCGTCACGGAGAAGCCGACCAAGCAGACAAAATGGCGTCGGTATACCTCGAGGGGCGGGTCCGCACAACCAATGACGCAGAATGCGCCAAAGACAGCCCCCCCCCCGAAGAGCGCGAAGCCAACACGTGATAAGCAGCCAACGACGGCGCACCGGCGCCTTAGGTAACGCCGCCGCCAAGCGCGGAACATAGTGAAAAAAGGCAATTTTTAAAAGTATAATGTAAAACAAGTCAGCGCGGCGGCTGACACAAGGCATAATGTAATGAAGCATAAAGCCAATACATGTATAAGCATACATCCACACACACACGCACACCCCCCCCCCCTTTCCCGAAGGCTACCAGGAGAGTGAAGGAGGACAGCGGCCACTTAACGTAGGGCCCACCGATAGACAGGGAAGGGGGGCAATAGTGCGGGAGGGGCATCCCATAGAGGCTCACCATATGCCTGAACCGCCTACCCTTTGGTGGGGGATTGCGGTGGAGCAGCGCTCCTAAGCACCTAACAGCGGTGCTGCCTACCTTCACCTGACCAGCGCAGCCAAGGCTGGGAGGCACATTACTAATGGAAAGGGTGGGAGTAGTCCTACAGGCCGCAGGCTAATAGCCCCGCTCACCTGCGAGTAGAGAGCCATCTTCTTGTCCTTCGCAGTCCAGACTGCAGAGAAAATCTGGGGATTGTGGGAGGTCCCTGGGTATTTGAGGGGCCGGGAGGAGCCTATTTTCGATGCCTCTGCAGTCCAGCGCCATCTGGCGGAGTAATACCCAAATGTAAGTATTCTATCTGGAGCAGGACGTACTGTATACTAAGAATAAAGGGAAATCACAGTAATGTGTTATTTTTGACACCCCCCTCCCAAAAAAAAAACAAAACGAAAAAAAATAAGAAAATATCCCAAATGAATGTTCAGATTTTCATTTCTTTAATTAAATAAAAAGTAAGACCTAAGTTTTACATGTCATTTTACCTGCCCAGAGTGAACATTGTAGGAGTTAATAAAAAGTGCACCTGTAATGCTCTCTCTTTGAATCACATTTTATCTCAAAATGTATTCTTAACTAAAGCATGCATTAAAATAAAATGTGTAGCCCTTATTTTCATTCGTTATTTTAAAGGGGTACAATTGCAAAAATACAATTCTGTGATTACTCACCTGTAGAATTGGTATTATATGTATACAGCATGTCCTGTTCCAGAAGATATTCCTTACACTTGAGATATACTCCAGTAGATGGCGCTGGACTGCAGAGACAGAAAAGTGGCTCCTCCCGGCCCCTTATATACCCGGGACCTCCCACAAAATCCCCAGTATTGAAAAGCAGTTAGCAAGAGACCGGGAGAACTATAACCAGAATATGAAAATTTGAACACAAGAACAATAACCATAAAGAGGTACCTAAAGATAATGATAACATAGGTGGGGTGGAACAGGACGTGCTGTATTCATATAATACCGATTCTACAGGTGAGTAATCACAGAACTGTGAGGGGCGCGCGCGTGACCTTGCAGTATGGCAGCATGCTGAGCGAGCTCCGTGCAGTCGGGAGGCCCTGAGCTCAGCCAACAACCCCAGCGCTCACAAAACCCACAGAGACAATCAGCGGAAGGCTCTGGGACTTACCTGGGAAGGATGCACGCCACTCCATCCAGGAAGAAGGCACCAAAAGAGGGCCGAAAGATAGAGATTATGACCAAAGTAGTAGGCACGCAGGTTCCGACCTGTCCAGCTCTCATGCTCCTACATCACACCAACAGTGGGGTCAAGCAGTACAGGAAATCGGCCCTGAGGCATATGATTAATGCAGCTAAAGTGTTGATCCCCAGACTCTGGAAAACCGAACAGACCCCAACGGCAAGGGACTGGATCCGGGAAGTAGATAGGATAAGGGAAATGGAGGAGCTAACAGCAGTGATTCATGATAAGGAAGAAGAAACTCGAAGAGTGTGGACCTCATGGCATATGACCCGGACATCATTGGAGGAGTAGACCCATACCACCCTTGACTCGGCTACTGCGGGTTAGCCACAAACTTGGAAGAGGGCCGTGAGTGGTCCTGTGGCCTTGGTCTGAGGCCCTTTTCCCCCCTCCTCCTCCCCTTAATGATGCCCTCCCACTTACAGCGGGAATTGCAGGCGAGGCGCCCTCCACCCCCCCTTCCCCATCATACCCCTCCTCTTTTCCCCCCCTCCCTTTTGCTACTTCTCTTTTCTTCATCTCAATTAATTAATATATCCGTTAAATCTATGGGACCTAGCCCCAGTAGGAGACGTTCCCAGCGGCTCCCTAAACTACCAAAAATTTTGATCCGATTCGCAACACCCCACACCCAAAGAGTGCCGGAACCTATATGGCCCCCCCCCCCAGGTGAGTAAGAGAAGACCAGGGTGGAGACAGTGGTATAGAAAAATGAATGGGAGCTAAAATCACCATAAGGATGAAGTGGGGTGGGGGATATGGGGGTCCCCCCTGGGGTCCCTCATAAAACCCAAACACGAGCACGGCGTTAAGAAAAGAGAAACTTTGGGTGGCCTTGAGTAAAGGGTGATGGCTAAACTGAAAGTGAGGGGCTAACGGATCGAGCTGGGTCTCAATGCCAATACTAATGCTATTGCTAATTTTGCTTGTATGCTGTATCTGCATATTTCTGAAACGTCTGTATTGTTGATATCTCTTGTATCCTTTTTGAAAACCAAATAAAGAATTAAAAAAAAAAGAGGGCCGAAAGTCGGCGGCCCCAGGACCCAATATGGCGGCCGCAGCAAGGCTGTTAGCTGAGGAGACAGCAGCTATCGAGGATGCAGCAGGTTCCAGCGCGGGCGTGGATAGGGGGGACAACGTGAGGTTAAGTGGAGATGATTTTTCACTTGACTCTGCTGACAGCTGGCCACAACTTCCCTCATCCCCGCACAATCCAGCCCAGCTCTCCTTAGAGCACCAAACGCTGCTCACCCGGCTTAGAGCTGTAGTCAGAGAGGAGGTCATGGAGGTTTCAGCTAAATACACAGAGACTCTCCTGAAAGAAATTAAGGATATTGGAAGCCGTACTGACGCCCTTGAGTCCCGCATGGACGACTCCACACTGGTCTTGGATAACCACAACTCCCTACTCAGCCAATTGCAGGGGGAAATCACCTCACTAAAAAATTAAAATGAGGAACTTGAGAACCGGAATCGCAGGTCCAACCTGCGTTTCCGAGGGCTACCTGAGACCATGGAAGACCGCACAGGCACTATAATCACCCTTCTCCAGGATCTGGTCCCAGAGATACCTGCAGACAGGCTAGAGCTGGATAGAGCTCATAGGGCCCTCACTAAAAGACCTGCCGAGGGCCCACCACAAGACATCATTGTTAAATTCCATCATTACTTGACGGAAGAAGCGGTCTTAAAAGCCTCCAGGGAGAAGGCCCCCCTATATTTCCAGAAGCACAATTACCAAGTGTTTGCTGATCTTTCGCAGACGACCATTCTGAAAAGGCGTGCCTTCAAGCCACTACTTCAGGCCCTACAAGCCCAGGGAATCCACTACCGTTGGGGGTTCCCCTTCAAACTCTCATTCACTTACCAAACCAAGCAGATCCAAGCCTCTTCACCACCAGAACTTTTGGCCAAGCTCAAAGACCTCGACATCAGGCTACCAGATGCAGACTCCGTAACCTCATCCCTCCCCACCACCCCAAGAACCCCAGGGCTGATCCGCAGGTCCGTCCCTCAAGCTACCCCGTCCCCAAGACTGGAGCCCCATCCGAGGATCAACCAAGCAATAAAACGTCTCCTGTCCCAAACCTTCCACCCGGTTTCTAAGGGCTGAAACATGTTACTGCAAACTACCTCCTTGCGGGCATGGTAAAGTTTTGGCCCTGAGCCTCTCCCGGCTAATCCATCGGGCAGTTGGGATGTCCTGTTTATCCCAAGGAGCATGCTCCACATCCCTACACCCGGGAGAGCTCACGGTCACCGAGCCAGTTTCCCTTGCGGTGGAATCTGAATCTGTTGATAGCTAATTGTTTACTTCCGAGTGTTATCCTAATCATTTAAGTTGCATTGTTTTTTCCCTGCTGACCTCCCCATTTTAGAAGCTTGCATTTCATAGTTAATAATGGAAAATTTGCACCCTCAGGGGCTCCAGTTGCTTACCTTCCTGGTAAGAACCCTCCGCTCCAATTTTTACACATTGTCACGGACCGGGTGGAGCGGACTCGGATGTGGATCTGCTTTAACTGTGGGACCGATGGTGAGTACCGTGTCAGGGGAGCGGAGTCTAAGGGGCCACCGGTATTCACCAGAGCGCACCGCAAGGCAGGTTGGTCTTGTGCGGCGAGTGATCCCCAGGTCGCTACCCCCCAACAGCGGCCCAGTCCCACAGTCAGCCGAGGTTCAGCGAGGTACACAAGTGGCAGGCAAAAGGCGTAGTAAGTACAGGCAGAGATCAGGGCTGGCAGCACAGGTTCGCGGTAAAGGTGAGTAGCCAAGGTCGGGGCAGAGGTTCAGAGTCGGGGACAGGCAGAGGTCGGTACACGGGTGAGCAATCCAAGAATGTCTGACTTTCAACAGGCATGGAGAGACCAAGATCTGGCACTGAAGGAAGTGCCTCTTTAAATAGGGGAAGAGGATGCAGGATTGGATGACCAAACACCAATCAGTGCTGTACAAGCCCTTTAAATCTCAGGAATCCAGTGTGCTCGCCCTCTAGTGGATGGAGACGTGCGTGCACCTGAGCATGTGAGGAGGAAGCATGGGGGGAAGGGCGGCAGCTGGATGCAGCCATGAGGAAGTGCTGCAAGATGGATGACGGCTGCATGCAGCCATGGAGGTAAGTGACTTGCTGTGAGACGGGCGTGCAGCGCTCGCCCTAACAGTACCCCCCCCTTGGGTCTCCCCCTCTTCTTGGGACCCAGAAAGTCAGGGATGAGACTATGAACCGGAATGTTCTCTTCAGGTTCTAATTTCAAGACTTTGCTGTATTGGCGAGGAGATACAAAGGCCTCTCCGGCTGGTGCCTGTACCAGGGCGGAGGGAGCAGTGACAGGAGCAGGCTTGGCAGGAATGGTTCCAAAACACCTCTTGGGGCTAGCTGGGCCCCATGACTTAATATCGCCAGTATTCCAGTCAAGCGTGGGGTCATGACGTTGAAGCCAAGGTAGGCCGAGAAGAATTGGAGAAGTGCTACTGGGGAGGACGAAGAACTCAATACTCTCCTGATGGTCGGGTCCAACCTTCAAAAGGAGTGGTACTGTGCGATATCGCACGATGCAATCAAGTCTATCTTCATTGACTGAAGCAATAACTAGAGGCCTTGCGAGGCGATTCACAGAGATATTATACTTGTCAATCAAAGAGGCCCCGATGAAGTTTTCCGCGGAGCCCGAATCCAGAAAAGCCGACAAATTCACAGAGACGTTAGCAGAAATGGAGAGTTGCACTGGAACCGTAAGGCGTGAAGAGGTAGCACACCCAACCAGGGATGCCTCTCCCACCCTTACTAGGTGCACCCGTGGCGGGCGAACAGGACAGTCTTTCAAGATGTGCTCGGAGCTGGCACAGTACAAACAAAGGTTCTCGTTTCTTCGACGAGTTCTCTCCAACGGAGTTAGGCGAGATCGGTCCACCTGCATAGCCTCCTCAGTGGAAGGCGCATGTGCGGGCAAAGGTGGATGTTGGAAAACAGGGTCCAGACGTGAAGCCCTCCTAGGGCACTCGAAGTTCTTTCCCAGGCGGAGTTCCTCTCGCCTTTCAGAAAAACGCACATCGATGCGTGTGGCCAAGCGAATAAGATCAGTCAAAGACGAAGGCAAATCACGTGCCGCTAGGGCATCTTTAATATGGCTAGAAAGTCCTTTCTTAAAGGAGGCACACAAGGCCTCATTATTCCAGGATAATTCTGACGCCATGGTGAGGAACTGTACGGCATATTCGCCAACAGACCGGTCGCCCTGGACCAAGTTAAGCAGGGCTGCTTCTGCCGATGAGGCCTGGGCTGGTTCCTCAAAGACATGGCGAAACTCAGAAACGAAGGCATGTAAGTTGGAAGTCACTGGTTCATTGCGATCCCATAATGGAGTGGCCCAGGCAGGGCCTTTCCTGTAAGCAGTCTAATAATAAAGGCCACTTTGGCTTGTTCAGTGGGAAACTGGTCCGCCAACATCTCCAGATGCAGAGAACACTGGGCAAGGAAACCTCGGCACGACTTGGCATCCCCATCAAATTTAGCCGGCGAGGAGAGACAAACTCTAGCTGGAGGTGCTACAGGTGGCGGCGACACCGGAGCGGAGGGTGGCAATTGCTGCTGCAGGATTGTTAGTAATTGCTGAACCATGGCGGTGAGCTGGTTGATTTGGCGAGTCTGCATAGCCACTACAGTGAGCAATTCTGAGGCATTAGGCAGTGGCACCTCAGCGGGATCCATGGCCGGATCTTACTGTCACGGACCGGGTGGAGCGGACTCGGGTGTGGATCCGCTTTAACTGTGGGACCGATGGCGGGTACCGTGTCAGGGGAGCGGAGTCTAAGGGGCCACCGGTATTCACCAGAGCCCACCGCAAGGCAGGTTGGTCTTGTGCGGCGAGTGACCCCCAGGTCGCTACTCCCCAACAGCGGCCCAGTCCCACAGTCAGCCGAGGTTCAGCGAGGTACACAAGTGGCAGGCAAAAGGCGTAGTAAGTACAGGCCGAGATCAGGGCTGGCAGCACAGGTTCGCAGTAAAGGTGAGTAGCCGAGGTCGGGGCAGAGGTTCAGAGTCGGGGACAGGCAGAGGTCGGTACACGGGTGAGCAATCCAAGAATGTCTGACTTTAAACAGGCATGGAGAGACCAAGATCTGGCACTGAAGGAAGGAAGTGCCTCTTTAAATAGGGAAAGAGGATGCAGGATTGGATGACCAAACACCAATCAGTGCTGTACAGGCCCTTTAAATCTCAGGAATCCAGTGCGCTCGCCCTCTAGTGGATGGAGACGTGCGTGCACCTGAGCATGTGAGGAGGAAGCATGGGGGGAAGGGCGGCAGCTGGATGCAGCCATGAGGAAGTGCTGCAAGATGGATGACGGCTGCATGCAGCCATGGAGGTGAGTGACTTGCTGTGAGACGGGCGTGCAGCGCTCGCCCTAACACACATTTGACCAAGCCGGTCGTTTCTTATAGTCTTGTTAACAATGTTGTTAAATATGTACCGAACTTACACCCCTGTGGATATCATGTCAGCCCCCCCTGGGCTTTGTGACGGTGGGCCTCACCTGTCTCCACGGGAGCAACAAGTATCTGATAGTTAGCATTTAGTATCTAGAGCGTTCCTTTTTTCTCGTCTAAAAGTTGTTGCATTGTTATGTGATCTTATATTTGTGCCAGTACAGCCTCCCGACTCACTCCTGGCGCACCCCCGACTCCCGAGGACCTGATTTATTTCCAATCCGCTCCTCTGGGATATTAAGTCGCACAAATGAGTGCGATATTAAACTAGTTCTGCATTGTGTACATTATCTTACGTGTTACTGTCACTCTATCTCTTTCATCTCTTCACCTCCCCCTTTGCTTCACCCCTCCCCTTTCCCATTCTACCCCTAACGGGAACCCAAGCCGACCACCCTAGCACATGTCCGGGAGCAGCCCTCCCACCCTTTAAAAAATGTCTTTCAATGTAGTGTCACTTAACGTCCAGGGCCTAAACTCGCCTAATAAGCGGTCTAGAGCCTTCAAACACTTCAATTCAATTCAATCCACGCTGATGTGGTCTGTCTTCAAGAGACGCACTATACAGCATCCTCCACGCCCAAACTTCTTAATTACAAATTTCCTCTCTTCTTCCAAGCAGTGGGACAAAGTAAACAGAAGGGAGTCCTTATCACTTTTCGTAAGGGCATCCCCTTCACCTGCCACAAACGAATTTCAGACCCCGGCGGCAGATACCTACTACTTCAGGGGACTCTCCAAGACTCTGAGGTAACCTTTCTTAATTATTATGCACCCAACACTAAGCAACCCCCCTTCTTATCACAAATGTGTTCCATGGTAAATACTCACGGTAAAGGTACCATCTTTATGTGCGGGGACTCAAACCTAACCTTACAGCCCGAACTTGACAGATCCCTCCCCACTAACACCCAAACAACACAAGACAGCAAATACTTCCAAGACATAATCAACAACACCAACCTAGTAGACCCCTGGCAAGACCAGCACCCTCATAAGAAAGACTTCACTCACTATTCAGCCTCACACAGACTCTTCACGAGAATAGACCATATTTTTGTCCACTCCTCCTTTCTCCCCCAGGTTGGTATGTCCAGAATCCACCCAATACCTTGGTCTGACCATGACCTGGTGGCAATCTCGTGTAAATCCTTGATCTCTAACTCTAAACCCTCCTCCTGGACGCTTAATGACTCCCTGCTCTCATCAAGTTCCCTAGTTGAAGAATCCCGCAGAGTAACTGCGGACTTCTTCAAGATAAATGTGCCCCCAGACTCCCCCCCAACTGTCATATGGGGTGCATTCAAATCGGTAATGAGAGGTCATTATATAGCCTTATCTTCCAGGGAAAAAGGGAGAGGACAGCGTTAGCTACAAAACTCCATAAACAATATTTAAAAGATGTCCAGGTTTTAAAGCTTCGCCCACCTCCAGGCACATTCGCCAGATGGAAAGTTCTAGAGCGAAACTAAGTCTTCTACAAACTGAACAAGCAGAGGGCCGTTACAGAAGCTCCAAACAAATTTATTATACATCAGCGAACAAACCTGGGACGCTACTTGCCTCCCAACTAAAATGCCAAGACCACTTCATAGCACCTATTAAACTACAAACCAGGGAGGGCACTGAAACCAGTAACCTCCTAGCTGTAGTGGGAGAATTTTCAGCTGGCCTAGCCAATCTATACAAATCCCCCCCCCCCACCTCTGGACATCCAGCAGGCTCAGGCATTTTTTGATAACATAACAATTCCCCCTATCTCTGATGCCCAGAGGTCTTTTGTCGATGAAGACATTTCATCAGAGGAAGTCTTAAAGGCAATCAAAACCCTGAAAAATAGCAAAAGGCCTGGCCCTGATGGATTTACCGCCCTATTCTACAAAAAAATTGATTTTATTGTAGCCCCTAGATTAGCCGCAGTTTTTAATAATGTTAAGGACGGAAACCCCTTCGGCCCTGAAATGCTCAGGGCATCCATAGTTATGATCCCGAAACCAGGGAAGGACCACCGAAAATGGATCAAATTTAGACCCATCTCCTTACTAAACATAGATCTAAAGCTTCTTACCAAAATCCTGGCCAACAGAATTAACTAATTCTTGAATGAAATAATCCACAAAGTTCAGGTTGGGTTTGTACCCAAGAGACAGGCAGAAGATGGAGTGAGAAGAGTCATGCAGCTACTGCAAGAAGCGCGAGCTAAAAATATTGAATCAATGCTCCTCTTCCTTGATGTGGAGAAAGCATTTGATTCCCTGTCATGGCACTACCTCCATTTCTCCCTCGAGAGAAGGGGATTTGGTTCGGGCTTTCTCTCCTGGATCGGGGCTCTCTACTCTCAACCCACAGCTCATGTAAAATACACTGGCTTCTCTTCCTCTACCTTCCCAATACAGAGGGGCACCAGACAAGGATGCCCCCTCTCCCCCATTTTATTCATACTAGCACTAGAACCCTTGGCCCAAAAATTGCGACAAAACCCCACAGTCAAAGGTATTCCGGTTGGCCCCCAGAACATAAAATTTCACTCTTTGCGGATGACATGTTACTCATGTTATCCTCCCTTCATGTTTCTGCTCCAAATGCAATTCAAGACTTATCTGCATTCAGCCAAATTTCTGGCCTTAAATTGAACGCCTGCAAGTCCATGGCTCTAGACATATCATTGTCTAATACAACTAAACAGGTTCTCTCTCAAAACTTTTCATGGAAATGGACACACCGATTACCCTACCTAGGGATTAAACTGACAGCCAACATCAACGACATCTGACAGACTATCCGGACATTATCAAATCATTAGAATCCCTTCTCCACGCCTGGCACTTTATAAAACTCTCCTAGCTAGGTCGGATAGCCGCTCTTAAGATGACAATTTTACCCAAAGTCCTATATCTTTTCAGGGCGCTCCCGGTCCCCCAAAATACACTTGACTCTCTCCAGCAGAAATTCATGCACTTAGCATGAAACAGAGCTAGGCACAGAATCAATAATGCCACCTTGATCTGTAAAAAAGAGAAGGGGGGGCTTGCCTTCCCCTCGATACAGAAATACTACCTGGCAGCCCAGGTGGCACCCCTTGTTCTGCTCCATGCGATGAAAGATAAACCCCTCTGGCCGATAAATGACACACTAAACTGCGCACCAATCTCTCCAGCATCGCTACTTTGGACCCCAAAGGCCCTAAGACCCAACACCTTACCCCCAATCCTAACTTTCTCATTCTCAGTTTGGGATAAGGTGAAATCCAATTTTACATCCCCCTCTTTGCCGGCCTCCCCACTGCTTGGGAATCCTTTGTTCCCCCCAGGCATCACCCACCCGACCAACTATAAATGGTGGACGCAGAGAGGTTATACTACGGTAGATAGCTTCTGCACCCCAAATGGCATGAAGGCCCATCAGGACATAACCCCAGAGCAAAATCTACCCCCATCTGAAACCTTTAGATTTTTACAAATCCAGCATTTTATAAAAAGTTTGCTGAAAAACTCCTCCCACCGTACCAAAGTACAGACTTTGAAATCAGGTGCATCAGAGATCACTTTTGTGGAGGTCTAATTTCGAGCTTGTATGACACCTTAGTGTCCCCGCCATCCCCAGTCAGACACAAGTACATGTCTCATTGGGAGAGGGAGCTGGGGCCCGGTATGGATGATGAGGACTGGCAAAGAATGTGGGGCAACATAAAGAAAATATCATGTAACACTGTCGTACTGGAGAATGCTTATAAGACACTCTTCAGATGGTACTTCACCCCAGATCGCATTCATAGGTTTTCTCCAACAGACTCCCCAGGCTGTACATCCCCAGGGACAATGGCCCACATTTGGTGGGATTGCCCAATAGCTACGGCCATATGGAACAGGACTTATAGATTACTCTCTGACATCACAAACACTCCAAAAAGCAAAAATCCCTGGGAAGCTTTGGTCTGCCATAAATCAGGAAAATATGCCCAAAATGAATGGAAATTGACCCAGCATATCTTAGCCGCAGTTAGAGTTACCATAGCCAGAAACTGGAAGTCCCCCAGAATCCCCTGGCAAGAAATATTGAATAAAATCTTGGACACCCTATGTAACAAGAAAATCACAGCAATCAAGAACGACACAGATGAAAGCTATCTTAATGTCTGGGACCCCTGGTTAGAGTATATAGGTATACACCACCATCAAACAGACCCGGTTTACCCAGTCTGATATGGTGGAAACTCCAGCTCCTATTAAGTGCTTGGGTTCCCAACCTAGTCCCCCCCTATCCACCCCTCACCCCCCTTCCCACCTTTTCTTCCTCCTTCCTTCTCATCTAGACTGAATGTATATATATTAGTCATCCTACATGATTATTTATCCTCTGCACCGGTGAAAAATGCGTACTGCAAATGCCGTTCCCGTAAGATTTAACGAATTGATATACCAGCGCACTAGGTAGTCCAGGTACCCGATGTTATCTAACAGGAGAAGGACTTTAACTAGGAAACAGTTGCCCATCTTACTAGAATCAGCATATATTATATTTCCTACGAATACCGTCCACATTTGTATTAATGTTTATTTTCTCTGAAGCCTGTACACTTATTACCACCAGTGCATATGTCATTGTCATTGACTTTTATGTTTTTCTTATGTAAAAAACAATAAAATCTTTGTAAAAGAGTAATCACAGAATTGTATTATTCTAAGTATACAGCCCGTCCTGTTCCAGAAGATATTCCTTACACTTGGGACATCCAATAGCAGTGTCCGTAAGGTAGGGTGGGATTCCCAAAAGTAACAGCAGACAGTTTAAACCACTGCCGCCTGCAGAACCTTGCGGCCAAAAGCAACATCAGCTGAGGCCCTAACATCAACCTTGTAAAACTTTGAAAAAGTATGAACAGAAGACCAAGTAGCGGCCTTGCAAACTTGTTCAACAGAAGCTTGGTGCTGAAAAGCCCAAGAGGCACCAATAGCACGAGTAGAATGAGCAATAAGGCGGAAGGGAGGTTCCTTCCCCTTAGCAGAGTAGGCCTGAATCACAGCCTGACGTACCCACTTACTGATAGTGGACTTAGCCGGAGCCAGGCCTTTCTTAGGTCCAGACGGAAGCAAAAAAAGAGCATCAGTCTTCCTGAAGGATTCAGTAGTCAACAAATAGAACAGGGTTCTGACTACGTCCAAAGAATGCAAAACCCTTTCCTTAGGGTTAATGGGATTAGGACACAGAGAAGGCAAAACAATGTCCTGATTGAGATGAAAGTCAGAAACAACCTTAGGTAGGAAATCTGGCTTAAAACTAAACACCACCTTGGTGTCTCTTAAAATAAGGAGGCTTCATGGAAAACGCTGCCAACTCAGAAACACGCCTAACAGAAGTGATAGCCACCAAAAAGATCACCTTAAGTGTAAGAATGGACAAAGGGGCCCCTTGCAAGGGCTCAAATGGAGACCCCTGCAGGGCAGACAAGACCAAGTTCCAGACTGGTAACATAGGCTTACGTAGGGGACGCACGTGAGTAACCCCCTGGAAAAAGGTCTTGACCAGGGGATGCTGAGCAAAGGATTTTTGGAAGAAAATAGCCAAAGCAGACACATGGCCTTTCAGAGTACTGAGCTGAAGACCCAGATCCAAACCATGTTGGAGAAACTCCAGAATCCTAGGAATAGAAAAATACAATTCTGTGAAATACTCACCTGTAGAATTGGTATTATACGCATACAGTACGTCCTGCTCCAATATAATACTTACAAGTGGGTAATCCTCCGCCAGAGGGCGCTGTTCACTGCAGACATGCAAAAAACAGGCTTCTCCCGGCCCTTCATATACCCAGGGACCTCCCACAAATCCCCAGTATTGAAAAGCAGTGAGAAAAGGAAGCCGGGAGAAACCACCAAACTAGTAACAATAGTAATGATAACAATCACCATACAGGGGATCCAGAGAATGTAAAACCAGGGTGGGATGGAGCAGGACGTACTGTATGCGTATAATACCAATTCTACAGGTGAGTATTTCACAGAATTGTATTATTCTAAGCATACAGTACGTCCTGCTCCAAATTAAAACTTACACATGGGACATCCAATAGCAGTGTCCATAAAGTAGGGTGGGATCCCCAACAAAAAAGGCACAGCAGACAGTAAAGACACTGTCACCTGCAAAACTTTGCTACCAAGTACAACATGAGCAAAGGCTCTAACGTCAATCTCATAACAAAAACCTTTGAAAAGGTATGAACAGAAACAAGCAGCGGTCTAGCAACTTATTCAACAGAAAACCTGGTGCTGAAGGGCCAAAGGTACCCAAACACCAATAGAATGGAATAAAAAGAGAGGGAGATTCTACCCCCTTAAAGGAATAGGCCAGTGGAATGGCCTAACCAGCCCAAAGGCAACAGAAGCATCGGTAAAACTTAGAACTCTCCCCAACGGGGAATTGAAAACTGGTCTCCCGCCAGACAGGCGGGGATACTGACCCCTTCACTAACAAGGATCAGCAAGAAGCCAAAATCTTTACTCAGGACCAGGAGGGCAAACCATCCAAGTAAGATCAGTCCAAAGGGCGCGTAGGCCCTGGAAGCAAACGAGATCAGGCGCATACCTATGGAGGCGCCCGCAGACCCCAAGGGCATCAGTCCCCCTAAGGGACAAGGAACCACCAGGAACATTTCAAGACCTGTTGAGGGAATGTAGACCCCTTACTTCAGCATTACTAAGAATAAGGCCCATAGGCAGACTAAAAGGACCTAAATAATGATCATAAAACACCACCTTGGACAAAAGGGTCCGGCGTAAGGCGGAATACCACCGTATCATGGTGTGTATATATATACATATAATGAACGAGGGCTAAGTAATCAGAACCACCTTCTCAGGCACACGTCTGACTGAAGCAACAGCCCCCGGAGGGGCGACTTGAACTACAAAACAGCTCAGACAGCATCCAGAATAAGTCCCAAGGGAACAATTCGCAGGGCAAACATAATGAAATTGATCCCAACAGGGACCATAGAACTACTTGGGAGATGCACGTGAACAATCTCCAAGAGAAGCTTAACAAGGAAGGCTGAAAAGACTTCTACAGAAAGGCAGACAGGATAGAACCTGAGCATTCAGAGTACCAAAATGTGGAGCCAACCCCAATCCATGCTGTAATAACTCAAGAACCCTGGGAACAGAGAGCGTCCAACAGGGGAGAGACCAAGACTCACGCCAATCAATATGGGTACACCATGACCCACAATAGACGGAGGAAGAAGAAGCCAAAGAAGCTTGCTCCTAGCTCCCCCATAGACCAAGTCACCCAGAAGATAAACCATCTCCAAAGGGGTGAATGAATCAGCTGTCAAGCCCTCAGACTAGAGTCTGTAGATTGGGACGACATAAGAAGGAGCCTGACAAGGGCAGAGCCGCACTCCTGAGAGAGCGTACAGGTCCGCTGACCTCAGCAGAAGCATCTGCGAACCACAGTTCACTAGGCCACCCAGGGGCCATCAATCTCACGGGTCTCTTTATCAGCACGACACATAGCAGGGTAAATGAAGAGAAGACATATAAAATAGAAGTCTATACATAAATTTACTAAGCCCCCATGACCAGAGTCAGAATATTCTGGGGCAGTAAAAACAAGGGCAGAGCCCCTGTGATATTAGCGAGACCCAATAGAGCCACCCTAGTTGGCTCTCAGAGGGACACCAGGATAGCACAACCTGCCACTGAAAGACATCCATTGGAGCGAATACCACTGAGGAGCAGGGGACGTAGACCCCCACCCAGATCAGGATCAGGAACCTTCCCGGAGAATCATCCTGCTTCAAGCTCCAGACCAATAATAAAACAGGCCATTGTCTTCCAACAGGCCAAGAGTCCCCAACTAGACAGGTCCTGAAGAGGAGAAGTCCAGCAAGATAGAGCCAACTGAAGGCTCACTGTTTAAAAAAAAAAAAAAAAAAAATAGGTAAGATGGACCCTCTAAGGGACCCTACCAAGGAACCGCGGGGGGGTTTTAGAAGAAAATCCCCCCCGCCAACCTGCGAGACCTGGCACCAAGGTGACCAATCACAGGAAGATGCAAGCAAAGAAGGGGGTGCCCCCTGACAGGGTCCTTGACAGTAACCAGCTCAAGAGGAACCACCGTACCAAGGGGGAATGAGCACAGACCTAGCTCCAGGGGTGCTGGAACCCCATCTAGGATCAATAACCTACTGTGCCGAAGAGCCCAAGGGCTCTGTATATAAGAGACATCATCTGATACGCCACCAACAGGCCCACCAGCTACAATCCTGCCTGGTGAAAGTAAGGTGTCAGCAAAGAGGGACAGAGCCCCTGTGACCAGGAGTCCACTTATTGCCAAGGAAGAAGGCTCAAGCCTGAACCGAATCCAAGGAATGGAGATAGCGAATAAGGGACCATGAGGGATAGAGGTGACTGAGCACCCATCCAAATAACTCCCAGAGGACACCGCCGGCCGACTAACCCACTCGGCCTGACGTAGAGATTGGGAAGTAATGAAGGTCGATCCGGTAGGTCCTAGTGCGGACGCCCCACAGGCATGTCCGAGACATCACCCCCATCCGCGCCATGGCGAGTAGCCTGGGAGCGGAAGAGAGGCCAAAAACAAGGCCCCATTCCGCAGTGTTGGTCCTGCAACACTGACTAGTAACGGTCTTTAGTGTCCAGAAGACACAGGGGGAACTAAAAGGATCTAGAAGTCCACAGGAGGCCAGAAGCCCCCCTTGCACAGGGCGCCTGTGTCCCAAGACAGAGATATCATTCAGGGACTACCTGTGAGTGTAGAATTGCCAAGCCTACCATAGGCCAGCATGGCCCAGACTGCCTCCGAATTTTTGAGGGAAAGAGAAGGTTAACATAGAGGCCATCGCCCCATTCTGTTAAGGGCAACCTGCAAGTAAGACGGCCTGCACCAACTCCTGAGGTGAAAACAGGGGCTAGAAGCACCCTGATAACCTCTGAGAGGGACCGCCCAGCAAATTCTATCCTGTGATAGGAACCAGGTGCTGTGGCAGTCCCCTCGCCCAGAAGGGCGAGGGCGTCCCTTCATGCTTGGGAAGTCTTGGCAGATTTGGACTTAGCCCTGCCAGAGGGCCCAGGGCGTTGCCTGCCCACCCCGTGGCGGAAATCCACTCCGAAAAGTTGGAAGCACACCTCAGGTTTGCGATTGACACTAACGTAGGGAGGGGGAGGGGTGCCCCTGCCCCGAGGAGGCCGAGACGGCCTTCTGTGTAGGGGTGCCTTACCCTTTTTTCCAAAAAGGTTCAAACGGGCCCCAAATAGATTGCTCTTCCGTCCTCTGAAAGGAAGGCCAGTGAGAGTCTTTTTCATATCATCGTCAGCACCCCACTGTCGCAGCCAGACCAGGCGGCGAATAGCTACCACAAGGGCAGAGGCTCTAGCACACATCTTAAAGTGGACCAACACCCAGGATTTTGACTATCCTGGGTTTTGGTCCACTTCGGCGGGGCACCCCGATCGGGGGTGCCCCGCTGTGTGAAACCCCCCAGAAACCCCAATAAACTCACCTCTCCCCGCTCCCACGTGACTGCCCGGTCCAATCCCCGCCAACGTCCAGGCGGGGAACAGGAACGTCCAAGCGGCTTCCGCCGCCGGTGCCTCCCTCGCGTCACTTTCGGCGCGCGCGCGCCCGTGCCGGCCATTCACAGACGGCTGCCGCGGGGGCGCGCACGCCTAGAGGGGCGCGAGGGAGGCGGCAGCGGCGGAAGATAAGGTAGGTGATTTGGGGTGTTTGGGGGGGTTTCACCCCGCGGGAATCTTATAGATTTCCGGGTCGATCACCTCTCGGTGTTGGTCCACTTTAATGGTGTCATCCAGCGCTGAGAGGATAAACCTCACAAACACATCACAGGCTGAGAGCGCATTAAATACCTCCCAGGGGAGGTCCTCAGGTCGGTGATCAAGTAGTTTTCTAATGAGAGTCCTGGCGGCCGCCGCAGTGATGGCCGCGGCGCAGACCGGGCGAAGAGCCGTCCCTGCACACCAAAAGGCGTGGGAAGCCAGTCTGTCAATGCGCCGGTCCTCAGCATCCCGAAGGGTACGGTAAAAAGGAGCAGTCATGAAGGGGGGTTAGTAACCCCTATAATCGGTGCATCCACCACAGGAGGTGCTGACCAAAAGTTAACCACATCAGTGGGGAAAGGGTACTTCCCATCCCAGACCCCTGGGACCCCTTTAAATTAACAAGGCGATTCCCATTCTTGGGATATAAGATTCTGGAAATGCTCCTGTTCCAGGAATTCCTGGAATTCTCTCTTTCTTAGGCTCGGGAGCCTCTCCAGGGGGGGAGATAGACAAAACCTCAAAGATCTTAATAAGTAGTTCATCTGTGTCACACAGGCCCCAAGAACCGGGCCCAGAATCACGGCTCCAGGGCATCTCATCCGAGGAGCCAGAATCGGAGAATAGCTCACCTTCAGCAGAAGGATCAAGGTCTTGCATAGCAGCAGATTCATCAGTATCATTAGGAACCGGAGAACCAGGAGGCGTCAGGGACCGCTTCTTTCCAGGGCCCAAGCGCTCCGCCAAACTAGACAGCACCTGCTTAGCCGTAGGCAGCCTGCGCGGCAAAACTTGCTGGTCATCATCGCTCGAGTGAGACTCATCAGGAGTGAGATTTAGGTCCGGGGAGACAGGTGTATTGAAGGGAGGTGCAGCCACTGGCAAACCTGATTGCAGGTTCAGTGCCTGTTCAGCACACGGTCCGCAGACCCGTGCTCTGTCAGCATCAGCATGGGGCTGACCACACACTGTACACAGCCGGTCTTGTCCCCGAGGGACCCCGGGTACATAATTCTGAGATGCCTCCATATGGTGATTGTCTGAGCAGTATGCCCGCAGGGATTTATGCAATAGGCAACCCTGGATGCCCCAAGACCCGCTAGGAATGTGGGAGAATTTTTTATGTGAACCCGCTATAATATATGTCAGGCCGGGAGAAGCCACCGAAATCTTGGCGTCTGAAAGACATAAGGGGATAAGAGGGGGGGTGTCAGTGCCATGCGCAGCTGAATAAAAATTCATAGGAACAAAAAAACGACCGGGTGGGCACTTACATGACCAAGGGAGGAGGCGGATCGCAACCACGCGTGTGCACGAAGACCGTCAAAATGGCGCCAAGCAAACCTCGAGGGGCGGGCCTGATCTGGCCGTGACGCGGGGCGCGTCATGCCAAGTCCCCGCCTCCCCTAAAGAGCGCGAAGCTCTAACCAGCGCAACGTCAATGACAGTAGTGGATAGGACACGCATACAGAGTGTAAATTAAGGAGATTGCTCTCAACACTAGAGCATGATGCTGCCGCCCGGGCTGCACACTTATGTAATGAAAGGACACGCACGCGCGCAACCAGACAAGGTTTATGTGGAGCAAGGAGCGCGGCACTGACACCCAAGTTTAAATAAAAAGTCAACGGCCATAAACGTGTTACATTACGCTGGGACCGCCACACACATACCCCCCCCTTTTTTTCCCCCGAGTTACGGGAGGAAGCGAGGGAGAAGCGGACCTGCACCCAGGGTTCATCGCTATGAGGGGCATGGGCAACAATGCAGGAGGGGCATCTATTGGAGGCTCACCGTCTGCCTAGACCGCCTACCCTATGGTGGGGGATTGCGGTGGAGCGTAGCTCCGTGAGCACACGGGGTGCTGCCTACCTTCACCCGACCAGCGCAGCCCAGGCTGGGAGGCACATCCTTATCGAAGAGGACAGGTGGTAATAGTCCCACAGGGCCGCAGGCTGTAATAGCCCCGCTCACCTGCGAGAGAGTTGATACTTCATGTCTTCGCAGTCAGCACTGCAGAGAAAAAAAGATTTGTGGGAGGTCCCTGGGTATATGAAGGGCCGGGAGGAGCCTGTTTTTTGCATGCCTGCAGTGAACAGCGCCCTCTGGCGGAGGATTACCCACGTGTAAGTATTATATTGGAGCAGGACGTACTGTATGCTTAGAATACACATGACAGGGAAGCGAGTTGGACTCACACCAGTCAATGTAAGAACGCCAAACCCTGTAATAGATGGAAGAAGAGGACCTCTTCCTAGCCCTGATCATAGTATTCACCACCGAGGCAGGCAGCCCCTTTTCCATCAAGATGGAGGTTTCAACAGCCAGGCCGTCAAAGCCAGCGTTTGTAAATTGGGGCGGCGTAGGTGTCCCTGAGTGAGCAGATCTGGAACCAGTGGCAGCGTGTACTGATCTACTGCCAACTGCACGATTTCTGCGAACCACACTCTTCTTGGCCAACAGGGAGCCACCAGGATGGTTGGCACCCCTTCCTGAACTATCTTGCCCAGCAGTGGAAACGAGGGAAACACATACAGAAGCCGGAACCTCGTTCAGGGCATTGCCAGGGCATCCGTGGCCAAGGCCAGAGGATCCTGGGTCAGAGAGACAAAGACTGGAAGCCTGTGATTGTGACGTGGCGCAAATAGATCCACGTCCGGCTGGTATGAACCTCACTGGGAGTCAGGTGTAAGCATGGGGGGGGGTAGGCTAAGCCAGAGGGGGCGCAGCACTAGGCCCAGCCGCAGGTAAACCAGACTGCAGGGCAAGTACCTGCTGGGTGCAGGGTACACACACCCTAACATCATCACTTATAGGGGTTACCCCACACACCACACACAGCCGAGCACATTATCCTGAGAAGCCTCCATATGGTGATTATCACAGCACAACAGGCCAATAGGGATTGACGCTAGTAAAAGCAACCCGGGATGCCCCAATAACCCGCTAGGGAAGTGGGAGTAATGGTATGTAATAGCCCTCCAATAAGAGTTAACACTAAATAGAGGGGATAGGACCAGGAGAAACCACAAAGTTTGACCCGCCTGCAAGACATAAGCAAAAGATCCCATAAGCGATATGCAATACAGATATGTACATAAAAAAATCAGCCCGCAGGGGCATTTATGGACAGCGATACTGAGACGCCAGGCACACGCAGCAGAGAATTAAAATGGCGCCCGCATATACCTCGAGGGGCGTGCCGTGGAGACAGTGATGCAAAACGCGTGATCCGCAAGGCCCACCCCCCCGAAGAGCGCGAAAACGCACCCACTTGACAAGAACAGCCAATGAGGGCGCAGTAGCGCCTGAGGCGATGTCGCCGCGGAGCGCAGTACAAATGTGCGGCGGAGAAAGAAACCAGTGCAATCAATTCAACAGGGATCAAACACAACACAATATATATATATAGCAAAGACATGCACCCCCCCCCCCCCCGAGAACTACAAGGGAGAGCAACGGCCAGCCTAAAGGGAGCCAACTGTGGGGACAGGGGGCGAGGGGCAATAAATGCGGGAGGGGCATCCCATAAGGCTCACTATGGGCCTATACTGCCTACCCTTTGGTGGGGGACTGCAGTTGGAGCAGCGCTCCTTAGCACCTGACAGCGGTGCTGCCTACCATCACCCCAACCAGAGTAGCCTGAGCTGGGAGGCAGTAGAAGGAAACGGGTGGGAATAGTCCTACAGGGCCGCAGGCTAATAGCCCCGCTCACCTGCGAGTAGAGAGCCATCTTCTAGGCATCGCAGCCAGGACTGCAGAGAAGAACTGGGGATTTTGTGGGAGGTCCCGGGTATATAAGGGGCCGGGAGGAGCCACTTTTCTGTCTCTGCAGTCCAGCGCCATCTACTGGAGTATATCCCAAGTGTAAGGAATATCTTCTGGAACAGGACGTGCTGTATGCTTAGAATAACAATTGAATTCATACTTTTATGAAAATGCAATGAACTGTGTAGAAATACAAATTAAATAAATGCACTTAAGAAATCTGCTCTGTAGTGTGGGTTACGTACTACAGGGATAAACCATTTACTCACTGTAGAGTGGGGGAACCCCCATAGTATATGAGACAATTGCCACAATGCGGACACACTCACCTTGCTGGCTACTGTACATGGGGTGAGCATTGAGATGCAGGAGCGCTCACCTCGACAGCTACAGTTTATGATGTGGGCACACTCACCTCGTTAATAGCTAGGTGACCACAGATAGGGCACCCCACCTGTCACCTAGCAACGCCAGCCTGCATACAGCCAATCCCTGTGTGACTTTAGCTATTACTAGGAGATCACTGGGCTCGTGCACCGGCGACCACCATCTTACACAACGATCAGCTACATTCTTATCCTCTACTCCTATGCAAATGCTATATGTCATTTACAGCACCATGAAGAGGAGGGAGGAGCAGTGTCAGTGGAACTGCTTTTACTTGTGAAAGCTGGAGATCACAGAAGCACAAGCATGGCAGTCTTCTAGCAACACCCAAAGTGGTGATCCGCCTTTCCTGCTTCTTTCCATATGCATGCTCTATATACCGGTAACAACGCTATGGAAAGGAGTCAGCTGTGCACTGTGTGTGTGCTGCTGGAGGGGCAGATGCTGCCCTGGTCAATTGCAAAAGAATCCCTTCATAAACTGAATGGAAGATGCCAAGCTGCTGCATCCCCATTTTAAGGATTTCATACATTTCCAGTTCATTTATTTATTTAGTTTTTTATTAACTTACCATTTAGCCTTTTTATGACTAGCCAAATTCTGTTCAGTGGCAGCCACCACGTCGTGCCGCCACCCTGTGTCAATCACAGCAACTAGCCACGGCCACTGCATTGTAGGAGGCATGCTGAAGCCTTGCAGTAAATAGAGTGGGTGTGGGATGAAAAGGTGAGTATTATTTTTTTGTGCCCAAACAAAGACACCAGGATAAAGTATATTGAATTGAGGAGATTATGTCTAAATGTCTACAATATCGTTCACCTCTGGGAAAACAGGTGGAAAACATAAGCCATCTAGCTTATTGGTTTCTTTTTGACTCTCTTTATACAGTCAAATCTGTCAATTTTCATGGACTCTTCTATCACACCTTCCTATCAGCTCCCCTGCTTACTTTTCATCGTCTCACATAGCATCTTTCACAATCAAAAGTATACTTTGTCTTTTAAGTGACTCCCTATCCTTAGCACAGCATGTTAGGAATACGGATACATATACTCTAGTGTTAACTACCCAAGTCTAACTTTACTCTGCCAGGGACAATGGCTAAAAACCTTTCAAGAGCAAAAAGACGTTACTTCCTCTGGTACTTGCAGGATGGGAGTTTCCTGGGCTTGAGGGGCAGTGATGCCAATGAACAAGGGAGCCTGCAGTGATGCACACCACACTGCTGGGAAGTTTGCAGTCTGCCATGGAGCTGATAGTACTGATCCCAGACTGCAACAGACTGCAGCCGATTAGCCCTATTTCAGGAGTTTGAAACTTACCTCGGCCCGGAGATCCAGACTGCGGCATCCCTGCTAAAGATCACGGCCTGAGATCATCTTGCTGCCTCCTTACTTCACTCACGGTGACCGGTTACACTCTCTTCACTCATTTTAATAGATAGGACATACCAAGGGCTAGAACGCCCCCTCCACTGTAGTGAATGGAATGGCCACGGCCAGTCACCATGTCTGATACGAGAGGACGGCGAATCAGCTGTGCAGGACTGTAGGTGAGTATCCGGCCTTTAAGCCAGCGTTCACAGCTGGAGATCATGTGTACCAATCAGTACAGAGAATTCCAAAGTATGACCACAAGTCATGTACAGCATAGGTTCGCTGCAGCATGAGTAACTGTTGGACCCCTGTTTAAAATAGCTGCTTGAGGGGCAATACCTGATCATGCATGATCACCCCTGATGGCCTCCTCTCACCTAAAACAAAACATAAAAACAAGCAGAAAATTGTGCCTGGTAAGGTCACCTCTATGGATTATACAGTACCTACAGTATGTTTAGACACCAGGAGGACATGAAAATGCACATGGGCGCATATTTCTGGAAGTAATCCCTTGGAGAATTCTTAGGTTGCACAGGATTTCCATAAAAAAGCTGAATTAAAAACAAGTTTTCCAGAAATATCAATATGCAAATAAGAAAAAACAAGCTAAACCTGAAAGCGCAAGGTCCCTCGAACAGAACAATACCCAACATGCATAGCTACTTTTAACCCTTTCAATTGCCCGCCTACTTGAATTTTTGTCACCCTCTGTTGACAGGTCATTTTTCATCATTTTGCAGCATGTTTAACCGTGATTTTTGCAGGAATTTCCAGGAAAATTATATTTTTTTTTTATATTTTGGGGTAAATCAAACAAAAAAAATGTTTTTTTTGAGAAAATTGTCTCCTTTATTTTAAATAAATCATTTGTTTTATTAAAAAAAACTATATTGCATGTGAAAGCCCCGTTTCACCTGATTACAACGGTACCACATATGTTTCGGTAGACCCCCATTCCTGCCACAGCCCTCTTGCCCCTCCAACCTCCTGCCTTACAGTTTACTGCTCTTCCGTAGTGAGGAGAGGGCAAAATACCTCCTCTCCAGCACTTCCGCAATCGCCCCACCTTTTGTGGGCGGATGACGTAAATATGACGTCATCTAACACCTGCCCCAAGAGGCACAGTGGCGCCGACTGAGCGGAGGTGAGAGGGTCGATGATGGCTGCCAGGTGATCAGCGGAGGGGAGCAAGGGATCACAGCCCCTCGCCCCCCTCCACCGATCACCCGACAGCTGTCATCGGAGCTTTGTGAGACAAAATCGGAGGTGAATATAGAAAAGAAAACTAATAAATGTTATTTTTTCTATGTGTGTGTCTTTATTTTACTGTTAACCCTGGTAAGGTGTCCATGAGATCCCTAGACCAGTCAACAAGGCTTAGGGTCTGGCAATTTACCTGCGGGTGACTTACCATTAACCCCCCCAAATTATCTGCCTCTCAAAGCCCAGTGGGGGGGCAGAAGAGTCCAGCCCATTTGGCTTTGCGGGTTTGTAGCCAGCAAGGCGGGGGCCCACCAAAGCTGGTCCTTGCGCACTGTTCTACAAGCCCCCATAGCTGATCCTGGGCTGGTTATGATGGGTAGGGGGGGGCACTGTGTCATTTTGTTCAGTTGGCCAGAAGGTATAAAAAAGGCTTCCAGCATAGGAGGCAATTATTAAAAAAAACAAATAAAATAAGTATTAAAAAACGAATTAAATAAGTATTAAAAAAAAAAAATATATATTTTTTTTTAATCAACCCTTTGTGAACTGGTAAGGGGTTCAGGAGACCCCTATACCAGTTCACAAGGCTTGGGGTGCTGGCAAGTGCAGGTTTGTAGCCTGCAGGGTGGGGGGGCACAGAGGCCCTTGTTCCCTGTTCTACAAGCTGCATAGCTGATCCCTGGATTGGTTATGCTGGGTAGGGGGGCCCCACGCCATTTTTGTGGCGGGAAGGGAGACCCTAGGCCAATTTTTTCTTGGTTTAACCCCTTTATAATGTGGATAGTTGTATTTTATTTGTAAATTTTATAAAGTGCTCTTGTCAGGTTGGTTGGGTCTCCTGGACAAGAATGGGGGGACGTGGTATTGTAATCGGGGGGAAATGGGGCTTTCACATGCAATATGGTTTTCTTTAATAAAATAAATGTTTTGTTTCAAATAAAGAAGAAAACCTTCTAAATAATTTTTTTTAACTGTAGATAAATTACAAACAAGACATTTCATGTTAACGCCTAAACTCTGCTCATCCTCAGCTCTGCCCCAACCACCCCTCTACCCTCAGCTCTGCCACTTCCCCTCAGCTCTACACCTCTCCATTCCTGTCCTCCCAGATTTTCCCATCGACCCCTCTTCCTTCAAGCTCTGTCTATCCATCTTTCTTCCAGCTCTGCCCATCTACCCCCCCACCCCCACACCAGCTCTACCCAGTAATTACTGTCCTTTTCATTTTGGCCATCGACCCCTCTTCCTCCAAGCTATCTCTCCATCCATCCATTCCTGCCCTTCCTGTTCTGTCCATCCCTCTTCCTCAATACTCTGCCTATTCATGTGGGGCCAAGCTAAAAAACAGCTCCAATAGGGGGTTGGAGGGCAAGCAGCTCTTCTTAGTTTTGGCCATGGAATTTATAGACCCCTGACCCGCCACTCTCCACCCCAAAGGGGCACACTGAGACTTTATGGTGGTCTAGTATTGCTACATGACCAAAAAACTATTTAATACTGTACTTTATATAGATTAACAAGCAAGATTCATTTTATGATATTATATTTGAGTTCAAGGGCCGCTACTGTCTGGAAAGATACATGACCAGGAATTGGGGGCGTTAGTGCTGAATACAAGGACCCTTTTTCTGCCCAGCTTACATGCTTTAAAAGTGGTATGCCTGAAAAAAGGATTTATTATTTTGGCAGTTTACTTTGCAATGAACAGGCAAGTGTCGTTATAAGCTAATCCCCCTGCAGTCTGATGCAACAGTGTGTGTTCCAACACAAAAAGTTGGAGGTTTGGCTACAGAAAAATACCGTTTTGTGAGTACTCACCTGTAAAACGGGTATTATGAGTGTGCCATACACTCCACTTCGATCTTCATGACATGTGGGTAATCTCCAGTAGAGGGCGAACTTGTGCAGAGATGAATATGCAAAAAAAGAAAGCCCCTCCCAGTCCATATATACCTGGGACCTCCCACCAATTTCCCAGTGTAAAAAAGCAGTAACTGGAACAGGAAGAACCAATTATAACCTTAACAAAACCAATGGTTCACCATATAAAAATACCATTTTGTGAATACTCACCTGTAAAATGGGTATTATAAGTATGTCACACACCCCACTTCAGACATTAATAATTACACTAGGGTTAACGCACCGCTAGGTGGCAGCATTGCAGAGAATCTCCAAAAACTTCAACAGGCCCCTCCCGGTCTATACATACCTGGTACCTCCCAAGAACCTCCCAGTATTAGAACAGCAGTAAGACAAGGTACCAGAACCAAACAATGTAACCCTCAACGTAAAGAACTAAACTTCACCAAATAAAGAGCCAGGATACCGAAAAGGGCGGGTGAAGTGGGGTGTGTGACATACTTATAATACCCATTTTACAGGTGAGTATTCACAAAATGGTATTATTCTAAGTATGTCACACACCCCACTTCAGTCATTGATTATTACAATAGGGACATCCAACAGCAGTGTCCAGAAAAGGGTGGGTATCCGAACAGGCAATAACGCAGAAAAAACTCAAACCACTGCAGCCTGCAAAACCTTGCGGCCAAAAACAGCATCCGCTGAGGCCCGCACATCAACCTTATAGAACTTAGAAAAAGTATGAACAGAAGACCAAGTTGCAGCCTTACACACTTGTTCAACCGAAGCCCGGTGCTGAAAAGCCCAGGACGCACCAACCGCACGAGTAGAGTGAGCAGTAACGCGGAAAGGAGGATCCTTCCCTTTAGCCGAATAAGCACCAACAATGGCCTGACGAATCCATTTACTAATGGAAGATTTGGCCGGAGCCAAACCCTTCCTAGGCCCACATGGCACAACAAAAAAGGCATCAGTCCTACGAAAAGAAGACGTAGCACGTAGATAGTACCTGACACAACGTACCACATCCAAGCAGTGCAAAGCACTCTCCTTGACATTCTTAGGCTTAGGACACAAGGAAGGAAGAACAATGTCCTGGTTAAGATGAAAAGCAGAGACCACTTTAGGGAGAAAATCTGACTTGTATCGAAAAACCACTTTGTCCTGATGATCCTCAAAATAAGGAGCCTGAATAGACAAAGCCGCCAACTCTGAAACACGCCGAACCGAAGTGATGGCCACCAGAAAGGCAACCTTCTGAGTAAGAATGGACAAAGCAACATCCCGCAAAGGCTCAAAAGGAGGAGCCTTAAGAGCAGAAAGAACCAAATTCAAATCCCACACTGGGAGCAAAGGCTTCCTAGGAGGCCGCACATGCGAAACCCCCTGGAAAAAAGTCTTGACCAAGGAATGACTAGCAAAAGATTTCTGGAAAAAAATAGACAAAGCAGAAACCTGCCCCTTCAAGGTACTCAGCTGAAGACCGGAGTCCAGCCCCGACTGAAGAAACTCCAAAATCCTAGACACAGAAAAGACCCGGCAAGGCAAAGACCTAGCCTCACACCAATCAATATAAGATCTCCAATACCTGTAATAGATGGAAAAAGAAGATCTCTTCCTGGCACTAATAAGAGTCCGAATGACCGCATCCGAAAGACCCTCCTCCTTTAAGATGGAGGTTTCAGCAGCCAAGCCGTCAAAGCCAGCGTTTGTAAACTGGGGTAACATAGTTGACCCTGAGTGAGAAGATATGGCCGAAGAGGCAGATCGAACTGATCCACGGCCAGACGAACGATGTCCGCGAACCACACCCGCCTTGGCCACCTTGGAGCCACGAGAATGGCGGGAACTCCCTCCAGAACCAACTTTCGCAGAACCCTGCCTAGCATGGGAATCGGAGGGAACAGATAAAGAAACCCCAGGTCCCTCCAGCTCAGGGTCATGGCATCCACCGCCAGAGCCAGAGGGTCCCGGGACAGGGACACAAAGGACGGAAGCTTGTGATTGTGACGAGAGGCAAACAGATCCACCTCCGGCGTCCTCCACCGGAGACAAAGTGACCGAAACACCTGGGGATGGAGAGACCACTCCCCCCGACGGGACGCACACCGGCTCAGAAAATCCGCCTCTGTGTTTTCCACTCCCGGAATGTAAACTGCCGAGATGCAAGGGACATGAGTCTCCGCCCAGACCAAAATCAGAGACACCTCCCTGTGGGCACCCAGACTGCGAGTCCCTCCTTGGTGATTGATGTAAGCAACCGCCGTCTGATTGTCTGAGCGAACCTGAACCGGCAGACCTTGTAAATGATGCGTCAAGCGAGACAGAACCAACCTGATGGCTCGCAATTCCAGAACATTGATGGGCAAGTGGGCCTCCTGAGGGTCCCACTGCCCCTGAAACCGAAGATCCTTCCAAAAACCTCCTCAGCCTGACAAACTGGCATCCGTGGTGACAGTTTCCCAAAGCGGGGTCAGAAACGACCTGCCCTTCAGAAGGTTGTCCGAGACCAACCACCACAGAAGGGACTGCCGAACCCGAGGGGACAACCGGAAGGACCGATCCAACGATCCCGGACACCGGTTCCAAGACGCCAAAAGATGAAGTTGAAGAGTCCTCGTATGAAACTGAGCAAAGGGAACTGCCTCGAACGAGGCCACCATCAACCCCACCAGTCTCATCCCCAGACGAATGGACGGATGAGGATGGGAGAGGAGCAGCTGGACCAATTCCTGAATCATCAGAACCTTGGCCTGAGGGAGAAACACTCTGTGCTGGCAGGAGTCCAACGACATCCCCAGAAAGGTCACCACCCCGGGCCGGAACCAGCGAGGACTTGGGGTAATTGATCGCCCAGCCGAACCTCTCCAACATAGACACCACCGTGCTGGTGTCCCCCTCTGCTTGACTGAAGGAAGGAGCCATGATGAGAAGATCGTCCAGGTAAGGCACAATGCGAATCCCCTGAGCTCTGAGCAGAGCCATCACCCCCGCCAACACCTTGGTGAACACTCTCGGAGCAGAGGTGAGGCCGAATGGAAGAGCCACAAACTGAAAATGCCGATCCTCCACCACGAAACGAAGGAACCGCCGATGAGCAGGAAAGATCGGCACGTGCAGGTACGCATCCTTGATGTCTATGGACGTCATAAAGTCCCCCTGCCGAAGCGAACCGATCGCAGACCGCAGGGTTTCCATGCGGAACTTCCGGGGACGAACAAACCTGTTGAGAAACTTCAAATCCAGAATAGGACGGAAGGACCCGTCGTTTTTGGGAACCGTGAAGAGATTGGAGTAAAACCCGCGCCCTACCTCTGAAGAAGGAACCGGGCAAACGACAGCTAAATCTAGAAGATTCCTTACTGCCGCCAGGAGCCCCTGCGTGGCCAAAGGATCCAAAGACACCCGAGACCTGAAGAACCTTGGAGGAGGACGGGACTCGAACTCCAACTTGTAACCGGCCGAAACCACCTCCCGGATCCATCTGTCCGGGACCTCCTGGTCCCACACCCGGGAGAAAAGTTGCAACCGTCCCCCCACCCGAACGGGTGAGGGCGCCCCCTCATTGCTGGGTGGGCTTGGCAACCGGCTTGGGCTTGGCACCCCAGACGCGAGCAGGACGGCCACGGCCTCTGCCCCTATTCCAACTGGCGCCCCTGGGGGCCGAGGAGCCCGCACCCCTACCGGCTCCGACTCCCCGAAAGGACGGATTGAACGAGACCGTCCCCCGAAAGGAACGGCGAAATTTCTTGCGCTGAGGTAACTTACCTCCCTTGGCAACAGAATCCAGCCTCTCACCAAAAAGCCTCAAACCCAAAAGGGCAAAGCCGTGAGCGATCTTTTAGAATTAAAATCAGCCGTCCACTGTCTCAACCACACACAGCGCCGGATAGCCACCAGCAAGGCAGTAGCCCTGCCACACATCAACATGGCATCCTCTTGAGCAGCCAGGATAAAAGACAAGAAAGAATCGCAGCGCTTGAGCGCAAGGGACTCATCACTGGTGGGCACGAGATCCACACCCTGACAATAGACCTGACAGCAAAAGTCAAAAGAGCCGAAGCACAGACAGGCCTCAACACCAAACCCGCACATATAAAACAATGACGGGCAAGCTGATCAACCCGGCGATCCTCGCCGTCCCTGAGCGAAGTCGTGTCAGGGGAATGCATGACCGCCGTGTTGGACAGTCCCAAGACCGGAGTATCTACCTCAGGGGGGACAGACCAACGCTTCATCAATTCCGCCGGAAAGGGATACTTCCTATCCCAGCTAGACGGCACACCAACAAGACGTGTAGGTTGCTCCCATTGCTTGAAAACAATTTCCTCAAAATGCTGTTGGCTGGGAAACTCCAGACGCTGTTTGGACACCCCAAAAAGCTGACCCTTAGGCCTAGGAGCAACCACCGGAGGATCCAAATCCAAAACCTCAAACATCTGGGTCAGAATGGTAGAAGAATCGAGAGGGAGGCCATCAGCCTGGTCCCCCTCAGAACCCAGCAACTGCTGAACATCAGAATTCTCTTCCTCAATGAGCTCACCATCTTCAAGGGGACGATCCGACCAATCCAGATCTCCCACAACTTCCTCATCTGAATCCGGCGGAGGCGGAGACAGATGCTTCCGCTTAGCTGGAGCCTTCTGAGCGGCTATAGCAGAAAACCGCTTCTCAAGGCTGGTCAAACGGGCACATACCTCAGACTGCGAATCCCCGCCCAGGACAACGTCACACGGGGTCCGGAATAAGCGAGGGGGAGAGGGAGATGGCGCGGCTGACGAAGTGCTAGGCACCGGAGTACTGGACTGCCGTGCAATGTTCTGCTGTGCACAAGGGATACACAAAATGACATCATCTCCCTGGAGCGGAGTCCCACAACCCCCGCACACCTTGGATTGTCCCGAAGAACCATTCCCGGTATCTGTGGCAGCCTCCATGTGGTGAATTTTATGGTATTCGCAGAACCCAGGGATTTATGCGGTACGCGACCCGGGATGCCCCTTAATAACCTAACAATTGTCTAAAGATTGTCACAAGATCCTGACCCAGGGGAATAGCATAAAAACCCTTATGAATATATATAAATATATATATATAAATATAGTGCAATGAAAAACACCCCCCACGAGCCAGGTATATAAGACCGGGAGAGCCCTGCCAGACGGGATCCCAGGATCTGAAAGACACAAAGGGAGAGGGACAGGAGTCAATCCAGGCACAATAATACCTAAACAAGCATACAAAATAACATACAAACCCCCCTCCCCCCCCCCCCTCATTAACCATAGACACAGGAAATGGTTAAAATACACAACCCGCACTTTAAAGATGTGCAGGAGCGAGGAGGCAGGAGGAGGAGGAGGAGGGGACGTAATACGGGGGGCCAGGCCACCACTTTATGTGAGCATCCCCCGCAAGAAAAACTAAAAGGCCTACCTGAGAGAAAGCACAGCGCAGCTAGGCACCGCAGAAGATGGCGGCCCGCAACACCGCTCAGAGAGGTGAGGGAGGGGAAGACGAGCCCCGGGAGCGCGGGAGCCGAGAAGGCCCCGCCCCTCCGGGACAACCAATCAGCGTGCGGCCCCGCCCCCTTGCAGCGTCAGTGCCAGCAGGCCGAGACCGCGCTCAGCCTCTAAGACGGAACCGGCGAAGCAGCCTGCCGGTTCCCAAGTGCGCACAAAAAAACAGACTCACACACTCATCTCCTCTGTTCCCCCCTGTGCAGACCGGACACGCAGGCTGCAAGCGCCGATCACGGCGCTCAGCCACAGGCGGGACCGCGGCGCAGCGCGCCGCGAGGCCCCGCCCCCCCCGGCTCCTGAGGGGAGAGGGCCATTCCAGAGTGACAAGAAAGACACACAAAGCAGATCCGCAATAAAAATTAGCCACAGTAAACAGCGCATAAGCCCTCACAATACAGCAGCGCAGCAGCCACGCACACACAAACCTGTCACCGGTCCCAAAACGCGCCCCACACCCCGGAATGTGGAATAGCTAAAGTCCCAGGGCTAGGCACATCCTGACCGCTAACCTACTATTAAATGGGGGCATCCCACATCCGGATCACCACTCCGGGAATCCCGCTATGCCCCGCAATGAAGGGTCGAGCGGAGGAGCTAATCTCCTAGGCACCAATGGTGCCGGCTACCTTTTTGCCCGGCCTACAGCCGAAGCTGGGAGGCTGCCAGTAAATAGATATACTATCAAACAAGAGGGGGGGGGCCGGGGGGATACCCCGGCTACCTGCAAGCAGGAGACTTCTTTCTTCTGTCTTGTCGCCACCTTGCAGAGAACAACACTGGGAGGTTCTTGGGAGGTACCAGGTATGTATAGACCGGGAGGGGCCTGTTGAAGTTTTTGGAGATTCTCTGCAATGCTGCCACCTAGCGGTGCGTTAACCCTAGTGTAATTATTAATGTCTGAAGTGGGGTGTGTGACATACTTAGAATAGCTCCAGAATACCTTAAAAAAAGGGGTGGGGCGAAGTGGAGTGTATGGCACACTCATAATACCCGTTTTACAGGTGAGTACTCACAAAACGGTATTATTCTAAGTGTGCCATACACTCCACTTCGATCTTCATGACATGTGGGACATCCAATAGCAGTGTCCGTCATGGGTGGGAACCAGAAACAGTAAAGGATGTACCGACTCAAACCACTGCAGCTTGCAGAACCTTGTGGCCAAAAACAGCATCCGCTGAAGCCCACACATCAACCTTGTAAAACTTGGAAAAAGTATGAATGGAAGACCAAGTAGCAGCCTTACAAACTTATTCAACAGAAGCCTGGTGCTGAAAAGCCCAGGATGCACCAACAGCACAAGTAGAGTGTGCAGTGACCCTAAAAGGGGGAGTCCTCCCCTTAGCAGAATAGGCCCCAACAATGGCCTGACGAATCCATTTGCTAATCGTAGACTTAGCAGGCGCCAAACCTTTCCTGGGCCCGCAGGGCACCACGAAAAAAGCGTCCGTGTTGCGGAAGGAAGAAGTAGTCACCAAATAGTACTTCACACAGCGAACAACATCCAAATTGTGCAGAACCCTCTCCTTGTCATTGTTAGGCTTAGGACACAAGGAAGGGAGAACAATATCCTGATTGAGGTGGAAAGCAGACACCACCTTAGGAAGGAAATCTGGCTTAAAACGAAAAACCACCTTATCCTGGTGTCTCTCAAAGTAAGGGGCCTGAATCGACAGAGCCGCCAACTCAGAGACACGCCGAACAGAGGTAATAGCCACCAAGAAAGCAACCTTCTGAGTGAGAACCGAAAGAGCAATATCCTGTAGCGGCTCAAAAGGAGGACCCTGGAGAGCCGAAAGAACCAAATTCAAATCCCAAACAAGAACCTCAGCCTTCCGAGGGGGCCGCACATGCGCGACCCCTTGGAAAAAGGTCTTAACCAGCGGGTGTAAGGCAAAAGACCTCTGGAGGAAAACCGACAGAGCAGAAACCTGTCCTTTCAAAGTAACATAGAAACAGAGAAGGTTGACGGCAGAAGGAGACCATACGGTCCATCTAGTCTGCCCTTATGTGTATACTGTATGTACTCTTTATCTTAGGATAGATGCGTGCTTGTCCCAGGCATGTTTAAATTCAGTGACTGTGGATTTTTCAACTACCTTTGCTGGAAGTTTGTTCCAAGCATCTACTACTCTTTCTGTAAAATAATATTTTCTAACATTGCTCCTGATCTTCCCCCCGACTAGCTTCAGGTTGTGCCCCCTTGTTCTATCATTAGGCTCTATACAGCGGCATCACAACCTCCCTCTTCCTACTGGTGATGCCTCGAGCTATGCAGCCAAGCATCCTGCTTGCCAGTCCCACTGCCTGGCTACACTGTCTACTCATCTTGCAGCTATCAGTAATCAGTACCCCTAAATCTCTCTCCTCCGAGGTCCTGGCTAACACAATGCTGCCCATACGGTACTCAGAGCAGGGATTCCTTCTACCCAAGTGCATAATTTTACATTTAGAGACATTAAACTCTAGTTTCCACAGTTTTGATCATCTATCCAGAAAAGCTAAATCATTTTCCATGTTGCAGACACCTCCAGGAATATCCACCCTACTACTAACCTTTGTATCATCAGCAAACAGACAAACTTTTCCTACCAAGCCTTCTCCTATGTCACTTACAAATAGATTAAAAAGAATGGAGCCCAGGACAGAGCCTTGTGGCACACCACTTGTAACTCACCTTTGTTCAGATTGCACACCATTTACAACAACGCTCTGATACCGATCCCTCAGCCAGCTGGAAATCCACTGAACTATCCAGGGAGTCCTACTTTCAATAACTTACCTATGAGCTCCTTATGTGGTACAGTGTCAAAGGCTTTGCTAAAATCCAGATAGGCGATATCCACAGCACCACCTTCATCTAACACATTAGTGACATTGTCAAAGAAATCAATAAGATTGGTCTGACATGATCTGCCCTCAGTAAAACCGTGCTGTTTTGGGTCCAATAGGTCATTAATTTTTAGATGGAAAATGATCTGTTTTTTTAAGAGTGTTTCCATTAATTTGACCACTATAGATGTTAAACTAACTGGCCTGTAATTACTGGCTTCTTCTCTACTCCCCTTTTTATGGATTGGTACAACATTGGCCATTCTCCAATCATCTGGAACCTCACCAGTTGAAAGGGAATGGTTAAGTAAATCAGTCAGAGGGGCTGCAATCACAAACCTAAGTTCCCTTAGAACTCTGGGGTGGATTCCATCTGGACCCATCGCCTTACTTACCTTTAGATGTGCCAGCTCGGATAGGACATCAGCCTCCAGAAACTCCAGAGCTGTGCCCTCCCAGCGGGATGCTGTGCCCTCCCAGCAGGTACTAAGCTGGAACCCAAGATCCAGATTATGTTGAAGAAACTCCAAAATCCTAGGAATCGAAAACACCCTACAAGGCAAGGCGCTAGCCTCACACCAATCAATATAGGACCTCCAAGTCCTATAGTAAATGCCAGAAGAGGACCGCTTCCTAGCTCTAATCAAGGTCTGAACAACAGCCGCAGACAAACCTTCCTCCTTCAGAATGAAGGTTTCAGCAGCCAAGCCGTCAAAGCCAGCATTTGTAAATTGGGGTAAAGTAGTAGACCCTGAGATAACAGATCCGGCAACATGGGAAGCCGGTACTGATCTACGGCCAGCCTTACAACGTCTGCGTGCCAAACCCTTCTTGGCCACCTTGGAGCCACAAGAATTGCTGGCACCCCTTCTAGAACCAGTTTGCGAACAACCTTGCCCAGCATGGAGACGGGCGGAAACAGGTAAAGAAAACCCAGATCCTTCCAAGCAAGGGACAAGGCATCCACTGCCAGAGATAGAGGATCCTGAGAAAGAGACACAAAGGCCAGAAGTTTGTGATTGTGCCTCGAGGCAAAGAGATCCACCTCCGTAGTCCCCCACTTGCGGCAAAGATCCAGAAAAACCTCGGGGTTGAGAGACCACTCTCCTTGGCGAGAGGATCCCCTGCTCAGGGAATCCGCCTCCGTGTTCTCCACTCCCGGAATGTAGACTGCCGAAATGCAAGGAACATTGCTCTCCGCCCAGTGCAGGATCAGAGAGATTTTCCTGAGGGCACTCCTGCTGCGAGTCCCTCCTTGGTGATTGATGTAAGCTACCGCCGTTCGGTTGTCTGAACGAACCTGAACCGGTAGACCCTGTAAATGTGAGGTCAGCCGTGCCAGAACCAGTCAGATGACTCTGAGCTCCAAGATATTGATGGGGGTGTGAGCTTCCTGAGGACCCCACACCCCGCTGAACTGATGACTTTTCCAATAACCTCCCCAGCCCGACAGGCTGGCATCCGTGGTAACCGTCTCCCAACAAGGGACCAGAAAGGATCTGCCCTTCAACAGGTTGCTGGACTCCAGCCACCACCGAAGGGACTGCCGAACCCTGGGAGACATCCTGAAAGGTTGATGCAATGAATGTGGACACCTGTCCTAATGCGTCAATAGGTGAAGTTGAAGAGATCTCATGTGAAACTGTGCAAAGGAGGACACCATCAAGCCCACCAGTTTCATCCCCTGTCGGATAGAGGGACAAGGACTGGCCCAAAGAAGGCTGATCAGATCCTGAATCCCCTGTACCTTGGTCTGGGGCAACAACACTCTGGCCTGAATGGTATCCAGATTCATGCCCAGAAATGAAATCACTCGTGACGGAGAGAGAGAAGACTTGGGGCGGTTGATCACCCACCCGAACCTCTCCAAAGTCGACACCACCTGGTGGGTGTCCAGCTCCGCCTGACGGAGGGAAGAAGCTGAGATCAACAGGTCGTCCAGATAAGGCACAATGCGAATGCCCAGAGCTCTGAGCAGAGCCATTATTCCCGCAAAGACCTTGGTGAAGACCCTCGGCGCCGAGGTCAGTCCGAAGGGAAGGGCTACAAACAAATGTTGATCCTCCACCGCAAACCGGAGGAATCTCTGATGCGCCGGAAAAATCGGAACATGCAGATACGCATCCTTGATGTCTATGGATGTCATAAAATCCCCTTGGCGAAGGGAATTGGTAGCCGAGCGCAGAGTCTCCATGCGGAACTTTTTGGCTCTGATAAACCTGTTGAGAACCTTGAGATCTAGAACGGGTCTCACCGAACCCTCCTTTTTGGAACCGTGAAAAGGTTGGCGTAGTAACCCCTGCCTCTCTCCAACTGAGGCACCGGGCAAATAACTCCCATGTCCAGAAGGTTTTTTACTGCTAACAGGAGCCCCTGTGCAGCCTGAGGGTCCGAGGGCACCCGAGACCTTAAAAATCTTGGAGGCGGCCAGTACTCAAACTCCAGTTTGTACCCGGAGGAGACCACTTCCAAAATCCAATTGTCTGTGACCTCCCGGGCCCAGACCTGGAAGAAGAGCCGCAGCCGTCCCCCCACCCGTGCAGGTGAGGGTGCCCCTTCATTGCTGAGCCGGTTTAACGGCGGGCTTGGACTTGGAACCCCAGGCAGCCGCGGGACGTGCCCGACCTCTGCCCCTGTTCCAGGACGAGCCCCTGCCACCCGAGAAGGCCAAACCTCTAGCCACTCTGGCCCCTCGAAAGGAAGGAGTGAACGAGCCAGCCCCCCGAAAGGGACGGCGCTATTTCTTCCGCTCAGGTAACTTACCTCCCTTAGCAACAGCATCCAATTTATCTCCAAACAGCCGTGCACCCAGGAAGGGAAGAGCTGTAAGCGACTTCTTGGCCCCAAAATCCGCCGTCCACTGTCGGAACCAGACCAATCTGCGCATAGCCACCAATAGGACTGAAGTCCTGCTACACATGACAATAGAATCTTCCATAGCAGCCAAGACAAAACCCATGAACAAATCACATCTCTTAAGGATAGCGAACTCATCGCTAGCCGGATCAAACTGAGCGTCATTCAGCCAGTCCCTGATAAGAGACCTGGTAGCAAGCGACACTAGGGCAGATGCACAAACAGGCCGCAGGGCCGAACCCACGCTGGCAAATGCGTGACACACCATCTGATCAAGGCACTTGTCCTCGCCATCCTTAACCCTTTAAGTGCCAGCCTACCTGGAGTTTTTATCACACTCTGTTGCCAGACCATTTTGCACTATTTTGCGCTCCCCATGTTCAAATGTGATTTTTGAAGGGATTTCCAGGGATTTCCCAGGAAAATGATATATTGTTTTTTTTCAGCAGAGTCTGAGCTTTAACATGAAATGTCTTGTTTGTCATTTTTAGGTGTATTCTCAATATTTTTTGACGAAATATGTGCAAAAAAATAAAAAAAAATCTATTTTTTACAATTTGTAGTGTTTTTTTGTAATAAAAAATGTAAGTTTGTCAATAAAATCTTATTGCGTGTGAAATCCCAATTTCTCCCGATCACAGCGGTACCACATATGTATTGGTAGATGACCTTTCCAGCCCAGGAGACTCCCCCAAACTGAAACAGAGCTTTAGGGGATTTTCAGAAAAAATACAACTGTGATATGTGCTATGCGCACCTTGCAGTTTTTCCAGAAAAACAACCCTTTTACATTTGAAATACCCCCAATAAACTATATATTCTTTGGAAGTACACACCTCAGGCTTTCTATTTGTACCAGGCTTGTTGATGTGGCAACAGTTTTCTGGAAGTAATCCCTCAATGTATTCTTTGGTTGCAAAGAGTTTCCCTAAAAAAAGGATAAAAAAGCAGAATCAAAGCCACTTTTTCCTAAAAAAACTATATACGAACAAGAAAAAACAAGTATAATCTGAAAAAGCAACATCCCCCGAACAGAACGATACCCAACATGCATAGGTTCTGTGAAGGGAAGAGTTGCCAAACACCCCAAAGTAAAGCATGAGCATAACGGTAATTTTTCTTGAAAATTTCAGCTCTGCAGACAAAGTGCGCACCTTGCGATTTTTCAACCAAAACAACCCTTTACATTTGGAATATCCCTCATAAACCATATATTCCCTGAAAGTACACATGTTAAGCTTTCTAAGCGTACCCAGCTTGTTGTAGTGGGCTAATCTTTCTGGAGTTGATCCCTCAAAGAATTCTTTGGTTGCACAGGGTTTCCCTAAAAAATGTATAAAAAAGCTGAATAAAAACACCTTTTCCTAAAATATAAATATGCAAACAAGAAAAAACAAGCTAAGTCTGAAAGCGCAAGGTCCCCCGAACAGAACAATACCCAACATGCAGAGGTACTATTAACACTTTTAATTGCCAGCCTACTTGAGATTTTGTCAGCCTCTGTTGACAGATCATTTTTCCCCATTTTGCGCCATGTTTTGCGACATTTTTGCTGGAATTTTCAGGAAAATTATATATATATTTTTTGCAGCAGAGTTTAGGCTTTAACATGAAATGTCTTGTTTGTAAATGTTATTTATTATTCATTTTATTTATTATTAAGCAAAAATAAATAAATACAAATTTTTTTAGAAAATTGCCTCCTTTATTTTAAATAAAAAATATATTTTATTAGGGAAAACCATATTGCATGTGAAAGCCCCATTTCTACCGATTAGAACGGTACCACATATTTATCGGTAGTCCCCTGTTCCTGCCCAGGAGACCCCCCTAACTGAAACAATTAATTTTTAACATTAACAAATAAAATACAACAACCATCCACACTACAAAGGGTTAAATCGAAACCCCATTTTTTTTGGGAATTTTAAGGGTTAAAAACCCTTAAAAATCCCCCCAAAAAATGACGTAGGGTCCCCCCTACCCAGCATTACCGACCCGGGCCAGCTATGGGGGCTTGTAGAACAGGGCGCAGGGGCCAGCGTTGGTGGCCCCTGGCCCTGCAGGCTACTAGCCCACATAGCCACTAAGTGTCCCGGGCCCTTCTGCCCCCCCCCCTGGCCGTTGGGGAGGCAGGTAATGGGGGATGGGGGTTAATGGCAAGTCACCCGCTAGCCGCAGGTGACTTGCCAGACCCAGAGCCTTCTGAGCTGGTATAAGGGGTCTCATGGACCCCTTACCAGCTCACAAAGGGTTAACTGTGAAAAAAAAAACACAACACAAGTAATAAAAGTATTTTATAAAAAAAAAAAAAAAAAAAATTTTTCTACTGTACCTTTTCTACTTACCTCCGATTGTAAGCTCCTTTGTCCCTCGCCACTCTGTTGACAGATGCCGGTGATCGGCATCCAGAGAAGGGGGAGGCAGGAGATCAGAGGATCTCCTGTCACCTCCTTCCCCGGCACCGATCACCGGCATCTGAGAGCTGAAGCCGGAGATCGTGGCTGGGATGACGTCTTAGCGGCAAGATGGCGGCCACCATCGAGGAGGAGAGAGCCTCCCGGGCTCTCTCCTGAAGATCGTTAAGTCCTGGGGGGGGGGGATCGGAGGCCCCCCAGGTGAAGAGGAGGGACAGCGGGAGCCAGCGCACACGCAGGTAAGTGAATGTCATTTTTTTTTTTTTTTTACAGTTAGCAGCTCCTGCTGCAGAAGCGGGGGGGGGGGGGGGGGCGGCCTATTCCGGGGGCTCTCCTGGAGCCATCCGATCCCCCGGATAAAGAGGAGACCCGGCCGGATCCAACGAGGGGTCAGGTGAGTATTTTTTTTTTTTTGCAGGGGTAAATGCCAGGCACGTAAATTTTACGTGGCTGGCACTTAAGTGACGGAGAGGCAACCACGTAAATTTTACGTGGCTGGCATTTAAAGGGTTAAGGGAAGTGGCGTCAGGGGTGTTCAGCACAGAAGAGTAAGTCAAACCCAGAACTGGCGCATCGACCTCGGGAGGAGAAGACCATCGCTTAACCGCCTCCACCGGGACAGGATACTTCTTATCCCATCCCTGAGGAGCACCAGGAAGCCGACTGGGCCTTTCCCATTCTTTCAGGATCAGCGCATCAAAATTACCCTGGGTAGGGAATTCCAGACGGGGCTTGCGGGCCCCAAAAAATTCCCCCTTCTTGAGAGGAGGCGCCTCAGGTGGGTCAATATCCAACACCTCCAATAGATGTGACAAAACAGTGGCCGTATCAACGGCATCTCCCAGCGCCTGCCCCGACATCAGCATCACCAGACTGTACATAGTCTCCGTTTCCTCATACAATTCCCCCTCCTGTAAAGGGGAATAATCCGACAAATCAATGGAATCGTCGTCAACATCCCACAAGGGCTGGGCCGACGACAAATGTCTCTTTTTAGCCTGGGCCTTCTTGCCCACCGTGCTAACAATAAATTTATCGATGCTGACCAACCTAGCACAAACATCAGAGTGCGACTCCCCGCTGGCACCAATGACACTTGGGGTACGGATAAGGCGGGGAGGGGAAGGCGATGAAGCGGGAGGAGCCAACCCAGAAGGCTAGGTACCGGACTGCCGCGTTATGGCCTTTTGAGCACATGGTATACAAATCAGCACATTCTCCCCTGTAAGGGATACCCCACACATGGCCCGGATTGTCCCAGAGGAAGCCCAAGCCCAGTATCCTGCGGAGGTAAGGTGATAAGGTGATTTTTGTGTTCAGTCGCAAGACCGCAGGGAATTATGCCTAAGCAACCCGGGATGCCCCTTAAAAGTCCCGGTTGGAGGATTTAAGGTGATCAATTTAACACTAGGGACCCCAGAACCAGGAGGAACCCCTTAATATGCACTATTATGAAGCAATCTGCAACACACAATAAGGCATATCAGTTACTATACAGCGTAACAACATCATTCAAAATACATATATATATATACCAAAAAAAGCATAAGCCTGCACCATAGGGGACCCCCAAATAACTAATGAAGTGGCCACCAGGCCCTTACCGTCCCCCAGAAACGACAGCAGCAGCAATGCAGCAAGATGGCCCCCGTCTCTGAGGTGATCAGGAAGAAGCAGGAAGAGAAGGGGGGCGGGCCAGCTTTTCCAGGCCCCACCCCCCCTCCCAGCAGCGCGGATCTGGCCAGGGAGGCCATTCAGAACACGCGCCGAACGAGGGGGCGGGGCTACCGCGGCCGCGCCAAACGCCCGGCCCCGCCCCCTTATCTAAACACAGCCTGAGGGAGAGAAGCTCCCCAGGCTGACAGGAGAAACCACAGCAGGCTAGGCCAAGCAACAGCACCAATTCATCAAGGAATAACTTCCAGGTGATCCACACCAACACACACACACAACTTACAGTGGTAACACCAACACACATACACATATATACATATATATAAAGTAAGTAAGAGAGGCCGAGGATGAGGGCCCGCCAGCCCCCCCCCCCCCCCCCCAGAGGGAGGTAAGGGACCCGGAAGGGGGGAGGAACCCGGCCCGAATAGGGCCACAGGCATGTAGGGACGGGGCATCCCACACCAGGATCACCAAAACCTGGGTAACCGCCTACTCCATAATGGGGTCTCATGGTGGAGCAATGCTCCTTCCGCACCCATAGGGTGCTCCTACCCTCACCAGGACCAGCAGCCTAAGCTGGGAGGCTCAGATAGGGACAATTTAGAAAGGGTCCTGGCAGCAATAGGGACAATAAACGGCCAGGCGCGGGCCCGGCTTACCTGCAAGTAAAAGAAGTCTTCATCTTCTGTCTTGTCGCCTTCCCTGCAGAGAAGGAACTGGGAAATTGGTGGGAGGTCCCAGGTATATATGGCCCGGGAGGGGCTTCCTTTTTTTGCATATTCATCTTTGCACAAGTTCGCCCTCTACTGGAGATTACCCACATGTCATGAAGATCGAAGTGGAGTGTATGGCACACTTAGAATATGAGCTACATCTCAGCTCTATTCAGCAAGACATCAGAATGAGCTGGTGTCTCCCTTGCCTCCAATGCAATAGCTTGCTTTGGTTTTACACGTAGCCTAGACAATGCCTTTAGATGAGGTGCCTTACCCCTTCCATTGCAATAAATGGAGTCTGGAACATCAGGGACAGAACCCCAAAAACGAAAAAAGACAACTGAAGAAAAGAGCAAACTTTAGCCCAACACCAGCCTAATATGCCCTGGTCACCCTTCTACCATGGTCCTGGTAGCAGCTGCCTCCCCTGCCCCTGGTGCTAGGTCTTCTTAAGCCTCTTAGCATAGCATTGGCATTGGTTATTTAGACATTGTGGTAGCAATCTGTACTTTCTGAGTCAGGACTTGCCTCTTCGATGTTGCTTTCACTTCAATAAAACCACCATGGAATTTGCCTATGTCAAAGAACCACCAGCTTTAAAGTATTGTGGGTGCGGTATGCCAAGTAATTATGGTAATACAAAGCAATTATACAAAACAGGCAATCTGTGGTCATCATTGGGGGATTACAGAAAACTGTAGTCCATTGAGAAAGTCAATATGATCATTAAAAAATATTTACCTATGTGCTTTGAAGTCTTATTTGGTTGTTTAGCCTTTAAAAATGTATGTATATCTGATTCTTCTTCAGAGCTCACCTGCAACCAATCCCCTAATTTGTTTTTTGCAGTGAGTGATGATGGTTTAGAACACTTTTAACTTCCTGGCCCCCAAACAAGTGATTGAAAAAGCCTAGAAGAGGCAGTCCTTTTATATATAGTGACGTTGACAGACATCTTTATAAAATAAAATGTACAAGTATTTCAAAAGATACCCACGAGTGTTAAATGGGAACCCTGTATGCAATATTTGCTTTCTCACATGGGTGCCCAAATACTACATTAAAAACCGTGTCGGTTCATTGGAGAGGTGGGAGGGTTGCAGGGAGTAAGGGTACCTTCTTTTCTTTTTTCTTCTCCTTTTTACTCCCATTTTCAATTTCTCTGTTAGCATTAGTTACTATCCCAGAACTTATCATAAATAAGAAACATAAAGAGACAGAAATGGAGTGAGGAATGGCACCAATTTAAAAAACAATGGGTGCCCAGACTGGGACAAAATCCAAGCAAATGAATGGATCACAACCATCAACATTCTTCAAAAAGCTCAAATATAAGCATACTACAGAACATGTCACCCAACAGAATGGTATCATCTATCTGCGTTTGAAAGATGCAGCCTATCTTCCCCAAGCCCTTCCTTAACAATTCATTGATAGTTGCAGAACTCTCAATCTCTAATAAAAATAAAAGAAAATTGGAAAAGGACAGGCACTCACCCAAACCCAATGGGATAACGTCACTACACTTCATGCCTACCTGAGATCTAATGTCTTAACAATTTTTAATTGTAATTTTCTCAATACGACATATCTAACGAGTGACTATAACACCCTGATGCATCCTTTTTGGTGCTGGTGGTGTCAGACAGAACCTGCTACAACAATTTACATATGTTGGGAAAGCGCATTTATTGCCAAACTATATACTTTATGAAAGTGGAATTAAACATCAATATAACTAAGGATGCCCTATCTTGCCTTCCTAATATTGATATAACCACTAAGGAGGTGAAGCGGGAGGAAATTACACTCATATTAATAGCCTTGGGTGTAGCGAAAAGGTGCATCCCTCCCAGATGGGCAGAATCTATTCCTCCAAATGTCTCAGTGTGGAAAGTACTAATCAATAAAACAGTAAATAGCTGCAAGTAACAAAAGCAACCTTAACCAAGTACTTCTGAGGGCATTTGCAGTAATAGATAAAGCACTGGACCTCTGACCATGAGCCTTAAAGAGGAACATGAGACCTTTTCTGATGTTCCTCTTTAAACATCCCTCCTTCACTGCCTTTTGAATGTCTTCGTTATCTAAAACATCGACACCCGGCAGTATTCCTGGCCTGTTTCCACCCCCCTTAGCCGTCCCAGAGTGACGGCTGCAGGCTTAGCTTGCCTTACCTGTAGCTGTCCTCCTTTCAAATGTCCCCTCCGATCTCGTGCTGCGCATGCGTGAGATCGGGGGGGCGCAGTGCATGTCGGGATTTAAAGATGGCGCTGCCCGACAGAGGACGACAGGTGAGCGGTAAGTTAACATTAACTGTTTTGTAAACTGGAGGGGCAGGGGGGCCGGGCAAGCCAGGTCTAGGGAGCATCCCAATTACCTGTAATGTTCCTCTTTAAAGGAGCAGTATCGCGAAATTTAAAAAAGATAAATAATTAAATAGCCACACAATAGCTTCTAACATGTGTATAAATAATGCGGCGATAGAAAAAGGAAAAAATATATGCCTTTCTTTTAAATTGTATTATGACAATGGCTCAGTCCATTTGCTGAATAGGGGGATCTGCTGGGTTGTATTTAGTGAGCTGCTTTATTTAGCTCACTGGTCTCCTAGCAACACTTTAACTCAGAGGCTGATACTGTAATCAGTGGTAACGGCTGTGTGTGTGTGAGGTGCTGCTTTTGTTATGAGACCAGGTGATTCAAATGTGTAAAATCTATACAAAGTAAACTAAACTGACTGAAAATGACTGAAATTCTTCTTTGAATAACTGTGCAGGAAAAGGTATTAAAGTGGACCAACACCCAGGATTTTGACTATCCTGGGTTTTGGTCCACTTCGGCGGGCCCAGAAACCCCAAAAAACTCACCTCTCAACGCTCCCACGTGAACGCCGCAGCCAATCCCCGCCAACGTCCAGGCGGGGATCAGGAACGTCCAAGCCGCTTCCGCCGCCGCCGCCTCCCGCGCGTCACTCTCGGCGCGCGCGCGCCCCCGCCGGCCATTCACAGAGGGCCGGCGTGGGCGCGCACACGTCTGGAGGGGCGCGCGGGAGGCGGCGGAAGCGGCGGAGGATCAGGTAAGATGTTTTTGGGGTTTCTGGGGGGTTTCACCCCGCGGGACATCCCGATCTTGGATGTCCCGCGGGGTGGGAGGTGATCAGCCCGGGAATCTTATAGATTTCCGGGCCGATCACCCCTGGGTGTTGGTCCACTTTAAAGTGGAACAAAACCCTGAGTTGCCGACCCGGTCATTGACCTTGCCCCTTGGGCATTCTAAATCAGGATGCCCACTGTGTGAAACGACCCCTGGATAACCACAGATCCCCCCATTTTTCTGGAGCGCTCACGCAGATAGTCATTTAGACAGGCCGGGCGGCCAGGAAGGTTACTGCTCAGGCTCCCCATCTGTGTGCAAACAGAGCTGATTGGATGAGAGCCCGCGCATGCGCTGTGGGACAGGGAAAGATACGTTTTCACAGGCGAACTTGGGGATTTCACATATCAGGGCATCCCAAGTCGGGATGTCCCTAGGGGCACAAAACAAAACTCCAGATAGTGAAAATCCTGGGTTGGGCTTTGCTCAAAACACACAAAGCTGAAAGAAAGATCATATGGAAAAATGTGTTGAGAAAAGAGAGAGAAAATGGTAAACTGAAAGATTCTGCAGCAGAGCCAACATGAAGGGAAAACTGTCAAAATCAGCTAAATGACTTCTAGAGCTTTTCTCTCTGTTTTAGATATATAAGTTCTGGCCAGGCAATGTTGCAATGTTGTTATCTTATGCTGGACGGCTGCCAGCACTGAACAGCTGATACTTTGTTACATTTCCCCTCTCCTCAGCGTGGAACAGGCCGGAGTGTCGGGCCCCAACACTCAGCAGACATAAACATGAGCTATTAGTCTCCAGCTGCACAACACACACATAATTTTTTCCTAAATTTGTAATTCTTACTCCAACACTTACCTACATTCAAAGTACCATTTAAATATTAGTCACCAAGAAAAATTCGCGATACTGCTCCTTTAAATACAGGCAACACGGCGACCTCTGATACTTGCCTGTCGTACCTTGCTTTACTTTTTCTAATTCACTCAAACATATCTTTTTATTTTTCTCCAATGTAGAGGCACATAGAAGTACATAGGTTTAGAAGTACATAGGCTTAGAAGTACAACTTTTTTCTGCGGGAAAGTTCTTTACATAGCCCTGACAACCAATCTTTGAACTGCTAGCTGAGCGGGGCAAAAACTCTATTTTTAATATCCCTTTTCTTAATATCTCTTTCACTTAATTTCCTTCCCCTTCTGCCAATTGTTGAATTCCTTCTAATCTATTACTATACTATCCCTAGCGTTCTCTAGTTAGGGTTAATAGTTTGGGTATTCATTTACCCAGAATAGTTTATGTGAGATACAATGTTATGCTGGTTGTCAGGATGTCTCCATGGACATAGTGTAGACCTCTGTGGGTCTACTGTATGTGAATATATATGCACATATAAAAGCATGGGTGTATGCACACATGTCCTGTAAATCTACTGTCCCATTTCAACCTAAACCATTATTGTTCTCTTGCGTGTGTTGAGGTGGTAAGTTTAGGGCCGAGCGGTTCCCTGTCCTATGGTAGATGCATCCCGAATTGGCATCATTGCTCTGTGCGTTTGCCGCTCCCAGCCGACTTGAATGTCAGTAGGTGTGTGCACACAGGGAGCCATAAGGATTAAGGGATCCTCATTTCCTCCACCCTGTTTGGCCTGCCGGCAGCCATTTCCTGGGCCCTAGAGTCAAATAGCAAGTTCCTTAATCCCCCCCCCCCCCATGCATAGTCACTGCAGCGGAATAAAATAAAACATTTACTCACCTGGTCTGTGTAGTGAGCTCATTCCCACAGCTGCAGCAAGTACTATGGGAATACATCCACTGCCAGGACCAGGTGATTTAGCACTGGGGCGATCACTCAAGGATCAAGGTTAGTTTATGGGTATACCGGGGGGTTTTAGACTGCGGGTTGTAGTTGCAGGGTTGGGTCCTCTTTGACGCAGGCTTAGCCTTCTCTGTCTGAGGTAACCAACCTCTCCCCATTATTTTCCTAAATTCTGGAATCCCTAACAATGTATACCTGTCGGGAAACAAATTCTCCTTGTGAGAAGTGATGAGACCTTTGCCACTGTATTTATTGATGAAATAAGAGTCACCTTGGCAAAGTTTACAATACATCTAAATCTATTGGGAAACTCAGGCAAGGTTCCCAGGCATCCACTGGCAAATGCCAAAGTGTTTGTTTTTAGGCAAATATGCTAACAGATGTCCCCATCATTTTAGGTGGAGAACCTTCATAAACTTAAAAGGTAAGTCCACTGTCAATGGAATTTTCAAAAGTGTATAATTTTTATGCCAAGAGGATATCCTCAATGTGCTGAGCTTATCTAGTATTTTTTCCTGATGGAAACAGTTTTCCCTACCTGCAACCTGTTGCCATTGTGCGATGTACACAGAGTCTGTACACCAAGAGAAAAGAGAGCTTGTTACATAGCACTGCTGCTATGGCCAGAGCTGAGGTGAGGGAGTTCACTCGACCTTACACATGTTAAACAGCAATGTTCTGTCTGTAAAGGACTCACATCACTATTCTTGGTGTACAGAATTGGTGTAGGAAAAGCACCTTGAGGACACACATACTTTTAGCACAAAAAAAATATACATTTTTGTCAAAAGTTGACTTTACTTTTAAGCCTGGATTAGGGGGGAAGGTGTGCACCCATTTTTCAAAGGCAAAGGTTGACACATGAAGCCTTTGAAATTGGACAGCTTATGAAAAACAAGAAACGCTAAGCCTATAAATTATACTAAACTATAGGACAAAAATAACAAATCCTCTCCTCAACACAAAACTGATCTACTGGAGAAGCGAAAGTCCTTCATGAGCACTGAAAATGACTCTATAGTCATCACTTCCTCATTTACATGTTTGACAGCAAATGGCAGCCAATCATGTGACCAACAGCAACTATTCAGGTTCGATGTGCAAGCCCACTTGGCAAACCCAACAGCTTTAAAAAGCGGGAACTCTGCCTGGAGTAGCCTTTTAATTGTAAACCTTTGCAAATTATTAGCATGATACTTTAGTCACTGACACATGCTTACAATAAATTTCACAGATCAGCTTTAACAGTAACACGAACAACCGCTCTGTGGTTGTGAGAAAAAAAGTAAATAGGAAATATTAATCCATTTCTGTTCGTTTGTAGCACAGATAATGATCACACTCTGCACTGCACCTCGCTCGATCTTGAGCAGCTATCAAGTATCAAAGCTGAATACCGTCGAACTGCCGCGGCGCAGATTGCCATCACATTCATCTCTATTTGTTCACTGGACAGGACAGGCACCGATAACATTATTACTTTTTTATTGTCAACTTATCTTTGGCCGGTCAGGTCTAGCCAAGGTCTTCAGACAAAGCTGAAGGTTACCGGGACAATAGTGGTACAGCATAATTCTCTAGAGCTACCCATCCACAGTGGCTCTCAGATGAGTAATGGCCGAGGCAGCACCTCATTTTGTTAGAAATAAATTAGTCAATCTTTGATAGAGGTGCTGAAGCTGAAGATTTAAGGTATTGCTTTAAGGAAGAACTCTGCTACAGCCCAGATTTTCTTTAAATTTGTACAGCGAATGAAAGAGAATTATTATTTTATATATCAGTGTATAAGTGGTTGTGTATTAATTGGCAAAAAAATATTTTGGACCAAATGTTGTGCTAATAGGCAAGGTTGAGAAGAATCTGGGGGTACTGGTAGACCACAGGCTAAATAACAGTATGCAATGCCAAGCAGCTGCTTCCAAGGCCACCAAGATATTATCATGCATTAAAAGAGGCATGGAATCAAAGGATAGATGTGTCATTTTGCCTCATTACAAGGCACTGGTGCGTCCTCACATGGAATATGCTGTCCAGTTTAGGGTACCATTTCATAGAAAGGATGCACTGACGATGGAAAGGGTACAGAGGAGAGCCACCAAACCAATAACAGGAATGAAGGACCTTAGTTATGAGGAAAGATTATGAGCATTAACTCTGTTTAGTCTTGAGAGGAGACGACTGAGGGGGAACATGGTTAACTTGTATAAATATATAAAAGGGTAATACAAAAAATATGGGGAAACACTATTTCAGGTAAAATCCTCTCTAAGGACTACGGGGCACTCCCTTTGACTGGAAAAAAAAGAAATACAAATACTGGAGTCTGGAGGAGACAATCATTTTTTTTACCATAAGAACTATGAATATGTGGCATAGCTTCCTACAGAAGCCTGTTGCAGCATCAACCGCTGTCAGCTTTAAAAAAGGATTAGATGCTTAATTAGAAGAAAATAACATTAACAGTTACTATTAGATGTTACTGGTAAAAAAAAAATACAATTCTGTGATTACTCACCTGTAGAATTGGTATTATATGTATACAGCACGTCCTGTTCCAGAAGATATTCCTTACTCTTGGGTTATACATCCAGTAGATGGCGCTGGACTGCAGAGACAGAAAAGTGGCTCCTCCTGGCCCCATATATAACAGGGACCTCCCACAAATTCCCCAGTATGGAAAAGCAGTTAAAATGGAACCGGGAGAACTATAACTATTACAAAAATTGAACAATCACCATACAGAGGTAACTAAGTAAAATGATAACAAGGGTGGGGTGGAACAGGACGTGCTGTATACATATAATACCAATTCTACAGGTGAGTAATCACAGAATTGTATTATTCTAAGTATACAGCACGTCCTGTTCCATAAGATATTCCTTACTCTTGGGACATCCAATAGCAGTGTCCGTAAGGTAGGGTGGGATCCCCAAAAGTAACAGCAGACAGTTTAAACCACTGCCGCCTGCAGAACCTTGCGGCCAAAAGCAGCATCAGCTGAGGCCCCAACATCAACCTTGTAAAACTTAGAAAAAGTATGAACAGAAGACCAAGTGGCGGCCTTGCAACAGAAGCTTGGTGCTGAAAAGCCCAAGAGGCACCAATAGCACAAGTAGAATGAGCAGTAAGGCGGAAAGGAGGCTCCTTCCCTTTAGCAGAGTAGGCCTGTACCACAGCCTGACGGATCCACTTGCTGATAGTGGACTTAGCCGGAGCCAGACCCTTCTTAGGTCCAGACGGAAGCACAAAAAGAGCATCAGTCTTCCTGAAGGATTCAGTAGCCACCAAATAGAACTTCAGAGTCCTGACCACATCCAAAGAATGTAAAACCCTCTCCTTAGGATTACTAAGATTAAGACACAGAGAAGGCAAAACAATGTCCTGATTGAGATGAAAGGCAGAAACAACCTTAGGCAGAAAATCTGGCTTAAAACTAAATACCACCTTGTCCTGGTGTCTCTCAAAATAAGGAGGCTTGATGGAAAGCGCCGCCAACTCAGAAACACGCCTAACAGAAGTTAAAGCCACCAAAAAGACCACCTTAAAGTGGACCAACACCCAGGGGGGATCGGCCTGGGAATCTATAAGATTCCCGGGCCGATCAGATCCCTCCCCGCGGGGCATCCGAAATCGGGATGTCCCGCGGGGTGAAACCTCCCAGGAAGCCCACAATCCTACCTTCTCCCCGTTCCAGCGGCGCATGCGTGTCCGCCGCTGCCCCCTCCCGCGCGTCCCTCTAGCAGGGCGCGCTCCCGCGCTGGCCGTTTGTGAATGGCCGGCGCGGGTGCGCTCCCTGTAAGAGGGACGCGCGGGAGGCGGCGGACGCGCTCTGCTTGTCCGTCGGCGGGGATTGGATGCAGCGGTCACGTGGGAGCGGGGTGAGATGAGTTTTCGGGGCTTTCCGGGGGGTTTCACGCAGCGGGGCACCCCCAATCGGGGTGCCCCACCGAAGTGGACCAAAACCCAGGATAGTCAAAATCCTGGGTGTTGGTCCACTTTAAGCATAAGAATGGACAAGGAGCCCCTTGCAAGGGCTTAAAGGGAGACCCCTGCAGGGCAGATAAGACCAAGTTCAAGTCCCAGACTGGTAACATAGGCTTACGTGGGGGACGCACGTGAGTAACCCCCTGGAAGAAGATCTTGATCAGGGGATGCTGAGCAAAGGATCTTTGGAAAAAAATGGCCAAGGCAGAAACATCACCTTTCAGAGTACTGAGCTGAAGACCGAGATCCAAACCATGTTGCAGAAACTCCAGAATCCTAGGAATAGAAAACACACGACAGGGAAGCGAGTTAGACTTGCACCAGTCAATGTAAGAACGCCAAACCCTGTAGTAGATGGAAGAAGAGGACCTTTTCCTAGCCCTGATCAAGGTATTTACAACCGAGGCAGGCAGCCCTTTTTCCATCAAGATGGAGGTTTCAACAGCCAGGCCGTCAAAGCTAGCGTTTGTAAATTGGGGTGGCGTAGGTGCCCCTGAGTGAGCAGATCTGGAGCCCGGGGAAGGATGTACTGATCTACTGTCTGCGAACCACACTCTTCTTGGCCAACAGGGGGCCACCAGTATGGCTGGCACCCTTTCCTGAGCTATCTTGCGCAACTCCCTGCCCAGCAGGGGAAACGGGGGAAACACATACAGGAGCTGAACCCCGTCCTAGACATCGCCAGGGCATCCATGGCCAAGGCCAGAGGATCCTGGGACAGAGAGACAAAGACTGGAAGCTTGTGATTGTGACGGGACGCAAACAGATCAACATCCGGCTGACCCCAGCGGTGGCACAGGGAGCGAAACACCCTGCTGCTGAGGGACCATTCTCCCAGACGAGAGGTCCCCCTGCTCAGAGAGTCTGCCTCCAGATTCTCCACCCCCGGGATGTACACAGCTGAGATGCAGGGAACATTCTCCTCCGCCCAGGACAGTATCAGGGACACTTCCTTGAGGGCCCTCTTGCTCAGGGTCCCTCCCTGATGATTGATGTATGCCACCGCCGTCTGGTTGTCCGAGCTGACCTGGACAGCCCGATCCCGCAGGTGTGGGGTCAAGTGGGCGAGAATCAACCTGATCGCCCTCAATTCCAGAATGTTGATAGGGGCATGGGCCTCCTGAGGGCCCCTCTGACCCTGGAATTTCAGGGACTTCCAAAAGCCCCCCCAACCTGTCAGACTGGCATCCATGGTGACAGTCTCCCAGCAGGGGGCCAGAAAGGATCTGCCCCCCAGCAGGTTCCTTGAGTCCTGCCACCACGATAGAGACCGCCTGACCAGAGGGGACAGGACAAACGCCTGATCCAAGGAAACAGGGTCCCGATCCCATACTGACAAGAGGTGAAGCTGAAGAGGCCTCATGTGGAACTGAGCATATGGAACCGCCTCAAAGCAGGACACCATCAGGCCCACCAGCTGCATTCCCTGCCTGATGGATGGATGTGGACAAGACAGAAGGAGCTGAGCTTTCTCTTGAAGATTCTCCAACTTCTGCTGAGGAAGAAAGATCTTGACCTGAGATGAATCCAGAATCATGCCCAGAAAAGACTTCACCATGGAAGGATACAGGGAAGATTTGGGGTGGTTGATCACCCAACCGAATGACTCCAGTGTGGACACCACCCGCTGAGTGTCCAGCTCTGCCTGATGGAAAGACTGAGAAGCGATAAGCATGTCGTCCAAATAGAGAAGAATGCAAATGCCCTGAGATCTCAGCAGAGCCATCACTCCTGCCAGCACCTTGGTGAATACCCTGGGAGCCGAGGTGAGACCGAAGGGCAAGGCCACAAATTGGTAGTGCTGATCCTCCAGAGCGAACCTGAGGAATCTCTGATGACCTGAAAAGGTAAGCATGAAGGTAAGCATGAAGGTAAGCATCCTTGATGTCTACAGAGGTCATGAAGTCCCCTGGGTGTAGGAAAGTCACAGCTGAGCGCAGAGTCTCCATGCGAAAGTGTCTGAATCTGACAAATTTGTTGAGGTGCTTCAAATCCAGGATGGGTCTGATGGACCCGTCTTTTTTGGGGACAATAAAAAGATTGGAATAACAGCCTTTGCCCCTTTCCCTCAAGGGCACCAAGCAGATGACACCCAGTTCCAGAAGGCCTTGGACAGCAAGGGGCAGACCCTGAGCTGACAGGGGGTTTTGAGCTAACCGGGATTTGATGAATCTTGGGGGCGGCCAGGCTGCAAACTCTATCTTGTAACGGGAGGACACTACCTCCTGAACCCACCGCTCTGAGACGTGAAGCCTCCAGACATGAGCCAAGAGCCGAAGCCGTCCCCCCACCCGGATGGGTGAGGGCGCCCCTTCATGCCTGAGGGGGCTTGGGGGAGGACTTAGTCTTGGGACCCCAGGGGGGGCCAGGGTGGCCATGTCTTCTGCCCCTGCCCCAAAAATCTGCACGGGCTCCAGCAAAGGAAGTTCCCCATCTGATTCTGGAGCCCCTGAAGGAAGGAGAAAAGGCACCTGAACCCTGAAAGGACCGGGGCTGCCTTCTACGCTGAGGTAACTTGCCTCCCTTAGCAAACAAATCCAGACGTTCACCAAAGAGGCGCAGCCCCTTGAAGGGAAACCCAGTGAGAGCCTTTTTAGCAGCGTTGTCAGCTGCCCACTGGCGCAGCCAGACCGAGCAGCGTATCGCCACCAACAAGGCAGAAGCCCTGCGACGCATTCTAATGGTATCATCCAAGGCAGAGAGAACATATGCAACAAATTCTTCACAATGCAGAAGAGCTCTATACTCTTCACTACCTGCATCATCAGGGGCCCCATCTAAGAGACCTCTGAGCAGGCTTTTAATAGCAACAGCCGTAATGGCAGAGGCACAGACTGGACGGAGCGCGGTCCCCACACAGGCAAAAGCATGGCAAGCCAGCTGATCAATGCGCCTGTCCTCCCCATCCCTCAATGTAGTAGAGTCAGGGGAATACATGACGGATGTGTTAGACAACCCCAGAACTGGTGCATCCAATTCGGGAGGACATGACCACCGTTTAACCATTTCAGCAGGAAAGGGATACCTCTTATCCCAACTCTTTGGCACCCCGGGGAGACGGCTAGGCCATTCCCACTCCTTGAGCACCAGATTATTAAAATGAGCTTGTTCAGGAAACTCCAAGCGTGGCTTAACAGTATGAACCAGCTCCCCCTGCTGCCGCGGAGCCATGGCAGGAGGAGAGAAACAGAGTACATAAAAAATGTGAGCTAAAAGCCTGTCAGTATCATCTGAAGCCCGTGGGTCAGGCCCAGAATCGGCACCATACACCCTAGAATGTTCCTCAGATGATTCTGAATCAGAAAATAATTCCCCCTCTTCTAGCGGGGTATAACCAGTAATGTCAAAAAATTCCTCTGCCTCCATAGGAAAGAGGGAAACACCAGGTGATAAATGGCGCTTCTTAGAAGAAGCCTTACGCGGGCCAGAGCCAGCAATATGTCTCTCAATGCTGGCCACCCGAGCAGCCAAATCAGGTCGAGACTCCCCACTGGTATGCACCTCACTGGGAGTCAGATGTAAGCGTGGGGGGGTAGGCGAAGCCCGAGGGGGCGCAGGCCCAGCCACCGGTAACCCAGACTGCAGTGCAAGCATCTGCTGGGCGCAGGGTACACACACCCTGACATCATCACTTATAGGGGATACCCCACGCGCCACACACTACCAGGGAGAGCGAAGGGGAAGCGACGGCCAGCCAAAAGGGAGCCAACTGCGGGGACAGGGGCGAGGGGCATAAAACGCGGGAGGGGCATCCCATAAGGCTCACCATGGGCCTGTACTGCCTACCCTTTAGTAGGGGACTGCGGTTGGAGCAGCGCTCCTTAGCACCTGACAGCGGTGCTGCCTACCTTCACCCAGGCAGTAAAAGGAAACGGGTGGGAATAGTCCTACAGGGCCGCAGGCTAATAGCCCCGCTCACCTGCGAGTAGAGAGAGCCATTTTCTAGTCATCGCAGCCCAGACTGCAGAGAAGTACTGGGGAATTTGTGGGAGGTCCCTGGTATATATGGGGCCGGGAGGAGCAACTTTTCTGTCTCTGCAGTCCAGCGCCATCTACTGGATGTATAACCCAAGAGTAAGGAATATCTTCTGGAACAGGACGTGCTGTATACTACTATAGAATAATAATAACTTCCCCTACCCCTAAATCCTTGGTTGAACTTGACGGACATATGTCCCTTTTCAACCATATTAACTATGTAACACTGTCCCCCCAAGAACCAATTAACAGGCAAGGTGCAGAAACCACCCATTAAAGGCAGAGTGGCACCCCCCGATTATAGCCAGTGTGGCATTCCCCCATCCCATTTCCCAAAGGCAGTGTGGCATTACCACCTGATTCCCAATAAGCAGTGTGGCATTCCCCCCTCCCATTCTCCATAGGCAGTGTGGCACCTTGATGTCCACAGAGGTCATGAAGTCCCCTGGGCGTAATGAACTTACAGCTGAGCGCAGAGTCTCCATGCAAAACCTTCTGGGTCTGCCAAACTTGTTGAGAAGCTTTAAATCTAGGATGGGCCTGACAGACCCATCTCTTTTGGGAATGGTGAAAAGGTTGGAATAGTAGCCCTTGCCCCTTTCCCCTAAGGGCACTTGGCAAATGACCCCCAGCTCCAGTAGATTCTGCACAGCAAGCAACAGGCCCTGAGCTGACAGGGGGTCTTGAGGCATCCGGGATCTGATGAATCTTGGGGGCGGCCAGGCTTCCAACTCTATCTTGTAATCGGAGGACACTACCTCCTGAATCCACCGGTCTGAGACATGCCGCCCCCCCACCCGGATGGGTGAGGGCGCCCCTTCATGCCTGAGGGGGCTTGGGGGAAGACTTAGATTTGGAACCCCAGGAGGATCCAGGGCGGCCACGTCCTCTGCCCCTGCCCCAGAAATCTTCTCGGGCCCCTGCAAATGATGCTCCCCTTCCCACTTTGGAACCACGGTAGGAGGGAAGAAAGGAACCTGAACCCAAAAGGGCCAATACTGTCTCTTGCGCTCGGGTAACTTGCCTCCCTTAGCAAACAGGTCCAGGCGATCCCCAAAAAGACGCAGCCCTTTAAAGGGGAACCCAGTGAGAGCCTTCTTGGCAGCGTTGTCAGCTGCCCACTGGCACAGCCAAACCGAGTGGCGTATAGCCACCACTAAGGCAGAAGCCCTGCCACACATTCTAATGGTATCATCCAAGGCAGAGAGGACATATGCAACAAACGCAGAAGAGCACTATACTCAGCACTAGCTGCCTCATCAGGAGCCCCATCTAAAATACTCCTGAGCAGAGTCCTAATAGCCACAGCTGTAATGGCACAAACCAGGCGCAGCGCAGACCCTGCACAAGCAAAGGCATGGGAAGCCAGCTGATCAATGCGCCGGTCCCCACCATCTCTCAGTGTAGTAGAGCCAGGGGAATGCATGACAGAAGTGTTGGACAACCTCTGGAGGGGACGACCAACGCTTAACCACTTCAGCAGGGAAAGGGTACCTCTTATCCCAATTTTTAGGCACCACAGGGAGCCTGCTCGGTCACTCACACTCCTTGAACACAAGATTACTAAAGTGAGTTTGCTCAGGAAACTCCAAACGTGGCTTAGCCGTGTGAAACAACTCCCCCTGCTGCCGAGGAGCCGCGGCAGCAGGAGAGATAGAAAGCACTTCAAAAATGTGAGCCAAAAGCCTGTCAGTATCCTCTGGAGCCCATGGGTCAGAGCCAGAATCAGCATAACTCTTAGGCTGCTCATCAGATGATTCTGAATCAGAAGACAATTCCCCTTCTTCCAGGGGGGTATAGCCAGCCAGGTAAAGAAATTCCTCAGCCTCCATAGGAAATAAGTTAACGCCAGGTGCCAGATGCCGCCTCTTAGCCGAGGCCTTACGCGCCGTAGAGCCAGCAAACAGCTTCTCAATACTAGCCACCCTGGTAGACAAATCAGGCTGAGACTCCCCACTGGTATGCACCTCACTGGGAGTCAGATGTAAGCGTAGGGGAGTGGGCGAAGCCACACGGGGCGCAGGCCCAGACACAGGTGACCCAGATTGCAGCGCAAGCGCCCGCTGGGCGCAGGGTACACAAGCCCGCACATTGTCATCACTAGTAGGGGACACCCCACACGCCACACACAGTCGGGCTTGTCCCGAAGGAACCCAGAGGACATTATCCTGAGAAGCCTCCATATGGTGATTATCGCGGCCACAGGCCAATAGGGATTTACACAATAAAGCCACCCGGGATGCCCCAATAACCCGCTAGGGAAGTGGGAGGAAGAGGCGGAGTAGGCCTCTAATAGCAACTAAATAGAGGGGATAGGCCGGGAGAAACCACAATTAACTTTGACCCGCCTGCAAGACATAAACAAAAGTCCTGTAAGCGGTATGCATACACAACAATAAAATAAAGATAAGCCAGCCCGCAGGGGCACTTACGGACCACGGTAGGTAGAAGCCAGCCACGCAGCACAAGAAGGCAAAATGGCGCCCGCAGATACCTCGAGGGGCGGGCCGCGGAGACAGTGATGCGGAATGCGCCATCCGCAAGGCCCGCCCCTCCCCCCCGAAGAGCGCGAAGGCGCCCACGTGACCATGTCAGCCAATGATGGCGCAGCAGCGCCTGAGGTAAAGTCGCTGCCGACCGCGGTACGCCGTACAACCACGTGCGGCGGCGGCATTTTTAAAAGCAACCAGTGCAACCAACACACGCGCAGCAACACAAGACAAGCCATACCGCGTAAACCATAAGAGTGAAGAATACACCTACAACACACACCACACCCCCCCCTCCTGAGAATACCAGGGAAGGCGAGGGAGGGCAGCGGCCAACCTAACAGAAGCCCACAGATGGGTAGGGGGCGAGAGCGTGGGATGGGCATCCCATAAGACTCACCATGGGCCTATACCGCCTACCCTTTGGTGGGAGATTGCGGTCGGAGCAGCGCTCCTTAAGCACCTGACAACGGTGCTGCCTACCGTCGCCCGACCAGTGCAGCCAAAGCTGGGAGGCATGAAAAGGAGGAATGGGTGGGAATAGTCCTACAGGGCCGCAGGCTTAATAGCCTCGCTCACCTGCGAGTAGAGAAAGCCATCTTCTTGTCATCGCAGCGCCGACTGCAGAGAGGATCTGGGGAATTTGTGGGAGGTCCCTGGAATATAAGGGGCCGGGAGGAGCCACTTTTTGCTGTCTCTGCAGTCCAGCGCCATCTTGTGGATGTATAACCCAAATGTAAGGAATTATTATCTGGAGCAGGATGTGCTGTATACTTAGAATAAATGGTTCTATGTGGCATTTTAAGATGCTGTTAGTAATATTTGCCCAATAACCTCCTGGTCATGTGCATATCTCTTACTCTATTATAAAGTAAGAAAGGGAGTAGAGGGACCCTGAAAGGAAGGGTAGGTGCAAACAGGTCTGCAACATCCAACCCCAAGCATCAAGAGCTAACATGGCCTATCTCCTTATATAACAGATTGTCTATTACAGTGGAACCTTCCTGTTACAGGAGGATGATGGTAGAGGACCGCACAAGCATTCCAAGCTTTAATTGTTTACACTCACAACAAACTTTGGATGTTGCTAAGCAACAATAAGAAAAAGGACTACAGACTTTTTTTTTATCAATAAATTAAAAAGATTATTAAATAAATGTTTTACTGAATAAACAAATATATAATAATGCTGTGCGACATATTCTGTTGAATATTTAAAACAAAACTTTAGCAAACATATGCAAATACCCTTTAAAATAATCTTTAGTTTACTCGTGCATCACCAAAATAGGAATGCAACAATTTCTTTCAAACTCTGTCGGCATAATTATCTGAAATCTGTCTGTATTTAGAGTTGCCATACTGGGCTGAAAACTAAATCCCAACTCTGCTGAAGTTTAAAAACGATGGAAGAATGGGGGGGGGGGGGGGGGGTACTGAGGTGTCACATTAGTGCAAGTAAAAAGTAAGCCACTGTACTGCAAATGCTTTAACCCTTTAAGTGCCAACCTACCTGGAGTTTTTGTCACCCTTTGTTGCCAGACCATTTTGCACCATTTTGCGCTACACATGTTCTACTGTGATTTTTGAAGGGATTTCCAGAGATTTCCCAGGAAAATGATATATTGTTTTTTTCAGCAGAGTCTGGGGTTTAACGTGAAATGTCTTGTTTGTCATTTTTAAGGTGTATTCTCAATATTTTTGGGTTAAATATGTCCAAAAAGACTTTAAAAAGTTTTTACAGATTGCAGTGTTATTTTTGTAATACAACATGTAAGTTCATCAATAAAATCTTGCGTGTGAAATCCCAATTTATCCCGGGTTACAGTGGTACCACATATGTATTGTTCGACACCCTTTCCTTCCCAGAACCCCCCCCCCCCCCAAACTGAAACAGTGCTTTAGGGGATTTTCAGATAAAATACAACTATGCTATGCGCTAGGAAAACCTTGCAATTTTTCAGTAAAAATACAATTCTGTGATTACTCACCTGTAGAATTGATATTATGAGTATACAGTACGTCCTGCTCCAGATTAGATTACTTACACTTGGGAATTACTCCGCCAGATGGACTGCAGAGACAGCGAAATTGGCTCCTCCCGGCCCCTCAAATACCCGGGACCTCCCACAAATCCCCAGCATTGAAAAGCAGTTAACGAGAAGCCGGGAGAATTAAACAGAACCAAACTGGTAACTATAACAATGATAACAATCACCATACAAGGGATCCAGGATAATGCGAAACCAAGGGTGGGGTGGAGCAGGGCGTACTGTATACTCATAATACCAATTCAACAGGTGAGTAATCACAGAACTGTATTATTCTTAGTATACAGTACGTCCTGCTCCAGATTAGATTACTTACACTTGGGACATACAATAGCAGTGTCCATAAAGTAGGGTGGGATCCCCAAAGGTAACAACAGACAGGTCAGACCACTGCCGCCTGCAGAACCTTGCGACCAAAAGCAACATCAGCTGAGGCCCTAGGAAGGAGGATTCTTTCCCTTAGCAGAATAGGCCTGAATCACAGCCTGACGGATCCATTTGCTGATAGTAGATTTGGCAGGAGACAAACCCTTCCTAGGACCAGAAGGGACCACAAAAAGAGCATCAGTTTTTCTGAAAGATGCAGTAGCCACCAGATAGTACTTCAGACACCTAACCACATCCACATCCTTAGCATTACTAGGATTAGGGCACAAGGAAGGAAGAACAATGTCCTGATTCAAATGAAAAGCAGACACAACCTTAGGCAGAAAATCTGGTTTGAAGCGAAACACCACCTTGACCTGGTGTCTCTCAAAGTAGGGGGGCTGAAGGGAAAGCGCCGCCAACTCAGACACACGCCTAACAGAAGTGATAGCCACCAAAAAGACAACCTTGTGAGTAAGAATGGCCAAAGCAGCCTCCTGCACTGTTTCAAAGGGAGCACCCTGCAAGGCAGACAAGACCAAGTTCAAATCCCAAACAGGCAACATGGGCTTAGGTGGGGGACGCACATGAGTAACCCCCTGGAAAAAAGTCCTGATCAGAGAATGCTGGGCAAAGGACCTCTGGAAGAAAACAGCCAGGGCAGAGACATGACCTTTCAGAGTACTGAGTTGGAGCCCCAGCTCCAACCCATGCTGTAGGAACTCCAGGATCCTGGGAATAGAGAACACACGACAGGGAAGAGACTTAGACTCCCACCAGTCAATGCATGCACGCCAAACCCTATAGTAAATGGAAGAAGACTTCTTCCTAGCCTTTATCATGGTATCAACAACAGAGGCAGACAGCCCCTTCTCCATCAAGATGGAGGTTTCAGCAGCCAGGCCATCAAAGCCTGAGTTTGTAAATTGGGATGGCGTAAGTGACCTTGAGTGAGCAGGTCTGGCACCCTGGGCAGAGTGTACTGATCCACTGCCAGCTGCACCACATCTGCGAACCACACTCTTCTTGGCCACCTGGGGGCCACCAGTATAACTGGCACCCCCTCCTGAGCTATCTTGCGCAGAACCCTGCCCAACAGGGAAAATGGAGGAAAGACATACAGGAGCTGAAAGTACTGCCATGACATTGCTAGAGCATCCGTGGCCAAGGCCAGAGGATCCTGGGACAGGGAGACAAAGGGCGGGAGCTTGTGATTGTGACGGGACGCAAACAGATCCACATCTGGTTGGCCCCAACGGTGACACAGAGATTGAAACACCCTGTTGCAGAGGGACCATTCTCCCAGGTGAGAGGTCCCCCTGCTCGGAGAGTCTGCCTGCAGATTCTCCACCCCCGGGATGTACACAGCTGATTTGCAGGGAACATTGTCCTCCGCCCAGGCCAGGATCAGAGACACTTCCTGGAGGGCCCTCTTGAGGGGAAGAAAAATCCTTGCCTGAACTGTATCCAGATTCATTCCCAGGAAGGGAGTCACCAAGGAGGGAGACAGGGAAGACTTGGTATGGTTGATCACCCAGCCAAATGACTCCAGAGTGGACACTACCAGCTGAGTATCCAACTCTGCCTGTTGTAGGGACTGTGAAATGATGAGAATGTTGTCCAGGTGGGGCAGCACGCGGCTGCCCTGAGACCTCAGCAGAGACATCACTCCTGCCAGCACCTTGGTGAACACTCTGGGAGCTGAAGTGAGACCGAAGAGCAATGCCACAAATTGGCAGTGCTGATCCTCCAGAGCGAACCTGAGGAGCCTTTGATGACCTAGAAACACAGGAATATGAAGGTAAGCATCTTTGATGTCCACAGACGTCATGAAGTCCCCTGGACATAGGGAACTGATGGCAGAGCGCAGAGTTTCCATGCGAAAGCGCCTACACCTGACAAATTTGTTGAGGAACTTCAAGTCGAGGATGGGCCTGACTGACCCATCTCTTTTGTGCACGGTGAAAAGGTTGGAATAGAAGCCCTTGCCCCTTTCTCGTAAGGGGACCTGACAGATGACCCCCAGCTCCAGAAGGCTTTGTACTGCTAGAACTAGAGCCTGAGCTGACACAGGGTCCTGAGAAATCCGGGATCTGATGAATCTTGGGGGGGGGGCAGGCAGCAAACTCTATCTTGTAACCGGAGGACACTACCTCCTGAATCCACCGGTCTGAGACATGAAGCCTCCAGACGTGAGCAAAGTTCTGAAGCCGTCTCCCCACCCGGATGGGTGAGGGCGCCCCTTCATGCCTGAGGGGGCTTGGGAGAAGACTTAAGCTTGGAGCCCCAGGAGGAGCCAAGGCGACCACGTCCCCTGCCCCTACCCCAGAAATCTCCTCGGGCCCCTGTAAGGGAGACCCCCCTCCCGTGTCTGGCACCACGGTAGGGGGAAGAAAAGGAGCCCTGACCCCGAAAGGGCCGAGACTGCCGCCTGCACTGTGGTAACCTGCCTCCCTTAGCAAAAAGGTCCAGGCGGTCCCCAAACAAGCGTAGTCCTTTGAAGGGAAAACCAGTGAGAGCTTTCTTGGCAGCGCTGTCAGCAGCCCACTGGCGCAGCCAAACCGAGCGGCGTATAGCCACCACAAGGGCAGAGGTTCTGCAACACATTCTAATGGTATCATCCAAGGCAGAGAGGACGTAAGTCACAAAAACCTCACAACGAGAGAGTGCATTAAACTCCTCACTAGACACATCATCAGGAGCCCCATCAAGGATACTTCTAAGCAGGGTCCTAATAGCCACAGCCGTAATGGCAGAGGCACAGACCGGGCGCAGCGCCGTCCCCACACATGCAAAAGCATGGGACGCCAGCTGATCAATGCGCCGGTCCTCAGCATCCTGCAGCATAGTAGAGTCAGAGGAGTGCATGACAGAGGTGTTAGATAACCCTAGGACCGGGGCATCCACTTCAGGAGGGGATGACCAACGCTTCACCACATCAGCAGGAAAGGGATACCTCTTATCCCAACTCTTAGGTACTGGGACGCTCCCATTCCCAGAGCACAAGATTATTAAAATGGGCTTGCTCAGGAAATTCTAAACGTGGCTTAGCAGTATGAAACAATGTTGCCTGGGGAGAGATAGACAGTACCTCAAAAATCTGAGCCAACAGCCTATCAGTATCATCTGGGGCCCAGGGGTCAGAGCCAGAATCATCATGACCCCTGGGCCTCTCATCAGATGACTCTGAGTCAGAGAATAACTCCCCTTCTTCCAAAGGGGTATAGCCAGACAGTTCCAAAAACTCATCAGCTTCCATAGGGAAAATAGTGACATCAGGCGTTAAGTGCCACTTTTTAGCAGAGGCCTTACGCGCCAAGGTATTAGCAAGCAACTTCTTAACATTAGCCAGTCTGGAAGACACATCGGGCTGAGAATCCCCACTGGTATGCAACTCAATGGGAGTCAAATTTAAGCTTGGGGGAATAAATGAAGCCAAACGAGGAGCAGGCCCAGCTACTGGTAAACCAGGCTGCAGTGCAAGCACCTGCTGGGCACAAGGTACACAGACCTGCACATTGTCAGCGCCAATCGCGGGCCCCGCCCCCCCCGAAGAGCGCAAAGCCGCACACGTGACAAGCAGCCAATAACGGCGTGCTTGCCATTTAAAGGGTTAAACTTATCAGAATGGGTTATTCAGCACCCAAGATTGAACGGAGCAGCGCTTTGCGGATTGAACGAAAGTGTAAAGATGTACACACCCAGTCCCTTTGGTCACTTACCTGTTGCAGCTTCTTGTTGAAGAGACCTGATGCTGGACAGGGTGATTATGCCAAACTGCGGATAAGAAGTCTGCCTTTCCTTTGTCAAATTGAGGGTGTAGGTCCACTTTAAATATTAGGCATGCAATAGAAGAGACAGCTTTGAAAGCATAGATATTGCGGCAATTTCCAAAAGTGGCAGTCATTTGCTTACTTTATAAACAGCACCTAAACAATGGGGGTCTGAGATAAAAAGCACACAGGATAGCAAAGAGTGTGGAATAGGTGGGGAACCAATGGCCACCACTGTAGACTGTATTGCTCTCTAATGTATGTTAATGAATGCTTATTACGAACACTGTGCTCCAACAACCTACCCTTGTCTCCACAGAAAATGAATTTGCTGAGCTATACAACTGTGTGATATCTGTGGTGATCAGCTTTAGCTGTTTTCTTGCCCCTCCACACACCTCAGTAGGAGAAGTTTTAAATGAAAAGACCAAAAAATAAGCCGTTTAAGAGCCAAGTTCTGTTTTCCTTTTTGTTAGGGCAGCTAGCAGGTAAAGTAATGTTTCTAAGCCAGATGGGTTTATTTGTAAGTAATGTTTTTAATGGTGTATCACTGAGTTCTTCTTTTTATCATGTTTTAAGTTTGTATCTTAAAGTAGTTTTTATGCCTTTCCAGCTCCCCCCCCCCCCACCACCACCACCTTTTAAAGCTAATGTTAAAGGGATTCAGCTGCTATTAACCTGAGTAAAGCGTTCATTCAAACTTCCTCTGTGCTGGAAGCAGGAAATCAAACCCAATCATTTGTCCCTTGATCGCCTCCCTTTAAATCCAGTCTACAAATTAGAAGAAGCAGAAGTGAAGGGATCTGTGGTGCCAGATTTGCATCTTCCTCACTAGCCCAACTGTGTGGTCGGCATCTGTGGAAGTGTGCTCATGCACATGTGGGAGTACGCACAAGCACAGGTGGGAGTACACATTTGGGAGTGCGTGCATGCATGTGTGGGAGTGCACGCAGGCATATGTGGTAGTGAACACATGCGTATCTGGGAGTGCGCACCTGCGCTAATGGGCTAATGCACGTTAGTGCCTGCATGCGCATCTGGGAGTGTACGACTGGGAGTGCATGCATGCGTGTGTGGGAGTGTGAGCTTGTGTGTGGAAGTGCATGCATTCGCATCTGCCACACACGCATGCATTCGCATCTGCCACACACGCATGCATGCACTCCTAGATGTAAACAGGGGAATTCTTACTACCATCAATGCACAGTGGGGCATCGGCAAACGCTATACCCCCTGCGTTCTTGAGGATGGATGTTGTCTAGTTTAAGAGCCCCTTCTGTGCTGTGCCCCTTGTGTCTTGTTGCCTGTCTGCACTCCTAAAGTCAGCAACCACCAAAGGACTGCCCGGGGACTGTGCAACCTCCACTATTTGGAGCTCAGAAGAAGGGACAGGTTTGTTAGGGCTCTCTCTTGTCCTCCTATGCCTTAGGTGGTGAGCCTCTTGCTGGTTGTCATTGTGTGCCTATGTTTCTAGTCTGTGACCTGTGCGCCTGAACGTTTGTGCGCCTGTTCCTTGTATGCTCCCCTTTCAGTGACCCAGCTCCTTTTCTTTCTGTATATTCCTAGTACTGCTTACTATTACTCCGTCCATGTTCCAGTCCAGTCCATTCCATTCTTAAGTTCCCAGTCTAACCTCTATATTCTCTATGAACGCCCAACATTTCCGCATGCCTGGGTGTGAAAGATGCAAATACTTAAAGCAGACCAACAGTACAAAATTACTTAAACTGGACCAACACCTGATTTTCATTAACGGGTGCTGGTCCCGCTGTCAGTTCATCACAACAAGCTGGGGGGGGGGGGGGGGCAACAGAATGCTGGAGCGCCCCTCGGAGATAACCTCCCAGACCATCCTTAATACTCACCTTCATTACGAGCCAGCACTGGGAAAGGAGTCCTGCGAGTAGCTGCAGGGCGGTCACATGGGTCATAGTCGCGTCCTCTGCGCCGGCTCCAGCATTCTGGATGCCCCCGAGCTTGTGATGAACAGACAGCGGGACCAACACCTGTTAATGAAAAACGGGCGTTGGTCTGGTTTAAACCGGATCAACACAAAAAGCAGAGCTCATATGCACCTCCAAGAGCAATTTAGATCGCTGCACATAAAATTTAATTTACCTTTTCCTGTTGTGGTAAATTTTAGAAACAAAATGGCGGCTCATGGATATGCAGGCCGCCTGCAAACAGGAAGTGCTGCTGGGTTTCATGTTACTGGGCATTGTCAGTTATGTCAGTTGAATCCAGGCAGCAGCATGTTAATTTGTGTACTCACCTGTAAATTTCTTTTCTTGTCATCTTAATTTCCAGGGCACCACCATCAGCAACGCGTGGGTTAACCTCAGCCTTAGCCGGGAATTGCAAAAAAAAAAACGAGACCCTACCAGTCTATAAAGGTCAGGCTGTGGGTAGACACCTCCAGTTAATTAAAAGAAGCCCAGCCACAGCCACTGGAGGAGAGAAATGCTAACCTGCATATAACTTGTTCAGAAAAACTGAAACCCTGTAGAAGGCCTGCAGAAACCCACGCAGTGTTAAATAAAAGCAGTAGGGAGGGTGTGGGAATTGAAGATGACGAGAAATGAAATTTACCGGTGAGTATACAAATTTCCTTTTTCTCGTCTCTTCCATTCTAGGGCAACAACATCAGCAAAGTGTGGGACGCCCCAAAGCAGTACCCTCACTAAGGGTGGGACCGTGTCAAAACCTCAACCATTCGGCAGCATCAACATAACCAGGAATGGTGTAACTGAACCTCAAGACTAGACCCCTGGCAAAGGGCTCTCGACCGTCCGCAACACCTTATGTTCCATGGCGGGATCGGCCGATGCCAGAACGTCAGCACTGTAAAACTTGGTGAAGGTGTGGAGAGACGACCCGGTTGCCGCCTCGCACATCTAGTCCTCCGACGCCTGGTGCAGAAAGACCCATGACATGGCAATTGCCCTGGTAGAGTGAGCGGTGACCCGGAAGGGTGCCTCCTTACCCTTGCAGGTAAGGCTTGTATGCCCACCTGCCTGATTCATCTGCTGAGAGTGGACCTGGAAGCCACCAGGCCCCTCCATGGTCCTTATCGAAACATGAACAAACCGTTCATATGGCGTACCTCCTGTGTACCCGCCAAGTAATACATCTATGCCCTGACAAAATCCAGTGAATGAAGGAGCCGCTCCTTATGATGAGTGGGGTGAAGACAAATAGAGGACAGCACAATTTCTTGATTTAGAGGGAAGGGAGAAGCCACCTTGGGCAGACAAGTCTGTTTAACATTGAATAAGGCCTTGTCCTCATGCAGCACTAAAAAGGGTGACTTGATAGTGCTGCCAGTTCCAAAACCTGTTGGATGGAGGTGATCGCCACAAGAAAAGCCATCTTCAAAGTGAGCATCGCCAGAGAGGTCTCTGGAAAAATATGGACAAAGCCGAGACCTCGCCCTTAAGGGTGATGTGCAGCAGGCCAGCATCCAGGCCTTTCTGAAGAAAATCGCTGTCACGCTCAACTCACCGTCTCCGGGCGGTCGGCCGGAGGACTTCCTGTGCGGCGGCCGCTCCCTCGACGTCGGGCCGTGCCCCCGACACACATGAATGTGCTCGCGCGAGCAAGCACATAGGCTTTATGCCCTCCGGCGGCACTGCGCACAGGTAATTATTAAAGGGCCAATGAGCCCAAGGGGTTTCTGGCCTATACGCCCTTTGTGCAGGTCAGGTCCAATCAGGACCAGGATTGTACACCACCAATCACCACACTCTTCCCTGTAGTGCCAGCCCTATATAAGACAGACCCCTTCATTACACCAGTGCCCGTGATAGCGTTAAGCTGAGTGTGCCTAGGATTGCGTTTTGCCTGTTTGTGATTGTTGCCGACCATTGCTTTGTTTGACTATCCTTGCTTGCCGCCTGTACCCCGACCACGCCTCCGTCTCTTCCTCTGTACCGCGAACCCGTGACCTCCTGGATTGGCCTTTGGCCTGACCTCGACCCTTCTTCTGCCTACTACTTTTGTACTGCAATATTATTGGACTGCCTTCCTATGTATGACCCAGCCTGTCTATGTTGCCCTGTCGGGCCCTCGGTTCATCTGCCTTCACTCTCCAGTAAGCCCACATCCTTTGTGTTATCAAGTCCTGGGGGCAACCGTGTCCGGTGAGGCGTATAAAGCGCCCCGGCAAACAGGGGCTTGTCTAAAGGTGAAGCTAGCAGCCGAGATTGGGGGTTGTGGGCTTACTACGAAGGCGGGTATCCCACGGGGCCTTACACTCGCACCCTGAACACAAACCTCTGTACCTTCTAGCTGTGCCGAGACACAAAGAGGTCCACCTCCGGCATTCCCCACTAGTCGCAGAGGACTTGGAACATGTCAAGGTGAAGTGACCATTCGCCTTGATCTACTGTTTCCCTGTTCAAATAATTGGCCTGCAGTTTCTCCACCCCCGTGATGTGGATCACCGAGATGCCTGGAACGTGAAGCTCCGCCTACCTCATAATGCGACTCACCTCCTGGAAAGCCTGCCAGCTCTTGGTCCCCCCCCCCCCCGATGTTTTATGTAGGCCACAGTCATGGAGTTGTCCAACTGTACCCTGACTGGGAGGCCTCGGATCTGACCCGTCCAATGCCTGAGAGTCAACTGCACAGTGTTCCAACACTTTGAGACAATGATCTAGCTGGTTCCAGAGATACTAGACTGTCTGATTGTCCAGAACGGCACCACACCCTGTCAGACTGGTGGCTGTGGTTAAGACGACCCACCGGAATGGCAGGAAGAACCAGCCCATAGACAGCCTATGCTGGCCCAGCCATCTGACGCTGGACAGAGTCCGTCAAGGTGAAGTAATTGTCCAAAGTCTTAACTGTCCAGTCCCATTGTGACAGGAGCAACATCTGGAGCAGGAGCCTGGTGTGGAACTGGGCATGTGGAACTGCCTTGATGATGGATACCATTAGACCCAGGAGACGTATGCCGTGACAGATAGAGGGTCGTCCGCCAGAAGAGACCTTACTTCCTCCTGAAGAGTCGTGCATTTTTGTTCCAGAGGAAGAAACCTGGGCAGGTGAGTATCCAACGTCATACCCAATTAAGTCGCCACCCTGGAGGGGACCACTTAGGATTTGGTGTAGTTGAAAACCCACCCAAAAAGTTCAAGCGTGGACAGTACTACCTTGACAAGCTGCAGCACCTCTAGTAGAAATTGAGCTCTAATGAGCACCCTCTGACTCTTCTGGAGCACCATCACCCACCGACAACACTCGTAAACACTCGCGGGGCTAAGGACAAGCTGAACGGCAGTGCCACAAATTGGAAATGGCGGGTGCCCACCACAAAACGCAGATACCGCTGGTGACATGTAGATACGCATCCTTTATGTACACCATGGCCAGAAAATCCCAGTTCCAGCGACGTCCTGACCGATCTAGAGATTCCATGTAGAACTTCCGCACCCGAACAAAACTGTTGCATGGCGGTGATGCAGTATCGGCTGAACAGGTCTGTCCTGGTCGTGGGTGACGGGGAGTATTAAACAGAAAACGCTGCCCTGCTCTGATGGGGGCACAGGCACTACCACTCCCAGGTCAAGCAAGAGATTTATTGCGCCCTTGAGAGCCGTGGCCCTTGTCCTGCACGCGGGAAGGCTTGGACACCACAAACATATGTGGAGGCCTAGTCCAAAACTCAATTTTGTAACCAGAGGAGGCAACTTACCGGACCAAGGCGTCAGATATTTGATCCCTCCACACTGGTATGTAGTGTAGAAGCCACCCCCCCCCACCCAGTCGGGTGAGGGCACCCACGTCGACCTTGAGAGGTCTTGGTTAGGGACTTGGGCCTACTGCCCCATGGGGGCTTGGGTTTCCCATGTGGCATTCCCTTCCCATGATTGTCCTCACTGGGCCTGGAATCTGTCAATCTCACGAACCTCCAGAAGGGACGAAGATTAAGCGACTTTCGAAATAAGGACCTCTGTTTTTGCTTCTGCAAGCCTCGTTGACATCCCTCCCGTGGCCTTTCTGACCAGGTCATCAGCAGAGGATCGCAAAGCACATGATTCCAACACCTCCTCTGCAGGCCTTGCCCACCATAGCAGCCATGGATGTGGAGCATGCCGGCCGCATGGCCAATCCTAATGTGGGGAATGCATGTCTAGCAAGCTGATCTAACCACTTGTCCACTGGATCTCTCAATGCAGCCCTATTCAATGTAGTGATCAGGGTATACCAAGCCAGACCCGAAACCAGATCATCTACCTCAGGTGGCGAAGACCAGACCTTGACTGCGTCCTCTGGGAAGGGATACTTAGCGCCCAAAAGCTTGGGAAGAAATGGAGCTTATCCAACTTCTCCCACTCCCTCACCACCAACCTGTCAAAAATTGGAAAGGCGGGGAAAAAATCTGACTGACTCTCTGGCGTTTCTTCAGCTGCCATAATGGAGGGTTAGAAAGATGCCCCATCGTTGCTAGAGGACACCTCTCCCTCCATCGGGCAGAACTGGATACAGAATTGCTAAAGAGATCCTCGCCAACCATGCTAGAATCCACAGAGGACTCCGCCTGAGTATGCTTATGCTTAGCAGCAGCCTTCCGACTGGGTCAAAAGGAGACTGACCCCAGATGCTCCTGAAGGCTACAGACCAAGAATAGGCTACAGTGTTGAAGGTTACAGACCAAGCTCTCCAAGCACGCCACCCTGTCCGCCACGTCCGCAGGAGGTATCCCTGGGAAAAAAAGTGACCCGGAAGGCCCCCGGAGGGGAAATCCCGCTCAGAAAGCCCGAAGAGGAAGACGCGGGGGGATGTCGGACAATCCAGTGGAGGGCAGACCCTGCCAATCAAGTAAGCTGCCACAGGACAGAGGCGCACAGGGGCCTCTAGCTGGACACACGGCACCACCTTCCGTTACGCTACGAAATCCAAGTGCCTGGGATGCCTCTGACATTGTATCAATGGCTGCTCTGATTGCTAGCCAGACAGTTAAGCATGCTGGTCCCCCCCACCCCGCCTAATGGCTAACCCGCCCGGCAGGCGAAGAGGAACAGATGAAAAGGAGAGTTGCCCCGAAGGGAGCCCTACCTGACCAGCGTAAAAAACGTGTGCCAGCAGCCACACAGTGAACGATCCCAGGCGATCTGGAGAAAGAAGCTGTGTAGGCCATACCGCCTAGCAGGGAACCGCCGCAACAGGGTCCGGGCACTGCGCCAAGATTGCAATGCCTTGTGATTCTCTCAGAGGCGAAGGGGGTGCGGAGCCATGAACCGTGCCAGTGTGGCAGGCCATACCCCTTCACCCGTCCTCCACTGGCCAGGCTGGAATGGCCAAAGCCACGCCATCCCGCCACGGCGCCGCCCACCCCCCCCATGCTGGCAGGCGAGCTCAGAATAAGCGTTTCCAGCCTGCTAGTGAGTGTAAATAACACCCAAAAGCCAAGCCCCCGCTCCCTGATAGCACTGGAAAGGAACCGAGAAAAACAAAATCCTGAACATCTCCACAGTCCTGTGTGAATGCAAGAAAAATACAATTCTGTGATTACTCACCTGTAGAATTGGTATTATGAGTATACAGTACGTCCTGCTCCAGATTAGATTACGTACACTTGGGTATTACTCCGCCAGATGGCGCTGGACTGCAGAGACATCGAAACAGGCTCCTCCCGGCCCCTCAAATACCCAGGGACCTCCCACAATCCCCAGCATTGAAAAGCAGTTAACGAGAAACCGGGACAATTAAAACAAACCCAAACTGGTAACTATAACAATGATAACAATCACCATACAGGGGATCCAAGATAATGCAAAACCAAGGGTGGGGTGGAGCAGGACGTACTGTATACTCATAATACCAATTCTACAGGTGAGTAATCACAGAATTGTATTATTCTTAGTATACAGTACGTCCTGCTCCAGATTAGATTACATACACTTGGGACATCCAATAGCAGTGTCCATAGAGTAGGGTGGGATCCCCAAAGGTAACAACAGACAGGTCATACCACTGCCACCTGCAAAACCTTACGGCCAAAAGCAGCATCAGCTGAGGCCCTAACATCAACCTCTGTATGAACAGAAGACCAAGTAGCGGCCTTGCAAACTTGTTCAACAGAAGCCTGGTGCTGAAAAGCCCAAGAGGCACCAATAGCACGAGTGGAATGAGTAGTAAGGCGGAAGGGAGGATTCTTCCCCTTAGCAGAATAGGCCTGAATCACAGCCTGACGGATCCATTTGCTGATAGTAGACTTGGCAGGAGCCATACCCTTCCTAGGCCCAGAAGGGACCACAAAAAGAGCATCAGTGTTTCTGAAAGGTGCAGTAGCCACCAGATAGTACTTCAGACACCTAACCACATCCAAAGAATGCAAAACACTCTCCTTAGCATTACTAGGATTAGGGCACAATGAAGGGAGAACAATGTCCTGTTTCAAATGAAAGGCAGAAACTACCTTAGGCAGAAAATCTGGCCGTCAAAGCCAGAGTTTGTAAATTGGGATGGCGTAGAGAGCCCTGGGTGAGCAGATCTGGCACCAGAGGCTGAGCGTACTGATCTACTGCCAGCTGCACCACGTCTGCGAACCACACTCTTCTTGGCCACCTGGGGGCCACCTTAATTGCTGGCACCCCTTCCAGAGCAATCTTGCGTAGCACCCTGCCCAGCAGGGGGAATGGAGGGAAGACATACAGAAGCAGAAAGTCCTGCCATGACATTGCTAGAGCATCCGTGGTCAAGGCCAGGGAATCCTGGGACAGGGAGACAAAGGCCGTTAGCTTGTGATTGTGATGGGACGCAAACAGATCCACATCTGGTTGTCCCCAACGGCAACACAGAGATTGGAACCCCCTGCTGCATAGGGACCATTCTCCCTGGCGAGAGGTCCCCCTGCTCAGAGAGTCTGCCAGGAGGTTTTCCACCCCCGGGATGTACACAGCTGATATGCAGGAAACATTGGAAGCACGCGGACACTCCGATACCTAAGCAGAGACATCACGCCAGCCAGCACCTTGGTGAACACCCTGGGAGCTGAGGTGAGACCGAATGGCAATGCCACAAATTGGTAGTGAGGAACCTTTGATAACCTGGAAATACAGGAATATGAAGGTAAGCATCCTTGATGTCCACAGAGGTCATGAAATCCCCTCGGCGCAGGGAACTTCTGGCAGAGCGGAGAGTTTCCATGCGAAAGCGCCTGCTCTTGACAAATTTGTTAAGGATCTTTAAGTCCAGGATGGGCCTGACTGAACCATCTTTTTTGGGAACTGTGAATAGATTGGAATAGAAGCCCTTGCCCTTTTCTCTTAAAGGGACCTTGCAGATGACCCCCAGCTCCAGGAGGCCTTGCAAAGCCTGCAATAGCCCCTGAGCTGACACAGGGTCCTGAGGAATCCGGGATCTGATGAATCTTGGGGGCGGCCAGGCAGCAAACTCTATCTTGTAACCGAAGGACACTACCTCCTGAATCCACCGGTCTGAGACATGGAGCCTCCAGACGTGAGCGAAGTGCTGCAGCCGTCCCCCCACCCAGATGGGTGAGGGCGCCCCATCATGCCTCAGGGGGCTTGGGAGAGGATTTAGCCTTGGGACCCCAGGAGGAGCCAGGACGTCCACGTCCTCTGCCCCTACCCCAGAAATCTCCTCGGGCCCCAGTAAAGGAAACCCCCCTCCCTTCTCTAGCACCACGGTAGGGGGAGGAGAATATGCCCTGACCCCTAAAGGGCCGAGACTGCCGCCTGCGCTGGGGTAACCTGCCTCTCTTAGCAAAAAAGGTCCAGGCGGTCCCTAAACAGGCGTAGTCCTTTGAAGGGAAAACCAGTGAGGGCCTTCTTGGTAGCGTTGTCAGCAGCCCACTGGCACAGCCAAACCGAGTGGCGTATAGCCACCACAAGGGCAGACGTCCTGGCACACATTCTCCAAGGCAGAGAGGACAAAATTTACAAAAACATGACAACTGGAGAGTGCATTGAACACATCACAAGGCAAATCATCAGGGGCACCATCAAGTATATTTCTGATAAGGGTTCTAATGGCCACAGCGGTAATGGCATAAGCACAGACCGGGCGCAGCGCTGTCCCCGCACATGCAAAGGCATGGGACGCCAGCTGGTCAATGCGCCGGTCCTCAGCATCCCACAGGGTAGTAGAGTCAGGGGAATGCATGACAGAGGTGTTAGATAACCCCAGGACCGGGGCATCCACCTCGGGAGGGGATGACCAACATTTTACAACATCAGCAGGAAAGGGATACTTCCTATCCCAACTTTTAGGTACCCCGGGAAGTCTACTGGGGCACTCACATTCCTTGAGCACAAGGTTATTGAAATGTGCTTGCTCGGGAAATTCCAAACGTGATTTAGCTGTATGGAAGAGTTCCCCCCCTTTGCCTGGGAGCCGCAACAGGGGAGAAAAGGACAGAACCTCAAAAATCTGGGTCAGCAATCTGTCAGTGTCATCCGGGGTCCAGGGGTCAGAGCCAGCTTTGTCATGGCCCCTGGGCCTCTCATCAGAGGACCCCATGTCAGAGAAAAGCTCCCCTTCATCCGAGGGGGTATAGCCACAAAGATCAAAAAACTCCTCAGTTTCCATAGGAAAAAGAGTGACATTGGGCGTTAAGTGCTGCTTTTTTGCAGGGGCCTTACGCGCCAAGGTATTACGCGCCGTCCCCACACATGCAAAGGCATGGGATGCCAGCTGATCAATGCTCCGGTCCTCAGCATCCCGCAGCGTAGTAGAGTCAGGGGAGTGCATGACAGAGGTGTTAGATAACCCTAGGACCGGGGCATCCACTTCAGGAGGGGATGACCAACACTTCACCCCATCAGCAGGAAAGGGATACCTCTTATCCCAACTCTTAGGTACACCGAGAAGCCTGCTGGGGCGCTCCCATTCCTTGAGCACAAGATTATTAAAATGGGCTTGCTCAGGAAATTCCAAACGTGACTTAGCAGTATGAAACAATTCCCCCTGCTGCCTGGGGCCGCAACCGGGGGAGAGATAGACAGTACCTCAAAAATCTGAGCCAACAGCCTATCAGTATCATCTGGGGCCCAGGGGTCAGAGCCAGAATCATCATGACCCCTGGGCCTCTCATCAGATGACTCCAAGTCAGAGAACAACTCCCCTTCTTCCAAGGGGGTATAACCGGACAGTTCAAAGAACTCTTCAGCCTCCATAGGGAAAAGAGTGACATCAGGCGTCAAGTGCCGCTTTTTAGCAGAGGCCTTACGCACCATGGTATTAGCAAGCAACTGCTCAACACTAGCCAGTCTAGCAGACACAACAGGCTGAGAATCCCCACTGGTATGCAACTCAATGGGAGTCAAATTCACGCTTGGGGTGTAGGTGAAGCCATACGTGGCGCAGGCCCAGCTTCTGGTAAACCAGGCTGCAGCGCAAGCACCTGCTGGGCACAAACCCGCACATTTTCAGCACTAGTAGGGGACACCCCACAAGCTACACACAGCCGGGCTTGTCCCGAAGGAAGAACACACACACAAACACAGGGTTACTTATGGGCACTGTCTCAATGAGAAAAATGCTGTATGCTGCTGAATTAGGGATACTAGCTTACCTAGTGGTATGATTATAGGCATGTTATGCATGTGTGTGAGTGGCTGCTGTCATGAGGGGTTGATGCATGTGCATGAGGGGGGGGCCCCGATTTTTAATACCACAACGTTGTGTATTTTTAATGTTTCTTTTTGGTGAACTTTTTTGGTACTTTGTGGAGTTGTGCTATAATCATGAAATAAAGATGTTCTTATGTTTGGAATTTCCCTCTGCTGCCAGTACCAATTTTTCTCATTGAGACAGTGCCCATAAGTAACCCTGTGTTTGTGTGTGTGTTCTTTATGTTAATTTGGTTAGTGGGACGCCGGGAATGGTACCCGGTAGCTCTCATGAGAATACACTTTTGGAGTCTCCTTGGTTTTAATTCATTTTTGTCCCGAAGGAACCCCGAGCACATTATCCTGAGACGCCTCCATATAGTGATTATAGCGGCACAATAGGATTCACGCTATAACAGCAACCTGGGATGCCCCAATAGCCCGCTAGGGAAGTGGGAGTAATTAGCACACTAGGCCTCACAAGGCTTAATAACTAAAAAGAGGAGTAGGGACGGGAGAAACCAATGGAGTTCGACCCGCCTGAAAGACATAAGTGAAGAGAACCCCATAAGCGACATGTATAATGACATAGGGTAAATAAACCACCCGCGAGGGCACTCAAGGTAGATGCCAGCCACGCAGCAGACGGAATCCAGAGAAAAAATGGCGCCGAATATACCTCGAGGGTCCCGCTGAGACAGTGACGTGGAACGCGCCATCCGCAGGCCCCACCCCCCGAAGAGACCGAAGCAGCACACGTGACAAGCGGCCAACGGAGGCGCATCAGCGCCTGAGGTAATGCCGCCGCCGACCCCAGAACGCAGTTGATGTGCGCGTGTCGGCGGCATATTCAAATCGCAACCAGTGCAACCAAGTCAGTGCGGAGACTGAACAAAAGTCAACAAGCACACCATCAAAGTGAAGCACCAATGCATAACACAACCCCCCCCCCCCCAAGAGCTACAAGGGAGAGCGAGGGAGGGCAGCGGCCACTTAACGTAGGGCCCACCGATAGACAGGGGCAAGGGGCAATAGTGCGGGAGGGGCATCCCATAGAGGCTCACTATATGCTTATACCGCGGTGGAGCAGCGCTCCTAAGCACCTGACAGCGGTGCTGCCTACCATCACCCGACCAGCGCAGCCAAGGCTGGGAGGCACAGTAACGGGTGGGAATAGTCCTACAGGGCCACAGGCTAATAGCCCAGCTCACATGCGAGAAGAGAGAGCCATCTTCTTGTCCTTCGCAGTCCAGACTGCAGAGAAAATACAACTCTGTGAGAATCTCACCTGTAGAATTGGTATTATATGCATACAGCACGTCCTGCTCCAGACATATTCATAACGTATGGGTATACCTCTGCCTTCAGCGCCGTGCACTGCAGATCATGAAGAAAACAAGCTTCTCCCGGCCCTACATATACCGGAGGACCTCCCACAATCCCCAGCATTGAAAAGCAGTGAGAAGAGAAGCCAGGAGAAACAAACCACCCAGAATGTCTGGCAATAACACCAAGTGAGTACAATCACCATACAGGGGATCCAGAACAAGTGAAACCAGGGTGGGGTGGAGCAGGATGTGCTGTATGCATATAATACCAATTCTACAGGTCAGATTCTCACAGAATTGTATTATTCTAAGCATACAGCACGTCCTGCTCCAGACATATTCATAACGTATGGGACATCCAATAGCAGTGTCCACAAATAGGGTGGGATCCCCGTGAGAAGGCACAGCCAACAGTAAAGCGCTGTCACCCTTGACCATGCTATTAACCACGAGAGCAACCTTGAACCTTGTAAAGGGAGAACTGAGCACAAGCAGTGGACTAGCCAGCTTGATCACCAGAACATAGTGCTACAGGGCCAAGCCAAGCACTAATAGTAAGAGAACAAAAAACAATAGGGAGGAAGAATCTTCCCCTAAAAGAATAGGCCAAAGTAACTGCCTAACCATGCTACTACAAGAGAGGGTAGCCATGGCAACTCAAAACTTTTCCCAACGGGGAATACATGTCCAGGTCGCAGACGGAACCAGCAGAAGTGCTAACAACAATACTCAGCAGAAGCCGAAAGAGTACTACAGGTCCGGAAGGACGACCAACAGAATAGCACCAAACCAGAGGGCCCTTAGCCCATGGAAACAATCAATCCGGTACTTCAAGAGGGGGACACCGGTAGGCCCCAAAGATAAGATCCCTATCAGGGACAAGACAGTTCCGGCAGATCTCTAACCCCAGTAGAGGGGCACAGATCCCTTTCATCTCATAGTAATTTAGACCATAGCCCAGAGACCAGAGGATCCGGCCAAGGCAGAAGGGAACAAAATATGGCCTGAATCCAACTTAGTGTGAGGCGGGTACCCTCACCTCATGGTATACAGCTATACCAAGGTATGTATATATAATAAATATATATAATGACTAGGACAGCGAATAGCGCCGTTCCTTATGGCACACCACTGACTGGAGTAACCTCCCCAGAGGAGCAACATGATGGAAGGAGCAGGTCAGACAAGGACCTGACTAAGACCCATGGGAACCCTTAGTAGGGCTTCAGAATAAGTCCTCCCCCAAAAGGGGAACTAGGAATCCCCCAGGAATGCACCTGAGCAGACCCTGAAGAATGCAAACAAAAGATTGGATCAGGTCTCGCAATAGAAGAACAGATCAGGCCCCAACCATAGACCGAGTCAAGTCGTGAGCCAATACCAAACACTGCTTGTAGGACCCTAATCCCAGGAGCAGATATCGTCCCGCCAGGGAAGGAGCTTAGACCCGGCGAAATAGCAAGGGGACAACATAAGCTAACCTAGCGTGGCAGAAGGAAGAAATAAAGAGGAAGACAAAGTCCAGAGCCTCCAAGGAACAAGACACCCCGAGATCTGTCGTCTCCAACAGAGTAAGCACCAGATCCTGCCAACGCTAAAGTAGGTCAAATGTAAAGGCACCATACTATGTTAAAAATAGTCCTCATGAGGGAACGTACCGTCCTAATGTTCTCAGCAGAACTCCCTGAGAACCAACACCCCACTGGGCCACCCAGGACCCTAGCATAAGGTGCTGCTTGCCATCAGAGACTAGCGCAAGCTCTCCCCACGCCCGGTAGGGCAAGGGCATAACGTCTTTCAAGTAAACTACCCAGCCAGAACCACTAACCCCAACCAGGGCCGACCAATCTGGCCAATAACAGGGGTAGACCCCTGCAATAGAGACGGGGTCCCACAGAACCCTGCCAGTGTGAGCCCAGAGGCACAACAGAGAACCTCCCATGGGAGGGATACTACAGGAAGGACAAGGAATAGCAAGTCCCCCAAGGAATCAGGGCTCCCCTGGAATAGATCCAGGCCCAAGAATTCCGCAGGAACAAGGAGCAACCACTGTCCTACCATGGGCAAAATGTCCCCCAATGGACAGGTATAAGAAGGATTAGTCCCCAACTAGGACCCACTACATGCTCCTTATGACCAAAAATTCACCTAGGAAACCAGAACCTTCGAGGTCCCTTCCTAGGAACCCCCTGGGGTTTCAGAAGAATAAGCCCCCTTTGTCATCCTGCCAGATTAGGTACCATGGTAACCAAACGGGGAAGAACAAAAGGGTATGGAATGCTCCCCCACGGTACTCTCGAGTAACCAGTAGAAGAATAACCGCCTCCACTAGGAGTAAGGTAAGCAGACCTAGACCCAGGGTGCAACCCCCTCATCCAGGGCTAATGGCTAAAGCACCTCAGAGCCCAAAGATCACCGAGACAAGTGATGTCAAAGGACGAGCCGCCAACCAGCGCACCAGAAACAATTCTGTCTTTAGAAATAACTATACAGGACGGAGGACCAGAGGCCTCATACCGGTAAAATCCTTATAGCCAAGGAAAAAAGGGCACTGGGTGAAGCCTAATCCAGGTGCAACCAGGAACTAGAGGATGGAGCAGAGTAGAGCCCAGGCTTACCAAGTTCCATCCCAGAACCGCTTTCGTGAAGGAACAGGAGGGCCTGATAGGTCCCCTGGTAGATGCCCCTTGGTGCCGTGTGAGACATCACACACTTCCAGACCCCAGTGCGTACAAGGGCGCAACAGGGGGCTTAGCTTAAGCTTTAACGGTGTCAGTGATCACCAATACCCAGCAGTAGTGGGCTCAATATCCAGAAGACTCCTTGGAGTCTAGAAAGAAATCCGAACACGCCACCAGCGGCCAGAGGACCCCTGGAGCATGGGGCACAGACAGCCCTGTCAAGGGCACCAAGCTTATGGGTACAGATGCCACACCCCCCTAGGGGTTAGGCAGATAGACTCCCTCATCCTTGAAGGGAGAGAGGGGCAGACACGCTCAGGGGCCTCAGTTTCTATATGATAATGGCGTTCTGCAGGGAAGCCATACCTGACAGGCCCAGTTAAGCCTGCACCCATACCTGAAGAAAGGCATGGAACCATAGTCCTCCTGACCGACTCAGGGAAGGACCACCCAGCAAATACTATTCCATATCTGGAGGAACTATCCCCTAAAGCCACCAGAACGAGGCAGGATGCCTCCTGATAGGAGTAATTGTGCTGTGGCCATCCCTTCACCCAGGTGGGTGAGGGCGTCCCATCATGCATGAGGGTTTTCAGGGAAGGAAAAGGGCTTAGCCCGACCGGAGGGCCCCGGGCATTGAACGTCACCCTGGGGACAGGATACCGAACCAGACCCTGCAGGGGGTAACCCCGGTTCCTGCTTAACAGAATGATATGGAGGAGGAGGGGTATCCCTGCTCCGCGGGGGGCGCAACGGCCGCCTCTGACTGGGTGGACTGTCCTGTTTCTCAGATAAGTCCAGACGGGCCCCAAACAGGCGATGCCCTCTAAAGGGAAGCCCCATCAAGGTCCTTTTAGCGTCATCGTCTGCCCCCCACTGACGGAGCCAGAGCAGGCGACGTATAGCTACCACTTGGGCAGAAGTCCTCGCACACATTTTGATGGTGTCATCCAGAGCCAAAAGGATAAATTTAACAAAAATATCGCAGCTAGAGAGTGCGTAAAACACCTCCCAGAGTAAATCTTCAGGCTGATGCTCCAGCATCTTTCTTATAAGAGTCTTGGCGGCCACTGCCGTGATAGCCACGGCACAAACAGGGCGCAGCGCCGTGCCAGCACAGGTAAAGGCGTGGGAAGCAAGCCTATCAATACGCCGATCCTCGGCGTCCCGCAGGGAGCTGTAAGCCGGAGTTGTAAGAAAGGGGGGGTTAGGAACCCAATAATCGGAGCGTCCACTAATGGGGACGAGGACCAAATATCTACCATCTCGGGGGGAAAAGGGTATTTCCAAACCCAGTCCTCCGGGGGCTTTTGAAGAGCAGCGGGACATTCCCACTCTTTAAGTACAAGAGCATGGAAGTGAGCCTGCTCGAGAAATTCCAAGCGCGCAGGCGCAGTATGAAAGCGCCCCCCCTCTCGGCCTGGAGACCGCACCGGGGGGCGAAACGGACAATGCATTAAAAATCCTGAGTAACATCCCGCCAATATCAAGCTGGTCCGACATGGCGCTAGCACGTGTAGAAAAGGACTCCTCAGAGCCCATAGCCCAGGCCGAAGCCACGGGAGTACAAGGCGTTGTCTATCTAGCGTGGGCCGTCTAGGAGAGGAATCTATTTGTAACTCGCCACTTGTACAAGACTCCACAGGAGTGAGGTTTAGGGAAGGGGAAAGGGGAGAGAAGGAGCGAGGTACAACCGCAAGCGTTGCTCGCAATTCCAGCGTCTGTTCAGAACATGACGCGCAGACCCGTGCCCCTCCTCAGCATGGGGGAGACTGCACGATATACACAGCCGGTCCTGTCCCAAGGGGACCCCGGTAACACAATCCTGAGATGCCTCCATATGGTGATTGTTTATGGTGTTTAAATATAGGATGTCGATAGGGATTTATGCCATAAGCAACCCTGGATGCCCCAACTACCCGCTGATCAATGTGGGAGATTTTGGGAAGGCCCGCTCCTTATATGTATGAGTATAGCAATGTATACGTATATAGTAAATATATGAATAGGTATATATGTATATGAGGCCGGGATAGGCCACCAGGAACTCAGCGTCTGAAAGACACAATGGGAAAGAGATGTCAGGAACATGCGCAGATGGGAAGACAATAATGAGAGGGATTTGCCCGCAAGGGCACTTACAGCTCAAGTGGAGGAGGAGACCGCCACGACGCGTGCGCGTGAAGCTAACCAAAATGGCGCCGGCGAAGCTCGAAGAGCGGGCTAAATACTCCGCCGTGACGCGAAGCGCGTCGAACTAAGGCCCCGTCCATTCTAAAGAGCGCGAAGCTCTGAAGTAAAAAATAAGGCAAGGATGCAACCAGCAGGCCTAACGTACCATAGAGCGGACACCGACAATCAGCGCGGGCACCGCGGCAACACTATTAAGTGGCAATCAAAGTAAAAAACACACAGTGGCAGCCGAAATAAGGAGCAAGCAGCGCGGCCCTGACATCTCTGAGCTAATAAAGGGCAGAATAGAAGCCAAGAGCGTGACACACCGGTACACTGGGAGCGCCACACGCGTACCCTCCCCCCCTTTCTTTTCCCCCCAAGTGGACGGGGAAAAGAGGGAGAATGGCGACCCGATAATAGGGTCCAGCACTACGCGGGGTACGGAACAATAATGCGGGAGGGGCATCCCTTGGAGGCTCACCATCAGCCTAAACCGCCTACCCTATGGTTGGGGAATTGCGGTGGAGTCTAGCACCATAAGCACACCAGGTGCTGCCTACCTTCACCTGACCCATGCAGCCCAGGCTGGGAGGCATTGTGATTTGGAAAAGGACGGGTGGGAATAGTCCCGGATGGGCCTCGGGCTGTCCAGCCCCGCTCGCCTGCGAGAGCGTGATACTTCATGTCTTCGCAGTTTCAGCACTGCAGAGAAATCTGGGGATTGTGGGAGGTCCTCCGGTATATGTAGGGCCGGGAGGAGCTTGTTTTCTTCATGATCTGCAGTGCACGGCGCTGAAGGCGGAGGTATACCCATACGTTATGAATATGTCTGGAGCAGGACGTGCTGTATGCTTGAGACCAAAATAGAGCTTTTTGGTTTTATTGAGAAGTTTTTTGTAGCAAGAAGTTTGGCATAAAACCCCTTGCTATCTGTGAAACACAGTGGTGGAAGAATCATGGTTTGGGCCCATTTTGCTGCATCTGGGCCAGGATGGCTTACCATTGTTTACGGAACAATTAATTCTTAATTATATCAGCAAATTCTAAAGGAAAATTTCAGGATAGCTGTCCATGAGCTGAATTTCATGTGAATATTAGTCAACAACAATACAATGACCAAAGTCGTTCAGAGAATATTTAAAGAATAATGAAGGTAAAGTTTTAGAATGGCCAAGTTAAAGTCCTGAGCTGAACCTAATAGAAATGTTGTGGAAGGTCCTGTGGTGAATAGTTTATGGGAGGAGACTCACAAACATAACAAAGTTGAAGCTGTTAGTTTAGAGGAATGGGATAAAATGCCTTAAAGCTGATGTGCAGAACAAGCCATCAGTTACCAGAAACATTTAGATACAGTTATTGCTGGGCAAGGAGTCACACCAGATTTTGGAAGCAAAAGTTCAATTTTGCCACCCACAGATAGGTGATATTAGATAATTTTCTGTAGGAATCTTAGCTGGTCCTCGCTCATCCTTGGCTGTGCAGGCACACACTCATGCTGCTGACAGCGGACTTTGCTTTGAGGAGACACTGCACTGTCAGTGGCATCCTGGGACCGGCAAATCACTTCCCACAGACAGTCTGACAACCCACAGCTTCCTATTGGCCAATATCTCCTTACATAGGAATCAGGCCTGAGCCACAATGCCCATGATAGCTTCTGATCAAAGGGTGTGCTGTGTCTTTTGTGAACTACTACCTGTTGCTAAGTTCCATCTCACCATCCCTGTCTGTTGCCAGAACCGACCTCTGCTCCATCTGACTACGATTCTGCTTAACCTCTTGAACACCTCCTGATCTCTGACTCCCCAGTTTGACCGTTGGCTTTCCCTGACCATCCGGTCCAACCTTGTGCTGTGACATTGATTGAATTGATATGCTGTGTACAATCCCGGCTTCCTGACCAACCTCCTGTGTGCCCAAGGTTCACCTCCCGTAAGCTGGCATCCTTTGCGCTACCTAAAGTCCAACCATGTCCAGTGAGGCGTATTTAGCCTCCCGGCACTGTCTATATTCAGAAGCAGCAGTGGAAATTGGTTGTTGCCAGCTCACCCAAGGTGATGTGTTCCACGGGGCATCGCATTGATAAAAAAAATACAATTCTGTGAGTACTCACCTGTAGAATTGGTATTATAAGCATACAGCACGTCCTGTTCCAGAATATTCCTTACACATGGGTAATACATCCACAAGATGACGCTGGACTGCAGAAAAAAACTTGTGGACACTCCCGGCCCCTTAAATAGCCAGGAACCTTCCACTAATTCCCAGTGTTGACAAGCAGTTATACAAGAAGCCGGGAGAATCAATAACAAGAACTGAACAATCACCATACAGGGGTAACCAAGAATAATGAAAACAAGTGCGGGATGGAACAGGACGTGCTGTATACTTATAATACCAATTCTACAGGTGAGTACTCACAGAATTGTATTATTCCAAGTATACAGCACGTCCTGTTCCAGAATATTCCGTAAGGTAGGGTGGGATCCCCAAAAAGCAACGGCGAGCAGTTTGAACTACTGCCGCCTGTAGAACTTTGCGGCCACTAGCAGCATCAGCTGAGGCCCTAACATCAACTTTGTAAAACTTGCAAAAAGTATGAACAGAAGACCAAGTAGCGGCCTTGCAAACTTGTTCAACAGAAGCCTGGTGCTGAAAGACCCAGGAGGCACCGATAGCACAAGTGGAATGAGCAGTAAGGCGGAAGGGAGGCTCCTTCCCCTTAGCAGAATAGGCTTGTACCACAGCCTGACGAATCCACTTACTGATAGTGGACTTAACCGGAGGCAGACCCTTCCTAGGTCCAGAAGGGATAACAAAAAGAGCATCAGTCTTCCTAAAAGACTCAGTAGCTACCAAATAGAACTTCAAGGTCCTGACAACATCCAAAGAGTGTAAGACCCGCTCCTTAGAGTTACTAGGATTAGGACATGGAGAAGGCAAAACAATGTCTTGATTGAGATGAAAAGCAGACACAACCTTAGGCAAGAAATCTGTCTTGATCCAAAACACCACCTTGTCCTGGTGTCTCTCAAAGTAAAGAGGTTTAATGGAAAGCGCCGACTCAGAAACACGGCTAACAGAAGTGATAGCCACCAAAAAGGCTACCTTAAGAGTCAAAATAGGCAAAGCAGCCTCACGAATAGGCTCAAATGGAGAACCCTGCATGGCAGATAAAACCAAATTCAAATCCCAGACTGGTAACAAAGGCTTACGTGGCGGGCACACGCGAGTAACCCCCTGGAAAAAAGTCTTAACCAAATGGTGGTTGGCAAAAGACCTTTGGAAGAAAATAGCCAAGATTGAAACATGGCCCTTGAGGGTACTAAGTTGAAGGCCCAAATCCAAACCATGCTGCAAGAATTCCAGAATCCTGGGAATAGAAAACACCCGACAGGTAAAAGACTTAGACTCACACCAGGCAATGTAAGCATGCCAGACCCTGTAATAGATAAAGGACGAGGACTTCTTCCTAGCCCTAATCATGGTATCAACAACAGAGGCAGGCAACCCCTTATACATCAAGATGGAGGTTTCAGCAGCTAAGCCGTCAAAGCAAGCGTTTGTAAATTGGGATGGCGCAGCTGCCCCTGAGTGAGCAGATCTGGATCCTTGGGTAGGACGTACTGATCTACTGCCAACTGCACGATGTCTACGAACCACACCCTTCTTGGCCAACAGGGGGCCACCAGAATGGCTGGTACCCCCTCCTGGGCTATCTTGCGCAGCACCCTGCCCAGCAGAGAAAATGGAGGGAACACATAGAGGAGCCGAAGCCTCCAAGGCATTGCCAGCGCATCCGTGGCAAAGGCCAGAGGGTCCTGGGACAGAGAGACTCCCGCGGTGGCACAGGGAGCGAAACACCCTGCTGCTGAGGGACCATTCTCCCAGACGAGAAGTTCCCCTGCTCAGGGAGTCCGCCTCCAGATTTTCCACCCCGGGGATATACACTGCCGAGATGCAGGGAACATTCTCCTCCGCCCATGACAGTATCAGAGACACTTCCTTGAGGGCCCTCTTGCTCCGGGTCCCTCCCTGATGATTGATGTAGGAAACCGCTGTCTGATTGTCCGAGTGGATCTGAACAGCCCGACCCCGAAGGTCTGGGGTCAATTGGGCGAGAACCAACCTTACCACCCTCAGTTCCAGAATGTTGATAGGAGTATGGGCCTCCTGGGGGCCCCATTGACCCTGGAATTTCAAGGACTTCCAGAAGCCCCCCCCAATCTGTCAGACTGGCATCTGTAGTGACAGTCTCCCAGCAAGGGGACAGAAAGTTCCTGCCCACCAAGAGATTCCTTGAGTCCAGCCACCACAAGAGGGACCTCCTGGTCAGGGGGGACAGAACAAACTCCTGATCCAGGGACACAGGGTCCCGATCCCATTCTGACAGTAGGTGAAGTTGAGAAGACTGCATCCCCTGCCGAATGGAGGGATGCGGACAAGACAGTAGTAATTGGGCCTGAGCTTGAAGATTCTCCACCTTCTGCTGAGGGAGAAACACCTTGACCTGAGATGTATCCAGAGTCATGCCCAGAAAGGACCTCACCAGAGACGGGAACAGAGAAGACTTAGGATGGTTGATTACCCAGCCGAATGACTCTAGTGTAGTCACCACCACCTGGGTATCCAGCCCGGCCTGATGGAAGGACTGGGAAGAGATTAGAATGTCGTCCAAATAAGGGAGAATGCAAATGCCCTGAGCTCTCAGCAGAGCCATCACACCCGCCAGCACCTTGGTGAATACCCTGGGAGCCAAGGTGATAGCGAAAGGCAGTGTCACAAATTGATAATACTTATCTCCCAGAGCAAACCTGAGGAATTTCTGATGACCTGGAAAGATTGGCACATGAAGGTAAGCGTCCTTGATGTCTACGGAGGCCATGAAGTCGCCTGGGCGCAGTGAATTGACTGCTGAGCGCAGTGTCTCCATGCGAAAATGCTTGAATCTGACAAACATGTTGAGACACTTTATATTCAAGATGGGCTTGAGGGACCCATCCTTTTTGGGGACCGTAAAGAGATTGGATATAGAAGCCTCTGCCCCTTTCCCTGAAAGGTACAGGGCAGATGACCCCCAACTCCAGAAGGTTTTGGACCGCAAGACACAAGCCCCGAGCTGACAGGGGGTTCTGAGCCATCCAGGATCTGATGAATCTTGGGGGCGGCCAGGCTGCAAACTCTATTTTTTAACCGGAGGAAACCACCTCCTGGATCCATCTGTCTGCTACACGTTGTCTCCAGACGTGAGAAAAGAGCCGAAGCCGTCCCCCCACCCGGATGCGTGAGGGCACCTCCTCATGCCTGAGGGGGCTTAGGGGAGGATTTGGGCTTGGGACCCCAGGAGAGGCCGGGCGGCCACGTCCTCTGCCCCTGCCCCAATAGTCTCCACATGCTCCAGCAAAGGAAGCTCCCCGACCAGCCCTGGAAGAGCGGAAGGAGGGGAGAGAGGCACCAGTCCCCCGAAAGGGCCAAGACGGCCTCCTACGTTGAGGTAACCTACCACCCCTGGCAAAAAAGTCAAAGCGTTCACCAAAGAGGCACAGCCCCTAAAAGGGGAACCCAGTGAGAGCCTTCTTAGCAGCGTTATCAGCTACTCACTGACGCAGCCAGACAGAGCGGCGTATAGCCACCAACAGAGCAGACGTCCTCCCACACATTCTAATGGCATCATCCATAGCAGATAGAACATATGCAACAAATTCATAGCAAAGCAGGAGAGATCTATACTCCTCCCCTCCCGGAACATCAGAAGCCCCATCTAAGAGACTCTTAAGCAGCCCTTTAATAGCAATAGCTGTAATGGCAGAGGCACAAACCGGGCGCAGCGCGGTCCCCACACAGGCAAAGGCATGACAAGCCAGCTGGTCCATACACCAGTCCTCACCATCTAGGCCGTTCCCATTCTTGCTAGGCCGTTCCCATTCTTTGAGCACCAAATTATTAAAGTGAGTCTGCTCAGGGAACTCCAAGCGTGGCTTCACTGTATGAAAAAGCTCACCCTGCTGCTGCGGAGCCACTGAAGGAGGGGAAATACAAAGCACCTCAAATATGTGAGACAACAACCTATCAGTGTCATCTGAGGACTATTGGTCTTCTCCAAAAGGAGACCCCGTATCACCATAAACCCTAGGTTGTTCTTCAGATGATTCTGAATCAGAGAATAGTTCCCCCTCCACAAGGGGCCATAACCCGAAATGTCAAAAAATTCCTCAGCCTCAACAGGGAAGAGGGAAACAGAGGGTGATAGATGCCACTTCTTGGCAGAAGCCTTACGCGGGCCTGACCCAGCAATATGCTTTTCAATGCTGGCCACCCGTGCAGCCAAATCCGATTGAGAATCACCACTAGTATGCCCCTCGCTGGGGGTCAAATGCAAGCGTGGGGGGGTAGGCGAAGCCAGAGGGGGCGCCGCACCAGGGCCCGTAGCAGGCGACCCAGAATGCAGCGCAAGTACCTGCTGGGCGCAGGTTACACATACCCTGACATCTTCACTTATAGGGGAAACCCCACACGCAACACACAGCCGGGCTTGTCCCGAAGGAACCCCAAGCACATTATCCCCAGAAGCCTCCATATGGTGATTTTTACAAAAAATATGCACAATAGTCAGAACAGGGACACAGCTAAACAGCCACCCTATTTGGGATGCCCCCCGAAACCCGCTAGGGAAAGTGGGAGATTGGCAATAGGTAGGGCCGAGAGAACCACAGTCAAGGGACCCGCCTGCAAGACACAATAATGTCCAACATAAGCATCCCTAGCCATACAATAATAAACCAAAGATAAAAAACCCTGTAAGGGACTTACGGACCAGGCCGACAAGCGCACAGACAAGCCAATTACCAACCGTGTCGCAGCACCACAATGGAAGGACCACAAAATCGCGCCGACAGCAGTACCTAGAGGGGCGGACCGTGGGCGCATGACGCGGAACGAGTTAAATATCCCGATATAAAGGGCTGGGGGCATCCCAATGAGGCTCACCCTTTAGTACAGGGTCTTGCGGCCCGAATCAACGCTCCTTCAGCACCTGACCCTAGTGCTGTCCTACCTTCACCCGAACCGTCAGCCGTGGCTGGGAGGCAGTGGGTTCAGAACGGGTGGAAATAAGCCTGAAGGTCCCTAGGCAAAGCCCACTCCCTGTGCAGAAGAAGCCATCTTCATCTTCGCAGTCCAGACTGCAGAAAGACTCAGGGAATTAGTGGGAGGTTCCTGGCTATTTAAGGGGCCGGGAGTGGCCACAAGTTTTTTTTTCTGCAGTCCAGCGCCATCTTGTGGATGTATTACCCATGTGTAAGGAATATTCTGGAACAGGACGTGATGTATACTTGGAATAATGGCTAGGCCGAACGTATTGCGGTCAGCCTTGAGCTGGTATAGATTTCCTTCCTGATCTGAGGCAACCCTGGCGAACCTAACCCCTCACACTGTGATTAAACCCTGCATTACAAACACTTACTTTTTTCTGCAAAGCCTAATCTGACGGGGGGGGCAGAAAATAGCCATACACATATGCAACAGCTATACCTGCTTCACTGCATTGTGCAGCTATTTCCTGTCCCCTAATATACAGAGTTACTTTCTAAGGAACTTTAACTTTAGGGGAGTTACATGCAAATCCATTATGTCTATTAATTTTAGCTGGGGAATCGTTTTTTTAAGGGTTTGGGCTTTTCAATAAATCATGGTGAAGGTCCGGTTTAAGTATCTTTTGACAATTTTTGATGCTCATCTGCACATTTGTGAGTGTCAGGTGATGTCATTGCCGCACCTATAAAATGACAGATTGCCTGCCATCTCAAAGAGAGGGACAGCATAAATGTTGGTGTTCCAGCACAATTCAGGAGGCAAAGATATTTATTTCCAGTTCTAAAGCCTGGAGTATCGGCAGGACGTCTGGCCAAACTTATTTCACAAGTTCAATGGGTTTTTGTCCACTTCTGTACCTAGTTAAAATGCTGGAAGCAGTTTGGAGTTGGCAAACATTACGTTCTGCCAATCCTAATTTACAATAAAGTGCTGTATTGCTGTGTTTTAAGGTTGTACCCCTACAAAATCATAAATAAAAACACAGATACTCCTGTGACATCACATCTTATTTAAGAATGTTGCTTTTATAGGAACAGCTAATAAAATGTTGTTTGCTGCGCCTCTTTATCTTATTCCTTAAAAAAAAAGTTTCCATGCTGCTGCCTGAATCATTTGTGCGGCTGCTGGGAGCAGATGTTGGCTGTTAAATTTTGCAGACGATACAGTTCATGACTTCCCGGGAAGGGCCGTTGGCCACATCTGTAGCTGATGAAACAGAGAGTGCAAAAGTGTGGCGGACGAGAGGAGAAAAGTGTGAGCTGGAGACACAGACACAGTCCGGGCCAAGAATGAATTGTATTCGGCACTCGACTAAAAATAGTCGCAGTCACACACTACATCGGGGCCTTTCTCGTCAGAAAAAGACGCTTCCAATCTGATGGCAACATTTCTTAAAGGACAACTGGAGGCAAAAATGACAGTCCAGCATTTAAATAGCTCCCCTTCCCAATCATTTAGGTTTTATTTTTGTGTACTATTGTCTCTGCCTTAATGTCTAACTATCATTAACTATCGGAAGCGCGCCCGCGCCGGCCATTCACAGATGCGCCCTGCTAGAGAGAGAAACATGAGATGCGGCCGTGGCCCGCGCATGAGCAGTTGGACGGGCAATTAGGTAAGTGTAGCGGGCGTCCTGGGGGGTTTCACACAGAGAGGGGGGGTTTGGATGCTCGCGGGGAGGGACTGGTTCGGCCGATCACGCTGGGTGTTGGTCCACTTTAACACCAAGCACATAGAATCTACAGTGTTGCCTTGCATCCAAAAAAAAAAAGACCCTGCTCTCCTCCAACCTGGAGACCAATAAACGTATATAGGCAGGCACACCAATATCCAATCAATGCAAAAGGATTTTTTAGTTGGTGTTCATATTTGGATTAAATAAAAAATTGATTGGATATTGGTGTGCCTCCTTTTATACGTTTATTGGTCTCTAGTGGATTGCTGTTGCAGTTTTGGGAGTGGTACCCGACAACTGATTGATTACTTGGATGAGGGGGATAGTGCAGGCCTTTTCTTTGTACTCCTCCACCCTGGAGACTCCTGTACCAGTTCACAATTATCTGCATCCCCAAATGTCCAGGGGAGTGCAGAAAAATACAATTCTGTGAAATACTCACCTGTAGAATTGGTATTATACGTATACAGTACGTCCTGCTCCAGATATAATACTTACACTTGGGTAATCCTCCGCCAGATGGCGCTGCACTGCAGAGACATGCAAAACAGGCTCCTCCCAGCCCCTCAAATACCCGGGGACCTCCCACAAATCCCCAGCATTGAAAAGCAGTGAACAAGAAGCCGGGAGAATTAACCACCAAAAACTGGTAATAACAACAATGATAACAATCACCATACAGGGGATCCAGAACAATGCAAAAACCAGGGTGGGGTGGAGCAGGACGTACTGTATACGTATAATACCAATTCTACAGGTGAGTATTTCACAGAATTGTATTATTCTAAGTATACAGTACGTCCTGCTCCAGATATAATACTTACACTTGGGACATCCAATAGCAGTGTCCATGAAGTAGGGTGGGATCCCCAACAAAAAAGGTAACAGCAGGAAGATTAAGCCACTGCCGCCTGTAAAACCTTGCGGCCAAACACAGCATCAGCTGAGGCCCTGACATCAACCCTTGTAAAACCTTGAAAAGGTATGAACAGAAGACCAAGTAGCGGCCTTGCAAACTTGCTCAACAGAAGCCTGGTGCTGTAAGGCCCAAGAGGCACCAATAGCACGAGTAGAATGAGCAGTGAGGCGGAAGGGAGGTACATTCCCCTTGGCAGAATAGGCCTGAATCACAGCCTGACGAATCCATTTGCAAATAGTAGACTTGGCAGGAGCCAAACCCTTCCTAGGCCCAGAAGGCACAACGAAGAGAGCATCAGTCTTCCTGAAAGCCGCAGTGACTACCAGGTAATACTTCAAACACTTCAAACAAAAAACCAAGTTCAAATCCCAAACAGGGACCATAGGTTTACGAGGGGGACGCACATGAGTGACCCCCTGAAAGAAGGTCTTAACCAAATGATGCTGAGCAAAGGACTTCTGAAAGAAGATGGACAGGGCAGAAACCTGACCCTTCAGAGTACTGAGTTATAGACCTAACTCCAAACCATGCTGTAAGAACTCCAGAACCCTAGGGACTGCAAACTCCCTACAGGGAAGAGACCTAGACTCACACCAGTCAATGTAGGTACGCCATACTCTATAATAGATGGCAGAAGAAGTCTTCTTCCTAGCCTGCACCATAGTACCCACCACCGAGGTAGACAAACCTTTTTCCATCAAGATGGAGGTCTCAGCAGCCAGGCCGTCAAAGCCAGAGTTTGTAAATTGGGATGGCGTAAGGAGCCCTGGGTGAGCAGATCTGGTGCCCCTGGCAGGTCGTACTGATCTACTGCCATTTGTACCACGTCTGTGAACCACACCCTTCTTGGCAACCTGGGGGCCACTAGAACCACAGGTACCCCTTCCAGAGCAATCTTGCGCAGAACCCTGCCCAGCAGGGGGAATGGTGGAAATACATACAGGAGCCGAAACTCCTTCCATGACATGGACAGAGCATCCGTGGCCAAGGCCAGAGGATCCTGAGACAGGGATACGAAGACCAGGAGCTTGTGATTGTGACGGGATGCAAACAGGTCCACATCCGGTAGACCCCAACGGTGGCACAGGGACCAGAATACCCTGTTGCAGAGGGACCACTCCCCCTGACGGGACGTCCCCCTGCTCAGAGCGTCTGCTAACAGATTCTCTGCCCCCGGAATGTACACAGCCGAAGTGCATTGGACATTGTCCTCCGCCCATGTCAGAATCCGAGACACCTCCTGGAGGGCACGCCTGCTCCGGGTCCCTCCCTGATGGTTGATGTAGGCAACCGCCGTCCTGTTGTCTGAGCGCACCTGGGCCGATAGACCCTTCAGATGGTGAGTCAACCGCTCCAGTACCAACCTGACTGCCCGTAATTCCAGAATGTTGATGGGTAGAAGGGCCTCCTGAGGGCCCCACCTCCCCTGGAAGTGCAGGGACTTCCAGAATCCCCCCCAACCTGACAGCCTGGCATCCGTTGTGACCGTCTCCCAGGAGGGGGCCAGAAAGGACCTGCCCCTTATCAAGTTCCTGTGGTCCAGCCACCACGCAAGGGACTGTCTGACCAAGGGGGGAAGCACAGAGACCCCGTCCAAGGACGCTGGGTTCTTGTCCCACACTGACAGAAGGTGAAGCTGCAGAGGCCTCAAATGGAACTGAGCAAAGCACCGCCTCGAAGCACGCCACCATCAGGCCCACCAGCTGCATTCCCTGCCTGATGGAGGGCTGGGGACACGAGAGCAGGAAACTCGCCTGCGCAGTCAGAGCTTCCACCTTCTGTTGAGGAAGGAATATCCTTGACTGAACCGTATGCAGAATCATTCCCAGGAACGGAGTCACCAAGGAGGGGGACAGAGAGGACTTGGGGTAATTGATCACCCAGCCGAAGGACTCCAGGGTGGACACTACCAGCTGAGTGTCCAACTCTGCCTGCCGCAGAGACCGAGAGGTGATATGTATATATCGTCCAGGTAGGGTAGCACGCGTATGCCCCCTGACCTTATCAGGGACATCACCCCTGCCAGCACCTTGGTGAACACCCTGGGAGCTGACGTGAGGCCGAATGGCAAGGCCACAAATTGGTAATGCTGATCTTTCAGTGCAAATCTGAGAAACCTTTTGTGCCCTGGAAACACCGGGACGTGAAGGTAAGCATCTTTTATGTCTACGGACGTCATAAAGTCCCCTGGGCGCAGAGAGCCGATGGCCGAGCGCTCAGTTTCCATGCGAAAGTGCCTGTTCTTGACAAACTTGTTGAGGATTTTTAAATCCAGAATGGGCCTGAATGACCCATCCTTCTTGGGTACTGTGAAAAGGTTGGAATAGAAACCCTTGCCCCTGTCTCTTAAGGGGACCTTGCAAATGACCCCTAGATCCAGGAGACCCTGCACGGCCAGCATCAAGACCTGAGCTGAAGCAGGGTCCTGTGGGATCCGGGACCCAATGCATCTGGTGGGGGGCCGCACAGCAAATTCTATCTTGTAGCCGGAGGACACTACCTCCTGAATCCACCGGTCTGAGACGTGGCGCCTCCATACATGCTCGAAGTGCTGCAGACGTACCCCCCACCCTGACGGGCGAGGGCGCCCCATCATGCCTGAGGGGTCTTGGGAGGGGCTTTGGGCTTGGACCCCCAGGAGGAACCAGGACAGCGTCCTCTGTTCCTGTGCCAGGAATCTGCGCGGGACCCAGCGAAGGACACCCCTTTACCCTGTTTAGCCCCACGGTAGGGGATAGAAAGGGTGCCCTGGCCCCGAAAGGGCCGAGACTGCCGTCTGCACTGGGGTAACTTACCTCCTTTGGCGAAGAGGTCTAGACGGTCCCCAAACAGGCGCAGCCCCTTAGATGGAAGCCCAGTAAGGGCTTTCTTAGCAGCATTGTCAGCAGCCCACTGGCGCAACCAAACAGCGCGGCGTATAGCTACCACCAGGGCAGAAGATCTGGCACACATCCTAATAGCATCATCCGATGCAGACAGGATAAAGTTCACAAACACATCACAGTTAGACAGTGCATTGATAGTATCAGGTGGCAACTCTGGGCCATCGAGTGCATTCCTGACCATGGCCCTGAGCGCCACTGCCGTAATGGCTAAGGCACACAACGGGTGCAGAGCCCCCCCCCGAAATGCAAAGGCATGGCATGCCAATTGGTCAATACGCCGGTCCTCAGAATCCCGCAGTGTAGTAGTGTCAGGGGAGTGCATAATAGAGGTGTTGGATAACCCTAGAATAGGAGCATCGACCTCAGGGGGCGATGACCAGCACTTAACCATGTCAGCAGGGAAGGGATACTTCCTGTCCAAACTCTTAGGGATCCCGGGAAGTCTACTGGGATGTTCCCATTCTTTAAGCACGAGGTTATTGAAATGGGTTTGCTCTGGGAATTCCAGGTGAGCCTTAGCAGTATGAAATAGCTCACCCCTTTGCCTGGGAGCCGCAACAGGGGGAGAAATGGACAAAACCTCAAAAATCTGAACCAGCAGCCTGTCAGTATCATCCGGGGTCCAGTGCTCGGAACCAGACTCGTCATGACCCCTTGACTTCTCGTCGGATGACCCTGAGTCAGAGAACAGCTCCCCTTCGTCCGAGGGGGTATGGCCATAAGTATGCAAAAACTCAAGATTCCGCAGGGAAAAGAGCAGAGTCAGGGGTTAAATGCAGCTTCTTTGCGGTGGCCTTACGCGCTAAAGAATTAGCAAGCAATTTTTCAACACTGGACATTCTAGTAGCCATATCAGGAAGAGAATCCCCGCTTGTATTGGGGGTTAGACTCAGGCTTGGGGGAGTAGGTGAAGTGAGGGAGGTGCAGGCCCAGCCACAGAAGAGGCGGGAAGAACCAATAGCGCCTGCTGTGCACAAGGAACACAGACCCGTACATTGTCACAGCTGCTAGGTAAGACCCCACAAGCTACACACAGCCGGGCTTGTCCCGAGGGAACCCCGTTCACATTATCTGGGATGCTTCCATATGGTGATTAATCGGCACAATAGGCCAGTAGGGATTGACGCAGTAAGCTACCCTGGATGCCCCAATAACCCGCGGGGAAGTGGGAGTAATTTTAATAGGCCCAACCGGGAGCTACACTGGGCCTGGAGAAGCCACCGGATTCCACAGTCTGAAAGACATAAAGGGAACAAAGATGTCAGAGCCATGCGCAAGAAAAAGAGATCATGAAAATCGCCCGCGAGGGCACTTACAGACCGAAGGGGGGAGGATGGTCTTCACCATGCCTGCGACTAGCAGTAAAAAGGCGCCAAGTGAACCTCAAAGGGCGGGCCAGAGCTGGCTGTGACACGGAGCGCGCCAAGCCAGGGCCCCGCCCCCCCCGGAGAGCGCGAAGCTCCCAATCCGTAGTCAGTATAGACAGCAGGGGAATGACACTTGAATTCATCGAGTGGATTACTTCAGAAGAGCCACTACGACACTAAAGGAGACGCCGCAGCGTCTGCAGCGCCGCCGCCGCCCGTGCAGTACAGTCAGTACAGGAAAGACGCAGCGGCGACCGTTACAAAATAAAAGGCTAACAGCGCGGCTCTGACACCCATTCCCAGTAAAGGGCAATACTAAGGCCATGAGCGTATAATAGGGTACACTGAGACCGCCATACGTACACACCCCTCCCCCCCTTCTTTCCCCCCGGGCTAAGGGGGGAACGAGGGAGGATGGCGACCCTTTGGACAGGGCCGACCGCTACACGGGGCGTGGGGCAATGATGCGGGAGGAGCATCCCCTGAAGGCTCACCAACAGCCTAAACCGCCTACCCTTTGGTGGGGGACTGCGGTGGAGCATGGCTCCATAAGCACACATGGTGCTGCCTACCTTCACCCGACCAGCGCAGCCCAGGCTGGGAGGCACATCACAAAGAGGACGGGTGGGAGTAGTCCAACAGGGCCGCAGGCTGTAATAGCCCCGCTCACCTGCGAGAGAGTGATACTTCATGCCTTCGCAGTCGGCACTGCAGAGAAATCTGGGGATTTGTGGGAGGTCCCCGGGTATTTGAGGGGCCAGGAGGAGCCTGTTTTGCATGTCTCTGCAGTGCAGCGCCATCTGGCGGAGGATTACCCAAGTGTAAGTATTATATCTGGAGCAGGACGTATTGTATACTTAGAATAGCACACCTATGCCTTCAGGGTCAGGTTCAGCGGTCCACCCCCTGCTCTACCAGCCCCCATAGCTGGCACATGGGCTGGTTTTACTGGCACTTATGCAGTTTTTTTATTTTTAAGGGATTTAACCCTTGATAGTGCGGATAGTAGTTTTTTTTGGAAAGTCTCAGAAAACACTCTTTCAAGTTTGCGGTGTCTCCTGGGCAAGAACGAGTGTCTACTTATATAAATGTGGTACTGTTGTAATCGGTAGAAATAGGGCTTTTATGCACAATATATATATATTAAACTTACTTTTTATTAATTAAAAAAGGTGACAAATCATAATATATACCGTATTTTTCACCCCAGGGTTTGGATGAGAAAAATTAGAAAAAAAAATATTCTGAACCAAATGGTGTGCTAAAATACCCCCTCCCAATCACCCAATTATAAACAGTATGCAGAATTCCCCCAATCACACCATTAAAGACCCCAAATTACAGGCAGTGAGCAGTATCCCACATTAAAGGCAGTGAGGGGCATCCCAAATTACAGGCAATGAGCAGCATTCCACATTAAAGGCAGAGAGGGGCATCCCAAAAACAGGCAGTGAGAGGTATCCCACATTACAGGCAGTGTGCAGGCATCCCAACTGCAGGCAGTGTGGGGGCATCCCAATTGAAGGCAGTGTACGGGCATCCCAATTACAGGCAGTGTGCGGGCATCCCAATTGCAGGAAGTGAGCGGACGTCCCAATTGCAGGCAGTATGTGGGCACCCCAATGCAAGGCAGTGTGCGGGCATCCTAAATGCAGGCAGCGTGCAGGCATCCCAATACAGGCAGTGTGCAGGCATTCCAAATGCAGGCAGTGTACGGCATCACAAATGCAGAAAGTGTGTGGGTATCACAATTACAGGCAGTGTGCGGTCATCCCAAATTCAGGCAGTGTGCAGGCATCATAAATGCAGGCAGTGTGCGGGCACCGCAAATGCAGGCTGTGTGCGGGCATCCTAAATGCAGGCTGTGTGCGGGCATCCTAAATGCAGGCAGTGTGCGGGCATCCTAAATGCAGGCAGTGTGCGGGCATCCTAAATGCAGGCAGTGTGCGGGCATCCCAAATGCAGGCAGTGTGAGGGCATCCCAAAAGCAGGCAGTGTGCAGGCATCCCAAATACAGGCAGTGAGCAGACATCCCAAATGCCGACAGTGTGTGGGCATCCTAATTACAGGCAGTGTGCGGTTGTCCCAAATTCAGGCAGTGTGTGGGCATACCAAATGCAGGCAGTGTGCAGGCATCCCAAATGCAGGCAGTGTGCAGGCATCCCAAATGCAGGCAGTCTGCAGGCATCCCAAATGCAGGCAGTGAGCAGGCATCCCAAATGCAGGAAGTGTGAGGGCATCCCAAATGCAGGCAGTGTGCAGGCATTCTAAATGTAGGCAGTGTGTGGGCATTCCAAATGCAGGCAGTGTGCGGGCATCCCAAATGCAGGAAGTGTGCAGGCATCCTAAAAGTAGGTAGTGTATGGGCATCCCAAATGCGGGTAGTGTGCAGGCATCCCAAATACAGCCAGTGTGTGGGCATCCCAAATACAAGCACAGTGTTTTGTCTTCAGAAACATAAATCACAAGGCATGTCACATCATAAGCTTCAGCTGTGTGTCTGTGATTTCATGACACACAAACAGAGCTGTAATGGAAGTTTAAAGTGGACAAAATACCATTTTGTGATTACTCACATGTAAAATGGGTATTATAAGTATGTTACACTCCCCACTTCCACTATTCATGACATATGGATTATGGTCCAGTAGTGGGCGAACTTCTGCAGAGATGAAAGCAAAAAAGAAGCCCCTCCCGGTCCATAAATACCTGGGACCTCCCACACATTCCCCAGTATATAACAGCAGAAAGGGGACCAGGAAGAGACAATAAAACATTCTTAACAATAAAAGGTTCACCATATAAAAGATCCAGAATACCAAAGGGCGGGATGAAGTGGGGTGTGTGACATACTTATAATACCCATTTTATAGGTGAGTAATCACAAAATGGTATTATTCCAAGTATGTCACACACCCCGCTTCCACTATTCATGACATATGGGACATCCAATAGCAGTGTCCATCATGGGTGGGGATCCAAATACAGCAAAAAAAATGCACAAAATTAAACCACTGCAGCTTGCAGAACCTTGCGGCCAAAAACAGCATCCACTGAGACCCGCACATCAACCTTATAAAACTTGGAAAAAGTATGAACAGAAGACCAAGTAGCAGCCTTACAAACTTGTTCAACAGAAGCCTGGTGCTGAAAAGCCCAGGAAGCCCCAACAGCACGAGTAGAATGAGCAGTGATGTTAAAAGGAGGAACCCTCCCCTTAGCGGAATACGCCCCAACAATGGCCTGACGTATCCATTTACTAATGGTAGACTTGGCTGGCACCAAACCTTTCCTGGGCCCGGAGGGCACCACGAACAAGGCGTCCGTCTTACGAAAAGGATAAGTAGCGACCAAATAGTACTTCACACAACGAACCACATCCAAAGAGAGCAAAACCCTCTCCTTGTCATTGCTAGGCTTAGGACACAAGGAAGGGAGAACTACATCCTGATTGAGATGGAAGGCAGAAACCACCTTAGGAAGGAAATCTGGTTTAAAGCGAAAAACCACCTTATCCTGGTGTCTCTCAAAGTAAGGGGCCTGAATAGACAGAGCCGTCAACTCAGAGACACGCAGAACAGAGGTAATAGCCATCTTTTGAGTGAGCACAGAAAGTGCCACATCCTGCACCGGCTCAAAAGGAGGCCAATGTAGGGCCGAGAGAACCAAATTTAGGTCACAAACGGGAACCAAAAGCTTTCTAGGGGGCCGAACATGAGTGACCCCTTGGAAAAAAGTCTTGACCAGATGATGCAAAGCAAAGGACATTTGAAAAAAGACAGCCAGGGCAGTACTGAGCTGGAACCCCAGATCCAGACCGTGTTGTAGAAACTCCAAAATCCTAGGAATCGAAAACACCCTGCATGGTAAGGCCCTAGCCTCACACCAGTCAATATAGGACCGCCAAGTCCTACAGTAAACGTTACAGGAAGACCTCTTCTTAGCTCTAATCAATGTCTGAATAACCGCCTCCGACAAACCTTCCTCCCTCAGGATGAAGGTTTCAGCAGCCACGCCGTCAAAGCAAGCGTTGTAAATTGGGGTAACATAGCTGACCCTGAGAGATCAGATCCGGAAAATACAATTCTGTGAAATACTCACCTGTAGAATTGGTATTATACATATACAGTACGTCCTGCTCCAGATATAATACTTACACTTGGGTTATCCTCCGCCAGATGGCGCTGTGCACTGCAGACATGCAAAAACAGGCTCCTCCCGGCCCGTCATATACCCAGGGACCTCCCACAAATCCCCAGCATTGAAAAGCAGTGAACCAGAAGCCGGGAGAAATTACCCACCAAAAGTAACTGGTAATGATAACAATGATAACAATCATAACAATCACCATACAGGGGATCCAGAAAAAGCAAACAGGGTGGGGTGGAGCAGGACGTACTATATACGTATAATACCAATTCTACAGGTGAGTATTTCACAGAATTGTATTATTCTAAGTATACAGTACGTCCTGCTCCAGATATAATACTTACACTTGGGACATCCAATAGCAGTGTCCATAACGTAGGGTGGGATCCCCAACAAAAAAGGCGCAGCAGACAGAAAAAGCACTGTCACCTGCAACCTTGCTACCAAGAGCAACGTGAGCAAAGGCTCTAATATAAACATCAAAACAACCCTTGAAAGGGGTACGAACAAAAAGCAAGTAGCGGTCAAGCAAACTTGTTCAACAAAACCTGGTGCTGAAAGGCCCAAAGATACCAAGGCACCAGGGAAGCAGAAATAGAGTGAGAAGAAAATCTTCCCCTTAAAGGAATAGGCCTGAGTAACAGCCTGACAAGATCAAAGCTATAAGTAGCCCAGGAAGAAGCCAAACCTTCCCTAGGACCAGAAGGGACATCTACCCAAGTAAAGGCTAGGCCCAAGGCCGCTTAACCCCTGGAGGCAGACGAGATCAGGCACATCCAGATGTAGGTGCCCACAATGCCAAGGAGCATCAGTCCCCCTAAGGGACAGGAGTCAATCCAGGAAAAAAAATAAAAAAATTCCAGCACCTATTAAGGGAAAATAGATTCCCTTGCTGCAGCGTTACAAGGAATAAAGCCCAGAAGAAGGACAATGTCTTAATACCTGAGCCTAAGACACCACCTTAGGCAGAAGATCCGGCGTAAGGCGGAACACCGCCCCATCTCGGTGAATATTCATCAAAGAACGAGGGCTAGCTAAACAGAGCAACCCGCTCAGGCACACGGCCGACTGAAGTAACAGCCCCAGAAGGACAACCTTATGGATAAGAACAGTCAGACAGCATCCCAATAGAGCCAAAGGGGAACACCCCGTAAGGCAAACAGAATAGAACTCAATTCCCAACAGGGACCCTAGAAATACGTGGGGGATGCCGCTGAGCAATCCTTGAAGGAAAAGTCAACCAAGGCAAGAACTGAGTAAAGACTTCTGCAGAAGACGGACAGGGCAGAGCCTGAACCACCAGGGCACCGAATAGGAGAGCCAACTCCAACCCATGCTGTAATAACTATATAACCCTGGGAACAGAGCGCGCCCACAGGGGAGAGACCAAAACTCACACCAATCAATATGGGTAAACAATACCCCACAATAGACGGAAGAAGAGGAAGAAGAAGCCAACTCATAGGCTTCCAGAAGTCACAGACACCCAGAAAATACGCCCATCACCATCAAGGTGGATGAATCAACCGTCAGACCATCCAGACCAGAGCCTGTAGATTGGGGTGAAATAGAAAAGGGGGGCCTGAGTGATCAGGCAGCACTCCTGACAGGACGTACAGGTCCGCTGTCCACAGAACCACGTCTGCAAACTGCACTCCACTAGGCCCCCCAAGGGCCGCCAGTATCACTGGTTCCCCCTTCCAGAGCAAACTTGCACAGAACCCTGTCAAGCAGGGTGAATGAAGATAAGACATACAGAACAGAATGTCCAGCATAAGGTTACGAAGCCTCATGACCAAGGTCAGAACAATCTGAGACAGGGAAACAAGGGCCTAGAACCCATGATAGTGACGGGCCCAGAAGATCCACACTAGACGGATCACATGGAGACACAAGAATTAGCACATCCTGTCGCAGAAGGACATCCACCAGAGCGAATATTGCAGATATGCAGAGAACGCTATCCTCCACCCAGATCAGGGTCAGATACCCTCCTGGAGGATCATCCTGCTTCCGAGTCCACACAGATAATTTAATACAGGCCACTGTCGTCAGACAGACCAAGGGGCCCCCAAATAGCCAGATCCCGCAAGGGAGAAGTCCAGCGAGATAGAGCCAACCTGAAGCCTACCGCTGCAAAAATAGACAGGTGAATGGACCCCTAAAGGTCCCATCTCCCCCGGAACCACAGGGGAATATAGAAGCAAAAGGTCCCCCCTCCGTCAACCTGATAGATTTGGTATCCAACTACATGAAGACGCAAGGAAGGGGGCGCCCCTGACTGGTACCTCTAGTACAACAGTCTCAGGGGTAACCACCGTACCAATGTGGAAGGGTACACAGACCCAGGTCCAGGGAAGCTGGAACCCAGTCCAGCTTTACAATATGAGTAGCAGAAGAGCCCAAGGGCACTGAGCATAAGGGACAACCTATGAACAGCCACCAACAAGCCCACCAGCTGAAATCCAGCTTGGTGAAGAGACGGGAACAGCAAAGAGGGACCGGACCCATGCAACCAGATTGTCCTTTTATAGTCAAGGAAGCAGGTTCCCGTCTGAACCGAATCCAAGTTCAACCCTAGGAATGGAAAAACCAATAAGGGGAAAAAGAGGAATTGAGGTGATTAAGCACCCATCCAAAGATTCCCACCAGCCGAGTAACAAACTCGGCCTGACGTAGAGAATGGGAAGCAAAGAGGGACGACCAGGCAGTTCCTCGCGCGGACACCCCCTTGGTCTCAGTAGAGACATCACCCCTGTCATCGCCTAGGCGATCACTCTGGGAGCAGAACCAAGGCCAGATAGCAAGGCCACAATCAGCAGTGTTGGAGCACCAACACTAACCTATAAGATCCTTGGTGCCCGGAAGGCACAATGGCAATGAAATAAGCATCTTAGGTCCCCACAGACGGCAAGAGGTCCCTGGACACAGGGCACTGGCGGCCCAACTCAGAGAAACCATGCAGAAAACCGCTTGTGAGTGTAAATTGGCTCACCTATGGAAGGCCATAATGGGCAGAGTGTCTCATCCTTTTGGAGGAATATGGAAAGGTTGGTGTAGAGGCCCCTGCCTCTGTCTATTAAGGGCAACCCGCAGGTGACCCCAGACCTCGCAGGCCGCGCGGGGCCTGCGCCAACACCAGAAGAGAAGCAGGGACCAGAAGCATCCGGACAGTCTCGGGAAGGGGCCGCCCAGCAGACACTATCCTGCATCCAGAGGAAACTTCCTCCTGATTCCATCAGAACGAGGCATGACGCCTCCTGATAGGAGCAAGGTGCTGCGGCCATCCCCTCATGCTTGGGGGGTTTTGGTGAAAGATTTGGACTTGCTCTTGGTCTGCCGGAGGGACCAGGGCGTTGTCTGCCACTCCTGGGGCAGGGATCTATACCAAAAAGCTGGAAGGACACCCCTGGTTCGGGTTTGACACTAACATAGGGGGGTGGAGGGGTGCCCCTGCTCTGAGAAGGCCGAGACCGCCTTCTGCAAAGGGGTGTTTTACCCTTTTTTCCAAACAGGTCCAGACGGGCCCCGAATAGGCGTCGCCCTCTAAAGGGAAGCCCAGTAAGAATCTTTTTTGTAGCATCGTCAACACCCCACTGTCGCAGCCAGACCAGTCGGCGTATAGCTACCGCAAGGGCGGAAGTTCTTGCACACATGCTAATGGTGTCATCCAGCGCCAAAAGGATAAATCTTACAAATACATCACAACTGGAGAGTGCATTAAACACCTCCCAGGGGAGATCCTCAGGTTGATGAACAATCATCTTTTTGATGAGGGTCCTAGCGGCCACTGCAGCGATGGCCGCGGCACAGATCGGGCGCAGAGTCGTCCCTGCACAAGAAAAGGCGTGGGAAGCCAGCCTATCAATGCGCTGGTCCTCAGCATCCCGAAGGGTACGATAAGTAGGGGCTGCAATAAAGGGGGGTTAAGAACCCCAATGATCGGTGCATCCACCACGGGAGGTGATGACCAGCAGTTAACCACATCAGGGGGAAAAGGGTATTTCCAATCCCAGTCCCCTGGAACCCCTGGAAGTTTACTAGGGCATTGCCATTCTTTGAGTACAAGAGCCTGGAAGTGATCCTGCTCCAGAAATTCCAAACGCGGCGGCGCTGTATGGAAACTCTCCCTTCTAGGCCTGGAAGCCTCACCAGGGAGAGAGATAGACAAGACCTCGAAGATCTTTAGCAGTAATTCATCGGTGTCACACAGGCCCCAAGAACCTGGGCCCGTATCATCATGGCTCCTCGGTCCCTCGTCACATGAGCCAGAGAATAGCCGACCTTCATCAGAAAGAGCAAAACCCTGATCAGCAGTGAACTCCTCTGAGTCAGAAGGAATGGGCGAAACCGGAGGCGTCAGGGACCGCTTCTTACCAGGTCCCAAGCACTCTGCCAACCTCGAAATCACCTGATCGGCCGTAGGCAATCTGCCCGGCACGACTTGCTGGTCATTCCCGCTCGAGTGCGACTCATCGGGAGTGAGATTTAAGCACGGGGAGACAGGTGTATTGAAACGAGGTGCAGCCACTGGCAACCCTGCCAGGGATTTATGCAATAGGCAACCCTGGATGTCCCAAAGACCCGCTAGGAATGTGGGAGAATTTTGTAAGCCCGCTACAATATATGTTAGGCCGGGAGAAGCCACCGGAATCTTTGACGTCTGAAAGACAGAGGGGGAATAAGAGGTGTCAGGGCCATGCGCAGCAGAAAAATACTAATGATGAAATCGCCCGCGAGGGCAGTTACCGACCTGGGGAGGAGAAGGACCTCAAACACGCCCCCGCGAGAAGATCAACAAAATGGCGCCAAGGAACCTCGAAGAGCGGGCCTAATCTGGGCGTGACGCGGAGCGCGCCACGCCGGTTCCCCGCCTCCCCCAAAGAGCGCGAAGCTCTGAAGCAGCCGTCAAGGCTTGACAAGCCAAGCATAAGATATGCCAGTTAAAAGCATCTGCTAATGGATACTAGTAGTCTGACGATGCCGCCACCCAGCACAGTAAATTTTAATAAAAAAGACAGCGGCGGCCAAATAAAAAGAGCAAGCAGCGCAGCTCTGACACCCGGTTGCCGCCAAGGGCAAAACTACGGCCATAAGCATAACAATGCAGTATACTGAGACCGCCACACACACACCCCTCCCATTCTTTTCCCCCGAATACGGGGGGAAAAGAGGGAGGATGGCGACCCTTTACACAGGGTGCTGCCTACCTTCACCCAACCAGCGCAGCCCAGGCTGGGAGGCACATCACAAGGAGGACGGGTGGGATTAGTCCAACAGGGCCGCAGGCTTTGATAGCCCCGCTCACCTGCGAGAGAGTGATACTTCATGTCTTCGCAGTCAGCACTGCAGAGAAATCTGGGGATTTGTGGGAGGTCCCTGGGTATATGAAGGGCCGGAAGGAGCCTGTTTTTGCATGTCTGCAGTGCACAGCGCCATCTGGCGGAGGATAACCCAAGTGTAAGTATTAAATCTGGAGCAGGACGTACTGTATACTTAGAATACAGGGGCAGCCTGTACTGATCTACTACCGGTCTTACGACGTCTGCGAACCAAACCTGTCTTGGCCACCTTGGGGCCACCAGAATTGCTGGTGCCCCCTCTAGAGCCAGCTTGCGCACTACCTTGCCTACTATGGAGAAGGGGGGAAAAAGGTACAGAAACCCCAGATCCCTCCAGGCAAGTGACAAGGCATCCACCGCCAGAGGATCCCGAGACAGAGATACAAAGGTTGGGAGCTTGTGATTGTGCCGAGAGGGCCCAGAAGATCCACCGGGCCCAGAAGATCCACACTAGACGGATCACATGGAGACACAAGAATTAGCACATCCTGTCGCAGAAGGACATCCACCAGAGCGAATATTGCAGATATGCAGAGAACGCTATCCTCCACCCAGATCAGGGTCAGATACCCTCCTGGAGGATCATCCTGCTTCCGAGTCCACACAGATAATTTAATACAGGCCACTGTCGTCAGACAGACCAAGGGGCCCCCAAATAGCCAGATCCCGCAAGGGAGAAGTCCAGCGAGATAGAGCCAACCTGAAGCCTACCGCTGCAAAAATAGACAGGTGAATGGACCCCTAAAGGTCCCATCTCCCCCGGAACCACAGGGGAATATAGAAGCAAAAGGTCCCCCCTCCGTCAACCTGATAGATTTGGTATCCAACTACATGAAGACGCAAGGAAGGGGGCGCCCCTGACTGGTACCTCTAGTACAACAGTCTCAGGGGTAACCACCGTACCAATGTGGAAGGGTACACAGACCCAGGTCCAGGGAAGCTGGAACCCAGTCCAGCTTTACAATATGAGTAGCAGAAGAGCCCAAGGGCACTGAGCATAAGGGACAACCTATGAACAGCCACCAACAAGCCCACCAGCTGAAATCCAGCTTGGTGAAGAGACGGGAACAGCAAAGAGGGACCGGACCCATGCAACCAGATTGTCCTTTTATAGTCAAGGAAGCAGGTTCCCGTCTGAACCGAATCCAAGTTCAACCCTAGGAATGGAAAAACCAATAAGGGGAAAAAGAGGAATTGAGGTGATTAAGCACCCATCCAAAGATTCCCACCAGCCGAGTAACAAACTCGGCCTGACGTAGAGAATGGGAAGCAAAGAGGAAAGAGGGAGGATGGCGACCCTTTACACAGGGTGCTGCCTACCTTCACCCAACCAGCGCAGCCCAGGCTGGGAGGCACATCACAAGGAGGACGGGTGGGATTAGTCCAACAGGGCCGCAGGCTTTGATAGCCCCGCTCACCTGCGAGAGAGTGATACTTCATGTCTTCGCAGTCAGCACTGCAGAGAAATCTGGGGATTTGTGGGAGGTCCCTGGGTATATGAAGGGCCGGAAGGAGCCTGTTTTTGCATGTCTGCAGTGCACAGCGCCATCTGGCGGAGGATAACCCAAGTGTAAGTATTAAATTTGGAGCAGGACGTACTGTATACTTAGAATACAGGGGCAGCCTGTACTGATCTACTACCGGTCTTACGACGTCTGCGAACCAAACCTGTCTTGGCCACCTTGGGGCCACCAGAATTGCTGGTGCCCCCTCTAGAGCCAGCTTGCGCACTACCTTGCCTACTATGGAGAAGGGGGGAAAAAGGTACAGAAACCCCAGATCCCTCCAGGCAAGTGACAAGGCATCCACCGCCAGAGGATCCCGAGACAGAGATACAAAGGTTGGGAGCTTGTGATTGTGCCGAGAGGCAAAGAGATCCACCACCGGAGTCCCCCACTTGTGACACAGGGACCGAAACACCCTGTGGTTGAGAGACCATTCCCCTCGGCGAGAGAATCCCCTGCTCAGGGAGTCCGTGCGAATGCCCTGGGCTCTGAGCAGAGCCATTATGCCCACCAGAAATAATAGTCCCGGCCTCTCTCTGAAAGAGGCACCGGGCATATGACCGCCATGTCCAGGAGAATCTTTACAGCCAACAGGAGCCCCTGCACCGCCCGAGGATCCGATGGCACCCAAGATCTTAGGAATCTGGGAGGAGGCCGGTACTCGAACTCCAGTTTGTACCCAGACAAGACCACTTCCAATATTCTCTTGTCTGTCACCTCCTGGGCCCAGACCTGGAAGAAGAGCCGCAGCCGTCCCCCCACCCGTAAGGGTGAGGGCGCCTCTTCATTGCTGAGCTGGCTTGGCAGCGGGCTTGGGCTTGTAACCCCAGGTAGAGGCTGGACGGGTGCGTCCCCTGCCTCTGTTCCAGGAATCACCTCTGAAGCTAGAGTAGGCAAGACCTCTGCCCACTCTGGCACCGCGAAAGGAAGGATTGAAGGAGCTTGCCCCCCGAAAGAAGCGACACTGCTTCTTACGCTGAGGTAGCTTCCCACCTTTCGCCACAGAATCCAATTTGTCACCAAACAGCCGCATACCCAGGAAGGGCAGTGCTGTAAGTGATTTCTTGGCCGCTTGTCAGCCGCCCACTGGCGTAGCCATACCGAACGACGCATGGCCACCAGCAGAGCCGAGGTTCTACTACACATGATAATAGTGTCATCCATAGCCGCCAACAAAAAGTTCATGAACAATTCACACCTCTTAAGGGCTGTGAATTCAACACTGGCTGGGTTGAGTTGGGACCCTTTTAACATGTCCCTAACCTCAGACCTGGTAGCCACAGCCACGAGTGCAGATGCACAAACAGGCCGCAAGGCTGAACCCACACTGGCAAAGGCATGGCATGCCATCTGATCAATGCGCTTAACCTCGCCATACTTAAAGTGGACCAACACCCAGGATTTTGACTATCCTGGGTCTTGGTCCACTTCAGTGGAGCACCCCCGATCGGGGTGCCCCGCTGTGTGAAACCCCCCCGATCACCCGAAAAACTCACCTCTCCCCGCTCCCAGCGCCGACGGACAAGCGTTTTGACAGCCGCGGACAAGCGGCTCCTCCGCCGCCGCCTCCCGCGCGTCACTCTTGACGCGGGCGCGCCCGCGCCGGCCATTCACAGACGGCAAGGTAAGGGGATTTGGGGTGTTTGGGGGGGTTTCACCCTGCGGGACATCCTGATCTCAGATGTCCCGCGGGGAGGGAGGTGATCGGCCCGGGAATCTTATAGATTCCCGGGCCGATCACGGGAGGGTGATGGTCCACTTTAAGGGTAGTGGCGTCAGGAGTATGTACACTGAGTTTTTGGACAACCCTAAGGCGCATCGACCTCGGGAGGGGAAGACCATCGCTTCACCGCGTCCGCAGGGAAGGGATACTTCCTATCCCATCCCTGCGGGACACCGGGAAGCCGACTTGGCTTCTCCCATTCTCTAAGAATCATGCTATCAAAATGATCCTGATTTGGGAACTCCAAGCGGTGCTTAGATGACCCAAGAAGCCCTTCTTCGGAGGGGCCTCCGCTGGTGGGGAAATATCCAGAACCTCTAAGAGATGGGCCAGGGGGTATCCACAGCATCCCCCAGCGCCTGCCCGGCATCAGAATCAAAGAACTGCAGTTCTTCAGTCTCAGATTCCTCAAACAATTCCTCCTCCTCAAGAGGGGAATATTCAGACCAGTCAAGGGAGTCATAATAATCAAAATCAAGTACCGGCATAGCCGGAGACAGATGCCTTTTCTTAGCAGAGGCCTTATTGCCAACTGAGCTAAAAATTATTTTCTCGCGGTTGGCCAGCCTAGCACATACCTCAGAGTGCGACTCCCCACTAATGACCGTGTCACTTTGGGTACGGATAATGCGGGGCGGGGAAGGAAATGCCGCTTTATGGCCTGTTGCGCACATGGTATGCAAATTAGTACATTTTCCCCCGTAAGGGATACCCCACAACCCACACATAGCCGGGAATGACCCAAAGGGAGCCCGAGCCGGGTGTCCTGTGGAGCCTCCATATGGTGATTTTAATGGTAATCGCAATGACCAGAAGGAATTACGCTGATAAGCTACCCGGGATGCCCCTTTAAGTCCCAAGTGGGAGGATTTAAGTAGCCCAAATTACTCTAGGGACCCTAGGACAGGGAGAAACCTCTTTTAAGCAAGGCACAGGGAGTCCCCCTGAAAGACACAAGATATGGGCAATAAGCACATGCACCCACACACATTGTATGATATATACATGTATTAATAAAACCAACAAGCAGAGGGAGCCAGCACTGCCCAAGCGGCGACTGGGGCATATGGCCAGCATAGCAAGAAAGGGAGGGGGGGGAAGCCCAAAAAGGGCAGTCACACAAGTCCAAAATGGCGTCAGGCACCAGCCAGCAGCTCCGTGTGAAGGAAGGAGAGAAGAAGGGGCGGGCCAGCGCGGATTGCGCGCTGCGCCAGGCCACGCCCCCCTCCCTCCGAGTCCATCAGTGCGGTTCCCATCATTAGGATGGGCCCGCAATGGCGCCAAAAAAGGGAGGGGCGGGCCGCGGCAACGCTCGAGCGCCCGCCCCCTCACAAACGCAGCCAGAGGAGGAGAAGCTCCCCAGGCTGTAGCAGAGCGCGAGGTCAGCAAACGTGAAGCACCATGCGCACAAAAGACACACACACATCTAATGTGAAAGTAGAAGGGCAAGGCCGCCCCCCCCCCCTCCGCTGGAGGGTTACAGAGGGGACCCGGAAGGGGGAGAATCCCTCACCATGAGGTATAAGGGAAGTAAATAGGGACAGGGCATCCCAACCCGGGGCAGGATCACCAACCCGGATACCGCCTACCCCCCTTGTCTGGGGTCTCACGGGGGAGCATGGCTCCCTAAAACACCTATTAAGGTGTTGCCTACCCTCACCCGGACCTGCAGCCAAGGCTGGGAGGCTAGCATTGGACTTACTGTATAAAGGTCCGGACAGAAATAGGGCAAAAAATGGCCGGGCATGAGCCCGGCTTACCTGCAAGGAAGAGCAGCATACATCTTCTGACTTGCTCGCCGTCCTGCAGAGAAGGGACTGGGGAATGTGTGGCAGGTATTTATGGACCGGGAGGGGCTTCTTTTTTGCTTTCATCTCTGCAGAAGTTCGCCCTCTACTGGACCATAACCCATATGTCATGAATAGTGGAAGCGGGGTGTGTGACATACTTGGAATATCACAGTGGAGGCCGGCCCTGGAGTCTACAAGATTCATCATCATCATTTGCGCACGTTTTTTCATGAGTAAAACCCATCTGCCCCTCTCTCAAGCGTCAGCGGACATTTTTTTTTTTGGGTGCAAGATTGTTTTTGAGTGAATTTCAGCTTAGTGCAAGATGTAAAAAAAAGTACAAGATGTAAAAAATACAATTCTGTGATTACTCACCTGTAGAATTGGTATTATGAGTATACAGGACGTCCTGCTCCAGATATAGTACTTACTATCGGGTATTACTCCGCCAGATGGCGCTGGACTGCAGAGACATCGGAAATAGGCTCCTCCCGGCCCCTCAAATACCCAGGGACCTCCCACAAATCCCCAGCATTGAAAAGAAGTTAATGAGAAGCCAGGAGAATTAAAACAACCCCAAACTGGAAACTATAACAATGATAACAATCACTATACAGGGGATCCAAGATAATGCAAAACCAAGGGTGGGGTGGAGCAGGACGTACTGTATACTCATAATACCAATTCTACAGGTGAGTAATCACAGAATTGTATTATTCTTAGTATACAGTATGTCCTGCTCCAGATATAGTACTTACTATCGGGACATTTAATAGCAGTGTCCATAAAGTAGGGTGGGATCCCCAAAGTTAACAGCAGACAGTTTAAACTACTGCCGTCTGCAGAACCTTTCGGCCAAAAGCAGCATCAGCTGAGGCCCTAACATCAACCTTGTAAAACTTTGAAAAGGTATGAACAGAAGACCAAGTAGCGGCCTTGCAAACTTGTTCAACAGAAGCCTGGTGCTGAAAAGCCCAAGAAGCACCAATAGCACAAGTAGAAAGAGCAGTAAGGCGGAAGGGAGGATTCTTCCCCTTAGCAGAATAGGCCTGAATCACAGCCTGAAGGATCCATTTGCTAATAGTAGACTTGGCAGGAGCCAAACCCTTCCTAGGACCAGAAGGGACCACAAAAAGAGCATCAGTTTTTCTGAATGGTGCAGTAGCCACCAGATAGTAGTTCAGACACCTAACCACATCCAAAGAATGCAAGACCCTTTCCTTAGCATTACTAGGATTAGGGCACAATGAAGGAAGAACAATGTCCTGATTCAGATGAAAGGCAGACACTACCTTAGGCAGAAAATCTGGCTTGAAGCGAAACACCACCTTGTCCTTGTGTCTCTCATATTAGGGGGCTGAATGGAAAGCGCCGCCAACTCAGACACACGCCTAACAGAGGTGATAGCCACCAGAAAGACAACCTTGAGAGTAAGAATGGCCAGGGAAGCATCCTGCACAGGTTCAAAAGGAGCACCCTGCAAGGCTGATAAAACCAAGTTCAAATCCCAAACAGGCACCATAGGCTTACGTGGGGGGCGCACATGAGTCACCCCCTGGAAAAAGTCCTAATCAGAGAATGCTGAGCAAAGGACTTCTGGAAGAAAACAGCCAGGGCCGAAACCTGACCTTTTAGAGTACTAAGTTGGAGCCCCATCTCCAACCCATGCTGTAGGAACTCCAGAATCCTGGGAATGGAGAACACACGACAGTGAAGAGACTTAGACTCACACCAGTCAATGTAGGCACGCCAAACCCTGTAATAAATAGAAGAAGACTTCTTCCTAGCCTTTATCAAGGTATCAACAACCGAGGTAGACTGCCCCTTCACCATCAAGATGGAGGTTTCAGCAGCCAGGCCGTCAAAGCCAGAGTTTGTAAATTGGGATGGCGTAGTGAGCAGATCTGGCACCACAGGCAGAGTGTACTGATCTACTGCCAACTGCACCATGTCTGCGAACCACACTCTTCTTGGCCACCTGGGGGCCACCAGAATTACTGGCACTCCGTCCAGAGCAATCTTGCGCAGAACCCTGCCCAGGAGGGGGAATGGAGCGAAGACATACAGAAACTGAAAGTCCTGCCATGACATTGCTAGAGCATCCGTAGTCAAGGCCAGAGGATCCTGGGACAGGGAGACAAAGGCTGGGAGCTTGTGATTGTGACGGGACGCAAACAGATCCATATCTGGTTGGCCCCAACGTTGACACAGAGATTGGAACACCCTGCTGCACAGGGACCATTCTCCCTGGCGAGAGGTCCCCCTGCTCAGAGAGTTTGCCAGGAGATTTTCCACCCCCGGGATGTACACAGCTGATATGCAGGGAACATTGGCCTCAGCCCAGGTCAGGATCAGAGACACTTCCTGGAAGGCCCCCTTGCTCCGGGTCCCTCCCTGATGATTGATGTAGGCAACTGCCGTCTGGTTGTCCGAGCGCACCTGAACAGGCAGGCCCTGAAGGTGAGCAGTCAACTGAGCCAGAACTAACCTGATCGCCCGCAGTTCGAAGACATTGATAGGTGTGTGGGCCTCCTGAGGGCCCCTCCTCCCCTGGAACCGCAGGGACTTCCAGAAACCCGCCCAACCTGACAGACTGGCATCCGTGGTGAACGTCTCCCAGGAAGGGGTAAGAAAGGATCTGCCCCCCAACAGGTTCCTTGAGTCCATCCACCACGAGAGGAACCTCCTGACCAGGGGAGAGAGCACACAGACCCTGTCCAGGGACGCTGGATTCTTGTCCCATACTGACAAGAGGTGATGTTGCAGAGGCCTCAAGTGGAACTGAGCATAAGGGACTGCCTCGAAGCACGCCCCCATCAGGCCCACCAGCTGCATTCCCTGCCTGATGGAGGGATGATGACAAGATAGCAGGAACTGGACCTGTGCAATCAGACCGTCCACCTTCCGCTGAGGAAGGAAAATCCTTGCCTGAACTGTATCCAGATTCATTCCTAGGAATGGAGTCACCAATGAGGGGGACAGTGAGGACTTGGGGTGGTTGATCACCCATCCAAATGACTCCAGGGTGGACACCACCAGCTGAGTATCCAACTCTGCCTGATGTAGAGATTGGGAAGTGATGAGAATGTAGTCCAGATAAGGATTTCCGTGCGAAAGCGCCTACTGACAAATTTGTTGAGGATCTTTAAGTCCAGGATGGGCCTGACTGAACCATCTTTTTTGGGGACTGTGAATAGGTTGGAATGGAAGCCCTTGCCTATTTCTCTTAAAGGGACATTGCATATGACCCCCAGCTCCAGGAGGCCTTGCACTGCCTGCACTAGCTCCTGAGCTAACACAGGGTCCAGAGGAATCCGGGATCTGATGAATCTTGGGGGCGGCCAGGCAGCAAACTCTATCTTGTAACCGGAGGACACTACCTCCTGAATCCACTGGTCTGAGACATGAAGCCTCCAGACGTAAGCGAAGTGCTGAAGCCGTCCCCCCACCCGGATGGGTGAGGGTGCCCCATCATGCCTGAGGGGGCTTGGGAGAGGATTTAGCTTTGGGACCCCAGGAGGAGCCAGGACGTCCACGTCCTCTGCCCCTACCCCAGAAATCTCCCCGGGCCCCAGTAAAGGAAACCCCCCCTCCCTTGTCTAGCACCACGGTAGGGGGAGGAGAATGAGCCCTGACCCCGAAAGGGCCGAGACTGCAGCCTGCGCTGGGGTAACCTGCCTCCCTTAGCAAAAAGGTCCAGGCGGTCCCCAAAAAGGCGTAGTCCTTTGAAGGGAAACCCAGTGAGGGCCTTCTTGGCAGCGTTGTCAGCAGCTCACTGGCGTAGCCAAACCGAGCGCGTATAGCCACCACAAGGGCAGATGTCCTGGCACACATTCTAATGGTGTCATCCAAGGCAGAGAGGGTAAAATTAACAAAAACACCTCACAAGGCAAATCATCAGGGGCACTATGAAGTATACTTCTGATCAGGGTCCTAGTGGCCACAGCGGTAATGGCAGAGGCACAGACCGGGCACAGCGCCGTCCCCGCACATGCAAAAGCATGGGACACCAGCTGGTCAATGCGCCGGTCTTCAGCATCCCGCAGGGTAGTAGAGTCAGGGGAATGCATGACAGAGGTGTTAGATAGCCCTAGGACCGGGGCATCCACCTCATTATCCTGAGATGCCTCCATATGGTGATTATAGCGGTACTATATACCGATAGAGATTAAAGCTATACAGCAACCCTGGATGCCCCAATAACCCGCTAGGGAAGTGGGAGTAATTACACTAGGCCTCACAAGTTAACCAACTAATAGAGGGCCGGGAGAAGCCAATGGATTCGCCCGCCTGAAAGAAATAATAAAAGGGGCCGTAAGCAGACAGTAATAAAAGGGTGGTAAAAAAGCCGCCCACGAGGGCACTTACGGACCGCGGTAGGTAGAGGGCTGTCACGCATAAGCCAACCAAGCAGACAAAATGGCGTCGGTATACCACAAGGGGCGAGCCAGCAACAGCAATGACGCGGAACGCACCAGAGACGGCCCTGCCCCCCCCCCGCGAAGAGCGCGAAGCCAATAAGTGACAAACAGCCAATGACAGCGCGCCGGTGCCTGAGGTAACGCCGCCGCCAAGCGCTGATTTTTACATATGTGACAAAAAGGCGTGCGGCAGCGGCAGTTTTAAATATAGATATGGTAAGGCAAGTCAGCGCGGCGGCTGACACAAAGCAGAGTGAAATAAATCATAAGGCCAATACACGTGAATACATAGCATACACACAGACACAACCCCCCCCCTCTTTTCCCCCCAAAAGCTACGTGGAAAATGAGGGAGGACAGCGGCCACTTAAATAGGGCCCACCAATAGACAGGGGCAAGGGGCAATAGTGCGGGAGGGGCATCCCATAGAGGCTCACCATAAGCCTGAACCGCCTACCCTTTGGTGGTGGATTGCGGTGGAGCAGCGCTCCTAAGCACCTAACAGCAGTGCTGCCTACCATCACCCGACCAGCGCAGCCAAGGCTGGGAGGCATATTACTAATGGAACGGGTGGGAATAGTCCTACAGGGCCGCAGGCTAATAGCCCCGCTCACCTGCGAGTAGAGAGAGCCATTTCTCGTCCTTCGCAGTCCAGACTGCAGAGAAAATCTGGAGATTTGTGGGAGGTCCCTGGGTATTTGAGGGGCCGGGAGGAGCCTATTTTCGATGTCTCTGCAGTCCAGCGCCATCTGGTGGAGTAATACCCGATAGTAAGTACAATATCTGGAGCAGGACCTACTGTATACTAAGAATAAATACAATTCTGTGATTACTCACCTGTAGAATTGGTATATTCTGAGTATACAGCACGTCCTGTTCCAGAAGATATTCCTTACACTTGGGTTATACATCCAGTACATGGCGCTGAACTGCAGAGACAGAAAAGTGGCTCCTCCCGGCCCCATATATACCAGGGACCTCCCACAAAATCCCCAGTATTGAAAAACAGTTAAAATGAGACCGGGAGAACTATAACCATTATATGAAAATGTGAACATAAGAACAATCACCATAAAGAGGTAACTCAAGATAATGATAACAAGGGTGGGGTGGAACAGGATGTGCTGTATACATATAATACCAATTCTACAGGTGAGTAATCACAGAATTGTATTATTCTAAGTATACAGCACGTCCTGTTCCAGAAGATATTCCTTACACTTGGGACATCCAATAGCAGTGTCCGTAAGGTAGGGTGGGATCCCTAAATGTAACAGCAGACAGTTTAAACCACTGCCGGCTGCAGAATCTTGTGGCCAAAAGGGTGGGATCCCTAAATGTAACAGCAGACAGTTTAAACCACTGCCGCCTGCAGAATCTTGTGGCCAAAAGCAGCATCAGCTGAGGCCCTAACATCAACCTTGTAAAACGTTGAAAAAGTATGAACAGAAGACCAAGTAGCGGCCTTGCAAACGTGTTCAACAGAAGCTTGGTGCTGAAAAGCCCAAGAGGCACCAATAGCACGAGTAGAATGAGCAGTAAGGTGGATGGGAGGCTCCTTCCCCTTAGCAGAGTAGGCCTGTATCACAGCCTGACGTATCCACTTGCTGATAGTGGACTTAGCCGGAGCCAGACCCTTCTTAGGTCCAGACGGAAGCACAAAAAGAGCATCAGTATTCAGTAGCCACCAAATAGAACCTCAGAGTTCTGACTACGTCCAAAGAATGTAAAACCCTCTAGGGTTACCTGGATTAGGACACAGAGAAGGCAAAACAATGTCCTGATTGAGATGAAAGGCAGAAACAACCTTAGGCAGAAAATCTGGCTTAAAACGAAACACCACCTTGTCCTGGTGTCTCTCAAAATAAGGAGGCTTGATGGAAAGCGCCGCCAACTCAGAAACACGCCTAACAGAAGTGATAGCCACCAAAAAGACCACCTTAAGCGTAAGAATGGACAAAGGAGTCCCTTGCAAGGGTTCAAAAGGAGACCCCTGCAGGGCAGATAAGACCAAGTTCAAGTCCCAGACTGGTAACATAGGCTTACGTGGTGGACGCTCGTAAGTAACCCCCTGGAAAAAGGTCTTGACCAGGGGATGCTGAGCAAAGGATCTTTGGAAAAAAATAGCCAAAGCAGAAACATGGCCTTTCAGAGTACTGAGCTGAAGACCCAGATCCAAACCATGTTGGAGAAACTCCAGAATCCTAGGAATAGAAAACACACGACAGGGAAGTGAGTGGGACTCGCACCAGTCAATGTAAGTACGCCAAACCCTGTAATAGATGGAATAAGATGACTTCTTCCTAGCCCTGATCATGGTATTCACCACCGAGGCAGGCAGCCCTTTTTCCATCAAGATGGAGGTTTCAACAGCCAGGCCGTCAAAGCCAGCGTTTGTAAATTGGGGTGGCGTAGGTGTCCCTGAGTGAGCAGATCGGGAACCCGTGGCAGCGTGTACTGATCTACTGCCAACTGCACGATGTCTGCGAACTACACTCTTCTTGGCCAACAGGGGGCCACCAGGATGGTTGGCACCCCTTCCTGAACTTGCGCAGCACCCTGCCCAGCAGTGGAAACGGGGGAAACACATACAGGAGCTGGAACCTCGTCCAAGACATTGCCAGGGCATCCGTGGCCAAGGCCAGAGGATCCTGGGACAGAGAGACAAAGACTGGAAGCTCGTCATTGTGACGGGACAGATCCACATCCGGCTGAGCCCAGCGGTGGCAGAGGGAGCGAAACACCCTGCTGCTGAGGGACCATTCTCCCAGACAAGAGGTCCCCCTGCTCAGAGAGTCTGCCTCCAGATTCTCCACCCCCGGGATGTACACAGCTGAGATGCAGGGAACATGTTCCTCCGCCCAGGACAGTATCAGGGACACTTCCTTGAGGGCCCACTTGCTCCGGGTCCCTCCCTGATGATTTATGTAGGCAACTGCCGTCTGGTTGTCCGAGCAGACCTGAACAGCCCGACCCCTCAGGTGGGGGGTTAAGTGGGCAAGAAACAACCTGATCGCCCTCAATTCCAGAATGTTGATAGGGGCATGGGCCTCCTGAAGGCCCCACTGACTCTGGAACTTCAGGGACTTCCAGAATCCCCCCAACCTGTCAGACTGGCATCCATGGTGACAGTCTCCCAGCAGGGGGCCAGAAAGGACCTGCCCCCCAGCAGGTTCCTTGAGTCCAGCCACCACACTAGAGACCGACTGACCAGAGGGGACAAGACAAACACCTGATCCAGGGACACAGGGTCCCGATCCCATACTGACAAGAGGTGAAGCTGAAGAGGCCTCATGTGGAACTGAGCATATGGAACCGCCTCAAAGCAGGACACCATCAGGCCCACCAGCTGCATTCCCTGCCTGATGGATGGATGAGGACAAGACAGCAGGAGCTGAGCTTTCTCTTGAAGGACCTCCACCTTCTGCTGAGGAAGAAAGATCTTGACATGAGCTGAATGCAGAATCATGCCCAGAAAAGACTTCACCGTGTAAGGAGACAGGGAAGATTTGGGGTGATTGATCACCCAGCCGAATTATTCCAGTGTGGACACCACACGCTGAGTGTCCAGCTCTGCCTGATGGAAGGACTGAGAAGCGATGAGCATGTCGTCCAGGTAGGGAAGAATGCGAATGCCCTGAGATCTCAGCAGGGCCATCACTCCTGCCAGCACCTTGGTAAATACCCTGGGAGCCAAGGTGACACCGAAGGGCAAGGCCACAAATTGGTAGTGCTGATACTCCAGAGCGAACCTGAGGAATCTCTGATGACCTGGAAAGATAGGTACGTGAAGGTAAGCATCCTTGATGTCTACAGAGGTCATGAAGTCCCCTGGACGTAGGAAAGTCACAGCTGAATGCAGAGTCTCCATGCGAAAGTGTCTGAATCTGACAAATTTGTTGAGAAGCTTTAAATCCAGGATAGGTCTGATGGACCCATCCTTTTTGGGCACAATGAAAAGATTGGAATAATAGCCTTTGCCCCTTTCCTTCAAGGGCACCCGGCAGATGACACCTAGATCTAGAAGGCCTTGGACAGCCAGGGAGAGACACTAAGCTGACAAGGGGTTTTGAGCTAACCGAGATTTGATGAATCTTGGGGCCGCCAGGCTGCAAACTCTGTCTTGTAACCGGAGGAAACTACCTCCTGAATCCACCGGTCTGAGACATGACGCCTCCAGACATGAGCCAAGAGCCGAAGCCGTCCCCCCACCCGGATGGGTTAGGGCGCCCCTTCATTCCTGAGGGGGCTTGGGGGAGGACTTGGGACCCCAGGGGGGGGCCAGGGTGGCCACGTCCTCTGCCCCTGCCCCAAAAATCTCCACGGGCTCCAGCAAAGGAGCCCCGGAAGGAAGGAGAAAAGGCACCTGAACCTCAAAAGGACCGGGGCTGCCTTCTACGCTGAGGTAACTTGCCTCCTTTAGCAAACAAAAAAAGTCCAAACGTTCCCCAAAGAGGCGCAGCCCCTTGAAGGGAAACCCAGTGAGAGCCTTTTTGGCAGCGTTGTCAGCTGCCCACTGGCGCAGCCAGACAGAGCGGCGTATTGCCACCAATAAGGCAGAAGCCCTGCCACACATTCTAATGGTATCATCCAAGGCAGAGAGAACACATGCAAAAAATTCCTTACAACGCAGAAGAGCTCTATACTCTTCAATGCCAGCATCGTCAGGGGCCCCATCTAAGAGACCCCTGAGCAGGCTTTTAATAGCAACAGCCGTAATAGCAGAGGCACAGACCGGACGGAGTGCAGTCCCCACACAGGCAATGCACAGGGGAATGCATGACGGATGTGTTAGACCCCAGAACTGGTGCATCCACCTCGGGAGGACATGACCAACGTTTAACCATCTCAGCAGGAAAGGGATACCTCTTATCCCAACTCTTTGGTACCCCGGGAAGCCGGCTAGGCCGTTCCCACTCTTTGAGCACCAGATTATTAAAGTGAGTTTGTTCAGGAAACTCCAAGCGTGTAGTATGAAACTGCTCCCCCTGCTGCCGTGGGGCCACGGCAGGAGGAGAGATACAGAGCACTTCAAAAATGTGAGCCAAAAGTCTGTCAGTATCATCTGAAGCCCATGGGTCAGACCCAGACTCAGCATAACCCTTAGGCTGATCCTCAGATGATTCTGAATCAGAGAATAATTCCCCTTCTTCCAGGGGGGGTATATCCAGTAATATCAAAAAACTCCTGATCTTCCACAGGAAAGAGAGTAACACCAGGTGCCAGATGCCGCCGCTTGGCAGGAGCCTTACGCGGACCAGACCCAGCAATATGCCTTTCAATGCTGGCTACCCAGGCAGCCAAATCAGGTTGAGACTCCCTACTGGTATGCACCTCACTGGGAGTCAGATGTAAGCGTGGGGGGGGGTAGGCGAAGCCAGAGAGGGCACAGCACTAGGCCCAGTCGCAGGTAACCCAGACTGCAGCGCAAGCGTCTGCTGGGCTCAGGGTACACACACCCTGACATCATCACTTATAGGGGATACCCCACATGCCACACACAGCCGGGTTTGTTCCAAAGGAACCCCGAGCACATTATCCTGAGAAGCCTCCATATGGTTATTATCACGGCACAACAGGCCAATAGGGATTGACGCTAATAATAGCAACCCGGGATGCCCCAATAACCTGCTAGGGAAGTGGGAGTAAGGGAATATAATAGCCCTCCAATAGAAGTTAACATTAAATAGAGGGGATAGGACCAGGAGAAACCACAAAGTTTGACCCGCCTGCAAGACATAAGCAAAAAGATCCCATAAGCAATATGCAATACAGAGAAATACAAAATAAATCAGCCCGCAGGGGCACTTACGGACCGCGATAGTGAGACGCCAGGCACAAGCAGCAGAGAACTAAAATGGCGCCCACATATACCTCGAGGGGCGGGCCTCGGAGACAGTGATGCAGAACGCCACAAGGCCTGCCCCCCCGAAGAGCGCGAAAACGCGCCCACCCGACAAGGCCAGTCAATGATGGCGCGGAGCGCAGTACAAGCGTGCGGCGGCGGCAAAATAAACCAGTGCAATCAAATCAAAAGGGATCAAATCACAACATAGAGTAAAGACATGCACCCCCCCCTCCCCGAGATCTACCAGGGAGAGCGAAGGGGAAGCGACGGCCAGCCTAAAGGGAGTCAACTGCGGGGACAGGGGGTGAGGGGCATAAAGTGTGGGAGGGGCATCCCATAAGGCTCACCATGGGCCTATATCGCCTACCCTTTGGTGGGAGACTGCGGTTGGAGCACCGCTCCTTAGCACCTGACAGCGGTGCTGCCTACCTTCACCCGAACCAGAGCAGCCTGAGCTGGGAGGCAGTAAAAGGTAACGGGTGGGAAGAGTCCCACAGGGCCGCAGGCTAATAGCCCCGCTCACCTGTAGAGAGAGCCATCTTCTAGTCATCGCAGCCAGGACTGCAGAGAAGAACTAGGGATTTTGTGGGAGGTCCCTGGTATATATGGGGCCGGGAGGAGCCACTTTTCTGTCTCTGCAGTCCAGTGCCATCTTCTGGATGTATAACCCAAGTGTAAGGAATATCTTCTGGAACAGGACATGCTGTATACTTAGAATAAAGTACAAACTGTGATTCAGGGAGTGTATTGAACGGGGACAATTGTACGAAACTGGCTTTTTACTTGCCAGCATTTTCCCTCTGTTCAAAGCATGCGACTTTGAGCAGGAGGGAACTGACTTCACTTACTGGCATGCTTTTTTTATTGAAATAATCCATGCCACAATTGCCGGCATGGTCTTTTGCAATGAAAATGAAAGGCGGCATTGTTTTTTTAATTTTTTCATCACAAATGTATTTAAAAATGTTTTTTACAATGTGTCTCCCTCCCCCCAGAGCCAACCTGCCCCACCAGCAGACATAGAGGCTGGTAACCAGGACTCAAAGCCACCGCCCCCCGTTCCTGCCAGTATACCAGCAACTTTGGCTAAATCATCCAGCAGTAATTACGCTTCCAGCTGAGAACACTGCCTGTAACTCTTTAGCCACTGCAACACAGTGTTTTTGATCCTCCCCATCAGTATAAGTTGAATTAAAGCAGAAGGGGTAAAATCGGTTGCCTCTTCCTTAGCCAATCAGATGATTAGCTAGCCAGAGTGGGGAAGTTTGTGATCTGTACTTTTAACACACCAGTTGATGTACATTGCTAAAATAAACACATTGTTGCTAGGGAAAATTATTTTTTTACAAAACAGAATTGCAATCAAAAAAAGATATAGATAAGATTAGCACATTGATTTCGTCATTTTGGCACACAATAATGGAAACTTTTAAAAATGTCATCGAAAGTAGAATTACCCTTTAAGACTTGAGAGTTTTTTATAGTGGGGAACAAAACACAGGAACTTGACTTTCCCCCGTTTTGTTCCGTTCCTCAGGGGCATCCGAAATTAGGATGTCCGCTGTGTGAAACCACCCCATGCCCTGTGCAACTCACCTCTCCCTTGTTCTGATAGCACATACGGGGACGTGTAGCCCATCACAGCTGTTTGCTGTGTTTGCATCCTTCAGTAAATGACCAAGCTGAATGGCAGGGAATGCAGCAGCGCACGCAGCAATGCGATTTCCCCACTGAAAAAAATGAGACCCACTTGCCAAATGACCGACACGGGAGATGTCTCGCAATGGATGAGAGCTGACACATGTGCCGTGGGGTCATGGGAAGATAAGGGATTACCGAATACCCCAGGGGAAAGCTGGCTGCCGGCCCTGGAATCTTTTAGATTCCAGGCAGCCACTGGTGGGCTTTGTTCTGCTTTAAAGAGATTGACCAAAATGTAAACTCATTTGCCTGGCAGCTTACACACTCTCCCTGATGCTGACCACAAATTGAAGGCTTGTGTCAGGTTGACACAAGCTTCTCTTAGGGGTTTATTTAAGAAACGCTAGGGCCAGGATGAGTGTCAGGTCCCAGTGCAAAAGGTGAATTTATCAAGTAAAAAATCCAGAACGCCTCTGAGTGCCAGGTAGTGTTCCTACCAACAGCAACGGAAATGGAATGAGTTCCCTACAGTGCCAGATAAGACCAGGTGCTCATCCTGCACCGTGTGGCTTTATCCCATATATTACAATGGGCTGGGATAGTTATAATTATTTTACCATTAGTTTTGGGAGACTGGTGCATGTGCCAAAGGATCCCTGGACTGTTTGGGCTATTTTTTAATGCATTTAGGCACTTTTGTGTTGCGCTTCAAACTTCTGATTTGGGCCGTGAAGAAGCCGTGTCATATCTTTCAAGTGTCCCCTTTGCTTTTCTGTTTTTAAAAAAAATCCCTGGCCCTAAAAGATTAAAAGCGTCTCTCTTCTGAGATGCTCTCTACACCCGCACTGCTAAGGCGGCTAAGGGCAGCCAGCGTGTAAGTTACCCTACCGTTGATAGGCTAGAATGGAGCTCTCTACAGTGTCACTCAAGCGCAGCTCAATGCAATGCACACAATATGCGTGTATCACTCACCCCTGCCACTCGTAGACATGAGGGCCTTGAGTTAAAACTTTATTTTATAATTACTCTGCCAATATAGCTTTGTTTTCAGAAACAAAGAAATGAAAACATCGCCATGTGTAGACATACACGATGGGAATGCTTTTTAGTGTGTCCAGACAATGGCTTTAACTTGTTACTACAGATATGGCAGTAAACTCCTTTCATTTCCTCACACAAACAGCAAGATATTACCTAAGAACTGGCCAAGCTGTAATGAAGATCAAGTTACAGTATCTACACAAACATTAGCAACAGGCTGCCTTCCTCAGCTGACCTGAGCAATTTAGGCTCTGCGAGCAACTCTGTGTCATGTGTGTACCATCTGGGTACCACTTATTTAAAGCTGGCAGCCGTCCTGTTCCAGGCAAGCTGGCAAAAGGAGAAGGAATAAATTGCATCATTTAGTTAACATCCATTCGCTTTGCGGCCGTTAAAAAGCCATGACTGGATCATAATTTGGTTATTGCTTCAGTCAGATGGAGTGGCTCGCCAGATTCATCCAGAGCTGCCTGAAAATGGAAGAAAAAGAAAGAAAAGGTGGAAAAAAGGGACGTGTAGTTTTCCCAGATCCCAAAACACTGCTAAAATTAAAAGTTAATAGACTTCCAAATAAAAAGTTTTGTGAAGTCTGGTGAAGCTGAAAACACCGGTAAGAAAAGGGGATATATGCTGTTATAGGAGGACATGGTCATAATTCAGTTACAGTCATGTCCAAATTTATTTTCTGCCCAAAACCCTTTTTAGAGCTATGTACATACAAAAGTAAAACTCTAAGCAAGGATAGAAAAAATAAAGCCCTGTACTGACAGACCTTAAAATCACTGTATGACGGTCCAACCTCCCAGATGATTGATTTCTGCTCTCTCAGTAAAGAATCATTGAGGTGATCTTGTCACCAGTCATACGGTGATGGAGCAATTTTCTATGACTGTGTGAAAAGTCTGGGATCTCTTCAAGTTTCTTGCCTCTTCATGTTCTTCAAATATATTTTGGTGGACTTTCCCATCAGACCTCAGACCAGTGAGCTTCCCCTGCATACCTGAAGCTGCTCTTGCCATGTCAATTTCGCTCCGAAAGTGTGAGTGAGCTCCAGGCCTGGTCCCATTGGCCCAAGACCTTTCTAGAAAGAAACTGGCAACTCATTCTAGGTTCGTACTCCACACACGCTTTGAGGCAAGCAGCCAAAATGGCAGGGAGCTCATAGTGACGATGGGCGTTCAGGCGGCAGACAGACACCACAGGAGCAGATGTAGGTAAAGCATAATGGGAGGGTCCGAAAAGTCAATCTACATAGGGACATACTGTATTTTTTGCCCTATAAGACACACCCTGGATTTGGAAGAGAAAAATTTGAAAAAAATATTCTGAACCAAATGATGTACTAAAATACCCCCTACCAATCACCCCATTATAGACAGTGTGCAGAATTCCCCCGATCACACCATTACAGACCCCACATTACAGGCAGTAAGCAGTATTCCACATTAAAGGATCCTGAATCCCAAAAATACAGGCAGTGTGCAGGCATCCCAAATACAGGCAGTGTGCGGGCATCCCCAATACAGGCAGTTTGCAGGCATCCCCAATACAGTGTGCAGGCATCCCCAATACAGTGTGTGGGCATCCCCAATACAGGCAGTTTGCAGGCATCCCCAATACAGTGTGCAGGCATCCCCAATACAGTGTGTGGGCATCCCCAATACAGGCAGTTTGCAGGCATCCCCAATACAGTGTGCTGTAATCCTGAATACAGTGTGTGGGCATCCCCAATACAGCGTGTGGGCATCTCCAATACAGTGTGCTGTAATCCTGAATACAGTGTGCGGTCATCCTGAATACAGTGTGTGGGCATCCCAATACAGTGTGCAGTCACCCTGAATACAGTGTGCTGTCATCCTGAATACCGTGTGCTGTCATCCTGAATACAGTGTGTGGGCATCCCAAATATAGACTGTGCCGCATTTAAAAAAAAAAACTTACCGTGTACTCCCCGGCGTTCTTGCCGCTCCCAGTCGCAGGTTCAGAGCGGCCAACTGCCGCCCAGGGGGGCGTGGGCTGCGACTCCTGCCAGTGTCCAATGAGGCTAACAGGAGTCACAGGCCACGCCCACCCCCAGCCAGAACGGGCCCGCTGTGAACTTGCGGCTGACTGACACTTCCTGTCGCCACTCTCCACCACCCCTGTAAGAGTGTAAAAGGCGGAGGGTGAGGCGGCAGGGAGCAGCAGTCAGCCACAAGTTCACAGCGAGCCGATTCTGGCCCAGGGTGGGTGTGGCCTGTGACTCCTGCCACTCTGGTAGTCACAGGCCACGCCCACCCCGGGCTGATATCGGCTCCCTGTGAACCTGTGGCTAACTGCCGCTCCCGACGCCGCTCCCCACTGCCTCTGCAGGAGGCAGCAGTGAGCTGTGCCCATGTAAGCGGCAGTCAGCCACAAGTTCACAGAGAGTCGGTTCCAGCTTCTGGGTGGGCGTGGTGTGGTACGGTGTGTCAGCGTCACAGGTCACACCGTACCCAGGGGCTGGAACCAGATGAAGGAGGAGGCAGGCAGCAGAGACTACCAAGGCTGCGTGGGATCAGCGGAATCTAAGTTTTTTTTTTTCCATTTGCCCGTTAAGACGCTTGAACATTTTCCCCCCACTTTTGGGGAAAAATAAGGTATTTCTCTTTCAAGGTGTAAGTCCCCTTTAAAGAGGGTCTAGACGTGTCTGAGAACATCAGCCAGGTCCATGGCCAACTTTCTTAGAGAAAAATTTGGTACATCTACCCACTGCACAGGACATTCTTTTGCAGTCTGCATGGGCCCAGCACCAGCCACTGCCAGCCGTGTGTCACCTCACTCCAGGAGGAGTGACTTTTCACAGCACCACATGTATTTCTAGGGTTAGATAAGAGATAAACCGCTGCCACTTCAAACTGAAATATATACGGTTTTATTAAATATTCACGTGGCAGCTGGTGACCAATCTATATTTCCCAGTGGGCTTGCTAAGATTTTCCAGTGGGCGTTTCTTTTGGTCCCCAGATTAACTGCCATTTGGTGCCATACTCCATAAAGGAGGAAGTGGTGCCACTTTAATGAAACAACATGCCCAGATGACCAAATCACCCATACGCAGTACTGTAAATATTATGCGGAGTCCTGCAGACCAGGAGCCACATATGTTACCTGGGTCATCAGGACCTATATCCCTTTCGCTGCCAGCCTACCTGGAGTTTTTGTCACCCTTGGTGCCAGACCATTTTGCACTATTTTACGCTCCCCATGTTCAAATGTGATTTTTGAAGGGATTTCCAGGGATTTCCCAGGAAAATTATATATTGTTTTTTCAGCAGAGTCTGGGCTTTAACATGAAATGTCTTGTTTGTAATTTTTTAGGTGTATTCTCAATACGTTTGGGTGAAATATGTGCAAAAAAATAAAAAAAAATCTATTTTTTGCAATTTGTAGTGTTTTTTTGTAATAAAAAATGTAAGTTTGTCAATAAAATCTTATTGCATGTGAAACCCCAATTAATCCCGGTCACAGCGGTACCACATATGTATAGGTAGACACCCTTTCCTGCCCAGGAGACTCCCCCAAACTGAAACAGCGCTTTAGGAGATTTTCAGATAAAATACAACTATGCACCGCGCTAAGCGCACCTTGCGGTCTTTCCAAAAAAAGAACCCTTTAAATTTGAAATAACCCCCAAAAACTATATATTCTCTGGAAGTATACACCTCAGGCTTTCTAGGCGTACCAGGTTTGTTGACATGGGCGCAGTTTTCTGGAAGTAATCCCTCAATCAATTCTTTGGTTGCACAGAGTTTCCCTAAAAAAGAATAAAAAAGAAGAATCAAAGCCACATTTTCCTAAAAAAAACTATATGCAAACAGAAAAAAACATATAAAATCTGAAAAAGCAACATCCCCTGAGCAGAACAATACCCAACATGCATAGGTACTGTAAAGGGAAGAGTTGCCAAACACCCCAAAGTAAAGCGTGCGCATAACGGTAATTTTACTTAAAAATTTCAGCTCTGCAGACAAAGTGCGCACCTTGCGATTTTTCAACCAAAACAACCCTTTAAATTAAGAATATCCCCACAAACCATATATTCCCTGAAAGTACACATGTTAAGCTTTCTAAGAGTACTGAGCTTGTTGTAGTGGGCTCATCTTTCTGGAAGTAATCCATTGAAGAATTCTTAGGTTGCACAGGGTTTCCCTAAAAACAATTATAAAAAAGCAGAATAAAAACCATGTTTTCCTAAAATATCAATATGCAAAGAAGAAAAAACAAGCTAAATCTGAAAGCGCAATGTCCCCCGAGCAGAACGATACACAACATGCATAGGTACTATTAACTCTTTTAATTGTCAGCCTACTTGAAGTTTTGTCACCCTCTGTTGACAGGTCATTTTTCCCCATTTTGCGGCATGATTAACCGTGATTTTTGCTGGAATTTCCAGAAAAATTATATACATTACATATACATTTTTTGCAGCAGAGTTTAGGCTTTAACATGAAATGTCTTGTTTGTAATTTTTCTACTGTTTTTTGAATATTTCTGCTTAAAAAAACAAAACAAAAAAATATATATATATATATTTTTAAACACTTGTCTCCTTTATTTTAAATAAAACCTTTTTTCTTTTTTTAATGAAAACCATATTGCATGTGATAGCCCCATTTCTCCCGATTACAACGGTACCACATATGTATCGGTAGCCCCCCCATTCTTGCCCTGGAGACCCCCCAAACTGAAAAGAGCACTTACATTTATTTATTACATTATTACATTACAAATAAAATACAACTACTATCCACACTATAAACATAAGGGGTTAATTAAAAAAAAAAATGACATAGGGTCCCCCCTTCCGGGGGGGGGGGGGGGGGCATTTTGGGGGGTAATTTCAAGGGTTTAGGGTTAGGCTAACCCTAACCCTCAAAAATCCCCCCCAAAATTACATAGGGTCCCCCCTTTTTTTGGGGAATTTTAAGGGTTAGGGTTAGGCTAACCCTAACCCTTAAAAATAAAAAAATATACAAAAATAAAAATTCCCCCCCCAAAATGGGGACCCCCCCATGTCATTTTTTTTTTTTTTTTTTTTTAAGGGTTAGGGTTAGGGTTAGCCTAACCCTAACCCTCACCCTTAAAATTTTTTTTTTATTTTATTTTGAATTTTAAGGGTTAGGGTTAGGCTAACCCTAACCCTTAAAAATAAAAAAATATACAAAAATAAAAATTCCCCCCAAAAAATGGGGACCCCCCCCCCCCCCCCCCATGTAATTTTTTTTTTTTTTTTTTAAGGGTTAGGGTTAGCCTAACCCTAACCCTCGCCCTTAAAAAAATGTTTTTAATTTTATTTTGAATTTTAAGGGTTAGGGTTAGGCTAACCCTCTCCTGGACCCCCCACGGGGGATCGGATGGCACCAAATTAAAGAGGAGACCCAGCCGGATCCAACGAGGGGTCAGGTGAGTATTTATGATTTGTATTTTTTTTACTAGCAGGGGGGAAAGTCAAGCACGTAGATTCTACGTGCTTGGCACTTAAGTGGAGTAGAAGCAAGCACGTAGAAACTACGTGCTTGGCACTGAAAGGGATATATGAAGGCCAACCTGGAAAAAAAAAACATTTTCAGTAAAACAACTTGTAGGAACAATTATATTTTATTATTATAAAACAAATAAAAAGAAACAGCTATAAGGTTACAACCAGCTTACATACGCATGAATCAGTCTAAAATGACATCGCAGTAAGTAATCAACTTACTAACTCCAATACACGCAGCCAGTGCGTCTAAGCTGAGGTGCTGCCAACAATGGCGCACACAAGGATTTTGGAGTAGAGAGCACTGAGCTTGGCCCCCAAAGCTAGTAGATGTCCAAAGCTAAACTAGTGTCGAACTGTACCCATCTTGTCATTTAGCACAACACAAACCATAGAACCTAAGTGTGGACTACATTTGGTGGTATCGTCTCTGGTACCAGAGGACACAAATATTCAAGAAACGAGAAAGCATGTTGAGTAGATTGGACTTGCAGCCAGAAAACACAAACTTTAGAAGCGAATACTGAGTGAGACAAGTACCATACAAATTACAAACTACACTCCCAGCTATGCCTACCAAGCAGGACGAACCTCTTCCACATTTATAACAAGTGTTCTTCCTCTTTAAATGGCCGGCACTTTCTGAAGCACTGACAATGGAAGTCAGTTTATTAACAAAACGCTATTACTCGGAATACAATTGGCTATTTGATGACTGTAAACCTAGAAAAAAAATCAAATCATATTAAAACTTAGAAATAGGAGGCAATAGACACTAGGGAAATTTGAGATACTAGTTTCATATTAATTCGGGGAAACTGTTGGAGAAAATGGAATGAGCTGTCAGCGCCGTGCATGACGTATTCCTTATCTAGAAAATTACTTAATCTTGTAAATTGTGTTAATAAAAAGAAATATGCTTCTATTACTATTACAAGCTTGCCAAGATGGCTTAAAAGGGAACCCTTACTTAAAAATTCTAATTTCAGTTTGAGGGAGAGGGGATGGGTCGAAACAAAGGAGGAATCATTCTGGAGTACGTCTAAAAAAGGTGTTGTTTTTCAGATATAGCCCTTTGTCCACAGCCGGGCCCTGTTTTTTTTTTAATCTCCAGAGCATGGGATCCCACAAGACCCCAAAACAATGCCTAACCAAACAACTGGCACCACCACATACTCTTATAACAAAATATATTCAATTTATTATTCATCCAATACAAAAAAAGTTTAAAAACAATTAAAAACACACATCTCATGAGGGGGAGGACTACAAGAACACATGTATGCCTAGTACATCTATATACATACAATTATTAACCCCGTGTTATCTTCAAAAACATCAATATACAATATCAACCAACTTATATAATGTGTATAAACTATCCTATATACATCTATATACATACAATTATTAACCCCGTGTTGTCTTCAAAGACATCAGTATACAATATCAACCAGCTTATATAATGTGCCTAAACTATCCTATATACAATCCTATTTTATACAAATATACATCAGTAAAGTGCAATCCAGTGCTATCAGTATCACTCTACCCTAAAGAAGACACCGAGGGGGAAAAGACATAGAAAACAGTGCAGTAAATCATAACATGTGCTATGTGTACTTCACCAGGCAGACATGCGCCGAGCGCCTCACCCCGTCCCAGCCAGCCAACGCGTTTCGTAACGGACCTCCCGTTACTTCATCTGGGCCACAAGTATATTGTTTTTTTTTTATTCCTGACCACCTTTTTTTTAGTTTAATCTGTTTTTATTGGTGATCAAAAGAGAATACATACAAAATGTGGTACACAGAACAGCGTTACATCACTCAAGCAGTTCAGCATTACAGCAACAGTTTACACAGTGCCACAACAGTTCCCCGACATCTGTATTCCTGTCCGCCCAGCTTTGGGGGTGCCCGGCCGGTGCGCCGCGCTGCGGGTACCTACATCTTCGCGCCACGATGAACCAAAACCTCTCCGGCCCAGCTCCACGGCCACCCAGACACGACAGGGCTTCATGGCACTCCGGTCGGGGAACAGGGGACCCCTGCTCCCCCCAGCTAATAAACATCAAGCAGGGCCCGCCAAGAATCAGACCGGAGACTGCTGCATCGACACTACATAAGCTGATAACAGACCGGACCCCACAGAGCCCGGGACACCAACCCCGCACTACACTGCTTAGTCAGGGGGGTCAACCAGCATGGCACAAATCAATAGCATATTAGATATAATGCATCAAAATGTGACAGTAACCAAAATATAAGAAGCAAGGTGACAAACGTATAAACAGGAGAAGGAAAAAGAGAAAAGGGGAGAGAGGAGGGGAGGAAAGGGGGGAGGGGAAGTGCCCTGCGCTGGATCAGAAGTACCGATCCTTTTGTCGCAGTAGCCTTAGCTCAGAGCCAGACTAGGGTACAGCCCGTTGCCTACTGCCGCCCACAATTTATCATTGTATTAGTGCTCGGAAACGGTCCGAGTCACAGAAGTCGATCCAACAGGCCCAGGTTGTGATTCAAGCCTTTATCACCCAGGACGAGTTCCTCCATTCGTCTAATATGTTCAAGCTCCACTACCCACTCAGCCAAGGAAGGGGACCCCCGTGTCTTCCAGTCTCTAGGTATAACAGCTCGCGCTGCCGATAGAAAGTGCCGAAGTAAACCCTTTTTGTGCTGAGATATAAAGCCCTCTACAAGGGAGAGGAGGGTTAGTTGAGGCGAGTTGTTTACTTTCGTGCCCGTTGTCTCAGTGTGTATATCTAAGACCTTTTCCCAGAAGGATCTAACAGCCGGGCACCCCCACCATATGTGTGTCATATTTCCTTCCTCTGCCAGGCAACGCCAGCACTTACTTGAAGTCTGGGGTGCATATTTATGGATGTCCACTGGACACCTGTACCATCTCGAAATAATCTTAAAACTCCTCTCCTGCGCCACCCCCTCTAAGGCCAACTTATGAGTCAGGCTGAACATCTTAGATAGATCTTCCTCCGAAAAGGACTTACCTATCTCACTCTCCCATCTGGCTATATACCCCAAGGAGTTCGAGTGTATATTGGACACCAGTGTCTGATACAGTACGGAGAGGGCGTGGGGTACATGTGTCTCGGAAGAGAGAAGCTTCTCAAGATCTGTCAGTGGACAGATCCTCGCCTCACCCAGACGATGGGAAGATATATAATTAGCCAATTGTCTATGAAGGAACCAGGACACATGCACCCCAGGGAATTGTGCTCTAATTTCCTCCAGTTCTGGGAAGCCCGACTCCCCCATGATGTGCCGTAAACGCGGATTTGCCGCCGCCTGCCATCCCAGGAAGGACGAGACCCCCATTCTAGGCGCAAAGTCCGGATTCCCAAAAATAGGAGTCAAAGGTCCTGGACGTTGAGCTAATGGAAATTTTGTGGTCAATCGGTCCCAGACTGTAAACAAGTGTTGGGCCAGAAGGGGTAGGGATCTAAGAATGCACCTGGGTTGAGGTCTCGCCCAGGGCAGGGAGACCAACGAGAGGGGCGATAACCCCCTTTCAATAGCGACCCATAACTTGTTCGCACTTTGATGAGCCCAGTCTAGAGCTCTCATGAGGACCACTGATGAGTGGTAAAGCTTGAGATCTGGTAATCCCACGCCCCCTCTTGTTTTACTGCGAGACAGTGTATCATGGTGAATACGTGGTTTGGACACTCCCCATACAAATCTGAGAAACTTGGTTTTAAGAATCTTAAAAAAGCAATTGGGGGGACTACAGGGGCCGTTTGAAAAACGTACAGGAATCGGGGGAATATGTCCATTTTTAACACGCCAATTCTCCCAAACCTCGACAGGGGCCTTCTATTGTACTGATTTAAGTCGATAATTGTCTTATTCATCAGAGTTGCGTAATTCAGTTCGTATATTTTTGTAAGTATTTAATGGCGGCCGACTGCCATCTAAAGGGAAAGTTCTTTTGAGCCTGTCCACCTCTCCGGTCGGGAGAGATAAGTTGAGGGCTTCTGATTTCGCATAATTTATTTTAAAGTTGCTTACTACCCCGAACTGCTCAAACTCCTTTAACACTGATGGAAAGGAAATAGTAGGGGAGGTTAGATGGAGCAGAAGATCATCTGCATATAGAGACATTTTATATTGCCTATTATCAATCTCAATCCCCTTTATGTCAGGATTATTCCGAATGGCAATTGCCAAGTGCTCCATGGTGAGGATGTATAGAAGCGGCGATAGAGGGCATCCCTGGCGAGTGCCGTTCCCTATGAGGAAAGGAGATGACATCACTCCATTTGACCTCACCGAAGCAGAGAGGTTTTTGTAAAGAGCCATGATCTTACCCAGAAGAGACGGTCCCATTCCAATTTGTTGCAGAGAGGCACGCATGAAGTCCCAGCTTACTCTATCAAATGCCTTCTCTGCATCACACGAGAGAAGGCATGCTGGGATCCTCTTGGATTGCACGTAAGAAATCAGAGTAAATAGTTTATTCGTGTTACCCCGTGCCTCTCTGCCCGGGACAAACCCCACCTGGTCAAGATGTATAAGTTCAGGAATAAGCGGTTGTAGGACCGATGCAATTAATTTGGCGAACAATTTTATGTCCACATTAATTAGGGAGATTGGACGGTAACTGCTACATGTGAGAGGGTCCTTCCCAGGTTTAGGAATAACAGCAATCGTAGCTGCCAGAGACTGCCTAGGGAAGGGGGAGTCCTGCCCCACGGCATTGAAAACCTTGGTCAAGAAGGGGGTTAGCAAAGAGCCAAAGGTCTTGTAGAACCTCGAGGTAAAACCGTCAGGTCCCGGACTCTTTCCCACTGGAGTGCCCTGTATCGCCCTTGCCACTTCCTGAGTCCCAATTGGAGCCTCAAGGGATTCTATGTCTGCCTGAGGAATTCTGGGAAGAGGGGTCCTACCTATGTATGCCTTAACTGCTTCTAAGGGGGACAGATGAGCTTCGGGTGAAGCCGGCTTCGCTAAATTGTAGAGTGTATTATAGTAGTTCCTAAAAGTCTTTGCTATCTCATTTGGGTTAAAAGTTTCATTGTTTCCCTGTGTTTTAATGCTAGGAATGTAGGTGCCAGAATTCCTAGGGTGAAGCGATCTCGCTAACAACCTGCCCCGGCTTCTTGGCATGTTCATAGTACATTCCCTTTAGATGATCTCTATACCACAGGGATGCTTGGCTATACAGGTTTTTCAGGTTATCTCTAGCTTTTTCTAATTCAATCCAGATCGACCACCTTTTTTTAGTATAAGGTGGTCATGAGTATATGTCTCTTGCATAAAACTGTGTGGGACACGCTGCTGCGTGTGTGTAAGGTAGGTAGCTTCTCCTTTTTCTGCTTGTCTGTTTTTTGTTTCACTGTATATCTCAGCAACAAAAGCTTTGTTCAGCTCTTCATTTAACTCACCAGGATGAATCTTCTGCATGGCAGGTATTTAACCAATGATTTAGTCTAAACAAGCGCTTTAAACCTGACCTTGGACTGGACCTGGATTTGAAATGAAATGATCTTAGATCGATTCAACTACCTCCTCTACGGAGGCCCGTGTTAGGAAGCCCCTCAGTTTAAATAACTGTCAGAAACTCAGATTAGGCATTTCATAGAGGTATGAGGCTCCCCTGCGCTCTTGAGGCGGAAATCATGTTCCAGGGGTGCCAGTTCCTGAAGTCGGTCACCAAAGTTCTGCGTACTGCATTGCATCCTCGCTGTGTGCGCTCTCACTGCCCTGCAGACCTATACGTCTACTGTCATGTGTACAAAGTTTGGGAAGGGTAGATGCTGCAAAAAATACAATTCTGTGATTACTCACCTGTAGAATTGTTATTATGAGTATACAGTACGTCCTGCTCCAGATAAGATTCATTACTCTTGGGTATTACTCCGCCAGATGGCGCTGGACTGCAGAGACCGCGAAATTGGCTCCTCCCGGCCCCTCAAATACCCGGGACCTCCCACAAATCCCCAGCATTGAAAAGCAGTTAACGAGAAGCCGGGAGAATGATAACAGAACCAACTAGTAACTATAAAACAATGATAACAATCACCATACAGGGGATCCAAGGATAATGCAAACCAAGGGTGGGGTGGAGCAGGACGTACTGTATACTCATAATAACAATTCTACAGGTGAGTAATCACAGAATTGTATTATTCTTAGTATACAGTACGTCCTGCTCCAGATAAGATTCATTACTCTTGGGACATCCAATAGCAGTGTCCATAAAGTAGGGTGGGATCCCCAAAGGTAACAACAGACAGGTCAGACCACTGCCGCCTCCAGAACCTTGCAGCCAAAAGCAGCATCAGCTGAGGCCCTAACATCAACCTTGTAAAACTTTGAAAAAGTATGAACAGAAGACCAAGTAGCGGCCTTGCAAACTTGTTCAACAGAAGCCTGATGCTGAAAAGCCCAAGAGGCACCAATAGCACAAGTGGAATGAGCAGTAAGGCGGAAGGGAGGATTCTTCCCCTTAGCAGAGTAGGCCTGAATCACAGCCTGACGTATCCATTTGCTGATAGTAGATTTAGCAGGAGCCAGACCCTTCCTAGGACCAGAAGGGACCACAAAAAGAGCATCAGTTTTTTTGAAAGGTGCAGTAGCCACCAGATAGTACTTCAGACACCTAACCACATCCAAGGAATGCAAAACCCTCTCCTTAGCGTTACTAGGATTAGGGAACAAGGAAGGAAGAACAATGTCCTGATTCAGATGAAAGGCAGACATGACCTTAGGCAGAAACTCTGGCTTGAAGCGAAAAACCACCTTGCCCTGGTGCCTCTCAAAGACGCACATGAGTAACCCCCTGGAAAAAATGTCCTGATCAGAGAATGCTGGGCAAAGGACCTCTGGAAGAAAACAGCCAGGGCAGAGACATGACCCTTCAGTGTGCTGAGTTGAAGTCCCAGCTCCAACCCATGCTGTAGGAACTCCAGGATCCTGGGAATAGAGAACACGCGACAGCGAAGAGACCTAGACTCACACCAGTCAATGAAGGCACGCCAAACCCTATAGTAAATAGAAGAAGAAGACTTTTTCCTAGCCTTTATCGTGGTATCAACAACAGAGGCAGACAGCCCCTTCTCCATCAAGATGGAGGCTTCAGCAGCCAGGCCGTCAAAGCCAGAGTTTGAAAATTTGGATGGCGTAAATGACCTTGAGTGAGCAGGTCTGGAACCCTGGCCAGAGCATACTGATCTACTGCCAGCTGCACCAAGTCTGCGAACCACACTCTTCTTGGCCACCTGGGAGCCACCAGGAAAGCTGGCACCCCCTCCTGAGATATCTTGCGCAGAACCCTGCCCAAAAGGGGGAATGGGGGAAAGACATACAGGAGCTGAAAGTCCTGCCAGGACATTGCTAAAGCATAAGTGGCCAAGGCCAGAGGGTCCTGGAACAGGGAGACAAAGGCCGGGAGCTTGTGATTGTGACGGGACACAAACAGATCCACATCTGGTTTGCCACAACGGTGACATAGAGAGTGAAACACCCTGTTGCAGAGGGACCATTCTCCCAGGCGAGAGGTCCTCTGCTCAGAGAGTCTGCCTGCAGATTCTCCACCCCCGGAATGTACACAGCTGATATGCAGGGAACATTGTCCTCCGAATCGGACGGGATCAGAGACACTTCCTTGAGGGCCCCCTTGCTCCGGGTCCCTCCCTGATGATTGATGTAGGCAACCGCCGTCTGGTTGTCCGAGCGTACCTGAACAGGCCGGCCCCGAAGGTGTTGGGTCAAGTGAGCCAGAACCAACTTGATCGCCCTCAGTTCCAGAATGTTGATAGGTGTGTGGGCCTCCTGAGGGCCCCACCGCCCTTGGAACTGTAGGGACTTCCAGAATCCCCCCAACCTCTCAGACTGGCATCCGTGGTGACCGTCTCCCAGCAGGGGGCCAGAAAGGATCTGCCCACCAACAGGTTCCTGGAGTCCAGCCACCATGAGAGGGACCGCCTGGCTAGGGGGGACAGAACAAGGACCTGGTACAGGGACGCAGGATCATTGTCCCATACTGACAAGAGGTGGAGTTGCAGAGGCCTCATGTGAAACTGGGCATAAGGAACCGCCTCGAAGCACGACACCATCAGGCCAACCAGCATTCCCTGCCTGATGGAGGGATGAGGGCAAGAGAGCAGGGATGGAATCTGCACCAGCAGACTGTCCACCTTCTGCTGAGGAAGAAAAATCCTTCCCTGAACTGTATCCAGATTCATTCCCAGGAAGGGCGTCACCAAGGAGGGAGACAGGGAAGATTTGGGATGGTTGATCACCCAGCCAAATGACTCCAGAGTGGACACTACTAGCCGAGTATCCAGCTCTGCCTGATGGAGGGACTGAGAAGTGATGAGAATGTCATCCATATATGGCAGCACGCGAATGCCCTGAGCCCTGAGCAGAGCCATAACCCCTGCCAGCACCTTGGTGAACACTCTGGGAGCTGAAGCGAGACCGAAGGGCAATGCCACAAATTGGTAGTGCTGATCCTCCAGAGCGAACCTGAGGAATCTTTGATGGCCTGGAAAAACAGGAATATGAAGGTAAGCATCCTTGATTTCCACAGAGGTCATAAAGTCCCCTGGACGCAGGGAACTGATAGCAGAGCGCAAAGTTTCCATGCGAAAGCGCCTGCATCTGACAAATTTGTTGAGGATCTTCAAGTCCAGGACGGGCCTGACTGACCCATCTCTTTTGGGCACGGTAAAAAGGTTGGAATAGAACCCCTTGCCTCTCTCGTAAGGGGACCTGACAGATGACCCCCAGCTTCAGAAGGCTTTGCACCGCCAGAATTAGAGCCTGAGCTGACATAGGGTCCTGAGACATCCGGGATCTGATGAATCTTGGGGGGGGGGGCAGGCAGCAAACTCTATCTTGTAACCGGAGGACACTACCTCCTGAATCCACCGGTCTGAGACATGAAGCCTCCAGACGTGAGCAAAATGCTGAAGCCATCCCCCCACCCGGATGGGTGCGGGCGCCCCTTCATGCCTGAGGGGGCTTGGGAGAAGATTTAGGCTTGGAGCCCCAGGATGGGCCAGGACGTCCACGTCCTCTGCCCCTACCCCAGAAATCTCCCCGGGCCCCAGTAAAGGAGACCCCCCTCCCCTGTCTGGATCCACGGTAGGGGGAAGAAAAGGAGCCTTGGCACCGAAAGGGCCGAGCCTGCCTCCTGCGCTGTGGTAACCAGCCTCCCTTAGCAAACAGGTCCAGGCGGTCCCCAAACAGGCGTAGTCCTTTGAAGGGAAACTCAGTCAGAGCCTTCTTGGCAGTGTTGTCAGCTGCCCACTGGCGCAGCCAAACCGAGCGGCGTATAGCCACCACTAGGGCAGAGGCTCTGCCACACATCCCAACGGTATCATCCAAGGCAGAGAAGACAAAAGTCACAAAAACCTCACAACGAGAGAGAGCATTAAACTCTTCACTAGACACATCAGGAGCACCCTCTAGGACACTTCTAAGCAGGGTCCTAATAGCCACCGCTGTATTGGCAGAGGCACAAACCGGGCGCAGCGCCGTCCCCACACAGGCAAAGGCATGGGACGCCAGCTGATCAATACGCCGGTCCTCACTATCCCGCAGCATAGTAGAGTCAGAGGAATGAATGACTGAAGTGTTAGATAACCCTAGGACCGGGGCATACACCTCTGGAGGCGATGACCAACGCTTCACCACATCAGCAGGAAAGGGATACTTCTTATCCCAACTTTTAGGGACTCCGGGGAGCCTGCTAGGACGCTCTCATTCCTTGAGCCCGAGATTATTAAAATGGGCATGCTCCAGAAACTCTAAACGTGGCTTAGCAGTATGAAACAATTCCCCCTGCTGCCTAGGGGCTGCAACCGTGGGAGAGATAGACAGTAGCTCAAAAATCTGAGCCAACAGCCTATCAGTATCATCTGGGGCCCAGGGGTCAGACCCAGAATCATCATGACCCCTGGGCCTCTCATCAGAACTCTTCAGCCTCCATAGGGAAAAGAGTGACATCAGGCGTCAAGGCGCTACTAAGCAGAGACCTTACGCGCCATGGTATTAGCAAGCAACTTCTCAACACTAGCCTGTCTAGCAGACACATCAGGCTGAGAATCCCCACTGGTATGCAACTCAATGGGAGTCAAATTCAAGCTTGGGGGAGTTGGTGAAGCCATATGTGGCGCAGGCCCAGCTTCTGGTAAACCAGGCTGCAGCGCAAGCACCTGCTGGGCACAAGTTATACAGACCCGCACATTGTCAGCACTAGTAGGGGACACCCCACAAGCTACACACAGACGGGCTTGTCCCGAAGGAACCCCTAGCACATTATCCTAAGACGCCTCCATATGGTGATTATAGCGGCACAATAGGCTGATAGGGATTCACGCTATAACAACAAGCCGGGATGCCCCAATAGCCCACTAGTGAAGTGGGAGTAATTAGCACACTAGGCCTCACAAGTTAAATAACTAAAAAGAGGGGGAGGCCGGGAGAAACCAATGAAGTTCAACCCGCCTGAAAGACATAAGCGAAGAGAACCCCATAAGCGACATGTATGATGACATAGGGTAAATAAAACCGCTCGCGAGGGTACTCACGGACCGCGGTAGGTAGATGCCAGCCACACAGAAGACAGAATCCAGAGACAAAATGGCGCCGAGTATACCTCGATGGGCGGGCTGCGGAGACAGTGACGCGGAACGCGCCATCCGCAGGCCCCGCCCCCCCCGAAGAGCGCGAAGCAGCACACGTGACAAGCAGCCAATGAAGGCGCATTAGCGCCTGAGGTAATGCCGCCGCCAACGACCGCGGGACGCAGTGGAAGCGCACGCGGCGGCGGCGGCTGCATATTCAAACCGCAACTCATGCGGAGACTGAAAAAAGTCAACAAGCACACCATCCAAGTGAAGCACCAACTCATAACACCCCCCCCCCCCCCCCCCCACCGAGAGCTACAAGGGAGAGCGAGGGAGGGCAGCGGCCCCTTAACGAAGGGCCCATCGATAGACAGGGGCAAGGGGCAATAGTGCGGGAGGGGCATCCCATAGAGGCTCACCATATGCCTATACCGCCTACCCTTTGGTGGGGGATTGTGGTAGAGCAGCGCTCCTAAGCACCTAACAGCGGTGCTGCCTACCATCACCCGGACCAGCGCAGCCAAGGCTGGGAGGCACATTAATAATGGAACGGGTAGGAATAGTCCTACAGGGCCGCAGGCTAATAGCCCAGCTCACCTGCGAGAAGAGAGAGCCATCTTCTTGTCCTTCGCAGTCCAGACTGCAGAGAAATTCTGGGGATTTGTGGGAGGTCCCGGGTATTTGAGGGGCCAGGAGGAGCCAATTTCGTGGTCTCTGCAGTCCAGAGCCATCTGGCAGAGTAATACCCAAGAGTAATGAATCTTATCTGGAGCAGGACGTACTGTATACTAAGAATATAAAGCCTGCTCTGTGGAATCCGCATTTTATCACTGAGGGATTGTCAGATTTATTTTATACTGTCTGTTGCACTCCAAGGCATCCTGATTTGGGATGCCCCCAAGAGAGGGGTTTATGCCAGATCTAGAGTCTTTCAGGACTCTAGGTCCAGTGCTGTTCCACTAAAGTCAGGAATCTAATTGGCTGTACGGGACAACTGCTCAAGTTTGTGATGCATGTGGTAAGTGAGTCCTGGAAACACTTTCTATAATATAGTCACAGCCAAGAAAAAAACAACACAAAAAAACTGTTCTTTAGGGATACGAGAGATATTGCCTTATGGCTGCTCTTTGAATTTAACGCCATTAAATTTCAAGGTGTAAGCAGAGAAATATTCTTCCCTCACTGCACACAGCCACTGTAAATCCAGCAGTCATGCTTGGAGTTTTACAGCCTGGGGGCAGGAGGCTGGAAAACTTCTCTTACAATGCAGAGTGTAGCCAGATCAGGAAGGTGGAAGGATGTATCAATACCACGGCCATTTTTTTGTTCCACTTGCTGGTTTTCCTGTCAAGAAGAACATCAAACATGGTTGCGTGAAGTTTAACATCACCATTCAGGACATTAGGCCTAATGTAGTTGAAATTATGGACGAAGAACCCTCGGCTGGAGGAAGGGGAATTGCCAGTGGAAGAATGAAAAAAACATGTTTTAATGTAGGCAACGCCATGAGAACGGGAATCGATAGTACGCTTAAAAACGTTTTAACTGGTCTGTGTCAAAGTAGTGTAGAGATCTGACTATCAACTACTGTATGTGAATGCCTAGGAAAGAGTTACGGACAGCTGTATATTTTGAGGAACTCTAAGAAAAGGGAGATGATTTTGGTTTCAGTGGTAGCATTTTGTTTTGTCTAACTTTCAAGGTTTGATTGTTTTGTTCTGGAAATCCCCATAGAACTTGTTACAAATAATTAACACTATTTTTGCTGTCTCATCCATATATAGCTCCTTGGTTGTATAAAACAAGGAAACCCTGGTCAGCCAGTTGAGTTCTCATCTGTTGGGTGACATACACACCATGCAGTTAAAGGGATACAAACCACAAGGGCAATAGTTAGACCATTGTGTCGGGCTACATTTGGCACTGTTCTTAACTGTTTTACGCTTTTAAATTGAAGAAGAAATGGCCGAGATATCAAGGTTTACAGTTTTACTATATGACTTATCTTTTGAAATGTTTGGGCATGGCCCTTGGCTCTGTGATGTGGTAGGATATGACTCTGGTACTGAATTTGGCCTCAATGGCTAAACTGCATTTAGGGTTAATGTCATTCTAGACAATTGTTAAGCCAGAATAACACCCATTTCTTACAAAATGTGTGTTGTTCCTAGTGCAGGGGGCATCCCGCTTGCTGGTCCCCCCTTGCACATCAACCCCCATTAAACCACAGAAATCTTACCTTTCTCCTCTGTCCCCTGCCAAAATCAAGATCTTGTTTGGCTACCACGTTCATGTGGTCCACAGGTTTCTTCCAGGTATCCAGCCGCTGGCAACCACGTGACCATGGCAGCCAATCACAGCACTTGTTCTTGCCAAGGGGCCAAGGTGAAAGGTAAGATTTCTCTGGTTTAATGGGGTTAATGTGCAGGGTGCACCTGTAATCGAGACACCTCCCTACACTCCGAACATCACCCATTTTGTGAAAAATGGGTGTTGTTCTGATTTAAACAGTATACATTTTCATACCCATGTTTTTACCACATTCCCTTTAAAGGGCCACTCCAGCCTGGATTCGGAAGGTGAGTGTTTTTTTTCTTCTTTTATTACATTAGCAGGATTGCTATTTGGGGCTGGCAGGGCAGAGGTTATGTTTCCTTTTCAGGAAGGGGCTGGAGTATTCCTTTAACTGTTACTGCCAGAAAATGAAAATCAGGACACTGCAAGACACCATGGACCTAAGCAGGGGACCGATGCAAAAAAATGAGATACAGTAAAAAATTTGTCTTAATGGACTCACATTATTATGAGCAGCAGCTAATATCCAGAGTAACTGCAGTGTGCAGCAGGACAACAGCTATACGGGCTGTGAGAGACCCAATAAGGTGCTGGTATCCGAAACCATGCTGACTGCAGTGCACCCCACATCCCAAGTGTGTGGAGAAGGAGCCATAGAATCCTACGTGACTATCAAGGTGGTCCCACAGATGCTCAATTGCACTGAAGTCTGGGGAATTAGGGGGCCAGGGGAGTATTTGAAAGTCTTTATCATGAACTTCCAACCAATGTCAGACATTTCTATTGATGAAAATACAATTCTGTGAAATACTCACCTGTAGAATTGACATTATAAGTATACAGTACGTCCTGCTCCAGATAGATTACTTACAATTGGGTTATCCTCCGCCAGATGGCGCTGCACTGCAGAGACATGCAAAACAGGCTCCTCCCGGCCCCTCAAATACCCAGGGACCTCCCACAAATCCCCAGCATTGAAAAGCAGTGAACAAGAAGCCGGGAGAATTTAACCACCAAAAAACTGGTAACTATAACAATGATAACAATCACCATACAGGGGATCCAGAATAATGCAAAAACCAGGGTGGGGTGGAGCAGGACGTACTGTATACTTATAATATCAATTCACAGAATTGTATTATTCTTAGTATACAGTACGTCCTGCTCCAGATAGATTACTTACACTTGGGACATCCAATAGCAGTGTCCATAAAGTAGGGTGGGATCCCCAACAAAAAGGTAACAGCAGACAGTTTAAACCACTGCCGCCTGCAAAACCTCGCGGCCAAAAACAGCATCAGCTGAGGCCCTAACATCAACCTTGTAAAGCTTTGAAAAGGTATGAACAGAAGACCAAGTAGCGGCCTTGCAAACTTGTTCAACAGAAGCCTGGTGCTGAAAAGCCCAAGAGGCACCAATAGCCCGAGTAGAATGGGCAGTAAGGCGGAAGGGAGGATTCTTCCTCTTAGCAGAATAGGCCTGAATCACAGCCTGACGAATCCATTTGCTAATAGTAGACTTGGCAGGAGCCAAACCCTTTCTAGGACCAAAAGGGACCACAAAAAGAGCATCAGTCTTCCTGAAGGCCACAGTGACTACCAGGTAATACTTCAGACACCTGACCACATCCAAGGAATGCAGAACCCTTTCCTTAGCGTTGCTAGGATTAGGACACAATGAAGGAAGAACAATATCTTGATTCAAATGAAAAGCAGACACCACCTTAGGCAGAAAGTCTGGCTTAAAGCGGAACACCACCTTGTCCTGGTGTCTCTCATAGTATGGGGGCTGAATAGACAGAGCCGCCAGCTCAGACACACGCCTGACCGAAGATTACGTGGGGGACACATATGAGTGACCACCTGAAAGAAGGTCTTAACCAAGGGATGCTGAGCAAAAGACTTCTGAAAGAAGACCGACAGGGCAGAAACCTGATCCTTCAGAGTACTGAGTTTTAGACCCAACTCCAACCCATGCTGTAAAAACTCCAGAACCCTAGGGACTAAGAACTCCCTACAGGGAAGAGACCTAGACTCACACCAATCAATGTAATAATAGATGGCAGAAGAAGTTTTCTTCCTAACCTGCACCATGGTATTCACCACCGAGGCAGACAAGCCTTTCTCCATCAAGATGGAGGTTTCAACAGCCAGGCCGTCAAAGCCAGAGTTTGTAAATTGGGATGGCATAAGGGACCCCGAGTGAGCAGATCTGGCACCCCTGGCAGGACGTACTGGTCTACTGCCATTTGTACCATGTCTGCGAACCACACTCTTCTTAGCCACCTGGGGGCCACCAGAATCACTGGCACCCCTTCCAGAGCAATCTTGCGCAGGACCCTGCCCAGCAGGGGGAATGGAGGGTAAAGACATACAGGAGCCGAAATTCCTTCCATGACATGGACAGAGCATCCGTGGCCAAGGCCAGAGGATCCTGAGACAGGGATGCGAACAGATCCACATCCGGTAGACCCCAACGGTGACACAGGGACTGGAATACCCTGTTGCAGAGGGACCACTCCCCCTGACGGGAAGTCCCCCTGCTCAGAGAGTCTGCCAGTAGATTCTCTGCCCCCGGGATATACACAGCCGAAATGCATTGAACATTGGCCTCTGCCCATGTCAGAATCCGCGACACCTCCTGGAGGGCACCCCTGCTCCGGGTCCCTCCCTGATGGTTGATGTAGGCAACCGCCGTCCTGTTGTCTGAGCGCACCTGCACAGACAGACCCTTCAGGTGATTGGTCAACTGCTCCAGTACCAACCTGATTGCTCGTAGTTCCAGAATGTTGATGGGTAAGTGGGCCTCCTGAGGGCCCCACCTCCCCTGGAACCGCAGGTACTTCCAGAATCCCCCCCATCCTGACAGACTGGCATCCGTGGTGACCGTCTCCCAGGAGGGGGCCAGAAAGGACCTGCCCCTAGCAAGTTCCTGTGGTCCATCCACCATGAAAGGGACCGTCTGACCATGGGGGGAAGCACACAGACCCCGTCCAAGGACGTTGGGTCCTTGTCCCATACTGACAGAAGGTGAAGTTGCAGAGGCCTCAAATGGAACTGAGCAAAGGGCACCGCCTCGAAGCACGCCACCATCAGACCCACCAGCTGCTTTCCCTGCCTGAGGGAGGGCTGGGGGCACGAGAGCAGGAACCTCACCTGTGCAGTTAGAGCTTCCACCTTCTGTTGAGGAAGGAATATCCTTGACTGAACTGTATCCAGAATCATTCCCAGGAATGGGGTCACCGAAGAAGGGGACAGAGAGGACTTGGGGTGATTGATCAACCAGCCGAAGGACTCCAAGGTGGACACCACCAGCTGAGTGTCCAACTCCGCCTGCTGTAGAGACCGAGAGGTGATGAGAATGTCGTCCAGGTAGGGCAGCACGCGTATGCCCCTTGACCTTATCAGAGACATCACCCCCGCCAGCACCTTGGTGAACACTCTGGGAGCTTAAGTGAGGCCAAATGGCAAGGCCACAAATTGGTAATGTTGATCTTCCAACGCAAATCTGAGAAACCTTTGGTGTCCCGGGAACCCAGGGATGTGAAGGTAAGCCTCTTTGATGTCCACAGACGTCATAAAATCCCCTGGGTGCAGAGAGCCGATGGCCGAGCGCAGAGTTTCCATGCGAAAGCGCCTGTTCTTGACAAACTTGTTGAGGATCTTTAAATCCAGAATGGGCCTGACTGACCCATCTTTCTTGGGCACTGTGAAAAGGTTGGAATAGAACCCCTTGCCCCTTTCTCTTAAGGGGACCCTGCAAATGACCCCCAGATCCAAAAGTCCTTGCACGGCCTGCGTCAAGACCTGAGCTGAGACGGGGTCCTGGGGGATCCAGGACCTGATGAATCTTGTGGAGGGCCGCGCAGCAAACTCTATCTTGTAACCAGAGGACACTACCTCCTGAATCCACCGGTCTGAGACGTGGCGCCTCCAGACGTGCGTGAAGTGCTGTAGCCGTCCCCCCACCCTGACGGGCGAGGGCCCCCCATCATGCCTGAGGGGTCTTGGGAGGGGCTTTGGGCTTGGACCCCCAGGAGGAGCCAGGACGCCGTCCTCTGTTCCTATGCCAGGAATCTGCACGAGCCCCCACGAAGGACACCCCTTTTCCTTGCTTAGCACCTTGGTAGGGGAGTGAAAGGGGGCCCTGGCCCCGAAAGGGCCGAGACTGCCGCCTGCGCTGGGGTAACTTACCTCCTTTAGCAAAGAGGTCTAGACGGTCCCCGAACAGGCGTAGCCCCTTAAATGGAAGCCCAGTAGGGGCTTTCTTAGCAGCATTGTCAGCAGCCCACTGGCGCAGCCACACCGCGCGGTGTATAGCTACCGCCAAGGCAGAAGATCTGGCACACATCCTAATGGCATCATCCAATGCAGACAGGATAAAGTTTACAAACACATCACAGTTAGACAGTGCATTAATCGTATCAGGTGGCAATTCATCTGGGCCTTCGAGTACATTTCTGACCAGAGCCCTGAGAGCCACAGAAGTAATGGCCAAGGCGCAAACCGGGCGCAGCGCCGCCCCCACAAATGCAAAGGCATGGCATGCCAATTGGTCAATGCGCCGGTCCTCAGAATCCCGCAGCGTAGTAGTGTCGGGGGAGTGCATAATAGAGGTGTTAGACAGCCCTAGGATAGGAGCATCGACCTCGGGGGGCGATGACCAGCACTTCACCATATCAGCAGGAAAAGGATACTTTCTGTCCAAACTTTTAGGTATCCCGGGAAGTCTACTTGGATGTTCCCACTCCTTAAGAACAAGGTTATTGAAATGGGTTTGCTCAGGAAAATCCAATCGAGCCTTAGCAGTATGAAAGAGCTCACCCCTTTGCCTGGGAGCCGCAACAGGGGGAGAGATGGACAAAACCTCAAATATCTGAACCAGCAGCCTGTCATTATCACCCGGGGTTCAGGGGTCAGAGCCAGAATCGTCATGACCCCTGGGCCTCTCGTCAGATGACCCTGAGTCAGAGAACAGCTCCCCTTCGTCCGAGGGGGTATAGCCATATAGATGCAACAACTCGTCAGACTCCGTAGGGAAATGAGTGGCATCAGGGGTTAAGTGACGCTTTTTAGCGGTGGCCTTACGCGCTAAGGTATTAGCAATCGATTTTTCAACACTGGCCAGTCTAGCAGCCACATCAGGATGAGAATCCCCGCTTTTATTGGGGGTTAGACTCAGGCTTGGGGGAGTAGGTGAAGTGAGGCGAGGTGTAGGCCCAGCCACCGGAGGGGCGGGATGCACCATTAGCGCCTGCTGTGCGCAAGGAACACAGACCCGTGCATTGTCACCGCTGATAGGTGAGACCCCACAAGCTACACACAGCCAGGCTTGTCCCGAAGGAACCCCGGTCACATTATCCTGGGATGCCTCCATATGGTGATTAATAGGCACAATAGGCCAGTAGGGATTGATGCCGTAAGCTACCCTGGATGCCCCAATGACCCGCAGGAAAGTGGGAGTAATTATACTAGGCCCAACTGACAATTACACCGGGCCGGGAGAAGCCACTGGATTCACCCGTCTGAAAGACATAATGAGAATAAGGGCCGTCAGAACCATGCCCAGTAAGCAATGAGCATAAAGATCGCCCGCGAGGGCACTTACAGACCGCGGAAGGGGGGACCATTACACACGCACGCGCGCGAAAACACATCAAAATGACGCCAAGCGAACCTCGAAGGGCGGGCCATGACGCGGAGCGCGCCAAGCCAGCCCCCCCCCCCCCGAAGAGCGCGAAGACAGCTGCCAATGATAACGCTGCAGCGTCTGACGCCGCCATCCGGCGCGGGCATCCGAAGGAGGGAAAAGACGCGCGCAGTGGCGGCCATGTAATAGTAAAAGACAGACAAGTCAGTGCGGCGGCGGCGGCCATGTAATAGTAAAAACAGACAAGTCAGCGTGGTGGCTGACACCACATATCTAGTCATACACGTAATCACTATACGCACTGACCCACACCCCCCCCCCTTCTTTCCCCCCCGAAGGCTATGGGGAGAATGAGGGAGGATGGCGGCCCTTTGTACAGGACCCACCGCTACACAGGGTATGTGGCAATAATGCGGGAGGGGCATCCATAAAGGCTCACCATCAGCCTATACCGCCTACCCTTTGGTGGGGGACTGCGGTGGAGCAGCGCTCCATAAGCACACACGGTGCCGCCTACCTTCACCCGACCAGCGCAACCCAGGCTGGGAGGCACATCACATGAAGGACGGGTGGGAATAGTCCAACAGGGCCGCAGGCTAATAGCCCTGCTCACCTGCGAGAGAGTGATATTTCATGTCTTCGCAGTAAGCACTGCAGAAAAATTTGGGGATTTGTGGGAGGTACCTGGGTATTTGAGGGGCCGGGAGGAGCCTGTTTTGCATGTCTCTGCAGTGCAGCGCCATCTGGTGGAGGATAACCCAAGTGTAAGTAATCTATCTGGAGCAGGACATACTGTATACTAAGAATAGATCCCATCCGCACCAACCAAAGAAGAAAATCGGCAAGTTCTGTTAAGGGGGGATGCATACACAAATCGGAGAATCTTCCACATGGATGACTGTCCCAGAAAATGGCCTAAAATCATTCCCCAGACCATAAAGCTGCCACGACCAGCTTGTGTTCTTCCAGCAGTGTTCTCTGATGTTTCTCACCTGAAACACCAACAAAAATTGAAACCTTTTCAGAAGATGAAACCTTGTTCACAGAGTGTGATGAGCATCTGCCTGCTTTGGAGCTCCATAGACACTGGGGTTTGTTAAAGGGACTCTAAATCCAATGGCAATAATTAGCTAGCAAGCAGTTCATATGATGCTTGTCCCATGTGCAAGGTAGAAGCAGTAGCAGGGTTCCAAAGTTTACCATTTTTTTAAATTTTATTCCTAAAGAACCATGCAAAAAAAGCCAGCTCGTCCATTGGTTCTTTCAGTATGAGTGAGCACAGCAAGCCACACTGTTCCCACAGCTGTTTCTGACTACAGCAGAGTATGCTCATAAAGCTGCACCATGTCACACCCTTTCCAGCTCAGGCATTATCCAGAAATTGAAGCAAATAAATCACGTTTGCCTAAAATACATCAGGTAGAGACACAGATTTTCCGGTGCTTAGAAATGGTTTATTTACTGTTCCCAAGTTGGATAGAGTGGGAAAAGTGTTTGCCTGAAGAGGGGCTTTAAACTGTTTGAGCACATGCCTGGTAGCCCCCTGATTCATTTTGGCGGTGAGCTGCTCCACTGTAGTGCTGATGTGCCCTCATGCACCTTTGTCACTGACAACTCTCACATCAATGGCATGTGGTGCTCTGCAGTTTCCACGTCACTTATTTGCAGTTGTGCAGTAACTGCCACCCTTGCCAAAAAGCCAATAATCATCCCCTTCTGCAACTAAACCCTGAATCAACCATTTTACCCATGATAGCAATAAAGGATCCTTTTACCCTTCTAGTGCCAGCTACGTGAGTCTCACGTAGCTGCCTCTACTCCAGTGCTGACTTTAAACCCCCACAGTAAATAAAACATAAAAGTAAAATACTCACTTGACCCCTCGTTGGATCCAGCCGGTTCTCCTCTTTAATTTGGTGCCATCCGATCCCCCGTGGGGGGTCGGATGGCTCCAGGAGAGCCCCCGGAATAGCGCCCCCCCCCCCCCCCCCCGCTTCGGCAGCAGCAGCTGCTAACTGTAAAAAAAAAAAAAAAAAGACATTTACTTACCTGCAGTCGCGCTGCCTCCCTCCGGGTCTCCTCTTCACTGGGGGGCCTCCAACCCCCCCCCCCCCCCGGCCCTTCAGCTTCAGGGGAGAGCCTGAAAGGGCTCTCCCCCTCCTCTCCCGACTGCGCCGCAATCTTGCCCTTTGGGGGCGGGGCTTATGACGTCACTCACCGGGTGTCGTCCTGGCTCCCTGCTGATGTTCTTTCAGATGCGATCATGCTGGCCACAGGAGCAGAGGGGCAGGTGATCAGATCATCACCTGCCCCTCTGCCCCTCTGCTACTGTGCCCAGCATGATCGCATCTGTCATCACATCGAGGGACAAAGGAGCTGACGATCGGAGGTAAGTAAAGTAAAAAAAAGTTTTTATTTTTTAATAAAAGAAATTTTTTCTTATGTGTCAGTGTGTTTTTTTAATGTTAACCCTTTGTGAACTGGTAAGGGGTCCATGAGACCTCTGTACCAGTTCACAAGGCTGGGGGCTGGCAAGTCACCTGCAACTAGCGGGTGACTTGCCATTAACCCCCGCACCCCCAAACCCCCAAGCAGAAGAGCCCGGCCCACACAGGCTATGTGGGCTTGTAGGATGCAGGGTGGGGGGGCCACAAAAGCTGGCCCCTCCACTCTGTTCCTACAAGCCCCCATAGCTGGTCCTGGGCTGGTCATGACGGGTAAGGGGGACCCTACGTAATTTTTTTTTAATTTTTAAGGGTTAGGGTTAGCCTAATAAAATAAAACGGGAGGGGGGCCCCATCATTTTTTTTTTTTTTTTAAGGGTTAGGGTTAGCCTAGGTCAATTTTTTTGAGATTTGTAAGGGTTAGGATTAACTAACCCTTAAAATTCAAAAAAAAAAATGGATTCCCCCCCTCGGGGGGCCCTATGTCATTTATAACATTTACAAATAAAATACAACTACTATCCACACTATAAACATAAGGGGTTAATTAAAAAAGGAAGACATATGGCCCCCCTCCCGGGGGGGGGACCCCATTTTTTTTTAATTTTAAGGGTTAGGGTTAACCCTATGTCTTTTTTTTAATTAACCCCTTATGTTTATAGTGTGGATAGTAGTTGCATTTTATTTGTAAATGCTATAAAGTGCTCTTTTCAGTTTGGGGGGTCTCCAGGGCAAGAATGCGGGGGCTACCGATACATATGTGGTACTGTTGTAATCGGGAGAAATAGGGCTATCACATGCAATATGGTTTTCATTAATAAAACAAATTTTTTATTTAAAATAAAGGAGACAATTTTTTGTTTTTTTACGCAAAAATATTCAAAAAACAGTAGAAAAATTACAAACAAGACATTTCATGTTAAAGCCTAAACTCTGCTGCAAAAAAAATGTATATAATTTTTCTGGAAATTCCAGCAAAAGTCACGGTTAAAAGTGGCGCAAAATGGGGCAAATGACCTGTCAACAGAGGGTGGCAATTAAAAGGGTTAATAGTACCTATGCATGTTGGGTATTGTTCTGCTCGGGGGACCTTGCGCTTTCAGATTTAGCTTGTTTTTTCTTGTTTGCATATTGATATTTTAGGAAAACATGGTTTTTATTCTGCTTTTTTTATAACCCCTGTGCAACATAAGAATTCTTCAATGGATTAATTCCAGAAAGATGAGCCCACTACAACAAGCTCAGTACGCTTAGGAAGCTTAACATGTGTACTTTCAGGGAATATATGGTTTATGGGGGATATTCCAAATGTAAAGGGTTGTTTTGTTTGAAAAATTGCAAGGTGCGCACTTTGTCAGCAGAGCTAAAAATTTCAAGTACAATTACTGTTATGTGCACGCTTTACTTTGCGGTGTTTGGCAACTCTTCCCTTGACAGTACCTATGCATGTTGGGTATCGTTCTGTTCGGGGGATGTTGCTTTTTCAGATTTAACTTGTTTTTCTTGTTTGCATATAGTTTTTTTTAGGAAAATGTGGCTTTGTTTCTTCTTTTTTATTCTTTTTTAGGGAAACTCTGTGCAATCAAAGAATTGATTGAGGGATTACTTCCAGAAAACTGCGCCCATGTCAACAAGCCTGGTACGCCTAGAAAGCTTGAGGTGTATACTTCCAGAGAATATATCATTTGTGGGGGGTATTTCAAATTTAAAGGGTTGTTTTTCTGGAAAAACTACAAGGTGTGCTTAGCGCGTAGCATAGTTGTATTTTATCTGAAAATCTCCTAAAGCGCTGTTTCAGTTTGGGGGAGTCTCCTGGGCAGGAAAGGGTGTCTATCAATACATATGTGGTACCGCTGTGAGTGGGAGAAATTGGGGTTTTGCACGCAAAAAAATTTTATTGACAAACGTACATTTTTAATTACAAAAAACACAACAAATTGCAAAAAATAGTTTTTTTTTCATTTTTTTGCACATATTTCACCCAAAAGTATTGAGAATACACTAAAAAAAGGCCAAACAAGATATTGCATGTTGAAGCTCAGACTCTGCTGAAAAAAACAATATATCATTTTCCCAGAAAATCCCTAGAAATACCTTCAAAAATCAAGGTTGAACATATGTAGCGCAAAATAGTGAAACGTGGTCTGGCAACAAAGGGTGACCAAAATACCGTTTTGTGAGTACTCACCTTTAAAACGGGTATTATGAGTGTGCCATACACTCCACTTCGATCTTCATGACATGTGGGTAATCTTCAGTAGAGGGCAAACTTCTGCAGAGATGAATATGCAAAAAAGAAAGCCCCTCCTGGCCCATATATACCTGGGACCTCCCACCAATTTCCCAGTGTAAAAAAGCAGTAAGGGGACCATGAAGAACCAATTATAACCTTAACAATCAAAACCAATGGTTCACCATATAAAAGCCCCAGAAAACCTGAAAACAAGGGTGAGGCGAAGTGGAGTGTATGGCACACTCATAATACCCGTTTTAAAGGTGAGTACTCACAAAACGGTATTATTCTAAGTGTCCCATACACTCCACTTCGATCTTCATGACATGTGGGACATCCAATAGCAGTGTCCGTCATGGGTGGTAACCAGAAACAGTAAAGAATGTACCAACTCAAACCACTGCAGCTTGCAGAACCTTGCGGCCAAAAACAGCATCCGCTGAAGCCCGCACATCAACCTTGTAAAACTTGGAAAAAGTATGAACGGAAGAGCAAGTAGCAGCCTTACAAACTTGTTCAACAGAAGCCTGGTGCTGAAAAGCCCAGGATGCACCAACAGCACGAGTAGAGTGTGCAGTGACCCTAAAAGGGGGAGTCCTCTCCTTAGCAGAATAGGCCCCAACAATGGCCTGACGAATCCATTTGCTAATCGTAGACTTAGCAGGCGCCAAACATTTCCTGGGCCCGCAGGGCACCACGAAAAAAGCGTCCGTCTTGCGGAAGGAAGTAGTCACCAAATAGTACTTCACACAGCGAACAACATCCAAATTGTGCAGAACAATCTCCTTGTCATTGTTAGGCTTAGGACACAAGAAAGGGAGAACAATATCCTGATTGAGATGGAAACCAGACACCACCTTAGGAAGGAAATCTGGCTTAAAACGAAAAACCACCTAATCCTGGTGTCTCTCAAAGTAAGGAGCCTGAATCGACAGAGCCGCCAACTCGGAGACACGCCGAACAGAGGTAATAGCCACCAAGAAAGCAACCCTCTGAGTGAGAACCGAAAGAGCAATATCCTGTAACGGCTCAAAAGGAGGACCCTGGAGAGCCGAAAGAACCAAGTTCAAATCCCAAACAGGAACCACAGCCTTCCAAGGGGGCCGCACATGCGCGACCCCTTGGAAAAAGGTCCTAACTAGCGGGTGTAAAAGACCTCTGGAAGAAAACCGACAGGCAGAAACCTGTCCTTTCAAAGTACCAAGCTGGAACCCAAGATCCAGATTATGCTGAAGAAACTCCAAAATCCTAGGAATCGAAAACACCCTACAAGGCAAGGCCCTAGCCTCACACCAATCAATATAGGACCTCCAAGTCCTATAGTAAATGCCAGAAGAGGACGGCTTCCTGGCCCTAATCAAGGTCTGAACAACCTTCCTCCTTCAGAATGAAGGTTTCAGCAGCCAAGCCGTCAAAGCCAGCGTTTGTAAATTGTGGTAAAGTAGTTGACCCTGAGATAACTGATCCGGCAACAAGGGAAACCGGTACTGATCTACGGCCAGCCTTACAATGTCTGCATACCAAACACTTCTTGGCCACTTTGGAGCCACCAGAATTGCTGGTGCCCCTTCTAGAACCAGTTTGCGAACTACCCTGCCCAGCATGGAGACGGGCGGAAACAGGTACAGAAAACCCAGATCCTTCCACGCAAGGGACAAGGCATTCACTGCCAGAGATAGAGGATCCTGAGAAAGAGACACAAAGGCTGGAAGTTTGTCATTGTGCCTCGAGGCAAAGAGATCCACCTCCGGAGTCCCCCACTTGCGGCAAAGATCCAGAAAAACCTCGGGGTTGAGAGACCACTCTCCTTGGCGAGAGGATCCCCTGCTCAGGGAATCCGCCTCCGTGTTCTCCACTCCCGGAATGTAGACTGCCGAAATGCAAGGAACATTGCTCTCCGCCCAGTGCAGGATCAGAGAGACTTCCCTGAGGGCACTCCTGCTGCGAATCCCTCCTTGGTGATTGATGTAAGCTACCGCCGTTCGGTTGTCTGAACGAACCTGAACCGGTAGACCCTGTAAATGTGAGGTCAGCCGAGCCAGAACCAGTCGGATGGCTCTGAGCTCCAAGACATTGATGGGGGTGTGAGCCTTCTGAGGACCCCACACCCCGCTGAACTGATGACTTTTCCAATAACCTCCCCAGCCCGACAGGCTGGCATCCGTGGTGACCGTCTCCCAACAAGGCACCAGAAAGGATCTGCCCTTCAACGGGTTGCTCGATTCCAGCCACCACCGAAGGGACTGCCGAACCCTGGGAGACATCCTGAAAGGTTGATCCAATGACTGCGGACACCTGTCCCAATGCGTCAATAGGTGAAGTTGAAGAGATCTCATGTGAAACTGTGCAAATGGTACTGCCTCGAAGGAGGACACCATCAATCCCACCAGTTTCATCCCCTGTTGGATAGATGGACAAGGATTGGCCAGAAGAAAACGGATCAGACCCCGAATCCCCTGCACCTTGGTCTGGGGCAGAAACACTCTGGCCTGAATGGTTTCCAGATTCATGCCCAGAAATGAGATCACTCGTGAAAGAGAGAGAGAAGACTTGGGGCGGTTGATCACCCACCCGAACCTTTCCAGGGTTGACACCTGGTGGGTGTCCAGCGCCGCCTGACGGAGGGAAGAAGCTGAGATCAACAGGTCGTCCAGATAAGGCACAATGCGAATGCCCTGAGCTCTGAGCAGGGCCATCATTCCCGCCAAGACCTTGATGAAGACCTGCGGCACCAAGGTCAGCCCGAAGGGAAGAGCTGCAAACTGAAAATGTTGATCCCCCACAGCAAACCTGAGGAATCTCTGATGCGCTAGACAAATGGGAACATGCAGATACGCATCCTTGATGTCTATGGATGTCCTGAAATCCCCCTGGTGAAGGGAAATGATAGCAGAGCGCAGAGTCTCCATGCGGAACTTTTTGGCTCTGATAAACCTGTTTAGAACCTTGAGATCTAGAATGGGTCTCACCGAACCCTCCTTTTTGGGTACCGTGAAAAGGTTGGAGTAGTAACCCCTGCCTCTCTCCCACTGAGGCACCGGGCAAATAACTCCCATGTCCAGAAGGTTTCTTACTGCTAACAGGAGCCCCTGTGCAGCCAGAGGGTCCGAGGGCACCCGAGACCTTAAGAACCATGGAGGCGGCCAGTACTCAAACTCCAGTTTGTACCCAGACAAGACCACTTCTAAGATCCAATTGTCTGTGACCTCCCGGGCCCAGACCTGGAAGAAGAGCCGCAGCCGTCCCCCCACCCGTTCGGGTGAGGGCGCCCCTTCATTGCTGAGCCGGCTTCCCGGCGGGCTTAGGCTTGGAACCCCAGGCAGCCGTCGGGCGCGCCCGACCTGCCCCTATTGCAGGAAGAGCCCCTGACACCAGAGACGGGCAGACCCCTAATCGCTCTGGCTCCACGAAAGGAAGGGGTTACGGAACCAGCCCCCCGAAAGGGACGGCGCAGTAACCTACCTCCCTTAGCAACAGCATCCAATTTATCTCCAAACAGCCGCGTACCCATAAAGGGAAGAGCCGTAAGTGACTTCTTGGCCCCAAAGTCCGCCGTCCACTGACGCAGCCAGACCAATCTGCGCATAGCCACTAATAAAGCCGAAGTCCTGCTACACATGACGATAGAATCTTCCATAGCAGACAAAACAAAATCCATGAACAATTCACACCTTTAAGAGTAGCGAACTCAGCGCTATCTGGATCAAACTGACCATCATTCAGCCAGTCCCTGATAAGGGACCTGGTAGCAAGCGACACTAGAGCAGATGAGCAAGCCGGCCACAGGGCCGATCCCACACTGGCAAACGCATGACAAGCCATCTGATCAAGGCGCCTATCCTCGCCATCCTTAAGGGAGGTAGCTTCAGGGGTGTTAAGCACAGAAGAATTGGTCAAGCCCAAAACAGGCGCATCGACCTCAGGAGGAGAGGACCATCGCTTGTCTGCCTCCACCGGGAAAGGATACTTCTTGTCCCATCCCTGGGGAGCACCAGGAAGCCGACAGGGCCTTTCCCATTCTTTCTGGATCAGTGCGTCAAAATGATCCTGCGTAGGAAATCTAGACGGGCCTTGCGGACCCCAAAAAATTCCCCCTTCTTCAGGGGAGGCGCCTCTGGGGGATCAATATCCAACACTTTCAACATATGTGACAAAACAGCAGCCGTATCTACGGCATCCCAAGGCGCCTGTCCAACAAAAGCATCACCAGACTGTACAAAATCAGACTCTGTCTCCTCAAACACTTCCCCCTCCTCTAGAGGGGAGTAATCTGACAAATCCATAGAGTCATCGTCCGCGTCCCACACGGGCAGGGCCGACGACAAATGTCTCTTTTTAGCTTGGGCCTTCTTGCCCACCATGCTAACCATAAACTTTTCAATGCTGGCCAACCTGGCACCAACATCCGACTGCGACTCACCGCTGGCACCAATGTCACTCGGGGTATGGATCAAGCAGGGAGGGGAAGGCGATGAAGCGGGAGGAGCCATCCCAGAAGGCTGGGACCCAGACTTCCGCGTTATGGCCTTATGAGCGCATGGAGTACAGATCGGTACATCCTCTCCCGTAAGGGATGCCCCACACCCCACACATGGGCGAGCTTGCCCCAAGGTGAGCCCGAGCCCAGTATCCTGCGGAGCCTCCATATGGTGATTTTTTAGTGATCAGTCGCAAGACTGCAGGGAATTACGCTTAAGGATGCCCCTTAAATGTCCCAGTGGGAGCATTTAGAGGAGAGCAATTTAAAAACTAGGGACCCCAGGACCAGGGGGAACCCCTTAATATGCACAATATGAAGCAATCTGCTACACACAATAGGCATATAAGTTACTATTAAGAGCATTCTAATTAATAAATGTACAACAAGACATATACATATATATACATATATATATATTGCCATCAACAAGAACAACAAACACCCCAGGGGGCCCACCCCACCAGAGAGTGACCCCCAATCACTAAGGAAAGTGGCCCTCCGGCCCCTACCTGTCCCCTAGGACCGCAACAGTCAACGCAGGATGCAGACAAGATACACAGTACATAACTAAGAGTAAAAGCACAATAACTAAAAGAAAGGAGAGGCCAGTTAGGACGCGCCAGCCCCCCCCCCCCCCGAGGGAAGTAAGAAACCCGGAGGGGGGGAAGTGAAACCCGGCCAAAATAAGACCGCACACAAGTAGGGACGGGGCATCCCATACCAGGATCACCACAACCTGATTTTCCGCCTACCCCATAATGAGGTCTCACGGTGGAGCACGGCTCCTACTGCACCCACAGAGTGCTCCTACCCTTGCCAGGGCCCGCAGCCTAAGCTGGGAGGCTCAACAGTGTAAATTTAGAATGAGTCCTGGCAGCAATAGGGACAAAAAAGGGGCCGGGCGCGAGCCCGGCTTACCTGCAAGTAAGAGAAGTCTTCATCTTCTGTCTTGCTCGCCTTCCCTGCAGAGAAGGAACTGGGAAATTGGTGGGAGGTCCCAGGTATGTATGGGCCAGGCGGGGCTTTCTTTTTTGCATATTCATCTCTGCAGAAGTTCGCCCTCTACTGGAGATTACCCACATGTCATGAAGATCGAAGTGGAGTGTATAGCACACTTAGAATAATTCTAAGAAGGCTGGCACTTAAAGGGTTAAAGGATAAAGGATATCACACAACTGATATAACCACCAAGCCAGCCCAGTGACTTCCTTCACGTCACGTACTGTCGTCAATCAAAGTATGAATTCGGACACAATAATGTGACAAATTCCTTCTAACACTGACACTGAACTTCATAGCAAATGTTTAGTCAGGTAAGACTAGAAAGAGGATTATGGCCCCCTGCATCGTTCTTTCCTAGGAACAGGTTCTAAGTGCCTTATGGAGAATACATTATAGCCCAGCACTTCTGAGGTACCCCTGTTTTAAATCCAAGGTGTTAGCTTCACACAATTATTTTACTGCTAAAATGAATACACAAAGAAAAAATACAAAGGACCTATTTACATAAAACTGCAAAGTTCAGTAAATAAAAAGACGTTATAGCTTACAATACTATGCTGCCTTAAAATAAAAAAAGAAGAAAAAGGAAATAAATAAAACAAAAGTGAAAAGAAACATGCCCCCAAGGCCTTGTCTCCTGAAGTATTTTGATTGTTGTCAGGTTAAGTTTCTTCCTTTTCAACAAGATGAAAATAATGTTTATTTCTACATTCTGATTAGCGTGCATCTCAATTAAAATGCAGTTGAATTCATTTCACAGGCCCGACGACGACAAGCTCGTCCTTTAATCTGTGCTAATAGGCTCTGGCACTCTCAGCTTCCCGCTTTCAAGCGGATGGCAGGCCTTGTCCGGTCGCATAACGATGCGGCGCGTTTTCCCAGGCGCCTAGGGAAATGTGACCGCTTTCTTTCAGGGAACGTGTTAATGGGCTGGATTTACTAATTAATGAATAAACAGAGCAGGGTTGAGAAAATGAAATGGGAGGGGGGCAACACTGCAAAGCCCCAGGATAAATAAATATGAAATTAATAATTAGCAACAGCCTAGGAAATACACACATGTAATTAGGAAGGATGTAGGGAGGGGGCTATAAAGCAGACATCTTGCCTCTTATTCCACAGGTCCCATGAATTTAAAGAGAAGTCTAAATATAACTTTGCAAACTCTATACAATGCTTGGACACACTGGGGTTTATTTAAGAATTGCTAGTGCCATGTAGTACCAGATGAGTGTCAGGTGAATGTTAGGTCCCAGCGCAAAAGGTGTTGTTATCAAGGGCACGGGATCCATGGTTAAAATTGTTTTTGAATGCATTTTGTTTTTGGGTTGTGCTGATGTGATTTGAGCCATGCAAAACCAGTGGCATGTCTTTCAAGTGTCCCCAATGCATTCTTGTTTTTTTGTTATTATTATTGTGTTGTCATCACATCAAAAACAAAAAACAGGGATTGCAACAGGCTCTGAATGCCTAGAATCCCCTTTTCACAACGCCCATATGCGCTGTGATTTTAATTAATGAATTTGCTGCTTTTCCTGTGCTCCCAGCCAGCAGTACCACATCGGCTTTTATCAGGCCTGCGCTAGTGCCTGGTGGACGGCTGGGAGCTAGCGAACCCAGATTGCTGCCTGTCTACAGGTGGCTCTGGAGTGTGGGCCCTGAAAGCATCTTGCAAGAGACTATCCTCTAGCGCCCACACAAAAAAAATACAATTCTGTGATTACTCAACTGTAGAATTGGTATTATATGTATACAGCACGTCTTGTTCCAGAAGTTATTCCTTACACTTGGGATATACTAAAGTAGATGGCGCTGGACTGCAGAGACAGAAAATAAGCACCTCCCGGCCCCATATATACCCGGGACCTCCCACAAAATCCCCAGTATTGACAAGCAGTTAGCAAGAGACCGGGAGAACTATAACCATAATATGAAAATTTGAACATAAGAACAATCACCATAAAGAGGTAACTAAAGATAATGATAACAAGGGTGGGGAGGAACAGGACGTGCTGTATACATATAATACCAATTCTACAGGTGAGTAATCACATATTTGTATTATTCTAAGTTACAGCACGTCCTGTTCCAGAAGATATTCCTTACACTTGGGACATCCAATAGCAGTGTCCGTAAAGTAGGGTGGGATCCCCAAAAGTAACAGCAGACAGTTTAAACCACTGCTGCATGCAGAACCTTGCGGCCAAAAGCAGCATCAGCTGAGGCCCTAACATCGACCTTGTAAAACTTTGAAAAAGTATGAACAGAAGACCAAGTAGCGGCCTTGCAAACTTGTTCAACAAAAGCTTGGTGCTGAAAAGCCCAAGAGGCACCAATAGCACGAGTAGAATGAGCAGGAAGGCAGAAGGGAGGATCCTTCCCCTTAGCAGAGTAGGCCTGAACCACAGCCTGACGTACCCACTTACTGATAGTGGACTTAGCCGGAGCCAGGCCTTTCTTAGGTCCAGACGGAAGCACAAAAAGAGCATCAGTCTTCCTGAAGGATTCAGTAGCCACCAAATAGAACTTCAGGGTTCTGACTACGTCCAAAGAATGCAAAACCCTTTCCTTAGGTTACTAGGATTAGGACACAGAGAAGGCAAAACAATGTCCTGATTCAGATGAAAGGCAGAAACAACCTTAGGAAATCTGGCTTAAAACGAAACACAACCTTGTCCTGGTGTCTCTCAAAATAAGGAGGCTTGATGGAAAGCGCAGCCAACTCAGAAACACGCATAACAGAAGTGATAGCCACCAAAAAGACCACCTTAAGCGTAAGAATGGACAAAGGGCTCAAAGGGAGACCCCTGCAGGGCAGACAAGACCAAGCTCAAGTCCCAGACTGGTAACATAGGCTTACGTGGGGGAAGCATGTGAGTAACCCCCTGGAAAAAGGTCTTGACCAGGGGATGCTGAGCAAAGGATCTTTGGAAGAAAATAGCCAAAGCAGACACAAGGCCTTTCAGAGTACTGAGCTGAAGACCCAGACCTAAACCATGTTGGAGAAACTCCAGTATCCTAGGAATAGAAAACACACGACAGGGAAGCGAGTGGGACTCGCACCAGTCAATGTAAGTACCCTTACCCTGTAATAGATGGAAGAAGAGGACCTCTTCCTAGCCCTGATCATAGTATTCACCACCGAGGCAGGCAGCCCCTTTTCCATCAAGATGGAGGTTTCAACAGCCAGGCCGTCAAAGCCAGCGTTTGTAAATTGGGGTGGCGTAGGTGTCCCTGAGTGAGCAGATCTGGAACCAGTGGCAGCGTGTACTGATCTACTGCCAATTGCATGATGTCTGCGAACCACACTCTTCTTGGCCAACAGGGGGCCCCCAGGATGGTTGACACCCCTTCCTGAACTATCTTGCGCAGCACCCTGCCCAGCAGTGGAAACGGGGGAAACACATACAGGAGCTGGAAACTCGTCCAGGGCATTGCCAGGGCATCCGTGGCCAAGGCCAGAAGATCCTGGGACAGAGAGACAAAGACTGGAAGCTTGTGATTGTGACGGGAAGCAAATAGATCCACGTCCGGCTGACCCCAGCGGTGGCACAGGGAGCAAACACCCTGCTGCTGAGGGACCACTCTCCCAGGCGAGAGGTCCCCCTGCTCAGAGAGTCTGCCTCCAGATTCTCCACCCCCGGCATGTACACAGCCAAGATGCAGGGAACATTTTCCTCCACCCAGGACAGTATCAGGGACACTTCCTTGAGGGCCCTCTTGCTCCGGGTCCCTCCCTGATGATTGATGTAGGCAACCGCCATCTGGTTGTCTGAGCGGACCTAAACAGCCCGACCCCTCAGGTGAGGGGTTAAGTGGGCGAGAACCAACCCGATTGCCCTCAATTCCAGAATGTTGATAGGGGCATGGGCCTCCTGAGGGCCACTGACCCTGGAATTTCAGGGACTTCCAGAATCCCCCCCAACCTGTCAGACTGGCATCCGTGGTGACAGTCTCCCAGCAGGGGGCCAGAAAGGACCTGCCCCCCAGCAGGTTCCCTGAGACCAACCACCACACTAGAGACCGCCTGGCCTGAGGGGACAAGATAAACACCTGATCCAGGGACCCAGGGTCCCCATCCCATACTGACAAGAGGTGAAGCTGAAGAGGCCTCATGTGGAAACTGAGCATATGGAACTGCCTTGAAGCAGGACACCATCAGGCCCACCAGCTGCATTCCCAGCCTGATGGATGGATGGGACAAGACAGCAGGAACTGAACTTTCTCTTGAAGGACCTCCACCTTCTGCTGAGGAAGAAAGACCTTGACCTAAGCTGAATCCAGAACCATGCCCAGAAAGGGTTTCACCATGGAAGGAGACAGGGAAGATTTGGGGTGATTAATCACCCAGCCGAATGATTCCAGTGTGGACACCACCCTCTGAGTGTCCAGCTCTGCCTGATGGAAGGACTGAGAAGCAATAAGCATGTCGTCCAGGTAGGGAAGAATGCAAATGCCCTGAGATCTCAGCAGGCCCATCACTCCTGCCAGCACCTTGGTGAATACCCTGGGGGCCGAGGTGAGGCCAAAGGGCAAGGCCACAAATTGGTAGTGCTAGTCCTCCAAAGCGAACCTGAGGAACCTCTGATGACCTGGAAAGATAGGGACGTGAAGGTAAGCATCCTTGATGTCTACAGAGGTCATGAAGTCCCCTGGGCGTAGGAAAGTCACAGCTGAACGCAGAGTCTCCATGCGAAAGTGTCTGAATCTGACAAACTCGTTGAGATGGACCCATCCTTTTTGGGCACAGTGAAAATATTGGAATAATAGCCTTTGCCCCTTTCCCTCAAGGGCACCCGGCAGATGACAACTAGGTCTAGAAGGCCTTGGACAGCCAGGGAGAGACACTGAGCTGACAAGGGGTTTGGAGCTACACGAGATTTGATGAATCTTGGGGCGGCCAGGCTGCAAACTCTATCTTGTAACCAGAGGAAACTACCTCCTGAATCCACCGGTCTGAGACATGACGCCTCCAGACATGAGCCAGGAGCCGAAGCCGTCCCCCCACCTGTATGGGTGAGGGCGCCCCTTCATGCCTGAGGGGGCTTGGGGGAGGACTTAGTCTTGGGACCCCAGGGGGGGCCAGGGCGGCCACGTCCTCGGCCCCTGCCCCAAAAATCTGCACAGGCTCCAGAAAAGGAAGCTCCCCGTCCAATTCTGGAGCCCCTGAAGGAAGGAGAAAAGGCACCTGAACCCCGAAAGGACCGGGGCTGCCTTCTACGCTGAGTTAATTTGCCACCCTTAGCAAACAAGTCCAAACGTTCCCCAAAGAGGCGCAGCCCCTTAAAGGGAAAGCCAGTGAGGGCCTTTTTGGCAGCATTGTCAGCTGCCCACTGGCGCAGCCAGACCGATCGGCGTATAGCCACCAACAAGGCAGAAGCCCTGCCACACATTCTAATGGTATCATCCAGGGCAGAGAGAACATATGCAACAAATTCCTCACAACGCAAAAGAGCTTTATACTCTTCACTGCCAGCATCATCAGGGGCCCCATCTAAGAGACCCCTGAGCAGGCTTTTAATGGCAACAGCCGTGATAGCAGAGGCATAGACCCGACGGAGCGCGGTCCCAACACAGGCAAATGCATGGCTAGCCAGCTGATCCATGCGCCTGTCTTCACCATCTCTCAATGTAGTAGTGTCAGGGGAATGCATGACAGATGTGTTAGACAACCCCAGAACTGGTGCATCCACCTCTGGAGGACATGACCAACGTTTAACCATTTCAGCAGGGAAGAGATACCTCTTATCCCAACTCTTTGGTACCCCGGGAAGCTGGCTAGGATGTTTCCACTCCTTGAGAATCAGATTATTAAAGTGAGTTTGTTCAGTAAACTCCAAACGTGGCTTAACAGTATGAAACAGCTCCCCCTGCTGCCGCGGGGCCATGGCAGGAGGAGAGATACAGAGTACTTCAAATATTTGAGCCAAAAGTCTGTCAGTATCATCTGAAGCCCATGGGTCAGACCCAGACTCAGCATAACCCCTAGGCTGATCCTCACATGATTCTGAATCAGAGAATAATTCCCCTTCTTCCAGGGGGGTATAACCAGTAACATCAAAAAAATACCATTTTGTGATTACTCACCTGTAAAATGGGTATTATAAGTATGTCACACACCCCACTTCAGATACTTATTATTATTACACTTGGGTAACTCACCGCTAGGTGGCGCACTTGCAGAGATCTCCAAAAGCTTCAGCAAGCCCCTCCCGGTCTATATATACCTGGTACCTCTCACCAATTCCCCAGTGTTCAAAAAGCAGTAAGACAAGGTACCAGAACTAAACAAATTTAACCCTCAACCGTAAATAACAAAACTTCACCATATAAAGAACCAGGATACCAAAAAAGGGCGGGTGAAGTGGGGTGTGTGACATACTTATAATACCCATTTTACAGGTGAGTAATCACAAAATGGTATTATTCTAAGTATGTCACACACCCCACTTCAGATACTTATTATTATTACACTTGGGACATCCAACAGCAGTGTCCAAAAGAGGGCGGGTATCCAAACCAGGCAATAACGCAGATAAAACTCAAACCACTGCAGCCTGCAGAACCTTACGGCCAAAAACAGCATCCGCCGAGGCCCGAACATCAACCTTGTAAAACTTGGAAAAGGTGTGAACTGAAGACCAGGTAGCAGCCTTACAAACTTGTTCAACTGAAGCCTGGTGCTGAAAAGCCCAGGACGCACCGATCGCACGAGTAGAATGTGCAGTAACACGAAAAGGGGGGTCCTTCCCCTTGGCAAAATAGGCAGCAATAATCGCCTGACGAATCCACTTACTAATGGAAGACTTGGCCGGAGCCAAACCCTTCCTAGGACCACAAGGCACTACAAACAAAGCATCAGTCCTACGAAAAGAAGACGTGACACGCAAATAGTACCTAACACATCGCACCACAACCAAGCAGTGCAACGCACTCTCCTTATCATTCCTAGGCCTAGGGCACAAGGAAGGAAGAACAATGTCCTGATTAAGATGAAAAGCAGACACCACCTTAGGAAGAAAATCTGACTTGAAACGAAAGACCACTTTGTCCTGATGTTTCTCAAAATAAGGAGCCTGAATCGACAAGGCTGCCAACTCCGAAACACGCCGAACCGAAGTGATGGCCACCAAAAAGACAACCTTCTGAGTCAGAGTGGATAAAGCAATACCCTGCAAAGGCTCAAAAGGAGGAGCCTGTAACGCAGAAAGCACCAAATTCAAATCCCACACTGGGAGCAATGGCTTCCTAGGAGGCCTCAGATGCGAAACCCCCTGGAAAAAAGTCTTGACCAAGGAATGGCTAGCAAAAGACTTCTGGAAAAAAATTGACAAGGCAGACACCTGCCCCTTCAAGGTACTCAGCTGAAGACCAGAATCCAACCCAGATTGAAGAAAATCCAAAATCCGAGAAATAGAAAACACCCGGCATGGCAAAGATCTAGTCTCACACCAATCAATATAAGATCTCCAGACCCTATAATAGATGGAAGAGGAAGACCTCTTCCTAGCACTAACAAGAGTCTGAATGACCGAGTCCGAAAGACCCTCCTCCTTCAAGATGGAGGTTTCAGCAGCCAAGCCGTTAAAGCCAGCGTTGGTAAACTGGGGTAACACAGTTGTCCCTGAGTGAGCAGATCTGGCCGAAGAGGCAGATCGAACTGATCCACTGCCAGACGAACGATGTCTGCGAACCACACCCGCCTTGGCCACCTTGGAGCCACGAGAATGGCGGGAACTCCTTCCTGAACTAGCTTTCGCAGCACCCTGCCTAGCATGGGAATCGGAGGAAACAGATACAGGAACCCCAGATCCTTCCAGCTCAACGACATGGCATCCGTCGCCAGTGCCAGAGGGTCCCGAGACAGTGACACGAATGTCGGAAGCTTGTGATTGTGACGAGAGGCAAACAGATCCACCTCCGGCGTTCCCCACCGAAGACACAAGGACCGAAACACATGGGGATGGAGAGACCATTCCCCCCGGCGGGACGAGCACCGGCTCAAGAAGTCCGCCTCCGTGTTCTCCACTCCTGGAATGTACACCGCCGAAATGCAAGGAACATACGTCTCTGCCCAGACCAGAATCAGAGACACTTCCCTGAGGGCACCCAGACTGCGAGTCCCTCCTTGGTGATTGATGTAAGCAACAGCCGTCTGATTGTCCGATCGAACCTGAACAGGCAGGCCCTGTAACCGATGCGTCAAGCGAGACAGAACCAACCTGATGGCTCGCAATTCCAGAACATTGATGGGCAAGTGAGCCTCCTGAGGGTCCCACAGCCCCTGAAACTGAAGATCCTTCCAGAAACCTCCCCATCCTGACAAGCTGGCATCCGTGGTGACAGTCTCCCACCGCGGAGTCAGAAACGACCTGCCCTTCAGAAGATTGTCCGGAAACAACCACCACCGAAGAGACCGCCGAACCCGAGGGGAAATCTGGAAGGACCGATCCAACGACCGCGGGCGCCTGTCCCAAGACGCCAAAAGATGAAGCTGCAGCGTCCTCGTGTGAAACTGTGCGAAGGGAACCGCCTCGAACGAGGCCACCATCAACCCCACCAGTCTCATCCCTAGCCGAATGGACGGGCGAGGAATAGAAAGAAGACGCTGAGCCAATTCCTGAATCAAAAGAACCTTGTCCTGAGGAAGAAACACTTTGTGCTGACAAGAGTCCAAGGACATCCCCAGAAAAGTCACCACCCTGGCCGGAACCAGAGAGGACTTGGGGTAATTGATCACCCAGCCGAACCTCTCCAGCATGGACACCACCGTGCTGGTATCCCCTTCTGCTTGGCTGAAGGAAGGAGCCATGATGAGAAGGTCGTCCAGGTAAGGAACAATGCGAATCCCCTGCGCTCTGAGCAGGGCCATCACCCCTGCCAACACCTTCGTGAACACTCTCGGGGCCGAAGTGAGGCCGAATGGGAGAGCCACAAACTGAAAATGACGATCCTCCACCACAAAGCGAAGAAACCGCTGATGTGGCGGAAAGATAGGAATGTGAAGATACGCGTCCTTGATGTCTATGGACGTCATGAAGTCCCCCTGCCGAAGCGAGCCGATCGCCGACCGCAAGGTCTCCATGCGAAACTTCCGGGGACGAATAAACCTGTTGAGACACTTCAAATCCAAGATCGGACGGAAGGACCCGTCCTTCTTGGGGACAGTGAAGAGATTGGAGTAATAACCTCTTCCTACCTCCGAAGGAGGAACCGGGCAAATGACTGCCAACATCAGAAGATTCCTTACTGCCGCCAGGAGCCCCTGCGCGGCCACAGGATCTAGAGGCACCCGAGACCTGAAAAACCTTGGAGGAGGGCGGGACTCGAACTCCAGCTTGTAACCGGTCGACACTACCTCCCGGATCCACCTGTCCGACACCTCCAGGTCCCACACCCGGGAGAAGCATCGTAACCGTCCCCCCACCCGTGCGGGTGAGGGCGCCCCCTCATTGCTGAGCGGGCTTGGCAACTGACTTAGGCTTGGCGCCCCAAGCGTGAACGGGGCGGCCACGGCCTCTACCCCTATTCCAACCCGTGCCCCTGGAAACCGAGACGCCCGCACCTCTGCCGGCTTTGGCTCCCCTAAAGGACGGATTGAAGGAGACCGCCCCCCGAAAGGAACGGCGAAACCTCTTGCGCTGAGGCAACCTGCCTCCCTTGGCAACAGAATCCAGCTTTTCACCAAAAAGCCTCGACCCCAAGAAAGGAAGGGCCGTGAGAGATCTTTTAGAATTAAGGTCAGCTGTCCACTGTCGCAACCACACAGAGCGACGAATAGCCACCAACAGAGCAGAAGCTCTGCCACACATCAACATGGCATCATCCTGGGCGGCCAGAACAAATGACAAAAAAGAGTCACAACGCTTGAGCGCAAGAAACTCATCACCAGAGGGATCAAGGTCCACACACAAATCCCTGACCAAAGACCGCACTGCCAAAGTCAAAAGAGCCGAAGCACAAACAGGCCTCAAAACCGAGCCCGCACAAACAAAACCATGGCGGGCCAACTGATCAATCCGGCGATCTTCGCCATCCTTGAGATAAGTAGTGTCAGGAAGATGAACAGTCGCCGTATTAGACAGTCCCAAAACCGGGGCATCCACCTCGGGAGGGACCGACCACCGCTTTAGCAAGTCCGCCGGAAAGGGATATTTCCTATCCCAGCTGGGCGGAACACCAACAAGCCGTGTAGGCTGCTCCCATTGCTTAAGGACAACATCCTCAAAATGCTGTTGACTGGGAAACTCCAAACGCTGCTTGACCCCCCCAAAGAGCTGACCCCTAGGCCGAGGAGCCGCCTCGGGAGGGTCCAAATCCAGAACCTCAAACATCTGGGCTAAAATAGAAGGCGTGTCAGGAACGGGACCATCAATATGGTCCCCCTCAGTACCCAACACCTGCTGACCCACGGAGACATCCAATTCCTCCTCAAGCTCCCCCTCCTCAAGGGGGCGATCCACCCAATCCAAATCCTCAACAACCTCCTCATCAGAGTCCGGCTGAGGCGGAGATAGGTGTTTACGCTTCGCGGTAACCTTCAGAGCGGACATATCTGAAAACCGCTTCTCGAGGCTGGCCAGACGGGCGCACACCTCAGATTGCGAATCCCCACCCATGACAACGTCACACGGGGTCCGGAACAGGCGAGGCGAAGAGGGAGATGGCGCGGACGAAGAAGTCCCAGGCACCGGAGTGCTGGATTGACGCTCAATGTTCCGCTTTGCACATGGTATACATATAATGACATCATCCCCCGGGAGCGGAGTCCCACAACCCCCGCACAGCCTGGATTGTCCCGAAGGATCAGTTCCGGTATCCTTGGCAGCCTCCATATGGTGAATTTATGGTATTCGCGGAACCCAGGGATTTATGCAGTAAGCAACCCGGGATGCCCCCAATGATACAATCTAAGTATATATAAATATATTATACATATATATACAATCTATACTGCCCAGACCAGGGAAAAAATTTTTGCCAGCCACCCAAGAGGGACTATAAGGCCGAACCCAAACTAGCCAGGTATATGAGACCGGGAGAGCCCCACAGGATGGAATCCCGGAATCTGAAAGACAAAGACAAAGACAACAGTCAAAACCAGCACAACATGGCAGCAAACACACAACATAGTCAAAATACTGGGAAGCCAGGGAGGGCCAGACTTAGCAGAAAAACAGGGAGGCCAGGGGCCAAGAGCATATAAGCATAAAATAATGGCTGCGAAATACCCCACCTGCTTCTATTACCAACACAGGCATACCCAAAACCTGGCCGCATACACCACCAACACCCCCGGTCGGAGGGGGGGGGGGGGGAGGGGGGGGGGGGAGGGGGGGGGGGGGGAAGAACAGAGCCCGCAATAAGGCCCAATAGCCAGCGATCCCTGCCCCACTATCCCCTATAGGCAAACACGGTAGAAAACAACAAGAACCTACCAGGATCCTGCCGCAACTAACAGACGCCACGAAATGGCGGCCAGCCAGGGAGAGAAGGAGCGAGACTCGGGGCGGGCCCAACAGAAACGCGGGAGCCGCTAAAGCCCCGCCCCTCCTCGTTCCGCTTGTCACGGCGCGGGCCGCGCGAGCCGCGGTCCCGCCCACCTCTGAGGCAGAGCGAGCAGCGGGCGCCACAGGAATGGCGCCCACGGAAACCGCCAAGGCGGACCGGCAGCGCACATGCCGCCCCGATCCGCCCGCAATAAAACACCGGCGAGCGCGACCGCGGCCTACGGGCCGGCGGCGCAGCGCGCCTGCCGGCCCCGCCCACAGAGCGAGCAGGGGACCCTAGGCCAAGACAGGCGCCCTGACATGGCGCACGCCCCTACCTACAAAACGGGCCGGCGAGCCCGCCGCCCGCACAGCCCCCTAAGTAAAAAACACGGGGCTCAGAGAGCCCCCCAAGCACCAAGCACCAAAAAGGAAACGCCAGACCACTCAACCCTGCCACTCACACACACAGACATGAATAAAAGTCAAGGGCACTAAGGGCAAACTAATGGGGATATAAGGGCTGGGGCATCCCACGTCCGGATCACCAACCGGAGCACCGCTATGCCCCATAATATAGGGTCGAGCGGAGGAGCTAATCTCCTAGGCACCTAAAGTGCCATCTACCTGTGCCCGGCCTCCAGCCTGAGCTGGGAGGCTGCCATAGAATAAGGGGATAAACACAAAACAGAGCCGGGCAGAAATAGACCATTGGGGGGGGGCCGGGGTGATACCCCGGCTACCTGCAAGCAGGAGACTTCTCTCTTCTGTCTTGTCGCCATCTTGCAGAGACCAACACTGGGGAATTGGTGAGAGGTACCAGGTATATATAGACCGGGAGGGGCTTGCTGAAGCTTTTGGAGATCTCTGCAAGTGCGCCACCTAGCGGTGAGTTACCCAAGTGTAATAATAATAAGTATCTGAAGTGGGGTGTGTGACATACTTAGAATAACATCAAAAAACTCCTCAGCTTCCATAGGAAAGAGAGTAACACTGGGTGCCAGATACCGCCACTTAGCAGGAGCCTTACGAGGACCAGAGCCAGCAATATGCCTTTCAATGCTGGCTACCCTGGTAGCCAAATCAGGTTGAGACTCTCCACTGGTATGCACCTCACTGGGAGTCAGGTGTAAGCGTGGGGGGGTAGGCGAAGCCAGAGGGGGCGCAGCACTAGGCCCAGCCGCAGGTAAACCAGACTGCAGGGCAAGTACCTGCTGGGCGCAGGGTACACACACTCTAACATCATCACTTATAGGGGTTACCCCACACTCCACACACAGCCGGGCTTGTCCTGAAGGAACCCCGAGCACATTATCCTGAGAAGCCTCCATATGGTGATTATCACAGCACAACAGGCCAATAGGGATTGACGCTGGTAAAAGCAACCCAGGATGCCCCAATAACCCGCTAAGGAAGTGGGTGTAATGGTATGAAATAGCCCTCCAATAAGAGTTAACACTAAATAGAGGGGATAGGGCCAGGAGAAACCACAAAGTTTGACCCGCCTGCAAGACATAAGCAAAAGATCCCATAAGCGATATGCAATACAGATATGTACATAAAAAATCAGCCCACAGGCTAACTTACGGACCGCGATAGTGAGACGCCAGGCACACGCAGCAGAGAATTAAAATGGCGCCCGCATATACCTCGAGGTGCGAAAACGCGCCCACCTGACAAGACCAGCCATTGAGGGCGCAGCAGCGCCTGAGGCGATGTCGCGGCCAACTGCGGATCGCAGTACAAACGTGCGGCGGCGGTGACGAAAGAAGCCAGTGCAATCAATTCAACAGGGATCAAACACAACACAATATATATATAGCAAAGACATGCACTCCCCCCCCCCCCCGAGAACTACAAGGGAGAGCAAGGGGGAAGCAACGGCCAGCCTAAAGGGAGCCAACTGTGGGAACAGGGGGCAAGGGGCAATAAATGCGGGAGGGACATCCCATAAGGCTCACCATGGGCCTATACCACCTACCCTTTGGTGGGGGACTGCGGTTAGAGCAGCGCTCCTTAGCACCTGACAGCGGTGCTGCCTACCTTCACCCGAACCAGAGCAGCCTGAGCTGGGAGGCAGTAGAAGGAAACGGGTGGGAATAGTCCTACAGGGCCGCAGGCTAATAGCCCCGCTCACCTGCGAGTAGAGAGAGCCATCTTCTAGTCATCGCAGCCAGTACTGCAGAGAAGAACTGGGGATTTTGTGGGAGGTCCCAGGTATATATGGGGCCGGGAGGAGCCTATTTTCTGTCTCTGCAGACCAGCGCCATCTACTGGAGTATATCCCAAGTGTAAGAAATATCTTCTGGAATGGGACGTGCTGTATACTTAGAATAACATAAATTAGGCTGTTTTCAGAGCCACGCAAGAATCATTAGAAAAATTTAGCTGGGCGTGGATTTGTGACTGAAAGTCCCATAAAACCATAAAACAATCACAGAACAAGAAATCTAACATTCAGTCCATAAAATACCCCATCAGCACGGGCAGGCTGATTCATCACTAACGCCAGGTAGCGACAGATGAGCGTCTGTAGCAGGCATTTTCAGAGCGCCCGCTAGTAGTCACTGTGCTCGCCAGTTGTTCGCTAGTTTATAGCGACTCAGTCGCTGTGCAGTAATGTTGAATACATTGTGAGGAGTCGCTATTTGACCAGTACAGCGCTGTATGGGAGTGCATGTTAGCGACTGGTCAAAGCGACCGACTCACAAAATATTCAAGGAAAAAACGCCTCACACAACTCGGTGTGTTTAAAGTTTGTTTTTCAGCATCTATCCACTAGTAACAAAGCGAAAACATATGGAATTACATTGTAGCAACATTGTAACATGAACACTTTAATGCCAGACCTGTAATTACATTTCTTAAGAAATGTATAAAAAAGGAAAAAATTGTGAAAAAACTGATTGTTCAATGCCAGAAGAGGTCACAGCATTATATGAGATTGTTTGAAAAAATAAATAAAAAATACAATTCTGTGAAGTACTCACCTGTAGAATTGGTATTATACGCATACAGCACCGTCCTGCTCCAGATATAGTAATAACATGTGGGTAATCCTCCGCCTCCGGCGCGGTGCACTGCAGACATGTAGAAAACAAGCTCCTCCCGGCCCTACATATACCGAGGGACCTCCCACAAATCCCCAGCATTGAAAAGCAGTGAGAAGGAGAAGCCAGGAGGCACCAGCCACCCAGAAACAGGCAATAATGTAAATGATAATAATCACCATACAGGGGATCCAGAACAAGTGAAACCAGGGTGGGGTGGAGCAGGACGTGCTGTATGCGTATAATACCAATTCTACAGGTGAGTACTTCACAGAATTGTATTATTCTAAGCATACAGCACGTCCTGCTCCAGATATAGTAATAACATGTGGGACATCCAATAGCAGTGTCCATAAGTAGGGTGGGATCCCCGTGAAAAAAGGGCACAGCCAACAGTAAAGCGCTGTCAAACGCAACCATGCTACCAAGAGCAACGAGAGCAAGGCTCTAACCTCAACCTTTGAACCTGTAAAGGGAGAACTGAACACAAGCAGCGGACAAGCCAGCATGCTCAACCAAAGTTAGTGCTGAAAGGCCCAGGCCAAGCACAAGTATTAAGAAGGCAAAACAACCGAGAAAGAAGAGTAATCTTCCTTTAAAGGAACAGACCAAAGAAAAGGCCTAACCACGCTCATGCAAGGAGAGTAGCCGTGGCAACCTTAGAAGTCTCCCCAGCGGGGAATATGAACCCTGGTCTCAAGCGAGACCTGCAGTAATCCTGAAAAGAACAACACTCGGCACAAGCCGAAAAGTTTACTCTAGGCTCAGAAGGACAAACCAACCAAGCGATGCCTATCCGAGGGCACCTATACCCGTGGAGGCAATCAGATCCAATACTAAGGATGGAGACCCATGAGCCCCAAGGGAATAATCCCTGCCAGGAACTAGAAACGGACCAGCAATCTCCAACACCCGGAAGGGGAAGACAGATCCCCTTAGCTCAAAGTATATCAAGACAGTAGCCCCTACTGGAGGACCCAGAATAAGGGAGAATCCAAAAACACCACCTGAAGCCGAACTCGGCGTAGTGCGGATCATCCCCCTTTCATGGAGAACAGATATGTAAACAATGTATATATATATATATATATATATATATATATATATATATATATATATACTGACCATAACCGATAACAGAGTCATCCTTTATGGCCCCTTTATGACTGAAGCAACCGCCCCAGAAGAGCGATATGGTTTAAGGAACAGGTCAGAAGAACCTGAATAAAACCCAAGGCATCAGATTAAGTAAACCCCTTAGGGGAGGCCAGAGTTCCTCAAGGAGTGTACCTGAGCAAACCCTGATGAATGCTCAACACAGAAGGATGGAATATACCCGTGTAGTAGGCCAACAGGGCTAGCCCTGAACCTTCACAGAACTAAGTTGGGGAGCCAACACCAACCATGCTGTAATAAGGACTTCCAACAGGGGAGAGAGCTAGACCCCGCCAAGCAATACAGGTACAAATACCCTAAGATAGAAGGCAGGAATAGAAGCAGGAAGAAACTGGTCTAACTCCAATTAGACCCTGAAGATAGGGGCGAAATGGAAAAGAGCCTGACTATGCGGAACAAACCTTGTGAGAGAGGGTACAGGCCCACCATCCTCAGCAGGAGCCTCCGCGGACGACACCCCCCTGGGCCACCCAGGCCCCCGGCATGACTGCTCCCCCTGCCTGGCAGGGCGAAGAAAATAAGCCATATCAAGTATAATGTCCAGCCAGAGCCTACTAGGCCCCAAGGACAAGGTTAGGCCAATCTATTACAGAGCCCCTGTAATAGTGAAAGAGCCCAACAGGTCCATACTAGTAGGAACTCAGAGGGCCAATAGATTACCTCCTACCAAAGGAGGGCATCCATCAGAGACTAAAGCGATAAAAAGCAAGGGATGTTAATTCCCACATAGATCAGAATCAGAGCCTTCCTGGAAGTAACCACTAGTCCTGAGACTTTACCAGGAAGAAGGGGACAGGCCACTGTCCTACGGCAGACCACGAATCCCCAAATGTAGAGGCCCTGAAACTGAGAAATCCAGCAAGATAGAGCCCGCTGAAGGCTCACTGTGGCAACAACACAATAGGTAAATGGACCCCCTTTTCAGGGGCCTACCTAGGAACCACTGGGGGTTTCGGAAGCAACAAGCCCCCCCCCCCCCCCAGTCAACCTGCACGATTTGGTATCCAAGGTGACCACCAACAGGTGAGCAGCAAGAAGCAGGGAATGCCCCCCGAGGGGCTCTTTTTTTTTTTTTTTTAAATAACTCTCAGAAGATCAGCCGCCTCGACTAGGAGGAAGGTGCACAGACTTAGGTCCACACTGCTGGACCCCTGTCCAGAATAACAACCTAAAGTGCTGCAGAACCTAAGGGCACTGAGAATAAGGGACGTCATCTGCACAGCCACCAACTGCCATCCCAGGAGCAATACTGCCAGGTGACAGTAAGGAGAAAGCAATATAAGGTCAGAGACCTTGCCCCAGAAAAGCCTTAAACGCCAAGCAAAAAAGGGGGCGCTAGCCGACCCAATTCTAATGCCATCCTAGGAAACTAGAGGATGGAACAAAAGGTAGGATCTGAGGCCACTAAGCCTATCCAAACAACTCCCTCTCGGGAGATATAAGGAACCCAAAGGGACGCTTTGTGGCTGCCCCTTGGTCTCGTCCGAGACATGACTTCCAAACCTAGCTAGCGAAAGACCAGGAGTGTGAGAGGGGCCCAGTAACCCGGCCACAATCAGCAGTGAAGACTACCAACACCAAGCTGTAAAGGCCACAGTGTCCAAAGACACCTGGGAGCCCAATTAAGCATCTTAACAATCCACGGACGGCCATAGGCCCTGCGGTTAATAGGGTGCCGACGGTCCAACACGGATCAAGTCTGAATGCCTATAGATTGCCGAAACCAAGAAGGGTTAGAATGGGGGACCCCCTCATCCTCAGGGGGGATGGGGGGCGAACTGGTGTAGAGGCCTCTGCCTCTATCCGTTAAGGGCGTCCAGCCAAGGAGCCCAGGCCTAGCAGACCAAGGAAGGCCTGCACCCATACATGAAGAAAAACAGGGGACCGGAGGCCCCCTGACCGACTTAGGGACGGACACCCAGCAAACACTGTCCCACATCCGGAGAAACTACCTCCCAACTCCACCAGAACGAGGCAAGAAGCCTCCCGATAGGAGCAAAGTGCTGTGGCCATCCCCTCACCCAAGCGGGTGAGGGCGCCCCATCATGCTTGTGGGGTTTCGATGAAGGATTTGGACTTGGCCCGGCCGGAAGGTCTCGGGCGTTGTCTGCCACTCCCTGGGCAGGAGACTGAACCAGACCCGGCAAAGGGCGTCCCTGGTTCCTGCTTAACACTATGGTATGGAGGTGGAGGGGTATCCCTGCTCCGAGGGGGCCTGGACGGCCGCTCCTGATTGGGAGAAATGTCCTCTTTCCCGAATAGGTCCAGACGGGCCCCAAACAGGCGATGCCCTCTAAAGGGGAGCCCCGTCAGAGTCCTTTTAGCGTCATCGTCTGCCCCCCACTGTCGCAGCCAGAGCAGGTGGCGAATAGCTATCATTTGGGCTGAGGTCCTTGCACACATTTTGATGGTGTTATCCAGAGCTAAGAGGATAAATTTAACAAAAATGTTGCAGCTGGAGAGTGCGTTAAACACCTCCCAGGGTAAATCTTCAGGTTGATGCTCAAGCATCTTACTTATGAGGGTCCTAGCGGCCACTGCAGTAATGGCCGCGGCACAGAAAGGGCGTAGCGCCGATCCTGCACAAGCAAAGGCGTGGGAAGCCAGCCTATCAATGCGCCGGTCCTCGGCGGCCCGCAGGGTGCTGTAGGCCGGAGCTGTAAGGAAGGGGGGGTTAGGAACCCCAATAATCGGGGCGTCTACCACTGGAGACGAAGCCCAACAATCAACCATTTCTGGGGGAAAAGGAAATTTCCAAACCCAATCCTCTGGGGCCCCTTGAAGTTTAGTGGGGCAATCCCATTCCTTAAGTACAAGAGCATGAAAGTGGGCCAGCTCTAGAAATTCCAAGCGCGCAGGCGCCGTATGGAAACGCTCCCCTCTCGGTCTGGGGACCGCACCAGGGGGCGAAATAGATAGGGCCTCAAAAATCTTGAGCAACATACCACCGACGTCAAGCTGGTCCCAGTCATCCTGACCAGCTTCATCCTGACACCTCTGCCGCTCAACAGAGGACCCCGGGTCAGAGAACAGGTCTCCATCTTCAGAAGGAGCACTATCACACAGAGAAGAGGACTGCTCCGAGCCCATAGCACAGGCCGAAGCCGGGGGAGTCCAGGGCCGATGTCTGTCAGGACCCACATGCCCGGACAACCCTTCAACAATCTGGGTAAGCGTGGGTCGTCTAGAAGAGACGTCTATTTGTAACTCCCCGCTTGTACATGACTCAACGGGAGTGAGATTTAGGCAAGAGGAAAGGGGAGAGAGGGAGCGAGGTGCAACCGCAGGCGCCGCTCGCAGGTCCAGCGTCTGTTCGGCACATGGCGCACAGACCCGTGCCCCGTCAGCATCAGCATGAGGGAGACCACACGCTACACACAGCCGGTCTTGTCCCAACGGGACCCCGGTAACACAATCCTGAGATGTCTCCATATGGTGATTGGCAAGACACAGTATGCCCGTAGGGATTTATGCTATAAGCAACCCTGGATGCCCCAACGACCCGCTGATCAATGTGGGAGATCTGTAGTAGGGCCCGCTAAATCCTTATATTAATATATATATATGTATATATATATAATGTATATATGAGGCCGGGAAAAGCCAACGGTGCTCAGCGTCTGAAAGACATAAATGGGAAAGAGATGTCAGGGCCATGCGCAGCAGGACAGAACATATAAAAAAGGGGGGTCGCCCGCGAGGGCACTTACAGATCAAGTGGAGAGGAGGAGACCGCCACCACGCGCGCGCGAAGCTCAGCAAAATGGCGCTTAGCGAAACTCGAAGGGCGGGCAATATGCTCTGCCATGACGCGGAGCGCGCCGAACCTGGGCCCCGCCCACTCCAAAGAGCGCGAAGCTCTGAGGTAAAAGTAAAAGCAAGGATACAACCACACGCTTAAGGATTCGAAGAGAACCGTTTCATCCAACAAAGTGATGGAACCACAGCATCTAAACGACGTAGCAAACTACATACAAGCATACGGCGGCGGCCGAAGAAAACGGAGCAAGGAGCAAGCTACTCGGGGTAGGGGCAAAAATGCGGGAGGGGCATCCACAAGAGGCTCACCATCGGCCTAAACCGCCTACCCTATGGTGGGGGATTGCGGTGGAGCATGGCTCCGTTAAGCACCAAGGTGCTGCCTACCTTCACCCGACCAACACAGCCCAGGCTGGGAGGCATATTTTCAGACAAGAGGATGGGTGGAAATAGTCCCGCAGGGCCTTGGACTGTAAGCCCCGCTCGCCTGCGAGAGCGTGATACTTCATGTCTTCGCAGTTCCAGCACTGCAGAGAAATCTGGGGATTTGTGGGAGGTCCCTCGGTATATGTAGGGCCTGGAGGAGCTTGTTTTCTACATGTCTGCAGTGCACCGCGCCGGAGGCGGAGGATTACCCACATGTTATTACTATATCTGGAGCAGGACGTGCTGTATGCTTAGAATAAAAAGAATACAATTCTGTGATTACTCACCTGTAGAATTGTTATTATAAGTATACAGTACGTCCAGCTCCAGATAAGAACCATTACACTTGGGTATTACTCCGCCAGATGGCGCTGGACTGCAGAGACCGCAAAATTGGCTCCTCCCGGCCCCTCAAATACCCAGGGACCTCCCACAAATCCTCAGCATTGAAAAGCAGTTAACGAGAAGTCGGTAGAAAGAAAACAGAACAACTAGTAAATATGACAATGATAACAATCACCATACAGGGGATCCTAGGATAATGTAAAACCAAGGGTGGGGTGGAGCAGGACGTACTGTATACTCATAATAACAATTCTACAGGTGAGTAATCACAGAATTGTATTATTCTTAGTATACAGTACGTCCTGCTCCAGATAAGAATTATTACACTTGGGACATCCAATAGCAGTGTCCATAAAGTAGGGTGGGATCCCCAAAGGTAACAACAGACAGGTCAGACAACTGCCACCTGCAGAACCTTGCGGCCAAAAGCAGCATCAGCTGAGGCCCTAACATAAACCTTGTAAAACTTTGAAAAGGTATGAACAGAAGACCAAGTAGCGGCCTTGCAAACTTGTTCAACAGAAGCCTGGTGCTGAAAAGCCCAAGAGGCACCAATAGCACGAGTAGAATGAGCAGTAAGGCGGAAGGGAGGATTCTTCCCCTTAGCGGAGTAAGTCTGAATCACAGCCTGACGGATCCATTTGCTGATAGTAGATTTAGCAGGAGCCAGACCCTTCCTAGGACCAGAAGGGACCACAAAAAGAGCATCAGTTTTTCTGAATGGTGCAGTAGCCACCAGATAGTACTTCAGACACCTAACCACATCCAAGGAATGCAAGACCCTCTCCTTAGCGTTACTAGGATTAGGGCACAAGGAAGGAAGAACAATGTCTTGATTCAGATGAAAGGTGAACACAACCTTAGGCAGAAAATCTGGCTTGAAGCGAAACACCACCTTGACCTGGTGTCTCTCAAAGTAGGGGGGCTGGATGGAAAGCGCCGCCAACTCAGACACACGCCTAACAGAGGTGATAGCCACCAAAAAGACAACCTTGAGAGTAAGAATGGCCAGGGCAGCCTCCTGCACAGGTTCAAAGGGAGCACCCTGCAAGGCAGACAAGACCAAGTTCAAATCCCAAAACAGGCAACATAGGCTTAGGTGGGGGATACACATGAGTAACCCCCTGGAAAAAGTCCTGATCAGAGAATGCTGGGCAAAGGACCTCTGGAAGAAAACAGCCAGGGCAGAGACCAGCTCCAATCCATGCTGCAGGAACTCCAGGATCCTGGGAATAGAGAACACATGACAGGGAAGAGACTCACACCAGTCAATGTAGGCACACCAAACTCTATAGTAAATGGAAGAAGAAGACTTCTTTCTAGCCTTTATCATGGTATCAACAACAGAGGCAGACAGCCCCTTCTCCATCAAGATGGAGGCTTCAGCAGCCAGGCCGTCAAAGCCAGAGTTTGTAAATTGGGATGGCGTAAGTGACCCTGAGTTAGCAGGTCTGGCACCCTGGGCAGAGCGTACTGATCTACTGCCAACTGCACCACGTCTGCGAACCACACTCTTCTTGGCCACCTGGGGACCACCAGGAAAGCTGGCACCCCCTCCTGAGCTATCTTGCGCAGAACCCTGCCCAACAGGGGGAATGGGGGAAAGACATACAGGAGATGAAAGTCCTGCCAAGACATTGCTAGGGCATCCGTGGCCAAGGCCAGAGGATCCTGGGACAGGAAGACAAGGGCCGGGAGCTTGTGATTGTGACGGGACACAAACAGACCCACATCTGGCTGGCTGTGTCGCAGAGGGACCATTCTCCCAGGCGAGAGGTCCCCCTGCTCAGAGAGTCTGCCTGTAGATTCTCCACCCCCGGAATGTACACAGCTGATATGCAGGGAACATTGTCCTCCGCCCAGGCCAGAATCAGAGACACTTCCTTGAGGGCCCCCTTGCTCCGGGTCCCTCCCTGATGATTGATGTAGGCAACTGCCGTCTGGTTGTCCGAACGTACCTGAACAGGCCGGCCCCGAAGGTGTTGGGTCAAGTGAGCCAGAACCAACCTGATCGCCCTCAGTTCCAGAATTCTGATAGGTGTGTGGGCCTCCTGAGGGCCCCACCGCCCTTGGAACTGCAGGGACTTCCAGAAGCCCCCCAACCTGTCAGACTGGCATCCGTGGTGACCGTCTCCCAGCAGGGGGCCAGAAAGGATCTGCCCACCAACAGGTTCCTGGAGTCCAGCCACCACGAGAGGGACCGCCTGACTAGGGGGGACAGAACAAGGACCTGGTCCAGGGACACAGGATCCTTGTCCCATACTGACAAGAGGTGGAGTTGCAGAGGCCTCATGTGAAACTGGGCATAAGGGACCACCTTGAAGCATGACACCATCAGGCCCACCAACTGCATTCCCTGCCTGATGGAGGGATGAGGGCAAGATAGCAGGAACTGAACCTGCGCTAGCAAACAGTCCACCTTCTGCTGAGGAAGAAAAATCCTTGCCTGAACTGTATCCAGATTCATTCCCAGGAAGGGTGTCACCAAGGAGGGAGACAGGGAAGATTTGGGATGGTTGATCACCCAGCCAAATGACTCCAGAGTGGACACTACTAGCCGAGTATCCAGCTCTGCCTGTTGGAGGGACTGAGAAGTGATGATAATGTCATCCAAACAGGGCAGCAGGCGAATGCCCTGAGACCTGAGCAGAGACATCACTCCTGCCAGCACCTTGGTGAACACTCTGGGAGCTGAAGTGAGACCGAAGGGCAATGCCACAAATTGGTAGTGCTGATCCTCCAGACTGAACCTGAGGAATCTTTGATGGCCTGGAAAAACAGGAATATGAAGGTAAGCATCCTTGATGTCCACAGAGGTCATGAAGTCCCCTGGACACAGGGAACTGATGACAGAGCGCAAAGTTTCCATGCGAAAGCGCCTGCACCTGACAAATTTGTCGAGGATCTTCAAGTCCAGGATGGGCCTGACTGACCCATTTCTTTTGGGCACGGTGAAAAGGTTGGAATAGAAACCCTTGCCCCCTTTCTCGTAAGGGGACCTGACAGATGACCCCCAGCTCCAGAAGGCTTTGCACCGCCAGAACTAGAGCCTGAGCTGACATAGGGTCCTGAGAGGTCCGGGATCTGATGGATCTTAGGGGCGGCCAGGCAGCAAACTCTATCTTGTAACCGGAGGACACTACCTCCTGAATCCACTGCTAGGGAAGTGGGAGTAATTTACACACTAGGCCTCACAAGTTTAATAACTAAATAGAGGGAGTAGGGCCAGGAGAAACCAATAGAGTTCGACCCGTCTGAAAGACATAAGCGAAGAGAACCCCATAAGTGACATGTATAATGACATAGGGTAAATAAAGCCGCACACGAGGGCACTCACGGACCGCGGTAGGTTCATGCCAGCCACGCAGCAGCCTAATCCAGAGAAAAATGGCGCCGGGTATACCTCGAGGGGCGGGCCGCGGAGACAATGGTGCGGAACACGCCATCCATGGGCCCCGCCCCCCCGGAGAGCGCGAAGTAGCACACGTGACAAGCAGCCAATAACAGCGCACCAGCGCCTGAGGTAATGCCGCCAACAACCGCGAAACACAGTGGAAGGGCGCGCGGCAGTGGCGGCATATTCAAAAACGCAACCAGTGCAACCAAGTCAGCGCGTAGACTGACACCAACCAGAAGCACATAATACAGTGAAGCACCAAGGCATATACACCCCCCCCCCCCAGAGCTACAAGGGAGAGCGAGGGTGGGCTGCGGCCACTTAAAATAGGGCCCACCGATAGAAGAGGCAAGGGGCAATAGGGCGGGAGGGGCATCCCACAGAGGCTCACCATATGCCTATACCGCCTACCCTTTGGTGGGGGATTGCGGTGGAGCAGCGCTCCTAAGCACCTGACAGCGGTGCTGCCTACCATCACCCGGACCAGCACAGCCAAGGCTGGGAGGCACGTTAAAAATGGAACGGGTGGGAATAGTCCTACAGGGCCATAGGCTAATAGCCCAGCTCACCTGCGAGAAGAGAGAGCCATCTTCTTGTCCTTCGCAGTCCAGACTGCAGAGAAATTCGGGGGATTTGTGGGAGGTCCCGAGTATTTGTGGGGCCAGGAGGAGCCAATTTCGCGGTCTCTGCAGTCCAGCGCCATCTAGCGGAGTAATACCCAAGTGTATTGATTCTTATCTGGAGCAGGACGTACTGTATACTAAGAATAAACACGTTTAAAGAGAAGAAAAGGATCCTCCATTGAAATGTATGGGAGAGCGACAGGTAGCAAGAGGTCATACCTGGCGCTGTGCAAGGCTGAACCCCGGCACTGTCCGCTGAGGCTGTGAAAATGAAATGAATCGGACGCTACATGGTGTTATCCCAGTCGCTCAACAGATTATGAATGATAAATGTGTAATTGCGTGCCGTGTCCGGAGTTCACCAGTCGCTACCTCTCATTAACCAGCCACTACCTGACGCTATCCCTTCTTAAATAAGGGCCTTAGTGCAAATACCAAATACTGTACATCATAGCCAAGGAACAAAAAGTTCAAGCATACCTAAACTTTTCTTTGCAATTTTGCCAGGAAGGGTCCTGGTCCACAGGGCCATTATAGTGGAACAAAACCCAAGATGGTCAGCCCCGAATCCAAAATGTTCCAGGGACGGCAGCTGGCTTGTGTGAAACCCCCTCACACTGCTGTGTGAAACCCACCAAGATGGCCAATATCAGCTTTACCTTTCACCGGTTCAGAGGCGCATGTGCGGGCTCTCGTCCAATCAGAGCCGTTTATGTGCCTATGTAATTCACCAAATGGCTCTGAATGTTTACAAAGCAGAGTAGGAGCGGCCACATTCCCTGCATCTCGTGCTGGACACCCACTGCCGTCCCAGCCATTCATATTGGATTTTGATTGGACGAGAGCCTGCACATGTGCCTTTGGACCTGGAGGAAGGTGGGGTTTCAGACAGCAGGGCACAGAACGAACCCTGAAATGGTCAAAATCCTGTTTTTGTTTCGCTTTAAATCAACCTAACCTACCTCCTTAGGACAAGTGAGAAGAAACAGTGGCAAATATGTGTAGCAGCCCTCTTCAACAGGAGCAATTCTTCACTCCAGTGTGCGGCGGATTTCTGTCTGCAGTGAGTAGGTAGGTTAGGGTCCTTGCAGACCTGTCCGTTACCTCAAAATAGACGGGTCAGACGGGTTTAGGTCAACTTTAATGTGTATATATTAATATATTTATAGGTAAAATATGTTCTTCTACCCTGCACTGCTGTTGGGGAGAGAACATTGCTAGAGCCTTGTTTATCAGGAGTCAACACCAGTCAATGCCACCAATATTATTATAAGTATACAGCACGTCCTGTTCCAGAAGATATTCCTTACACTTCTACATCTCCAGTAGATGGCGCTGGACTGCAGAGACAGAAAAGTGGCCCCTCCCGGCCCCATATATACCAGGGACCTCCCACAAAATCCCCAGTTCTTCTCTGCAGTCCTGGCTGCGATGACTAGAAGATGGCTCTCTCTACTCGCAGGTGAGCGGGGCTATTAGCCTGCGGCCCTGTAGGACTATTCCCACCTGATTCCTTTTACTGCCTTCCAGCTCAGGCTGCTCTGGTTCGGGTGAAGGTAGGCAGCACCGCTGTCAGATGCTAAAGAGTGCTGCTCCAACCGCAGTCCCCACCAAAGGGTAGGCGGTATAGGCCCATGGTGAGCCTTATGGGATGCCCCTCCCGCACTTTATGCCCCTCGCCCCCTGTCCCCTCAGTTGGCTCCCTTTAGGCTGCCCGTCGCTTCCCCCCTTGCTCTCCCTTGTAGACCTCGTAGGGGGGGTGCATGTATTTGCCACATGTTGTGTTTTGATCCCTTTTAGAATTGGTTGCAATGGTTTCGCAGTCCGTAACTGGTTTATTTTATATTTATTATCTGTATTGCATATCGCTTATGGGATCTTTTGCTTATGTCTTGTAGGTGGGTCAAACTTTGTGGTTTCTCCCGGCCCTATCCCCTCTATTTAGTGTAAACTCTTATTGGAGGGCTATTTCATACCATTACTCCCACTTCCCTAGAGGGTTATTGGGGCATCCCGGGTTGCTATTATTAGTGTCAATCCCTATTGACCTGTTGTGCCATGATAATCACCATATGGAGGCTTCTCAGGATAATGGGCTTGGGGTTCCTTCGGGACAAGCCCGGCTGTGTGTGGCGTGTGGGGTATCCCCTATAAGTGATGATGTCACGGTGTGTGTACCCTGCACCCAGCAGGCGCTTGCGCTGCAGTCTGGGTTACCTGCGGCTGGGCCTAGTGCTGCGCCCCCTATGGACTCGGCTACCCCCCCACGCTTACATCTGACTCCCAGTGAGGTGCATACCAGTGGGGAGTCTCAACCTGATTTGGCTACCCGGGTAGCCAGCATTGAAAGGCATATTGCTGGGTCTGGTCCGCGTAAGGCTCCTGCTAAGCGGCGGCATCTGGCACCCGGTGTTACTCTCTTTCCTATGGAAGCTGAGGAGTTTTTTTATGTTACTGGATTCTCTGATTCAGAATCATCTGAGGATCAGCCTAGGGGTTATGCTGAGTCTGGATCTGACCCATGGGCTTCAGATGGTACTGACAGACTTTTGGCTCACATTTTTGAAGTGCTCTGTATCTCTCCTTCTGCCGTGGCCCCACGGCAGCAGGGGGAGCTGTTTCATACAGTTAAGCCACGTTTGGAGTTTCCTGAACAAACTCACTTTAATAATCTGATTCTCAAGGAGTGGGAACGGCCCAGCCGGCTTCCCGGGGTACCCAAGAGTTGGGATAATATCCCTTTCCTGCTGAGATGGTTAAACGTTGGTCATGCCCTCCAGAGGTGGATGCTCCAGTTCTGGGGCTGTCTAACACAACTGTCATGCATTCCCCTGACACTACTACACTGAGGGATGGGGGAAGACAGGCGCATGGATCAGCTGGCTTGCCATGCCTTTGCCTGTGTTGGGACCGCGCTCCGTCCGGTCTGTGCCTCTGCTATCACGGCTGTTGTTATTAAAAGCCTACTCAGGGCTCTCTTAGATGGGGCCCCTGATGATGCTGGCAGTGAAGAGTATAGAGCTCTTCTGTGTTGTGAGGAATTTGTTGCATATGCTCTGGATGATACCATTAGAATGTGTGGCAGGGCATCTGCCTTGTTGGTGGTGATACGCCACTCGGTCTGGCTGCACCAGTGGGCAGCTGACAATGCTGCCAAAAAGGCCCTCACTGGGTTTCCCTTCAAGGGGCTGCGCCTCTTTGGGGAACGTTTGGACTTGTTTGCCAAAGGTGGCAAGTTACCTCAGCGTAAAAGGCAGCCCCGGTCCTTTCGGGGTTCAGGTGCCTTTTCTTCTTCCTTCAGGGGCTCCAGAATTGGACGGGGAGCTTCCTTTGCTGGAACTCGTGCAGATTTTTGGGACAGGGGCCGAGGACGTGGCCACCCTGGCCCCACCTGGGGTCCCAAGACTAAGTCCTCCTCCAAGCCCCGTCAGGCATGAACGGGCGCCCTCACCCATCCGGGTGGGGGGACGGCTTCGGCTCTTGGCTCACGTCTGGAGGTGTCATGTCTCAGACCGGTGGATTCAGGAGGTAGTTTCCTCCGGTTACAAGATAGAGTTTGCAGCCTTCCCGCCCCAAGATTCACCAAATCTCGTTTAGCTCAAAGCCCTTTGTCCGCTCAGTGTCTCTCTCTGGCTGTCCAAGGCCTTCTAGACCTAGGTGTCATCTGCCGGGTGACCTTGAAGGAAAGGGGCAAAGGCTATTATTCCATTCTTTTCCCAAAAAGGATGGGTCCATCAGACCTATCCTGAACTTAAAGCTTCTCAACAAGTTGGTCAGATTCAGACACTTTCGCACGGAGACTCTGCGCTCAGCTGTGACTTTCCTACGCCCAGGGGACTTCATGACCTCTGTAGACATCAAGGATGCTTACCTTCACGTTCCTATTTTTCCAGGTCATCAGAGGTTCCTCAGGTTCGCTCTGGAGGATCAGCACTACCAATTTGTGGCCTTGCCCTTCGGCCTCACCACGGCCCCCAGGGTATTCACCAAGGTGCTGGCAGGTGTGATGACCCTGCTGAGATCTCAGGGCATTCACATTCTTCCCTACCTGGAAGACATGCTTATTGCTTCTCAGTCCTTCCATCAGACAGAGCTGGACACTCAGAGGGTGGTGTCCACACTGGAGTCATTCGGCTGGGTGATCAATAACCCCTAAATCCTCCCTGTCTCCTTCCAGGGTGAAGTCTTTTCTGGGCATGATTCTGGATTCAGCTCAGGTCAAGATCTTTCTTCCTCAACAGAAAATGGAGGTCCTTCAAGAGAAAGTTCAGCTCCTGCTGTCTTGTCCCCATCCATCCATCAGGCAGGGAATGCAGCTGGTGGGCCTGATGGTGTCCTGCTTCGAGGCGGTTCCATATGCTCAGTTCCACATGAGGCCTCTTCAGCTTCACCTCTTGTCAGTATGGGATCCCTGGATCCCTGGATCAGGTGTTTGTCCTGTCCTCTCAGGTCAGTCGGTCTCTAGTGTGGTGGCTGGTCTCAGGAAACCTGCTGGGGGCAGGTCCTTTCTGGCCCCCTGCTGGGAGACTGTCACCACGGATGCCAGTCTGACAGGTTGGGGGGGGGATTCTGGAAGTCCCTGAAATTCCAGGGTAAGTGGGGCCCTCAGGAGGCCCATGCCCCTATCAACATTCTGGAATTGAGGGCAATCAGGTTGGTTCTCGCCCACTTAACCCCACACCTGATGGGTTGGGCTGTTCAGGTCCGCTCGGACAACCAGACGGCGGTTGCCTACATCAATCATCAGGGAGGGACCCGGAGCAAGAGGGCCCTCAAGGAAGTGTCCCTGATACTGTCCTGGGCAGAGGAAAATGTTCCCTGCATCTCAGCTGTGTACATCCCGGGGGTGGAGAATCTGGAGGCAGACTCTCTGAGCAGGGGGACCTCTCGTCTGGGAGAGTGGTCCCTCAGCAACAGGGTGTTTCGCTCCCTGTGCCACCGCTGGTGTCAGCCGGACGTGGATCTATTTGTGTCCTGTCACAATCACAAGCTTCCAGTCTTTGTCTCTCTATCCCAGGATCCTCTGGCCTTGGCCACGGATACCCTGGCAATGTCTTGGACGAGGTTCCAGATCCTGTATGTGTTTCCCCCGTTTCCACTGCTGGGCAGGGTGCTGCGCAAGATAGTTCAGAAAGGGGTGCCAACCATCCTGGTGGCCCCCTGTTGGCCAAGAAGAGTGTGGTTCGCAGACATCGTGCAGTTGGCAGTAAATCAGTACGCCCTGCCACGGGTTCTAGATCTGCTCACTCAGGGACACGCCACCCCAATTTACAAACGCTGGCTTTGACGGCCTGGCTGTTGAAACCTCCATTTTGATGGAAAAAGGGCTGCCTGCCTCGGTTGTGAATACTATGATCAGGGCTAGGAAGAAGTCCTCTTCTTCCATCTATTACAGGGTTTGGCGTACTTACATTGATTGGTGCGAGTCCCACTCGCTTTCCTGTCATGTGTTTTCTATTCCTAGGATTCTGGAGTTTCTCCAACATGGTTTGGATCTGGGTCTTCAGCTCAGTACTCTGAAAGGCCCTGTGTCTGCTTTGGCATTTTTTTCCAAAGATCCTTTGCTCAGCATCCCCTGGTCAAGACCTTTTTCCAGGGGGGTTACTCACGTGCATCCCCCACATAAGCCTATGTTACCAGTCTGGGACTTGAACTTGGTCTTATCTGCCCTGCAGGGGTCTCCCTTTGAGCCCTTGCAAGGGGCTCCTTTGTCCATTCTTACGCTTAAAGTGGTCTTTTTGGTGGCTATCACTTCTGTTAGGCGTGTTTCTGAGTTGGCGGCGCTTTCCATCAAGCCTCCTTATTTTGAGAGACACTAGGACAAGGTGGTGTTTCGTTTTAAGCCTGTTCCACCCCACCCTTGTTATCATTATCTTTAGTTACCTCTTTATGGTGATCGTTCTTATGTTCAAATTTTCATATAAAGGTTATAGTTCTCCCGGTCTCTTGCTAACTGCTTTGCAATACTGGAGATTTTGTGGGAGGTCCCTGGTATATATGGGGCTGGGAGGGGACACTTTTCTGTCTCTGCAGTCCAGCGCCATCTACTGGAGTATATCCCAAGTGTAAGGAATATCTTCTGGAACAGGACGTGCTGTATACATATAATACCAATTCTACAGGTGAGTAATCACAGAATTGTATTTTTGCCTTAGCAGCACAAACAAAAAGTGTCAGCGCTGATGTGTCTGCCAGCCTACTTTCAGGCTGATTCATTACTAGCGCTAGGTATTGGCAGATGAGTGTCTGTACAGAGGCGCTTAGAGCGAACGCTAGTAGACACTGTGATCGGGCTCTGTTAAAGGGCGCCTCAGTCGCTGTAGTAACCTGGCCGCCATTGGTGTACGTTGGGCGTTCTAACACCAGTACAGCGTTGCAGGGAGCGAACAGCAGCGACTGCTCAGTGCGAGCAACCACTCACAGAACGTTGGCGCTCAAAACTGGGTCGCTCTAGCCCATAGCGCCAGACGCTGTGTGATTAGTCTGTTTTATAACTTATATCCACTAGTAACCAAGCGAAAACATATGGAATGACATTGTTATAACATTGTGACATTAACACTTTATTGCCAGACCTGTAATAACAATTCTGCATAAAAATATAAAAAATCCAAAAAGTTTTCAAAAATGACTTTTAATAGGCCAGGAGAGGTGACACAATTATTTCATAAAAAAAAAAAAAAAAAAAAAAAAAAAAAAGAAAAAATGTCAAAGAAAACCCTGTTTAAAGAGAAGAAAAGCAACGTCCATTGAAATGTATGGGAGAGCGACAGGTAGCAACAGGTAATACCAGGCGCTCTGGAAGCCAGCAGTAAACGCTGAGCCGTCAGTGATGATGAATCGGACGCTACATGGCGCTGTTAGGGTCGCTCACCGGAATCGCTTTGATAAATCTGGTATTGTGTACAGCGCCCGGCGTTCACCGTTCGCTACCTGTCGCTACTAGGCACTACCTGCCGCTATCCCTTGAAAAATAAACCCCTAATTTATCACCGCCGCCATATCGTTTGCAGCGCTCTTGTTGATGCTCTGGGCTTCAGCGAAGCCTTTTTGAGTGCCGGTGGTGTGTGAGGCTGTTTTTGATGAATATGCTGTGAGTTGGTGGCACTGACCAGTCGCTAACATTCCCTCACATACAGCGCTGTACTGGTCATATAGCGACTCCCCCACAATGTATTCATCAATGCTGCACAGCGTCTAAGTCGCCCTGTACTAGCGACTGACGAAATAAACTTGATTCTGATAAGACCAAATTCTGACCATACACATGGCAGCAATACGGCCATATGATTAAACAGATTTTGTGCCCTGTGTGACCAAGCATGTCTAGAAAATCTGAGAATTTCAGGACGGCAGATTGGCTAGGAGCAACAGGCTTCCTCACATCAAACCCTAGGTCTGCTTTATGTTTCAGTAAATTGTTATTGACATTTTTATGAATCAATTCCAGGCATCCACAGTGTTTTGTAAATTGATTACAGTAATTTTACATTAGTTGTTTATTTCATATAGGTGCCGTTATGTTACTGACATTCCCAGCATTATATCGCTATACCTTTAATTTTGTACTACAGAATCATACCTTGGAAGCAGGGCCAATACCCGTTACCTTTGTCTCAGTTAGTGAACACTGTGAATACCAATGCACTACTGAAAACTTAAAGAAGAAGGTAGAAAATAGAAAAAAAGGAACATAAAGCATAGAAAGGAAGAAGATGGAGGAGAGACAAAGGAAAATGTGAGATTGGCTGTCCTGATATCAGTGGAATTTTCAAGCGGTCCTATTCTCCAGTAGGTCTGTTTAAAAAGTGGAAATTCCCTTTACAGATTAGGTCATTAACCAAACTATGTATTTGGCTAACACTGCTACTAAAGTCATGGGGAACAGTTTAGTTCCAGGAGCATCCCGGGCATGGGAGGGTTTAGGTCTGATTTAATGCTGAACAAAACCAGGGATTTTGACTACCCCGGCTTTTGTTCAGTGCCCCGGGGTCAACCGTCTAAAACACCCAGTAAACACCCAGTACAACTTACCAATTCCTAGTCCAACGGCACATGCGCGGGATCTTGTCCAAACTATGTAATTCAACAAACGTCTCTGACTTGCTTCAATAGGGAGCACAAGCGGGCCCAACCACAGCGGCAAACGCGCTCCCGTCCCAGCCTATCTGAATGGCTGGAACGGGATGGCACGCACAGCCTGAGGATGCTTGGGATGCAGCCACTCTCGCTCACCATTGTAAACAATTAGAGCCATTTGCCGAATTTCATAGGCATGGCAAATGGCTCTGATTGGGCCAGAGCCTGAGCATGTGCCACAAGATGAAGGCAAGAACACGTGCCCCAAGATGCCAAGGTTTCTGCCAGTTGCTGGCTTTGATGAGTGACATCCACATCCTCCAAACACTCATTATCTTTGTGTAGCTCAGCAGAGTGGAAGCAGGGACAGCAGTGACCAGCTCCTGGTGTGGGAATGGGACCCAGTGTTTTTTTTTTACCCTCTTCATTAGATATTGTTGCTGAGGAGGGGTGAGGGGCGGAGCAGGGGATAATTTACAGGCACTGGACAGTCACTCAGTCATCAGGCTGGTGTAAGGTGTATATTCTACAAGCATGCAATCATGCAGCACAAGTTGAAATCAAATATGAACCATTTCAATGATCTGAAAGGTTTGCAATATTTGCATGTTTGATTTGTCCAGTGACAGCAGCCTGAAATAAACAAACTCCTCAGTATCGCAGCGGGAGCCTTCCATCCCATCTGTGTCAGCATTACACAGCCACCATAGTTCCCTCAGAAATGCCCCTACACCGCACTGGCCAGAAACTATTCATCAGAGGTGTGAGCGATCTCGGCAGCCAAAAATCACTTGTGACATCATAATCACCGGCACTACTACATTTGGTAGAGAAGTGCACCCCCTACTGCAGGCAAAGATAAAGAGCCGTCAGCCACAGAAATCGTCAGAAACTTGTGACTAGTCGTCTGACAGCAACTACAATGCAAAAAGAGAAAAATACAAAATAGCCCCATAGTAAAAATTCACATGAATGGCAGATGGCAGAGGATAGATTACTTCTACACCATGCGCCCAAAAAGATGCCAGCCAAGCTTGTTTCTTTCTTTTACAGAAAGTAAGAAGGATCCGGCCTGACAGGTTTTAACGGACCATTCTGCTTTTATAGAAGAGCGTTTTTTCTTAGCAGTCTGTGCTGGAAAAACAGCTTAGCGCTATTAATAATCAATGTGTGTGGATGGTTTTACCAATCATCCAATGCTTTCAGCAGATTAAATTGGGTAATGTTATTGTTCAGCACAGGCTGGCTCGGGGACAAACAGTTATAGGTGAGCAGTTCTCCCATGTAAAAATAAAAAACTTGACAAGATTATTACAAGTAGAAGAAAACTACAAGCTCAATGCGATTTTTCTCAGTTGAGATGTATATGCAGAGGTGTGATTCACATTTTTAACCACCGGTTCCCCATACATAGAGCTGTCAAGTGCTGCACACATTTATATTTTTAAAATAAAAGTTTGCACAAAATATAAAAAAGAGCACACTGTGTAATACTATTAAAATGTGTCTAAGCAATATCAAGAGATTGTATACTGCTACAGTTTTAACAACTGGTTCTGCAGAACCATGGAGAACCTGCTGAATCCCACCTGTGTGTATATGTAACCCCTGAACTCACTCAGGCATGTTCACATGGATTTTTAATTTCAGACCATTTCATGATAGAGCTCCTTTAAAACAGAATGGAGAGGCCCTGTTGCAGTGATTGGCAGTTGTATGAATAACTCAAATTTCCCAGGGCTCGCTGAAATCCACTAGCTGATCATACATTTCCCAACTTCTGGAGTGGAACAGGGAGTATAGATATGTATTTCAGCCCAAAACAGTCCTAACAGGGGGCAATGGAGAGATTGGGGTGATTGAAAAGAGCAGAACTGTACATTTTAGGCCCCCATTAACTTTAAAAGCCAATAGGGGCATACGGGCTAATCTAAAAAGATCTGAAAGATAAGTCCAGTAGCTCTGACTTTTTGCCACAAATGTGACTAGAGGTGGGGAAGAAGAATAGCAAGCATTTTAAGGGGAGACCAATGTCAGACTTATAGCCGAACAAACCAGCAGGGTTTCCAGGGCCTGCTGCTGGCTTTCCCCCAGGGCATCCCAAACCGTGATGCCCCCACTGCGTGAAGCCCCCCAGGGTGCCGGTAAGCACTCACCTTTCCCCAGTCCAACGGTGCATGTGCTGGCTCCCGTCCAATCAGAGTTGCATGCTGAAGTGACGTAATTCAGCAATGCAGCTCTGATTGTTTACTATGGGGGGTAAGAGCGGCAACATCCCCAGGCTGTGTGCGCTCTTTCTCCCTAGCCATTGAAATAGGCTAGAGGTGTGAACGCAGGGCAGCAGGGGATGTGCCCGCTCTACCTCTCCATTCACACTAACCAGAGCCGCTCGCCGAATTACGTCACTTCAGAGGATGGCTCTGATTGGACAGGAGCCTATGTGGATGCTGTTGAACCGTGAGGAGGTGCGGGGGGTGGAGGCGGTTTCACACAGTGGGGCATTCCAATGTTGGATGCACAAGGGGCACAGAACAAAACTAGGGACAGTGAATGGCCCTGGGTTTTGTTCTGCTTTAATTTAGCACCACCATTCGGTTGCCCAATTGAGCAGGAAAGGAATTTTTTTTCACCAGTAGCAGTTTTAGAGTTCTTAGGGCACGCACCCAATGCTGGCACATACTAGATTCACAGAGGTGCACCCCATTCCCAGGGGTGTGACTACAAGATAGGGCTGCATGCAGTTAGTTACACAGCACCCCTGCTGATTTTTTATAGTTGACTGGACAAACACCGTTTAATCACAAGAAGGAAAAGTTCCAATTTGGAGTTAAACAAAAAAGAAAAAACTCACCTAGTCTAGGCTGTCACACCACTCTCATGGAGGAGGCTGGTTTGGGGTGCCCCACCGCGTGGGACCCGCCGGGTTGCAAAGTCTACTTACCTCTGCTCGGGCCCATGCGGCTAGAGCAGCCCAGCTCAAATTCTAGACGCACTTGCAAGCAACATCAGCATCACTTGGTTCCCTTCGGCTGTGCGTGATCCCACACAACCATTCAGTTGCGGCCGCTCACAACCAGAGAGGGTTGCGAGTCGTGAGGGGTTTCACACGGCGGGGCATGCCCTTGGAGAAAGGAGTAAGCGTTCCCTGGAGTCTAATAGACTTCAGGGTGGGTTTTGGTCCACTTTAAGGAGCTCTATCATGAAACTGTCTAATATTAAAAATCTATATAAACATGCTGGATAGTGAAAGGGAAATACACCTTAAAAAATACAATTCTGTGAGATACTCACCTGTAGAATTGATATTATAAGTATACAGTACGTCCTGCTCCAGATATAGTACTTTCACTTGGGCTATCCTCCGCCAGATGGCGCTGCACTGCAGAGACATGCAAAACAGGCTCCTCCCGGACCCTCAAATACCCGGGGACCTCCCACAAATCCCCAGCATTGAAAAGCAGTGAACAATGATAACAATCACCATACAGGGGATCCAGAATAATGCAAAAACCAGGGTGGGGTGGAGCAGGAGGTACTGTATACTTATAATATCAATTCTACAGGTGAGTATCTCACAGAATTGTATTATTCTTAGTATACAGTACGTCCTGCTCCAGATATAGTACTTACACTTGGGACATCCAATAGCAGTGTCCATAAGGTAGGGTGGGATCCCAACAAAAAAAGGCAACAGCAGACAGTTAAAAACACTGTCACCTGCATAACCATGCGCCCCAGACAGCATGAGCTGAGGCCCTAACATCAACCTTGTAAAACCTTGAAAGGTATGAACAGAAGACCAAATAGCGGCCTAGCAACCAGTTCAACAGAAGCCTGGTGCTGAAAAGCCCAAGAGGCACCAATAGCACGAGTAGAATAAAAGCAAGGCGAAAGGAAGATTCTTCCCCTTGTTGGAATAGGCCTGAGTAACAGCCTGCCGAATCCAATCGCTAACAGCAGACTTGGCAGAAGCCAAAAACTCCTTTCCTAGGACCCGAAGGAAACATCCCATTCAAGAAATGACCAGAGCCAAGGCCGCCCAACTCCCCGAGAACAGACAAGATCGGACATATTCAGGACGGAGTGACCGTAGGTCCATAGGAGCATCAGTTCTCCAAAGGACACCGTGACTACCAAGGAAAAAATTCCAACATCTGTTCAAGGAATGCAAAACCCTTTCCTCAGCGCTGCTAGGAATCAGGCACAGAAGGAATACCAAAATCTTGAATCAATGAACATAAGACACCACCATAGGCAGAGAGTCCGGCTCCAGGCGGAACACCACCTCATCCTGGTGTATCTCAAAGAATGGGGGCTAGGAAGACAGAGCTGCCCGCCAAAAACCCGAACTGACCGAAGTAACAGCCACCAGAAGGGCAACCCTGACGGCAAGAACAGCCAGACAGCATCCTGAATAGGACCAAAGGGAAGACCCCTCAAGGCAGACTGAATCAAATTCAAATCCCAACAGGGACCATAGGAATACATGGGGAACACACCTGAGTACCCCCTGAAAGAAGTCTTAACCAGGGAAAACTGAACCAAAGACTTCTAAGTAAGGCAGACAGGGCAGAACCTGACCCATCAGAGCACTGAGTTGGAGAACCAACTCCAACTCATGCTGTAATAACTCTAGAACCCTGGGAACCGAGAACGCCCGACAGGGAAGAGAACTAGACTCACACCAATCAATATCGGTATACCATACCCTATAACAGATGGAAGAGGAAGAAGAAGAAGATTGCTCCTAGTCTTCCCATAGTCTCAACCATCGAGACAGGGAAGCCTGTCTCCATCAAGATGGATGTTTCAGCAGTTAGGCCGACTAGGCCAGAGTCTGTAGATTGGGGTGACGTAAACGGGCCCTGAGTGAGCAGAGCTGGCACACCTGGCAGAACGTACAGAACTACTGCCCTCAGTACCATGTCTGCGAACCCCACTCCACTAGGCCACCCGGGGGCCACCAGAATCACTGGTCCCCCGTCCAGAGCAATCTTGCGCAGAACCCTGCCTAGCAGGGGAAATGGAGAAAGGACATACAGAACAGAATGTCCAGCCATAACATTACCAAAGCATACTGACCACGGCCAGATGATCCTGGGACAGGGAAACAAGGCCCGGGAGCTTGTGATAGGGACGGGACACAAACAGATCCACAACTGGTTGGACCCCATAGTGACACAGGGATTAGCACATCCTGTCGCAGAGAGACCCTATCGGAGCGAAACCACTGGTATGCAGGGAACATTGTTCTCCTCCCAGATTAGGATCATAGACATACCCTGGAGGACCCTCCTGCTCCAGGTCCCTCCCAGAAGATAAATGTAGACTACTGTCGTCAGAAAGACCGAGCTCCCCTGAACAGGCAGGCCCTGAAGAGGAGCAGCCAAGCGAATCAGAACCAACCTGAACGCTCACTGTTTCAAACATTGATAGGTGTATGGACCCTCTAAAGGCCCCACCTCCCCCAGCACCGCAGGGAGTTTCCGAAGAAAATCCCCCCTTTAACCTGAGAGTTTGGCATCCATGGTGACCGTTTCCAGGAAGGGGCAAGAAGGGAACTGCCCCCAGACAGGTTCCTCGAGTTCATCCACTCCAAGAGGGATCTCCTCACCAGTGGGGAAGGCACACAGACTCTGCTCCAGGGATCCTGAATCTCTGTCCTGTACTAGCAATGGAAGTTGTAGAAGGCCCCAAGGGGAACTGAGCATAAGGGATAACTTCTGAGCAAGCCACCAACGGCACACCGGCAGCATCCCTGCCTGGCAAGGGGACGGAGACAGCAATGAGGGACTAAGCCCATGCAACCAGATTGTCCACTTTATTGCTGAGGAAGAAAGGTTCTCGCCTGAACCAATCCAGATTCATTCCTAGGAATGGAGTTACCAATCAAGGGGACAATGAGGATTTGGGGTGATGATCAACCATCCAAACGACACCCAGTGGACACCACCAGCCGATTATCAAACTTAGGCTGACGTAGAGACTGGGAAGTGAGAAGGAAGTCCAAGTAATTCTCGCGCGGACGCCCCTTGGTCTCATCAGAGACATCACCCCCGTCAGCACCTTGGTAGGCACTCTGGGGGCTGAAGAGAGGCCAGATAACAAGGCCACAAATTAGCAGTGTTGGACCTCCAACACGAACCTGAAGAGCCTCGGGAACCAGGGAACACAGGGAAGTGAACAGAAGCGTCTTTTGAGCTCCACAGACGGCGAGAAGCCCCTTGAGCGCAAGGCGCTGATGGCCCAACCCAGAGTATCCATGCAGAACTTCTGTAACTGGAGAATTGCCACAAGCTTGTGAAGCCAGAGTGGACCAGACTGACCCGTCCTTTCGGGGGAGTGTGGAAAGGTTGGTGTAGCGCCCCTGCCTCTGCCTGTTAGGGGCAAACTGCAAGTGACCCGAAGACCCCATAGGCCCTGCAAGGCCTGCACCAACGCCTGAACAGAGGCAGGGACCAGGAGTACCCTGATAAACTTGGGGGAGGCCATGCAGCCGACTCTATCCTGTATCTGGAGGACACTACCTCCTGAATCCACCAGAATGAGGCGAGATGCCTCCTGATAAGAGCAAGGTGCTGCGGCTATCCCCTCACCCAGACGGGCGAGGGAACCCCATCATGCTTGAGGGGGTTTGGTGGAAGATTTGGGCTTAGCCCCGCCGGAAGGGGCCAGGGCGGCTCATGGGGCAGGAGTCCGCACGAAACGCCAGGAAGGACACCCCTGGTTCCTGTTTAACACTAACGTGGCGGGGGGAGATCTGCCCCTGCCCCGAGGGGGCCGAGACGGCCGTCTGCATTGGGGTGATTTGCCCTTTTTACCAAACAGGTCCAGACGGGCCCCAAATAGGCGTTGCCCTCTAAAGGGAAGCCCCGTAAGAGTCTTTTTAGTAGCATCGTCAGCACCCCACTGTCGCAGCCAGAGCAAGCGACGTATAGCCACCACAAGGGCAGAAGTTCTCGCACACATTCTAATGGTGTCATCCAGTGCTAATAGAATACATTTTACAAATACATCACAACTGGATAGTGCATTAAACACCGCCCAGGGGACATCCTCAGGGTGATGATCAAGCATCTTTCTGATGAGGGTTCTAGCGGCCACTGCAGTAATAGCCGCGGCACAGTCCCTGCACAAGAAAAGGCGTGGGAGGCCAGCAGATCAATGCGCCGGTCCTCAGCATCCCGAAGGGTACTATAAGCAGGGGCCGTAATAAAGGGGGGATTAGGAACCCCTATGATCGGCGCATCCACCACGGGGGGTGATGACCAACAATTAACCACCTCAGGGGGAAAAGGGTATTTTCTATCCCAGTCCCCTGGAACCCCTGGAAGTTTACTGGGGGATTCCCATTCCTTGAGCACAAGAGCGTGGAAATGAGCCTGCTCTAGAAATTCCAAGCGTGCTGTCGCAGTATGGAAACGCTCCCCTCTAGGCTTGGGGACCTCAGCGGGGAGAGAGATAGACAGTGTCTTAAAGATCTCAGAGTCAGAGAACAACTCCCCTTCATCAGAAGGGATATAGTCACACGGAGTAGTAAACTCCTCGGTTCCCATAGAAAATACAGAAACATGAGGCGACAGGTGCCGCTTCTTACCAGGGCCCATGCGCTCTGACAACCTCGCAATAATCTGTTCAGCCGTAGGCAATCTGGAAGGCCCAGCAGGCCGCAATTCCCCACTTGTATGCGACTCAGCAGGAGTGAGATTTAAGCCTGGGGTGATAGGTGAATTGAAGCGAGGTGCAGCCACTGGCAAGCCCGATTGCAGGGCCAGCGCTTGCTCGGCACAGGGTCCGCAGACCCGTGTCCTGTCCGCATCAGCGTGGGGGTATCCACACCTTATACACAGCCGGTCCTGTCCCAGAGGGACCCCGGTCACATAATTCTGAGATGCCTCCATATGGTGATTATTTAGGCACAATATGCCAGCAGGGATTTACGCAATAGGCAACCATGGATGCCCCAAGACCCGCTAGGAAACTGGGAGTAAATTTACAAGGCCCGCTATAATTACACCGGGCCGGGAGAAGCCAATGGTGTTCACCAGTCTGAAAGACATAATGGGAATAAAGGGTGTCAGAACCATGCGCAGTAATCAAGGATCATGAAAATCGCCCGCGAGGGCACTTACAGACCAAGGGAGGAGGAGGACCGCTACCACGCGTGCGTGCGACTAGCATCAAAATGGCGCCAAGTGAACCTCGAAGGGCGGGCCAGAGCGGGCTGTGACGCGGAGCGCGCCAAATCAGGTTCCCGCCCCCCCCGAAGAGCGTGAAGCTCTGAGATAGTTTCAACGTTGTCATGAGGAGCGAAGTGTATGACACACTTAGAAAAATTATTTGCCAATGAAGACGCCGCAGCGTCTGAGGCGACGCCGCCGCCCGGCGCAGCACATCCAGTAAAGGAAAGAGGTGCGCACGGCGGCGACAGATAAACAATAAAACTACAAACAGCGTGGCTCTGACACCAGGAATACCAGTCAAAGGACAATACTAAGGCCATAAGCGTGTAAACACCATACACTAAGACCACCACACCCCCCCTTTCTTTCCCCCCGAGCTACGGGGGGAACAAGGGAGGATGGTGACCCTTTGTACAGGGCCCACCGCTACACGGGGCATGGGGCAATAGTGTGGGAGGGACATCCCATAGAGGCACACCATCAGCCTAAACCACCTACCCTTTGGTGGGGGACTGCGGTGGAGCATGGCTCCATAAGCACGTAAGGTGCTGCCTACCTTCACCCGACCAGCGCAGCCCAGGCTGGGAGGCACATCACAGGGAGGACGGGTGGGAATAGTCCAACAGGGCCGCAGGCTGTGATAGCCCCGCTCACCTGCGAGAGAGTGATACTTCATGTCTTCGCAGTCGGCACTGCAGAGAAATCTGGGGATTTGTGGGAGGTCCCCGGGTATTGGAGGGGCCGGGAGGAGCCTGTTTTGCATGTCTCTGCAGTGCAGCGCCATCTGGCGGAGGATAACCCAAGTGTAAGTACTATATCTGGAGCAGGACGTATTGTATACTAAGAATATACAATTCTGTACTCACCTGTAGAATTGATATTATTTGTATACAGTACGTCCTGCTCCAGATATAGTATTTACACTTGGGTTGTCCTCCGCCAGATGGCGCTGCACTGCAGAGACATACAAAACAGGCTCCTCCCGGCCCCTCAAATACCCGGGGACCTCCCACAAATCCCCAGCATTGAAAAGCAGTGAACAAGAAGCCGGGAGAATTAACCACCGAAACTGGTAACTATAACAATGGTAAAATACAATTCTGTGAAATACTCACCTGTAGAATTGGTATTATACGTATACAGTACGTCCTGCTCCAGATATAATACTTACACTTGGGTTATACTCCGCCAGAGGGCGCTGTGCACTGCAGACATGCAAAAACAGGATCCTCCCGGCCCTTCATATACCCAGGGACCTCCCACAAATCCCCAGCATTGAAAAGCAGTGAACCAGAAGCCGGGAGAATCCAACCACCAAAACGACTGGTAATGATAATAATAACAACAATCACCATACAGGGGATCCAGAATAATGTAAAAACCAGGGTGGGGTGGAGCAGGATGTACTGTATACGTATAATACCAATTCTACAGGTGAGTATTTCACAGAATTGTATTATTCTAAGTATAAAGTATGTCCTGCTCCAGATAAAATACTTACACTTGGGACATCCAATAGCAGTGTCCATAAAAGTAGGGTGGGTTCCCCAACAAAAAAGGCAACGGCATGTAGCTTAAACTACTACCGCCTGCAAAACCTTGCGGCCAAACGCAGCATCAGCTGAGGCCCGAACATCAACCTTGTAAAACTTTGAAAAGGTGTGAACAGAAGACCAAGTAGCGGCCTTGCAAATTTGCTCAACAGAAGCCTGGTGCTGGAAGGCCCAGGAGGCCCCAATAGCACGAGTAGAATGAGCAGTAAGACGGAAAGGAGGACTCTTCCCCTTAGCAGAATAGGCTTGAACCACAGCCTGACGGATCCACGTGCTGATAGTAGACTTGGCAGGAGCCAAACCCTTCCTAGGCCCAGAAAGCACAACGAAGAGAGCATCAGTCTTCCTGAAAGCCGCAGTGACAACCAGGTAATACTTCAAACACCTGACCACATCCAAGGAATGCAGAACCCTTTCCTTGTCATTACTAGGATTGGGACACAAGGAAGGAAGAACAATGTCCTGATTCAAATGAAAAGCAGACACAACCTTAGGCAGGAAATCCGGCTTGAAGTGGAACACCACCTTGTCCTGGTGTCTCTCATAGTACGGAGACTGAATGGAAAGAGCAGCCAGCTCAGACACACGCCTAACCGAAGTTATGGCCACCAAAAAGACAACCTTGAGAGTAAGAACAGCCAGAGCAGCATCTTGAATAGGCTCAAAGGGAGCACCCTGCAAGGCAGATAAAACCAAGTTTAAATACCAAACAGGGACCACAGGTTTACGAGGGGGACGCGCATGAGTGACCCCCTGAAAGAAGGTCTTAACCAAATGATATTGAGCAAAGGTCTTCTGAAAGAAGACGGACAGGGCAGAAACCTGACCCTTCAGAGTACTGAGTTTTAGACCTAACTCCAAACCATGCTGTAAGAACTCCAGAACCCTGGGCACAGAGAACTCCCTACAGGGAAGAGACCTAGACTCACACCAGTCAATGTAGGTACGCCATACTCTATAATAGATAGCAGCAGAAGTCTTCTTCCTAGCCTGCACCATAGTACCTACCACAGAGGCAGACAAACCCTTCTCCATCAAGATGGAGGTTTCAGCAGCCAGGCCGTCAAAGCCAGCGTTTGTAAATTGGGATGGCGTAAGGAGCCCTGAGTCAGCAGATCTGGCACTCCTGGCAGATCGTACTGGTCTACTGCCATTTGAACCACGTCTGTGAACCACACTCTTCTTGGCCACCGGGGGACCACTAGAATCACAGGCACCCCCTCCAGAGCAATCTTGCGCAGAACCCTGCTCAGCAGGGGGAATGGTGGAAATACATACAGGAGCCGAAACTCTTTCCATGACATGGACAGGGCAACCGTGGCCAAGGCCAGAGGGTCCTGAGACAGGAACATGAAGGCCGGGAGCTTGTGGTTGTGGCGGGACGCAAACAGGTCCACATCCGGTAGATCCCAACGGTGACACAGGGACTGGAATACCCTGTTGCAGAGGGACCACTCTCCCTGACGGGACGTCCCGCTGCTCAGAGCATCTGCAAGCAGATTCTCCGCCCCCCGGAATGTAAACAGCCGAAATGCATTGTACATTGGCCTCTGCCCATGTCAGAATCTGAGACACCTCCCAGAGGGCACCCTTGCTCCGGGTCCCTCCCTGATGGTTAATGTAGGCAACCGCAGTCTTGTTGTCTGAGCGTACCTGGACCGACAGACCCCTCAGGTGTTGGGTCAACCGCTCCAGTACCAACCGGACAGCCCGCAATTCCAGAATGTTGATGGGTAAATGGGCCTCCCAAGGACCCCACGTCCCCTGGAAGCACAGGGACTTCCAGAATCCCCCCCAACCTGACAGACTGGCATCCGTTGTGACCGTCTCCCAGGAAGGGGCCAGAAAAGACCTGCCCCCTATCAAGTTCCCGAGGTCCAGCCACCACACAAGGGACCGTCTGACCGAGGGGGGGAAGCACACAGACCCCGTCCAAGGACGCTGGGTTCTTGTCTCATACTGACAGAAGGTGAAGCTGCAGAGGTCTCAAATGGAAATGAGCAAAGGGCACCGCCTCGAAACTCGCCACCATCAGGCCCACCAGCTTCCTTCCCTGCCTGATGGAGGGCTGTGGGCACGAGAGCTTCCACCTTCTGTTGAGGAAGGAATATCCGTGATTGAACCGTATCCAGAATCATTCCCAGGAATGGGGTCACCGAGGATGGGGAGAGAGAGGACTTGGGGTAATTGATCGCCCAACCGAAGGACTCCAGGGTGGACACTACCAGTTGAGTGTCCAACTCTGCCTGCCGCAGAGACCGAGAGGTGATAAGGATGCCGTCCAGGTAGGGCAGCACGCGTATGCCCCTTAGCCTTATCAGGGACATCACCCCTGCCAGCACCTTGGTGAACACCCTGGGAGCCGACGTGAGGCTGAATGGCAAGGCCACAAATTGGTAATGCTGATCCTTCAGTGCAAATCTGAGAAACCTTTGGTGTCCTGGAAACACCGGGAAGTGAAGGTAAGCATCCTTGATGTCTACTGACGTCATGAAGTTTCCTGGGCGCAGTGAGCCAATGGCCGAGCGCAGAGTTTCCATGCGAAAATGCCTGTTCTTGACAAATTTGTTGAGGATTTTTAAATCCAGAATGGGCCTGACTGACCCATCCTTCTTGGGTACTGTGAAAAGGTTGGAGTAGAACCCCGTGCCCCTGTCTCCAAAGGGGACCTTGCAAATGACCCCTAGATCCAGGAGACCCTGCACGGCCAGCAACAAGACCTGGACTGAGGCAGGGTCTTGAGGGATTCGGGACCCAATGAACCTGGTGGGGGGCAGTACAGCAAATTCAATCTTGTAGCCGGAGGACACTACCTCCTGAATCCACCGGTCTGAGACGTGGTCTTGGGAGGGGCTTTGGGCTTGGGCCCCCAGGAGGAACCGGGACGGCGTCCTCTATTCCTGTGCCAGGAATCTGCGCGGGGCTCCGCGAAGGACACCCCTTTTCCCTGTTTAGCCCCGCGGTAGGGGATTGAAAGGGTGCCCTGGCCTCGAAAAGGCCGAATCTGCCGCCTGCGCTGGGGCAACTTGCCTCCTTTGGCGAAGAGGTCTAGACGGTCTCCAAACAGGCGTAGCCCCTTAAATGGAAGCCCAATAAGGGCTTTCTTAGCGGCATTGTCAGCAGCCCACTGTCGCAACCAAACCGCGCAGCGTATAGCTACCGCCAAGGCAGAAGATCTGGCACACATCCTTATAGCATCGTCCGATGCAGACAGGATAAAGTTTATAAACACATCACAGTTAGACAGAGTATTGACAGTATCAGAGGGCAACTCATCTGTGCCATTGAGTGCATTCCTGACCATGGCCCTGAGCGCTACTGCCGTAATGGCTAAGGTGCGAACCGGGCGCAAGGTCGCTCCCCCAAATGCAAAGGCATGGCATGCCTATTGATCAATACGCCGGTCCTCAGAGTCCCGTAGCGTAGTAGTTTCAGGGGAGTGCATAATAGAGGTGTTAGACAACCCTAGAATAGGAGCATCGATCTCGGGGGGCGATGACCAGCACTTAACCAAGTCAGCCGGGAAGGGATACTTTCTATCCACACTCTTAGAGATCCCAGGCAGTCTGCTGGGATGTTCCCATTCTGTAAGCACAAGGCTATTGAAATGGGTTTGCTCGGGAAATTCAAGACGAGCCTTAGCAGTATGAAAAAGCTCCCCCCTTTGCCTGGGAGCCGCAACAGGGGGAGAGATGGACAAAACTTCAAATATCTGAGCCAGCAGTCTGTCAATATCATCCGAGGTCCAGTGCTCAGAACCAGATTCGTCATGACCCCTTGACTCCTCGTCGTATGACCCCGAGTCAGAGAACAGCTCCCCTTCGTCCGAGGGGGGTTGGCCGTAAGGCTGCAACAAGCCATCAGATTCCATAGGGAAAAGGGCAGAGTCAGGGGTTAAATGCCACCTCTTAGCGGTGGCCTTACGCGCTAGCGAGCTAGCAAGCAATCTTTCAACACTGGCTAGTCTAGTAGCCATATCAGGATGAGAATCCCCGCTTGTATTGGGGGTTAGACTCAGGCTTGGGGGAGTAGGTGAAGTGAGGCGAGGTGTAGGCCCAGCCACTGAAGAGGAGGGAAGAACCGATAACGCCTGCTGTGCACAAGGAACACAGACCCGTGCATTGTCACCACTGCTAGGTAAGACCCCACAAGCTACACACAGCCGGGCTTGTCCCGAAGGAACCCCGTTCACAATATCCAGGGACGCCTCGATATGGTGATTGTATCTGCACAATAGGCCAGTAGGGATTGACGCCGTAAGCTACCCTGGATGCCCCAATAACCCGCGGGGAAGTGGGAGTAAATTTAATAGTCTCAACCGGGAGATACACCGGGCCGGGAGAAGCCACCGGAATTCATGGTCTGAAAGACATAAGAGGGACAGGAATGTCAGAGCCATGCGCAAGGTGCAATAAAGGTAAGATACAGGTAAGTATAAGGATAATATATGGTCGCCCCCGAGGGCACTTACAGACAGCGGGGGGAGGGCGGTCTTCACCACGCGCGTGCGCGCGCGAACAAAAATGGCGCCAAACGATCCTCGAAGGGCGAGCCAGAGCTGAAGGTGACGCGGAGCGCCCCAAATCGTGACGCGTCAAGTCAGGGGTCCCGCCCCCCCGGAGAGCGCGAAGCTCCGAAAACGCGATGCAAATAGAGAAAAAAGAACAGGGAAGTGACGCCTGAAGGAATGATCGAGTGGATTACCGCAGCAGAGCCACTACAGACTAAGAAAAAGACGCCGCAGCATCAACAAAGCCACCGCCGCCCGTGCAATATAGAAAGGGTGCGGCGGCTACCAATAAAAGTAAAAAGTACATACCGCGGCTCTGACATCCATTCCCAGTCAAACACGACACCGAGGCCATAAGCGTGTAATAGGGTACACTGAGGCCGCCATACTCACAAACCCCCCCCCTTTCTTTCCCCCCGAGCTAGGGGGGGAACGAGGGAGGATGGCGACCCTTTACACAGGGTCCACCGCTACATGGGGCGTGGGACAATTAAGCGGGAGGGGCATCCCCTAAGGCTCACCATCAGCCTAAACCGCCTACCCTTTGGTGGGGGACTGCGGTGGAGCATGGCTCCGTCAAGCACGCATGGTGTTGCCTACCTTCACCCGACCAGCGCAGCCCAGGCTGGGAGGCACATCACAAGGAGGACGGGTGGGAATAGTCCCACAGGGCCGCAGGCTGTAAAAGCCCCGCTCACCTGCGAGAGAGTGATACTTCATGTCTTCGCAGTCAGCACTGCAGAGAAATCTGGGGATTTGTGGGAGGTCCCTGGGTATATGAAGGGCCGGGAGGAGCCTGTTTTTGCATGTCTGCAGTGCACAGCGCCCTCTGGCGGAGGATAACCCAAGTGTAAGTATTATATCTGGAGCAGGACGTACTGTATACTTAGAATAAATCACCATATAGGGGATCCAGAATAATGTAAAAACCAGGGTGGGGTGGAGCAGGACGTACTGTATACAAATAATATCAATTCTACAGGTGAGAATTTCACAAAATTGTGTTATTCTTAGTATACAGATATAGTACTTACACTTGGGACATCCAATAGCAGTGTCCATAAAGTAAGGTGGGATCCCCAACAAAAAAGGCAACAGCAGACAGTTAAAACCACTGTCACCTGCATAACCATGCCGCCAAGACAGCATGAGCTGAGGCCCTAACATCAACCTTACAATACTTTGAAAAGGTATGAACAGAAGACCAAGTAGCGGCCTAGCAAACCAGTTCAACGGAAGCCTGGTGCTGAAAAGCCCAAGAGGCACCAAAAGCACGAGTAAGATAAGAAGTAAAGCGAAAGGAAAGATTCTTCCCCCTGGAGGAATAGGCCTGAGTAACAGCCTGACGAATCCAAACGCTAACAGTAGACTTGGCAGAAGCCAAAAACCCTTTCCAAGGACCAGAAGGAACCATCCCATCCAAGTAATGACCAGGGCCAAAGCCGCCTAACTCCCGAAGCAGACGAGATCGGGCACATTCAGGATGGAGTGGCCGTAGGCCCAAAGGAACATCAGTTCTCCTGAAGTACACAGTGACTACCAAGGAAAAAACTTCCAACCCCAGTTCAATGAATGCAGAACCCTTTCCTCAGCGTTGCTAGGAATAAGGCACGGAAGGTAGAACAATATCTAGAAAGAATGATCATAAGACACCACCTTAGTCAGAAAGTCTGGCTTCAGGCGGAACACCACCTATCCTGGTGTATCTCAAAGAATGGGGGCTAGATAGCCAGAGCCGCCAGCTCAGACACATGTCTGACCGAAGTAACAGTCACCAGAAGGACAACCTTGAGGGTAAGAACAGCCGGACAGCATCCTGAATAGGACCAAAGGGAAAAAACCCTGCAAGGCACACAGAAACAAATACAAATCCCAACAGGGACCATAGGATTACCTGGGGGATGCACATGAGTACCCCCTGAAAGAAGTCTTAACCAAGGAAAACTGAACAAAGACTTCTAAAGTAAGGCAGACAGGGCAGAACCTGACCCTTCAGAGTACTGAGTTGGAGAACCAACTCCAACTCATGCTGCAATAACTCTAGAACCCTGGGAACCGAGAACGCCCTACAGGGAAGAGACCTAGACGCACACCAATCAATATGGGTATGCCATACCCTATAACAGATGGAAGAAAAAGAAGAAGAAGCTTGCTCCTAGTTTTCCCAGAGTCTCAATCATCGAGACAGATAAGCCTGTCTCCATCAAGATGGATGTTTCAGCAGTCAAACCGTCTAGGCCAGAGTCTGTAGATTAGGGTGACGTAAAGGGGACCTGAGTGAGCAGAGCTGGCACTCCTGGCAGAACGTACAGAACTACTGCCCTCGGTACAACGCCTGCAAACCACACTCTACTAGACCACCCGAGGGCCACCAGAATCACTGGTCCCCCTTCCAGAGCAATCTTGCGCAGAACCCTGCCTAGCAGGGGGGATGGAGAAAGACATACAGAACAGAACGTCCAGGAATGACGTTACTAAGGCATCCTGATCACGGCCAGAGGATCCTGGGACAGGGAAACAAGGGCCGAGAGCTTGTGATAGTGACGAGACAAAACAGATCCTGGTTGGATCCCATAGTGACACAGGGATTAGCACATCCTGTCGCAGAGGGACCCCCAACAGAGCGAATACCACTGATATGCAGGGAACATTGTCCTCCACCCAGATTAGGATCAAAGACACTTCCTGGAGGACCCTCCTGCTCCAGGTCCCTCCCAAATGATTAATGTAGGCCACTGTCGTCAGACAGACCGAGCGCCCCCGAACAGGCAGGCCCTGAAGAGGAGTAGTCAAGCGAGATAGAACCAACCTAAACGCTCACTGTTTCAAACATCTATAGGTGTATGGACCTTCTAAGGGCCCCACCTCCCCCAGAACCGCAGGGAATTTCAGAAGAAACCCCCCCCCCCCTTCAACCTGATAGATTGGCATCCTTGGCGACCGTCTGCAGGACGGGGCAAGAAGGGAACTGCCCCCAGACAGGTTCCTTGAGTTCATCCACTCCAAGAGGGACCTCCTTACCAGGGGGGAAGGCACACAGACCCTGCTCCAGGGATGCTGAATCCCTGTCCTGTACTAACAATAGAAGTCGCAGAGGGGGCCAAGGGAAACTGAGCATAAGGGACCTCTTCTGAGCAAGCCACCAACGGGCCCACCAGCTGCATCCCTGCCAGGTGAAGGGACTGGGACAGCAATGAGGGACTGAGCCCATGCAACAGATTGTCCACTTTATTGCTGGGGAAGGAAGATTCTCATCTGAACCGAATCCAGATTCATTCCTAGGAATGGAGTTACCAATTAAGGGGACAATGAGGACTTGGGGTGATTGATCACCCATCCAAATGACTCCCAATGGACACCACCAGCCGAGTGCCCAACTTAGTCTGACGTAGAGACTGGGAAGTGAAAAAGGGCGTCCAGGTAGGTCATCACGCGGACGCCCCTTGGTCTCATCAGAGACATCACCCCCGACAGCAGCTTGGTGAGCACTCTGGGAGCTGAAGAGAGGCCAGATAACAAGGCCACAAATTAGCAGTGTTGGGCTTCCAACACGAACCAGAAGAGCCTCGGTGTCCAGAAGACACAGGGAAGTGAACATAAGCATCTTAGAGCTCCCTAGACGGCAAGAAGCCCCCTGGGTGCAAGGCGCTGATGGCCCATCTCAGAGTTTCCATGCAGAAAACTGCCTGTAATTGGAGAATTGCCGAGCACCTGTAAATCCAGAATGGGCCACACTGACCCATCCTTTTGGGGGACTGTGGAAGGTTGGTGTAGCGGCCCCTGCCTCTGCCTGTTAAGGGCAATCTGCAAGTGACCCTCAGATCCCGCAGGCCTCGCATGGCCTGTGCCAGCACCTGAACAGAGGCAGGGACCAGGAGTACCCGGGACCTGATAATCTTGGGGAAGGCTGCGCAGCAAACTCTATCTTGTATCCGGAGGACACTACCTCCTGAATCCACCAGTATGAGGCGTAATGCCTCCTGACAAGAGCAAAGTGCCGCAGCCATCCCCTCACCCAGACGGGCAAGGACGCCCCATCATGCTTGAGGGGGTTTGGTGGAAGATTTAGGCTTAGCCCCGCCGAAGGGGCCAGAGCGTTGTCTGCTGCTCCCGGGGCAGGAGTCTGCGCGAGCCCCCACGAAGGACACCCCTGGTTCTTGTTTAACACTATGGTAGGGGGGAGGAGGGGTGCCTCTGCCCCGAGGGGGCCGAGACGGCCGCCTGCGTTGGGGTGACTTACCCTTTTTACCAAACAGGTCTAGACGGGCCCCAAACAAGCGTAGCCCTCTAAAGGGAAGCCCAGTAAGAGTCTTTTTAGCAGCATCGTCGGCACCCCACTGTCGCAGCCAGACCAAGCGACGTATAGCCACCGCAAGGGCAGAAGTTCTTGCACACATTCTAATGGTGTCATCCAACGCTAATAGGATAAATTTTACAAACACATCACAACTGGAGAGTGCATTAAACACATCCCAGGGGAGATCTTCAGAGTGATGATCAAGCATCTTTCTGATGAGGGTTCTAGCGGCCACTGCAGTAATAGCCGCGGCACAGACCAGGCGCAGCGCCGTCCCTGCACAAGAAAAGGCGTGGGAGGACAGCAGATCAATGCTCCGGTCCTCAGCATCCCGAAGGGTATTATAAGCAGGGGCTGCAATAAAGGGGGGGTTAGGAACCCCTATGATCGGGGCATCCACCACGGGGGGGGGGGATGACCAGCAATTAACCACCTCAGGGGGAAAAGGGTATTTCCTATCCCAGTCCCCTGGGACCCCTGGAAGTTTACTGGGGCATTCCCATTCCTTAAGCACAAGAGCATGGAAATGAGCCTGCTCTAGGAATTCCAAACGTGCTGTCGCTGTATGGAAACGCTCCCCTCTCGGCTTGGGAGCCTCACCAGGGAGAGAGATAGACAGAACCTTAAAGACCTTAATCAACAAATCGTCAGTGTCACACTGGGCCCAGTATTCAGGTCCAGAATCGTCATGACTCCTCGGCCTCTCATCAGATGAGCCTGAGTCAGAGAATAGCTCTCCTTCATCAGAAGGGGTATAGTCACACGGAGTAGTAAACTCCTCAGTTCCCATAGGAAAAACAGTAACATGAGGCGTCAAGTGCCGCTTCTTACCAGGGCCCTTGCGCTCTGACAACCTCGCAATAATCTGTTCAGCCGTAGGCAGTCTGGAAGACGCAACAGGCTGCAAATCCCCACTTGTATGCGACTCAGCAGGAGTGAGATTTAAGCATGGGGAAATAGGTGAATTGAAACGAGGTGCAGCCACTGGCAGACCTGATTGCAGAGCCAGTGCTTGCTCGGCAAAGGGTCCGCAGACCCGTGCCCTGTCAGCATCAGCATGGGGTTGTCCACACGCTATACACAGCCGGTCTCGTCCCAGAGGGACCCCGGTCACATAATTCTTAGATGCCTCCATATGGTGATTATTTAGGCACAATATGCCAGCAGGGATTTACACTATAGGCAACCCTGGATGCCCCAAAGACCCGCTAGGGAAGTGGGAGAATTTTACAAGGCCCGCTATAAATTACACCGGGCCGGGAGAAGCCAATGGTGTTCACCAGTCTAAAAGACACATACCCCTCGATTCAAAGAGCAAAAGTTAATTGATTTCGGATCGAGAATCGTAAGTTTGGGTGGGTGTTAGTCATTTTTTCCTGTTTTTTTGGCCATTTCCGACTCGCCCGAGCCTACGTACGAATGCGTATATGCTCTTACGATCATCGCAAGTTCGTTCCTAAATTTTAGGATCAAAACTTAAAACTTAGGATCAAATCCTAAAACTTAGGATCAAAACGTAAAACTTAGGATAATCGAATGTGTTTAGGTGTGATTCAGAGAACAGTTTTCAAACCTCTAAATACGTTTTAAAAGAAAGCCACTGCCGACACCTTTTAACAGTCGTATTGCTGTTCTTGAACAGGTTTTTTGGCTATGTGGAGGAGTCTGCGCGTCTTGAGCTCCAATGAACTGCATGTATCAGCATGGCCGAGGCCATAAATTGTATGGCAATGCATACCTGATTCACGTATGCCTTATAAAAGCATTTTAATGTGGACCTTAATTAGTCCTTTGCATGTAAACCTTTATTTTGCAATATATTTGCGTTAATTAAAGAAATTTATGTCCTTTGGTATTTATTTTTAAATTGATGTACTAGAATAATATTTTTAGATTGCATTTATTGGTGTAGTTGTTTACCTTTGCTTTGTTTAATTATTTAAGCACATCTTTGGTCAGATGCATCACACTTACTGAGGAGAGGAGAGCGGGATAAAGTGCAGGATGTGGGTTACTGCTGTATTTTGCACAGACACAGCAGAGCTGGGGGCACGGAAAGGTCAGAAATCAAAGAATGCAGAGCAACACAGTCACAAGGCCCTTTCTGTTTGCAGGCTGCCCGATAATACCTGAGCCGCCATCTTGGCTGTTTCTAGACTCATAACATGCAGAAGTTGCTGGGTGTTTTTTTATATTTGAGAGCAATCTGTATGGAGAGGGTGTGGGTAACCACACACAAAATTTAAAGTTGTACCATTTGAAGCCAAAATATTAAAATTACATCCACAAGTAAAAAATGCAAGTTAACTAAAAATTAAACAAAGTAAGATTTACTTATGCAAATGCATTCATTAATGGTTGGTTACTACAAAATGAATGAAATAAAGAAAAATATGTCCATTGCATGATGCGTAAAAGCATGTACACACATAAGAAGAATTGCAGTAGCACGCTATGACACATACAGTCGGCTGGTTCAACGGGGAACTTAAAATGGACCAACACCCTCCACTGATCGGCCCGGGAATCTATAAGATTCCCGGACCGATCAGTCCCCTGACAGCGGGGCACCCCAATCGGGGGTACCCCGCTGTGTGAAACCCCTAAATCCCTACCTGATCCTCGTTTGAATGGCCGGCGCGGGCCCGCGCCCTGTAAGAGTGACGCGCGGAAGGCGGGCGCGCTCTCTTGTCCGTCGCTGCCTCCCGCTTGTCCATCGGCGGGGATTGGCAGCAGCGGTCACGTGGGAGCGGGGAGAGGTGAGTTTTGGGGGGTTTCACACAGCGGGGCACCCCCGGTCGGGGTGCCCCACCGAGGTGGACCAAAACCCAGGATAGTCAAAATCCTGGGTGTTGGTCCACTTTGGCCGAATCCTCTTTGATGCAAGGAGAACCCCTTTACTGTCTATCTAGTATATTTACTGTATGCTTATTACTGATACTGGACAGGAGGAAAGGGGGGATTTTTTTTTTGTATTCCTGTATGTGACATTCAGCTTGTGTCTAAACAGGTCTCCCAGGAAAACAGTCAGGATTTCTCCATTGAAGAACAGAAGGAGGCAGCTTCACTGCTGCCATTGCTTACTGTACACCAAATGATGTCCAACCAATTTCTGAAGCTTCCTCTGTCACCCTCAAATTGGATTTAAATCTCACAGGTTACTTTGGTTACTGGAAGCCAAAATGCTCCAGGGATTTGGTCCACCTACAGAAGTTAGGCTGGCCAGTGCAAGTGCAGGAGTGAGCCAGCAGAGACCTTTAGCTTAAATCTCCGCTTGCTCTCTCATTGCGAGCCCTCCAACCCATCCCTTGAAGGTACAGTAAAATGTTAGTAATTTAAGATTATTGCCGGAGAGCAAAGGGTAAGAAAGGCTTTTTAGATCCTTCATTTTTACATTTAACAGTCTTCATTACGGGGGTTAAATGAGTTTCTCCAACACGAGTACCTAAAGTAGCTTCCACCATAAACAAAATCTATGGCCACCGACCTGACAGCCACTAATAGATCTCCAACATATTTAAGGAAAACTATAAAAGTTTAAGTCTATAGAGTGGTGCTTTAATACCCTGGAAATATAATGACATATTGGAAAAAGGTGAAAAAAAAATAAAAATTTAAATGATAGTGCAATGCCGCTATAATTTTATGTCTGCAAATAAAAGAGCTGTATGTGCCCATAGGACCATGGGACGGGAGGAGGTTTCTTGTTTTAAAATGGCAAGCCAAAAATAAATTGAATGTTACTTTATAAACCAGATGTAAAATCTGTGATAACAGACATGGCCTGTTAAGATTTATTTCATACTGATCTAGGTTTACATTTTTTTTTAGCCAATTATGTAAGGTAGATTTTATACAGGGTGTGAAAACGCTACAAAAGCACAGCAGAATTAGGAAATAAAATCGAAAAAATTCGGAATGAGGTTTCTACTGGTCAGTGATCAGTCCCTTAACCCTTCTGTTGCCAAGCACATAACACCTACGTGCTTGTGTGTCCAGTCGTTAAGTCCCAAGCACGTAGGTGTTACGTACTTGACTCCCCCCCCCAGAATCCGATCCCCCCGGAGGTCTTCTGGCTTCAGGATAGGGCCCAAAAGACCCCGATCCTGCTGCCGCTGACAGCTGTAAAATAAAAAAAGAAATCACATTCACTCTGTGGCAGCCATCCCTCCCTCCGGGTTTCCTCTTCACCGGGGCCCCCCCCCCCAGGCTCTTCCGTGGTGAGGAGAGGGCCACTCCAGCACCTCTTTAACGGCCCGGCCGCTTGATGTAATTGATGTAGTCATCCACGCCATCACCCAGGGAAGCAGCTCCGCGTGATCAGCGAATGGAGGTTGGAGGGGCGCGGAGTTGATATCCCTTGCCTCCCTAGCCCCCTCCACCGATCACCCGGCAGCTGTCATTGGAGCTTTGCGGGACATGATTGCTGGGGACAGTGGAGGATCGGAGGTAAGCATAGAAAAAAAAAAGTGTCATTTTTTTTTCTGTGTGTGTTTGTATTTTTACAGTTAACCCTTTGTGAACTGGTAAGGGATCCATAAGATACCCTATACCAGTTCACAAGGTTTATTAACCCCAGGCCTCCGCCAATTACCTGCCTTCCCAAAGTCCAAGGGGGGTCAGAGGGGCCCGGGCCAATTTAGGCTGTGCGGGCTTGTAGCCAGCAGAGCGGGGGGCATGGAGGCTGGCCCCTGCGTCCTGTTCTACAAGCCCTGCAAAGCTGGTCCCTTGGCTGGTTTTGCTGGGTACGTCATTTTTTGTGGATTTTTAACCCTTAAAATTCCACAAAAAATGGGTTTCCCCCCCCCCGGGACGCCGCCCGCTGCGCCAATATTTTTTTTGTGGTTTAACCCTTTATTGTGTGGATAGTAGTTGTATTTTATTTGAAAATGTTAAAAAAAGTGCAAAAGCGATCTTTTCAGTTTTGGGGGTCTCCAGGGCAAGAATGGGGGGTGGGGGCTACCGATACATATGTGGTACCATTGTAATTGGGAGAAATGAGGAAATGAGGCTTTCACATGCAATATGGTTTTCTTTAATAAAATAAATGTTTTATTTAAAATAAAGGTGACAATTTTTGTTTTTTTATTCAAAAATTAAAAAAAAAAAACAGTAGAAAAATTACAAACAATACATTTAATGTAAAAGCCTAAACTCTGCCGCAAAAAATAATATATATTTTTCCTGGAAATTCCTGCAAAAATCATAGTCAAACATAGCGCAAAATGGTGAAACATGTCAGAGGTTGAACATTTTCAAGTAGGCTGGCAATTAAAAGGGTTAAAAGTAGCTACGCATGTTGGGTATTGTTCTGTTCAGGGGACTTTGTGCTTTCAGATTTAGCCTGTTTTTCTTGTTTGCATGTTGATATTTTAGGAAAATGTGTTTATATTCTGCCTTTTTATACATTTATTTCTAAGTCATTCTTCAGCGTGACCAATTATTATGCTCTCCATGTGGTCACGCTGAAGGATTCCTGAAAAGGCCATTACCGGTAAAGTCTAACGGTGGATTTTAGGGAAACTTTGTGCAACCTATGAATTCTTTGAGGGATTACTTCCAAAACGATGAGCACACTACAACAAGCTGGGTATGCTTAGAAAGCTTAACACTTGTACTTTATGGGAATATATGGTTTGTGGGGGGGTATTCCTTGCTTTTTCAGATTTAACTTGTTTTTTCTTGTTTGCATATAGTTTTTTTTAGCAAAATGTGGCTTTGATTCTGTTTCTTTATTCTTATTTAGGGAAACTCTGTTTATCCAAAGTATTCATAGAGGGATTACTTCCAGAAAACTGCGGCCACATCAACAAGCCTGATACACCTAGAAAGCTTGAGGCGTGTACTTCCAGAGAATATATAGTTTATTGGGGCTGTTTCAAACGTAAAGAGTTGTTTCTCTTGAAAAACAGCAATATGCGAATAGCGCATAGCATAGTTGTGTTTTATCTGAAAATCTCCTAAAGTGCTCTTTTAGTTTGGGGGAGTCTGCTGGACAGCAAAGGGTGTCGACCAATACATATGTGGTACCGCTTTAACTGGGAGATATTGGGATTTCGCACCCAATAACATTTTATTGACAAACTTACATTTTTTATTACAAAAAACTACACCACAAATAGTAAAAAAAAATTGATTTTTTGGGGGGGCGTGGCTTGATATGGCGCCGTAGAGACGTGGGTGAGGGGGAGCTCCGCACTGGCAGCGTTATAGCAGGCACTCAGGCATACCAGAAGACCCACAAAACAGATGCCCAAGAAGGGGAGAAGTAGGGGAGCAACCAAGCAGCCGCGGGACCGCTCCATCCCCTCCTTTTTCCACACCCGGGACGTCGGGTCACCTCGAGCGGCGGGCAGCAAGATGGCGGCTGAGGGCGCGAAAACGCGGGGAGGCGCGATCTGCCCCACTTACCCTGACCGGACTGGCCCCGACCATCCACAACGCAGTGCAGACCCTCAGCACCATGGAGGGGAGATCGGTGCGTCACCGCTGGAGGATGGCGGTAGCGGGCGCAAGATTGATGTGAGCGGGGGGAGTCCCCCACCACCGTCGGAAGACAGGGGCGGTAGCTGCGAGCTGGCTGCGAGCCAGGGAGGTTCCCCGCTGATGCCGGAGGAAGGAGGCAGAGCGCGCGGGTCGGCAGCAGACGGAGGCTGCCGTCGGACGGTGACCGCGCTGATACACAGCGAGGCGGACTGCCACGTGGGTGCCACCAGAGGAGCACCTGGCGGCACCAAGGTCAGTGAACGTTTTCCAGACCCCATGCCCCTGGCTCCCAACCTGACCACATTATACCAGGGACCGCAGTGGCAGGGTGCCCTCCACATAATGGAGAAAGGGATGCAGCAGCAGAATGGTGCCCCCACCACACAGAGGAATGCAATGGGCGCAGGATCCCCGGGATTAGCTGTAAGATCCCCAGACTCACCACCCCGGATCATGGGACTGATACAACTGCCCCCGACATATGGGGATATACCCCAACTCTCGCCTGGCTCATTGGCCTTCTCCCCTGAGCCGCATGATGTGACGGCCACTCCGACACCCCCAGAGAGCCCCACTCCATCCTGGCAGGTGCACACTGGGACTGCTGCATACACCAGGCCGAGCGATCATGCGCTATGGGGCAAGGAACAGTTGCCAAAGCTAGGACGGCCTGGGCAGGACCCCTCAGCCAAGGGGAGCTTGGATGGCCCCCTTCATACTGCGGTCCATCACGCTGAGCAAGATGAACCTGCTACCAAGCTACACTCCCACACTGGAAGAGGGATTACGCGCAGCCCCACACCTATAACACCTGGCCACAGCTCCTGCCCATCAATCCCGCTCGACCTGATATCACACGTGGTTGCAGAGGCGGTCAGAATAAACATCAATGAGGCCCTACCAGGGCTCCCTACCAAAGGCGACTTCGAAGGATACGTCTCCAAGATGGAGGGTGCAATCAAAAGGGAGCTGGCGACTCTTCAGGGAGCAGTGACAGACATCACGCTTAGAGTAGACGGTGTGGAGAATGCGCATGAGACGCTAGAAGCACGGGTGGCGACCTTGGAACAACAGCAAGCAGAGAGCAGGCGGCACATGTCCGACCTCCTCCTCTCACACAACGACATTGAGAACCGGAACCGGAGGAACAACCTCCGTTTGAGGGGAGTGCCCGAATCGGTGGAGCCCCGAGACCTGGAAGTTACAGTAATAACAATCTTCAACGAGCTCCTGGAGCTCCCTAACACCAACCGCATCGAACTTGACCGAGTGCACCGCGCGTTGGGCCCCCGCCAGCCAGGGAGAGACAGACCCAGAGATATCATATGCAGGGTCCACTACTTTAAAGTTAAAGAAGAAATCACCCGCCGAGCCTGGGAGAAGGGACCCATCGCGTTCCAGGGAGCCCAAGTGATTATTCTCCAAGACCTGTCTCGCAGGACTTTGCTAATGAGGAAGCTTCTAAAGCCACTGTTGGAATCTATCCACAACCAGAGAGCTACCTATCGCTGGGGACACCCTTTTCAACTACTAGTTCGGAAAAACGGAGGTCTCTTTGTGCTGAAATCTCCGAGCCAACTCCCGGACTTGTTTCACTTCCTAGAGGCGGCCCCGGTGGATGTGCCTGACTGGATCTGACGGTCTACGGTGAGCGACGGCTACGGGGAGCGGCTGGAGCCCCCGCGGAGCTGGAAGAAGAAACAGACGGGGCCTCTGATCCTGTTGCGCTGACGCCCGGTTCCTCCCCGCGCCGGTAAGCCCCACCACCCTGTGACGTAGAACTGGGGGGTGAGCGACCGAGGTGGGCGAGACGGGTGGCGATGGTATGAGCTCCTCGATGTTTTATAATCGTGCCTTGTTTCATTAAAGAATAGATTTTGCCTGACCGGGCATCCCGACTGGGGACCTGCCTTTTGCGGGTCGCCAGCTGGATTCCCCGCGCTGCTATGCCTTATATTATCTAACCCCATGTAGTTACTGTAAGCTTTATGATATCTGGTGGGAGTGGCGGTGATGCCGATTGCGTGGGGCATACGCCCCCAGCCCTCCTATATGCACAATGACATGTTGTTTGGATACGTTTGTTTCAGTTAACTGTTTGCATGCCTGCGTGAGGATGGTTGGTAGGCCTTGATCCCGATGGGCCTTCACAGTGGTCGCCTGGTGGACCGCCCTCCCCCTGACAGGGGGCCGTTTGTGGTACTGCGCCCAGGGGCTCCACCGCCGTCCTCTTGGGCGTTGGCCACTGACACAGGGGCTCAACGGCTGTCCGACTGGGCCACGCATATGACCACATAGTCATACCCTAGCGGCCTTGTTGCACCATATCATGGCCCCCAACCATCCAACCATCCGAAACCCCCTTCATAACTCACATGCCTTAGAGTGTATCATACTGAGAATATAAATCACAGTGCAGCTCACACCCCGTGGATCACGACCCCAGTCCTCTACTCCCCCTAAATACCAGGTGCACCCCTCTAGCGACGACCTAGGACCTTGCAGAGGGGAAGAAAGAAGCGGACCGGCTGTCCACCCCATAACTGGGGGGATAGAGCAGAATTTCATCGCCCTCCTCTAAAAAGCACCACTCCCAGAACACGTGTTTCGTGATCTGCCGGTTGACTACTAGTTAGTCTAGTTCCTTGTTTCACGTTTGTTTACTCGCCCTTCCTTGTGTACCCCCCTACTCTCACCTGTTACCCCGTACACCAACCCCCCTCCACCCCGATACCCCACACCCCCAGGGGCCCTAGCAGTGACCTTATCTTAACCAATTTATCCAGGCACCGCCTTTGAGCATACACACAGTATGGGATCGCTGAAGTTTATATCCCTGAATGTGAAAGGCCTTAACACCCCAGAGAAAAGGACGATACTGTGGCATGAGCTGAGGCGCCATAAGGCGAAAATAGTCTTTGTGCAGGAGACTCACTTCAAAAGAGGTGTCTCTCCCAAGCTGAGTAGTAGATTTTTCCCACATGCCTTCACCAGCTGTACCACTGAGGGGAAAAAAAAGGAGTGGCAATCTTAATAGCGAGAGACACTCCTTTCTCCTTGTTAGACGCCTGGGCTGATGATGCGGGAAGAGTGGTCATGGTTAAATGCCTAATCAATCAAAAACGCTACACCTTGATCTTGGTATACGCTCCCAACCAGGGTCAGGTTCAGTTCCTCAGGCAAACACTGGACAAGGTTGAAAGATTTGCTGAGGGCGAACTGATCTTGGGAGGCGATTTTAACCTGCCAATTGACCCACTCATCGACACCTCCGCGGTTAAATCAGTAGTTACTCAACCTGCCCTAAGATCCCTAAAGGTAAAATTGCAGAGCCTACAGCTGGTGGACGCGTGGCGAATTAGAAACCCCACAGCTAGGGATTACTCATTTTATTCGAAGGTGCATGGGACATATTCCCGGATTGATTATCTGTGGGTCTCGCATAGCTTGCTGGAGCGAGTTTCGGGTGACGGGATCTACCCCACCTCATTCTCGGATCACGCCCCTGTCTACCTAGACTTGGATCTGGTGAATAGACCTCTCTCCCCCTTTACATGGCGGTTGAACGAATCACTGCTACATAATTCAGTGGTGTCACAAGCTGTCAGAGATGGTATCACCTCATACTTTAATGAAAATTACAACGGAGAGGTCTCTCCCATGACTTTATGGGAAGCTCACAAAAGCGTTATTCGGGGCATCCTGATTAACCATGCTTCGAGGTTGAAGAAGGAGAACACAGCTATGCTGGCGAGACTGACGGAGAGGGTCAATGCCCTGGAACTGTCCCACAAAAAATCAGAGGCAGCGAGCACTCTCGGCGAGCTTACGCAAGCTAGGGTGGCTATTAACGCCCTATTAAGGCAGAAGGCCAAGCACACGATTAGAAAATGTAAAAGACGGTACTATGAATTTGGCAACAAAAATAGCGCCCTCCTAGCAAGAGCCCTCAAACAGCAGCAGGCTCAGACTTTTATCCATAGCCATAGTCCATAGCGGGCACTTTTAGGGAATACTATTCGGGACTCTATGGCCTGCCCTGCAACACGTCGGGGTCGAAGCTAGTGGAGAGAATCAGGCAATACCTGGCGAGCTCTAATATGCCGAAGGTCTCGGAAGAGGCCGCAACCCGAGTTGAAGCCCCAATTAGTATGGGCGAATTGGCGGAGGCTATTAAATCCACACCAACGGGTAAGGCGCCGGGACCTGATGGTTTCTCGGCTAGGTATTACAAAACCTTTGAGGCCCTGTTGGGGCCACGGTTGGTGAGGGCCTGGAATACAATACTAGATGAGGAAAACCCGGGAGTGTTCTCAAGTAGGGAATTAGAAGCCCATATCACTGTGATACACAAGTCCGGGAAGGACCCGCTATCCTGTAAAAGTTACAGACCCATCTCTCTGCTTAACGCGGACATGAAACTGTATGCCAAAGTCCTAGCTAATAGACTGTCGCCACTAGTCCCCCATCTAGTGCACCTGGACCAGACCGGGTTTGTGCTGCATCGAGAGGCCAGGGACAACGTCATCCGGGCCATTAATGTTATACATGCGGCCAAGACATCTGGGACGCCTCTGATGCTTCTCTCCACCGATGCCGAAAAGGCCTTTGACAGGGTCAGTTGGCCATTTCTCAAGGAGTCTCTCCGGTACATCGGATTAGGGAACAACATGAGATTGCTCGTAGAGGTGCTGCACACCACTCCCTCGGCGAGAGTGAGGATTAATGGCCACCTCTCGGACCCGGTGTGTATTAGCAACGGCACCCGCCAGGGTTGTCCCCTCTCTCCCCTCCTTTTTGCCCTATCGCTTGAGCCCTTCCTGTGTAGAATCAGAGACAACACTGACATTCAGGGACTGGTTACCCGCGAGAGCACCCATAAGGTCGCTGCTTACGCAGATGATCTACTTTTCTTTATTACGAACCCCTCTGTGACTATCCCAGTCCTGATGAAGGAATTCGAGACGTACGGGAGGCTCTCACACCTAAAAATCAATTTTGATAAATCTGAGGCCATGAATGTCTCCCTTCAGTTCAGTTGGAGCGTACTATGGCCTCCACCCCACCAGATGTCTTGATGTGGGGCAGGGGGGACCTACCCCTAGACCTGAAGAGGCACCCGACTATTGCCGCATCCCTGAGGGTCTTTGGGATATACAGATCCTATTCTGAGATTTCCCCGTGGCCCTCCCCATGGTTCCCATAATAACTAACCCGTTGCTGGCCCCCGGGTCGTCAAGGGCAGGCCTCAGGGAGTGGAGTAAGCTGCGCCAGCTGAGAGCTGGGGATTTAATGTCGGAAGGAGGGTGGACGTCACTGTCGGACTTGAGATCCAGATGGGGAAACGCAGGCCTTGACCCATGGACCCTGATGCGCTTGCAGTCCTTTGTGTCTGGGCAGGGATTGAGGAGAGACAGGTATAGGACTCATACTGAATTGGAAAGGATTTGCTTGGGGAAGGCACAGAACGACCACCTGACCTCCAAATTATACTCGTTGCTGGTGAGGGAGGGTGACAGCCCCCCAACGTTTTGGAGGGAGTGGGAGGCGGAGTTAGGGACGGAGTTTGATGAGGACCAGAGAGAGAAGGTTGCTTCTCTTGCCCATAAATCCTCGATTGCCACCAGAGTGCAGGAATCTAATTATAAGATCCTGACCCGATGGTACTACACGCCTGACAAGCTCAATAGAATGTCCTCCTCAGTGGACCCATTTTGCTGGAGGTGCGGGTCCAAACGGGGTACTCTGCTCCATGTCCTTTGGTCCTGTCCCAAGATCCGGGTTTACTGGGAGGGAGTGCTGGCCATTGTCTCCCAACTCACGGGGGGCCCGACCCTCACGGATCCCGCTCAGAACCTGCTGCATTCGACCAATCGCCCTGTAAGTAAATATAAGAAATCTCTGCAGGTTCATTTGTTGAATGCAGCTAAGTTAGCGATTCCAAGATTCTGGAAGCAAAAAAGCCCCCCTACTGTGAGGGATTGGATGGGTGAGGTGTTGAGTATCTCCGAGATGGAGGATCTCACACTTGCGATGCACGACAGAGATGAGCAGTATAGACGCACGTGGATGCCTTGGCTAATTTACCAAGAATCTGAAGAGTTTAAAAAATTGTTTGCAGAACCAGCTAGTTGACGATTGCGACCTATACCGCTGCACCACTATGCCGCTGTAGAGGCTCGCTCCAACCCCTCCAGTGGGCCTAGACATACCGTTGCATTGGCTGTGTGTGGGGTTGAGTGCCATGTAGATCACCAAGCTGCTCTTGCGCCCTTGCCCTGGCCCCGAACCCTGACCCCTGCCCTTACTTCCCTGGTTCCACTTCCCTATTGTATATTGTAATGTTCTGTAATCTGTAACCTTTTATGTATGTTTATGTATGCTTATATGCAAAAACCTTTAAATAAAGAATTATAAAAAAAAAAAAAAAAAAGATTTTTTTTTTTTTTGCACATATTTCACCCCAAAACATTGAGAATACACTTAAAAATGACAAACAAGACATTTCATGTTAAAACCTAGACTTTGCTGAAAAAAACAATATATAATTTTCCTGGGAAATCCCTTCAAAAGTTGAACATGTGTAGCGCAAAACAGTGAAAAATGGTCTGACACTTAAAGGGTTAAGCAGTAGCTACATCTTGTATTGTCCAGCTATAAACGGTATAAATGGCGAGTGCCGATTGCAGACATGCGGAATTTGGGCAAATTGAAGAAGTGTCCGGTCCTACAGGCCTACAGCAGTACATTTACCTGTCACCCCACAAGCTCAATCCCTAATAGTTCTGTGGGCTGCGGTGGTCTGGCTGCAGCACTTTCGCCCTTGGTGCACATACGAGCGTCCACTTATAGCACATAATAGGGGTGGACATAAATGATTGATGCACACCCTGCTGACACTCAACAAGGGAGCCTTCTACCAGGTGACTGGTTGCAGGGATGCACACTGGGCCTGGCAGGAAGCACACTGTTCCACAGCCCTCTGGACATACTGTAGAATAATGCCTGCAGGTCAACAGGTAAGCATACTTTATTTTTTTAACCTGGACGGAATGGACAGAAAAATACAATTCTGTGATTACTCACCTGTGGAATTGGTATTGTAAGTATACAGCATCCTGTTCCAGAATATTCCTTACACATGGGTAATACATCCACAAGATGGTGCTGGACTGCAAAAAACAACTTGTGGCTCCTCCCGGCCCCATATAAGTCAGGGACCTCCCACAAATTCCCCAGTATTGACAAGCAGTTGCACAAGAAGCCGGGAGAAACAATAATAACAAAAATCCAAAAAGAACATTTGAACAATCACCATACAGAGGTAACTAGAAAAAAGATAACAAGGGTGGGATGGAACAGGACGTGCTGTATACTTACAATACCAATTCTACAGGTGAGTAATCACAGAATTGTATTATTCCAAGTATACAGCACGTCCTGTTACAGAATATTCCTTACACATGGGACATCCAATAGCAGTGTCCGTAAAGTAGGGTGGGATCCCCAAAAGTAAAAGCGTAACAGCGGGCAGATTCAACCACTGCCGCCTGCAGAACTTTGCGACCAAAAGCAGCATCAGCTGAGGCCCTAACATCAACCTTGTAAAACTTAGAAAAAGCATGAACAGAAGACCAAGTGGCGGCCTTGCAAACTTTTTCAACAGAAGCTTGGTGCTGAAAACCCCAAGAGGCACCAATAGCACGAGTAGAATGAGCAGTAAGGCGGAAGAGAGGTTCCTTCCCCTTAGCAGAATAGGCCTGTATCACAGCCTGACAGATCCACTTGCTGATAGTGGACTTAGCTGGAGCCAAACCCTTCTTAGGCCCAGAAGGGAGAACAAAAAGAGCATCAGTCTTCCTGAAGGATTCAGTAGCCACCAAATAGAACTTCAAGGTCCTGACCACATCCAGAGAATGTAAGGCCCGCTCCTTAGGGTTACTAGGATTAGGGCACAGAGAAGGCAAAACAATGTCCTGATTGAGATGAAAAGCAGACACAACCTTAGGCAGAAAATCTGGCTTAAAACGAAACACCACCTTGTCCTGGTGTCTCTCAAAGTAAGGAGGTTTGATGGAAAGAGCCGCCAACTCAGAAACACGCCTAACAGAAGTGATAGCCACCAAAAAGGCTACCTTAAAGGAGCAGTATCACGAAATTTGCATTAAAAAAGATAAATAATTAAATAGCCACACAATAGCTTCTAACATGTGTATAAATAATCTGGCGATAGAAAAAGGAAAAAATATATGCCTTTCTTTTAAATTGTATAATTACAATGGCTCAGTCCATTTGCTGAATAGGGGGATCTGCTGGGTTTATTTAGTAAGCTGCTTCATTTAGCCCACTGGTCTCCTAGCAACACTTTACCTCAGAGGCTGACACTGTAATCAGTGGTAACTGACTGTGTGTGTGTGAGTTGCTGCTTTTGTTATGAGACCAGGTGACTCAAATGTGTAAAATCTATACAAAATAAACTAAACTGACTGAAAACGACTGAAATTCTTCTTTGAATAACTGTGCAGGAAAATCTAAAGGTATTAAAGTGGAACAAAACCCTGAGTGGCCGACCCTGAAGTCTATAAGACCCGGCCATTGACCTTCCCCCTTGGGCATTCTAAATCAGGATACCCCACTGTGTGAAACAACCCCTGGATAACCACAGATCCCCCCATTTTTCTGGCGCGCTCACGCAGATAGTCATTTAGACAGGCCGGGCGGCCAGGAAGGTTACTGCTCAGGCTCCCCATCTGCGTGCAAACAGAGCAAATTGGATGAGAGCCCACGCATGCGCTGTGGGACAGGGAAAGGTACGTTTCCACAGGCGAACTTGGGGATTTCACATATCAGGGCATCCCAAGTCGGGATGCCCCTAGGGGCACAAAACAAAACTCCAGATAGTGAAAATCCTGGGTTGGGCTTTGCTCAAAACACACAAAGCTGAAAGAAAAATGAAAAATAAGATTATGAAAGAGAAAATGGTAAACTGAAAGATTCTGCAGCAGAGCCAACATGAAGGGAAAACTGTCAAAATCAGCTAAATGACTTCTAGAGCTTTTCTCTCTGTTTTAGATATATAAGTTCTGGCCAGGCAATGTTGCAATGTTGTTATTTTATGCTGGACGGCTGCCAGCACTGAACAGCTGATACTTTGATACATTGTTTCACCCCTCTCCTCAGCATGGAACAGGCCAGAGTGTCGGGCTCCAACACTCAGAAGACATAAACATGAGCTATTAGTCTCCAGCTGCTCAACACAGACATCATTTTTTTCTAAATTTGTAATTCTTACTCCAACACTTACCTACATTCAAAGTACCATTTAAATATGTCACCAAGAAAAATTCGCGATACTGCTCCTTAAAGCGTCAAAATGGACAAAGGGCTCAAAGGGAGACCCCTGCAAGGCAGATAAGACCAAGTTCAAATCCCAGACTGGTAACATAGGCTTACGTGGAGTACACACGTTAGTAACCCCCTGAAAAAAGATCTTAACCAGACGATGGTTGGCAAAGGATCTTTGGAAGAAAATGGCCAAAGCTGAAACATGACCTTTGAGGGTACTAAGTTGAAGACCCAAATCCAAACCACGTTGCAGGAATTCCAGAATCCTGGGGATAGAAAACACCCTACAGGGAAGCGACTTAGACTCACTCCAGTCAATGTAAGCATGCCATACCCTATAGTAGATAGATGACGAGGACTTCTTCCTAGCCCGAATCATGGTATTAACAACAGAAGCAGGCAGCCCCTTTTCCATCAAGATGGAGGTTTCAGCAGCCAGGCCGTCAAAGCCAGCGGTTGTAAATTGTGATGGCGTAGCTGTCCCTGAGTGCCCCTGAGAAAATTGGGCAGGGTGTACTGATCTACTGCCAACTGCACGATGCCTGCGAACCACACTCTTCTTGGCCAACAGGGAGCCACCAGAATGGCTGGCACCCCTTCCTGGGATACCTAGCGCAGCACCCTGCCCAGCAGAGGAAATGGAGGGAACACATAAAGGAGCTGAAAGCTCTTCCAAGACATTGCTAGTGCATCCATGGCCAAGGCCAGAGGGTCCTGGGACAGAGAGACAAAGACTGGAAGCTTGTGATTGTGACGGGACGCAAACAGATCCACATCCGGCTGCCCCCAGTGGTGGCACAGGGAGTGAAACACCCTGCTGCTGAGGGACTATTCTCCCAGACGAGAAGTCCCCCTGCTGAGGGAGTCTGCCTCCAGATTTTCCACCCCCGGGATGTACACAGCTGAGATGCAGGGAACATTCTCCTCTGCCCAAGACAGTATCAGGGACACTTCCTTGAGGGCTCTCTTGCTCCAGGTCCCTCCCTGATGATTGATGTAGGCAACCGCCGTCTGGTTGTCGGAGCGGATCTGAACTGCCCGACCCCGAAGGTGTGGAGTCAACTGGGCGAGAACCTGATCGCCCTCAGTTCCAGAATGTTGAGAGGGGTATGGGCCTCCTGAGGGCCCCACTGACCCTGGAACTTCAAGGATTTCCAGAAGCCCCCCCCAACCTGTCAGACTGGCATCTGTGGTGACTGTCTCCCAGCAAGGGGCCAGAAAGGATCTGTCCATCAACAGGTTCCTTAAAGCCACCACGAAAGAGATCGCCTGGCCAGAGGGGACAGAACAAACACCCGATCCAGGGACACAGGATCCCGATCCCATACTGACAAGAGGTGAAGTTGGAGAGGTCTCATGTGAAACTGAGCGTATGGAACCGCCTCGAAGCAAGACACCATCAGGCCCACCAGCTGCATCCCCTGCCGGATGGAGGGATGAGGGCAAGACAGGAGAAGCATGGCTTGAGCTTGAAGACTCTCTACCTTCTGCTGAGGGAGAAGAATCTTGACCTGAAATGTATCCAGAGTCATGCCCAGAAAGGACCTCACCAGTGACGGGGACAGGGAAGACTTGGGGTGGTTGATCACCCAGCCGAAGGACTCCAGTGTGCACACCACCAGCTGGGTATCCAACTCGGCCTGCTGGAAGGACTGAGACGTGATAAGAATGTCGTCCAAGTAAGGATGGATGCGAATGCCCTGAGATCTCAGCAGAGCCATTACGCCCGCCAGCACCTTGGTGAATACCCTGGGAGCCAAGGTGATACCGAAAGGCAAGGCCACAAATTGGTAGTGCTGATCCTCCAGAGTGAACCTGAGGAATCTCTGATGACCTGGAAAGATTGGTACATGAAGGTAAGCGTCCTTGATGTCTACAGAGGTCATGAAGTCGCCCGGGCACAGAGAATTGACTGCAGAGCGCAGGGTTTCCATGCGAAAATGTTTGAATCCGACAAACTTGTTGAGACGCTTTAAATCCAGGATGGGTCTGAGGGACCCGTCCTTTTTGGGGACAGTGAAAAGCACCGGGCAGATGACCCCCAACTCCAGAAGGTTTTGAACAGCAAGGTACAGACCCTGAGCTGACAGGGGGTTTTGAGCCATCCGGGATTTGATGAATCTTGGGGGTGGCCAGGCTGCAAACTCTTATCTTGTAACCGGAGGACACTAACTCCTGAATCCACCGGTCTGAGACGTGAAGCCTCCAGACGTGAGCAAAGAGCCGAAGCTGTCCCCTCACCCGGATGGGTGAGGGCGCCCCTTAATGTCTGAGGGGGCTTGGGGGAGGACTTTGGCTTGGGACCCCAGGAGAGGCCGGGGCGGCCCCTGCCCCAATGATCTCCACGAGCCCCAGCAAAGGAGACTCCTCGACCAGTTCTGGAACCACGGAAGGAAGGGAGAAAGGCGCCAGTCCCCCGAAAGGACCGGGACAGCCTCCTACGTTGAGGTAACCTACCGCCCCTGGCAAACAAGTCCAATCGTTCACCAAAGAGGCACAGCCCCTAAAGGGAAAACCAGTAAGAGCCTTCTTAGCAGAATTATCAGCTACCCACTGACGCAGCCAAACAGAGCGGCGTATAGCCACCAAAAGGGCAGATGTCCTCCCACACATTCTAATGGCATCATCCATGGCAGACAGAACATATGCAACAAATTCATAGCAAAGTAGGAGAGATCTATACTCTTCTCCTCCCGCAACATCAGATGCCCCATCTAAGAGACTCTTAAGCAGCCCTTTAATAGCAATAGCTGTAATGGCAGAGGCATAAACCGGGCGCAGCACGGTCCCCACACAGGCAAAAGCATTACAAGCCAGCTGGTCCATGCGCCGGTCCTCACCATCCCTCAGGGTAGTAGTGTCAGGAGAATGCATGACAGATGCATTTGACAGCCCCAGAACGGGCGCATCCACCTCGGGAGGACACGACCAACGCTTAATCACCTCAGCAGGAAAGGGATACCTCTTGTCCCAACTCTTGGGCACCCCAGGGAGCTTGCTAGGCCGTTCCCATTCTTTGAGCACCAGATTATTAAAGTGAGTCTGCTCCAGGAACTCCAAGCATGTTTTAACCGTATGAAAAAGCTCACCCTGCTGCAGCACTGCAGGAGGGGAAATACAAAGCTCTTCAAAAAAGTGAGACAAAAGCCTGTCAGTGTCATCTGAGGACCGTGGGTCTTCTCCAAAGGGAGACCCGGTACCACAATAAATCTTAGGCTGTTCCTCAGATGATTCTGAATCAGAGAATAATTCCCCCTCCTCATGGGGACAATAACCAGAAATGTCAAAATTCCTCAGCCTCAACAGGGAAGAGGGAAACAGCGGGAGATAAATGCAGCTTCTTAGCAGAAGCCTTACGCGGGGCAGACCCAGCAATATGTTTCTGAATGCTGGCCACCCGTGCAGCCAAATCAGGTTGAGACTCCCCGCTAGTATGCCCCTCGCTGGGGGTCAAATGTAAGCGTGGGGGGGTAGGCGAAGCCAGAGGGGGCGCAGCACCAGGCCCAGTAACAGACAACACAGACTGCAGCGCGAGCACCTTCTGGGCGCAGGGTACACACACCCTGACATCATCACTTATAGGGGATACCCCACACACAACAAAAGCCGGGCTTGTCCCGAAGGAACTCCAAGCACATTATCCCCAGAAGCCTCCATATGGTGATTTGAGTGGCACAACAGGCCAGTAGGGTTAACGCTAAAAGAGCTACCCGGGATTCCCCGCTAGGGAAGTGGGAGAAAGCGAGGGGATAGGGCCAGGAGAAACCACAGTTGCTGAAGTTTTAACCCGCCTGAAAGACATAAAAAGCATCCCCATAAGTAAATACACTTGAGAAAATAACCAGAAAGACCAACCCACAGGGGTACTCACGGACCGCAGGGAGCCAGCAGCGAACGCAGCCCAGGAGAGGGGAAAATGGCGCCCGCAGAGACCTCGAGGGGCAGGCCGTGGAGACGTGATGCAGAAAACGTCAGCCACAGAGCCCACCCCCCCCCCCCAAGAGCGCGAATCGCGCCCCACGTGATCCGGCCAGCCAATGGCTGCACCACAGCCTCTGAAGTAATGCCGCCGCCGTCAAGGTGGAGTACAATATCTAATAAATATCTAATAAAGTACAGAAACCACCGGCAAACTCCCCCCCCCCCCCCCCCCCGGAGATCTCCCCGAGATGTAAGGGAGTAGCAGCAGCGGCCCAAGTGAAAAATGTGCGGAGGGAGGGTAGAGGGGGACACCTAGGGGGATAAGGGTTAAACGGCACAGGGAGCCTGGAAAACCTAGTGAAGGGGGGGCATCCTAAAAGGCTCACCATAACCCTAAACCGCCTACCCTGGCAGAGCAGAGACTGCGGTAGGAGCAGCGCTTCTCAGCACCTACCCTGGTGCTGACCTACCTTCACCCAAACCTGTCAGCCGAGGCTGGGAGGCAGTGTAGTTCGGAACGGGTGGGAATAGTCCTGCAGGGCCGCAGGCTGATAAGCCCCGCTCACCTGCGCAACATAGAGAGCCATCTTCCATCTTCGCAGCCCAGACTGCAGATAAGAACTGAGGAATTTGTGGGAGGTCCCTGACTTATATGGATCCGGGAAGAGCCACAAGTTGTTTCCTGCAGGCCAGCGCCCTCTTGTGGATGTATTACCCATGTGTAAGGAATATTCTGGAACAGGACGTGCTGTATACTTGGAATATGGGTGCTGGACCACAAAGTGACAGTCGCAGGGGGATGCAGATTGCTCCATTGCGATCCCCATGCAATTGGCCAGCAGCAGTCTCGTAGTCTTTTATTTTTCCGGCCATCGAGGGAAAAAACTTGTGACCACTGTGGCTGATCGCCAGGGATGTAGGTGAGTCATACAGTGTTATAGTGACCACCCAGCTGAGCATTTTAAAATCCTTATTCACTGTCCCCTATTTCTGCATTGACCATATCTTAAAGTCATTCAGCAGACAAAAAAGGGTACTTTTATCCCCCGGCGCAGATCAGTGCTAGTCCAGCGATCAGCAACTTACCTTCTCGCTGGGTCAGAGCTGACACTGCAGTACTCGCCTCCCGCTTCCCTTGGGCCTCAAACTCTGCCAAGCTCGCGGCTGCAATTTCAGCAAGGCTCAAGGCAAAGGTAAGAATATCGGGCTTTCTGAGGGGTGATGCGAAGAGGGGCTTCAGAATTCTGCATGATCCCCCCCCCCCCCACTGTCTCAATGCAGCTGTACCAACACCGTCATCTGATAGCAGGACAACGGGTGTTGGTCCATGTTAAATTCAAAGGAAGACTGGTAGCCAGAGCCCATTGCAGGAAACAGTATGCACTGAGACTTCCAATTCCCTGCTGAACAGACTCAGCTGACATTGGATAAAGGGGTTTAAGGAGTAAGAGAACTGAGGTCTGGTCCAAAAGATTCACTCTTAGGTGGGCCAAAACTCTGAGGGTGGGTTCTGGTCCACTGGGATTTCAAACTAATCTAACATACCCTTCCCACCATAAGTGCTTATGGACCTAGGCCCTACCTGGCACAGAGCTGCCTAAGAAGGTTAAGGTCTGTTTAAGGACAAAAATGTATTCTAACAGCCATCATTATCTAGTTTATCGCACACTCTGCTCATCAGCAAAGGAAAGACAAGTAGTAACTGAACATAGTGACGCATGGAGAAAAAACTCTAAGCATCTGCCCACACAGCGGCACTCAGCGTTCGATTTGGGTAAAAAAAAACAGCAGCACCAAAGTGACCGCAAGCTAGTAGCAGAATGGGCAGAACTGGATTGAAGTGTATTTTGCTTATAAATGTTACACACATTTATTGTGACTCATCGATAATTGAAATGCAGGCTCTAGATGTCACAAAATGTTTTTTTTGGGGTGTTATTAAAATTATAAAATTTTAATGGCTTCTTTTACTTAACAATGTGTAATTTGGACCACAACAACTAGAACACAGCCTAAACGGACTGTAAAGTATGTCCTCTTTGTCCCCAGCAGTGATATCTTGTAACTGAAATGATGAAATGCTTGCTGACCATCACCGGTAAAAAAAACATCGCCAAAGATTTCAAGGTCGAAAAAAATCATAAATATGCTGTTATATGCTAATTTGTTAGCATTCAGCTTAGCGACTCCTAGCGCCAATGTAGTCCACAGCACAGCTCCAGATAAGACCAAAATGCCGACACTCCGGAACTGGCGCTAAATATAAATATATATATATTTATCATGTGTTTCATTATATATTTATACTAGAAAACAAAGCAGAAATTGTCATAAAATAAGCAGTGTAGAAAAATATAAAAAAAAAATGAGTTATAGCATTGGTTAACCGCAACCCTTCCTGACGAATATGATTGCTGCTAATCATAATTAGGCCCTTATTTATGAAGGAATAGCGACAGGTAGCGACTGGTGAGCGGCTGGTAATGACGGGCCCCGCCACGAGAACGCCGGCTCCCCACCACAATCACACATTTATCAAGCCAATCCTGCTTAGCGACTGAGATAGCGCCATATAGCCACTCATTCATCATTATTCCAGCCTCAGCCCACAGCGCCAGTGTCCGACCTTGAACAGCGACAGGTATGACCTCTCGCTACCTGGCGCTCTCCAATGCATTTCAATGGAACAATCTTTAAATATTCATAATTAATTGTTATTCATTTATTTTTTTTTTTTTTTAAATGTGAAAAATTCTGTGACCACTTCTGCCATTTTAGATAATTTATTTTAGGTAAAAAAAAAAAAAAATTGTACAGAATTGATATTACAGGTCTGATATTAATGTATTCATATTACAAAATTATTTTAAAAACTTGTTTTTTTTTGGTTTCAAAAAATATGGTTGTTTGGGGGTTAAAAAACTACTTTTAACCCATCGCAGCCAGCGCTCTGGGTTTTAAACATGCATTTTACAGCGCGAGAAATGTTTGAGCGTGATTTTTTAATGAATATGGTGGGAGCCGGTCGCTAGGGCCAGTCGCTATCATGCGCTCCCATACAGCGCGGAACCTGTCAAATAGCGACTCCTCACTTAATATTCAACATTACTGCAAACCGACTGAGTCGCTATCAACTACCGAACAACGGCCAAGCACAGCGACTACTAGCGGGCGCTCTGAAAATGCCGCTACAGTCGCTAAACTGTCGCTACCTGCCGCTATTAATGAATCGGCCTCCCCATAATTAATAATAACTTTACACTGCAGGGCATCCTGGATTTGGAATTTCCTCAAGAGAAGGGTTTTTGTTGAACCTAAAGTTTAAAAGACTGGTTTTAGTCTACTTTAAGGGGTATGGAGAATGTAAGATATTAACTGTAAAACCATAAGCAATTATTGTAGTAATAATTATAATTCTTATTATTATGCCAAAACCACAGTATAATACACAATACCAGCAAATACAAAATCATCATAATTACATTTTTTCTTATACATTTTGGTATTGTTTTTGTTAATTGTATTCATTAATAAAGCACCATCATAAAAAAACTCGTACTGGAGAAAAAAGTACCAGCTAGGCAAATGTGCCCTAATCAGTCAATAACATTTATTTTCAAATAAATTACATTATTGTTAGATTTGTCTGACTTGGATTAAGTGCATCTCTGGAATAACCTCTAAGCATATTGACTCCACGACTTTCTTCCCACTTTG